>JAGMWG010000002.1:1379687-2759375 GCA_020744225.1 Paraphoma chrysanthemicola
GACGCGTATCTGACGGTCAAGCTACAGACAATGTCGACAAGCGACGTCAAAAAGCTTGCCGAATTCTACACTGCCGTTGTTCAGACGGAAGAACGGATGAATGTCTGGTTGGGAGACAAGCTTGCTCTACTCGCGCAGTACAAACGATCAGGGAAAGCCTCGTGCGACATCACAAAGCTTATACGATATCGGGGCATGTCGGGTGTGAGGCGAAAGTTCTCCACAAAACCGAATATGAAAATGCCTCCGTACATCTGAGGGTTAAACATGTCACAACTGGCAAACTTTTACCCCACTCTAATCGCGCAATTTTCTGGCTCTTAATCAGCATCGTCACGGTAGCGATGAATCAAGAATGGAAAAGCACGTTACTTGTAGATTCAAAATTTTGGACATTTTGGCTCGACACCGAAGCTCTTCCTGGACACTGCGTAGTTGTACAGAAGTGACAAACAGCATCCACTAATGACTGTGTAAATTGTACCATAGCGACCGCTCTATTTGACACGGAGCCTCAGGCCACAATCCTCGCATCCAAAAATACCCTTGATTTTGGTTTACGACTTCAGCGCTTACAGCATATACGAATCCGTTGTCACTCCCTTCCGATTTAGGCCGCCTTACTAGCCGCGATCAAACCGGCCGCCGGAAATGTGCGCCGTCCGACAAAGTCTCCCAGAATCTTGGGAATATATGCTGGAAACCCAGCAACTATCTCGCGCATTACACCCCACGACTGCTCGCCATTCGTTGCATACGGAATTGTCTTCGCCAGACCCGTTGTGTTGAAGGAGTGGTACACAAGTGGTGTTTCCGTGGACGGAGTCGACGCAGGAACAACGGCGAGGTCGAGGCCCTGATTATCTAGGAATCGCACGTTGCCAACCGATGCAAAAACGAGCGGCGCGTCGGCGTTCACAGCATACAAGCGTGCGGCAGCGAGGTTGACTTCCAGGCTCTCCCAGTAAGCGGCTGAGCCATCGGCTTCATCTGGAGTATCTGAGCCAGAGATCGTTAGCTTGGAAATGACGGTATTATCGTCGGCAGAAATGAGGGCGGACTGTTCCTTGACTTACAGGGCCATGAAGCAATGTGCAGTGTCTCAGCCTGTGCCTGAACATTGAACGTCATCGCTGGGTGGAAATGCTCCCAGCATTCAAGTATTCCCCATCGTCCATACGGCGTAGCAAAAACCTTCAGTTCATCCGGCGTCCCATCTGACCATATGCCCCTCTCACCTCCGGAAGGACGCAATTTGTGTCGGATGACGAAACTCCCATCGGGTGAGATCAATGCTTGTGCCAGGTATAAAGCTCCATTTTCAAGATGCGAGAAAGCGGGCACGACGTAGACTTGATTGTCGATTGCTGCATTGACAAGCGCACTCCATTGAGGAGAGTCTTTGGTCAGCGAGTTGTCGATGTAATTTTCGAGCCAGGGCGCCATGGTTTTGTTATCGGCCATACCCTTTGGGTATCTACAGTTATACACCAAGTCAGCAATACATTCCATGAGCTAACTCAATCAAAGCTCTTCGAGACAGATATCAAGTATGGAGTAAATTGGCTTACCCTGGGAACCAGAGTTCCGGGAAAACAACCAGATTAGCACCGTTGTTGGCAGCTTCTTCGATCAGGTTCACGCCCTTGGCGACAGTTGCGTTCAAGTCGAAAACTTTTCCTGTCCAGTCCTTGTTCATCACTGGGACCGGCCAGTTCGCTGGCTCGTCGCGGACGATGGCAACAGTAAGATTGTTGTAGTCTGGGGTTTTCTTCTCATGGCGAGGGTGTGTTATAGGCGTCGCGCCAACGACGCTGAGTAGAGATGCGAGTATAACTGGTAACAACATGCTGGATGGCCGTGAAGTGATGAGTGAGTGCCTAGGATGTTCTTGTACAATCTCAAAGCTTTATACATTCTTACAAGCAGCTAGAACGTACACATTGGCTTCGTTGATGCATAGCGTGGCAGGAACTTCACGCCTATCATCGTTGTGGTCCACATATACATCATCATATCTCTCGCGCACTTCGAAGGCGTGCTGTGTATTCTCGCCGGCCCAATGATCGCGGTAGTGGTGGTGTAGGTGAGATCCACCAAGATATGAGCATTCCACGTAGTGCCGACGGCACAGCAAATCTTTTACGCCGACAGTTGGGAAGTGCGCTCGCCCGCGTGGGCTCTACGTTGGAGAAGATAAGAGATACAAAAACAGGTATCAAAACATGGAAGCATCTGCCGTATAAACATCCCGCGAGGAAGTCGGTCCTACTCGACGGCAGCTCTTGCGAGTGGCGGCGGCATACTGGAGATGCCGATTCGGCATAATCACGAATGGCGGTTTTGCGCTGGTGGCTTAAGGCAAATCTCAATTCTGAGAACGCCAAACTATATTTCAATTCTTGACACTGCATCCACCTCTGACTCAAGAGGTTGCAACAGAATAACGCATAATACACGCATCAGATGCTAGGAGCATCCCAAGAAGAACGAACTTTGGAGCCCACTTGCTGTCGGCTGCTGTGATAAACAGTAGAAGTGAATGTGACGTGATGCGTCGGCAGAGCCGATGCGATGTAGGCTAAAGTCCGGGTGGCTTCTAGAGACTGGCTCTTCGTACTAACTGCTGCCGTCCTTATCATGCCTCCAGAATCCAGATTCTCTCCATGCCACACAGCTTCATGAATCCTTATCGTTATTGTGTAACCACAATTAGTATGCCCTCTTCTTAAGCGTGGAGTGCATCGACTTGACTTTGAGTCATCCGATTGAGCAACACTCCTCCGAGCGAAGTACGACGCCACATATAATGCGACTCGGTTCCTGGTCTTATGAGGTCGCTCTGTGAATTACGGCTCACACTTGAGTGCGGTCTGGCTGTGCAGCCTCGCCAAACATATGCAAAGCACGACTGTAGCGCTTTTAGGTGTGTATCTAGCATGGTGTTCCCTTTCCTTCGGCCCGAGCGGACTCGGAATGATTGATCCAACGAGCGTTTGTTTCGGTTCTTGATCCTGCCCAGCTCCTAGAAGACTTTCGCGTCATGGGGAATTGGGTCTTGTCCGTCCTTTGGGCTACTATTGTGCGTCGTCGGCGATGAAAACGTTGAGCAAAGAGCGTCGCCATCGAGAAACTCTGTGTATGCGAGTCCTCACTCTCATTGAGCACGTGATACCAGGGAGAGGAGAACATTCTACCTCCTCCGATTCTACGCCACATCCCTCCAGCTTAATGGAAATTCATCGTAGTCCAAGACACGTCGTCTGCCTCGGGGTACTTGAAGTCATGTATGTACGCTTCGCCGACCAATCTCACGAGCGACTGTGTTTCCGGACTAATGAGAAATGGCGTGCGTGATGTCTTCTGGTTCATGTGCAAAACTGCCACACGATCGCCAGCCGCTGTATCTTCCACCCCGAGTCCCATATAGCCGCCCTTCGTTGTGAAAAAGCGACGACCTCTTCCCCACTTTGCCAACAGCGTCAAATAAGTCTCCATGGTCGAGTCTTCAATTACGGGCCGCGGCGGTGCGATGTGTAGGCCCGCGGTGAGAAGTGCCAAGGTTTCTGAAGACGTGGAGACGCCTTGAGTGCGAAGGAAGCTGCGGTATCGACCAAATCGCTCGCTCCACCTTCCGTGTTGCAACTTCCAGTCTCGTGATGACACTTTCAACATACCAGCGGGGCTGCTCATGGAGCGAGCTGTGTTGCTAAGTAGCTCCCAGAAGCGATCGTCGCCATCATTAATGAGGGCATCTAGTCCGGCAAGTGGGACGTTTGTGATCATGGTTCGAACGAAGCATGAGAAATCTGAAGCTTCGTTCCGATAAGCTGATTTCATGCCAGCCACCCGAATACTTTGACCTCCGCGAACCACGCCCTTGGAATTCGACCGTTGATCTGTAAAACGACTTTCAGAAGGTTGAGCAGCGTGGTACGGTAGATTCGATTCGGCCGCCATTTCGGCATTCGTTTGATCTACGATGAATTCTCCGTTCTTCCAGGAGCGCCATAACTTGTACATCCACGAATCTCGTCCTTGTTTTAGTTGACTGATCGAATCCATCGTAATGACATCTCCGGTATGAATGATCTCGTCAATTATTAAGCCAGTCATAGGTAACAGGGAGCTATCTGGGCTTTCTATGAAGGTGAAAAAGGATTCCTGCCCGGCTGCAGAAATTTTGATGTTGGGTCTGAGATCTCTTCTCATCCGAAAAGACGTCCGCTCGATTTTGGTACTCCAATCGGGAACCCAGGAAGGAAGTTCTTTTCCAATAGCCGTTTGTCGCGTTTCCCGCTCATGTAGGATGTCCAACGACCACGAGTCACGAATGACGTCACGTGCGTACGCTTGAAAGACCACTTCGGTGGTTAATGTGTAATCCGGCAAAGGTTGTGGTAGTGAGGTACAAAGCCCATATAGGGCAAATAACTTGTCGCGAGGGTCCGTAGCTTGCTTGTCGCGTATAGTTGGTAGTGTTGCGAGTAGCCACTGTGTCCATTGGCCTTCGATTTGCTGGCCTTGCTCGCGCTGCAATGCCATGTGATGCAGGTGAAGCACTCTTTCGATGCTACTGTAGATAGCGTCCGAGATGAGGGCAGTGGCGGCATCCTTGGCTAAGCTTGCGTAGTTCTCTTTTGTCCATTCGCAACAGCGTACTAGTTCTGACCATAGTACCGAGTGCTGTCCAAGCAGGATCTCTGTTGCCATAGGACCTTCCATTTGTAAACCCAAGACCAGCTCTTGTACCACCCACATTCTGCGGAACCAACTCGCATTCAGAAAATGTCTCAATGCCTGCCATTCGTTGCGATGGATTCGGGGTTTTATGAGCATACCATGGTTGGCATTTTGGTTTTGCGCGGTTATGGCGAGCCGGGCTATGAATTTGACGGCAACGTCGTTGTTCTCATTTCCAAGCCATATGATGACTTTTTCCGCTTTAGAGTATATCGAAGTCATCTGGGACACCTGGTGGTTCCGCTCAAGAACTTCTCCTTGGTCAATGCATATAGCATCAACCCAAAGCGTTTTCGATATTGTGGGATGCCGGATAAACCACAAAGCATGGTAGAGGTTCGATCGCACCCTAAGGTATTGTTTTCCGGCACATACAATAGTTTTCGAATTTTCATCTGAGCCCCAAGAATAGGACAAGGCTTGAAATGAGGTAGGGTTGTCCATGCTGCATTCCAGAATTTGGCATTCGATGACATCTCCTCTGCCCGGGAGTAATTTGAGCAGCCGGATCGATGTCTTGGAGCTCAACGGAGAGTAAACATACTCGCTAGTTCCTGTCCCAGTGGTAGGCTCCATTGTTGGCTTTGAGGATCATATACACGCACGAGGCTGAACGCTTCTCCACGAAAACGCCGTCCTGGTCTCTTAGCTTCAAGCACTGTAGATCAATAATAGAATAGCTGCAAATAACTTTGGACTCACAGATTCTACGAGGAGTGTCCTGGGTTCTGAATGCGAGTCCGTGGTGCATTGCGCTTCCAGCTTAATGAGGTGGTGAAGTTGCGTCGCTCAGCTCCTAAGGCATCCACCACCCACCAATAGCAGCCCTCAAAGTTCACGCAGGCAACGCTGTCACCGCCACTCTTTTTTTTTCGTCCTTGAACAAAGCTTAGCAGATCAGATGTGCAAATAAAAGAAAGATCTCAACACTTGCATCGTTTTTGCACGCATGTCTTGTCTCCATAGTTCAAGTCAAGCTGCCGTGTAGCGACTTTCCCTTGGCCACATGGCTGAGCTGAGAGGATACACATAACAACACTCCTGAGTATGAAGATAAGGTAGAAACTAAATGTTTGAAGTGGATCTAGGACCTATTCAAAATTTGACACAAGTGCCAAAGAGCTTGATACATTGTGTAATATCTCTAAGCTGCTCGATGAGCGAAAAGATCCTAATTGACATTATAGAGTGCATTTTGCGCTCAATCTTCCTTCGATCACCCTCGTAAGGCGAGCTTCTCGACTCTTCCTGTGCGGAGCCAATGGCGAAGTCGCCGCCGCAGAACCACGCCATCCTCAGACACGTGCCTGCTACCTGGTTACTTCCCGGTGCCACGTGACTACGAGATGCGCCCATGTAACTTTCTACATTTACACGACCTGAACTCGCTGCCCAACGCTGGTTGTCGCAAGTAATGCCCATTCTGGCAGCGGCTTTCGGCCTTGGAGTATGCCGACCTCGGAGCTACACCTCATATCCGACACGGCATTTTGCGACACTGACCACGCAGCCACGACACGTCCATGCGTTCGGTCGCTGAGACACGTCGGGCGTGTAAATCATGTGGCAGAACTGGTCCTTCGGGTTGAACGGGTTCATGCTTTTGCGCGGCAAGATAGACTTGCGTAATGTATATGCTGTTCTGCTGTAGCATCTTCAAGTCTTCTTCGCCGCCGGCGGTCGTAATGGCGCAGGAACCGTATGGAACAGCTTCCTACATGTGCTCCGGCAGCTCACGAGACTTTCAATATCCAGATGTCTCGCAATCTCCAGAAGAATCTCGTCCGGAATCACCGCAAGATCTAGATGATGTCTGGTCTGCACGGCACGTGGCAACTCAAACGATGGCGTCAAGTACTCGCTATACACCCACGACTCGCGATGATCTCTAGGACTCTCTTCGAATGGTAAACTCCAGTCACTCAAGAACGATGTCGTTTTGCGCTCTTTCTCAGATGAGTCATTGGACGACTTGGCACTTGCTTCCGACAACTTGCGTTCTCGGTGGACTTCGGCGTCTTCAGGTTTCTCGAGCCAATCGTCCATTTGCTCGTCCGACATTTCGTTCGGAATACTGCGTGCCCTCACTGTGTGCGAGATCCATGGCGAGAAAGGCGGTGGCGCCAAGGGCGACGTGCACGGCGAGTCCGATGATTGCACACTGTGCGAGCTGAGTAAGCGGAGCATGGACGGCGCATCTTTCGGTAGGGCATCCTGGTGTGATTTTCGCGCATGTTGCGCAGGTGACACGGCCTCGTTGCTGTCTTGTCGTACGGGCGCATGTGGTTCCGAGGTCGTCGGCGAAGGCTGTCCGGCGCCTTCGAGGTCGTCGTAACGAAGAGCAAAATCATTTTGTGTGCGTTCTGATTTTGAGATTTTGAAAAAGTCCTTGGAGACTGATGAGCTCGACGATGTCCGTGAAGTTGGTCGTTGTTCGTCGTGTCGGTCCTCGCCCCGGATGGAGCGCATGTGAAGCTTGAGCGCACCGTTGCGTTCCGTCAGCTTCTGGAGGAACGACTTCTTCGTCTTGGGCATCGCAGGTCGCTCGTCGTAGAATTCAAAGTCCATGCCTATGGCAGCCATGATTTCGATGTCTGTCATCGTGAATATCCGGGGGGGGGGGGGGGGGGGGCGCGCAAGATGTTAAAAGGAGAGTAAGATTATTTTGTTGATGTTGTGACTGATGTTGTGCGCTACTCGGTCGCATTTGAAACTGGGCAGAGCCTGCCGCATCCCGGCTGACCACATGCAAGGCGGGGCAAGCACTTCGTCCCAATAACACCGACTCCACAGACTTCAGCAAGCATCAGACTGCGAATTTGCGTACTTGCGTCTTACGCAAGTCTAGAGCGTGGTTAGAACGGGCGGGGGAAATGAGCCGGCGAAGAATGACATCACTTGAGTGGTCCGGCACTGAAGCCGTTGAGACCGTTGGTTATGGGACCAGGGGTTGTCCCTGGTGACCGGGTACGCTAAATCAGTGGGTCAATAAAGCGAAGAAATTCAACGACTTTGGATTTGCTACAGGCACATAACGGCCGAAAGCCTCAATGGAAGTGAATGAGTTCGCAGCCGGGCCGTCATGGTTCGCGTCGAGTTCGCGAAGTGCGCATCCCTGATGACAGGGTTTGCTGACGGAGCATATCCCTCCATCTGATCGCGGAAACGACTCCCGGAGCCTTGTAAATGACGTGAAAGAGAGTTTGGAAGGCACCGAGATTTTTTTTTGACTTTAGAGCCCGATGAAAATGTCATGTCGTTCCGTTCTCCCGCGACGTTGACCCGCTTCCCCATAGCCTAGTCGGTCCTCATAAGATTGCGTTCGAAATATCGCTGCGCGGCCAATCGCACTCTTTGACTTCTCGTTTTCTCATCGTCCACGACATGGCTCGGCACATGCTGTGTAGTACTGAATTCGAGACGAGTGCGCAGAGTGGACCACAAAATGCGACAGAGAAGTGCTACTCATCTCCGCCACGGTGAAACTCCCCAGCCTCACGAAAGACAGTTTTGCGCCTTTTTCCGGCTCCCCTGCGGTACTTTCCCTCTCAAATAATCAAATGCCGGCTTTTATCTCAAACCCAACCTGCACCTGCACCAGACACCTGCGCACTGCCTTCTCCGTGAAGATCCTCTACGCGAACCCCAACTCCCTCAACATTTCTTCTTAGTAGTAATCGCGACTCGCTTCGGATTCGTACAATCCCGCATAATCCCCGGGCAAGCCACTTTCTCGCGTTGCTCTCGAGTCATATTCACCCACGCACGAAGTAATCCACGCTCAAAATTACTTCACAGCGGTACAAGCGCCCAACCCACGTCGTTTCAGAGAGTGTATTTACACTTTCCAGTACGTTTCATACAAGTATATATATACCTCCTTCCCCAAAGAAGCCGCTTCCTGGATTCGATCCCCTTGGCACCCAGGCATATTGCGGGAGAAAGACAATAATCATCGGTGCTTTATTGTTTCGTGTATATGCGTTTTCCGTCGGTGACATGGCAACATGTTGAATCAATAAGTTTCGTGCAATTCCGTGAAGCTTTACTGCCCTCCCATAGTTTGCCGCCAAGCATTCGCCTCAGACCGGTTGTATTTCATGGCAGCCACGCTTGTGAAATATTCTTTGCGCTTGAACACTGCTGTTGGAACACGTATACGTATTCTCCGTCCTTCAAACCCTCCGCTCCATGGTGTTTAGCCCGTTGAATCGTGCGGACGCCAAATCGCCCCAAGCCATCGATAGCAAGTGTGGAGGATGACGCAGTTCGTTGGGTCTATTTTGGCTGTGGTGTACATATATGACTTGGCATTTGGGATCCTGATATTGGTTCGTTGAATTTTACATAATTTCCGACGATGGGAACCTCATCGGGGCCAGCGATCAGGACACGGTGGTTCGCGAGTTGGAAATCTCAGGGGTAAGTATACATAACGCTATCTGTAGACTAGAGAAGCGGGCGCATCTATGAGTGTGGGGTGTGACCTGAAGAGGAGAAGATGTTTGAACGGAGGTGGAGGATTAATCAGTGAAGGTATTGGTGGTCCTCATAGCATCTTCGGATCGTGAGGAAGGACGCAACGCGGGTACATCACGCTGGTTCAACGTGTGCACAATGACCAAAGAGAAACAAAATTCACCGTAGATAGTTGTACAGGGTGTGCAATAGTGACGGATCAACGGGTCAGGTACGAGAACGGGACGGAAAGGTAGTGCAACCACGAGTATGCGTTTGATCATCAGCACCCATGCAACCTGAAATGCCACGTACATATACACAAAAGGTAGCACCACATACCCGCCCCCATTATTTAATATTACACCACATGATGCTGCGCCCACAATCGCACCCTCCAATAACTTAGAAATTGGTGCAGTACTTTCCGAACTTGCGATCCGAGAGTGGCTGCGGGAACACGCCTCCATCCAGCAACTGAAACAAATCCCACTCGCCAGCACTGCCCTCGGTCTTGAAGTTCCAGAAGACCCAGCCGTTAGTTTTCGTCTCGTAGGCATCGAGTTGCACCTCGATGTAGCGCCGGATGCTGTCCTTCCACTCTTGTGACCAGGTAGATACAGGTCCAGATTTGCCAGCGCACGAGCCGATGTAGTAGGAACCTGGGAAGGAGCCTTCCATGCGGGAGCCCGAGTTGTAACCGTTTAGATGTTTGGCACAATCAGTGAGGGCACCGGACCATTCGCCAACGACTTTGGATGATATTAGCACGGCCTACAAATATTAATCACGTAAATCTACTCACCAGTCCATTTGTCACTCTTGGCCCAGTTCTGGACCTGGATGTGTTTGTTAGTCAATGTTTTTCAGCAGACGCTACGCGGGACATACCGAGCTGCACATAAGGCTGAGATGCTGGTCGACAGACATAGCCACCAGGCCGCTGTCGAAGATCTGGTACTCGTGGTGGTCGATGATGACATTCTGTGCATTGTTGTCCTGAGGTGTCAAGAACCCATTCAGCCAAGCGGGCTCCCAGAAGCCATCGTGGAACATGGCAGGTGTGTCGCTGATCTCACGCAGGTTGTAGTACGCATCGCGGTAGAATTGCTTCACCATGTTCTGATCCAACTTCGACAGGAACGGCTCGTTGAGCGGCTGAATTGCAACAACAACATCCTGCATGGAAGGCGTCGCATACTTCTCTTCGATCTTCCGGAGCGCAGCGTGGGTGTAGCCAAGACTATCGGCGTCGCCCCAGCCTGGGTTGGCCGCCTTATGGCCACTATGATCGAAGCCGTTCTGCGACTTTGGTGCTCCGTGAAGGTCAATGACGATCTTCAAGCCGGTAATGCGCGCCCAGTCAACCGCAGCATCGAGATACGGCGCAGCTCCTTGAGCATAAGGACCCCAAGGATCAACGTAGCTCCAGTATCCGACAGGGATACGCACAATGTTGAAGCCAGCGTTCTTGATCTTCCAGAAGTCGTTCAGCGACACGAAGCTTTCCCAATGAGGCCTGAGCACGTCCGCGCAAGACTGCTGGCCAATCTTCTCGCAGAGGGTCCATTCATCGACCACTGGGTAATCACCCGTGCTGTACTTCTCGAAGATGGAGGGTGTGATGAAAGGCTCGAGGACTAGCCAACCACCGAGATTAACGCCGCGCACCTTGTCGCTGCCCCAACTGAAGTCGACACGACGCTCATATAGATCACTGAACTTGTTAGCATTGGTACCACTTTGGCGGTGATGCGCACAAACTTTGCGGGTGCTGCGTATACAGAGGTCCCGGCTGTCACCAACAGGGCAACAAACGAGAGTTGTGTCCGCATGGTGTAGATGAGTCTGTCTAGGTCTAGAAAACTTTTGTAAACGACCGGAATTCGCGGTAAGGTCGCGAAGGTATCGAAGTACAACTATCGTCTATTGTAGTATGGCGAGAGGTAAACGACTGAACGGTGAAAGTGAATGCTGATATGATCTCACTTCGGACTGTGGTGGGGCACAGACGAGAACGTGAGGTACTACTGCCTGCGCCAACAATACGCTGTGGCACTTAGGGCAATTATATGTGAAGGGACTGCTGGAGAGCGCATCGCGACTTCCGCAGGGTATATGCAGGCATGGCAGGAGCAGCCCGGCAACATCTCGTGATGTAACGATATTTCGGAAGGAGCGACTAGATCTTATGCGGGCGTTGATAGCAGCTTGGGCCTATCGAAAGATCGTATTGCAGCCTCAAATACTTGATGTTGGTCCCGGCAATACGGGTGGGAGCATGCGAGCGTGTTGAAAAGGTAAGGTCGCGTCGCGATTAGGAACTCGCTTGGCGCTGCTGATGAGTGTATGCTTACGCAGCAGAACGAGGCTGCATCCTGTCCACATCTCCTTTCCACCCGGTGATTCTTGCCTTTGCCATCGCTTCTCAGATTGCGGATCTTCGGGCACTAATTGTGGCTGAGGATCGTCCCGCTCTGTGTCACACCCGCCATCTGCATGATTCTCAAGTGCTCTGCACGTGGCTGCAGCTGCATGCCGAGCCATTGACAACCCGATGGTCCTGGTGAAGCGACCCCTCATATGCTGGTATCGAGGCAAGAGTCTACAGTCCCTCGAGGCAGCTCAGCTCATCGACGTCACAGTGCTAACCTGGGCGATAACGATTCAGCCGAAGCTTCGAAAGGTACTCAGTCCATGAAACCTATGGTCTCGTCCATAATGGCAGCAAAGCTCTTTGTCTCACGGTGTTTGCCGCTGGTTATGGGCGGATATTGCGACATCTTGACGCGAAAGCCTTCGGACTTCTGAATGGCAGGGCCGAGATCTCTAGGACTGAGATTAGATTGGCTCACATGAGACGGATGGCACAACGCACCTGACGTCTCCTCGAATGAGATAATTCGAGCGCTCCATAGCTACGGCAAGTTCCTCTTGGTGATTGTCCAATAAGGAGGTGTTGGGCACTACGATGAGCGGTACTTGATAGCGGAGCGCTGCAAGTATCGTCCCCGAACCTATCTACGTTACTCTCAAACTAGAAGGCGATGGGTTGGAGAATCATCATACCAGCATGCGATATTACCAAGCCTTTCGACTGTTGCACCAACATGAACTGAGATTGCAAGCTATTAGGGTCGAAATCGATCCCGTCAACAATGAGCGGTCCATGTTCCTTGGATCCCTCAATGTGTGATCGCGCGGCAGTTGAGCTCTTGTCAAAGATGTCCTTCGCACTTCCATACTGGATTAGGAGATGTGTGTAGCCGTTTGATCTCAGCGCATTCAAGGTGGACAAAGATAACACAGACTCGATGAGCGCGGTGAAGGGTGCTGTGGCGCCGGTTGTTACGAAGCAGAGCTTCGATTGTGGGGTCCATTTCCAGGTATCCATGGCGGAAGAAGTTCTCAAGCTGGTTTTGTTGGATACGTGTAATGAGAGCCCAAAATGACAGCCAACAGTAGCAGAATGCAGATGATTACTCCAAAGGGTATCAATTCGCCTAGAGTGTGAGTGTAAGACGCGCGCGGAGGTCGGACACTCTCAAGCTCCAATTGGCCGCACTCGACGCCAAGCACAACCTCACATCGCGAAAAGTTGTCTCCACACCACCACCATCCACAACGCAATGGCTTCATTACCACGGCGATTGCTGCTGCAATCGCGGCAATGTCCCTCGCGGATACGCTCCCGAGCAGCACCGAAACATACATCGCAATGGCACCGCCCAATCTCCACCACGCCCCAACGCTGTGCAGACGAAGATACCAAACCCGGCTCGGCGACCACCGCAGCAGCCACACCGCCGGCTGACCAAGTCCAAGCAGTAGCCTCCAAGACAGACAGCCAGGGATCTGCATCAAAGCAAAAAGACCTCTCTCCCGAAGAAACCACCGCCCTCCAACTCGCACGCCTCGTATCCGATCTCAAAGCCCTCGACCCAGAAGTCGTGTCTGACGCAGTGCGCAAGGGCCAACACGGCATCCCATTCGCCACGGACGCTGAGCTCGAGAACGACGAGCACTTTGACATTGAAGAAGACGACAAGCGCAGAGTAGCAGCTGGATTTTGGGCCGAGGGAGAAGAAAGCATGGGTGCGGACGAAGATTATTTCGGTGACGATTTGACGAGCCATGGACATGGAGAATTGGCTATGCATCGGATGAAGAGGGAGTATGCGCGGTTGATCGCGTGGGAAATGCCGTTGTTGAATCGTACGTACCTACTTCTCCTTCTAACCATCCGTAAACATTTTGGTCAGACATGAGACGAGAGAATTACATTGCTAACAAACAGACTATAGAGTTGGCCAAACCTTTTACTCCACCTACATCCGCAACCCCCTTCCGCTTCCGCTACACATCCTACCTCAACGAATCCCACCCAGCAGCAAACAAAGTCGTCGTCGAATTCAGTCCTCAAGACCTCGCGACCACACACAACCTATCCGACATCCAAGTCTCCAAACTCATCAAACTCGCCGGGCCGCGGTACAATCCCAATACGCAATTTGTGAAAATCTCATGCGAACAGTTCAACACACAAGCACAGAATAAACGCCACTTGGGCGAAACCATTCACTCGCTGATTGCGGAGTCGAAGACGGGGGATATGTTCCAAGACGTACCGTTTGATTTCCGACACGCCAAGGTTAAGAAGCGCGTAGAGTTTCCTGCGGCGTGGGCATTGACGCCTGAGAGGAAGGCGTATTTGGCTGCGAAGAGGGCTGAGAAGGAGAAACTGGATGACGAGAAGAAGAACAATGGGTTATTGGTGGATGGCAAAATTGTTGTGGAGACGAGTTTGCCGTTTTTGAATCAAGAGGTGGAAGCTGAGACGGTGCCTGTGAGTGGAGATAGGGGCAAGAGGTTGAGGTAGTGTTGACGTGTGTGAATATGTGATGAAGATCTATGCTTGCATGTGGATGTGTATCGAATACGGAATTGTATTGTGTGTTGTGGTTGAAACACTAAAGATGTTTCCCCTGGGGTATCAAAGTGACCCGCCAAACGCCGTGCGCCTTTTATCCTATGCTGCCATACCCTGGTACGTGTACTAATACATCCGAAGATCATTCCGTCAAGCGCTGTCCTTCAAAGTGAAGCTGTAAAAAGAAAGAAGCAAGTCTGTTGTTGGTACAATGGGAACAAAACCGTTCGTGAAAAGGATCACGCTGTTGCTACAGCAGCGCCAGTGCTCGCGCGACTCTTTTTCGACTTGCCCTTCGGTGCCGGCGCGTCGCCGTCTTCACGCTTGCGTTTTGTAGGTCGACTGCTACCCCCTTTTGGCCGGTAGGCTGTGTCGTCCTCGCCGCCGCCCGTTTTCCGGCGTCCCTTGCCGCCCGCCTCGCCAAAGTTGGAGTCCTCGTCGTCGTTCTCGCGGGGGGCAGGCGTGCCACCTCCAATTGCGGACTCGCGCTTGATGCTCTTGCGACTGCTTGCACCACCCTTATTTGGTGCAGACTTTTCAGACATGTTCTCGTGATGCGCGGCGTCCTTGTCTTGCAGGAAGACCTGTGGTTGGTGTTTGCGCAGCCAGTTGTAGACACTGTCGGGGTTGCGGACGGTGAGGTCTTTTTCTGACAGAGGTGGGTGGGTCGCAGCGGTGCGGATAGGGCGACCCTGCTGGATGGTCACATCGAAGCTAGGGTCTGCAAGCACTTGGTCCAGCGCAGCCAGATACTCCTCCTCGTGCGCCGGCGACATGTAGCCCGGCGCATGCTCGGCGAGGTCGATGCCGTCGACGGGCTGGTCTGCGAAGTCTGCCTTGGTGGTGTGCGGGACCCGTGCCTCGAGGCTAGCCAGCGACTTGAGCGTCTGCCGGATCGCGTGCGAATTGTGCAGCCGGTCGGCCTGCAGGGTGAACTCCTCGGGCGAGATGATGCCGTCGGCCGCGGCTGCCCTGAGGTCTTGCAGCTGCCGTCGAATCATCTCGGGGTCGGGGCCCGCGTCGGCGGGGACTGCGATGCCGGGCGGATCGAGGTTGAAGCGCAGACGGGCTGGGGCGCGCGTCTGCTCGTTGATGTCGAGGAGCATGTCGAGCAGCTGGTCGTTGCCCTCGGCGAGGCGGCGCGCGGTGCCCATGGCCTTCCACTCGTCGGTGATGAGGCGGTTGCTGACCGTCATGGCCTCGTCGAACTTGATGCGCATCTTGCGGTATTTGCGCCTGGCCCTGTTAGCTGGCTCTGGTGTTGCAGGGCATTCCGACGCGCCTACCTCCACGACCGCTTGGGCGGCTTCTGCGCTGCATCGGCCTCTGTGTGCGTGCCCGGGGCCTGCGCATGGTCGCCCTCGGGCTGCGGCGGGGCTTCTGATGCCATGGTGGGTGTGCGGTGAAGGTGTCGTGGTGGAGGAGTGGGAGGAATAGTGGAGCTGGCCAGAGTCGCGATGCCATGCGGTCGGAGCGCGGCCAGTGCTCTCGGAGATTCCGTAGAACGTCTCCAAAAGAACATCACCTGCCACGCTTCTGGCCACGCCTACCACAACCGGCATCTGCTCCCTCCTATTTGCTGCTCCCACGCTCTACACGTCTCTCACGCGCCCTGCCCACCACCACCACGCCGCATTCTTTGCCATTCGCTCAATCGCTGCTGCGCGGACTGGCCGGAAGGGTTGCGTACACAGTAAGACCCTGAAAGGCCCGCCACGCCGCTAGCTGCTCCTGCTGGACCTCACTGACACGCCCGGCGAGCAGCAGACGGCCGACTTGCATCAATATCTCACCACGCCCGCGCCCATCTCTACCTCCTCCCGCCCCCCCACGCCCAGCCAACCGCCAAACTGTCGCCCATACTCCTCAACCGCACGTCGTCAGGCTTGAGCTTTGCTGGCGATCCGCGGCCCCGCCAATCGAGCACCTCGCCGGCCAACACCATGTCCCTCGAAGCAAAGGAGGCGAGACGGCGCCGTAGCAGTAGTCTTGTCTACAAAGAGCCCCCCGAGTCGCTCGACCAGCTCAGCGACCAGTCTGCCCTCCCCAACCCCAACGCCGAATGGGTCAACGCGAAGGGTGAGTCCTGAACAATATACACATGCCAAAAGGGATAGGGCGAATTATGCGGGATGCTAACATTCCCAGGCGCATGGGGGATCCACGTTGTCCTCATCCTCCTCGGCAAGGTCCTCTTCGACATCATCCCCGGCATGACGCAGGAAGTATCGTGGACCCTGGTCAACCTCTCGTACATGGCGGGATCATACCTCATGTTCCACTACGTACGCGGTGTGCCGTTCGACTTCAACGCCGGCGCCTTCGACAACCTCAACATGTGGGAGCAGATCGACAACGGGGACCAGTACACACCCGCGAAGAAGTTCCTGCTCACAGTGCCCATTGTGCTCTTTCTGTTTAGCACGCACTTTACGCATTACGACTTGACGTTTTTCATCATCAACTGCTTGGCGACACTCGCCGTCGTCGTTCCCAAGCTTCCTTCGGTGAGCTGCTCGTCTCAATCGCAACCACCATTGCTAACAATCGCAGCTGCACAGGATACGATTCTCCTTCTTCAACACGCCTCCGGACGACGCATAGCCGATCTTTCTTTCTATTGCATTGCTAGGTCGGGTGTAATAATATGTATTTCTAGTAATTCAGCCGCGCCGGATATCCATTGGGTTGGATCGCATTATGGAGCGCGAGTGGCGTTGGGCAAAATCCACACATCCATACACATGAATCGGATGCTTTATTGATTCCATATAGCAAGCATAAGTATCAACTGGTGCACATCACGTGTCGCTCGCGATACCTGCAATGACCTTCACAACGTCTCCACATGCGTATCAATTGACCGGCTGCATTTGCCGCATGCTGACAACATCCATCACAGAACAAATGCAACGCGGCGATAAAGTTCGCCAATCAGACATTTGAACACCCCTGATTTGTACTAGCGTTACTGCGTCATTGCCATTTCGAGGCGGTCGTCATCGACCTCTTAAGATCAACATCTACAACAGTCCTAGCTCCAGCGTACAAAGTGCGACATTCGTTTTGCAGCGCTAATTTCTCGTTCCGTTCTCCATCACTATGATAGCGTAGAGCGACATTCTGACACTTCCGCTAAGACACTCGCTCACCATTCCTTATCGCACTTGTGCACTTACGACAACAACCCACGTCTCTGTGCTCAGACGGTCACAAAGACACTCTTCCTTCGGGCCTCAATCTGCGGGTACATTTAGGAATCTGATCCTTCACCATGGTGTGGAAACAATTGGAGCCAACGCCGCCACATGTCACATACCTCACTCTCACGTCATTCCTTCTCCTGTACGCACTGTTCTCGTTGATGATCAGAAATCGTCTGCATCTATCCGAGCCACCCTTAGCTACCGTTTTCGGCATTGTTACTGGCCCAAAGGCGCTGAAAATCATTCGTCCTTATGACTGGGGTATGTTCAATTTCGAGACGCCAAAAGAACGTGAACTGATCATGGTAATCAGGCTTCAGCGACGACATCATTCAAGAAACGACGCGACTCATTGTTGGCATCCAATGCTTTGCCGTTGGCTTAGAGCTCCCTGATGGATACTTTGGACAGAAATGGCGCGCTCTGCTTGTGCTGCTGGGACCAGTCATGACCACGGGTTGGCTTATCTGCGCAGTCTTCATCAAGTTCCTCTTCAACACCGACATTGGCACTGCGTTGACCATCTCCGCCTGCCTTACGCCTACGGATCCTGTCCTTGCTGCCTCCGTTCTGTCAAACAGCCAGTTCAGTACCAGAGTACCGAAGCGTATCCGAGATCTGCTCAGCGCCGAAAGTGGATGCAACGACGGCGTGTCATTCCCATTTCTGTTCTTTGGGCTCAGCCTTCTCACCAAGAGCACTGCAGGCGGCGTATTCAAGAAGTGGTTCCTCGTCACCATACTATACCAGTGTGTGGTCGGCATACTTCTTGGCATATTCCTCGGCTTCGCCTTCAACTGGCTATACAAGTTCTCCCATTCCCGCGAGATGATGGGCCGTGCCTCGTACCTCGCGTTCTACCTGCTGCTGGCAATTTTCTCGATCGGACTCGCGTCTACTCTTGGAGTCGACGACTTTCTAGTTGCCTTCTGTGCTGGTCGTGGATTCTCGCATGGCGGCAACTCACCCACCGAAGACACTAGGCTTCCTGTCATCATCGATCTGATGCTCAACTCGGCCTTTTTCATCTTTTTCGGTGCGATGATTCCATGGGAGAGCTTCAACCATTTGGAGACAGTCACGCCGTGGCGCCTTCTTGGGGTGCTTGCGCTCATCCTAGCCTTCCGACGCATTCCTGTTGTGTTCGGATTATACAAGCTGAACCTCTTACCCTCGATTCGCACTGCAACAGAAGCCATGTTTGTTGGACACTTTGGACCCATGGGAGTCGGAGCGCTCTTTCTCGCCATCGAAGCTCGCGCACAGCTCGAGACCGATACATCACTACCACTTCCACATCCTCCCAGTGACCTAGACCCTGAGAGACAGAAGACAATTACCATGATCTGGCCGATTGTTTGCTTCGTAGTCCTTGGCAGCACGCTGTTCCATGGACTGAGCACACTTGTCATCAGTCTTGGAGGACATTTCTCGAGGCATGAGGGTGAACGTGCGCCATTGATCGGCGGAGAAAGAGAAGGCCTTCATGGCATGATATTTGACGAGGGCGAAGATGCCGCCACGAGTGAAAATGATGGCCGGAATGAAGATGAGGCAGACTCTGGCTACCGCAGCTTTTTGCAAGCAAGGGCGTGAGCATCAACAAGCGTTTGTAAGCAGAGCTCGCACGGATCTACTTGACAGTACAGCCGCTATGTATGAGTGCGCCCACATAATGGGCAATATGCTTCAAAGCTTAGTGCCACTGAAGGTGCCCGAGCGGCTGACACCTTCCCCGATATCACGATCATGCATTGTCCTTCTGGTGCGCATAGTGCGATGAGGCCAAAACATATTCTTCGAACAGCATCAATTAACTTGTATAGTTATTTGATAGACACATTACATCTACAATGCAAACGTGTTCCCAACCTCGAGCCCAGAACAATATTACTGTTCCGGTTTTATACATACACCACCCTTGACCCACAGCGTCCACTCAGCGCAAAACTGATGCATTGTAATAAATCGTTAGCTAGTATTCGCATTAAGTCACGATCCAATCAAGCAACACGACGATGTCCCGTTGCCGTTCCGACTCGAAGGGTAGTATCACAAACGTGGAACAGTTTTGCATTTCTTCAAAGCAAGCCAACGCCGTTAATGGCAGTGCCGAGTATGAAAAGAATGAGGCGGCTTATGGACGGTTCCGAAATTTACTGCGCTGAATGTACTTTTGTTCAATGTTTGTCCGGGATGTCCTTGGATGAACTGCGGGAAGCGCTGAGAATTGTCAAGGAGGGAATAACACTTTGCGCTGGATGCGTGAGTTTGAATTGTGCTTTTGCGTTGTACTTTCATTCTTGGTGATGTCAGCAAATAGTCGGCATGTATATAGCATACTAGTTGAATTGTGATGGTACGATAGAAAAGAAGCACGACAACTGGTCTCAAATTGCTGGTGCACAAGAAGGAGAAACATCTTAGACTTTGCCACAACTCGGTACAAAACATAGTGAAATACAAATGATAAAAACTGGCGTTTTGCACTCGTTCAATCCAAGTATGATATCTCGTCGCACCAGAGCCCAATGATTCTTTCCGTATCATCCGCGCTGATTGTTCTCAAAGCACTCCTCTCACCCACTGCACGCAACTTGTACGTCTCATCATGCAACCTGTCAACATCTCTCTTCAGCATAGCCGCAGTGAACACCACCGAATACCCGTTTAAGACTTCGTACATCGCAAGAGTGGCCGCTCTTTCCCACGAAGGCTCAATCGCAACCTTGCCTCGAACATTTCCGGATTTTCCCTGACTGATGAGCACGTATGCGAGCTCTTCTTGTGCAGGGCCCAGGTCATCGGTGCTTATGTTGCCTATCCCACTCTCTTGCCTTTGATGTTGCAGACCTGCACTTATGACTACTTTGGGTATAGAATGGGGCACATCTGGCTGGCAGTACACAACCCTACCGGCGGCGTCGGTTCCCACCCATGATCCAAGGATACCAGAGCGAAGTAGAGTGACGTAAATCTCTAGATCTGCTTGATTGAGAGTCGTGGAGTGAATGTAGACGAGCTTGTCAGCGTAAGGAATATGGGCGATTTGATCAAAGTCGGAGCCAGCGTAGCGGAGCAGCTGGGAGCTCGAGTGTATGTTGGTGCGGCCCATGATCTTGAAAATTGAAGGATGATTGGAGTGGTATAGACTAGTAGTGTAGTTTGGAGGGAGTTTGCAATTCCAGCAACGGAAGCGGAGACTTAAGTACATTTCTCGTGGCCCATGTAGGAGTACATTGACATGGCATGTTGCTGTATAGGGGATGCGAAGGTGAACTGGTATGACCAATGAGAGCAATATTCTCGGGGCTGGTAAGCTCTGGGAAGTACCTCGATTGCCGCAACTCGTCACTGCGCCCACTCTTGGCACGCATTTGTCCATTCGCCGGAAGGCCTTTGAGCACACGAAGTTAGACGTGGAACGTATCGATTGGACGAATGTGAGGCACCGGCAGCAGTTGGCAAGCTGAGCTGCCGCAGGGTATGTGGACTGAACTTGCACAAGTGTTGTGATTGGTCAGTCGTGAGGCACCTGCAGCAGCCTTCAGTGTTGGTGGTAGCGGCCCCGCGCATGCAACCATTATCCCCGAGATCGAAATAGCGTACGAAGTCATTCCATACATGGCCTTCGCGTTCAGCTTGTCATGTATATAAGAATCATTGTTGTGCCCAGATCGTCTTTCGTTGGTCTTACAACACGCATTTCCAGAGCAGCGCTCTGTCTCTACCTGAAGACAGGGCGCCTGCACTCTACATTCCCTCATCGCACTCGACTGCGGCGACCCCTTTTCCCACGAATATTGGAATTGTTACCCTTCTTCATCTCCCGATCAGGTCGATTGGTCACCGGAGCGCACATCTTCTTCTATCCTAGCTTCATCAACTGAACCAAACCAAACCAAACATAACCTAACCCAACCCACTCATGAGCTTTATGAGACAGAAGATCAATACGCCAGTCACTCTTTTCAGCATTCCATCTCAGGTCACGAACTATACCATCCGCAGACCATCGACCCTTCGTTGTTACAGATTTCGGCCCCAATATTGCTTGATTCGATCCCTACCTCCTCGCAAGGACTTTACACCCAGTCTCCTTTAATTCCAACCATCCCGGAACCAAGGTATAGGCAGAACGCAGCAAATCGAACCGGTGCTGACATACTCTCCAGCCGCGCAAGGCCCACACACCAATGCCCTGTCACCAAGTGCAACAAGACATACACCCGCCTGCAGGACCTTCGCCGTCACCAAAAAGCCGTACATGAAGAAAATCGTGAAGTGTTGTTATGTCGGGCTCCCAAGTGCACATACAGCACAGCAAAGTGTCGGAAGGACAATTTGATACGACACACGAAAAACCTGCATCCTTGGCTAGCTGGTACAGTCGCAGGAATGTGAGACTGTGGCTGGAGTTGATTTGATAGCAATATATGACCTGATTAGTATTCGTTGCTGGTCTGCATTCGCTTCCAAGCATTAACACAGTTTTCTTCATTCGAGTGTCGCCTTGGTTTGCTTTGCTGCCCTTTCCATTTGAGTCAAACTCCTCATCTCCGATCGCAGGACAGCTTTCTCATCCCCATTCATGACAACGTGATGATACAGTATCGCGACCGAAGAACTCTTCCACGGTGCGCAATGATGCAATCTTGCATGTATCCACGTCGCTACAAGAAACGCTGCAGACACGACAGTAACAGCAATTGGCAGCGCCAACCAACCCCACCGGATATGTACAAACACCACGGAAGTAACGGAAATTCCGCGTGCTACATCGCTGCCAGACGAGCGCAATTGCTCCGTCATACTCGCCGCAACGTTATCAAATGTCTTTGCAATGTCGGATTTGAGCAAGGACATAACAACCCCCGATGGCGGCTTGGGTATGGTTTGTCCGGTCGTCATGCTCCCACTGAACCGACTTGATTCAAATAGATTGACAAGAGCTGTAATATCCGCTTCCTTGACGACAAAAGGTGGTAGACCGGTCTGGTTGTACCACACTCTCGACCCTGGGCGGCCATTGACGATTCCAGCATTGAGGGGCATGGTGGTTGACTGAATGTCGAGTTGGTTACCCGATGCGGTCAACGTGGTATAATTATATGCTGCGAAGCTGATGATGCATTCCGTGATCTCGAGTTCTTTGAAGTATACAGCGGGCGGGTCACTTTCAGACACGAATCCAACCTCAGCGTCGGGGTGGCGGCGCGCAACAGCTACGCGGAGGAAATCTGCTGGAAAAGGTTTCTGTGGTTTGGCGCCGCCATCATACGCGCCTTTGAAACCAGTGGCATTTACATTGATCTGTGTGCGCCACGTCAAGTTGAGCCCCATGCTGAGAGTAATGTTGCCCGGTGTGGTCAAATTGAAGACGCCCCGATTGAACGTCTGGTTCGAGGTTGTGTTAAAGTTGCTGGCGAGCGTGGCTACTGTGACGTCTTTACACTGGCTGGTGAAGCCAAGTGAAATGTAAGAGTCGTGCCAGATGCATCTCGAATTACATTTGAAATCAGGGTTAGAGGATATGTTGTATACGCCGCGAAGGACTGCGCCTTCCATGGCGACATCGACCGTGGTTGCTAGAACGTATTGTCAGCCTTTCATCAATCCAAAACAGATCATTACACACGCCACTTACGTTCAACATCGAATGGTTGTGGTTGCGTGAATCGCGCACCGCCAGTGTAATTGTGACTGATACTGAATGATGCACCCCCATCTAGAACCTCGACATTCCGAGTATCAAGTCTAATGACCTGTTGCGCAAAAGTATCGACGCCCAAAGCCAAGATCGTCAAGATTGCGCCCACACTTGCAAATCCAGAGTGCCATCGGACTTGCAGCAATAGCATCAAAGACCCAAGTGGACCGCGCGCAGCATTCTCAAAGAGGTCAAGTTCGGTCAATTTCCTCGGAGCAGTCTTGAATCGGATCCATTTTGACTGCGCGATGCACGCACCAATAACCAGCAGCGCCAGTGACTTTGCGGCCGTGATGAAAATGGCTACTGTCGCGTTGAGACTTATGTCGATGGTCCAGCGGTCCAAAGGCTTGGAATTCATCCGCGCGAGGATGATAATCACAGCCATGAGACACGCTGCGCTTGCGATCATGGAGATTGTTTCCCAGAACCAGAAAAACATTGGCTGCTTGTCCCGCAATGGTTTTGGTGGTCGCTCATCTTGGGCACTGGAAATGTCTCTTTCGGCGTTGTATCGTGTGATCATCGGGGTCGCTTCTTTAGGCGTTGCCATTTTGAAATGTGGTCGAGCGGAAACGAAGGAGCACGCGAAATCTGTGTCATTTGCGACGGATGGTAGGCATTTTCATTCATGTTGCTGCTGTTAAGGCGTCCCAATCCTGCATGATTTGTCTCCCAATATGTTTCAAGTGCGACCATTTCGTCCACTTAGAAGTCCGGAGAACGTGGCGCAAGCGCTTGGCAATGTAGACAAGTTAGGGCGGCGTCTGGGAAGGTCCGTAGGCTGGAAGGATTGAGACCGAAACGTGGATGCATCTCGCCAATCCCGATTTGGTCTAGTTCCAAGTTGTAGACGGAGGAACATCCGTGCATACAGATGTAAATACACATACTCTAATATATGGAAGTAGCCTCAAAATATCCAAAATATATTGATGACAAAGGATCCGACGTGCTTGTGGACGAAGTTCCAAAGTTGCTCAGTGGAGGACCAAGCTGTATACGTCAAAGTTTCCGGCTGGCTCTCGAACATGAGCCAGTTCCATCACCCATACAATCTCTCGAATCCGTCGCGCGTACACCGCCGTGCTTCTTCCAACGCACTATTCGAGCGAAAGACTTTCACAATCATTGTCTTGCTATCGAGCAGCTTTTTTTATCTTCCGGGCACAGTTGGCCCATGTACGACGCAGCAAGGACGTGCTTCAGCGCGACCTTACCCATCGCTAACATCTAGAACGACTTCCGTGGTCACGCAAGCAGCATCCTTTATGGCGAAGGATGCGCCATGTTTATATCGTCGAACAATCGTCCTCAAAGGCCTTCACTAAGCGGGCATCGGTTGAATCCTTACCCATTTCAGCCACTCGAGCCGTCGATCGGCAACTTTGCCGTGTCGCGGCGACTCATCGTTCAAAAGGATGGGGTGCCCCACAAACCTCGCATACCATGATTGTCCTCGCCTCAATCGACCAACGCGACGCGAGAAGAGATGGATGATGGTTTCAAGAAGCCGGAAGAATTTATTGCTAAGGAAAAGGAAGCAAACGATCTTGAGAGAGCGGTGACGGCGTTGCATACGAGGAACGAGAAGGATGATGGATTAGTGGCGGTTGCGACTTCGGCGTCTGAACGATTACCATTTTCCAAGGCGCGATGCGTGGCACTTGTTGCTACTGTTGCAGCTGCACCATTCTTGAGCGTAGGTGTAACAAATGTCACTGGTGAAATTGTTACTGATGGTTGCTTCAGACTTTCACTGTGCAAGCTACTGTCATTATTCTTCCGACTATCGGTGAAGCTTTGAGTATCCCAACTTCGAGACAGCAATGGATTGTGTCAGCATACAGCCTTACATTTGGTTGCTTCCTGGTACGTATCGTGGAATAACTCTGCCATCATCCTACTGATCTTGTGCAAGCTACTCTGGGGCCGTTTGGCAGATGTATACGGTAGAAGATCCATCTTCCTCTGGGGCTCCGTGTTCTTCACAATCACTTCGATTGTCCCACCCTTCATCTCAAATGAGATCGGCTTCGATATTCTGCGAGGCCTCCAAGGCCTTGCTGCCGCAGCGATGGCCCCGACCGCGCTAGGAATCCTGGGTGTCACGTTCCCTCCCGGAAAAGCCAAAGACATTGCTTTTGGCTGCTTTGGTGCAGGTGCGCCTCTTGGTGGCATTACCGGCAATATCTTTGGAGGAGTAGTGGCTGAGTATCTGGACTGGAAGTGGGTCTTCTGGATCTTTGGCATCATCTGCGCAATCTGTACCGTTGCCGCGTACTTCGTCATCCCATTACCGCCACTGCAGGCCGAGCCGAGCATGCGCAACACGGTAGACTGGATCGGCGGGACAATGATTACTGTTGGTCTCATCATACTGCTCTTTGCGCTCTCGGAAGGCAACGTGGTTGGCTGGAGCACACCTTGGGTTCCAGTGCTTATTGTGGTCTCCTTGGTTATCATCGTTGCGTTCGGCTTCTGGCAGCATTATCTGGAGACCAAAACCGAGAAGAAACCGCTGATGAAGATGTCCATCTTCAAGAACAGGAAGTTCACCTGGGCAAACGTACTCATGGCGCTCTTCTTTTCTTCCTTCAACAACTACCTGATCTTTGCGACGTATTGGTTCCAGGACTACCAAGGTCTCTCCGTCATCCAGACTACTTTACGCTTTATGCCCAACGGCGTCACTGGTATCCTATGCGCATTAGTGACTGGCCACATACTATCTTCCGTCCGTGGCGACTACATTTTGACGTTCAGTACAATCTGCGTCAGTTTGTCCTCGCTGCTCTTCGCAATCCCCATCCCAGTCAACACCACCTACTGGGCTTACGGCTTCCCCGCGATGGTCCTATGCGTTTGCGGCGCCGATACCATCTTCCCCGTTTTGACGCTCTTCGTGGCCAAGACGCTCCCACCAGAAGACGCCTCGCTTGGCGGCGCACTCATCACCGCTGTCGGTCAAATCGGGCGAGCCATCGGCCTCGCCATCGCAACAGCAGTCCAGACAGCCATCATTGCAAAGCACAAGGGTTTAAGTATCGATCAAGTAGGGAATGAAGGCCATGGTTTGGAGCCATGGGATGATGCGCTCAAAGATGGTATAAGAGGCACAGCATGGTTCAATTTCGGGATGAGCATGGTGTCAACAGCGGTTGTGCTGTTCTTCATCAGAGGTATTGGCATTATTGGAGGGAAAGGAAAGTCATAGACGATGATGCATGAGGCAGAGTGGAAGGCCCTGCGTCAATCGCCTGCAGTAAGATCTCGGCGCATGGCGTAAGCGCTAAAGCAACCACCACTTTATAAAAACTTGGCCTGCCAACTCAAATGGAAGGTGTAACATACCCATTTATCATTACCCAAGAAGATACAGCCTCGTCCAAACAGCACCTATTTGAGTTAAGCGCAAAAAGCCAACAAACCACACGATGGCTCTCCGCAACCAAATCCCAGCTTTCTACTGGTACTCCTTCACCATCATTGACCCACTCCTGTCCCTATCTGCAGTCTACATGAACTACTTCCAACCCTCTCTCTTCCTCGACCCTGGCTTCGCTTCAACCTCTCCCCACGGCACCATTACGCCCTCTCATGCCTTTCTCATGCACCAATTCGGCGGTACTTTCGCGGCATGGGCATTCATGATGTTGACCTTGTTGCGCGAAACCAACGATATGAGAGTCTGGACTCGATTCCAGACAGCGCTGTCGTTCACGGATGTTGCCGTGCTGTACAGTCAGTTCAGGGCCTTGGAGGCGCAGGGACGGCTGGGATGGGGGACGCTGAGGTGGGAGGAGAGTAGTAATGCGGCCATTGTTGCAGTGATCTTGGCAGTGAGAGTGGGGTTTGTTGCGGGAATTGGGCGCGGAAGTAAGGGAGAGGTGAAGAAAAGGAATTGAGATCCTTGCGAAAAAGCTCTGCGATGGATGAGACAAGAAATTCTTCGGAATCAGCAAGAGATGTTGTGGGAGGGGTCCTGACCATGGTTCGTTTTCGAGCACTCTCGCAAGCTACCGTTGGATCAGTTCGCGCTCAATTGCTGAGGTGATAGTGAAAAGATAAGTGGTCCTCAAACGGTGTGGGGCCACCTCGGTCGGGATAGTCTGTTCGCAACCTCTTAACCCTGCTGCTTATTCTGCTCCCGTATTCTGGCAGGATCGATGGACTCAAATCACAACTATGTATGTTATTCGTGTAATGGCGGCAGACAGCAGAGTGCTCTTCACCGCTGAACGTGTAATGGCACGGTATTCGGGTTGTACATAAAGACGCGTGGCGGAGGTCCCATCGCACGACCGTGGTGCATGGACAATCCACACAGCGCCATGGCGCTGGATCTTCTCGGCTGTGGCTCGACATGGCGCTTCTTCTATGCGACGCAAATCTGGGGTGCTGGCTGTTCGTGCATGGAGAACTTTGTGCTCTCTGCTCCTTTAGGAGCGGCTTCAGCTTTCACAAGACGCACAGCTCTGGGCAACTTCAAAAGTGCGTGCAACGCGTCCTTTGTGCACCTTATCTTAACTTGTGGTAATGATAATCTTCGAGGCGACGGATTTAGACTTCGCGCACTGCGAAAAGAGGGTCTGCCTTTGTTCGCCGGGACGTCGATCCCCCTGGAATTTACCCGTCACCCCACCTTGCGCCTTTATCGTGCAGCAGCGCTTTCGTGTAGGAAATGACTACGAGGCTGAGCTTCCCGCAATGCGTGGTACGGCAACGGCGGCATCGCGAGATCGCGATATGACGCGGATGCTGACGCGCATGAGGTATCCTTGATTCGATGTTGTAAGGACCGAACTGGGCGTTTCCCTGGCGCGAAACAAACGTGCTAGGAAACCTGGGGATCGACCGACTATTTCTGGAACACGAAGAGGAAACATCAGACTGCAACCAATCTCCACCGTTCATTTCGGTAGCTCGGCATCGCATGACACTTCAAAACCCGAAAATCCCATCCAAGGTCTGGAAATCGTCTAGTCGCGTCAGCAAGTGTCTCCCAGAGGCCCGTATACATTCAACCCAGATGTAGCAACTCGGCGTCGATTAGATGAAGCACCAGCCGCTTTCAGCCTGGAGGCTCGTTATCATTTGACGATAGGGAATTAAGCGTCGTCAAGCTCCTCTAGTCCCAATACTACGCTGCAGGGGCTTAACTGAATTTATGCTGGTGCTGAACATGCGTTGTTCCCAGCGCTCGTATTAAGGGTCAACCGGACAGGTGACCGCTGTGTCGCTTGTTGAGCTCGGCGCAGGGCTGCGCATCCTACTTGTTGATCGTTATTGCATATACAAATAACCCTTCCCGTCCTTGAATTTCTCTCTGTTACGCACCCTCGTTGCCAACATTCGCTATTAAAATACCACAGTCTTTCGCTTAATTTGTTTAATTCTTAATCATGAGGTCCTCCCTATTGGCAGCCACATTGGCTGTTTCAGTGGGCGTTTCCGCCCTGCCACAGAGCCTTCCAGCGGCCGCACCCGTTGCGCCCGCGATTCCTCTGGAGAAATTCAACACCAAGAAGTTCACCAAGCTGTTCACACTCGATGAAATTCTCTCTGGTGTTTTCAAGAACATCACTGAGGCCGTGCAAGACGGCCTCGAGGACCTCACTGACTCTCTCACGGAGTCTCTGACGAAGCCTCTCTCCAAGCCCCAGGAAAAGCAGGAGGACTCTTCTTTTCGCGCGCTCGCCGTCGACGACACCGTCAGCGTCGCCGCGACGTGCGCCAACCCGCGAGTGCGCACCGAGTGGGATTCGTACAGCGATAGCGATAGGCAGGCTTTCGTCAATGCGATCAGGTGCTTGCAGGGACGGGGCCCATCTGGCCAATTCGGCCAGTCGAGATCGAGATATGAGGATCTTGTCGCGCTTCACCAGACATTGACGCCCAATGTCCACGGCAACGCCAAATTCCTGCTTTGGCACAGGTACTACCTCTGGACTTTCGAGGATATCCTGCGTACCGAGTGCGGCTTCGACCGTAACCTCCCGTGGTTCGACGAGACTCGGTATGCCGGCCGATTCTCGCAGTCCTCTGTCTTTAGTAGCCAGTGGTTCGGTGCTATTGGCCTTGGCGGCAACTGTGTGACGGATGGTGTAAGTACAACTCATCCTCAGCTTACATCGCACAACTAACAGAATCCAGCAATTCGCAAACCTTGCCATTAACGTTGGCCCAGGCCAAGACAACTACGCCCATTGTCTCGCACGTAATGGCGACGGCTCCAAGACTCAGTACACTTCCCAGGCCATGGTCGACGCGTGTAACGACCAATCACCGTACTCGAACATGGCCAGCTGCGCTGAGGGTGGCGCGCACGCCTGGGGCCACAACGGCATTGGAGCGGTTATGCAAGACGTTTTCGCATCGCCTGCTGACCCTGTCTTCTGGCTACACCACGCTTTTATTGACCGCAACTTCCGCATCTGGCAAAACCGTGATTCGTCTCGCGTAAACACTGTGGATGGCCGTGACGGTGGCGGCAACCCACTCACTCTCGACACCACTGTGAATGTGTACGGTTTCCGTCCGGATGTGACACTCAGGGATATCATGGATACCACGAGCGATAAGCTGTGCTACAAGTACAACTACTGATTCTGGGAAGTTGCGCTACCTGGTTTTCGGCAAAATTTAGTATATAGCTGTTAGCTTAGCATCATCATGCTGTTTTCCCAGTACAGTGGCTCGAGAGTCGATCCCAGTGTAATCATGCTGATGTGCCGTGATGCGTTTATTTCGAAAGGCGCAAGCTGATGGTCTTGTGCCTCGCCGGTGGTGTGATAGCCTCATGTCCATCCGGGGTCTTTCGTCGAAACGCTCTGGAATCCCAACGACAACAGCCAAATACCAGGTTAAGTTACTCATTCTTCGCGAGGAGTGCCACCATCGAGGGACGATCTATCGGACCGGGATCCAGGATTGTTGTCGTCTTCTACAGTCCGCGGATCGGGGCAGCCACTGTTCGCATCAATTCCAACTCCTGCCGCTTCCATTGCGTTCCTCAAGTATCTTTTGACCACGCTGTCTGAGAAGAACTCCTTTTATAGTATTTGAAGCAACCATGAACGGGACGAACTGAAGAAATGGCACCGGGATTGGAGTCCTGCCATGCGACATCAGCTTGAATTTTAACATGTTCGCATAATTTGATCATGTCGATCGATGGCTACGACGACAGACGAGCTGTGTTGGGATATGTCCCTTCGCACGAAGCGATCGGAGGACAGTATGTTATTCTTGCGACCCGTTGAGTAGCGATCACGCATCATACACGATAGTGTCGATTCTCGAAGTGCTCCTACCTGGCTTGCTTCACGGCAAGACAAAGTTTTGACAGTTTTGCGAAGCAGAGTGTCGTATTGTGAGAGAAGGAGCAGGATTTCATAGCAAGTAGGGAGGAAGGAAGAGAGGGAAGGGTCTGGCATAAGCTCATGGGAGTGAGCATCAAGAACGGAGGATGGGCCACGCAAGGAGGGCACACTAGTGACTCACTAACCTAAAGTAGGAAATCATGACGCGCCAGAGCACTTTTGAGCGGGTTGCCCTACAAATCCTAAGCTTCTATCCAAATCAGAACAAGTCTATGCGTGAAAGCACGATTCGTATCATACATGCATACATACCAGTCTGTACAAGCCTTTCACATCAGCGAAGGTCAAACACACTTCCCAGCCTCGCACCAATTGCACCTTTCTTTGAATTTGTACTGCTGCCCACCCTTGCATTCGAACACCGAGTTCCAAGCGCCTGGACCATCCCAGCAATAGTCGAGCGGCCAGGGAAATTTCTTGCATGCGTGGCAAGACAGCGCGTCCCACTCGTATCGCTGGTCGCAGTACTGATGAAGGATCGTTTGCTTGTTGACCTCTACATATGGTCAGTGAGAGTGATGCGTAAAGGGTTAGCAGCGACGACAATCGTTGGGTAGCGAGGGCTGTCGAGGCTTCGAGAGAAGTGCAGCAAGACATACTCAAGTCTTGCACGATCTGGCCATAGCAATATTGCACGCTTGGCTGGCACTTGGCCGCATCGCCGGGTAGTACTTGTGCAGGCTCGAAAGCAACGGCTTCGACTTCGTTGCTTGCTGGACTATGGGATGATGGAAGGGCGAAAGTAGACTCGAAGATAGTGATGGCCGCTATGTAAAGCTTCATGGTCAAAGACCTACGCCGACCGTTGTGGGTTGAGTATGACACGGCGGGAGTGCAATATCGAGAAAGGTTGATGTGACTTCAGAGTGAACGCTGGAGGATGTGAAAAGGACGAGCAATAGGCGCCCCAACACTTTCTTATACCAATAAATCCCTCTTGCCATCGTCAAATGCAGACACGAAGATCAAGGCAGGCAGGAATGAAGGCCCAGATCTGCGACGCTCGACGCGACTGCCCAACGTCGCAATGCCTTCGGCGCCTCAACATGTGCATCTGTCCTCCCAACACGTCAATCACTGAGCCACCTTGTCTAAGTATGTCGAGGCATCCAGTGCACTAGCTCAACTCTTCAAATTGCTCTGGTCACGTCCTAATAAAAGGGCTGCTCGAAGCCGTAAGGTGGTAAGGGACTTGCTCCCTTGCCAACGTCTTTGACAGGTTGGTGTAGCGTTACGCACAACCCTTTATACAACCGAGTAGGTAGCACGTACATAGAAAAGGCAGTGTTTGATATCGGAGGACGCAGACCTATATTTGATCAATTTCATAGAGAACTTTGTGCACTTTTCGGAGCATGATAATTCGGTGTAGATGTAACATATGGGCGACGCGAAACCAAAATTGAATAAAAGGACACAGTATAGGGCCAGCAGTTAGAATGTCACACAGCGACCACGACGAGCAGTACGCATATGAGGACTTCATATTGAGCACAACGCTGTGACGACTGGAACGTTAAGTAAATTAAACAATTATGACCGCAACGCTGTACCAACCAATAAACCGAAATCATGATTGCTCACATCACACCTTCGTAATCCTCCAAGCTCTTCTGCGCGTCTGCTCCACCGTTCTCCCCATCATTCCCCGCTGCAAATATCCTGTCCCCAGTCTTCTCCCCCATCAAGCACGCCAGCGCCTCTCCAACCTCCTTCAACACATCTCCCGCAACCCCAATCCACTCCTCAAACGTCACGATCTCAATTCCCAACTTCTTCCCACCATCCTTTACGAACGCCTGACACTTCCACTCCCTCAGAGGCTCCGCATGCGGATACACTGTCTCAAACTTAGCATCAACCTTCTTTCCTTCAGCATCATTTCCGAACGGCATTTCTTCCACCCACTGCGGCGCTTGATGTACCACCGTATCAAACCAGCTAACTTCCTTCTTATCCCAATTCGTGCAATTCTCCACTATTTCAGTAAATCCCATGCCTTCGTACGCAGCGGACTCGACGTGCTGGTGCTGCACGAAGTTGAGCAGATCGAGATATGTCCAGCTGGATTTGAACGGCACGCGGAACGGAATGTATTGCCATGTAGGTCCGAAGATGCGGTCTGCGTTTGCGGCGCCAATGTTTCGCCCGCTTACGACTTCGCCAAATACAACGTCTTGGAGACCGAGACGCCGCGCGAGGACGAGGGACCATGCAGCGGTGGGGAGAGATCCGATTGTGATATTGGATGGGCGGGCAGAGATGTCGAATTCGTGGTAGATGTCTGCTGCTTTGCGGTGAGTGAGTGGGATGTTCGGCTTCAAGACGGACATTTGTGAGCCGGAGAGGAGTTGTTGCCAGTATGGGATGCTTTGTGGGATGTTGTTAAGCACCGTGTGATTGACGTGTTTGCTGAAAGAGATGGTTTCAGGGACTTCGGACCCGGCGTAGAGTGCTGACAGTTGGGCGAAGAGGATCGGTAGACACATCTCGTCATATTGGGCATGTGAGATGCGGAAGGCGAGTGTTGAAGTACCGGTGGTAGGTGAGGTAAAAAGGGCAAAGGCCACGAAGGATGAGCCATGCGGCTTGGGTGCTTCGATATCCTTTTGGATGAAGTTTTGCACAAAAGTGCTGATGTCCTCACCATCGGGTACGGTGACCTCGCTGTACGGTACCTGAAGAGAAGAGAGCACTACACCAAGGTTCTTTTCTCCGTCTAGTACGAATACCGTGCGTAGGACTTCGTTGCGAGCCACGAGCTCCTGGCAGGCTTGTGCGAGTCTATTGCGATCAATTGGCGTCGTGAACTTGATCAGCTCATATCGCAAAGAGTACCGAGGAAGATCGACGGTGCCTTCGACAGCAAGTTGCTGGAGGGGACGTAGTGGGTAGATGTTTGTGATCTCCCACTCTGGGTTCTCCAGGTACGAGAACATGCGGTCAGCGCTGTACAGAGACGCATCCTTGCCAAGAGCCGCATATGGCGTGTCAATCTGTGCGTCGGATGACGATGATTTAGTCTCTTGTGCAGACGATGCTAGGTCGCCAATCGACTTGCTTTGGAACACTTGAGCGACTGTGATTTCTAGCCCTTGTGCACGAGCGTCAGACACAAGTCTCATGGCACCAATGGAGTCGCCACCCAGCTCGAAGAAACTGTCCTTTGCGTTGATGTCGCTCGTTGGCATACCCAAGATGCGACTGAGGAGATCCAGGAACTTGTCCTCCTTCTCGTTCCCGAATGATGAAGCTAGCTCTGCCAGTGACTTGCTCTGGAACACTTGAGCCACCGTGATGTTGAAGCCTTGCGCACGCGCATCCGAAACCAGGCGCATCGCGCCAATAGAGTCTCCACCAAGCTCGAAGAAGCTATCGCCCGGGTTGATGTCACTCTCAGGCATACCTAAGATGCGGCTCAAGAGACCTTGCAACTTCTTCTCGTTCGAAGAGAGTGTGGTCGATTGAGTCAAGACGTTGTCAGGTGCATGGTCGCTGGCGGGCGACATACCGACGCCGCTGTCACTCATTACGTCCTTTGGCCTCAACTGCAACGCATCTTGCTCTTCTTCGGGGTCAAGAACGGCTAGATCGCCTAGCTTGCTTTCTGGATTGCCAAGGAATGCCGTGACGATACGATCGAACACAACCAGTACCCTCTCCATTGCTGGTGGGCTGATACATTTCGAATCGTAGCTTGCCATGACAAGGAAACCATTCTCATCGAGTGTACAGACAAGCATGAGCGCATACGTGTTGAACTTCAACGCCTCTCGCGCTGCTTCGGCATCATCGGCAGGGAGGAACTTGTTCGCCGGAGCATCCTCGTATGTGTCACTTCCCCAGTTCTCATCTTCCTTGGGGTGAAGCACAAGGCCGGTGCGTAGGTCACAAGCAGCCCGAGCATCTTTGCTCAAACGACGAATGTTCTGTAGTCCGAGATGCTCGTGCGGAATCTGCTGCACTGTTTGCGCATGTACAGCCTGCAGGAAGTCGGAGATAGGACGGTCTAGGCTGAGACGCACACGAACGGGGATGGTAGTGATCATTGGTCCCTCAATTTGCTCGATCCCGTGCACCGGTGCCGAGCGTCCAGTGAGCGTCTCGCCGAAGATGATATCTGGATGGCCCATGTACAGTGAGGAGACGAGTGACCATGCGCCACGGATGATGGTCGCCAGAGTGAGCTTCGAATGTGCTGAAGTTGGAACGTTGACATAGTGTTCGAGCAACGAGTCGGCTTGAGTGATGTATCCTGTATGTGGCAGTGGAGGGAATTGGTGAGGGCTCGCCCCCTCAAGTCGGTTCTTCCAGTAGTCTTTAGCGATTGCAGGATCAAGATTGGTGAGATACTTGATGAAGTGCTTGAACGATGCCGGACGACTGGTATCTTGGCCAGTGTAAGCCCTGTTGATCCTCTCAAACACTAACGGCATAGACCAGCCGTCATAAACTGCGTGATGCATCGTGATGATGAAATGACCCTTGTCGGTGGCACCATCTTCAACTACACCATAACGAAAGAGCGCCTTGCCGAGATCCATGGTCTCATTGCGGTCGATCTCAAGGTATCTCGCAACATCTGAGCCATGCTCTCGAACAAGCTGTCCGTCTTTGAGAACAACCTGGAAGAGGCCGCGACCAGCGACATTGATGATGCGTGTTCGCATAACGGGCAAGTCTTCGACAGATGTGTCAAATGCCTTCTTGAGGTTTCGAGCTGCCTCAATCGAAAGTGTAGCCACACGCTGAGCAACGTAAGCGTCATTGAATTTGGCCGATAGCGCCATCAAGCCCTCTTGCAGCGGCGTGCACGGGTAGACGTCCTCGACCGATGCTGCGTCAACGCCGCAAAGCTCGGCGCATTCGATCTTTGCTCTTTTGGCGTCCCAGTCTTTCTCAAGTAAGGATAGAGGTTGCACATCATTGGTCTCCTCTTCTGACAATGGGGTTGCCTTGGCTGCCATAGCGGACAGCGTTGGGTTCAGCATGATATCTGGCACGTTGAGCACAATCCCATCCTCTCGGGCAGCCGCAACGAGCCTCATGGCACGAAGCGAGTCACCGCCCATACTGAAGAAGTTGTCATTGGCGCTGAAATCCGCATCACCGCCGAGGACCCTCGCCCAGAGCGGCCCGAGTTTGATCTCCATCTCTGTGGTGGGTTCCTTCTTCTCAGACATCATGGAGTTGAAGCGCCTCAGATCCTGCCGTGTAACCGAAGTGCCAATTTCTCTTAGTCGCTTGCGGTCTGTCTTGCATGATACAAGCAACGGCATCTTCCATAGTGGAATGTATGCACTCGGTACCATGTATCCCGGAAGATCATTGTAGAGGTGCTTTGTCATTGCTTGCAAAGCTGCTTGGAACTTGTTAGAGAAGCTGCCAAAAATGTTTCCATCGAGATGGCGCATGCCGCTCTTCTTCTGCTCGACGAGGAAGGCGACGAGTGTTGGCTCGCCACTTCCACCCGGCTTAATGACTTCGGTTGCGAGCTGGCAGTCAGATGGCAGGTGCTTCTGCATGTTGTACTCGATCTCTGCGAGCTCTATCCGCTGGCCACGTAGCTTGACCTGTTGATCTTGACGCCCGACAAAGATGACTTCGCCATTGCCATCCGGATCGTAGCGCACGAGGTCTCCGGTCTTGTAGATACGTCCATGTCGACCGGGAAAGTTCTTGCTGCCTTTGGTGAGAAACTCTGGATCGTCGATGAAGACCTCTTTCGTCTTCGCTGGGTTGTTCAGATATCCATCTCCAACGATCGGGCCTTCGATAAGTAGCTCGCCAACAGCACCAAGTGGCACAAGTTTGTTGTGGTCGCTCGGCTCGGTCAACCACAAGGCACAACCCTTCGCCTTACCCATGGTGATGTATGGCTTAGACCCTACGTTGGCATTGATTGTGGCTCCGACCGTGCATTCCGAAGGACCGTAGGCATTCACAACACGCGTCTTTTGGGCCCATGATGATGCATCACTAGCGGAGACACCTTCACCTCCAAGCGCAATTGAGTCAAGACTTTCCAGCAGGTCAACATCTAGGGTACGAGCAACTGATGGAGTCATGCCAGCGAAAGTGACACGTAAGTCGCGCATCGCACCGCTCAGATCGTTCATGCGACGCTCTTCGGATGGTGTGCATAATGTTCCTCCATGCGCCAATGTGCAAAGCATCGAGTCTATGCACACATCGAAAGCATAACTGGCGAAATCCAGAACCCGAGAATGCTCTCGGTAGCCAACGTCATGGGCACGTGGTATCGCTCCGGAAGTGTACTGACTGTGCGTGATGATGCAGCCTTTCGGTAAACCCGTGCTCCCGCTCGTGAATTGGATGTACAATGGCGCCGACGGTGAGACCTTCGGTAGGGTAGTCTTCGGCTGCTGTTCCGCGAAAGGGCTGTACACCTTCTCGAACTTTGACTCTGAGACGGGAATGATGGTTGCTGAAGGCGCTATTCGCGCGCCTAGTGTCGACTGAGATTTGGCGCAAATGAGAAGTTTCGCATCGATTTGCTGCGTTATCGAGCGCAAGCGCCCTTCCGGTTGTGCTGGATCAAGCAGCGCAAAACATGCACCAGCCTTCATGACTGCTAAGACGGCGACGGATGTCCACCGGGATTTCTCGAATAGCAAGGGGATAATTTGATTTGGAGAGTCGTCCAACAGTCGAAGGTTCTGAGCGAGGTTGGTGGAGTAGTCTTCCACCTGGCGGTAGGTGAGGCTACCATCCCATGCTTCAATCGCAATCTTATCTGGTTGTTTTGAAGCCTGCTCCGAAACCATCTCATGGTGGCAAATCTGAAGATCTGGCTGCATCGGAGTGTTCCAATTCCACAGCTCTTCAAGCTCGTCTGCGGAAATGGAGAGAAACTCCGAGATTTCGTGCTTCGGGTCATTATGTAGGGTATCAAGAATGGAAGAAAAGAAATGGAGTTGAGACACTGCCTGATGGCGGGACATAGAAGGCGGCAGCCATTGCGAAGTAGCACGCAGCGATCCCTGCTGTATGCTGAATGTTGCCTCAAAAGTCCACTGTTGTATATTAGCACGGCACAGGAAGCTATCATAACTTTGTTCACCTCTTGCTTGGTTCCGTCATTCAAAAATATTGTTGACTGTTCTTGCACGGAGACGTCTGCCGACTTTAAGCTTCCGATCTTGGCCCGCAAGCTCGCAGCTGTTTTTTGGTTGGCAAGATCGAGATCCGATGTAGCTATACACTGGAGTCGCTCATCACCAGCTCCCTTGACGCCCCAAGTGAACTGATGGAAGGTGTCGCGCTGATATCTGTGTATCAAAATAGTCCAAGCCGTGAGAACTGTTTCCAGCACATCGTACGATGTTTGGCCACTGGGAAGTTTTACCACAACTTCATTCGACCTAGACAATTGGCTCTCGCCAGCTGCGGAAATTGAAGTATCTGTACCATCATTTGGAGATGGAGAGATGCCGTTGTTGTATGGCTTCTTCTCGACGGGTGCATGGGCAACATTGCCGAATCGCACACCATGGTCACCATTTGGTAGATGCATCTTTTGGGTGTGGCTTGAACGTCGTCTTTTGCGTTCGATATGTTTTGGTTTGTCTCGAGAATGTGATGGAGGTAAAGAGTGTGAGTCTTCGTTCGCTGAGCGGTCCAAGTCCCAGGCTTTCTCATAGAAGGAGCCAAGCATCGCGAGAGTGCGTGCTCAGTAGCTCCCCACCTGAGCTCTTGACTGTCAATCAAATACAAGCACTCCACCCACTCGACAAGGTTGTTCCTCCATCGACATCGCACATGTCTGCTTCGGCCAAGCCCTGCCGCTTTCGAAATCAGCCCCTCGCGTCATAACACCCACGCTTTGAATGCAGGGTCTGTTGTAGTTATGTTCGCATGTCGATGAACCGCCTTTGCCTAAGTTGACGCTTGAAGCGACTGGTGGGCGTGGTGCATTATCCCATTTTAGACGTAACAAAAAGTTTGCAACGCCGAAAGCGCCAATCCCCACATTGTGATCGATCAGATAATTTGCAGATGATCTGATAACTTTAATTGCACGGCACCATCTCTAGTCTGCATTAAGCCGGGTGCGGACCTGCCCATTTTGGCTCAAGCGTATGCAGGGTGACATCGACAACGGCACATCATTTTTCATCTGATAACGGCCGATTCTCGGAGTGGAGCGCTAGCAAGCATTTGTCGGCATGGGTGCATTCTCCAGACCGTTTGTACGGCAGGTACGTAATGCGCATCGTCCAGGATATGGCAACCTGCGCACCTTTGAGCTTCCCAAAAAACCGAAAGGACCGATGTCGTGCTAGTGAGCTGCTGCACGCAACAGTCGCTTTGCATATGCGGACGATCAACTGCTTCGGCGCCGATCACGGCCCAGTGACCAGAAAAGTGAAGCAAGTCCACCAGGCAATTTGTTTTGATCGGATGGCTGTGCTTTTGCTACAGTTTTCTGGTGCGCGTACCACTCAAGGATAGCACGAAGGGGGATATTCGCTTAGGGCGGATCTGATAACTCCTTCATCCTCATGATGCGAGGGGGAGGCACAGCGCGACTGACGGCTGAGGCGTCGACCAACCTTTCGCTAGTGCTTGTGATGTATGTGGCTTGGGTCAATTTTCCGCTGGAGAAGAACTAAGAGTGTGGGGTCTCTCCGCCTCGACTGCCACGAAAAAGAATCGTTTCGTGTGGTGTTACGTTTTGACTTAGCAAGAAGTGACAACATCCAGGTGTTGCCGTGCATGCGTGGCCTATCGTCCGTGTTTGCTACCCGTGCCAGAGACAGTGCGAAATTTTCCGACCCACTCAATACTTCCCTACAAAAAGTGGTGATGCAGCCGAGCCTCGTATAGGCTTGTAGCTTTGGAAGCGCCCGGAAATCTCTGAGCCTGCATATGCTCACGCCACGAGTCGTTCGATTGTGCATTTCCCGGGACAGTGCATGATATGCGCCAGTGTCCTCTGAGCAAGGAAGGAAGTAGCTGGTTCTCCGAGGTGCAGTCTGTGGTAAGCCATCATGATGTCTGGTTGGTCAACCGGTTGTGCTCGACTAACTTACCGAAAAGAAATTCAATTCATCGTACCCAATTGCTATACGTAATGGGTCTCGTAGTTTTGCCAGCTCTTTCGAGCGACATCAGCGAAGTGTACGATGTTTATTTCGCCGCATTCAGGGATAATGCGGTCACGAGAGCGCTTTTCCCGAAAGCTTCGGCCAATGACATGACCAATTCGGCATCTGCTTTTAGGTATGAACCTCGACTGCTTTACAAACGGCGTGGGCTCTGGCCTCGGATCCGTCGCGATGTTGACTAAACTGATGGTGGAGAAGGAAAACACATACTTCTCATGTTAGTCAGTACTGGCCAACAGATCCGACCCAATACACACTCAAATGCGTAGACTCTGACTCAGGTGAAATTGTGGGAATGGCGCTGTGGGACATATACTTGAGTCCGAGTACGTGGACGAGACCACAATTGTCATGGCTGGACGGCGATGAGAAGATACGGGCGGAAAACCTGATCACACCACTTTGGAATGCGAGAGAACATTACTGGATCGGAGAACGATACATCTACTGCCATGTTATTGCTGTCCATCCTGCACATCAAAGAAAGGGCGTTGGTCAGAAGTTGCTGAATTATGGCATCGGCATAGCACAGCAGGCCAGACTGCCCGTATACATCGAGAGCTCGCGAGATGGCATACGATTGTATGAAAAAATGGGTTGTCGTCGAATCAAAAGGCCTTCGAGACCTCAAGCAAGGCCTTCGACAATGGAGCATTGTGGGAAGGATAAAGTAGATGAGGCGGCGCTTTTCGTCTGGTTTCCATCAGGCGAAGAGAACATTTTGCCAAGACATATCGAGCTAGAATAATGGCATAAGGGTTGTTTGAGTAATTGTATTGTATTATTTTCAGGTTGAATGCCTACATCAAGGCTTGGCAAGATTGCCAGGGCGTGCTCCGATTACTCGTGTCGATGAAGATTTGGTCAACACCAGAGAACATGAAGACCTAAGGCTTCGTTATAGTATTTTGATTGTCTCGTGATGACAGTATCATCCGAGCATCTGGTGGAGGGCGTTGACGCGGTAACTCTCGCTACGTTGTACTAACTCTTCATGCTTGCCTTGATCCACAACTTTGCCGCCCTCGACCAGGAAGATCACATCTGCTCTTGCAATCGTTCGGAGTCTGTGTGCAATTGCGATGACAGTCACACCGTGACCTTTGACAGCTCTCTCAAGACCGAGCTCAAGGGCTCTCTCACTCTCGGCATCCAACGCACTTGTGCTCTCGTCGAGTAACAGCAGCTTTGGCTTTCGTACCAGCGCACGGGCGATGGAGAGTCGTTGCCTTTGCCCACCAGACAGCTGAGAGCCATTGGAACCACAGTCTGTATCGTACCCATGAGGAAGGTCCATGATCGTCTCGTGAATGTTCGCTAGCTTGCACGCTTCATGAATTTCGTCGTCGGTTGGAATATGACCTGGTCGCGCACCAAGTGATAAGTTGAAACGAATGGTTCCCTGAAACATGACGTTGTCTTGAGGAACGTACGCGATATCATCGCGGAAAGAAGTGCTACCTTGACGACCAACATCAAAGCCATTGATGAGTATACTCCCAGAGGATGGGAGATAGAACCGCTCTAGCAGTGCAAGCACAGTGCTCTTGCCGGCACCTGAAGGACCCACCAAAGCACAGAATTGGCCAGGTTGTATGGACAGCGAAAGAGACGTGAGTACAAGTTTGCCTGGACGGGCGGGGTAGGAGAATTCCACGTCGCGGAACACGACCCTAGCGCCACCTTGGGCAGACATCGAGGGCTTCGATTCTGCGGATGCTTCGACATCCAGTTGTTTTTCTTCACTGGGATCTGGGCCAGACCTGCCAGAAGAAACGCTAGTTCGTGTTCCTAGATCAACGAGTCCACATATGCGCGATATCGCACTCTTCGCCTTGGATATCTCTGGCGCAAGAGTGAAAAGCTGACCCCATAGCTGGGCTGAGACAAGCATGGCTATCAGAATGATGAAAAACTGAGTCTGAGTGTACCTGCCCTCAATGATATTCTTGGAGCCCCACCAGTAAGCGAAGGCGTAAATGAAACCACCGCAAGAATTAGCAATAGCTAACCACACGTTGGTCTTGAAGCTTTGTTTAACCATTTCCTTACGCGGGGCTCGAAGGGATCGCCGATACGTTTGAAGGATCTCGTCTTCGATCGACAATGCGTGTACGGTTCGGATATTCGACACGGCTTCTATGGTTACGCCAATCGAAGAAGAGAACGCACCCGCATGCTTGCTGGCAAAGCGACCTATGGCCCGGAGTTGCATGTAGCCAGCTCCCAGGAGTAACGGGACAATGACCAGACATACGATGGCTATTCTCCATGCCACTATGTGTGACAAAACAATGGCCGCCACGAAATTGACGAGTACCGAAAAGAGGGTGCCGACAATAGAGCCGCTGAAACCTGCAAGGGAGTTTCCGTCCTTGGTGATATATTCCAGCAGCATCGAAGGACTTCTTCCTTCCGACTCATGCCACTGCAATGGCTGCTGTAAAAGCGCTTGCAGTGACAGATTGCGAACTTTGTAGATGAGGCGCTCGGAGATGAGGCCAAAGACTGCCCAGCTCGTGAAATTGGCAAAGAACTCGATACACGCGAGCATGAACCAGAGGCCAGAGAGCAGTTCTCCTCTGGAACGGATGAAGTCTGGGGCATTGCATGGTGACATAGTGCCCATTATGTTTCCAAAGAGCAGTCCAGACCCCGAATATTGTCCACCAACAATCAACGCCGCGAAGAATGCTAGAACAATAAGGAGCAGATATGGTCGAATAAGTGGCAGCATGGTTTTGGTTATAGAGCCAGACACAATCGCCCCATCCGGCTGCTTCGAATCGGTAGTATCGTCTGCCTCTTGTGGTAAGGAGACTCCTGCATTGGCTGACTTCAACAGCTGTTTTTCATCGGCCACTACATCAATGCTGTTGGCATCGAGGCTAGTTCTGGAGCTAGAAGTCGCGCCATCATCCGCCGGCTTGACCGACTGAAGCCGGATCATATCTGCGTACGATCCTTCCAGGATCATCAGCTCATCGTGGGTACCTTGCTCAATAATCTCGCCTTTCTTCATGACGATGATCTTAGCTGCATTTCGGATAGTGGATAGGCGATGGGCAATGGAGATTACGGTCCGTCCCTCGGAAGCGCGATCAATTGCGGCTTGGATGCGCTGTTCGCTGGCGGAATCAAGTGCTGCAGTAGCCTCGTCAAGAATGAGAATGCGAGGGTCGCGCACAAGAGCACGAGCGAGTGCTATTCGCTGTTTTTGCCCCCCACTGACTAAACTCCCGCTTGATCCTACTAGTGTCGCGTAACCAAATTCAAGGCGGTCGATGAAAGAAGCAACATCAGCGAGATCAGCAGCGTGTTGAACCAGGCGAACGATCTCGCTGATCTCCGCACTTGCAACTGTAGTGAGCTCGGTAAGAGCGTCTCCGCTGCGGACTCTTGCTGTCATGTCGGCAAGCTGACTACTCAATAACGTACTGCTGAGGTGGACGTGGGCGGGTGAGTTCACAAGGCCCAATGCAATATTCTCCAAGATCGAACGATCCAGCAACGATGGTTCCTGCTGTACGAGGCTGATGCAGCCGCGTAGCGATTTGATATTTATGTCTTTCACATTCTGCCCGCCAAAAAGGACGTCACCCTCTTGCGGGTCGTAGAAACGAGTGATTAGACTGGCAATTGTGGACTTGCCGCTTCCGGACAGACCAACAAGTGCTGTCAGGCGGCCAGCGTCGCAAGTAAGCGATATACTATTCAGAACTGGGTGCTCAGGCCTTGAGGGGTATGTGAAAGTCACATCACGGAACTCGATAGAGCCAGCCATTTCCGTTGGATCCCCTGAGGCTGTTGACATATTATCGATGGTTGGCTGGGTTTCGATGTCTTTGCGCAGTCGCTCGAAAGCTGCGAGCGCGCCACCAAATAGAGGCAGCATAGGCGCAACCTGTGACAAAACAATAGCGCCTATTTATCCGTTAATGATGAACTTTAAGGGTTGAGATTCAACGAATACTTACCATCGAGTAGGATGAAAGTTACAGTATAGATCTCGCCAATCGAAGCACTGCCGTTGCCTTCTAAGGCATTGGCTACTTTGCGACTACCTTGCCAGTAGCCCAACGCACTAGCAGAGAACGCGATGAAGTAAAGCAGTCCAGCTTGCACGGCCGCGGCCGTAGCTTTCCGAATGCCTTGTGTGCGAGCTTCTCCTAGGTGGCTGCGAAATTGCTCTTCCAACCTCTCATTTGCACCCAAAGCATGGACAAGGCCGACATTGCTCAGAGCCTCAGAGGCAATGGCGCTGGCTGAACTGAAGCAAGCTGAGAGCTTTGTGGTGTACTTGGATACGAAGTGTCCGCCCACCGTGGCCATGAGGAGGAAAGCTGGTATGAGGCAGACTAACATACCAGCAAGCTCGGCATCTTTGATGAAACCAACAATGTACGCTGTAATGCAGAACGAGACACAGGTGAGCGCAACCCCGACCTTCTCGTTCGTTCCGCTTTCGATTGCTTGGATATCCCCATTGAGACGCGAGGATACTTCGCCAGCTTGAAGTTTATCAAAAAATGCCACATCTTGCCGAAGTAGGTTCCTCAAGTATCGATCCCGAACGCGCTGGGCCAGGCGCTGTGATGCCAAATTCCAGCAGACCAGGTGGGTGTATATGCAGACAAAACTCGCAATGGCGATATAGACGAGCAGAAGGATCTTCGGTGTGATCGAAGTTGCTTCCGCTGAATCTGAGGCTCCTGATTGGTTCGCACAAGTCGCATTGTTGATTTCATCCACAAGCTGTCCAAAGACGATACCGATGAGAGGGAAAGGAACGCCTGCTGCAATGGCCGCTATAGCCCCAACGCCAATGAGGAGTTTATCCAGCCATGTTGGATCCGCGTAGAAGAGCAGATGAAGGAAACCGAAGAAGGGCTTAAGGTTTGCCCTCGTGGGCCTTTTGATGGGCATTGGGCATGTGAATCAAGACTTGATTATGGAATAGGCCTTGAAGAAGTTTGCAGCGTAAATTTAATGAACCTTCAACCTGAATCCGATGGAAACGTTAAAACCGAGTAAGTCGCATATAGGCAAGTCCACGATGTGGTCGAAGATGTTCTGCACGATGTGATGAAATGGAAGGGGCTCTGTAAACGCGTCGGTGTGAGGATTGCATGGGGCCTGTGGCCGGTCCAAGCCGCGATGGCCAGGATCGACATAGTGGATGCATGCAAATTGTCGGCATAACGTCAAAGGGTATAGCTCGTGATGAAGTGGATGCACGAAGGATGCTGGGTCCGCCCCGGGTGGCGACTTAAGTGGTGGAGAGCCACTCGCTTGCGATTTCGGCACCTGCCAATCTTATCAGATGCATCAAAACTTTCCCGCACCTTACCCAATTAGGATTATCTTCCGTCATCGAGCATGGGCACGAAGAATGGAATGGTGGCTTCAGCTGTCGAGAACTTTGTTTAGATGGATGCACCGATCTCATTCCTTGAGTGAAAATGAAAAAAAAAACACAGTAGAGTTGCTCAAATATCTATCCTAAAATATACATCATGAGCAGACGTGCCCTCGCTGAGCACGAACACCTAAATAAACCAATCCGAGACTGAAACCTCATATCCGTGCGTGTACCATCACCGCGTCTCGTCGACTCTCGCCCTCCAACGATAGTGCACTCACTACCTTCCCAGCCATTACTGCGATGTCCTTTGCTAGTGAACGTCCGCCCTCCGTGTGTGCTGACATGAAAAACACTTGACAGCCATCGACCGTCGCGCCCCGCTTGAACAATACCTCCTCCAAGCTATCTCCGCGTGAACGGCATCCAAGTACAAGCGTATCAAGGCTTTGTAGTAGCTCACTGCTAGCAAGAGGACTGGTGACCGTATCCCTGATAATAATGTTCGACTTGGAGCATGCTTCGGCTGCTTCCTTCCCGACAACAACGCGAAGGCCATATTGCCCTCTACTGGCAACTTGCTTTTCATAAGCGCGCATGTAGATGGTTTGAACAAGCTCCGAAGCTTCACCCACTGACTCCACTTTGCCACCAGAGGGTTTGGCCCAGATTGAGCACAGTCGTGGCTGGGGCGACTTCTGCTCGTGGAGCGCTTGCAAAGGCTTGAGCGACTCGTCTTCTGTCACAATTGTGATGTTACCAAGGCGCGGGCACGTCAGGAGGTCATCCAGAATTTCGGAGGCCTGCGGTCCAGAGCCTACTATGGCTACGTTGAGGCGCGGTTCGTGGACGTCTCGCAAATCGTTCCGTTTCGACAAGTAATCGGCCATCGCAATGATCCTCTGCCCACTGAGGAAGTCGGTGGATGCCAGGGGCTGAGATGATTTGGTTGCACTATTACTCGATGGTGATGGTGCTAGTACACTCCTCGCGCGTACTACTGATGTGTTGCCACTCTGATCTCGCACGGCAACCTTCCATGCCGTTACCACGTCGGACTCGACTTCCGGGAGGACCTCTACAACCTCACTGCCGTATCTGACGTTGCCGTCAAATTGCTCGGCACACCATTTCAGATAGTCTTCAAATTCGGCTCGTAAAGGGTTCAGACGATCCGAGTTGGCAAATTCGATCAGCCTTTTCCGCGCAAGCAGGTAGTTGACGTATGTAAACGCCGACCTTGGGTTGCGAACTGTGGCAAGATCGTACACGAATGGATTTTCCATGCGTGTCCGAGAGGTGTGCGCGCCCGGATACCATGAGAATGATGACTTGCGTTCGAGGTAGAGTACCCTCGCCGGGTTTTTGGATTCTCGGTTGGCAATCGCCGTTGCTAGCTGTGCTGGCCCAAAACCGATAGAAACAAGGTCGTACATCTTCGCTTCAGTTGTGAGGGAATTATCCGAGGCTGGATTGCGAGGCGTCTGCGCCTGTTCTGTGGAAACCATAATACAAATGACGTTTGGCAGACACTGGCTGGATTCTTGAGGAGAGAAATAAGGGCGTTGCAAGAGGACTGCAAGAAGTAGGTGGTATGATACGATTGGAACAATTTGTGCACAAGTCGCATAACCTCGCGCATTGGCCGTCCAGAGTAAGGTCTACCGGACACAGGTCATAATTAGATGTTGCCGGTGTCCAGGCTGTTGCATTTGTGTATGATGCATACCGCACACACCAGTATGCAGATGGACATGGGTCTGACGACTAGTGTCCACATGGCGCGATCGGCGGCTACTCGGCGCAAACCAAGTTAGTGATCAAGTCACACCCCTGTCAATTTTCCCCCATGTCGGCGGACGGCCGTCGAACCCACCTAACACTGCGTAATGAGCGACGTACGCCTACCTAGTCAACCAATCTTGCAACCTCGGCTGAGTATTGTCTGCAATACGAAGTCCGCTAGAAGGGCCTCACTTTTCGTGCTGCGTCAGTCTCCACACAGGCCTGCAATACTTCCATCGCATCACCGCCTTCACCAAGCGTAGGCTACTATCTACCATGGCCCAACAAGCAAAGATCAAGCCTGTGCCTGAGGCATTGGTCTTGAAGCTTCCGCATCCATACCTCACTGCCTATGAGGTCACGTCTACTCCAGAGAAGGATCAATTGCCCGCCCATCAGATTCTTCCCGTCACGGCAGCTTCGAGCGAGAAAGGACTCCCTCCACCCACGCTACTGCACAACCATGCAGTCACGTTCAGCGATATTGCATACTTGGCAGGAGATGCAGTACCGCCGACGGGAGACAACAGTTCTTGGGCACGCACGCGGAGATCGCCATATCTCACCATTTCCTGGAATTCAGAACGTCCAACCGTACCGCAGATATGGCTCATAGCCTATGCTCTGGTCTCACTCTACCCCTTGAACGAACAACTCCGCATTCTCTTCTCTGGATCTGACTCAGATGCTCTGGCTAAAGATCTCTACACTACCGGTCTTTTCCACCCGCACCCCAGGTCAGCAACAGTATCAGCACCGCATGACGGACATTTGTTGCTTCGAGGGACTTTCTGGCAGGGTGCCGGATCTCCATTTGGGGCCCGTCCAGTGTGGGCACCACATCTTGATGCCGCAGGCAAACCAATCACAAAGCGTTATCCAGCATTCCCTTTTCAAAATGCGCCGTCCACTCAGTTCCCGGCACTACCACGGCACACTTGGCATCCTGTACGAGAACCAAAGCCTGAACCCGGGTCGATCATCTACAGCAGGTGGGTACCGCATCTCAAGGAGCATTTTACAATGATCGCTGTCGATTACACAAACTCGGATCATCTCAATCTCTTCCATAACTGGCAGAATGATCCACGCGTGGCTGCCGGCTGGAACGAAACCGGGACTTTGGATGAGCATCGCGAATATCTCCGAAAGCTCCACGAGGACCCCCACGTGCTGACCATGTTCGCGGCGTTCGATGATATTCTTTTTGCCTATTTTGAGGTTTATTGGGCCATGGTACGTTCTCAGCAGCCACACCGCACCTACTGGTTTAACTGATGACAATGCAGGAGGATCACATGGGTGCGCACTACCAATCGTCACCGTACGATCGTGGCAGGCATTCACTTGTTGGCGACATCAGATTCCGAGGTCCGTACCGTGTCTCTGCATGGTGGTCCGGCCTGATGCACTACATGTTCCTCGATGAGCCACGTACTTGGAATCTCGTGGGCGAGCCAGCTGCAACCAGTACCACCGTGCTGGCATATGACTTTGCGCACGGCTTCCATGTCGAAAAGCTCATGGATCTACCACATAAGCGCAGTGCATTGATGATGGTAAACCGGGAGAAGTTTTTCACCTTGAGTCCATTTGTTTGGGACGGCGAGAAGAAAGTACGACCAAGCTTGGATGCGCTTGCGAAGTTGTAGATTAAATTCATGTCTTTCTTTGAATCGCGAAGATCTTGCACCAAGATCATACCTTTGGTTCAAGCCAATTCGAGTTGCTTCAAGACTCGATTCTCTTCACAATACAGTCAGTTCTCCTGTGCTCGCGTATTGACGGTGCTCCGCTGCCAAACCGCAATACCTAGTTTTCGCCGTACCCAAAATTACGAGCACAGGGTGCCATGCAGCAAGCCACACATCCAGCCCATATTTCGCTTACCACAGTAGTCTAATTTATAGTGCCCACGTCATGACCCCACGCTGCTGCCACAACATCACCCCAATCACCATGCCGGACCATGCTCCCTAGTTGCTTGATCCATGCAGGGCTGCGGATCTGATAGCTGCCCGTGACAAGGGTTAGGCGAGAAAATTTTATCTGATCTTTTGTGAGACGGCTCAGTACTGAAACGTGCACTGCGTATGAGGCGCATTCTGTGAGCCACTAGATGCAGGGTCTTCGCTCGGCTGATGAAAGGAACCGGGTGGATGCACGACGTAACCGCGAACGCAGGGACAGGTCCGCGTCGATGTTCGGCTTCACGGCAAAAGCTAACGGCAAACTAGAACCACTTTTGGAGTTCCGTCTCATGGGTTAGCAAATTTCGAGCACCCCTATGCCAGCGTTGCAGCAGGGAATAAAAAATTATCAGATGCAACGGCATGGTGCATTGACCAAGAAGTGTCGCTTCGGACGGCTCAGCAACGGCAAGCACGCCAAGGCGATTCCTTCCAGCGCCCCAACCAAGCCATTTCCGTTGCCCTGCTTCATCTGATAAAAAATTTGCGGCATCATTCAGCCCTCGTGCTCCACTCAAACGACCTCGCCGATGTCGCCTTAATTCATAATCTTATCAGATTGAGATCAAAGTCCGAACGCGACTGGGGCTAGCCCACGACACTCTCCACACTCGACATGGGATGATCATTTCTCAGCTGGGCAATACTTTGGATAATCACTCGCCGGAGGCTTCGAGCTTCGCTAGGGTATGACGACGCCGGCGCAATAGCCGTATGAAGCAGCTAGTAACTGGCCCATGGTGGTGTGCTGGTCAAGCCGAGGATGTCATACCCAGCACCAGTACGAAGGGATCAACGGAGAACGACCCGACCTGTCAAGTTCGCCTCGGATGTCGACATGATGAAATTTCGACCCCGATTGCCTACTATAGAGCTTAGATCCGAAGCATCAGCGAAGAGACCGTCCCTGCTACTGATGGAGCTATGGCGAAGATCAGTTCTGCTAACCTTCGACGACAATCAGTCGACTGCTTCTGGGTGTTCCTGTATATCGTAACTTCCTTGTCTTTCTCTTTCGTTGCTTTCCACTACCTCAGCCATAACTTCATTCCCGTTATAACGTATACGCATAGCACTGGTCCGGCGTTTGGGCGGCCTATTACTGTTCACAAGTAGAGCATCAAGGTTGGAGACGAGACGTTGCTACGATGACGCAAACCAATGATCAGTCCCGGCACTATGCCCTGCAACGGCTGAACCAAACGCTCCTGCAGATCGATCCTTACATCCTTCCACCATATCCCAATCTTTCCATCGTCTCGGGACCACTCGATCCACCGCTTCTACAGTTGACCTTATCACAACTTCTCCGCCAGAAAGTTGAGCAATATCCACACAACGAAGCTATTGTCATACCCTGGACCGGCGCACGGTGGACGTACCAGAAGCTATGGAACGAATCGAGTCTGCTCGCGCGAGCACTGCTGAAGTATGGAGTCCGACCAAGAGATAGAGTGGGAATCATGAGCGGGAATTGCGAGAGATACATTGCGCTCTTCTTCGCATGCGCAAGAGTTGGCGCGATATGTGTTACGCTCAACAACACCTACACGGCAACTGAGATGGAGTATGCCCTAAAGCACACAAGTAAGCTGTCCTGACTATGTATGCATTCATTGTCTTATTGTTATCTGACACGACTAGAATGTAGAATACTCTTCACGTCGCCAACCATCGCCCGATTCGATAACGGACCTCTCCTCGACCGGCTACACGAAGAAGATCTACACACCGTCCTGCCAGACTTGAAAAGCGTGTGTTTGGTGCGAGGCACAAATGGCTTCATCGGATACGAGGAGTTTATGCAAGAGGCTGAGAGCATACCTGAACATATTTTGGACATCTTCGACGGCATAATAAGTCCGTATGATGTTGCGAATCTGCAATTCACGAGCGGGAGTACGGGGAATCCGAAAGCAGCTATGTTGACGCACCAGTGAGTCCGCAGGGACTAGCACCAGTGGAGTAACTAACGAAGATTCAGCAACCTAATCAACAACTCGCGCTTCATTGGTGATCGCATGAACCTTACGGAGAAGGACATCCTATGTTGTCCGCCACCACTTTTCCACTGCTTTGGGCTCACACTCGGACTCCTTGCTACGCTCTCACATGGAGGCAAGATTGTATACCCTTCCGAGTCCTTTGATCCTGTCGCAACCATGCACGCGATTTCAGATGAGCGATGTACCGCACTACACGGCGTACCTGCGATGATGGAGTCCATCATCAACGTGGAGAAACCTGAAGGCTGGACGTCTGAACTTCGCACTGGAATTGTGGCAGGCAGTCCTGTGCCACGCTGGCTCATGGAACGGATGGTCGAAGACCTCGGCATGACAGACTTCACTTCCAGCTATGGACTCACTGAAGCTTCGCCGACGGTATTCAATGCACATACTACTGACTCGTTGCATGCACGACTTACCACTGTCGGTACGGTCCTGCCGCATGCCCGTGTCAAGATTGTCGATCACGAGGATCGCATCGTGCCGATTGGTGTACGTGGCGAGCTATGCGTCTCGGGTTACCAAGTATGTCGTGGCTACTGGGAGAACCCAGAGAAGACAGCAGAGCTTCTTGTGCGAGATGAACAAGGAGAGCTATGGCTGCATTCTGGTGATGAGGCTGTCCTTGATGTTGATGGGTACTGCACAATTACTGGTCGCTTCAAGGACATTATCATTCGAGGTAAGCAAAGCGCTAGAGCAACCGACATAATTACTGACACACGTCAGGTGGTGAGAATATCTACCCTCTCGAGATTGAGGAACGTCTCGTTGAACACCCTTCAATAACACGCGCTATTGTCGTTGGCGTATCACATCCTCGCTATGTTGAAGTACCTGTGGCCTTCCTGCTTCGCGAAGAAGGAGTCGACAAACCAAGTCTTGATGAAGTAAGGAGTTGGGTGAGGAAAGTACTGGGCCGTCACAAGGCGCCAATGCACGTGTTTTGGCTTGGCGAAGATTGCAGTGATGAGGTTCCACTGACAGGTAGCGGGAAGATCAAGAAGTTTGTACTGAGGGACGTTGCGGAAGGGTTATTGAAAGAGAAGGTGGACGAATAGGGTCTGGCCCAATGCTGCCCAGGTGGGAGAGAACGCTCCTCATCCACGTTCCGATCTTCTTATACCGTATCGGGACCTGGCTATGTGGGAACATCAACTTCAATGAAGCTGAAGTGTTCCTGTGATTGATACCCGTTAGTCTTCAATATATACCAACATTTTTCGCTCACAGCTCCGAAGCAGCCCTAGAGTCCAAAACGGCCATACACGTGACCACGAACTAGCTTTATCACGTCGCCGACGCGCCATCCCACAGCTTCTCATCGCAACCATGGGATAACACGGTACGATCTGCATACATCCAACATCTCATTAAGGTATTCGTTCAAGATGCCACAGTCGTTCGTGACCTGCACCACCTCAGCATTGGCGTACTGACGTTTTGACGTTGCTCCTCGGGACAGTGCAGTATCCAACGTCATCGCGTCGTCAAAATGTGCAGTACAAGCAACAGCAAACACCCTCACGAGTCCCAGCTGCCATTCGCAACGCAAATTCAGCCAATGGTAACGAATTCATTACATCAAGTCGTCATGATCATTGACCCTTTGGGAGCTTCGAGCTTCATGGGCCTGGGTATATTTCTCCACGTGCCAGGATAATTGCTCACTTCAATTTTCTGGTAGGATATGTCGCTCTTTCTCCCTCGTCTTTTCACCTCCACTTCCCTGCGACACGCTGTGAGAGCGACTTCGTTGCGAACTGCAACCGCTTCAAGCTTCACCTCCAGAATACAACGAACTCCAAGGTTTCCACGCCTTCAGCAACGAGCCATGGCATCGGTCACCATGAAAGACCCGCACCATGCAATGTATACGAGCGGCGAGACTGATCCTGTTTGGATTCACAAGGTCCCCTATGACAGCATTCCCAAGTTCTCGAGGCTCGATCGCGATCTTGAGACTGATGTATGCATCGTTGGCGCGGGTATCTCTGGAATATCAACCGCCTACGAGTTGGTCACTCGCGGGCTTAACGTTGTGCTGATCGAGAGTCGTGAAGTGCTCTCAGGTGAAACTGGGCGCACGAGCGGCCATTTGGCCAATGACCTAGATGACGGCTACCCCGAGATCGCGAAGAAGCACGGGGACAAAGGCGCAAAGGCTGCGGCCGACTCGCACACGTGGGCACTCAATCGTGTCGGTGAGATTTCGAAACAGCTGGGAATCGAGTGTGAGTACCGTCAGCTGCCCGGCTACGATTTTTCACAGTATCCGAAGGGAACCATGGATCACGCAGACGACATCAAGACTTTAATTGAGGAGGGTCGCAAGGCAAAGGAGTTAGGAATCAGCGCAGAGTACAAGGAAGGTTTCAAGCTCAAGGGGTGGGAGGGCAGCATCGACCAGAGCGACGCAGTGATCTTCGCGAATCAAGCGACGTTCCACCCCACTAAGTACCTCGTCGGTCTTCTCGACTTCCTCAAGACGCAGTCAAACTTCTCCTGCTACACACACACCCGCTGCATGGACGTTGTTGAGAAAGGCACCGAAATCTTTGGCCTGGGGCACAAGGACGTCTTTGTCAAAACATTGGATGGACACACCATCAAATGCGCTGACGCGGTAGAGGCGACCTTGATCCCGCTCCAAAAGCTCTCGGTAATCGCACAGGAAGAATACTTCCGCACATATTGCATCGCCGCGCGTGTGCCTAAAGGCTCGATCGAGGACTGCCTGCTCTACGACTCTGCCGAGATCTACAAGTACGTTCGTCTGACTGAGTGCGACGACAAGGATGACTACCTTGTCGTTGGTGGTGGAGACCACAAGGTCGGACAATCAGACACCCTTGCACCCTTCAAAGAGCTCGAGGAGTGGACACGCGCGCGCTTCCCACAAGCTACATCCATCGACTACAAATGGAGTGGTCAAGTCAATGAGCCCGTGGACTTGATGGCATTCATTGGTCTAAACCAGGGCTGCAAGCATACCTACATTGTAACCGGCGACTCAGGCAACGGTCTCACCCACGGTGTCCTCGCCGGCAAACTGATCACAGACCAGATCACTGGCGAGCCCAATCCCTGGATCTCCGCCTACGACCCCAAGCGCATGGCTTCGATGATCAAATCCCTACCCAGCATGATCTCGCACGATCTTCAAATCAATTCGCAATACAAGCGCTTCCTCCAGACCGATATCACTGACATCGAGGACCTAGTTCCTGGTGAGGGCGGCGTGCTGAACACTAAGACTAGCAAGCCACTGGCAGTGTACAAGGATGAGGGTGGTCAGATTCATAAGTTCAGTGCGCTATGTCCGCATCTCAAGGGCGTGGTGTGCTGGAATACAGCAGAGAAGAGCTGGGATTGTCCCGTGCATGGAAGCAGGTTCAGTAAGGATGGCGTGCAGCTTTGTGGGCCGAGTAAGGCCGGACTGGAACCAGCGGATGAGGGCGGGGAGAGGAGTCAAGGGCAGGCGATCAATGGTTGAGATGGAATTCAGTATACCCTAGACTGGCAAGGTTGGATCTGACCCCTTCGAGGTCATGCTGATAGTGATTGACTGCACAATCCAACTCAAAAGTTCGATAGTTATTTTGCTGGCGTAGCTAAGAATTGCATGAATGTGGTCAATTATTTGGTGTATTAAGCACGATGCATACATATGTAAATAGTGAATGAATGAAGAGGTCTGGGTGAGCAGAGAATGTGATATCGAGCAGTCATGTCCAAAAATCCAGGGTCTCAGACGAGTCTCCTCTAACACTCACGAACGAAGACATGCATGAGATCAATGCATAATATGTCATGCTTGTTTGACAGTGAGAATACGTGAACTTGGTCCTATGGCTGAGATCATCTGACTTCTGAACAAGCTAAACACATGCAAGAAGTGCGCACAGACTTCGACCAATAGCGCAACTTATATTGCTGCCACTTCTGAGAAGCTCTTTGCCGCTCGGAGCTGCAAACTATCTTCTTATTAAACCGATGATTCTAAGATTATGAACCGATAGTGAGACATGAGAAACTGCGCAACGATCTTGAAACATCCTTCCGCAACGCTTGTCGGCGAGAATTGATAGGATTCCAGGTCTGGGATATAGAGCGAATCAGCATCGCACTTTGTGGCGCTCTCTCACCGAAGTAGGCAAAGACATCGGGAAGTTTCTAGGTTTTTTTCGTTTTGGAGAGGGCAAGAGAGGCATCCTCCATATTTGTCTGGGTGGTCCTTTTGGTTTACCAGAAAACACCCAATGCGTTGTGGAGAAGAAAGACCTATACGACGGATGGATTATATACTCAAGGCGCCGCGTGTGAGCGCAAGCGCGTTCAAATGCGCATCGTAAATGACCGAATTGCTCATACCAGGCCGCATGATTCAGAGCCACCTGTAGACGGCAGCACCAACATGTGATAAGTCTGTGCACGTTGCAAAGCAGACATTACCAGATCCGATGTAAACTTGGAAAGAGAAAAAAAAACAAAAAGACACACATACAAATGACTTACTCTATCATTAAATCAAAAGAATGCCTAGGTGCGATGAAGACAAGTAACCCCAATATCTGGAGAAATATATACTCGCTCACAACATCTCAAAACGGCCTATTAGATATGCGATCATGTATCCTGACATGAGCCTTACGAAAAGGTTCTGATGTCACTTTTTGATGTCGCTCGTCTTTGCGGACCTCTAGCGCGAGAGGCCGGGGACATTTGGTTGGCAATTGGAAAATATTTGATGTTTATGTTCAGCGGGGCATGTAAACGCACCGGAGGTAATTTGTGCACTACTTCATAGATTGAGGCTGACTGTGTTTTTGAACCTCAAGAAGAAGACGACGAGGAAGCCCACCAAAGGGAAAGCGTTAGTTTGAAAATAGTGAACAATAGAAGCAGGTGATGGAATGAGGACAAGTGGAGAAGCGAGACGGTCTATATATGGTAGAGGCGTGATATGGCACATTTTTGCGCCGAGCGGAAATCGGGCGTGGACACGAACATGGGCTCAAAAGAGAGACTATCCTGGAGTATCGGAATATGAGAAAATACTCAGCAAATCACGAATGAGTGGCGTTGCGCATTTTGTGCGCGTAACCATGATTTCATATCGTACATGTCGCCAATATCATCTATTATCACGCCTTCTTTTCCAACTCTTTCAACCTCACCAACCCTGCTCTCGCATTCGCCAGCCCATCCGCAAAGCGCATCGCCTTCGCCAGACTGGCGGCCTCTTCGTACTTTTGCCGCGCCTCCTTGACTTTGCCTTCCATTTCGAAGAACTCACCAAGATTGTGTGTAGCCACTGTGCAGCCAACGTCACATTCCTCGTTGCGATCGGGCGGCTTTATTGTCGATGCATGTGCTAACGCCTTGAGCGCCCACTGTCGTGCTTGGTCTATGAGGACGGCACGAGGTGCTTTGTTGGTGATTGGGAAGTCGGTGGGCTCGGTGGACATGGTTATCGCATCGGCTGAAGAAGGCGTGGATTGCTGGGCGAGGCAGGAGGAAATGTTGTTCACTGTGATGAAGTCAGACCGAATCGTTTAAAGTCGAAATGTGATGGGCTTACTGAGCACCACGCTATGACATGAGTTGGGTTTGGATAGCTCCAAAGCCTTGACGAAGAGAGGTGTGGCAAGGTAGTGCGAGTCGAAGTGCTCGTAATGTGTCCCAAGAGCTGTCATGGTCAGCGGACATGTCTTGTCTCGAGGATCCATGTACGTACCCTCCAATGTCGCGCCCATCTCGTCATTTGTCAGCCAGGGCCCCTCGCCAGACTTTACACCCTCCGTTGCCCTCCGCTGCTTTTCCCGCAATGCGCTCTCCACAGCCTCGACCAGCCGCTTCTCGCCGTTCTCCGGCTCGTTGACGTATCGCGTATCGTACAGCTGCGCCAGCTTCACATTTATCTGCACCATGTTCTTCATAACCCTACTCCGGTTGCCATCGTTAAAGTGCTTGTGCGAGAATTCGTCCACCCACCTCTGGCAGTCGTTGCGCATAATCTCAAGCACGTCGACTGCCAGACTGTAGTAGTCGGCATCCTCGAAGAGTGCCGCGATTGTGTATTTCACGCCCATGATCTCGTCACTGAAGGGATCCATGCCCATCTCATCGGCAAGCGCCAGCGCCTGGCGGAAGTACTTGTTCGCCTCGCGGATGTCGAGCCACTTGCCGCGGCTGTAAAAGAGGGCTTTGCGGAGCTTCTTTGCGACGGGCTCGGGGAAGTTGTGGTAGGGCTTGATGATGACGTTCTTGTAGTACCACGGTATGTACAAGACGCACATGCCGGAGACGATGGCGATGCTGTCGCCGTCAGCTTGAGGAATTTCACGGGTGCAATTGGTGGGCGTACCATGTTATTGCAAAGGGAAACAGGACAGGGCTCTTTTGGAATTGCTCTCTGAATTGGTCTCGGACGGTGGAGCGGTAACGCCTGCTCAATTGCTGCTGCGTGGGCCTCCATGGTCGCGGTGGGAGCTTGGAAAAGGTTCGTGAGGGTATTTGCGCTTCACACTGCGCATATGCGCTCAGTCTTGGCGCAGCCCGGGGCACAGTCCTGCTGAACATGGTGTGCCTGGCAAAGGCGTGTGCGGTGAAGACGGCAATGTCTGTGGTGGAGCATTCGATGCATGACGGGAACAATTTTAGCGGCCGTCGCGGTCGAGCTCCGCGTAGGGCTGATGACGTAGCCAATCATTGACGCGCCGCAAAGTGCGCCCAGGTGCGCCCTCAGGTGCTCTTGTCCACCACAATGCGCTGAGGACGCAAACATGTGCGGCCGCTATGCACTGGCCCTGGTGAGTATCTGCGGCGAGGTACCTGAGGTCTCGTGACTAATGCTTCGCAGCGGCCCTCCGAGGTCCGCCAGCAGTTTGAGCAATCACACATGCCCGTGCAAGAAGCGCCCGACGACGACGACGTGCGGCAGAGCTACAACTTCGCCCCGGGCTATCACGGCCTCATTTACCGGGCAGACGGTCCCGAACATGGCGGTCAGCAAGAGGGCAAGGAAGAAGAAAGCGCAGCGGTCAAGAAGGAAGGTGCGACTGGCGACACCACGTACAAGCTGCAGTCCATGCAATGGGGTAAGAATATGTCTGTCTAGTCGCCCTCGGGACGCTGGCTCACATGACGTGAAGGTCTTGTGCCCTTTTGGACGAAGAGGAATCCCGATTATGGCAGCAAGATGAAGACGATCAACTGCCGCGATGACTCGCTCATCGAGGACCGCGGCATGTGGACGACGATGAAGAAGAAGAAGCGCTGCATCATCGTCGCCCAGGGCTTCTACGAGTGGCTGAAGAAGGGCAACCAGAAAGTGCCGCACTTCACCAAGCGCAAGGATGGCCAGCTCATGTGCTTCGCTGGGCTCTGGGACTCTGTGCAATTTGAAGGTGAGTGGTGCCGCCTCCGTCCGCATGCTATGCGACTGTCACATCGCGCACACCCGAAGCTGTATTGCCCCGGACACATGCTGGCGAGCGCATTTCCAGGTTCTCGCTGCGCGTGCCACGTTTTCCCTGCCTTGTGCACCTGCCGTGACATACTGACAGCCGCCCTAGACTCTACCGAGAAGCTCTACACCTACACCATCATCACCACCGACTCGAACAAACAATTGAGCTTCCTGCACGACCGCATGCCCGTCATTCTGGAGAACGGTTCGGACGCGATACGAACGTGGCTTGATCCCGCTCGCACAGAATGGAGCAAAGACTTGCAGTCATTGCTCAAACCATACCAGGGTTCGCTTGAGTGCTACCCAGTCAGTCAGGAGGTGGGAAAGGTCGGCAATAATTCGCCATCCTTCCTCGTTCCTATAAACAGCGCCGAGAACAAGAACAACATCGCCAACTTTTTTGGTAACCAAAGAAAGGCCGCGAAGTCGAAAACAGAGGAGCAGTCCGCTAAGAGAGCAGAGCATGACCTCAACGACGCGACGACTCAGGATGGCAAAGTGAAGATCGAACACGACGTCGACGAAACTCGTACTACCACGGACCGCGTGGCAGGTACCGAAGATAATGCGCCACTGCCCGTTGCAGCAGGCTCTGGATCACAGGCCTCGGAGCAAATTAGAGGCCTGAAGAGAGAACGCAGCGACGCGGAGGAGGATGGTAGCACTGCAGCTGCTGAACCACCACACAAAACGCGCAAACCTGCGCCCGATGCGTCGCCCGTAAAGAAGGCCGTTGTTTCGCCGGCCAAGTCACCCGCGAAGAAGCAAGGTACGAGAAGCGCCACAAGTAACGGTAGTGCAGCAAAGACGACCAAGAGCGACGGAAGCCAAAAGATCACATCCTTCTTCAGCAATAAGTGACGACTACACTCGCCAGGCCTCCGGGTCGGACAAAGGCGATGGGGATTACTATGATTCAACACAATAGGGTGCGGACCTAACGTTCATGCAAGAGCATCTGGCGGTGTGAAGAAATCTCATCGACACAGATCGACGCTGCGCTTCGTCTCTTCTTGTGTACTGCCGAGTGTGGCAGGCAAATTCCGCTTCCTGAACACCTCGGCGAGCTTTACGGCGAAATACTGCAAAGTTGAACATCAGTATCAGAGCGCTGTCAATGTAGATAGTTCATATTGCTCCACATGGTAGATTGCGGTAAGCGACGCTAGCGGCGGGGAAACGCGCGAACCACGGCGAGGACGCATCCTCACGACTCCAACCCTGCGCAACGTCTGCTCCAACGCGCAGCCGTGTCGATGCAGACAGCCCTGCAGTTGTGACAGTGCGCTATCGAGCGCCATCTTAACCCTTTTGAGCTATTGGGATCGTCTTGGCAACCTAGACTGCATCAAAAATACAACCGATCGGCCATGTAGCGACATCTCAAGACAAGCATCCTTCCGCCATGTTACCTCTGTACACCCTTTACCACCTCGTATACACTTCAATGGACGAGCAGCCTTGAATATTGCGGCATTTGTATGAATTGCCTGCTCATAAGGCGTCGTCGGCCGATCGTGCGCCTTCGCTGATCTTATTCTCCCATCCACCACCCTTCCCTAGTCAGGATGGTTTCCAAGATGTCGTCCTTGATGGACTTGGTCGCCCAGAACCAGCCGCGGTTCGAGACCCACCAGGCGTTGCTTGTCATCGGGATGCAAAACGACTTCATCCAGCCTGATGGACGATTACCAGTCAGCACCAAGAATGGCTACCTGGAACGCATACAGACCCTGATCCCCAAGTTTCGCGAGCTCAATGGCAATGTTATCTGGGTGCAGACTCTGTATGAAGCAGATCGCATCGCGAACGATGCGAACACGGGCGAAGGGGATGCACTGGTCGTTGGCGGCCTGATTGACGGTGACGAGAGTAGCACCGAGGCTGGCGAGGAAGAAGCCCTCAAAGATCTACCACCGGAGAAGTCAAAATCGTCAAAGCACAAGCAACGTGCCCTGGACCTGCTGAAACGCGTGTCTGCACGCAGAAAGACTCTTCCGCGAGAGGTAGCTGTGGCAACGGCAGAGCAGGATGACGAGCTGTTTCTGCTGAAAAGCGACAAGAAAACACCAGCATGTATACCCGACACTCACGGAGCGCAATTCGCAGACATGATTGCAATGCAATTCGAATTGCCTGCCGACATGGTTATCAAGACGACGAATTACTCTGCTTTCCAGGGCACCTCACTACTCATGACTTTGCGGGCGAAACTAGTCACAGAGCTTTACATTTGCGGGTGTATCACTAACGTCTCGGTGCTGGCCACCGTTATTGACGCAGCGAGACATGGTGTCAAAATCAATGTCATTGAAGATTGTCTCGGGTACCGCAAGCAAGCTCGACATGAACTGGCATTGAAACGAATGGACGAATTCTTTGATGCCTACCTCGTGAACAGTACTGAGATTCTTGCACGCGAAAAGCCAGCGGCTGTGGACAGAAAATCAGCGTCGCCCAACGGATCGAGGAAGGGATCGAAAGGTAGCGAGAAGCCACCAGAGGCCATGATGGGTCGACTTTCATTGAATGACAGTGATACGCGACCATCGTCTCGACCGCAGAGCATCAGATCTCCGACCAAAGTTTTGACAGGAGGGCAGCGAAAGCTATCGCTTGTATCGGTCGCAGAGGGTAGGAAAGCGCTGAATACATCTGCTGCAATCGACCAGGTTTCTGAGCCCACAGATGAGCAATTTGCAGAGAACTTGGTTCGCGGCGCAACCGTGCCCGGCACTGAGGAGCGGGCGCAGGTAGAAACCAAGCTAGTGAGCAAGAAAATTCGAATGCGATCGAAGGGCAGAAAGAAGAAGAAGAAACCAGAAGAAGAAGCGAAGGAGGACTCCACAACTGGAGAAGCGAATGGTGAAGCGAGCACAGCCACGAGCCACAGCACAGCTGAAACCGCCCGACCAGTCGTAGCGACCACAGCCGCTGCACCAGTCACACTACCACCACCGCTCGCACCGGAGTCCCGCCGAAGCTCAGTTCTGTCAAAGGCTGAGAGTGTTCTCAACCTTCGCGAAAGAGTGAGTAGGCAGCAACCGCTCAAGAGTGTTGCGTCACAGCCCCTTCTTTCTGGAAAGGCTGAGACGAAGGAGAAAGAAAAGGACAGAGATAGTTGGTCGGACCGCATGCGCTTGTCATTGTCTAGGGCGCCAAAGTCTGATGCGCCGGCTGAGTCAAAGAATCGCGGATCCATTGTGTCTACAAAGGCGCCCTCGACGCCGTCGAAGATCGAGTCACGGCCTGTTTCCATCGCTGCCCAGTCCATCGCAGAGGTACCTGCAACGCCATTGAAGGCCACACAAATGGCGCAGCAGGAACCAGTAGAGCCAAAGGTTCCGAAGCCAGTGGAGCCGCAGACTCCGACTCGACAGGTACCCGAAACCTCAGCATCTGCCGAGAAAGCCCCAACTATGGCCAAAAGCTCCAAGCTACAGTCTCTGGCAACCTTACCCGCAATGGGTCCGGGAGACAAGATTGCAGAAGGAGACTCGCGCATCGTCCATGACTTCTTCCCTGCAGAGCTAGTCCACCCTACCGATCCTTCCAGACCACTATCCGACCTCATCTTCACCCAGCTTTACAACGAGGTCCGCTGGCAGAAGATGATGCACCAACAAGGCGAGGTCCCACGCCTTGTCTGCTGTCAAGGTCAGTTTGGCGACGACGGCTCGATGCCAGTATACCGCCATCCTGCTGATCAGTCTCTCCCCTTGCTGCATTTCTCGCCGAAAGTTCAAGTCATCCGCAAGCAGGCTGAGAAGCTTGTCGGTCATCCCTTGAATCATGTCTTGATACAGCTTTACCGCTCAGGCAATGACTATATCTCAGAGCACTCCGACAAGACGCTCGACATTGTCAAAGGCTCATCAATAGTAAATGTATCTTTTGGTGCGCAGCGAACCATGCGTTTGCGCACCAAGAAGTCTTCCAAGCCTACGGCAGCATCTATCTCAGAGAACAAGGCGACGGATGAGGACAACCAGCGCGAAACCCAACGCGTCCATTTACCGCACAACTCCATGTTCGTTCTCGGACTGGATTCAAACTCGAAATGGCTACATGGCATCATGGCTGACAAACGTCTTCCAGCCGAGCGCAGCATTGCTGAGACCGCCTACAACGGCACTCGCATCAGTCTCACTTTCCGCCACATCGGCACGTTCCTCGATGCGCGCTCAGCAACCATTTGGGGTCAAGGCGCTACCGCAAAAGACGCCCGCGATGCCGCAGATGTCATCAACGGCGACGAAGACGAAAGCGAGCGTATGATTCGCGCATTCAGTAAGGAGAACCACAACGCCGACTTCGACTGGGATACGCACTATGGTGCAGGCCTCGATGTTCTGCACCTTCATTCCGCACCGGACGAGCTCCCCATCCTCTTCGCCTCCACAAACAGCATTGAGACCAAACAAGCACAATTGGGGCTCCACGCCGCTGGAATCAAGTTCACCCTTGTCGATGCCCCGGGTCTGGACGTACAGGAAGATACTCAAGTTCTCTTCCGTGATATCGATGCGTCGCACGCAGAAGTCTCAAACGCCCGCGCAGTACTCATGTACCTCGACCGGTACCACCCTCTCGATACCTCACCCGCATCCAAGCCTGTAACCGCCAACGCGTACCCTACCATTCTCATCGCCGCTGGATTGCTCAAAGCCTGGCGCAACATGTCCGTATTTGCTGACGAGTTCACGAATCTGATGGCGGTGCTGGAAGAGCGGTTGGAACTGGACGGCGGGCCGTTTATTGCGGGACGCAGATTCAGCACGGCGGATTGCTTCGTGTGGCCGATTTTGGACGAGGTAGTGGAGAGCTGGGACGGGTGGAGCGAAGAGAGGTTTAGTGGATTGGCGGAGTGGTATAGAGGTGTTTGGAGGAGGAAGGCGCCTGTCAGGAAGATCAAGGAGAAGTTGGCGGAGGGGAAAAGGAAGGAGGAAGATAAAGAAGAAGAGAAAGAGATGACGAAAGAAAAGGAGAATAATGACGGCGAAGGGAAGACCGGGTAGTGCTTTTTGCGTACAGTGGGCGTTTTGGGAGTTTGAACTTATAACTTGGGATTTTTCAGAAATGAAGTCTAATATTTATACAACTTGTTTGCCCTCCTACCTGATATTAGCATTGTCGACGATGTTCCTTCGTCATTGTCCTAGAAAAGCTCTCAATGATGTGGCTCACCCATGCTCGCAGTCACGAGGGTGTACCTGGTGGTAACGCCAAGACCATCGGTGGATGCAACCGCCGATCTCGAGATTCTTCGAAGCTTGAGCTGTCGCGACGCGCTCACCATCTCGACCTGAGCATCACTATCCGAACTCTCACCTTCACGCCCCAGGAATACCGTCGCTACAATGCCGAAGTTCTTCTGCGACTACTGCGATGTCTACCTTACCCACGATAGTATGAGTGTGCGAAAGGCACACAACAATGGCCGCAACCATCTCCGCAACGTCCAGGCATACTACGAGCAAATATCGAGCGACCAAACACAGCAGGTTATCAACAGTATTACCGATGCGTACAATTCTGAGGGCCAGGCGAATCCGCTGTATCAGGCCAATCTGACTGGCGGAGGTTTCGCAGGAGGACCGATGGGTGGAATGGGCATGGGCATGCCACCGATGGGCATGCCACCTGGAGGGATGCCCGGATTCCCACCGCCAGGTGAGTGACGAAACTCACGACTGAATCTGGAAGCAAGACTGACAATATACAGGAATGCCAGGAATGCCACCACCATTCATGGGCCGAGGAGGCCGTAAGTATACCCTCAGGTCTCACTGCACCACATTACTCACATCTCTCAGCTGGCCCTAACATGCCGCCCAACATGCCTCCCTTCCCTCCGCCAAACATGCCCCCAGGTCCAGGCGGCATGCCTCCAAACATGCCACCCTTCCCACCCCCAAACATGGCCGGCGGCCCTCCCGTCGGCATGCCACCCTTCCCCTTCCCTCCACCAGGCGGCGCTGGCTCACCACCTGGCGGCCTGCCATTCCCGCCTCCAGGAGGCATGCCTGGTATGCCGCCTGGTGGACCGCCGGGTCGCTTTCCTCCTGGACCGCCAGGACGCTAGGAGTTTCCTGCTGCGTACATGGGAGGAATGAATCAAGCGCATGACGCTGAGCGGCGGAGCAAGAGAGACCGAGATGAAGACGATATACCCAGGCCCGGCATCGGAGGTGGAGGCGGAGACGATAGGCCGTGGAGAGGTGCGGCGACGGGCGCGAATGCGGTCGCAGTCAAGAGGATGAAGGTCGAGACGCTGTGAGGAGTATTGGTGGAACATTAAATGTATGTCGATATCCGTGTTCAATAGACGCGAGCTTACATTGTGTTGGAAGTAATGCACGAGCGTGGACTCCCAAAAAGGATACAAAAATAAATGTACGATACGATTCGATACGGGTCAAATACAAAACATCAAGTTCCTCACGCAACTTTACTATCTCTTCCAAACAACTCCCTAGCGTACTCCTCTACCCCCAGCATTTCCATGCCCAACACTTCATTCACCGTGAATTTCTTATCCCACCACACCCCCTCTCTCGCAAACACCAGCCTATACTTCTTGATCCCGTCCTCCGGATCCCTCCTAACCTCTTCTTCCAATTCATCCAAATCCCATACTTCCCTTCTCACTTTTTTCCCGCCGACTCGCTCGACAATGTCAGCTAGGTCGGTGTATGATACCGTTTCGCCCGCCGTGTACAAGATTTTGTTATCTGCATCGACATCTCCCGAAATGATTCGCGCAAGGACACGAGCAATGTCGTTAACATCCGTCACCGTAACTTTATGCTCCCAGTCTCGTAACGCGTGGACAGTCACGGTCCCATTCTCACTTTCTATCCCAGCGGCTGAATTGGACTGGTCAACGATTCCCCAAAACGCCTCGAAGAGGAAAGACATGAATATCCCAGTCGATAACACAGTCCATTTCACACCTGCCGCATCAGCCTCTCGCCTCAATAGATTTCTTACATCTCTCTGTGCGCCGAATAGTGGCATCAAGCCTTGCCCGTCGCCAGTGACGTCGTAATCGACGCCCCATTGCCAGGGGAAGAACCAGAGCTTGTTATCCCTTCCCTTGTTCTCGGTGTTTGCTGAAGTGGTTGGAGATTGGGATTGGAGCCGGGCTTGTCGGATTCGTCCCGCTTCAAGCACTTCCTCTGCTAACTTCAATATCGACTCCGGAGACTGCGCGAACCCAGTTGCGCTGATGATGACATCGAAACGACTGAATGTTTGAGACAATGCCAAGGAAGGGGCGGTCAGGTCGATGCTTGTTAGGGAGACATTTCCGTTTGAAGAAGGCGTGGTAGGGGAGAGAAGATGTGTGTATTTTGAGGGCGTGCGGATCCCGATTGTTATATGGATGTTTGGGAGCAGGCGGAGATGTGTGAGGAATGCGGTGCCGAGTTCGCCGGCGCCGAGGAGAAGGATGTGTGTTGTTTGAAGTGTGTGGGAGGAGGACATGTTTTGTATTCCGACTTGTAGGATGGCAAAGGGTGGGTTTAGACGGAATCAGGGAACGTGGTGATATCGTTACACATGAGGTTATGAGTGACCTTTTTTGAAATGATATCATGAAGCTAGTGTTTAAGATATCAAGACATACAACGTCTTATGAACTGTGCAGCTACTACATGGTGTGGAGAGTGGATGCCTTGATTCGGAATTAAGGCCGGAGATAGACTGGAGAGGAAGCTGCGCAGGGTGAGATTGGTGAAGATGGGCAGGACGTGGTGGAGATGTGGGCTTGGCGATTATAAAGATGAGGTATGGGGGCCGAAGAGTTTCGGAGGGATATCAGGAGGGTGGTGTGATTCGTGGGGAGGGGGGGGGGGATGCGGTTCACGGGAGGGTTGCTTGGTGGGAAGGCAGGCGATGTAACTCGAAGTATTGACGTATCCTTTGGAATATAAGAAATCATGTACTCATTGTTCCTAGCAATAGCTGCTGTTTCTCTATTTCATACATATATGATGTACATACGCTTAGGAGCCGAGATGCTTCGATCCACTAGCTTACATGTCGGAGGCAAAGCGTGTTGTCGCTGAACAGGTCAAAAACAGGGGAGCAGCTCTTCCTATCCGATTAGAGCAAACACCACAACGAGTGCCCATTTCTAAGGCTTCAGTACTTCATCACGTTCGTATTGCAACACCAAACGATGTGGCAATACGCTCGCATGCGTTTGCAGAGCTCAGCAGAACCGCTGTGGATAGTACACAGAGTTCTGCGCAGGGTTCTGGCCAGCTTCCTTGGGAACTGGCAGCTGAAAGAGAAATGTCGGTACTACTCTATCTTGTATTATATAAAAAATGCCCACTTTCATCTCGACATCATTTTGTGTCTCAAGATGATGTTGGACATGGGTAGGCGGTCGCTGACGCTAGTGCACGGTCCACCTCGCTTGTTGCTCGAATTTTGTGCAGTGTGCGGTCGACGCCAACCTCACCTCCTGTTGCTCGAACTTTTGCCAGACCTCCCGTCAACGTCAAATTCCGCAAAAGCCACTCATTGCAATCATGGCCGAGCAGTTGGTTCTCCGTGGCACCCTCGAGGGCCACTCGGGCTGGGTTACGTCGCTCGCGACTTCCCTCGAGAAGTGCGTTAGACCGGCATCCGCATTGCACTGCGCGCGAGACTGACAGCGACCAGCCCTAACATGCTTCTCTCCGGCTCGCGCGACAAGACGCTCATCATCTGGAACCTGACCCGCGACGAGACCTCGTACGGCTACCCCAAGCGCAGCCTGCACGGCCACTCCCACATCGTCTCCGACTGTGTGCGTACTTCCCCCCCGACAAGGCCCCAGGGCAGCAGGCAATTGCCCGGCTAGGACGCGGACGCTGAGCTGACAATTGCGAACAGGTCATCTCCTCAGACGGCGCCTACGCGCTCTCGTCGTCGTGGGACAAGACACTCCGCCTGTGGGAGCTCTCCACCGGTGTCACCACCCGCCGCTTCGTCGGCCACACCAACGACGTCCTCTCCGTCTCCTTCTCCGCCGACAACCGCCAGATCGTCTCGGGCTCGCGCGACCGGACCATCAAGCTCTGGAACACGCTCGGTGACTGCAAGTACACCATCACCGACAAGGGCCACACCGAGTGGGTCTCGTGCGTGCGCTTCTCGCCCAACCCCCAGAACCCCGTCATCGTCTCCGCTGGCTGGGACAAGCTCGTCAAGGTACGTACATCCGACATTCACTCTGCAAATCTGCTCCTCCTTGTTCTATGATGATCTGGATTTCCTTTTGTATTTGCTACTTCAGAGCTTCGGCTATGAGACAACAACACCAATTCCTGATGCGCACTTCATCCTGCAAAATTATCGAAAGCGTCTAGAAGTCGTTACTGACTCTTTCAGGTTTGGGAACTCGCCTCGTGCCGCATCCAGACCGACCACATCGGCCACACCGGCTACATCAACACCGTCACCATCTCGCCCGATGGCTCCCTCTGCGCGTCCGGCGGTAAGGACGGAACCACCATGCTCTGGGACTTGAACGAGTCCAAGCACCTCTACTCCCTCTCTGCCGGTGACGAGATCCACGCCCTCGTCTTCTCGCCCAACCGCTACTGGCTGTGCGCCGCCACCGCCTCGAGCATCATCATCTTCGATCTCGAGAAGAAGAGCAAGGTCGACGAGCTGAAGCCCGACTACATGGAGGTTGGCAAGAAGAGCCGGGAGCCCGAGTGTGTCTCGCTGGCCTGGTCCGCTGACGGCCAGACCCTGTTCGCTGGTTACACCGACAACCGCATCCGCTGCTGGGGCGTCATGTCAAGGGCATAAGCAGTTGTAGAGGTAACAGTAGCGGTCGGGTTGACGAGGCGCAAATGGGAAAATGAATGATTCCATGATTCCACATCTTCTGTAGCATGCCATGGGAATATGAGTGACGCTCACGGGATGGGTTTGGGCATGGTCGATTCTCTTCCGGTATTAGCATCCAGGCGCTCAGAGTCAATGAAAATTATCAAGTCCATCCATCTGCTGCTCGAAAATTCGGTATACGAAGTGATATCTATCTACAGCTTGCTAAACTTTGCTTGCTTCTTCTGTATCCCACTCAGCATAGCATCTTTCACATCCTGCGTCTGCAACATGGCGGCATTCCAGATCGCCGTATAATTCAGCCCATCCGCCACCGTCCGATCCCGCGAATAATTGATAATCTCCTTTGTGCCAAATACCGCTACAGGACTCTTACTCGCAATCAACGCAGCCAGTTTCAGAGCCTCGTCCACAGCAGTCTTCTTGTCGGCGTACACGTGGCTGACCAGACCATGTTGCAGCGCTTCGTCAGATCCGAAGATTCGTGCAGATAAAGCGATTTCCTTGACGAAAGATGCGTTGCCGACGCTGTGCGGGAGACGGGACAGAGTGCCAATGTCCGCAGCCAGACCAATATCGACTTCTTTGACGCAAAAGGCAGTGTCGTTTGTTGAAACGCGGATATCACATGCCAAAGACATGTCGAGGGCAAGACCGTACGCGATTCCATGCATCACTACAATCACAGGCTTCTCGCATTTTTCAATCGCGGTAATGCAGTCCTGGAATTCGAAAATGTGGCGTCGCAAAGTGGTGGCTTTGCGGGCCCCGTCGGTGGCTTCGGCGGTCAATTGGCCCTGGGATGCGGCTTGCACGTCCAGACCGGCTGTGAAGGCGCGGTCCCCGGCGCCGGTGAGGATGATGGAGCGGACCGAGGGGTCGTGGGAGAGTTTCTTAAAGATGGCGCCGAGGTTGAGCCACATGCTGGAATCTAGTCAGCGGTTGCATCTTGCAGGCGTGATGTTTCCGTAAAGAGACATGTTTGATGTGTTCCATGCTGCTGAAATGATCCAACAACACGCAACAGTCTTCTTAATTGGTATCAACACATCGAACCCGTTTCAGGAACATGTGACGACTCCAAGGGGCGACACCGAATTGCATGAATGCGTCCGCGTTTGAAATTCGTGGAAGAGATTGATGAGACTTACACCTCAATGAAAGCGTTCAGCTTTTTCGGCCGGTTAATCTCCACATGCGCAACATATTCCGATGGAAATGAAACGTTGTAGAACTCATATTTGTAGTCTGCTGCGTTGGCCATCTTGTACTAGCTTTCTTGATGCGGTCTTGCTATGTGTTCCTTGCTCTTTCTTCGTAGATCCGCTTTGAACGAGGTGTCAAGACGTTGGAGATGGTATTTTCGCTTGATATGTAAGTACAGTATTAGAGAGGGAAGAAGGTGAGACGTTGTCGGCTCTGATGAATATGCACGAGCGACTCGGTCGGCGTTGGCGATGAGTGTCGCAGACAGCCGAGGCATGTTGGAGGCAACCAATGAGGCTGATGTTTGAGCATGACGTAAGCATGGATTAGTCGACAACTCGGTCTCACATCGTTCTTTCTATCATTATGCCTTGAGTGATTAACTCATCTTTGACTGGATATTTTGATTGTGCGCATTCATATACGGACACTCTGCGGGCCATGCGGCCACTCATCATCGTTGCAACCGAAAAGTTACGGCTGCGGGACGACACTACCTAGGTATCGAGATTCATAGGCTACAATTAGAGGAGTTGCGTTTGCGAAATACAGCTACAGCCATTCCAAAAGGTTGGCTCCATAAATTTCTGCTTCCATCAATCTAATCTGTCCTCATAGAGCGCGATGTCCAACTCGCGACAACTCGCGGGTGACCCACCGATGTCAACTCCTTTTTGATAGCACCAAACCAAGCAGTTTTTCGCGAGAATACTGAGCACCACCATCATGCCCATTATGGATTCCTATCGCAGAAGGAATAATACTCGGGGCGGGCTACACACGCAATCAGCCGCTGGGTCTCATTAATTTGCATTGGTGAACGCCTTACGGCCGAGACCTTTCCCCCAAGACATGCAGTTGTGCTTGGCGCCACACGAGATGCTGTGCCACATCCAACAACACGCCCCCACCAATTGTCGATACGATCGCGCTTAGATCGAGCCCTATCCGTATTGGCAATCGTTCGCCAACATGTTGGTGTGCTCTTCAGCAGCGCTGGTGATGACCGTTGTCCCTCCCCACTTTCCTCCTCGGTGCTCCGACCTGCCGATTCTGGTGCTTCCAACTCCTATACGCTAAGATGAAGACTGAATCGACGCTGCAGGTACAGTCTGGGGAAGAGAGCTCACCGATAGCGATAACAGTTGAGTCCAAGGAATCAGCAAGTAAAGACACTTGGGCAGCTCATAGGCGACGATGGAAGTTCCTCCTATTGCTCGTGCCAGGCTTTTATACAGCGAGCATGGATCTGACCATCGTCGCGACAGCACAGCCGTTTATCGCATCACATTTCCGTATGCACCAAACTTGAAGGCTTCTACGATACATACTAAAATTAACGCAGATGCTTTGAACCAACTAAGCTGGATCGGCACGGCTTTCACACTTACGGACACGGCATTTGTTCCAATCTTTGGCCAGCTGGCAGATGTATTCGGGCGCTATGCGGCTCTCCAGATGGCTGTCGTAATCATGACTCTAGGGGCGGTGCTATGCGCAAGCACACCAGTCTGGCCAGTGCTGGTGCTGGGTCGAGCAATCCAGGGCGTAGGGACGGCAGGAATGACCACCTGCTCCTTGATCATACTCGCTGATAAAGTGTCTTTGAAGGAGCAGGCCTTCAACACCAGCATCTTTCATTTCTTGATTGGTATTGCGTATGCGACAGGCCCATTGGTATGCTACTTCACATCGAGTAGAATTCGTACTAATGAGTACGCCAGATTGGTGGCTACATGACGAACGTGCATTGGCGATACGTCTTTGTGCTGCTCTCTGGGTTGAGTGGTCTAAGCATAGTCACGATTGTATTCTTACGACCTGACCTCAAAAAGGGCAGATATTCGCTCACACATCCGAGAGCTGGTCAAAACTATCTCCAATCTCTTCTCGCCGGATGCGCATGTATCGACTTCATAGGCGCAGGTCTCTTTGTTAGTGGAGTGACTTTGATCCTACTCAGCACCGGCTGGGGAGGGTCAGCCTATTCTTGGGCATCGGCCGCCGTTCTCGTGCCACTTGTCGCCGGTCCCATCTTACTGGTGGCTTTCGTCGTATACCAACGATACATGGCGCCCGGTCGCTATCTAGCCCGACGCCTTCCACGCACTATTGCCGTGGTGCCATATCAGCTGTTCCACGAAAATGACGTATCTCTTGTTTGTATCATCTCCGCAGCGACCGGTGCAGCTCTCTACGCATCATTCTACTTTGCCGGCGTCTACTTCACTATGGTCGAGAACTACAATGCTGGCAAGGCTGGTCTCCAACTGTTGTTCTACGTTCCCGGCATCGGTGTCGGCGTATACACCGCCATCCTGATGTGCAACGTCTACCCGCGCCAGACTATCTGGCCTCTTCTCCTTGGCACAGTGGTAGAGACTGGAGCCATAGGGGCACTTTCATGGGCTATCCGCGCCCGTCAAAAGACAGCTGTCAACGTCCTGATGGGTGTCGCTGGCTTTGGAACTGGTATTCGCTTCATGCCCGAGAACCTGCATCTCACGGGGATGTATCGAGATAAGATCGCAGTCATTCTAGGTCTTTTGAGCTTCGCTGGCCCGTTCGGTGGAACCATAGCCTTGACGATTATGGGTTCTGTGTTCCAGAACAAAATGTCTGCTTACTTCACCAGCGGCAACGGGTCAGCTAATTTCGACATCAATTCACCCGCCGCATTGGAAGCTATCAACAGCCTATCATCCGAGAAACTGGAGCATTTCCGATCCGCTGCCGCCAGCGCGGTGAGCTGGTCATTCATCTCCATCTTACCGTTCCTGGCCATTAGCATCCTTGCTGCATTGATGCTTGGCAATGTCTGGATCTCCAAAGACAAGACGACAAACAGAGTGGAGTCTTCTGGAGGATTTGCTGCAGAATCGGATATGGCGATGCAAGACCAGACGCATAGTGTGCAACGCGATGGCAGGCCGGACGTACTCACCGGGATGTATTTTCGTGCTGTGCTTAGGGGTACGGTAGCTTCAGAGCGACATCCTGGCCCATTGGAGGTGCGATTGGACCAGCTTGATGAAACTGCGGCTATCGACGAGCGAGGAGAGCGAGAACATCAGAAAAGGACAAAGTCATGAAGTGACTGGCATAGTGGCTAAACGAAAACTAATAACGTCGGCAAGACGTGCATTTTCACTTCTCAAGGCCACAATCCGCTTGGCCTGTGTAGATCTGAAATATGCGAAATGATCACATAATGCATCATTCTGCTCGTGGTACATCACCAATCCGACTACATTCACAAGAGGTGGTTATTCTGCCTGACTTCATGTATGCAGTGTTTTGGCGTAGTGACGTGCTGAGACATGACTTATTCTGGCTTCGCGTATTGTACGACTGTACTACAACAACATCTTGATCTACCTATCTAGGCACAATCCCGAAATATCTGGCACTAAAAGTTGTATACAATAAGCGGAACAATTACCCAATGACAATAGAATCACCAGAAAACCCAAGAAAAACCAGGCATACACAACGTCACCCATCCCCGTAACCATGCACAATCCCACAAGGAACCTTACACTCACACCTCGGCGGGAAATGCTCCTCAGGCTTATACACTTCCCCTTCCTTCCATCCCCTCTCCTGAATCGCCCTCAAATCAGGCCTATACGTCACGCACTTATCCACCTCCCCCTGTTCCCCCATCTTCTCCCGCTCCACGCAACACTCCCTCCAAGCTTCGAAAATCCCCTCCCATTTCTCCTTCACCCAGCCTTGCACCGCGCCTTCAAACCTAACTTCAGGGATATGTTGCAAGAACTTGTTACTCCAAGCATACTCGAGGATCCAATCGACAATCAACCCAGAGTCGCACACGTTTGGACGACACGTTGCGTCAGCGGAAATAAAATCGTGGTGCCGGACGTCAGACCATGCATGTGCGTATTTATACTTTTCGCCGAAGACGAGTGTGAGTGATTGTGTGTGTTCGAGGACGCCTGCGGCGCCGTGCATGCGTTCGTCGGGATATAAATCGTCGCCGTGGACCTGTGTGTCTTTGATATTGAAAGGCGGGAGAGTGACGTGGAATATGGCGAAGTACTCTGTTGCGGAGAGGTCTAGGACCACTTTTTCGAGGCCGTGAATTCCGTTGTTTTCTAGGGAGGTGATGATGGGGTGGAGGGTGGCGTAGTGTGCTTCCGGAGTGAAGTAGATCAAGTCGGATAGTGTTGCGGGATTGAACGCTGGTAATGGGGATTGTTGTGAGAATGCGAGTGCGGCGTGCGTCATCCAGAAATCGTGGCCGGTGGTGAAGACCTTGGGCGCTTCGAGGAATGTTTTGTGGCGGGTATGCCAGTATTCGTCGGAAATGTCATGGGGCATGATGGATGGGTCGTCGGCTGCGGCGTCGGTGGTGCACAGCCAGTTGATGTAGGTAGGGATAGGGTCGTCTTCGTCAAGATTGTCGACGTGGAAAGTCTCGACGACGAGGGTCTGGGGCGACATCCACTCTTTAAGGACTGGAAGGACGAGTTCCATGGAGAGAGGCTCGACAACATCGTGAAAGGTGAGCTTGTTACGGTTCATGATGGTCTTGACATTCTGCTCGAGAGAAGACATTGTGGTGTGCTTGAAATCGAGTTTTGTCGACAAGTTGAGGCGCAAAGCGGTACGTTGGAGTCGTGAATGTGTGTGGACGTGGCTTGATGTGAAGATGTGCGCTTGAAGTGCGATGCGTGCTGGAAACGTTGCGTACCCGAATTTCGCTGGAGCCTGTATTAGTAGTATGAAGGTGTTCAAGTTGTGGCGCAAAGGGGTATACTGTGTTAATAAAAGTAGACGGTGTGATTGTAAAGACCGTGCTTGAAGTGTGTTGCGTGCGTATGAGTCTTGGTCTTGGTGAACTTGTGAGTTTTAAGACTCAGGAAGGAAAAGGAGGAGGCCTGACTGCTTTTATGTTGCTCATTCATCTGCTGCAAGACCGCTGCGCGAATGTTGGCGTCGTGGGTTTGATACATACCTATCTTGATACCATGGTACGCGTGGTTTGGCGAGATCCAAACCACGGTTCACACACTTCACGATCAGACGGTAAATTCACTAACTGAGTACGGACTCTGGGTGACCAAGTCTAGGGGCCATTGCATGCGGTCGAAGATTTGACAAGCCAATCGAAATGTTGTCTGATGTGTTGACTACGGTACCAATTAAATGTGGGTACTTTTGGACTCCAACAGTCACTTGTTAGTCTTGCCATATCTTCAAGAACGCTGACGGTGAGTTTGAGGATTCGAAGGAGCCTCCGATGCATTGTTCCTTGTTGAATGTCGTTATGGTGTACAGTAATGTTGGTACAAGACTCAAGCAGGGCATCACGCCCTCTTCGCTGGAGCCGGACTCCACCCTGCAGGTTGCCAGTCCTTACTTGGTTCCGATTGACCCCAGGGCGAGTCTAAAGGCTCTTTCTTCACCTTCTTCCGTCGCTGAGTAGGAGCCGTGTCGCCTTCGGGCGCAGGTGCAGGTACGGGTGCGGGCGGAATTTTCTGCGCGACTTGCGCGTCCAATGCTGCTTCCACCGACCGTGGCTCGCTCTGCTGATGGGATGTATGCAGTGGTTTCTTCCCCTCTCTTGCTTCCTGGTCGAGGTTCATTGGCACCACGCCGCTATCTGGATCTCGTGATTGCAACATCTGCATTGGTTGCTGCTTGTCCGGCGCATCCAGCGCAGAAGGCTTCGACGCCCATCGTGCGTCTGCTTGCGATGCGAGAACCTTCATGCGGTCCTGGCGCATCACGTCTTGTTGCTGTTCGGTGAGGGTCGGCGCGTCGAAGCGGGTATGGCGAAGCCACTGCATCCATGACGCTGCATATGTTAGGCAGGTACGAGTATGTCGCTGAGAAGGTACGAACGGGACACCTGAACATCGCCATAGTGAGTATCACGGCTATACTTGGCGATACGACGGTTTCGCGTTGCGTGCAGTTGGTCTTTGAACTCCCAGAATGTGTTGCCGTGGAGATCATAGCCTGGGGAATTGTTAGAGCTTTGTCGCAAGGATACACTGCAAAGACGATATTGCGGGCGGCTACAAACCTGCAAGCCACTTCTTCCGCCAGGGAAATCGCTGCATCCGCCATTGGTAGTATGCTTTTATTAACGCGCTGGGTCCCCGAGGCATTGTGAGTGTGGTGCTGTTCGGAATAATTTCTGGGGCGCGATGGCGAGAGGAACGCGCAGACCCATGACGTTGCGAAGAGTGGCTGATGCACGCGAGTAAGCCGCACTCCCCGCCATAGCGACCAAGGTACTTCGTCTCGTCTGTGGCATGCGCTCTGCAATTCTCACTCTATCTCTTCTGGCGCAAGGGGCACTCACATAGAGAACACCACTATATCATCGCCTACATATAATAACACTTTACACACAACTTCATTGCGACAGCTCGCGTGCATCACAACATCAGCCCGATTTGCGCCCAACCGCCCACCATGGCGTCCGTAACGTCGCTCGACCAGGACATGAGGAAGCTGCGGATGGACCGGTACACGCCAAAAGCCGCGAATGAAGTGCGCTCCTGGATAGAAGATGCCTTGGGCGAGCGCTTGCCGGCGGGCGACCTGCTGGATGCGCTCAAGGATGGAACTGTGTTGTGCAGGTAAACACCAACTCTACGTGCCTCTGGAGCGACAACGAAATGTTAATGCAGTGCAGATTGATCAACCTGGCGGTACCAAATCCCGGCGTGCGCTTCAAAAAGTCGGCAATGCCCTTCATACAAATGGAGAACATATCGCACTTCCTCAAGGCCTGCGAAATGCCGCCGCTCAATATGCCCGCACACGACCGCTTCCTTACCGTCGATCTGTACGAGTCCAAGGACCCCGCACAGGTCCTTCAGTGCATCACCGCATTCAGTCGCGTCGCAAACTCTGTCAACCCGTCAAACTTCCCCAGCAGCATAGGCCCAAAGCGTGGTGGTGGAGTGCTGAGCCCTACAACGACGGGTGGTGCAGGATTCGCAAGCCCGGCTCTCACGTCGCCCGGATACGGTCGCAACAGAGGACCGAGCACAAACAGCACAGCCAGTGGGTCAAGCACGTTCAACCCGCTGTCTCGACCGCCAGCCCCAGCACTGAGCCCGACGCGGACAGGCGGATCAAACACATCATATACGTCCAATGGCATGCCCAAATCGCCTCCTGGCCCTGTTAGTAGCTGGAGCAAGAAGACAGACGAGGGAGTGACAGCGCCAGCGTGGAACATCCACCAGTATGGATACATGGGCGGCGCCAGTCAAGGCAACCAGGGGGTAGCTTTTGGTGCGCGGCGGCAGATCACAAGTGCTGGGCCACACGTACCGAACTTGGCTGAGAAGGAGCGGAAGCGCAAGGAGAAGGCCGCCGAGGATGAGCGCCTGCGCTTGCAGGTAGAAGAGGCCGAGCACAAACGGCGTGTTGAGCGTGAAGCGGAAGAAGAGCGCGCAAGGGCAGAGGAGGAGCGAAGATGGGAGGAAGAGTCACGGAAACAGCGCGAAGCAGAGCAGAAGCGGCTCGAGCAGCAGAAGCGTGAATGGGAGGAGCAGGAGCGGAGGTGGAAGGCTGATGAGGAGCAGCAACAGCGAGAAGAGCGTGAGGCCCAGGACAGAATTGAGGCTGATATGCGACGAAAGCGCGCGGGAAGCGATGCGAGACTCAAAGGCCAATTCCTCAGCCAGTACCAGGCCGAACAAGCCAGTCGACCACGAAGTCGAAGGAACAGTCAGGACGACGAAAACAGCGCCGAGCGCGATCGCATACGAGAACTCGAGCGCCAGCTGGAGGAGGCAAAGGAACGCGAGCGCCAGTACCAGATGGAGCGTGAAGGCCGCCTCCAAGAAAAGAAGGTGCGATCGCGGTCGAAGAGCCGTACGCGCGAGCGTTCCCAAAGCCGTCCGCGACCGCAGCCTCCGCGAAGCGCGCCGTCTCCGCAAGGCAGCACAGCTTCGTGGGCTCAGGCCGACGACCGCGAGTATCTGCGCAAGCAATGGGAGACAACGCAGCGACAGCCAAAGAGACCCCTCCCGGAGCCAGCCGCACCATCTGCGCCATCGCTCCCCACGCGCCCACTACCTGAACCGGCAGCCAGACCACTACCCGAGCCTGCAGCACGGCCACTCCCAGATCCAGCTGCCTACTCGAAGACCAGCCGTACAGACCGCTACCTTGCATCCAACCCGGCACCGGCACCCCTCAAACCCACCACACACATTCCTCCCGAACTCACGTCGACCTCCGAACAGCGCGCCGAAGACGCTCGTCGCGCAGCATCTCAGAACAAGACCAAAGCCGGCGGTTGGGCGTCCAAGTCTCTCCTCGAGCGCGAAATGGAGCGTGAACGCGAGCGCCAGAAGGAGTGGGAGGAGACGCAGCGCGAGTTGCAGAATGCTGCCAAGGACCCTTCGCAAGGGGCTGGAGAAGGGCAGAGTTGGGATGTGAATCAGTATGGGTACATGGGTGGGGACAACCAGAATAAGCTTGGTGGTATCAACTTTGGTGGAAGGAGGCAGATTGGTGGGCCGAGGCCACTGGGACCGAGATAGGTGTCGGTTGGGTGTGTTTGGGAGAAGTGAGGGGAGGGCTAGAGGTGTTGATCTCGGGGATCTTGCATTAGCGTTAGCGAATAGACAAATTTTGGTAATTCAGCACTCCCTGGTCAGCTAGGACTGTCTGGTGTGGAGTGGTTGCGGCTGCCATAGTTGTAAAGGACTAGGACGAATCTGGCTTAGGGTTTTGGGACTGACGCTCACTCGCGAACGCCTTCTGTCTATGCGGACTCCATTATACACCATCGATGCTATCCCACTCAGCCTCATTGATGAACAGCTAGCTTGTCATCATAGCCACAGCTTGTTGGCTCTCGAGAATTCAGCCTCGTGCAAGTTGTCGCGGGGGCTGCGATGGCTGACAATACCAAGGTCGAGAGGTTGAACACAAAATACCCAGTCCCATTGAAGATGCAATAGACGCGGCTCGCATTGCTGTCGTTGGATAAGGTAAGGCGATGGTCGGGCTGAGGTATAACCTTTCGTTGGAAGATCGTCATGTAGCATCGAGGCTCCCCTCCTCGGGCTTGTTACTTCCCACCGTTATTTGCTCATGATGGGTCAACAGCGACAGCTCATGTTCACAACATGCCCAAATCGGCTGTACAGCCAGGAACCCCCTTCCCCTCCTCACGCGTCATAAGTAAAGTGCGAATAAGGGCAATACCGCATGACTTTGGCGGAGAGACTTTCATTTTATGTATGGTCTGGATAAGACGACAACATACAGAAGTAGACCCGCGATTAAAGTTACCGAGTCTCATGAGTCCAACGCTCAACTCTCGAAACATCCTTCACTCAACATTACGCAGCTTCATATTCAGACCGGGCCCTACTGGAACTGGTAAAGGTTTGGATCCGCCTGTGTAGCGTCAATTATAAGCCACCCTTCCCTCCCAACACTTCTAGACTTTTACTTGGCACACCCGAAAATACCGCACTACCACTCAAACAAAGTCGCTTTGATCAGTCAGCGAATACCTACGTTGTGAGACTAGGATCGCTCGTTGATATCTACTGGACCTGTACCACTGGCATGTGCGATATCAGTGGCGGACTCACAAACGAGACATCCTATTTCGACCCTAATGTCAACTTTACCGTCGACGATTTGAATGTCCCGTATGCGAACATCTATAGCCTTGCCAGAATTGGGGTCTCCAATCAAGACTCGGGCCAACTGAAGGAACGCAAAGTACCAGAGCTGAAGTTATCCGGGCACACAGGTCTCAGTGGCTACCAGGCAATGCATGCTTCGGATCCGGCTAGACTCACCACGCGTCACAAAGCGCTTTGACGCCATCGAAGCGAGGTTTGAAGTCTTGCTGTTGGGACTGTAGACAAGGCTCGTTTGTTGGATGCTGCCCGAGTGAGGAAGTAACGTTTGTATGAGTGACGAACTAGTCGTCGATCTTCACCCTCGGCGCAAGCAATGTCGTGTCTTGGTACTCCGTCATGACACCGTTTGATTGGGTTATCGCCTTGAACATTCGACTTCAACTGGGTTCAGGGATAGTGTTCCGACCGTCTTGACTCTCAGTCCTTGTAACGACCCACGAGGACTCGGCACAATCCTTCGCTTACACTGACGGCGGGATTGAGCATCGGTTACGCGTACACGCTGTTGCCCATCTCGTCATCCTACGGATGCTTAAGTCGCTCCCTTTGCGTCATTGCGAAGGGGAGTTGTGGCGAGAGACACTTTCGATATCCAGAGTTTGAAGGGGATGCGTACGTCACTCATTTTGGCGAGATCTGAGGCTCCAAGATCTCGTGCACGATGTTGAATGATAGTCATTGGCAGAAGTGCCGACAGCTACTTGAAACACTGGGAATACAGCCAGAGAATGGTATTGCCAGGATCTCTTGGCCTGCGCTGCCCTGTGGTGCAAATGGGCTTTGAGCATAAGGTGGGGACACTTTTGGGGCGAACTAAGCCATTCCAGGTTGCTGCTGGTTTCTGAAAGATGAATCAGTTGGATCGTATGATCTTATCTTGATGAAGGACCATGTGTAACGGTTGCCATTTATAGACACTCGTATAGCTGCATCCTTCCTCCTTCGGCTACGCTTGGCAGCATCCCGACCCAATCAAACCGTGTGCCCCGCGTATTGAACGCGCAACCCTCTACTCCGGTCCTTATGACGAGGCTATCCATTACTTGTAGTTGCTCAGCGCAACATTCTTTGTGCTGAGCGTTTTGGTATTCATTACATGTCATAAGAAAGCACAACAGTCCTGCCTCGCAAACCTTGCATCACCAGAAACTCTGCTCGGTATTCAATTGCCAAATCATGTCTACCGTCGAACCCAGTGCCACGCGCGCAGTCTTTACGTCGGCCGTCGAGCCTACTCTAGTACCTGACGAAGGAAGTACTCGTGCTGTCTTCACTGAACCCCCGGTGACGCGCGCTGTGCCAACTGGTGCGTTGCTCCCTTTCAACTCCTGATGAGCGTCATAAGTAGCTAAACCAAAGGAAAAGGAACCGTCTACGCAACTCCGGTCTGGCAACCAGCCACAGGGTCCAAGAACGTCAATGCAGGCGCAATCGCAGGAGGCGTCGTAGGCGGTATCGCTGTCCTTGCCATCGCAGCGGTCGCAATGTATTGGATCCACCGCCGGTACCAGTACAAGAAGAGGAGTGCAATGGATGCGGAGGTTGTGTCGCATCCTCCAGGATATACAGTCCCGCGATCGGTGGAGGAGGTTCACCATCCGACACAAGCGGCGCAGCCGGTGTATGTGTACAAGAGCGAGGGAAGGAGTGTAAAGGACGAGGCAGCGAGTGTAAAGTCTGACAAGGATCCTTTTGCCGATGAGAAGAATGTGGAGGGATGGTCGGTGGGGAAGAGGCTGTAGGGATATGGATGGATCAAGGAGGGCAGGCTCGTCAAGTAGGTGCTGTTTGGAACACGGCTTTGAGCAAGGCATAATGAAACAGGACTATTTCCCGATGAGTTTATTAATGAAGACATGACGTACAGGTTCTCGCTATGAATTTTGCAGTCGCTGTCGAGTGCACAGACTTTGAAGTCAACGCACAGGGTTCAGCTTGGATCCAAGTGAACATATTGCCAGACAGGAGGAATAAGGAGCGGACCTTTAGCGCCTCAACTTTGGAAACAAGAACTTGACCTTGCTTATTCTTTGCTGCTGTGTGCGGAGGTGGGGCCACAAGTGTGGCGATTTCACACGTACGAGTCAATATTCTCGGACACGATAGCGATAATGATTTGCTCAACTGTCAGTTTAGGTACATTTTAACGAAGGTTCGTGACCTTTTCAAAAGTGGCGTTGCCGTTGGAGCTTTTTAGATAGACACACTGTTCGTACCGAGAAGGAGTCTTACGGCTCCCAACACCGACCAGTACACCGAAGCCAACAGAAAAGCCATCACAATGATTCTGAAGTCGTTTCTTTACACGTCCAAGGTACTATTGATTGATACTTGCCTTATTTGTACACCATTGTGGTGCATTTTCGGAGCCAAGACCTTCATGCGCACATTGAACTCACCATGGAAGGCCATTTCCCCGGATATCTTCACTGCCTGATGAGCGTAGCACACTTTTCTATATCAAAAGTGGAAGCCTAATCCAAGAATTACAATTCACAGCTACGAGGGCTCAGTCTTCAATGAACCGTGTGTTGAACTCGTAATCCAATGCAATTCCTCTAGGAGCGCACCGTTGTACTGAGGTGCGGTATTCAATCTGTTGATCAAATCGAGCTAGAAAAGACCCCACTTCTGTTACCGCAAAAAAAATTCTAGGTGTGGCAATGGTATTCGTCTTTCCTTCTTAAGGCTACAGCCAGTCGCTCTGGGGCATATGCCAAATCCCGATTGATCGTAACCTGAAGCCTTCGAGATCAAGCCTTCGAGATCAAGTCAAAACCGATACAAATGACTCAATTTGCTAGTACGATGGACAATTTGAGTTATCGTTCCAGTCCCAGGTTGACCATCAGGACAAAGATTTTGTCAACGAGCGCAGTTAAGATAGTCTTGGTAGGACATGGACCGTCAAGTATCACGATTGATGTTGTTGAAATTTACGTTTTTGGCTGTGCCATCGGGCTGTGCGCTCTGCTATATCTTTCTGGTGCCGACCTATGGCCCAATCGTAATCTGTCATTTGGCGGTGCTCTCTCACAGGCAAGTTGACCGCACATTCTGAGCGTATCAAGCTGATTTATACTAAAGTTTCCTCTAACTGATTTACTTTGCCAACACCAAAGCCACTCCATCATTTCTCACCTCTATGGACCAGTGAGGCGCATTTTCCTTCTTTGTTGCTTAGTGCGTGGTGGCGCTGATTTACGCATACTTCTAGGTGCCTGAGACAAAGGGACGCTCACTCGAAATATGGATTAGCTCTTCGCGCAGCCTTGGTACATATTGAGACAGACCGCCAGAATTACAAGCATTATAGAAGCAGACCGAGAGGCTGAAACGAGTAAGGATGAATTATGCACCTGCAGGATTGGAAAGGCGAACAAGAAGGTATAGATACATCATTGGGTTGATATAAGAATGAATATTGAGTTCAAATTAGGCCTGACCCAGCTGCGCTGACAATGTCTCAGTACCGAATGCTTCCCGCATGTCGAACCTTCCAATCGAACCTACCTCCTCTATGTTTATTCCGACTTATGAATTGGACTCGAAAAAGTTATATATCGTCAGGGCGCAACAACTCTCATTATTGCCTACTATGACGCTCTAGGGTTCCTCAGTAGGCGAGCAATCGTAAGTTCAGCCAGAGATGCGCTATGTTATTAGGATGTATGGGTTACTGGATGCTAAAGACTTATAGGTTGTGCTTCCTGATACATGACACGTCCACCCGCTGGAACTTTCAAGGTTGGTTGCACTTGCACTTGCTTCTCGAACACACCGTACCCAGTTTTCGCGACTGTCGGGTACACTTGATACCCAGGTGAACCTCACACAGGACTAACGAACTCCCCGTGGAACGACTTCCAGTACCATATCAAGTGCCGTAGTTAGGGGAATGGCACCGGCAAATTATGCCAGTCCCCGATCCCCGAGCTCGCCATCGCGTCCGATGCATTCGAGGCTACGGCACACTCTAAACTTGTAGCATCTTTAGCCTACTATCACAACCAGCTTCGATCTTATTAAGATTTTTGAGTCTACCTTGATACTTTACAAGTCCTGCAAGGTTTGCTCATGATAATGATGGCTGCTGTGAGTCGGGCAAATCCGGTGGCAGCCTCCGCGGAGTGAGTGCGCACCTGGGAAATCTCAGAGGATGTCGAGTGTCTGGACTAGACTGAGTCAACCTCACGACCACCTTTCTGAGTTTATGCATAGTGTTGCGCAACATCAGCCTGATTGGTATTTGCCTCACCATTCTTGGGACGTAAATGTACATGTGTTCGAATCAGCCGTTATCCCTACGCCGCCGATTGAAACGATTTGCCGGAGACCGCGACCTGCCCCTCCCCCCTTGCTTTCAATGCCAACCTGATCGTCATGCATACACCACAAAATCTACTTCTTGCACATGCCTCGGTTTATGGGACCGACAGCTCTCTTAACGTTGACCTATTGAACAAGCATGTCGCAAGTGGCGAATCTCGACAACGACAGCTGAGGGCAATCACGGTATTCCATGAGAAAAATGTTACTGACCAGCAGCTAGCAAGATGAGATGATCTCAGTGCCAGAGAGTATCGCTTCAATACTGAATCAGACGCTAAATCTGGGATTGATTACGTACAGCCAGAGACGCCGATCGTCAATGTTGCAAGCTACGTGAAATGCTATCCGGAATGCAAGTGACAGCTGGCTATATTTGAGCTGAGCTGAGACCGTGAGTAAGCTTTTCATAATTTTTGGCTGCATTTTTCATTACGCACAAATCTGGATGAGACGCTGCGCAATCTTCTCGTGACGAGTATCGCAGACCACCAAGGTGGAATGAAGGTCACTTCGGCTCTCCCAGCAAACGTTTCCAATGCCGACCAACTCGACTTTTAAGTCATTGTTTTCTCTTGCTAAACCTGGAAGACTATAGATAAAGACTTCAGGTTTGTATAGCTCCTGAGAAGTCACGGCGGGAGGTTGTCTCGACCTTGAATCCCTGATCAAGGCGTTTGCGAGAGAAGTGCCTGATCAGCTGATCTGGGCATTAGACAGGCCGCACACAGGAATTGAAGCAAATAGAATGAAGGCGAGCAAGCAAATACCTGAGGCGTTTCGGAAGGTGGATCTTGTTGCGATTCTAGAGAACATTCGAACGTGGGTTGGTGAGGAGGTTTGGTGGTGAATGACCGTGATGAGGCCTGCCGAAGTGTACAATTGATCTTTATAAAAGCTGTTGTTGTTAGGCTCGATTAGAAAGAATTGGCATGATAATCGAACTAAGGTTGCCGAGGTGGAAGTGCGGCAAGTTTTGGTGCCAGATCGGCTCGAGTTGACGCAGCCGATCAAGTCTCAGAGTAGGGCAGGATAAGCGCGCTAGTCAGCTTTAGTAGAAAGTAGTTGTTGATTCAACCACCGAAACTTTAAGAGAGCAGATTCCCCTAGACCAGCGAAGGAGAGGAGCATCTCGTGATTGAAGAAGTTGTGCTTGATCACATAAGAGACCTAGTAATTGGACAGTTTGTGGAGACTGCCCAGGCCCACGCCGCATTCTTACGTTGTTCCGGCTCACCGTCACTTGCCCGCTCCTCCGTGCGCCCATCACGACACTGTCAACTGCTTGTTTTCGCGATTTGTTATAGCTAGCCTGACACGGGCATACGCTGATCAAGGTGGGAAAACAGCACAAGCGACCGATCTTAGATAATCGCATCCTACAATACCGGCAGCCCCAGCACTCAAATTCCCTCTTATTGCACCAATCATGGTTGATGCCGCAGAATGGCACGAACAGCTGCGCTACCTCTCAGAAACCGTAGCAATCGTGGATGACGTCTTGCATTTGACTTTTTAGTGTTCCAAAAGCCGGGAAATTCCTCTATACATTCAAAATTTAGGAATTGCTAGCGAGCCGCCGAGGTGATGCAGAATCCGTCCTGCAGTGTTTGGTTGGGTAATTTTCGGGAAAGACTCATTTTGATCGGAGAATGAATTGTTGGCAGCCGTGCGGCGGAGTCAATTCCGTGGACCAACCGCGTCTGTTCTGCCAAGTATACAACCCTACATTCGTAGAGGCCGGAGATATGCTTCGCCAACCATCCGCTCCCTTCACTATATGTGCATTCATGCTCATTGAGGCTTCCGCTACTAGCTTCAAGAGATGCTGGCTGTGAAAGCCATGCATTGACTGTGGATTAGGCGCTTTTGACGTACTCCGGCGTCTTCCGCGGGTATTGCGGCAGGATACATCCGCATCAGACCCCATACACTTTTTCAGCCAGAAAAGAGTTACGTCGGGACAGCTTGCCCCTAATATGACCGGAATGGCATGCAAGTACGGTACAGTCAAAATGCGCGCCTGTACATTGTCGAAGATATTGTCAACGTCGACAGAAACCCCGCGATCACAATGCAGAAGTTTTCATGTCTCGAATGGTCTTGGTCGGGCGCAGCATTCTTTGCCGGCTGCATACTACCGAGGTGGCACATCGCGAGCAGTCATGTTCAAGAAAGGTGATCTACCAAAGGACCAAAATCAGTGGCCAGCAATATTCCGAGGCGTCATCAATTCCCCAGATCCTAATGGCCGACAACTAGATGGCATGGGCGGAGGAGTGTCCAGTCTGTCAAAAGTCTGCGTAGTTGGTCCATCGAAGCGCGATGATGCAGATGTGGACTACACGTTTGCTGCAATTGGTGTGAATGATCCAACTGTCGACTTCTCAAGCAACTGCGGAAACATGCTAGCGGCGGTCGGTTCTTTTGCCATCGAATCGGGGCAAGTGCAAGTGGCAGATGGCCAGGTTACTGTGCGAATTTACAACACAAACAGTAAGAAGATCATCCATTCCAGCTTCCCAGTCAAGGATGGGGAGGCGGAGGTCAACGGCTCATTCGAGCTTGATGGAGTTGCCGGAACTGGAGCAAAGATAGAGCTTGCATTCAAGGACCCCGGGTGAGGAATTCCCCCTCTATTCTCGGGACTGAGCTGACTCCAAGCGGTAGCGGTTCGAAAACAGGCAAGACTCTGCCAACAGGAAACATCACGGATGTGTTCGAGGGTGTGGAAGCCACTTGCATCGATGTCAGCAATCCATGCATCTTTGTTCAAGCGTCGGACATGGGCGTAGAGGGCGGGATTCTCGCGGATGCAATCGAAGCGCATCCGACCCTCCTCCCGCGGTTAGACGTGATTCGACGTAAAGGTGCTGTGGCTATGGGCGTAGCGAAGGACGAGCAATCCGTGCCAGGATCCATCCCCAAGATTGCCATCGTATCTGCCCCTCACGATCACGCAATCATCGGCGGGCACGTTGCAGCAAAGGACTGCGATCTCGTCGTGCGCGCTCTCTCAGTTGGTCAGCCGCATCGTGCCGTGCCTGTTACGGTTGCGATGGCATTGGCTGTTGCATCGAAGCTAAAGGGCTCGACCGTACACCGCAACACCTCTTCGAACCCCGTCGATACCGATGGGATCACCATAGGCCACAATAGCGGAAAAATCCTGGTTGGGGCCAACTTTGATAAAAATGGCGAAGTTGAGGATGCGACCGTGTTTCGCACCGCTCGGAGAATCATGGAAGGCACCATCTACTGGAAGTCGAACAGCAATGACGTGGATGCCTGAGGTCTTGTCGTGTCTAGCGACCGTGAAAATTGCACGCGAACATCCGAGAGCGGTGTGCACGAGTCTATACCTAACAATGGCAAGCGTGCTATTCTCTGCTCTATTTCAGGTTGCTCTGTGGAGAGGACGATGGAGGGCATCTCTTGGTCCCGCTTGCCGCGAGACGAAGACATAGTCACAACGGCTATCGCCGTGATGTTCGGCCAATGTCGCGGTTGCGAAGGATTTCTCGAAGGATTCGGTTTGTGGCTGAGAATAGAAAGTCCGTGGCTTCGATGGGGACGAAAATTGGCGCGTCTCCAAGATCGAGCCTTTTTGAAATCTACTTTCACTTCTAGCCCGTTTCTCGATTGTCTAATGCCGCCTCTAAGAGCTCCTAGAGCCTAGCAGACGTGCCAGAAATAGCGCACTTGATTGGCAGACATACATACCATGGCGATAGATATGTGTTGTTCACGATAAGGCCACGCGAGGAGTGCATAAGCGAGGGCGCCATCATGACTCGCCGGATCCGAAATATGGGGTCTGCGAGACAATGATTGGGCTAAAAGCGCTGAGTAACCACCTCTGCACGCAAGTCAGCAAACGGCTGCTGTACCTCGTTCTATTTGTAATACCATGCAGCTCAAGTGCAAACGTACGAAATTGAACCCGGACATCGGACTTCTAGTCGAACCAATGATGCAGGAGATTTCACGACGTAGGGCTGTCGCTTGGCAGGATCTCGATAGTTGCCACCTGCAGCGACGGTATCGGCTGGGGTCGAGACGAGAAACCATTCTGGCTATAGTTCGGATGCTAACTCATTGAGTGCAGCTGGAGTCTTCCGATATTATTCTGGGAGGCTTTTGCGGTCATTTTGTGGTAAGAGGCTATCGTGGCGGTTCTCTCCGCCCGCTATTTCGATAGCAGTCTCTCTTGGAGAAGGGCCACCAAGACGCCATGTTCCAGGTCAATCGGACATGGAGCGTAGTGCAATATGATCTGGATAGATAATGCGCGAGTGCGACCCAGAAATCTGTTTCAGTACAGATCTTCGATTACAAACTCTTCCATCTATCCCTCGCCCCATTAGTCACCGAGCTTTGCGTGTCATCTAGGCAACTGATCAGCGTCTTGCATTATGGCTTTCGTCAAGGTCCATGTACAAAACAATTTAACGTCGAACCATCTCTTGTCAGTCACTTCGCCGCACCTCCGCAACACAGTCGAAGCCTAATATGATCAATAGCATCCTAACGGCCGCGGCCGCCATTGCCATTTGGGCTACTGTTTCCTTGACCATACGGATTCTCACAGTACTCAAGCGTCGCTCCGGGTTATATTTCTGGGCGTTACTCATTGCGACATGGGGTATCTCAATTCGTCAGCTTGGCATTTTGACAATATACCTTTTCCCAGGCTGTCCATGGGCAGTTCGACGGATCCTAGTGGAAACCGGTTGGGTTGCAATGGTGACCGGGTTCTCCACGGTGTTGGTATGTTGATTTCGTGTTGTCTCAGAAGGTTCGCTAACTCGATGCATAGTACAGTCGACTCAGTATCGTCGTCCACAATCATCGCGTGCGGCGTGCAGTGCTTGTAATGATCATTGCAAATGCACTTATCTGGCACCCGATGGTGATCACCATCAACGCTGGTATTCGATATCTAAAGAACACTGGCCAAACAAACCGTAGGTTAATGGCTGCATTGCTGTGCGTGGTTGATACACACTTACCCTTGCAGGATTACCTCCATGGCAACGTGTTCATGATCCGGTGGAGAAGATCCAAATCGTCATGTTCTCTACGCAGGAAATAACTATTTCGTCCTTCTACGTACTTGCGGCGTATCGGTACCTCCAGAGCGGGTTCGCGAAGAAAGACAAGGTGCGAGGGGCAATGTGCCTCCTCATGCTTGTCCAGGCCATCATCGTCTCAGTCGACATCACCATAATTGTGCTTGATCTTGCTGGGTACTTGAGATTGAAGACATTCATCCATAGCTTCGTATATACGGTGAAGCTCGAATTGGAGTTCGTCACCTTGAACCAGCTTGTCGAGCTAAGCAAGTTGGGTATGCCGGGAGCGTTGGTTTGGTCGTCACCCTCGGTGGTGAATTCGGGCGCGTCAGGTGACGACGACAAAATGAAGAATGAATCCAACGTTGTGGTTGCCGTTGCTCAACGGGACTCGGCAGTAGATCTGGAGCCTTGCAAATCGCATAAATCGTGGGGCTCGATCGACTTCATTACGACTCCTCAGCATATCTATGCCAAGTAGGATTAGCCATAGCTAAGCAATCATTTGCGATACTGAACAAGCATCATTGGCAAAAATCGGTGATAATTCGCAAGTCTTTCCCCAGACCAGTCACGTTGCTTTGTGCCTTGTGTCGTTCCAAGAAAGAACATTATGGCGACAAGCTTCGCGCCCACACCGAGCCGTAGAGGAATAGTTGCAAGTCTACCAGGATAGCTACATGCTTGTAAAGCGATGGAAGATGAGGCTTCGTCGAGAGGCTGCAGCGCTGTGCCCAAAGGCTCAAGCCTTGAGCAGACATAGAATGAGGTCAGTCACTCAACATGTGTGTGTACGCCCGCCTAGCGGTCGATCGATATACTCGACTAGTCTAAATTGACAGCGTCACAGCTGTAGAGCGTAGGTGGCCCACATTGACTTTGCCGTGCAAGTGTTTCAGCTTGAATAAACTTATGTGGTCGATATTCAGTTGTGAGGCTGAGCACACAAAAGATGATAACGAACCACGACCGTCTTTTGCACGAGGGTGGAGATGCACAGGAGGTTACAACGACACATCCGGCGCTCACACGGGAAAACATATCTCCACGTTGATGGCAGTAAAATAATGCGGTACTACGATAATATTTCCATGCACTATCAAAGCTTTGCTTTCTCCCAATGGTGTTACTACAATATCTTCCGTGTTTTGTCACGTTTGTGGTGAGCTGTGGGTGTAAATAAGACTTACAAGAATGGTTCTATCGGAGGTAGAAGATGGAGCGAGAGAAGGGCAGATTTGAAAGGATCAGTTCGTGCCTCCAAATTGAGATCCGCGTGCTTCCAACCGAATTAGGCGAAGATATTTTCCGAGAATAGCATTCTCCTGGCTAAGCTCGTGGCCCGCCGTAGGCTGAACCACGATCCGCAAGGCAAGTCACGTAGGGCTGACAAGAGGAGCCAGGCGTGGACAAGCTTTCCGCCCAAGTGGATACCGCACTCGTATGCGTGAAGAGTCTTGACGTAGTGTCGGAAAGTGGAGCAGAATACGATGAGTCCATAAGCTAAGCAAGTAGCATATGTAGGTAGTCATATCGCATCAAGCTTGCCGAATGTCATCGTGTTCATCGTAACTCGTAAGGCGTCCATTGCGTATGACTGTATTGCATGCATGTTGTATTGGATCTGGCATTATCGCCTGGGCAATGTGGATGGGGTTGATGGACTAAACGATGGACGAGGCAGGTCTTGCAGACCAGATGATCTCATCCGTGACGAGACCGCACATGTCACTTGAGTCGAATAAGAGCTCCCGGAACATTTGATGTTGCGAGGCTGGGAAAGACAAAGACTGTTGTGGGAGCGGAGAAAAGATGTGCATAATCCTTGCTGTACAATGATCTGCCCTACGCTCAAAGCAGACTGGTGGTGGTCAATGCTCAAGCAGGGGCCCACTTCGCGATCTTTGCATCTCGTGTCCCCCATCTGCCTTCACACCGCTGAGTCGCTCTACCAGCCCGAGGCATACCGTAGTTCATGACTCTAGTGACATCGTTAAGGGCGGAAACTGTATGGATTTTTCGCATTCCTTTGGGGCCTCGATCCTTCGGCAGTAGCTCCAATGCGCGATTGAAAAGGAGATGGCACTTCAGAGACACCGGGCGCACAACAGCGGTGCGGCGGCTCCGTAGGTCAAACTGCCTTTGATGACGGACGTGGCACATGCTCCGGGCGTGTCGCTACACCGAGTGCCTACCGACCCAGGATTCGACTGCCGCTTACCCGCCCTGAGGCTCTGCGGCATCACCCCCACAATCATCAATCGGCTCGAATCAGAGTCGCCAAAAGACACTGCACGTCAGCCCTGGCCTGATACGCAGCAAAAAGACCAAGGTCGATTGGGAATCTGAACATTGTAGATACATAACAATGGTGCCCCCAAGCTTTTCTCGTGCACGCGGTCTCCACGCGGTCTCTTCAAGCTCGTAAAATGGCTTGGCATTATTGTCGGCAGCGAGTGTCTTACCAAAGAACATGATCGCCGATTACACTGGACCTGGTGATATTGGCCCAGTTCTTTGGGCCAGAGTTTGCATCCCGGTCACCGGTACATCGCTCCAGGGACAGCCCCTAGGTTGTCACCAACACGCGATACCAAGAGCGTAGCGTACACGGCTTCGCGGAGTACCTCGTGTTGAGTCTGACTACTAACTTCACGAGATGACTAGGTACCCACATCAGCTGTTCATTTTCCATATCAAGAACTGGCCACAATCGGATCCAAGTATGTGGCTGAAGTTGGCGTGTTACCCACTTCTTGTGCCGCTTTAGCAGACATAGGTCATCATGGTCAAGTTGCAGCCAGATAAATAGACTTAATCTCCTTCACCAGTGGTAATTGCCGCACGGTACAGCTGCTTGAAGTCGCTTTGGACACCGTCTCGCCGCGTTCTCGGTCTTCATTTTGAGTTAGGAGCATTTACAGCTATTCCCATACGTTCGGATTCTTCGTCTCTGCTTTTGTGATCAGCATGAGACACATCAAACCGGTTCTCGCGTTGATGCTGGCTGCTTCCACGCTAGCAATCGCCAAAGTCGCTCCCCTGAGGAGATCAGATGTTAGTATTGACGGCCATTGTGGAGTTGGAATCACTTGCAAAGGGTCGCAATTTGGAGGCTGCTGTCGCGCTGATGGCAAATGTGGGTCGTAAGTTGCCTGAAAGCTGTGCGCTTCAGCCTCTACTAACAGTGTAGAACTCCGGACTATTGCGGTCAGAGCTGCCAGATAGCATTCGGTCATTGTGATAACACTCAGGGGAGAACAAGTCCCGACGGCACCTGTGGGGGTGCAAAAGGTAGGCCACATCGAGCGAACTGCTTCTGCGTTAGCTAACCTACAAAGGCTACACATGTACAGGCTCAAGTTTTGGCTCATGCTGCAGCATCTACGAATATTGTGGGGATGGATCTGCGTTTTGCAGCCCCAAGAAGTGCCAGTCTCCGTTCGGCAACTGTGACTCGTCCTTCAAGGAACATAAGACGCCGATTGTACGATCAGAGCCTTCTTCTGCCACTTCAACAACACTGGCACCGGCCACGACTACCCCTTTATATACGTCAATCAAAGGACCTGTACCTAGTCAGGCCGACCGAAGTCGTCTCGCAGTCCGGGCGCCCGTTAGAGGGCTAGCTTGCCCTGAAGCTAACGGGACAATTTACAAAACGGACTGCGGTGCGGAATTCAAGGTCGAGTGTGGACTTGACCACTCGGGCGGCGGTACGTATCTCCAAAGCCCGTATCAGCTTTAAGACAAAACTAATAATAGCTATATGTAGATATCTGGTGGCCAGGCAATGGCTTCATCACCGAATCGCTTCGGAGCTGCGTGGAGGAATGCACGCGATGGCCTACATGTGTCGACGTCTCTTGGGTCAATCAGTACCGCCCAGGAGGGCCATGCTATATCAAGGAGAAGGTTGGTGATGTCATCTACCATGCAGAAGTTGCTGGCGCGAAGCAAGTGAAAGCATGCAAGAAGGGCAGTTATCCGACGGCTACTCCCGATCTGAATATACCTCCGTACACAACGCTATCATCCTCAAAGTCAGCAGTGTCGTCACCACCAGTCTTGGGATCGGATCATGCGTCGTCAGGATCTACTTCGCCGACAACAAAGAGCTCCTCGCAAGAGAGTGTTACAAAGATTATCACCCCGACGTTGATCGCAAGCTCAGCAAACCCTACACTATCATCTTTCGTTTCGGCTAGTGCTTCGGCATCAGCATGCGTCAATCCTGTACCGAGGCGTGCTTCTAGAAATGCCGCGTTCAAGCGGGAAGAAGTCGACAAAGATTGTGTTCCGTGCCAAGGGCAGGGAGGCTCTCTACCATACTGTGGGGCTGACCATACGTTTGACAACTACAAGTTCACCCCAAAGACCTGCCGCACAGTCTACTACAATCTGGACATTACCAACACGACATTATCTCCTGATGGCGCTGAGTCTCGTATTGCACTCGCTGTGAATGGCCAAATGCCTGGCCCACTCCTCGAAGCCAGTTGGGGTGATACAGTTGTCGTTACCGTCAATAATAAGCTACGAGATAATGGCACATCCATTCATTTCCACGGAATCCGACAATTGAATAACTCTGAACACGATGGCGTACCCGCAATTACTCAGTGTCCCATTGCACCAGGCGATTCTTTCACGTACAAGTGGACTGCAACAAACTACGGCACGTCATGGTATCATTCCCATTATGCTATACAGGCTTGGGAGGGCGTTTTTGGCCCGATGATCATTCATGGCCCCACTTCGGCATCGTACGATGTTGATGCTGGTACCATCATACTTCAAGATTGGTCGCATCGCACGGTTGATTCACTTTACGACCAGCGTCAAGATGCTGCCGGCGGCCCACTCGAGATGCAAAATGGTCTCATTAACGGCATGAACACGTGGGGTGTTCAGGGGACCAAGAACCAGACGGGTCAACGGTTCGAACTTACAACTAAATTTGAACCAGGCAAGACGTACCTTCTGCGAATCATCAACGCCGCTATTCAGTCCACCTTCAAATTCTACATCGATGATCACGAGCTCGAGGTCATTAACATGGACTTCACAAACATCGTGCCGTACAAGACCAATATCGTCAACCTTCAGATTGGCCAACGCTACAACGTGCTGGTCAAGGCGAATAGGAAGCCTGGGGATTACTGGATGCGCGCCGACAATCAAGAAGCATGTTCCGCAAATACCCAATCATTAGACATCAAGGGCATTATCCGATATGCTCGCGCGGCCAGCACTACTTCCGTCCCGACATCTACAGCGTACAACTATACCGGGGAGTGCGTCGATGAACCACTTGCATCTCTCGTCCCCACCGCCAAACTAAACGCTTTCCCAAGCGACACCTCCATCAGCAAAGATGTCGCCGCCATCGTGAAAGACAACCTCTTCAAATGGTATCTAAGCGGCACAACCTTCTTCTCCCGCTGGGAAGACCCTACGCTTGTCCGCATTATTGCCAACAACACCGCACCCACCTATTCCGGCAACCTCATCCTCGATCTCCCTAAAATGGGTGAATGGGTCTACATCATCGTGCAATCTAGCATTCCCGTAAACCACCCGATCCATCTGCACGGCCATGACTTCTTAATCCTCGGTACTGGACCAGGTGTATATACTGACCAGCCACTCAATCTCGTCAACCCGCCGCGCCGCGATACGGCGAACATGCCTGCTGCAGGGTACTTGGTGATTGCGTTCGAGACGGACAACCCGGGCGCATGGCTGATGCATTGCCACATCGGGTGGCATACGAGCATGGGGTTCGCGCTGCAGATCGTGGAGGGGCAGAGTATGATTAGGGATACGGTGAAGGACGAGTGTGCGTTGTATGGGACGTGTGCGAACTGGAATATGTGGGTTGAGGCTAGAGGACATAAACAGCATGATTCGGGTGTCTGATGGGCTGAGGATTGTTGTTTTGCATTATCCATGGCTGCATTGCATTATCTGGCGTTTGTGGTTGGCGTTGGGCGACGGATGGTAATACCTGCCGAGCTTCCTGTATGTAGTTCTCACTGTGTCTTGCCGCGATAAGGATTTAATTTGCCTCCAGCAATGTTTCATTAATGTGTTTCCTCGTTAAAAGGTCTCTCGGTAACCAATGCGCCCTCAGCTCAGCCCCTGCAGAATGTTGGGAATTGGTTTACCTAGTTGTCGGAGCTTAGACATCTTCATGAACAAGTTTTGCATGTACCTCTTCAAAAGTTATAGCGCGATATGAAGATGTTACATGTTGTTCCACCAATTACAAATGCAAGGCGAGGCCATTGCCATAAACTTGCCGCGCGCGATTTGCTTCGCTGCCTATAAAAGTTCGTATGACCTCTGTGCCTAAGTAGCTTCTCGATATATCCACCAAATAAGGAGGTACCAGTAGGCAGTCTTATTGCCTGCACGTGGTGTTCTTGAGCTCTTGGGCAGGCTTTACAGCTTCGGCTCATGTTAGGGGTGCACTATGCAGCTCGCCCGCTGGACAACCAGGGATACCACGAAAGGAAGGACAAAGACCATTCTTATTAAGTGGCGTGATCAGCAATTGTTCGGATGAGCTTCAAGGCTCCTGCCTGCCGCCTTCGACGTAGCGTACATAGCGGCCGACTGAGCGACGAACCCCTTGCTATCTGGCTGCATATGGCATCGCCTCGCCCGGCCATTATACTAACCGTTGACTCTAGTAGCGTAGTTCATAGGGTAGTCGCTATCGGAGGAAGTTACTCTTCGTATGCAGTGCTATAACAGCAAACTATGGTGCGCGCTCTTCGCGTTTATTTGTGTCTGTGGTGTTTGTAGTAGCCAGCGGCTACTGGTCTTGTCATGTGCTGTTGTAGGAAACTATTTAACGGGATACTTCACTTTTGTGATTCTCTTGCGTCTGCATCTATGGACAGTTCGGGCATTGCTGCCGGTTGTGCACAAGTGCGACGGCATCAAACACGGTCAGCCAAGACACCAGTGGCAAGTTCCAGAGCGGCATTTGCCTGATCAGAGCTCTAGGCTTTGGCCAGCTCATGATCCAAATGCCTGAAATAGTTAGTTGGCACAGGAACCGGCATGATCTGAGCCTTCCAGAAGGTGGAGCCCACGTAGACCAGGCACCGAAGCGCTGTCGTATGTGCTTTGCTGTGAAATCACTCTCCCTGGAACTACGCCACTTGTGAACCCAGTAGATGAATACGAAGGACTGGATGAGCATGAAGCGATCGCGGGAGCAATGTGTAGGTTCGGGAAGGACCTCGGGACCTTTACAGCAATGTGCTGTCGTAAGCAAGACTTCGTTCCATGCTGACGCCCAACATCGAGATTGGCAAGTGGCGAACATCGCGTGATACTCTCAGCTGTATCACGCAAGATTGCGTGTTGTTATGGTAAATGGAGGACCGAGGTGGACATGTTCAGTGTCCGGAACTCCGGCGATGAAAGGGAAAGGCAAGTGTGGCAATGGAATGCTAAGCTTTGATGAGCAGTGGCACACCATTTGTTGCAGGTTGGAGATTTGGTAGTGCTCAATCTTGGAAAGTCGTGCTGGCGTACCTGCAGAAAAGTCGGCGATAACGCGTGCCCAAGCGAGAACGCGACAGTGGCCGCTAGTCACCATTTAGGAAGGAGACGGTGGCGGAAGGGTGTAAGCTAAGGCAAGCCACTTACTATGAGCTCTTCCATTCGTCAATACATTTGGCAGGCAGGTGGGTCCACATCTTAACATAACATCTCTGGTTGGTTACGGAGCTTGGCAGACGGACAGTCAAGACGATCGGGGAAGGTTATTGAAGCTTACCTGCAGATCGACGTCAGGTTGTAAACATGATAGAACGTACTGCAATTCCTGCATAAGGCGCTTCGGTCGCCACTCGGATGGCAGGGCGGACTGACTTTAGTAAGAGGCCCGATTGAATAATTTGGATGCGGACCGTTTGCTTGCAGGCATCATCTGGAAGATCCCCCACAAAGGGCTGTCACGACTTGATGATCAGCCTGTCTGAATGGCAGAAGCGCCGTACTTGCGTGCATGCATGGAATATTGGACGATGTGTAGCTATCGGCCTGATGCGTGGCATTCGCTTCTGATGGCACCATGAGGCACCAATTTACGAAGCGCACGTGGAGCTGCAAGCGGCTTTCCTTCTTGCCGTGTTTTTGACGTGCTGTCGGATGCCATGCTTCCTGTAATAGGCAGTGGCTCCGAGTGTAATGGCCTACAGCACACATTACTGAGTCGCCCTAGTGAGGGTAACGGAAGATGAAACTACTCGCGCTGTAAAAGAGGCATTGGCTGTCGAACTGCCCGTCAGCACGCACAAATATAGTGAGCCGTGCAGAGGATGAGAAAGGCCGGCAGCAACAGTGCTAGGGTTGGTTCGAACGGCGGTGAGATCAAGCATTACCAGTACCGCAAAGTCCCCACGGGTATGGAAAGTGATATACGCAAGCTCCATATGCAAATGAAGGTCACTGAGATTCCTCGAACGCTGGAAGCCGATGCCTGGTTCTTGGTAGCTGTGTAACGCGACTGCCGAGAGCACGTGCCGCTTGGCGCCTGCTTCGATTTCTCCGACCAGTCTCCCGCCGCCCATGTGCCGCGTCCAACACTCGCCGCCCGCCATGCTGTTGCAACACGAGACCATCGTTCAGAGACACGAGATTCGGGCCATGCGAGCCATCATCGCGAAGCGCAGCAGACCAGATTAGTCAACGGGGCTTGCCTCGAATAAGGCAGGAGACACCTGGCCCCTGTGCTGGTCACCTTCCCGCGATCGACACTGCGACCAAGTCTTGAGCTTGTCCTTAGCATGATCCGCGGACTTTCTGGGGGTGGCTTGGGAGATGCATCCTTCAGGAAGCACCCGCGCCCGTGTGGAGCTGAAGGGCGATGCAATTTGGCTTTGGCGGGGCGTCATCGTTTAGCACAATCCACGAGCACTTTCGAGACACCGGCAGTGCACCTATTCGGCATCGCGAAGGACCTGCAGCTCTAGCAGCCCTGCTCGCAGTACGTCGACGTAGCCAGAGTTGTCACCAGGCAGACCATGTCGCTCACTCAACGGTCGGGCATCCGCGATACAGTCTGGCGCTTGCGCCATCCGTCTCACCCTTTCATTCGCCTTCTCCGCCGCTGTGCCAAGCCTGCTATCACCTTATCAGAGCTGTGGCTAAGGTTATGGTTGTGATATATTGATCTGCATCGGCTAGTTCCAAATAAGGAGGTGGTTTTAACATTACGTGCTTTTAAGCTTAATCTTAGCGGTCTTGGTTTCTAATGCTGGTCAGCAGATCAAAGGAGAAAGACATGGTGCAAGACTACGATTGAAAGCCTGCTCCGGACCTATCAAAATCTTAGAGGCAAGATCTTCTATGTATCTCGAGGTTGTGCACTCGAACTAAGAGTGTTGCGGTCCCTGCACGCCATACCATCAAAACAAGGCTGACATTCCGCCCACGGGAGACTTGTGCATACATAAACAAATGTCGCGTTTTCATTGGCGAGCACTTGAACCACAAGTCATCTCCTCCCCGTCGACAAGGGACGATCGCCATCCCGGAAGGGTTGTGCGCTGCCGACAAACCCTCCTTTAATTAAATTTTAGCCTATCATATGCTGCCAAGAGCGCCATAGAACCAATGTCGGCAACTCTTATGGTACATCTCGCGAAGCCTGGAAAACGCCCTCAAAGACATGGTAGATCAAGCGAAATGCCAGTCTGTCACTAATTGGCAAAGTTTTGCTTGCGCGGGCGGATCTTGAATCTGATTGCTCATCAAGGCCGCATTTTCATGCAACCACGAAGCTCTTTGTTCAAGCATTACTCCCGGTGATTGATCTCGCGGCTAACTCGGGAAGTACATTTGACTGGTCTCAGCTGTAGTAGTTCACGGGTCGTCCCGAGAGTATGGAAATATGAGTCGGGGGTCCAAGGGGCACGGAGTTGGTGGGCAGCCACTTCGTCAAGCTCCTTGGTCCATCAGAGGCCATCCTGCCGCTAACAGCTCCGTCATATGTACCAATGAGATCAACGAAACCGCAAGCGGCAAACAAAGCCTCGTTGGACATACTTGACAGGCCCGGAAAGTAGATGCTTGCGTGAAAAACGACTTTGTTGCTCCGACGCCGTTCCCGCCCTCATACTCGCTGCTTCTTATCAGACTTCTGCAAGGGTTCTACACTGCTGCCCATCAATTCATCCCGCGCCCAATCACGCTGCCTTTGACATCTTCTACTCTGACAGCTCTACGCGATCTTATCCACATCCCTAAGCTAGTAAGCACGATTAATATGAGCTGCATCATGCCAAGAGTCGAACATCTGACGCTCTACACCAGTTTCCTCCTTCTTCTTTTCGTGGACCGCCATACCACCTTCTATCAACGCTACTGCAGTGCCTTAGTTGGAAGTAGTGCCGGACGACGGTGTACCACCTCCCCATCTAGGCATCGAAGAAGTACAACCACGTTGAGCCGCCTGCTCTCACTGAAACCTAGTACCGTACGTACATGAGCCTAATGCGTTACCGCTTCGCCTCCGATAGCTAATCCTAATTGGAAGGTGTATTGGCCTCTGGGATCTCGTGCTTAATCCATTGCCATCACTACGTCTATATAAGACGTACAAGACGCCCTTTCTAAACAGCAGGCAACGAGCACAGCATCACTCAGCCCGACATCTTAAGCCATCAACAACGTTCCGTCGACGAAATCCTTCTTTCAAACTCGCCGCCATGAAGCTTTCACTTCTCCTCGCCCTACTGCCTTTGGCACTGGCCGCCCCGGCTCCCATCATTGTGCCTCGTGCTGGCTCACCCATTCCCGGACGATACATCGTGAAGATGAAGAACCAGAACCTCCAGCAACTCATCGACATCGCTTTGAAGCTTCTCAAGAATGACCCTGCTCACGTGTACGGATTCGGCAACTTTGGCGGCTTCGCTGCTGAGATGAGTGATGATATTGTCGAGTTGATCCGCAACCTGCCCGGTGTAAGGACTCCGCGACTACTCGAGTGACTGTGGCTGATCCAAATCAGGTCGACTATGTTGAGCAAGACGCCGTTGTCCAAGCTAACTTGGGCGAGATTGATCATCTGGAGAAGAAGGCCTATGTGACCCAGAGCTCTTCGACATGGGGTCTCTCTCGTATCTCCCATGTGAACCGCCAGACAGGTACTCTTTCTTACACCTACGATGACAGTGCTGGTGCCGGCACGTGCGTGTACATTGTTGATACCGGTATCTCCACCTCTCATCCCGAGTTCGAGGGCCGTGCCACATTCCTTGCCAACTACGCTGGCGATGGCTCCAACACCGATGGCAACGGTCACGGAACTCACTGCGCCGGAACCGTCGGTTCCAAGACTTACGGTGTTGCTAAGAAGACTAAGCTCTATGCTGTCAAGGTCCTCGACGCCAGCGGTTCGGTATGTTGAGCACAGATCTTACGCATACGACGCGCTAACTCCATCAAGGGAACCAACTCTGGTGTCATTGCTGGCATCAACTTCGTCGCCAATGATGCTAAGACCCGCAGCTGCCCCAACGGCGCTGTTGGCAGCATGTCCCTCGGTGGCACCAAGTCCACCGCTGTCAACTCCGCCGCAGCCAACGCCGTCTCTGCTGGTGTATTCTTCGCCGTTGCTGCTGGTAACGAGGCTGCCGACGCTAGCGGTTCTTCGCCCGCTTCTGAGCTCTCGGTCTACACTGTTGGTGCCACCGACAGCTCTGACCGCGTTGCTTCTTTCTCCAACTACGGGTCCGTCGTCGACATCCATGCTCCCGGTGTCTCCATTCTGTCCACCTGGCTCAATGGTGGTACCAACTCCATCTCTGGTACCTCGATGGCTACTCCTCACGTTGCTGGTCTTGCTGCCTACATCCTCTCCCTCGAGGGCAAGGTCACACCTGCTGCTTTGTCCAGCCGCTTGACCACCCTCTCCACCAAGAACAAGATCACTGGTCTCAGGTCCGGAACCAAGAACTACCTTGCCTTCAACGGAAACCCCAGCGGATAAGCATTCTCATGAGAATGTTCGTGGCGAAGCACGATATGTCGCGATGGAACGCGCGGAATGCGCTATAGAGGTGGACGCATTGCTACAGATTTCCATACGACTTCACGATCGTCGTTGCATGCATGCTGAAAGAGGTGCATTTCATGGGTTGCATTTAGTTCTCATGCTTGACTACAACCACTCCAATTTTGAACTACAATTCCAACATGCTGTGATGTCCTTGGTATGCTGCCGTCGGGACTGGAACCGAATGAATCGCGCCACGATACGGTAACGTTGTAAAACCCTGATGACAAAGAAAGCCTTTGCTTCGGAAGCGGCTAATTGCTTCACGCAAACGGTCTTTGTACGACCACCACATTCCCTTGTGTTCCTGTGTCACGTTGCGATGTCACACCGTATTTCAGGCATGTAGCCACGGTTCGGAGTACAGTGCTTTGTTTATTGTCATCTGCAAGCGCCCACTCGTCGACAGTGTGATTCCGGAGTCGGTGCGTGCTGGCAGTTGAACGTGCTTGGAAAATACCACTGTAGCGCCTTAATCTGCGCCGTTACCGGCAACTACTTCCGACCTGTCATAAGCAAAGACTGAATTGATGGACATCGTAAAATAGGAATAGTCTTTTTGAAGCGCGCAGGCAAAATTTGCCTACCCCGTATGAACAATCTAGCGGTGTCCAAGGAAGGACCAAAGCGAATGGTGACACATGTTTGATCTTTGGACCGACCAACCGACAATGAGCAATGGTGTGCATTGCACGACCTATGGTGCCGCCTTAGGAACTCCTTAGCGGCTATGTCCATCGTGTCAGCTGTAGTGCTAATCACATGGGCATAACTATCGATGACGCTTCCAATTATGTCGACATGGATCTCATATAACCCTTGTAGATCCTCACAGCGTCAATGCCTCGATACATTCAAGATCGTGGTAGGTCGAAATAAGCTCTCCAAGGCTATGCACTTCATATATCTTCCGCCATCAAAGGCCTTCTAGCATCGACCGGGCTGCGGAGAGAGAACGCCACCAATATGCACAGACTGTGTAAGTCTACGCGGCTGTTGTAGCAAGCCTTAGTGCCGCGCCGCATCGTGTGGCGGGATCGGCTGGGTGTGGTAAAACGAATCGGTCACTCTTCAGGGACGAATCTGGACCATCAGAGCTGCATTGGGCGCGGAAATCCGAATCCAATACTTAATGTCATGTACAAGCCTCATTTAGATGAAGATCAATATGCTCACGGTTAAAGTAGAGTGTTGAAGATGAGGCTCAAAATCTTGTCGGCATCTTAGCGCACGGACAATTGTGGGGAAGTTCATATCGGCAAGCGCATCCACTTTTCGATTTTTCGGCAGCCGCCGGAACGACACCTTCTCTCCGCCACAAATACTGCTCTTCGAAACAGCATGACCCGTATACACGACTTGTGGTAACACATTTGTAATCATCGAAATCACGAGCATAACTGTCGCTACTGCAATATCACCTGATATCACGAGCCTAATGGATAGACCTTTCGCGCGGCCAACACGTGGGCAAAGCTTCCGAACTTTGGCGAAGACACGGGACGAAACGCTTACATATCGGACATATAATTTGACCAAATAGCCATGTTTCAAGCTACAGAAGAGCGCGGAAGATGCCAGCGGCGATGGCGGCTGTGTGAGCGCTCGGTCACTCTGTAGGCGCGACAGTAACGATACTCCCGTTCGGAAGCTTAAGATCTGTGGCAAATACCACAGATCCCGGATACAATTGTTTTGAAATCATCCAGTAACTAGGCACTGCGATCGAATACCTCTGGCGCGAATGAGGTACTCAAACTGGACATCGCTGGCTCCATCGAATACACATCGGCCAGCAGTTGCTAACGGTACAATGTCAACCCTAGTGAGCCATCAAAGATTGATGCGCCCCTGACAGTGTGTGCAAAACTTTCTTCAACACGCGCGGGAAGTGTTGTTCAAGGTCTTCGATAGTTTTCGTCCCGTCCGACCCTTGTTGTTCACTTCTCAGTATATCCAGCGCTATACTGAGGAGTCGCATGACCGCGAGTCCACTATCTATTCTTTTATAGAGCAAATCCTCAACATCAATATTGATTCTGTTCGACCCTTAGAAAAGCCATACAAGAGTCCAGCCGACGGAAATGAGGTGTCTGCCATGACCAAGCAGACTCGCATTAATATTGACTTACCTTGAAACCGAAACCGAAAACGGTGCTCAATCTTGAATGCGACTGGAAAACGGTGGTGTGAGAGTATTCACCGGTCCTTCCCGTGAAGTGCCTCAAGCCGAGCCAGTCAGATTTCTGAGCTGTTCGGTGATGCTGCAGACACATCAAGGATTGTTACTCGTCCACTGAGACCCCGCACACGAGAATATTAACACACTCAGATGAGTACATCACCCAGTATACGCCCTCATTGCCGTCAGCAATCATTTTCTCAGCAGGTGCGAGGTCGACATCGGTCGACCACACCTCCATTCCCCTCTTGCATTCATCACATCCATCGAGCGTCATCTTGCGCCATGCGCTCAACATCCTACAAACTTCCCACCCCTGCCTGACATCTTGGCGTGCATGACCAACGTACCCGCCAACTGCCTGACTGCAGAGGCAGTTAAGTACGACGTCACTGACAAGGAAGTGAAGCGCGTGCCCGGTACCACATGGCCCTTTATCGCCATCGATCTTTTCGCCGCCGGCCTACTCCGACCACACAATCAAGGCAACGCTGGTCCAGCGACTTGGTCGTGGCTAATATATTTCGCGCACGTGCCATGTAAGACCGGACAGACTTGATGCACACGGCGACTTTCAGCTTTGACACCGCTTTGTTCATGCGGTCCTCTGTCCTCAACGCGCTGCAGGCAGCTACACCGCAAAGTATACGCGTTGTCGTGGCAGAATTGTGGCTTTCCTTTGTGTGGCGATCTTGCCCACCACTGTATATTCCGCGAATGGCCCGCGTGTTGGTCACACACCCGCTCTCCCGTTCTTGCACACCACCTTGATTAAGAGACCTTCGCAAGTACACACCAGAAAATTGTGACACACGATATGAGAGCTTTTATTCACTTGTAACTTATCGAGGTGGCTTCCGTCGCAAGCCTATCGCTCTGCGCGGATTTGCTGCTTTGCTGCAGAGCCTGCAATATCGATAACGATCAACAGTTCTATGTGAACTTGCATGAACAGAGAGATATTCGACTGAAATTGGTCACATCGCTCTCATTCACTGCTATACCGGTGACAAAGCTACTGCTGCATCGGCACTGCAGCTAAAGATTAGTACATACAGAACATATTGCGAGTATAGGATTAAAACCAAGCTGCTTTCTCTGGAAAAGTCACGCCTATATCGTATTGTGTTGTGTTTTCTGTCTGGGCTCCCTGGCTTCCAAACATACACAGCGGTGTGGCCATTCACAGCACGCGACGTGGTTGGAAGCACATGCTTACAGTACAACCACTGATAGTCCCAACGTTCGCCCTACTATGCCATATCTTCATCTTTAACGCTCGTGGTTATCTTCATTTCCGGAATAGCCACCGGGACTTAGATTCCAGTGTATTTGATCACCTTCCACTTGTTGCACTGACTCCTTCGACTAGTATCAGCATCGCTTTTCTGCAGGTACCCGTGGGCTTAGCGCCCATCGCGGGCCGCGCATGTACCACGCAGCACTATGAAGGGTGTTTCATTTGTACACACATCTGTTATACCAAGCACAATTGACTCTGTCTCTAGTGTTTTGTTGGCTATTCAGAAGAATTACATGTCGTGTAAGAAAACTGATCGCACTAGGAGCATGCACTGCCCATAGTATGCTCGACTTACATAAAGCACTTGATGGCTGCTGGAGACATATCTTTCTCTCCAAGCAGAATTGCCTTGGTCACCTATTCCACAAATCTGACGTTGCAATTCTGATTGCCATCACGATGCTTCTACCAATAGTGTTTACACTGATAGTGTCTACTTGCGCACGCTTACATACCAACGCCCCTCATCCGGGAAACTCCAGAAGTCTTTCTGATAAGTACATTGTTAAACTAAAGGGTGATGTCCACACCTATGCCGAAGCCCAGCTCAAAGCTTCTCTTTCTTCCCCTCCTGATCACCACTTCTCCATGAACGGATTCCGTGGCTTTGCCGGTAGCTTGACTGCAGACGAGCTTGCGCGCCTGGAAACAGAACACATGGTATACCTCTCTCCTAATCTTATGATTCACACATCATTGTTTGACACGATCAAGGTTGACTACGTTGAGAAAGACGGTATAATGCACAAGACCGGGCTTGTTCAACAAGAGAATGCGACCTGGGGTCTCTCACGTATTTCCAGTCATGAACCGGGTGGCGAGATCTACATCTACGACGATAGCGCAGGGGAGGGAGCATGCGCATACTCTATTGACACTGGTATCGACACCACGCATCCAGACTTCGAAAGCCGTATGTAGTCTGCTCATACGCGACATTCGCATGCCGATTAACGATGACAGGCGCAACTTTCCTCGTCGATCTCACCGAGGAGCAAAACAATCTTGATGGCGATGGTCACGGCACCCACACTGCGGGCACGATCGGCTCCAAGACATACGGCGTCGCTAAGAAGTCGCGCCTTTACGCCATAAAAGTACTTGACGCGTACGGCTATGGAACCGTTTCCGATATTATTGCAGGATTCCAATACGCTGCGCGCGACAGTCAGAATCGTACAGCGGAGTGTCCGAAGGGTCATGTTGCCAATATTAGTCTGGGTGGGTCTAGGAGAAAGACTATTAACGATGCTGTAAGCTACATGAAACACATTCAACAATGGGTTTTGGCAGCTAAATAAGGGGATAGGTTCGCGCACTAGTCATGTCCGGTGTCTTCGTCGCCGTCTCCGCAGGCAATGCAGGGACTTTCGCCGAAGATTATTCCCCGGCATCGGAGCCGACCGTGTGCACTGTTGGCGCAGTGCAAAGTAATGATACTCTTGCCTATTTTTCGAATTATGGTGACCTTGTTGGTAAGTCTCTAGTGTGTGGCATTTCTGACTAATTACTCTACTTCTTGCATCGCCACAAACTAATACCAACTTCTTGCAAAGATATCCTCGCGCCAGGCGTCAACGTAACGAGTACGTCCCTCAACGGCACTACGGAGACCCTCTCAGGAACTTCAATGTCCTCACCACATGTTGCGGGTCTCGGTGCGTACTTGTTGAGTTTGGGCGCTGATGTGGGGACACTATGCGATAGGGTCAAGGAGTTAGCGTTAGTGAATGTGATTTCGGGCGTGCATAACAACACGGTGAACCTGCTGGCTTTCAATGGCGTGGTAAATCTGTAGGTGAGTGTGAAATAAGCTTCGTACGATCAGGACTGATGCTTATAGTGGCGGGTATGGTGGTTGATTAGTGTTGGAAGTCATATCAATTGGGCTAACGAATTGTGATGATAGCTTGATACATCGGGGCGCGAATTCGAACTTTGGTGTGATGTCCTTTAAAGTAATTGTCTGGTCGAGTGCGCCTTCGTTCTTGCGAGATTACATAACAAATGCTTCTCTTCGTGCCCTAGTACCATTCCAAGCCCTCCACATGCTTCTCAAAATCGTATTCCTTGAGTGGCTTCACAAAGATCCCACGTTCTGACCGAACTTGTTCGCCAATTCCTGGCTCTTCCGGCAATTTGTTTCGTAGACTTTTCTCCCAATCGCTCAAAGTATGTATTGGCATATCACTGCGCAGCTGGATGTGTGGCAAAGGAGACTTATATATGACCACAAGTCTTGTCGGGGCATGGTATTTAAGCTCCTGAAGCCATTCCATTGTTTGCCAGACTTCACCGCCGTACACGATCCCGCTTTTGTGGGTTATTGTCATGTCGATGGCTCGGACACCACGTGAGCCGTCCTGTTGCCTGCGTGTTTGAGAGAGGTAACGGGCACATGTTTGAACAAAATCCCCAGCTGGCGTGTGTTCTTGTGCGCTCAAGAATCCGCCTGCGATACCGAGGCAGCGGCTTAATGTTCTCGCAGGACTAGTAAGTGCCAACGCTGCACTATAGTCGACAAGGTACCGTATAGGCTGGGCTTTGCAGTGCTACATCTTGCGCTTGAGAATCGTGCGGGCTTCCTCAAGTACAAGGCGACAAGTGAACAGGATCGCTACTGGAGCGTGGGGTCGGATTAGAGTCACACGAGAGTCGTAGATCTGAGCTTTGGGAGGGATTGGCCAGTGCCTCTTTTCGATGGAAGCTTGTGTTCTGTCGAGGACATGCCAGGGGGAAGGGAAGTGAATTTGCTCGTATACCCGGCAACGCAGCTCTGCGGGTAGATCCAGGAACCGGAATGTTTGTTCACCCGAAGCCGCCGACTCCATGATCCAAATAAGCACAATGATATTATTGGGACGGTGAGGCAAAGGCGAATGACTTCTGTCTGACCTGTGGCGAGGAATTGAGGATCGCAAGAATCACGAGGACTTCATAAGTTTACGAATCGAAGACCAGCGACATCCAAGAACGGAAAAGCGGGGCCGAAGGCAGAAACAACCACGGTTCAGGCCTAGTTCCACAGTCCAAAGACTGGCGCACTACATGATTAGTGACAGACCCGACCACTATCATAAATTCTGGAATAGCCACGCAATTGCGCATTTCGTGCCTCACGCCATCCACACGGACATTGCCCGCAGCGCGATCGTGCAGCCAGTCATCTGTCGTGAGTTTCGATTACTGTACTTTTCATAACTGGCATCACACACCACGATTTTTGCGTTGTGTTATGCTGGCCGCAACGGCATCATAAATGGTACGGGCCGGTCTGGGCGTTCTTTGCAACCACATCTAGACCTGGCTCGAGTCAACACACGAACGGTCTCGGGATGGAAACTCGAATTTACTTTCAACGTACCGTAGTTACATGGTTAGGTCATTCCGTCCATTTTACCCCATAGTATTTGTGTGTAGCTACCTGGATCTGAAGGTAAATCACGGAGAACAGTTTTCGTTGCTGCGAACTCTGTGATAATGGCCTCTGTCTCTGGCACTTGTGAAAGTACCACCTGGAGCTGCACTATACGCAGTCTCCTGGCCCGAGTTGCCACCACTTTCCACGCTACCATCCCTCGTGTATGACTTCCTATCCATACTGAGATTCACCAAACGAGCATGCTTCTCATCGTCGATGTTGAACGTGCCGAGGATGTCACCTCGATTGGTCACAGGTACGGCCTCGTCCGTTCTCTTCCATGTACCGAAACCAAGGTTCTCGTGGGCAATGCGTTGTAATTGCAGCGTCGACCCTGCCTTCCACTCAGCATGACCACGTCGTAGACGCGCATTCTGTCCTAATGAAGTTTTTTCCAGTGCTATATCGAAGATTTCTTCAAGGTACAAGACTATCAACATGAAGACTCCTCCAGAAATGAGAAATATAAAGAAAGTCCATGCACTGATAGAGTGGAAATCCGCCATTCGAACCCGCTAGTGTTTATATTAGTATATGATCCGTCTACGAAGACACGGCGCTTACTTGACTATGACACATCCTCTCACACGGAAAGTCAGCATCGCAGCTAGGATGCCCATACCATGAGCCCCTCGCATACGCCACTATACTGGATTGCCATGCAGCGAGACTGGCCGTGAAAATGTGCTCTCGTTCCAATTGCCACTGATTTGAAGGTAATCTAGCAGTCTGTCGGTTATTTGTCATGGTGTTGCGCGCCAGAAGTACCGGTGCACCCGAGAGCTGATACATGGCGTCAGGTTGACCCTTTCCAATACCAAACTGGTGTGTCGCCGCGAGAATCGGATGTATCTTTTGCTGATCTTGAAGATTCGGCCAAGCCTTTTGAATGGCAAGAACGGACTTATTTCGGCTCATGGAGTTGATACAATCAGCATCTGGTGCATCCGGGTTGCAGATAAACCGTTGTGTAGAGCATCCTAGGACGCCGACCGGCTGATCGGCAAAGTAAGGACCGTTGTCGCTCGCTGCCGAGCTGGTATTGGCGCTCACATCAAAGATGGACATCGGCGTTCTTGCAGAAAACCAGGGATCATCAGTCTTGTAATTATACAAGATCAAATCGGTGTCCAAGAAAAGCAACGACACCAGTGCGCCCGGCACAGTCAGCTCAGGAATGAAGTTCACATTATAGTGATCAACATATCTGCTTTGAGGTCAATGGACAGAAGCACACAAGCCGGATGGGACGGCGAAAAGCGGGTATGGTCGGAATACTACTCACGTGGTTCTGTAGGTCCTACCAGGAAGTTTGAATCTTTTGTCATCACGCTCGATCCAGAATATTGACCACGCGCCGTCCCGATCTTTCCCATATCTATAATCGAGAAAATTTCGCGTTGTGTTCGGTAAAGGCACGGAGTAGACGAAGCCTTTTGTCACCAGGGGCCCGCAGTGCGTTCGGTATCGTAATGTGAAGCGTGGACCTCTGTTTAGCCCGAGGTGTTTGACAGAGTCAACCTTTCCAGTATCAAGGACCAGATTATCGTAAGCTAGCTTACACATCTCGGGTGCGAAAGGACATCGAGCATTCCTGTCAGACGTATATGGCAATGCTGGATAAGCAAATTTGTCGCACTCGGCATTTGTCTTGTTGTGATAACATTTTGTTGCGTACGAGTAGTCTTCCCATGACTTCTGCGAGTTATATCCCATGACACGTCCACCTTGCGCGACTTCGTTGTCGGGGTAACCAAACGGTAAAGTACCGCAGTATCGACCCGCGATCAGCACCTCGCTGGAAGTACTGTTGAAGAGGTCTGACGAGAAAAAACCTTGCAAATGTCAACCTGCAGATGATGAATGGGGCAGAGTTCACTCACTTGCTGCCGTAGTCAACGTTGAAACCGCAACTGCCACACCAAAAAGTGATAACGCTCTGAGTCGCCCTCCGAACCGACCTGTGGCTCGATGACGCCAGACATGGCTGATCTGTATTGCCTGTATAACAGCATCGGTTGCGAGAGATGTGTTACGTAACACCGCCTGTCGCTGATGATGTACACCATCTTCGTCTGACGGTGTCGAGAATGTAAGATGTAGAGTAAAGCAAACCAGCTTCCATATGCTTCGGGCTGTTGCACCAATAAACAAAGCGATGAATGCAATGAACATATTCCACATACGCTGATCGAGAGTTATGGTGGCGGCTCGAAATCTCCCTAGAGACCGATTGATCCAGAACCCGGTAAAAACGTCTTGCTCGATAGGCCAATCTGGTAGGACTGGATAGGTCGGATTCGGATCCATGGTTGAGTCGTGTGCTCAGAGCCAGCGTGGTAAACTCGCTGGTTAGTAAGGTTGCCACGACTTAACCAGTACTAGTCTTGATACAGTAACTCGGTATGATATGTTCAGTGTACATGTTCAGCAAGCCATACCTATGAGCATCCTCGCTGATTTATATAGCATCTTGTAGCCAGCACGAACAGCTTTTAGGTCGGAACCATGCTTCAGCCTTGTGCATGTGTTTACTAGTGTGAAACTTCGCAAGCAGTCAGTCTACATCAGTAGACTGCACGAGGGGTGAACCTTGCTCGCCAAGCAACTCTGTTGTGCTGTGATCTGGGGGCCAGGAGTTTACATCGTGAGAGGGCCATCGATGCCGTCCCGACATATATCTTGAGCGTAGATCAGTGTTACAATAACTAGCACGAGCCGATGCCTTGGATGACTTAAAGGATATAGGGTTGAGAAGTGCATCGAAAGATTTGTGGTGGTGAAGTGGAGGTGTCACGGGCGTGCAACGCGACCGTGCACAGATGTGGTCGCCCCACGAAAGACTGTCTCAGCCAACTCCACGACACACCCGAGTTGCCCTCAGCGACTAGACCACCCACTCAGCGAGCTCTGTATTCTCGCCACGGACGCTCTGCGCTACGTTTGCTTTGTGGTCAGTTGCACCTACAATATCTTCACCATCTTGTTCTCAGGTAGATTTTACTTCCTGTGTGTGGTTGAGCTCACAAGCCGTTTCGGCCTCGTGCGTGTGGGTCAGGCAGAGTTTCACTTACCGAACAAATCGCGACTTTGATGTTATGGGTAGTGCCGCTCAGCCTCATACCGAGAGGAGGCGCAATAAAGTTCAGCAGTCACGACTACACCCACAAGTCGAGGCGCAGTCGCGATCGGCGTCACAGCGTTTCAGAAAGCGATTTGAAGGCAGACAGCAAAGCGTCCATACGCCTCGTATAGCCTCATGGGAGTTTGATGAATAATTGAGTCTCTAAAGCATCTTCTTTTGGATTACTTTGGCCCCATTAATGCCAGTATGGTGTACACTTATGCCCCGTTACCAGGCGCTCGAAGCATCAGGCTGTTGAGACTGCTTCCAGGATCAGGAAGCGCGTTACTCAAATGCCATCTTATCACTCAAGAGTTGGATTCGAGTTCTTCTTACGACGCCCTATCTTATGTCTGGGGCGTGCCTGATCTACGTGAAGCTCTCTTCGTGGATGGCGGTAGGCTCAATATCTCCGCAAACCTGCACTCGATCATTACGCAGCTCCGGGATCCGCACAAAGATTGCATCCTTTGGATCGACGCGATATGCATCGACCAACAGAATGACTACGAAAAGAGCTTGCAAGTCGCCATGATGGGTCAGATCTATCGTCAAGCAGAAACGGTCATTTGCTGGCTGCACGGAAATACTACTGGTGGGCGCGCAGCGTTGGCATTTCTGCAAAGCCTCGAGAGAGATGCAAGACCTCCTGAGGACAAATGGCAAAATTTGTGGGCTGCAACATGGGATCCAATTAAGCCAAACGCCGGTGTCGATTCCATTATTGAGTCGGCATTGCAGGCAGGTATCGAAGCCATTTACTTGGATTCGTGGTTCTCACGAGTATGGATTGTACAGGAAGTCACATTAGCCAAGAATCCGGTCGTGTACTGCAGCGGACTACGAGTCCCATGGAAAGATCTGGAATTTGCAACAAGAATTCTTGCGCATTGCGTAAAGAAACGTACACCGCAACCGAAGGGACTACGGTGCATTGAGCATGCCTATCACGTGATGAACGTGCGTGCACAGTATGGTCTCATTTCGCTGCCACGAAGCAAGGGCACATTCTTACAGCATGACCAAGCCTGGGCTCTCGGTAATGTAGCTTTCCATTGCCGGATCAAGCATTGTAAAGACGATCGAGATAGAGCTTATGCTATGCTAAGTCTGATCTCCGCTGGTAACAGTCTTGGCCTGTATGCACCGAAGCCCTTTGCACCAGACTACTCGCGTTCTGCGGAATGGGCATACGGAGAGTTCTGGGTGAGGTAAGCCAAAGGCATATGAGTACCGCCAGCATGAAATCTACTAACGCGTAGACTGACTTCCAGATATGGTGGCTATTCGTCCCTGTTCTTGGCTGGCTTGTCGAGACGTCGGAGAAGCACATCAATCACAAACTCGCACAACGGTAGAGATTATTCGCAACTCCTCTCCAACGAGTACCACCTTGCATCATGGTGTCCGGAACTCCGTCTCGCGAACGAGCATTGGCAACCAATATTCACATCCGACTACATTGCATCACAACCCTTCCATCACGCAGCCAATCACCTTCGCATGGGTGAGAATCCCAAACCCCTCTTGCTGCGTGGTCATCGCATCGACACTGTTGAGTTCGGCTTCTACTTCTCACGCAGTATGGAGACGTGTCAGCAACTAGAAAACCTTGTCGATCTCCGCCGCACGATCAAAATGCTCCTTGCTCTACGGATGCGATATGCTCCGTACCCAACGGGCCAAGAATGGACTAACGCACTCGGCTTCGCACTCATGACCGGCATGCCGTCTGGCGACAACGAGTCCGCGCATCCATTTCAACGGTACTTGGATACATGGAACCTCAACTACACTCTCAACAACGACAAGTTGATGCAAATCTGGCACACTTATATCCACGAATTCATATCTGACTCTGGCTCGATATGGTCTAAGTTTCAAGAATTTCTATCACATCTCTTGGAATGTAAGAGATTGAAGATGACGGGGACATTGAAATTTGATCCAGGCAAGGAACTTTCACCCGACCATGAACGGGGGTGGATCCTACATAAGTACCTTGGCGATATACTCCAGAAACACATGTTCATATTCACGTCCCAAGGATACATGGGTCTCGCGCCGCCAGACACTCTTGCTGGAGACGTCGTCGCCGTGCTTGGTGGTCCGGGAACAGCGTTCACCATACGAGACACACCGATTGTAGTGACTTCGAAGCTGAAGGTAGTGCCGGATGAGAATCCGGCAAGTGAGTGGTATGTCAAGACAGTGGGAAGCGAAGAGGACACGGTGGTGGCAGAGTTGATGGGGCCGTGTTATTTGTGGGGGGTCATGGATGGGGAGATGTGGAAGGAGATGGAGATATGGAAGGGAAAGGGGAGGGAGAAGTCAAAGGGAGAAGGGCGACAGGGAAAGTGGGAGTGGGAGGAAGTAAATATTGGAAGCATACCAGGAATGCTTATTCCGAGGCAAACGATATGTTTGGTGTAGAAGCACGAGTGATGTTGTACATACATCGCGATGGTTTGTAAGCATTGAGAATTCCTCTCGCAGCTCCGAATTCATCTTCCGTTCGCAATCCCTCGCAAGCATGCTCGCATTTCAATTGTTCCTGTACCATAGTGAAGACACAGATGACACAAGACTACGCATCAAGCAATCTCAAAAGAAACGTGCACTGCCAGTCACCTTCTGACGGTCATTGACGCAAGAACCGCCGCCGCAACTTGAATGAGTCTCTTTTTCTCAGTTTTCTCAACATGGGTTAAATACATGACGTGCATGTTCCGAATCACCCCAGTCTGCTACGAGAAATAATGACCCACAATTGCCGCGCTCGCCTGGTCATAGGTTTGACCTGCAAGCGAATTGCTGGACATAGGGATGGACGATGAAAAATTGAAACAACATATCCAAGTCACAAATTCTTTGAAATACCCTCGGAATTGAAAGAAGATGTAGAAGTGATGTAAAAGAGAAATGCTTGAAAGAAGGGTAACCGGCGTTAACTATACTGCTCCGACTAACAAAACCGATGATTCCAGATCACGTCACATGGTACTACTGCATACCTGAAGTTTAAAGAAATTGCTCGTATACATGCTTTGTTTCGATGCCTCAAGAAACTAAATTTCAAATGACACATGTAATGTAGACAGCCTGCCCGATTATGTTCTCATGCACAACTTCCGCTCTTCGTTTGAATACCACACGCGCTCGGAATATCACAAGAAGATCGGACATAGCCACGGACCGTCGAGTTTTGGATATCTGTTTCCAAGAACGACAAGCAGGCACACAATTTAATTTTGTAATCCTCGGGATTCTGACAGGACATCGATTCCACCATAGTTCAATTTTGAATCTAAGGTGATACTCACCTGTGTAGAAGGAGAAGAATGTTAGCCGAGTAGGTTTACATACATGATCACGAGCAAGTGTTTGCCGTTTCCCAGCACAATCCATGATTCGGGCGATGACATGGTGTTCCAAAATCTGGTGGTATATAAATGTCCAAACATCTTTCCATATCAATTCGCTATATGCATTCTCTGTGCTCGCCAAAAGCACCGAACACCCCAGAATATGCACAACAACAAAAAAGCTCAAAACTTTTCAGCGCCCTTCTAATCTCAACCGATCTTTATTCCTCCCCTCATCTCTCCTCGCAACCAAGAACCACACACTGCTAATCCAGCAAAGTATCACACCGACCATACTCGGCGCCGAAATCTTGAATAGATTGATCATGGCTAGTTGGAACGCTGTTCTGGGGACGGAAATGAAAGTGGTGGTAAGAGGCGACGTCGCCTTGACCATGAGCAGTGTCGATGAGAAGACGGCCCACGAGCCCATGCCGCCGAAGAGCATCATGGCCCAGAAAAAGGGCACATCGAGGAAGTAGATGTTGTGATAGATGTGGCTGACGTCGCCGAAGAGCAGGACGATGGGCGTGAGGATCATGAGGGAGAGGAGCGAGGTGTAGTGGAGCGTGCGGTAAAAAGCACGCGTCTCTTCACGGTTGCCGGCATCCTCGGCGGTGGCGGGGTAGCCTGTGAGCACGTCGCCTTGGGGGACGAGGCCGGCGACGATTGTGCGGTAGGTGCGGAGGAGGAGGATGGGGTATAGGGCGACGAAGATGGAGGAGAATACGCCGGCCACGATTGACTCCCAGGTCACGCGGACGTTGGAGCGGATGGTTGCAAAGAGGAGATTGAGGGTCGCGACGAGTGCAGCGGAGAGGGTGCTGCCGGTGATGTTCTCCTTTTGCAGGATGCAGGTGAAGATGATGGCGAGGGGTGTGATGCCGATGCGCGCGAGCTGGTAGGTCGGGAGTGGTGCGTAGCTGTGGAAGTTAGCTTTGTCGTGCAGTGGGTGAAGAAGATTGTCTTACGCAAAGGAGAAGTTGCTGAGAACGATCTTCACCACGAAGACGGCTGACAAAGGCAACACCTGCTTCGCAACGTGCCAGTCGAACTCGAACAAGCCGCCTCCTGCGATGCCTCCAGAGCCGTGGGAGAGCCACCGCCCAATGGAGCGCCAGATGTGCTTCTTGTTTCCCCCTCTGTATGCTCCTCCCTGCGGCGCAACGGGGAAGGAAGGCGCGACCGCGGGTCCTAGGCCTAGCCAGCGAAAAGGCCTGTCAAGTGCGCGTGTGAGGCTCGAGAAGCCAATTAGGAGGATGTGCGTGATGATTAGTTGCATATAGGTCCCTGTGAGCGGAAATGGGAACCTGTCCATGTTAGCCTCACCCGAATCCACATCAACATAGTTTCCTCACTTGTAGACGCCCGTGAGCATGATGAAGCGGTTCATGAGCAGCAGCCCAAAGCTACAGCCGCCCACCCAGAACACCAGCAGTCCCACCCACACCTGCCACCCGATCCACGTCCCGAACAAAAAGTGACCCAGTCCCCCTTGACTTAGAATGCCCCTCGCAGCATTTCCTCCTCGCCCCGACCCGTGACCCACCAGCGGCCGGATACTGCTTGCCGGCTCGTAATCTTCATCCTCGTCCTCGCTCTGCACGGCGCTACGACTGCGCGGGTAGGGACTCGTGCTGCGACTGCCAATGTCGATGAGCGGGACCGGAGGCTGCAGCTCCGACTGCGAGTTCTGCGTCGAGTGGCTCCTCCGAGGCTCCATCTGGGCGTAGTTTTCTATGTCGGAATGGTCCGTGTCATCGAGCGAGCTGGCGCTGTTGTTGCGTCTCTTCTTGTGCCCGTCTGATTTCTTGTGGGCGCTGTCTGGGGGCAGTTGCACGGCGGCGCGCGAGAGGTTGCTGAGGAAGTCGAGCGGTTTGCGGAAGGCGGTTTGCGAGCTGCGATTGAAGCGCAGGGAATTCATGCTTGCCGCTGCATTGCGCAAGGACAGGAGAGACGTGGCATGGTCGCAGGAAATGAGCCTCCAAAAGTCGCGGAAGGTGCGGTGCACAGGGCGGTGCTGTGGCTGCCCGTTGCGCGTCCTAGCGCTGGACCCTTGCTTTTCGTCAGGGGTCCGCCGATCATGATACCTTCACCCTCACGAATCTCACCAGCAGCGTGAAGTCGGCCTTTGCTCCTCACTTCGATCAGATACTCACCTCTGCCCATCGGTCGAGCCTGCACAGACTGACCCTGCGATGATGAGCGTGCGGCTCTTCGGTGACGTCACGTGCTCTATACTAGATGCTCTACCATACACGCTTCTTGAGCTTGCTTATTCACGCTAACAGCGCGTCGTTAATCTCCCAGCACAGTATGCCAGACCAAAAGCTGTGCCATGCTTGCCAGGCGTTTCTTCAAGGATCGTGTGAAGACCAAGATTTCCTGGGTCATATTTACATTCATCATGGCACCGCTGAGTCGTTTGCGGATGCCATAAATTCTGGATGCACCCTTTGCACGGGACTTTGGTCTGAAATTCGACTTTACTATCGCAACTTCGTCCTTCTCAAGGCTGATGTCGAATTCCGAACGACTTGGGGCTGTACAGCCCCACGCCGCGGTTCTTCAAAGACCCGCATTTTTACCTTCTATTACGGCTATGCTCCAGTAGAATTGCTCTTCGAGCCGATTGAATGTAAGGCCTGGAGTGAGCACCGTGGACGCCAGATTGACAACGAACAGTGGAGAGCGCTCCGTCGGGAAAATTATTGATTGGCAATTCTGGTGACGAAGGTGCCCTGTCCTTCTTAGTAGGGCAATATCAACAATGTCGAGCTCAGCATACAAACTGCAGCCGTAGTCTTACGAGTAGGACATACCTACCCAGCCGGCTTCTGGACATTGGGTCCACCAAAGACGAATGTATTCGACTCTGCGAAAGACTTAGTTTAGACGCCATGACAGAATATGCGACACTTTCGCACTGTTGGGGGGGTATTCAACCTTATACTTTGACCAAATCGACTGCAGCTCAGCTCGCTTCAGGAGTCAGCATCTCGGCATTTCCCAAGACGTTTCGTGACGCTTTCACCATTGTGAGATTACTCGAGCTGCGCTTCCTTTGGATCGACTCCCTGTAAGCTCTAGATGTGAACCCTCTATGAACCTGCTAACCAAGAAGGTGTATCTTTCAAGATGATCTACATGACTGGCATATCGAAGCCGGTAGCATGAAGGATGTGTATGGTAACGCCGCTTGCTGCATTGGCGCCACAGCCGCTCATGATAGCGACACTGGTCTGTTCTTTGATCGGAGCCCCAGATCCCACGAGCCGTGCATCGTCGAAGCAACCTGGACAGAAAACAAGGAACTACCTCCGCCTGGGACATATTGGTGTAGCTTCAGTTGCATCAGCTCAGAAGAGGCCATTGACGCAGCGCCTCTCAACAGGCGAGCCTGGGTAGCACAAGAGCGATATTTATCTTCCCGAATCATGCACTTTGCTAAAGACGCCCTTTTTTGGGAATGTCTCGAGACACTAGGAAGCGAAGCGTGTCCACGTGGTCCCCTTACATATAGGCATGGTGCTGACAATTGCTCCGCCATCGGTTTGCGGTCTCTCAAAACTGCTGCACACAAGATTCAAAGAAACGAAAGTCTCGGTGGAAGTGTACTCGAGGTAAACTATACTGAAGCTGAAGCAACACCTGACCGTGAGTTACGGAAGCTCTGGGGAAGGTTTGTGAATCAGTACGTGGAGTGCAGGATGACAAAAGAATGCGACTGTCTTGTCGCCTTATCCGGAATAGCACAGCATGTCAGCAAGCTACTTGGAGATCACCTCGTCGCTGGACTCTGGAGATCAGAATTGTTGAAAGAACTGTGCTGGAGATTGGATGGAGTCATAATGAGGTCCGAGCTTGTACATTACAGACCTGCTACCTGGCGGGCGCCAACGTGGAGCTGGGCATGCTCTGCCGTAATAATAAACACCAACGGACTGTCCAAATACGACCATCATAGTTACATGGCCACCATCCTCAACGTTGATGTCGAAGAAAGGCCCTCTGGCGAGCTTATACGAGCCTCACTCGACATTAGATGCCGGCTGATACCAGTCGTTCTCAACGCCAAAATGGATGAAGACGAGACCCTGTGGGTCTCGGCAAGCCTCGAAGGATATGACAAATCGGTATCTGTGACAATGGACGTTCTGACCAGCCTACGTGCTTCTAACACGATGGACAACGTCTGGATTATTGCGCTGGTCCGTGCGCACAACAAGCCAGAGTTCGCAAGTACTTTCGGCCTGGTGCTGTCACGTTCTATCCATCGGCCAAAGTGTTTTGAGAGGATTGGCATGTTCAAACTGGAATATTACGAAAGGGAACGCCTGGAAATTGAAGCGCTGCAGAGTGTACACGACGAAACAGAACTCCAGGACATCACGATCGTGTAAGAATGAATTGGTACGACGACGAATCTGGAATACTGTTATGGCTATATTGGAATATTTTCAACCCTCACGCCTACTATTGAGCGTCGGTGAGATGGTGACCATACCACAGCATACTTGGAGAAAAGCCAAGCAATGAGTTACCAAACTCGATATGCATAATTCTCTCGAACAGCAAACGAATCCAACCATCCCCCCCTCGGCATCACCATAACGCATACGTGATCACAACGCTCTCCATCCGATCATTGATCTTCTCGCCTTCTACGGACTCACTCACTCCACGTAATCTTCTTCGCTCGCTTTCAAGGCTACATTACTCAAATTTTGCTCTCCTTGGCTGTTACTGCTCTCGAAGTTCTGGCCAAGCCACGGCAGTTAAGTCCTATAAGAGGAACATGATCCAAACGGTCCGCTTTCTCATGCAACAACAGCGCACATGTATCCAAACGCCTTCAGCACGGTTGCAACGGCATCGATACAATATTATTTGAGTCCTCGCCATTTCATCACGGTCTGACTGGAGACGTCGACATGTGCGGAAGCTTTCGGGATTGTCTAATCGGACATGTTGAGGGGTAGTAGCCTTGCTAATATAGGTACTGGCACAATGTCCTTTGGACTTGATTTTGTTGAAAGAAGCTGTTGAGAAAGCGAGGCTGGCTTTGTTTGGATATTGGATGGTGGTGGATAGAGATGGCATTGTTTGAGGAGGTCTTTGTGTGGGTGGACTTTCAAATGACACGCACAGATTCAGATATACGTACACGTTTCGAGATTCACATTGATCAGACACCACTTCGGAGATCACCACGATAACAAAACACCGACATTCGATCTACCTAGGGCATTTTCACTCACGCATTATGATGAGCATACATGAACCCATCCGTCCGGATGTCCTAAGGCCTAGCGGAAAATTCGACGTTCACGGCCGAACGCCATCTTCTTCGCCCGAGCCGGAGTGCGACGATGCCTTCCACTGTCTACCAGATGATAGGGCGTGTGGCACGCTTCGCATCTGCCCTGGCCTGGCTGGACGAGCTGTGGGCGCAACACCGCTATCATTGAGTAACATTGATCATCCTGGCCACGGTACGTGCTGGACATGCGACGTTTGCACAGCTCACGAGCACAATCTGAAGCTAAATCAGATCGGGCACGTGGCCACCAGCGCCCCTCTATCCGGAGATCTCAGCTTCCTCTGCTCTCGTTGCGAGCTCGAAGAAATGGAACTATACTACCAGCGAATGGCCATGGTTCGACCCGTCGCTGGCGTGGGCGGCGCCGCACCATCACTTGCCTTCATTGCTAATCTATGGCCCCAGCCAAACACACCAGTAGTCATCACAGACGTCCAAGACTTCTGCATATGCAGAAACAGAGTAATCACCTGCCGCGGCGGCTATAGGTGCCATGCCTGTCGAGACAGAGAGTGGGACGTCGCTCACGAAGAACCATATCAATTTGCCGAAGAAATTCTACGCACGCGGACTCGCCCCGTTATCGAAGGGCGCAAACAGTGCAATCTCAACGGCGGGAATAGACCCCACCACGTCACGCAACAAACTATCACGCACCGCGTCGCGAGAAATGTCGGCTGCTTGTGCCCGTGCGGCGGGGAACCCAACGTCCAGCCTCCGGGCCAGGATTACATTACAATCTGTCTCGCATGTATGGGCGTCAGAATCATTCCGAATAGGCTACCAAACGAGCTCTTGCGACCTGCTGTGATGACTCCTGCCGCATTGGCAGGAGCTGCTGCAGCAGCGGGCGCGGGAATGATGCCAGTTCCTCCGCCTCCGCCGCCTCCACTGCCACCTAGAAGGAGTAGAAGATTGATGGGAATGCATCCTGCACCAGTTCCTCCTGCGCCGCCTCCGCCTCTGCTTGTATTGCCGCAGCCAGTTGTTGCGCCAAGAACGCATGGGCCGATGAGGGCGCTGAGACGGGCGATGTGGAGGGTGAATATTGAGAGGGGATGGATACCTGGAGATCCATATTTGAATGGTGCGTAGTATGTTAATAGTTGGGTGGTAAGGTTCTTTGGTGCTTGGGTTGCGTTTTGACTAAAAACTGTAACTACATATTCATTCTTCTGTTGAAGCCGGACCGCTCCTTTTCAGCCTTATCGCGCCACATTGCTGGCTGTGCAATCAGCCGCACCTGCCTTCCAGCTGAGCCTGTTCTAATTTCCTCCTCACAAAACCAAGGACATAGCAAGGCAGAACGAAATCAGCTCACAGTGTTACAGAGCATCCTGTCCATTCCATCACAAAAGGGCACGCCCTTGATATCTGTATGCTTGCAATCTCATTTCCCCAGAGTAACTTAGGTCTGCATTAAACGAATTCGAACTTCATAGCCTCGTCACCTCAAAGATGCTCGAGCTCAAGCCACATGGCGGTGGCTGTGTAGGGGGTTCATCGTATTTGGGAGCGCAGATCGTCTTCATACATCTTCGACCGTCGCACGCTTTTAGTCTGCCATCAGGTCAATAACTTTCAGCATGGCAAGCATCTTATGCGACGAATGTCGGCGCATCTCCATTCATGCTTTGCAATCGTACGGGGGCTTCGAGCACTCGAGTCTATTACAAAATATAGACCTCGGCAGATCATCCGATTGTGCTCTGTGCTCTGAGATTGAAAAGGTACTCCACCCGGACATTGTAAGGGAAAGGCTCGACGACAACGTCCGGTATGAGAGACGTGATGTTCGATTTTATGTTCATCCAGATCAGATTGGCGACTTATTTGTCACTGTTGGTTGTCCACCAAAAGATATAAAATGGCTGGGTGGTCGTAGCCTGGTATCCAGGAGTGCAGGGGGTTTGGTAAGGTCATTTCGGATATTTGCCGATCGTGGTATGTGAGACTTTCTTCCGTCTAACGACTCTTTGGACGCTACTCTATCTTCCTACTTTGTAAGACTGGATCTGACACCATGAAGGTACCGCCGCGGCGAAGATATGCCGATACAAAAACCCCCTTCCGGAGCCGTTTTCGGATGAAGCTATTCACCTAATTGAGCAATGGCTTCATCGATGCCTTGGAGGTCATGGAAACTGTAGCACGGCATCGTCGAACATGCTTCCAAGCAGAGTTATTGACGTAGGTCCTGCGAATGGATCACGACATCCGTACCTCTATGTGCCAAGCGAAAGTAGTAACTATGCCAAGCTGCCTGATGTCTCACAACGATACATCGCACTCAGTTACTGTTGGGGTTCGCATCTATGGGCTGGAAAAGATCCCCAGATCACCACGGCTTCATCTCTCGAAGCAAGGAAAAGAGAGATTCGCATGACGGATCTTCCGCAGACGATACGTGACGCGGTCCTCATTACCCGGAGGCTAGGCATCCGATACCTCTGGGTCGACGCGCTATGCATATTACAAGGCTCGGACGCTCAGGCAAAAGCCGACTGGGAACAGGAGTCTTCAGAAATGGCAGATATCTGTGGCAGTGCCGTTCTGACTATTGCTGCTGCCTCTGCGCGCAGTGTCCACGAAGGTATCTTCCAAAATCGGAAACCCCCAGAGGAACAAGTCGTTATCAAATTCTCTGAGGAAAACAATGGCTCGCTGGATAGTCCCGTCTATATCCAACATAACCCGGTATTTCGCGACTGCATTGACGAGCCCTTATATCATCGCGGCTGGACACTGCAAGAGCGCATGCTTTCCCCTCGTGTAGTGGTATTCACTCGCGACCAACTCGTCTGGAATTGCCAAACCCAGAATATGACGGAAAGCGGAATAGAAATGAATGCGCTGGGCCAACAGAGACTCCGAACCTCGGATGTCTTGGGGGATGGTGGTGCTTTGACGTTCTGGCATTCTGTCGTCCGAGATTATAGTTCTCGACATTTGACAAATGCGGCCGACAAGCTTCCAGCTCTCTCTGGGCTAGCTGCTGCGCTACATCAACGAACCGGAGATGAGTATCTTGCTGGATTGTGGAAGAAGAGTGTGCTTGACGATCTGTTATGGATAAGCAAAGCTGTTTACAGTAGTCGTGGAAACAGAGTTGCCCCTTCTCGTCAGCCGGTTTATAGAGCACCTTCGTGGTCATGGGCCTCGGTTCAGGGAAATATCGATTTCCATCGTTCGTCCAAGGATTCTGCCTTCTATTTCTCACGGTGCTTATCGTATCATATTACACTCTCTGGGATCGATGAATTTGGAGCGGTACCTGGCGGTTGGATAGAGTTACGTGGCCCTTTGATACAGATTTTGAGATTGGGCTTGGAACGCGGGTCCAATCTTATAGTTCAATCAGGGGCAGGGCAGCATCCTAGTCCAGTTGCTTTGGGCGAAACAACACTCGATGCTGGGGAGAAGGATATTGCGATATCTGAACCAGAATCCGACGACGATTTCTCTGACATTTGGGTCCTTCGCATCAAGAAAAAGGCAGGCTTAGTTTTGAGAGCAGTAGATGACAAGGATACTTCAGTTTCAATAGACGGCGGCGACAGTTTGTCGACAATAGACAACAACTACCGCTGGGCAGCAAAAGATAGCGGCGGCAAGTATCCCACAAAACACCCTGCAAACGGAATAGTGCAGCGAGTACGGGATATCTTTGAAAACCTGCCGTGGCAGTGGTCGAAAGCAGTCATCAGGCCGCTAATTCGAAAACCTATACCACCAAAGAAGGCACCAATTCCCAAGAGATTCCGCCGTCTTGGGATGATTTAGTTGAATCTTATTGGAATGGAGCGATTTGAACTTTGCGAAGAACGGACAGTCACCATTATATAGTCTAGGAACATCCACTGGACTGCGGAATGGGAAATATAGCTCTATAGTTGGTTTGATTCGATTTTAGCTGACTACTTTGTCGACGCAAGAATGCGGATCCAGACTTAGAAGTTGGCGAGTCTTCTAGCCTGAATTGCGATTTGACCTAAATGTGGTTTCTGATTCAACGTATCGTGTATTTAACAAATTGGATGAGTTGGAAGAGAGTTCTCCAGCTCAGTTAGTGGATAGTCGTTGCATTCCAAGGGTGTGGTTGTCCTCAATCCCAGATCCTGTGCATAAGACGCTAGGCGTAACGGAAGTTGGCAACGCCCGTCCAGGTCGTCACGGACACCAGCCACGGATGGCGAGAGATCCCTTCATGGCGTTTCTAGTCTATCGGCCTCACTCTTCTCGCTTCAAGTTCGGGATGGCGTTTCCCAGGAGGCTTGTTCGGTCTACCAAGATTCTGCTACCAGAGAAAACCACCCATCACCCAAACCAACTAAGACCACACCACTCCCGCTTTCAATAGCCCTTCATCCAACTCGCTAACTAACTTTAAATCGCTTCGCAACGCTCGAAATACCTTGCGATAGGAACTACAGTGCTTTCGAGAACGATGGTAGACTTGCTTGCAGTGGAGGTGGTCGCTGTTTACATCACTCTCACTTTCACTTCTAGATTCTGCAGAATTTTCCACGTCACGCGAAGATTTCGCGCGTCATCCTATTGCCCTGTGAGTTCTACACGTCTTCCTTTTGATCTATTTTCTGTTGCTTTGCTGCACGCCGCGACCTTCGACTTACTCTTTATCCACCTTTTCTGCCACGCTCGAAATAATAAACAACGCATCACGTACGAACAACTTTGGGACTCTGGACTCGAGTTTATCAAATTATCAGACCTTACCCACCTTCGCATCACGCACTTCGTACCTCAATTCACTCCATACAGCAACGTTTCTGTGCGTGACATTCGTCGGTCATACTTCACAGCCAAAGACCTTCACGCGAACCAAAAAGCTCACCATGTCGTCACACCTCATACGAGCTACGAGCATGCCTCTATGCTCGGCTATTCCCTCTCCGCCTGATAGTGTCAGTCCCGCTCGCACCTCACTGAAGCGACATGCCCCAGTGGACAACACCAATAATGAAGACTCACCAACACCAACCAAGAAAATCAAAACAGTCGTCCTAGCCAAGCCAAAAAGCTCAAACACTTCCAGTCGCCCTCGCAAGAGCCCTACGATCCGTACCAATCAGTCCAAAACCACTACCGCCTCACGTATCACCTCAACGCTCGTCCCTCGCGGCCCACGCCAAACCGCCAGTCTCCACCAAGCAGACCCATCCCTCCTGCGTATGCTTTGCGACGACACAACCACCAATTCAACCAAAGAATTGCACTTCCGCAACCTCCCGCACAGCAGCATCGACTGGTCCAATCCAACTCATATCAAAAAGATCAACAACTGGCGCAACCAAATCTACGGACGCGCGGGCATGAAGTCCAAGGCTGTCACGATGTGGCTTCCCGACGAGGAGTTGTGGTTCGAATTGTATCACCAACTCTCAATTGCGCAGGCCAGGGCGCGTGGAATGTTGCTGCCGAAAGCGGTGGATGTACTTGCGGCGTTCAATCGCACATTTGCCTGCAAGGTTGTCAAAGATGCGAAGGGCGCGGATGTGATGAGAGAAGAAAGGAAGAGTAACGCGTTCACGTCCAAGTTCAACCGGATGTGCCCGCTCCTGAGAGCGCGGTTGGCGCAGTGTGTGTTTGGGAAGTCGGGGGATGTGTATGTTCCAGAGATTTCGATGGAGATGTTGAGGGAGTATAAGATGATGAAGAGCGATATGGAGAACAAGGGTGTGGTGAAGGAGTCGCGTTATAGCGATGACTTGGAGGAGTGGAGGTATTTGTTCTCGCATTTGCCGCAAGAGGAGCAAGAAGAGGGTGTGGACGGGCTGAATTGTTCGTTCACGTCGGAGGAAGATGACGCAGCTGCTGCGTTGGTTAGCATGGCATCGCAGCCGGGGCGTGGATGTGAAACGATTAAGGTTGAAGGTATGGAAGAGTCTCGTCACAACTTACACATTTTACTGACACTTCAAAACAGCTTCCATCACTGCACCAACTTACGCGCCCGATCTGCACTCGTACAACATCCCGTCTGAGACGCCCGACATCTCCCCAGCCTCATCTCTCGCATCATCGCAGCATCCAACCGGTCTCGCCACGCCTTCTCGAAGCTGTTCATTTTCTGGTGTGGAGGATGTAAAACTTGTGCGGACTCGCGTCAGCTTGAGTCGCTGTATCACGCCTATTCGCGATATCGACGTGGCTTCATTGATCATGTCGCCGGACTGAAGAGCTTGGGTTATCTCCTGTTGAAGTTGAGTGGTTGCTAGATGTTTGCTGTTGGGAAGAACGCGCCATGGTGTCTAAGGTAAATTGTTACTTTATTCTGCGTTTTCGATCGTCTTGCTTTTTGGATTCAGGCGGTTGGAAGCGAATTGCTGGTATGCTACCCTACAAGTAGCCGGTCGTTGCATCATGGCTCCACAGCAGCACGATGCAGAGTCACCGAGATGTTTTGGGGGCATACGCTACGTACCAAATATCATTGACATGAGAAACTGGCCAATATTATGCGCGAAGACTATCCAGTAGCTCCAATCATTCCTTGTGAAAGTTCCTTGTCACTCCAAGGGTTATGAGGCACGTGATATTTCCTTCACAAAAACCTACTATCTACTTATCTCTTACGTACAGCAGCTATTGACTAATATCATAATTGTACTTATGTCGAGAGTTATGTATAGGAGATCTTCTCAATCGCATGATTGCGCTTTGTATCAGTCTAGCTCACGCGGTAGATTCGCGCTTTCCTTCATCGCACACACCTGACGTATATCAAGTCTTGGCATGCACAAACGTGAATAAAAGAATTATCTCACCCCAAACCTTCCTCCCCACCTTACCTGACATCCATCATACCGCGACCGTCCTTAAACTCATAACGTTATCAATCACCATGTCCATTCTCCACCTTGGGGCCTACGAGTCACCAGAGACTGACCACACAGGCATCGATTTTATCAAGTTCGTCCGCCCGCATTACAAATATTCCACCAATATCTACCATCAGAAGGACATATACCCTCTGCCCTCCGCCGAAGATGACGCGAGCACCTTCGTCACTCCGCATCCTGAGCCCATCCCGACCAATATCTACGACGGCAGAAAGAGCTCATGGGAGGTCAGCAAAGCTAGCGGAGTCTGGGCTCGTGGCAGCAGGACATGGGACCCCAAGTTCGTCCTGCGTGTGTTCAGTCTGGACGGAAAGTATGTCAAGCAGATCTACTACGGAAGATATTGGAAGCATTTCGACAATCTCGTCGCCAAGTTCGATCCGAACGAGGAAAACATGGCTTACAACTACAATAAGTGGCGGTACGACGTCCTGAAAGCACATCAGATGGGCTTCGACGAAGAAGCACCTGAAGTACCCTGGACGGAGAAGGAGCGCGTCATTCTCCGCGGTTGGGTTAATGACTATATCGAAGAGAATGGCCTCGTCTCATTCGCGAATGACCTCAACTGGAAGGATGAAGTCCTCAACTTCAACAAGGCCAGCAAGGTAGCCGGCAGCGATGGCCCTTGGCGCCCCGAATCCAGCATCCTCGCGCAATTCGGATTGGATCCGCATATCTTGAAGGTGTTAGAATACGCTCAAGACGTGGCTAGGTCTAGTGTCAAAGTTAGTCGACATGTCAACTTCCCACAAGCGATCATCCACATCTACAAGGAAGCGCACATCGAGGAGGTGATTGGGAGCGAAGGTCAGACTAGGGCGTTCGACGACGAGTGGCCAGACATGGAGAATTGAACCTATCTTGAAGTGGTCTGGGGACATTCATTGGCATTGGAAAGTACCAAGACACGGCAAGAAGAGGCTGGGTATAGACGGAAATGGCTTTAGAACAACAAAACACACTCCAAACATCCATGGTGCACTCCGAATGATGTGAGGCTGACCTTCCTAATACTTTAATGCGGACAGCACCACACGAGATGAGATAACACCGTGCACAATAGACACAGTCGCGTCTTCCTACAAACAAAGCGTAAGGACTACATCGATGGACATAGTTGTAGTCCCGAATGCTATGCAATGCCCCAGTGTTGTAGAACAAACCATCATGTGATTAGAGATGTGACTAGTCTGAATGATGCACACTAAGAGTACTAAACAACAAATCGAACGAATACTGTAAATTTGTAATGAAAGCCTTCAGGTCTGTTGTTCACAAGCATAGAGTCGGAGAGGACGAATATTCGTCACGCGGATTCGAGATGAGACGACACTCGGACAGATTGTCAGATTTAGAACGACTGACTTCAACTTTGCTAGCTCTGAACATGGAAGAAGAGAGGAGATGCGGAGAAGATATGCCTAAGAGTGAACGAGCAATAGAATCATACAAGTCATAGGAACCACATACAAACTAACATCCCTCCCTGGGTTTCCGGACACCCCCTGTGACAGGAAATCCCATCTGTACTTTGACTTTCAGCAACTAGAAAGCCCATGCGCACAGTAAATGTTGCTATAATTCTATGGACTTGATCTGTTATAGCTAATGCCGAATGTCTATGATCCACCCTTCGCTTAATACTCCGTTCGCATGGTCGCCTCCGAGCCTGATTGGTTACATATCATTACTTTACATTGATCAGCATGTGCTGTTAGCTATCAGAACTAATACAAATACTTAATACAACCAAAAGCTAGATGACAGCTGGAGGTTGTGCATGGTTGCTAATAGCTAATGAGGCTCAGCCTTGCACTGCCGCAATGATTCTTTCGCGCATTCAGCACAGCTACCCCGCCACCCGGTGCACCAGCGAGCGCAGGATACTTTGTACTTCTCACAACTATGGTATACGAAGACGGTGCTGTACTTGCGATCTTTCGTTCCAGAGCCTTACAACCTCCGCATGCTGCTCTAGTGGTGGACCAGAGCTCAGCTTCTCCAAGCGACGGAGCGTAACATGCGGCCCGTCAGAGACGCTCATATTCACGCCCCAGCCAACACCTCCCAGCCAGATATCATGCTTGGCATCATATACGTATGTTGCAAACTCAAGTGTTTTGTTTTCAACGCGCGTTAGGTCTCTTGGTGTATCCCACAGAAATGCTTGCTGGACTTTTCTGTCGCCGTTCTCTCTTCTGCCATTCTGAAAGACCTTCCCAATGCCCATGACTTCCTTTTCGGACTTAGGAAGGTTCCAGAATGGTTTACTCGGCATCTTTGACTGACGTTGTTTCTGGAACGCATTCATCATGTCCACCCGTTCCTTGTCAGCCTTTCTCTTGTCGAGTAAAAGGGTTGTCGCCCCGATGCCCTTCTCTTGCTCTGGATCGATGGATTTTGGTTTACCCTTCTCATAGTCCCAGCCTGATAACCCCCTCTTATAGGGCATTTTTGTCGCATCGTTCCAACCATACCATGGCGATGTATGTCCGCTCCATCGGTCAATAGCCCAACCGGCCTCGGTAGTATCGACCGGGTTGAGCGGGCGTTTGAACTGAATGAGCCGAATCTCACTTGTAGGTTCTAGAGCCTTGGAAGGAATGAACTCGAGGTGCATATCCGCTCCTATTTTCATGTCGCAGTCGAGCTCATACTCGCTCTTGAACAATTTGTAGACTCGAGCAACCCAACTTCCATTCGTACTCTCGTAATTGCCAATGGAGCTACCGGACAAATCCTCGACTGTATTAAACTGTGTGTCCATGACTTGAAGACTCTGAAATGCGATCCAAGCTGAAGAGGCGCGATGTTGCACACTTAAAAATGCGGAGTATGATTATGGTGAATGTGTGATATAGAGCTGTCGTGGTAGCTTGGAGAGCAGCGTAGACTCACCAATATATATCTAAATAGAGGACTTCTAGAGTATCATCCCAGCTCTTTCCAGCAACTCACAAGGCTGAAACATGGCTCACTAAAAATCGAGCCTAGCCCGAAGTCCATTCGTGTATTGCAGCCCCTCCGCAGTCTGGTTCGCTAAGTTTGGGGCGGGACTTTCAGCTGACATGCAACACCGCTTACGCCTTCCAATTCCGTCTCTAATGATAGCTCTTGGCTTCCCTTTTGAGGTGGCACAGCCTTCCCATCACTATCGCCATATCCATCGTAACTAACGCTAACATAGACCGAGCAAGCCAAGTGCGGGCACAAGGTATTCCTCATGGCGTACGCAATACATACCGCGCTCTTACAGAACATTACAACGTCGCTCGCTCTACTGTCCATGATCACGCACTATGCAGACTCTCGAAAGAAGAGAAGGCCTGGAGGTATCAATTTCTCGCACTATGTGAAGAAAAAGGCATCGCAGCCTTTTTGTTGCAAATGGCTAGACTTGGACAACCTATACGGATAAAACATATACCTTCCTTAGCCTTCAGCGTCGCTCGCCAGCAATCCACAAACGAACCAGCCAAGCCTCTAGGCGAAGAACTGCGCTTGGGCTTTCGAGAAACGCTATCCAGAACTCAAAGCAAGAAAAAGCACGGCGCTAGACTGGGATTACTACGATGTCTCTGATGAGGTCGTGAACTGGTTTGATGTGATTAAAGAAATGCTACAGGATTAGACTATCCTACTAGAAAATGTCTATAATATAGACAATACAGGGGTGATTTTAAGCACGCTCGGCATTGTCAAAGTCCTTGTTGGTAAGGATGACCTGCGAACTATCGAGGCGCGCGTGTGAAGCGTACAGTAGTAACCACGATCGAATGTATCAGTGCCGCTGGTAGGTATTTGGACCCAATGATAATCTGGTCAGCCTCAACTCACTGAGTTAATCAATGCTGTTCATACAGGCTGTCCGAGTAGCACGAATTTATCAAAATTATCGCAACCTCCTACATATCGTATTATATCAATTATTCACCCCCTTTCAATGGTAGTTTCTTGATACGACAGTAATAGTTAGCTCTAAAGCTACTATCGACTACGTTTAATATATCGTTATCAAAGGGTGTCGATACTGGTTGCTTATTCACCTGTTATCGATTGCGCATAAATGGTGAGCCATGAGCGGCCGAAGCGCCAACAGCCACAAAGCCAGCAACACAGCCAGAATAGTATAATAGTGCCTAGAGACATACGGTGTCTAAAATAATACTGCTTGGTACGGTACTGTAGAACTACGCTAATCTATATAAAATTCATACGCTAAGGCCCATAACGCCGATAAAACTCCTTTTTACTCGGTTATTATTGGTATACTTATTCCTGGCCAATTATTATCTCTAAAAATTATGATGATATTCTCTCTTAACAATACTTTCTTGCTATGACCTTGGAATTGGTAGAATGGCGAAGAGCGTTAGTTTTTGCAGGAGAGATTCGCTACAACTACTCTTGACGATGCTAATAAAATGATCAACAGCATGGTCAAAACTACAGTGATTTTCCTGTTACAAGCCATTTACTAGAGCGAAAATGGCTAGAGTGCAATCTTTTTACAGCTATAACTTGATGAATTCGCGAGTTAAGATTGAACGTGTCCAAATGGTAGTATATGTCCGATTACACAGTGTGTCTGGTGACCCAGGCAGGGATGGTACAGCACCAAACACACAACGATGATTAAAGAAATACCACTAATCCATTCCCATTGCTGCTCTTCGCAACACATCCCCGTTCTACCTCCCGCCAATAAACGGATCTCCCGGATTCCACGCCTGCTCAATATTCACTCTCCAATCCCACCTCCTCTGCATTGCCTGCGGTCCGTACGTTCTTGGCCCTCCACTCCTCAGCCCTGTCCTCAACCGTTGCACATTCCTCAGCCTCCTCGGCAAATTCGCAGGATTGATACGGACGCCCATGCACGCCATACAAATCGTCATATATCGTGTTGCCGGGTTCTGTACCTCGGGCTGCCCGCCACACGGACACATGCGGCCAACTCCCGAGGCAGTACGGTCGGCAATTCCTGCTGCGGAGACGAGATAATGTCCGTTAGGACCATTGACGGGGATGCGACCTTGGATTGCTTTTTTGGTGCGTGTGCGTAGAATGTTCTCTGTGGCGTGGAAGGGAGTTGTGAATTCGAGTTGAAATGCTTGATCGCGGCATGCATGGCAGTTAGCCAAGGCGCCAGAACGCCTTGTGACTTTTGTTTCGCATACGCAGAGATCTTGCCTTGGTTGCGCTACGGTCGGCCAATGCTGGATGAACGCCATTGATGGTACGTTTCCAGGACCGGCCGGGACTGGGTTTTGGAGACGTTCATTGTAGAGACGCATTTCGTCAAATTCGCAGCGCCTGCAAAGGAAGATGTTGGGGCCTGATTGGGCGTTGCCGTTGGCGGTAGCTCTGGTGAGAGCCAACTTGGCGTTATGCTCGTGGTTGAGACAGTTGAGGCAAACACGACAAGCTGTGCCGGGGTGAGCGATCCCGTTGGTGGATACTGGCGTTGGGCCCAAGGCTCCAAGTCCAGGACAATTCGAGGTAAGAGCAACGCATGGCCTTGCTTGAGCCACAGAGCAGCAAGTGTGATCATCGCAAGTAGGCGGCAGTGGTGGTGAAGGCGTTGGCTCATGCACCATAACGGGCCCGCTGACTCGTTCCATTGTGATCTTGGGGCCAGAAAGTGATTTTCAACGAGACTTCTTGCTCTAAATTGTAGATGCGCGTGGTATTTTGCTTCCTCAACTCCACATTCAAGAAGATACCTGTACCCATCTCACGACTCCGTGCACGATTCTTGACTACGCATCCAAACAAAGAAGCGGGCAAACAATGCCTCTGCCTTTCAATGCTCAGCTCTGATAGGAGACAAGGACTTAGCCACCTTTGAGAGCTATGCAGATCAAAGCACATTGTGTAACCTTGAGGTCGAGGCTTTCGTAACTCAGCCATTGAGGAGGGTAGTCATCGAGGGTCATTGGATCATCAGCCACTTCGATCGGGACTAGGACATGGGAATTGCCATTTGCCAAGTAGCTGGGGATTCCTTCGTCAGGAGAAGAACCGGACTTGCTCCAGGAGACACATTAAGAAGGTCGAGATTTGAGAGGTGAAGGTCAACTCGCGGTCGACCAGACTAGATCGTCTTATGCACTGTCGTCGCTTGTCTGCCGCCCTCTACCACATGCAGAATGTCTCGATAGGCTCACCAGCGTCCCTCCACGAGTCGACATCGTGACCATACATGAAGCCGTTCAGAAAACACTCTCCAACCAGTCTCCACAGACCATGATCAGATCTCAGCGCGGCAGGTTTTGTAGTACCAAAAATCAAGACCAGGTGATCGTTCGTCTTCAAAGCCAGTGGACCCAGACCGAGCCTGCCTCCGTCGCTGATGAAGATCGTACGACCTGTCAATATGTGCTTGAAATTGTCCCAGAACCGGTTTGCGCGGAATTGAAGAGAGCCTGGTCGATGCCTGAGAACGCTGATTTCCTCGTCGGAGGCTGGGGTCCACAGCATGAAAGCTTGTAAGCTTTCGACCCAGTCATCTTGTGAGCCACCAGTTTCCAGCACACGTGGTTGTCCAAAGGTCCAGCTTAGACATTCGTGACTGTACATGGTTGTAAGCTCTCGAAGGAGGTCTTGCTGACGTTGCCACGATAGGGGACTATCTTCGAGCTCGACATTGCCTTGACTAGGCCGATGTAAATGACTAACACGGTCGATAATGAAGCCTTCGACACAGATACACATCTTGTTTCTGAGCATACGCTTCGAAACGACGGCAGGTCTTGGAGACGCCAAAAGCGCCTCGGCTCGGTGTCCTATCGTGTACATCTTCTTGCTCCAGTCCAGAATCCAGGAGGGCCATTCTTCTGGAATGTACGGGCCATGTTGTATCTGCAATAGCATATCCATATCGTTGTGTTTCAACAATAGCAATTCCGCTACCATTCGATAACATTCCAAGATGGAGAGTTCATAGTCTGGTTCGATCAGCGTTGCTCCAGTTTCTGGATCACATTCTTTGGTTCGCAAGCCCAGTATGCCATATATGCGGTCTCGGGCATCGGCGAATTTGGAGTTTCGAGTGCTTGAAAGCAAAATGTAGAATGAGTCTAATCGCGACGGGTTTTGCTGCATTATGCGCATTGTACCAAGTGATACCAAGCTCCCAAATTCATGGAAGTCAACTGGAGATTTGATAGCACAAATACCGGCTTCAGAAATCCACGAAAAGTCAATTTGCGCGTGGCCCCAGAAGATGTACGCAACTCGAGCTAGTGCCAGCTCCTGAATTACCCAACCGCGGCCGAACCAGGTACACGAAGTCAGGTACGACAGACCGCGAACCTCTCCATTCTCAGGCAAGAAAGGCGTATTGTTTTCCTTGAATGTTCGAATCCTAGAGGCGTACCAATAGTAACAAAGTTGTCCGCAACTTTTGTTGGCGGGAGGATGCGACTCGAAGTATTCGCAGATGCCATCCAGGGCGGCCTGCACTGTTGTATCGTCCTCGTCGCCCAGCCAAATCAAAACACTCGAGGTTTTGCGATAGATCTGATGCATCAACTTTACCTGGGAATTTTTCTCCGTTGTATCCCCTTGGTTGATGCAAATTGCGTCTGCCCACAGCACTCGATCACGATCAACGTGGCGAAACCGCCGCAATGCTGTGAACAGGCTCTCTGTGATGGCTACGTCCCGTCCACTACATGTGATCGTTCTCGGCTTCAGTGAGCTGCCCCATGCATAAGATATTGCTTCGTAGTCCACGAGCTCTCCGTCGAGATCAGCAGGTATCAATGTACACCGCAGAGTTTGATGCCACAGGCCAGGTTGCAGATACAATAGGCGAATGGTTCGTCCAGCGGGCAAAGGCGAGTATTCGTACTCATTTTTTTCTTGCCCTCGCTGAGAGGACATCGCGACGACGAGTGTTTGGGCTGTATCCAATCGAGTATTAAGGCGGTGGTTTTGCGAAAGAGGACCGTAAGGCGATGGGGTTCAGAGCTGAGCTGAGGGGTCCGCCTTGGCGAATTCAGCTTGGTGCATCAAAGACGTTCAGTCTTGAGACTCTCAGACCTCACTTTGAGATTCTAGGTACTTGGTCTCTGTCTATACCTTTGCGAACAACTCCTTGGACGTGTATGCCATTTTTGAGAGTTAATCAGCTAGACCGGTCACTTCGCTATACAGCTCACATAAGATCCAGAAGATTAGCTCAGCAAGACTGAATTCAGTGAAGAGCTCCTTTGTTCATAATGAGTTCCTCCTTTCTCCTTCTCATCTCCAGCTTCTTCTCCCTCTCGGCCAGATGCAGCTCCCTTGCCTGCCGGTGCTCTTCCTTCTTGATTTCGTATTCAGCTTTCCGTTTCTCGTACTCCCGTGCTTTCTTCCTGTCCGCTTTCATCTTGGCCTTGATCTGCCTGTGCTCTGCTGAGGAGATGTGCCATGGCGTTGAAAGCACCTCCAATTTGAAGGTAGCGGTCTCAGCCCAAGCTTGCGCCTCCTCGTCGGTAGTGGCGACTATCCAGATTCTTTTGAGGTCCAGCTGTTTGATGCCCCGAAATTCCGAGATGGTACCCTTTACCTTGACCACCGTGCCGATATCCAATTGATGCTGGTCCACCACGACTTCGAATATGCCAAATGGGCTGACGATGTTGACATTGTCGATGGTCGTATTTGAGGAGGTGTCTACAGGATTTTGCTCAATCGGTGGGATCCTCACGATCTTGAGCTCAATCGTGGCGCCACTGCCATCGTCGATGGTGAGGACTGTGTACTTGAGGTTGATGTCATCGATGGCGACGACGACCCCAACAAGACGCACGAATCGAATTGGATGGTTGAGGTGAAAATACAAATGCTGTCCTGTACGCGATTAGCGCTGGCAGTGGTGAGTGCCGACGTCATTACCTGGGTATTCAGGCTCTCGGCGTAGAGACTGTACGTCGGCTGCGGTAATCTTCACCCAGGTATTGAATGTGGGGGATGTTTGGAAGCAGTATGCTGGATACAATCGGTATGGACGCGCTGTTGGATGCGTTGACATGTCATTATGTGTTGATGATGCATGAGGTGGGATGGAAGGAGACAACACGCGACGCGGAAAGCACGCTTACGCCTTCTCACGTGATTGCGCTTTGACCATTGTGCAGCTCGAGTGATCGGCGCAGCTGCAGGACATGCATCAAGCTCATGCGATCGCAAAGTACATCCGACTGAGCCGCGCTCCAAGCATGAGAGCGTGCACTCGTGCAGGGGACGAATCAGGATTTTTCACAGCTGACAATCGATACTTCCGCCTCATATCCTGCTGCCAGCAAATGCCTCAGTGGAGGGGCATCCAGGATTGTGGCCAGGTTCTCCCGGCCTCGGCAGCTACATCACACTTCAACACCGCCTCTGTGCCATCACTTTTCGGTTTCATGCCCGTAGTAGACAAACCAAATCGCAGGAAGCACGCGTCGGGATTGGCTCGTGGTTCACTTGCAGGTCCCAAGATCACCGATGATGCTCACCCGGTTGGAGCTGTCCGAGTTAAGCTAGCCGGCCTGCAGCAAGCTTGCCAGCTTCCCTCGAGCTTCCATGTAGCTCATGTAGCTGTGACCAAGGTCATAAGCCAACGCGAGTCGTTCGCCGTGGAGCCGAATGACCTTTATCTTGCTCTCGCCCCAGTTTGCGTGTGGACCAGATGCTCTCGTTTGTCGCGATACTAACCCTCTTGTTCACAGGTTCTTTTGATTATTACTTCTTGATTTGACTCCATTCCAGTCCTCACCACTTCTTACCGCCAAGGAGCAGAGCCTTGCGACTCTCGACGATATGCGCCTGGTTTCGCACAGTCATCTTCTGGCGCTGCTTTTCACTTCGCGCGTCATCGCGGAGCCGATAGCGAAGCCAGAAGCTTTGGCGCAACAGCTTACGAACAATGCGCCTTTCAGCGGCGCAGTCTACATCGTGAATCCAGAAGGTGGTCAGGTTGTAGCGCAAGGTACAAACTTGTGTCCAGCATCGGCGTCCGTGAGCTGCTCAAATGTCAATCAGCCGAGCTGGTGAGTAGACAGAAGATCTTGATCTTCGTTAGTCGGATTGCTGATTGTTGTAGGTGTTGTCCTGCGAACTACGTTTGTGCAGCGCCCGCAAACTCGAATGGTCTGATCGGATGCTGCCCGGCCGGGAATTCCTGTGGCGGCACAGTAAATGTGGCACAAGTCACTACCGTTACCGTCTATCCACAGCAGCAAACCGCAGTCGTGTACGCGAACCCACCTCCACGCACGACCGTCGTAGTGAACAATCAGCCGACCCAAGTGGCCGCTGGCTTTTGCGCAACCATTACGATGAGCGGACCCGACCTTCCTCGAGCTGCACAAGGCGACTGCGGAACTATTTTGATTGTAGCAGGCGCACCAGGCTTGAAGGCCTTGGGCATTGGAGCCAGCTTGACCGCTATTGCTTTACACCTAGCACTTGGGCGCATGTTTAACAGGTCATGACCTGTGTTTGGTGGATACCCCTCCAGAAACGACCGTGGTCACATTTTTCATGATCTTACGATTTACGAATGCATGTATGATGCAAGGATATAGATGCACGGGTTCATACCAGCCAAACAAATCTTTTAGTTTCCCTTCTTCGCATCTTCCTCCGCATTCTTGGGTACGCTGACAATCTTCGGGACAGTGACTGCGTTCAGGTGTCGGAAGGCCTGTGATGACATTGTTAGCAAAATTCCTCGAATGACAGCCTCGATCCAATGACGACACGAAAGCCAACCCACCCTCCAAATCCTCGTTTCCCATGTCAAGCTCCAACCCCAGAACGCCCATGCGCTCAGATACCTCACCCACCAAAACGGACTCAAGAGCTGGAAGACACTACTCACCTCGCTTATTGACCCTTCAGGCAACTTTCCATTCCACTTATCCTCCACCTTCTGAATCTTGCCCTCGCCATCGAGATGGATGGCCACAATGCTCTGAATCGTCTGTTCCTTTCCAATCCCCTTGATCACATATCTCGTCTTCAAGTCCATCAGGATCGGGTTCCCCGCGTCTGTAACCTTGTGGTCCAGGCGCTCAATCTCAGAAAATGCCTGTTGTAACCCGTACCATTGCGCGGCGAACTTGTCACGGCCGGTAGCGATGGTCAGAGGGTCGGTGAAAGTCGCATCGTCGCGCCATAGAGCGAGTTTTGCGAGCGATGGGCGGCCGGCAAATAGGTCGAGGATAGAGCCGACGACAGTTTGTTGTTGGGACGAGAGGGAGACTCCAGGGGCTGTTTGGACGTTTTTGTTCTCGATGTTTAGGTCTGAAGAGGTAGACATTTTGGCGATTCTGGTTTGTCTTAGGGACGCTGTGACGGTTGGTTTTGTGAGGCTCTGAAGGGATCGGGTACAAAATTGTGGACTGAAGGGACGCATTGAAGTGCTTGAGATTTGATATGGTTATAGGATTGAGAGGAGGTGTTGTGGTGGCTACATCTTATCCAATTGCGTGTTTTGCGACGCGTCATACAAAGCACGCGTTTGGATGCGTTGCTGATCGAAAGTCATGACGCAATTTGGGTATAATGGGGAGCACTGAGGCGAGAGGTTGCGGGGCTCGGGATGAACCGAAGAGCGAGGTCCGGGTATGTTCTTCTGCGAGCCTGAAGTAGATTCGAAGGCACAAATAGTCCCTACACACAGGAACCATGTTCGTTTTTGAAGGGCCGTGAACATTTCTTCGATACAGCTACTGATATCATTCCGAAGTTCCGAAATCATATCGATAAGATCGGAAAGCAACTGTAACACCTCAGATGGGACATCTTCGTTCACTACACACCCGCACAGATTCAAGTACAGCGCGAGTGTTTCTAACTGCTAGTAGCGTTCTAACGAGATTGTATATAATACAGCTACAACTCTGCGCGCACGCGATGGCCTTCAGCACTACCTAGGTAGGTACGCATGTTGAGGTGCAGAAGGCTCGTTTGGCAACGGCATACACTCAGGTAACGTCGCAATTGACCTGTATTGCTTCGACATATTCTCGATCTGAGTCCTTACAATCTCTATCATTCTTGCGCGGCTCTCTCGATAGCATGCATTAATAGCAGCATGACGAGTGCGGATTTGGCGGCGGTACCAAGGTGGCCGTTCAACGACCTCAAAACTATCCTTCACAAACGTTGCATCGCATTTGTCAATGCATTAAAATCGAACAATCAATCTTAACGACTTCGTCAATTGCGATGTCTTCAATCTCGATTTCCAAAGCAAAGGCTCAGCTGAAGCCAAGATCTATTTTGGCGAGCACGGGGCTGTGGGACGCTAACAGCCAGCCACAATCATCCTGCGCGCTTGGCCTGACGCCTGGAGACCGCCAAAGGAAGAAGTCCAGAAGGGAAAAAGGAGGTTCTGGGCTAGCATAAATGCAAGATGCGGTCTGAGGGTTGACAAAAGGAGAGGCATGCGCAGAACTTTGACCTATGCATCAAGTGGCGGGCTTTAGCATGCATCGCGGTCATCGCCTCCCGCTTGATCGAGGACTGTGGGATCATATTGAGAGGAGGGATAGACGACATTGAAACAAATCAGCTACCCATGTCTAATGTCTGCACCTGTCAAAGCGGCTGGTCGGTCGCCTAATTACGCCCGACAGCCATGATACTTTGCCATGGGCTTTCTCAAGACGTCGCTTGCGCCGAATCACGAGGCTGGCAGTACTTCAGCAGAGGCGCAGATAGTGCTGTGGTAGCTGCAAGCCATCGGTACAGCCAAACCTTTAAGCGATTCAGCTTCGGTCTCGCCTTAACCACTGATTGTGGTCCAACACGAGTCTCCCTGGCCTGGTATATCTCCTGTGCATTTCCCTGTCCTGGCGCGCAATCGTCAACCACAGTCATCCACCATGCTACGAGCTTTCACCGAACGTCGCGATTCCGGACAGGCCAGCCCTGCGCAGGACAAGTCAAACACTTGGGCCGCTGCTTCGTCTTCAAAACAAAATGCTGCTCCTAAACCAAAGAGCAACCACAAGCGCAAGTCTTCTGCGAAACCAAAAGTCACGTTCAAATCTCAGATGTCCGGGCCTTCTGGATCAAGACCCAAGACGACAGCCGCCGCGAGGAGAGCCTCTCAAGCCGACCCCAACACCACACCAGTGAGCAAGCGACATAAGGCTCTCGCATCTCTCCTCGTCTCGTTTCTTGCGACCAGCTCAGTCGCCATCGACGAGGAAGCAGCTGATGAGAAGACCATCAACTCAGCCAACAAGGCCTCATCAACACCATTACCTCCTCCGCCGCCGAAAGCGCACACCCGATCAGGTAGCGGCGTGAAGGCTTCAGAGATCCGGAAGACTAGGTGGAAGCGGTTCAAGTACGAGATGGGACTGAAGATGAAGAGCGGACAGAAGCATCAACCTAAGCAGGCGGCGCAGAGAGACGAGATGGAGCTGGTTGACATGATGGCGCATGAGCGAGAGCATGAGCGACAGCAGTCAAAGAGGGTGGGCACTGCGTAATTGGACGTAATCTCATGCGACCCACCATTTTACCCTGCCAGCAACGGACAAGTCACGGCCGTTTCCACTTCAGCATAATCATCGATTCGACTTTCTTTTGTTGGACTTAGCGTATTCCCGCTGTTGAGCTTTTCTATGTACATATTCCCAGCATGGACACTTCTTATTGCTCATGCCCGGCAGTCGCGACGCGTAATATGCGCTCTTCTAAACCAGGCACGTGAATGCATTCAATACCATACTCTTCCAACTTCTTCCTCCCTTCATTCTCACCCACAAACTTCTCAGGCTCCTTGACTCCCAAGTACACCTTCTTGATATTCCGCTCGCCCGTCAGACTAGTCGTGCGAATGATGCGATCCGCACATGGTAGATTGCCGCTCAATCGTAGATTACATGGCTCCATAGTGGTGTATATGACTGTGTTTGGTGGTAATGCTTCACCCACTCGCTCTTCAGGTAGATTGTGTTCTTTGGCATATTTGAGCAGACAGCATTGCTCGGCGTGTGTGTTGCCCTCGCACTCAAGGGTATAGCCACGTGATAGAATAGCCCCGGTATCTGCATCCACCAGCAATGCGCCAACGCGAAAGTTGGATGGCTTGGGTGGTGATTCTTGCGCTTGGTCAAGCGCGAGGAGCATGTACTGTAGGTGATCGTCTGGATTTGGCTTTTCTGCTGGCGGCACAGGGCCGTCCCACATTTTGACCGGGCCGGACCAGCTGTCAGACATGGTAATTGTGAAAGTGTAAGTGATGTGTGGGGTGTGTGGCTGAGGAGTGAGAGGCTGAAAGTGAGAGCACCCGGACTTAGATTTGGCTTATCGCCGAGTCACGCACTTACGCGACGCGTTCTTGAGCGCGGCGCAACTGCACTTCTAACGAACAACCGCCAAACTTACTAGAACAACTTCTGACCATGGCAAGACCTCGAGGAAAGGACGGGAGTGCGCCAAAGAGTGCGCGCCAGAAGGCACGGCAGGCCGAAGAAGACGCGGCTGACGGCTTCATCAATGGCGAGGATGACGAGGGCATCGAGGACGTAGAAGAGGATGGACCGCCTACCATCGACCCGTACGAGGTGCTTGGTTTAGAGACAGAGGCGACAGCGGATGATGTGAAGAAGGCGTATCGCAAGCTTGCGCTCAAACACCACCCAGGTATGATCATATTGCTCGAGCCTGTCGCACGACTAAACTTGACTGCAGACAAGGCCGCGCCCGATGAGAAAGACGCCGCGAACAAGAAGTTCCAAGAAATCGCCTTCGCATACGCCGTTCTATCAGACGATCGTCGGCGCAACCGCTACGACTTGACAGGCAGCACTGCCGAGACGCTCGAGGATGACGATGATTTCAACTGGCTCAAATTCTACCGCGAGCAATTTGACAACGTCGTCAGCGAAGAGGCGATCAGCAATCTCGCGAAGGAATACAAAGGCAGCGATGAGGAGCGACAACATCTAGTCGACGCATACAACAAGGCGAAGGGTAACCTGAATGGAATCTACGAGCTTGTCATGCTATCGGACATTCTAGAGGACGACGACCGATTCCGGCAGATCCTGGACGAGGAGATTGAGAAAGGCACTATCAAGTCCTTTCCGATCTACGCGAAGGAGACGGACGCGACCAGGCAGCGGGCAAAGGATCTTGAAAAGGAAAGGCGCGAGGCGTACGACAAGCGTGAAGCTGCGAAAGCAGAGAAAGCAGCCACCAACGGCAAGTCAGCCAGCAAAGCGAAGCCAAAGGGCAAGAAGGCAGGCGGCGACATGGCAGACCTTGCAGCTCTCATTCAGCAGCGCCAGAAGTCAAGAGCCGGCGGCTTCTTCGACCACCTCGAGACAAAGTATGCGCCAAAGTCGCGAGGTAGCAAGAGGTCCACACCTATGGACGAGCCCCCTGAGGAGATGTTCGAGGCAAACCGGACCAAGAAAGCAAAGAAGGGTGGAAAGGGAAAGAAAGTCGTGGATGACGAGGATGAGATGGATCTCGACGAGGAAGACATAGGTGATTCTGAGGAGGATGAAGAAGAGGCCCCGCGCAAGTCAAAAGCGAAGGCAACGACAAAAGGACGAAGTCGCGCCAAGGCGAAGGCTTAATCGCGCTGTAGACCTTCGAGAATGGATATGATATGGCTTGAAATTGGGTAAGGCGTAATTGGAGCGATACACGGCTTGCATAATTCGGCGCTGAGGACGCTGAATAGATTCGAACGGATTCGGATCAATATCAATGGTGAGCGAGTTCTCGATGAGCAATCCACGATTACTTCATATGCGCAACTCGGTGGACCATCGACATTTGGTATGCGCAGTCCATCTTCTTATAAGTCATGCTGCCCTGTCCTCGTGCATATCTATATCCTTTTCTTCTCGTCTCATTTTCTCGACGTTCTGTGGACATTCTTTTTGCGGTCGTACATCCCAAAAGGGTTCTGAGATCACCTGACCACCTTCACCGCGGCCCGCCCCTCTTGCCGCTCCCAACAATGACCCACTTATACTGCCGATCATGCAAACGCTCTACTTTCTATACAGTCCGTGCATATTATAACATGTAACGCCTCGAATTTTGCGAGAGCAACAAGTCACTGCGTTTATAAATCCTCCATTTAGCCCTTATTGAGCCATTGCTCTTCCTTTGCTAGTCTCAACTCCGCCCAAAACGACGCGCCCGCGAAGCGCTTTATGTGCTAACCGTTAGTCGCGAAGAGGTACCTGCGGCGGGGAGTTTCGACTCTCATTACACAAACACCTGGTTCTGCGATGTCACTTCCGACAACACCATCAAGATGGTAGACACTATGCGAATGGCCAGTCCTCAGACTCCAGGATCAGCTAGAAAGGTAAATGACCGCCATCCAAATCTCCCAATAATGTGCACTAAGGCATTATACAGGCACCATCGACGACCACCACGCCGTCCAAGTCGAAACCTTCGAAGGGCTCTGGTGCCGGCACTAAGCGTAAAGTCAAGACTGAGGTGAGAGAAGCGACAAGAGCATCCAGTGACAGTGTTGACAGCTTTGTAGGACACTTCACCTAGTCAAGCAAAGCCCAGGAAGAAGAGGGGCGAGAAAGGCGCGGCGGCTCAGATGACGCCTAATAAGAAGCAGAAGGTTCAAAAGAAGGGTTCGGCCAAAACGGATCAGGTGAGTATGTTTCTAGAATTCTGACATTTTGCTCTAAGGACGCTGGAACAATAGCAAGAACACCACCCCTAATTTACCCGCAGCTCAGCTCTCCATCGCTTCATACTTCATTTCAACGAGGCCCCAGACTAACAATTCTCCAGCTCGAGTCCAACAAGCAAGATCTCCCGGCGACGCTCGAAACAGATGGCTATGAACACATTCCCATACCCATACCAGCGCCCCCTCAAATATCAGTACAACCTTTCCAGGCAGCTCACCCATTTCCACCGAACCAGAACCTTCGAATCAACGCACAAGTGCAACCAAATTCCAGCGGCATCAATACAGGCAGCGGCAGCACCACGCCGTCAACACCCATCACGCCCTCCACCACCAACATTTTCATTACCCTCCTCATGACCCTCCTAAACACGACCCCATCGCTCCTTCCATCCACCAACCCCATCACAAGCAGTCAGATCGACACCATCACCTACGCGCTCTGGAACGCTTGTCTGACACACGACAACTCCGCACCGCTCAACCTCGCCAACAAATACGGCGCTACGCTCTCGGAGGCGAAATTACGTGTCCTGGCGTGCATGGGGTTCCTGCCGAGCTGGTGGTTCTTGCGCGAGCAACTTGTGCTCCCAGCGGTGAAGAGATTTGGCAGGACGATTGATGATGCACAGATGGATGGGTGGACGGAGGAGGCGGCGAGGCAGACGGTGAGGATTATGGCGAGGGTCGAGAGGAGAGCGGAGAAGGGCCGGGGTGGAGGGATGGAGAAGGATAATGGGGATGTGGAGTGTTGAGTTAGGTGCGGATAAAGAGGTGTGAGGAATCGCGAGGGACATCGGAAGCCATGCAGACGATTTTTTGATTCGGGAAACGTTGAAGTGGTAATGCATTAGTGTGGCGTTCTGGTCATAGGAACTTACGAGAAACTGAGAGAGTCTTGCAGATGCTTTCCCAACTGAAGACTTGATTAGCGTGGCGTTCTGGCCATGGGTTCTCTCTATGCTCATTAAAAGTACTCGATCTGACATGCATGAAAGATGCACATTCTCAAGTTCCTCAAAAGTTCTCGAGGTCATTCGTCGTGGCCACCAGCATAACCTTGTGGATTCAGTCTTTCTACTTGTTTCCACTCGGATAATCAGTGCGATTAGCAATTCGTCCTTTGTTCAGCCCACGACTGTAGCCCTTCGTTGAGATTTACATACATCGAACGCATCCCAGTTATTTCGGCCCGAAGCTCGTACCATAGCGCGTGCGGTCCGATGCGAAGCGGCACGGCTCCTGGACTCCGCCTAGCGATCATTCGCTGACGATCCCTAACTATGCGTCTGTCGATCCTGCAGAACGATAATTACTAGTTGTGTGGCGGCAAATCAGCGTTGTGTATGTGCGTCCGAGCGCCACATGTTTGCTACGCTGGTCCTGGGGCCGACGTAAATGTTTGCGATTCTAAAGCATACACATATGGCGCTTGCCGTGATAGGCCAGAGTATGCGAAGGCTCGTCTCACGGGATCCTCCCTGCGCTGTGCCTGGGGCTTACATGTATGTGTCTTGCCGAAAGCAGGCACAGAAAGGGCTTGCCTTGATAGTTCATATTGTGCGAGGGCTTATTCATGGTGTGTGTGGCATTGCTGCATCCTTTCAGACTGGTGGTCAGGCGAGTTGTACCGCTGTAGTCTTAAGCATCTCTCATACCTTGTTTTGTAGCTTAATGACATTTCTTGTCACCAAAAGTTTAAGTCCGAAGAAGTGCAATGATTGCCCTACGTTTTAGATCCATTGCAGTTTGGCTATCTTGTTTCTGGTCTATTCATTTTGTGCTCGCACAAGACAGTCTGAAGCCAGCGATCGCCGCACTCCAGTCTCAACTCTCTCCGGGCGCCGTTGTTACGTTTCCTTGGGATTCCCGTTGGCAAGGTCTGCAAGTGCGGGGCTCGTCTCCACGCATCTCACCTGACTACAGTGTCGTGGTGGAGATCGCAACTGAAGCTGATGTGCAAGCCACTGTTACATTCGCCAATCGTTACGACATCCCGTTCCTAGCGACTGCAGGAACTCATGGCTGGACTAAGACAATGAACAGATTGCCATATGGAATCCAAATCAATCTGAGGAAGCTGAATAGTACGACTTTGAGCAGCGATGGGAAAACCGCGGCTGTTGCAGGTGGTACGATCCAATATGAGATAACTCGCTCGCTCTTTGCCAATGGAAAATATGCTGGTATGGTCAGCTTCTTTTGAATTTGAGTATCAATTCAGACTAATAACGCTTCCAATCAGTGACCGGACTGTGTGAGTGTGTATCAGTCGCAGGTCCTTTGCTAGGAGGTGGTCACAGCATACTTCAAGGGCAACACGGGTACGCTCTCGACAATCTCGTCTCCGCGCGCGTCGTGCTTGCGAACGGCACACTTGTTCGAGCATCCCGAACTGAGAACGCTGATTTGTTCTGGGCGCTTCAAGGTGCGGGACACAATTTCGGAATTTTGACCAGCCTTGAAGTGAAGACGTACGATATACCAAGTACTTGGACGGTCTACTCCTTCATATATCCCACGGAGAAAATCGAAGCGCTCTTCAGCTTAGTCAACAAAATCGAAGATTTGGGTACAAAACGACCAGCCAAGCTTGCGCTTACTGGCATATTTGTTAGAATACCTGCTGTAGATGCCAACAATGTAAGTTGCGAAATCAAAAAAAAAATCAAGACTGTATTTACCTGTCATAGCCAGTTGTAGCATATACTGTCGCCTACGAAGGCTCCGAAGACGAGGCTGCGCAATGGGCCGCACCATTCGCAGCCGTTGGCCCGATCTCGACGACAATCTCAACCAATATCAAGTACGTGGATCTTTATACTGCGATCGGAAACAACATCGACGGTCAGGTCTGCCAGCGAGACAAAAACATTGCTGGAGCCGGAACCTCATTGCCTGCGTGGGATCTGGCAGGCCTACGAAAGGCCTTCGACATCTTCAGTAATATCACGGCAGATCCCCGCTTCGCTACCGCCATCACTCTCTTAGAGAATTACGGCATGCAGGGTGTTCGATCGGTGGATTCGGCATCCACGGCCCTGGCGCTGGAGGAGCGCGAGTATCCAATCCTCGCTAGTGCAGTATTATGGTGGGAAGTCGCCGATGAACAGACGTCGTCGGATGCAGATGCCTATATTGAGGCGACTCGCAATGCACTTTACACGGGGCTAGACAAGACTAAGCAGAAGCGACATGCTTACGTGAACTATGCGAACGGCGATGAGCCGAAGCAAGAGCTGTACGGTTATGACTCGAGATTGGAGAAGCTGAAGGCGTTGAAGAAGCAGTGGGATCCGGAGAACAAGTTTGGATTCTATAATCCAGTGGTGTAATCTATAGCGCTACTTCATTTAGCGACGACTGTAACCAGAAATAAACCGTCAAACAATGCATGCCATATGTATTCGGTCGTGCGCCCGCAAGATCTAAATACGTCACAGAATAACTGCCCTATAAAACCACTAGGTGCCTTTTGGTAGATTTAAGTCATCCACGTGCTATGAAAGATCAATTTATGTAATTACTCGGAAATGTTCAAGAACTTGTCTGTCTTATGCTACGCCCGTAGAAAGGTGCGAAGGCTTATAGCGGTTGCTAAGTGACAACAGCCAGTCGAATAAAGAATAACAAAATCACGCGACCGAGATCATCTTGCAATGATGAAGATTGATGTAGACAAATTGCGATAATGGCGATAATGGGGGATTTGCATGACTCCCTGCTTAGTCAACCTCCGGCGTCAACCACGAATCACTTCCGACACAACCCGTAGACCTCCGACCATACAGTAAGCCTCGCATCATAGCACTTACATCTCGTCCGAATCGTCACGAAAGTGTCTCGGGGCCTTTGTATAGTGTCACGCGGGATACAAGAAAGAGCAGAATCAGGCAGCAATGTAATACATCAATGAGTCGAAGTTCCTTTCTGACCACGGCTTTCGTATATTATTGCACATCGCGCACTTTGGGCAAAGTCTTCATCGAAGCTTCATGCAGTGATTCAAAGCCCCAATTCTCATTACGACAACCAACTATCTCAACTTCGCCAAATACTTCACACATACTACCATTCATTACAACCCCAACATGTCCCCCTTCACTACCCTCACAAACTATCTCTTCCCGCCTTCCTCGTCCACACCCACACCCGCCATCCTACAAGATGTCGACACCGCGCCCTGCCGCTTCCTCCTCGACAACTCTACATCCTCAACCGTCGACCTCCCTGACGGTCGCAAAATCGGCTTCGCTCAATACGGCTCACCAACCGGAAAGCCCATTCTCTACCAGCACGGCTTCCCTGGCTCGCGGCTCGAAGGTGCACATTTCGATGACTTGGGCCGCGAGTTGGGTCTGCGTATCATTGGGGTAGATAGGCCGGGCTATGGATTGAGTTCACCGAATCGTGAAGGCAAATTATTGGATTGGGCACGGGATGTCGGTGTGTTGGCGGAGAAGTTGGGTTTGGAAGAGTATGGGGTTATGGTATGTATCTATGTTTGGGAATGTTGATCCAGGCGTGAAAGCTGATATCGGACCATGCAGGGAGTTTCAGGTGGTGGACCAGCGGCGCTAGCGTGTGCATATGCACTCCCTGCCAATAAACTGAAGGTTGTGTGTCTGGTATGTGGCGTGGGTCCGCCCGATATTGGCATGAAAGGTGCGGACTGGGCGCATTGGGTTGGTTGGCCTTATGGGATCCGCTTCGCACCCTACTGTAAGCATTTACTAGTGACTGATTGTAATGTCAAAACGAGGCCTGACTGATTTACTTCCCTCTAGGGCTAGGAAGACTTTTCTGGCGCTCCAGCGCTATTGGCCGCATCGACTTACCCGATTCTCAACGCGTGGAAATGTTCATCAAAGAAGGCGCCAACGCAGCTGAGAGCGAGCGAGATATCCTCACCGACGTCGACTTTGCGCGCTTGGCCTGTGCAAGTACAAGGCAAGCATTCGCGCAAGGATATGATTATGTATGGGACGATGGGAAAATGAGCTGCAGTGACTTTGGTTTCAAGGTGAATGACATCCGAAAGAACTTGCCTGTACAATTGTGGTATGGGAAGAATGACACATTTGTGCCGCTGGTGCATGGATTACAGATTGCAGCGAGACTGGATGGTAGGGCGGAACTGAGGGTCGAGGATGAGGCGCATGCGGGCATTTTGCTTCATTGGAAGAGGGAAATCTTGGAGGCAGTGGCGAGGACCATAAGAGGCGATATCTGAGCGCACACATATCTTCGATCGTTCAAGTTTGTCATTCGGTGGGTATCGTCAAGGGCATGTTGGTTCGTTCATGTTAGGTGTCAAGTATTTTTATGATCTCCTCAAAGCGCAGTCTGCATAGACTCAAGAACATAACCTTAGAAGGTAGTCAGAACCCTCCTCGCTACTAAATGTGATTTAGAACAGAGATTGGCTGTACATGACATAAGAAGATGAGAAGGCCATAAGGACTGACAATGCAGGACATCTGGCCGATCAGCAAACGTTCGCGATTGAGTGGATCTTGCCCACTTGGATGCGTGGCGATGGTTGAAGCTTGGAGAATGGCACAGGATGGGCCAAATAGCTGAACGAAATTTTTGGGAACACAGTCGAGGCTTGTGATGTACCGGCATTCGTTGACAACGCTGCCTGGTCGCTGATGATGACTGCAAGTATGACATGATCACAAAGAGGGCACACTAGAAACTGCGTCTCTTGATCAGTGTGTCTCTAGGCTTTCATCCGCTCAATTGCCGTGAAGATTAACACTATCTTCTCCTTAGCTCTCCCAAGTGAATGGATGCTGGGAGCGCCACCGAGGGCGCATAGGGCGGAGAGAGCGATCCATACTCCAAACGCCAATCAAGATTCGGAGGCTGTTGTTCCTTGCCAGATGCGCCACTTATATCCTCATCGCCATCCACCGCCCTAAGCTCCGCATTGACATCTTCATCGAATTTCTTCTTCTCCCAGTTCCACCACACGCGCCAGCCTAGCGCGACAATGATCGTAAGAGGCACTGTGAAGACCCAATATACCCAGAACAGATCTGAGACGACCTTCTTGTCCGGCTCGCGTTGCCAGTCGAACATGCTTGTGCTGAAGATTGTTGCAATGAAGGTCCCTGGAAGGAAAAGTGTGGTAAGGAAGGCCAAGGTCTTCATGGCGGCGCTGTCGCGGCTGGATGCGGCGGCCATCTTGGCGCTAAGGCGGTTGTCGACTTGAGAGATAATGCTATAGAGCTACGGAATGTAAGCGTTCCATTCAGAACTTAGAAAAGAAGATATGGCTTACGATATTCATATCTGCTAGACCGTGTTCGCGTAGGTTGTTGTTGAGCCGCTTGACACTCTCCGCGGTAGCGTGCAGGTAATGTATCTTCGACCGCATGCTTATATAATTCTTTCTAAGTTCTCGGTGACTCTTCATTTCCGTGAGGATCTCTTCAAGATGTTTCGTACACGAGCACTGCCAGTCCGACATGGTAATACACGAGGTGTTCTCATGTATCAAACTGCTTAGTGATACGGTGAGCTCCCGCAAGTTGATCCTGGCTTGGGGTACCGGCAGTTCCGTGGCGAGGTTAAGAGGCTGAGTGTTATGCAGACGGCCCGATCGCGCTGTGCCCAAATCACGCTGCACATCTGTGAACTGATTTGCGAGTACAACTGTGCAGAAGTAATCTGCCCTGAGCAAATGATGTTGCATAATGACGGCTGGAAGTGATAATGCGTGGTTCCATGAAGATCTTGCAGCTTTGATAAGCTCGAATATCTCCGCACCCGCACGTTCATTCCACAGGTGATGATCATCGCCATAGCTTGTAATACCCGTACCATGTATGATCCCGGTCGAAAGGCCCGTAGCAAAGTCGTGAGAAAATGCCAGGCCGTAATTGCCGACTTGAAACTTTTGAGAGGCCTTCATAACCATACTCAAGCGAAGCGGAGTACCGTTGCTTTCGTCGATTTCTAGTGTATGCACCGATAATCCAGCTTCATCAGAGAGTCCAAGTAGTGTATGCTCAGGTAGATTAAAGTGCTTCTGGATTGCCAAGAATGTCTCCGTGTCAATGTCAAAGCTCGGTGGCTGGTAAAATGCTCGTTCCAGGAGAAGAAGCCTTATGCCTCCATTCGAAAACTTTTCCCCATTCTGCGCCTTCAGGGGCTCGTAGCTGCCACTTTGGGTCACCCACTCCAGTATTTCTTGATCTTCGAGGGTGCCATATCGACAGCGAGAGGCAAGATCGTCTTCAGCACTCGCAACACTCTAGAACGCGCCCTGGTAAGCTGAGTTATAGTCGAAATAGACAGCATTCAACACACTTCGTCAGAAACGAAAGCTTCGATGTATTCAGCCTTCTCTCTGCTAGGTATCCGGCGCCATACTTGTGTATCGAGTGTTGACTTCAAAGGCAGGTTGAACTGTAGATGAGAAGGCAGGGATACACGAGTGTAGGACAGCATCATGTGAAACGTGGTGTTGTGCCGGCATTGTAGCCCTCGATGTTACTGACTGTGGGCTGAGCCTCCGTGGCATCAGGAGCTGAAGATGCGGTGTTTGCGCTAAGCCTGATTAGAACACATGCCACCCGTCTAGTAGGACCCTCATGGAGGCTCTCGCAATCGCGTGAATTTAAGCGTTAAACTCTATATTGAATTGAAAGGCCTTTATGCTACTATATGCGCAGTGCAAGTAGAGCTGTACTAACACCTGAAAATATTCGCGCCGTGCCCATTTTGTGGTAAATGACATATCCCATCGGAGAGGTCAGTGCAGTGTACGGTTGTCGCAATCCTAAGACACAAATTGGGTGTCGAAACGGATATATTCAGTATGACTGTACTCATTGAGATTGCGCCATGAAAGAACTCAGTCTGAGCCATACGAGGCAGACGAGAAGATCCAATTTCTCAAATCCTCCTCTTCGTTGGAATATACCTCACCAGTACTCCCCTCATCCGTATCCAATTACCAAAATTTCGGCACAAACATCGGCGTCTCCCTCTTCCACTTCTGATAATCCTTCCTATCACCATACTTCTTATCATACTTATTCTCGCTCAAAGGCACACCACTAACCTTGAGCAACAAAAAGCTCACAAATGCCGGACTCGCCGCACACATGCCCGTAACCAGTAGCTGACTCGTCGCCGACCCACTCAGCCCCAAGGCCGCCTGCGCAGGCTGGCGGACAAGCAATCCTGCCGCCGCAATCGCAATGCCGGACCAAAGCGTCGCTTCACCAAAATAATTTGGGTGACGAGACTTGGACCAGAGGCCGTGTGTGAGAAACTCTTCAGAGTGTTTCTTATCTTTCTTGTCTTGGACCCATTTGCTCTTCTGGCGATCAGCTGTGACTTCAAAACTGAGGCCGAAGAGGAAGATTGCCAGACCGAGGATGTCTGTGATGTATGGGCGTGATGAGATAGCGGTACCGAAAGCCGAGGCTGCGTATGCGGAGCGTGGGACGGCGTTTACGAGGATGACGGGGAGCGTGCAGAGGGAGACCCATGTTGCCTGGGCGAAGAAGGCGACGTAGAATTTTGACGGCGAGACACGGATGTTGTCGAAGCGGGAGTCGCGTCCGGAGTCGGAGGAGATGCGCTGGAAAAGGTATGTTCCTACTATTATAGACATTAGTGCTGCGATGCGACTAGAATTTGCTCATAAAGCAAAAACGTCAGATGTGACATACACCTCGTTGCCCAGATGCCTACCGCAGCACTCAAGAGCGCCTGTCTCCACCACCACGTTCCTTGACCCAATCCACTGGTTCCAAGATACTCAGCCAAACCTCCTGGCATGGTTCCCGCATTTCGAGCCCTCAGGTAAGGCAGAAAGAGTGACAATGCCGTGCACGATAAGTACGTCAAGCTGCCGCTCAAGTCATAATAGCGCTCCGTCTGCGCCGCGATTGACGGCACAGCAACGGCAGTCTGAATACCATATGCCAGCGCAACCGAAGGGACGAGCGTGCGAAGTAGTGGTGATTTGAACGCGGTTGCGCGGAGTAAGGTCTGCAGGAGAGTCATCGTGGATGGTTGTCGCGTGAATCTTGACGCGACGAGCAACCTGGGAATGCAATCGAAATCTAAACCCAGTGGAAGGGCACTCAGGGTCCTTTATTTCTGTCCTTGCTCCTCCGACCGGAGCAGTGACGCGACGAATCCAGGTCCGGCGACATTGTTGGCGTGCCTGAAAGCGGTCGTTTGGTCGGAGCAGCTCGTGATGATTGGAGATCTGGACTCGGAAGCTCGATCGACATGCAATGTCGTCACTGCACGCTTGGGCAGATCACGACAGGGATGTGCTAGAACGACCGAAAAACATTACATTGTGTACTGCGGTAATACGTCAACATAAGTCTTGTATGCACATGAAACGGTACTTTTCGAGTCCGACACATCCGACGGGGGCCGTGGGTGCCGACTTTCGCACGTACCTATGGGGAACCCAGACGGTGCCTCGCGCCTTCGCCTGGATCTCATTGCAGAGCCAGATGAAGGCTGTCCTATTCCTAGTTCCGTCCTAATCTTGCTGTTCGAAAGTCGCTCTCAACGAGGGTCGCATCATTCCGAAGCTGTTAATTCCTAAAACTCGATAACCTACAATTGCGCTCCAGCAACTTCAGTGAGGCACTCCTGACAGCCTTCGCGTGTGTTTTGTCTCTATTGCAATTTTACAACATACGAAGGGCATCCATGCTATTGTATCAAGGCTGTGACTATGACCTTGGCAGCGTCCAAACATCTCTGCGTCGCGGTCAAGGTCGAGTAGCGGACCTGGTGTCCATGAAGGCTCACTAGAGGAGCAAAGGTACAGTCAATTCTCGCATGGCCAAGAAACTTGAAGATACAGGTGGGAGACACCGAGAATTAATGAGTGATACTCTACCCATCCAGAAAATGACAGCATACTTGTGGCACATAACCAAAGTCCAGACTGGCCAGGATTCTTCACCACAATCGCCTCTCAGACCACACCATATCTCTTCCCCCGCCCTTCCACTTCAATCGCAATTTCTCCATTCATCACGCCCTCCACGTATGCTTCTCCAACCACCTGCCACGCATCCTGGCATCCAATCTTTGCCTCTACATCTCTCAACTCCTGCTCCAATTGCGCCTTCTTCCGGCGCGAAGCATCCGCACCCACAATCCAGGTATTAGATATTCTGGACAGCTCTTTGCGAATATCATTCGAGCGCCGACGGAAGACCTCATCCATGTGTGCGAATACATACGGGCAGTTTGAGTCTGCGATGAGAAAGATGGCGTCGCCGTCTCGCAACCAGTTGGGTCCGATGCCCATGTAGCCGTTTGCTGTCACGAAGAAGCTTTGTGTCTTGATCCAGGGTAGATGTTTGGCTAATTGTAGCTCCACGTAGTTGGCTTCGTCAGAGGGTTTAGACGATTCATCGTGGCCCGAAGATGTAGTTGCATTCTCGTTGTTATTCTCGTTTTCGTGATCCATTGTGTCTATGATGCCGCTCACTTCACTGGTATTGTCAAGCTTCTCATCTTTGGTTCCTGCTTTGTGTATGGCGCCCGTTTCATGCGCCACTCCGAGAAGGGCTTCTTCACTTGCCGTAGGCGACGCGTGAGTCTTATCTGCACAGGTTTTCGTCTTCAATCGCTCCTGAGCTGGCTTTGGCCACGGCGCATTTGGAAATCTTGACTGGACCCTCGCATATGTGGCGTTCATCCCTTCGACATCCAGCGAACCATTCGAATCATAGCAATACCTCAAATCACCCAACTTCTGCCAGCTGCCGGGGATCTCAGTTCGGACGAGCCAGTCGAATTGCGCACAACAGTACTCCAACACTTTTTGGGTGTCTCGTTCACCCACAGCTTCTTCTTGTAGACGATACCGAGACATGACGATGTCGATCATAGTGTCAAGACCTGAACGCCCAGTAGATCGATAAGTCAAAGGGACCGCGTCGGCCATGAATTCGAGAAATCGAACTGCCTGGACCCCACCGCACGTCAACATTCTTACGACGGGGCAATGCTGTGCAACGACATCGAATTTGACAGCGGTCAGAAAAAGCGTTGTACCATCTGAAGAGATTTGCGGCGCGACATCTCCCATCCCAACAGATGATTGGACTGGCTTGCCAGGATTGTTGTGGGCGAAGAACGGCTCCATGACTTTTGTCGTCCATGGGGATGGATCCGGTACCCATGACGGGTAATGGTATACTGGTAGGTCCGGAAGCGTTAAGTCATTTGGTAGGGGGCGATGGCGCAACGTTATTGACAACAGAGTGTCCAAGTCTTGATGTGAGAGGATACAGGCTGCCAGATTCAGCAGCACGTGTTCGGTGTCTACGCCATAGTCGACATGCAGAGCATCCCACAGTCTGCGGTCTGAGATTGAGGCTACGCCGTCCTCTATCGAACTTCCGCCTGCAAGTGCGCTCCGTGTTGGCAGCTGGAGGGCTTGGTCAATGACGAAATGGTCGGGCTGCACTAGAGACAGGCCCGCGAATATCATATCTCTAGCATCGGATGCTTTTCGACCTTGGACCATATTCAACCACTCCAAAAGAGTGATCTTGCGACTAGCGTCCAAGGTCCCACTGGAGTTCAACAATTCCGGTATTTTCCTGATATGCCCCATCCACAGGGGAACGAAGCGCATGGCCATCTCCCACAGCGAGCTGTCTGATATGCTTTGCTGGAACAAGTTGATTGTAGATGTTATGACTTCGGTCTCAAAGTAACAATCGCCCAGAATGAACTCACTTTGGCGGGCTAGACGCTTTTCTTGAACAATCCATAGCCGACGAAACCAACGACGAGTGAGCAGATACGCTCCTGCCACTATGCACTCGAGGTCCTTGAGATGATCCAGGAACGACTCGCTCTCAAAGAATTTGACCACGTGTTCGCTGCGAAGTGCTCCCGGCTGTGCTTCTGGTGAGTTCATGCAACACCTCATGGATAGTCGTCTCATTCCAGGAAGCAACAAAGTGGGCATCTCGCCGAGCCAGATGACGACTTTTGCCGCCGACTCATATATTCGTCCCATCATTCGGACCTGTGCATTCCGCTCTTCGGCGTCATTTTGATTAATGCACAATGCATCGATCCAATACTCGCGAGATTCGATCCGCCTGAGTCGAAGCAGGAGTTTGTACAGGTTCGACTGCACCACAATCGACATGCCATCGACAAATATTGTATGCCCGCTTGCTGAGTGAAATATCGTATGCCCGCTTCCTGAGTGAAGGTCTGGATCTGCCCAGATCTGTTCGTGTTGCTGCGAAGAGTCCTTTTCCTCTTTCTCCCTATCGACAAAGCCTTTTCTACCAAAGAACACTTGCAGTGATCGCGAGAATTCTGACAATGCTTTTTTGACGCTGAATATATTGTTAGCTCGCCAGATTGTCCAGAACGACTTGTCCTCTCTCCACGAATATGATATAGCTGTGAAATAGGGATCATCATTCAGGTCCACTGTGCGAAACGAACATCGAATTGGCTCTGAGAATGTTCCTTCCTCTATTCGAACGAGACGAATGCATGAAGACTGGGAGAGAGATTCATAGGTGCATTCTCGTGCCCACATCCGCTTCGTCAAGTTAGCTGTGATACTATCACCGAAGTATACCATGCCCGAGAGTATTTCGATAAGAGCAAGACTTACTGCATATTGCTCTTTAAACCTTCGCAGAATCGCACCTTCATTCCATCGTCTCGATAGCACAGTTTGTAGCCTGCGGCATACTCCGTCGAAAGCAACTCTAGCACTCGACCTATCGTTCGTCTCAGACATTGTGTGCAGAACACTCCCACTCAGACCTCTTGCACACGATCAATATGTTAAGATGTACTTGCTTATAAGTAAGACTTGGAAGAAGATAACATTACTACTGCCATCATGAGAATAATCACACAAGGCTAAAACGAATTCCAAGGCTTGGCATGCTTTTCGTGGGGAGAAGGCGGGGTTTGCCAGCTCACCTCAAGGGCTTGCTGTACCACTCGCGCCATGGCGTTTAAAATGAAAGCTAAGTGGTATGATTTGTTTCAACGTCGAGACTATATTGTTGTTACTGCATGCTAACATCTCTGAAAGGACATCTCGCCCGCTACACCTATATGCTACCATCAGAGCAGCGCAGATATTCCCGAAGGCTAGTAGAGTTCTACTAACGTTACACATTAGTAGCTGCTTCAGAAGTGTCCCCCAGACATGTTGATATCCCGTACCTTTGCTTTGCAAATACGCCTTTAACGACAGTTGATGGAATTTGTTGCTCTATTCATGGCACAACAATATGTATTCGAACATCAGATGATATCGCATGACCTGGTCGATCGCTCACACACTCCGAAACGCCTTGCAATAAAAGGCAGTCAAAGCCCACAAGCCCCAAATGCTCGCGCAACAAAACAGCAAGCCGCCACGAGGAAGCTATCGGTCGCTATGCTCTACCCAATAGGTTCGAGCTACCACTCTTCCGAAGGTTCTACTTTCGGAACGCAGCGGCCACTTCGTTCGTTCCCCAATCAATCTCCACTTCGCCAGTATATACATCTTGATTGATTCTGATTGTGCGGTCGGACACGTCATTGTACTTCTTCTCGCATTCTTTGAGCACCTTGAAGACAAGGTCGCGGCTAATGGTCGGATCGTCGGCGTCGCCAAAGTGCTTGTCGACGCGCTTCTTGAGGGCCTCGATGCCCTTGCGAAGTTCCTTAGAATCATGGCCGTGAACGAGCTTCTTGAAAACGGAGCGAGAGTGTGACGAGCGCTGTGCGATGGATTGAGCGCTGGCGCCAGGCTGCGTAAGGAGGGTCTCGGTGGATTCGACGAATTCCTGGAAATTGTTAGTCGTGAGGTCCAGTTGCACAAGAAAGTTCAAACATACCAAGAGCTTGCCCAACGGCCTTCGGATGACAGCGTCGACATAGAGGTTCATGTGCTCATCATACTCTTCATGGGCCTTGTTCTTCCAGAACTCAAGAACTGAGTCATCTCTTGCGTCCACTTCTTCCATGTAATGGTTCATGTTCTCAATGAGCAATATGTGATAGTTCAGGGCCTCCTTGTCCTCTGGATCTCCTTGGCCCTGTGATGCCATCACTGTTGGTGACTCCTTGGCGATCACCTTCAAGCTTTCAAACATAGCTTTGTTGATTCTCTGGTAAGCATCGTTAACCATGCGGCGTACTTCAAGTTGCTCGCCGCCGTCTGAGGCCGGTGGTAGCATGTTTTCGATGGCAGCAGCAAAATGTGGGAATGTTTTCATGAAGGCAATAACTCCCTTGCGCTTCTTGATCTTGACTTTAGTGTCTTCGATAGCTCGGATTTGCTCGTCGAGGAAGCGGTTGAAGAGGCCCTTCAGGCGTTCGTGTATCTTTTGCAAGTTTCGTGTTAGGAAGTCTTGGTTTGAATCCTCAATGTCGACCAGCTTTCGATCGACTGCCCCAAGGATGCCGACACCTTGCCTGAGATGATTATTAGGTGTGTGAAACAATAGCACATCACTTCAACTTACAATGGGTCTGCTTGTACTGCCCAGTCCACGAGACTCTGTATTTCAGTCGGCCAGAATGAAAAGATCTCCTCCATCACACCCGTGACGTGCTTTGCCATAGCCCGGTCAGCTTCAAACTGTTTCCGGATCCACAAGTTTGGCCCACGACGATTTTCGGGCGAAGCCGCCTGGACGGCATCGGGGAAGTCGACCGCGTCATTGGAAGTTGCGTGGAAGAATTCCGTGATGAAGTTTTGCTCCGTCAGAAGCACGGGACCTGTGTCTTCCAGAACTCGGCCGAAGACATCAAAGGCGTAGAGCTTGCCATCTTGAGCCTTGTTCGCCTTCTTGTCCTCCTTCTCACCAGATGCTGAGCGGAGGCCACGAGCAAGAGTTTGACTCCGCTTCACGGTCAGCTTCCGAGCAGTGCCGGTGATACTCTCTGTCTCCTTCTCCTGTGCTGTGAACAAAAGCTCTTGTTCTTCTCCTGTTGGTTTCCGGGCGAACTTCCTCCACACCAGGATGTTGTCGCGAACCTCGTCCTGGTAGATCTTGGCTGCTTGCATCTGATACATGCGGAGCAGTGCATCCCACGAGCTCCTGTCGATCTCTTTGGCAAAGAGCATGACAGGACTCAACATCCATAGCTCGTTGCGGCCAATATCGTGCGCTTCCACATTCTTCTTCAGGGACGGCATGGAACCCTGATCAATATTCTTCAAAGCGTCCCTAGTTGTCATGAACGCTGCGCCAAAGGTGATCTCCATATGCTTCTTCAGTCGATCCAAGAACATAGCCCCCTCGCCAAGATACCTATCACGCTTCTCTTGAAGCGCCTGCATTCTAGCAAGCTCGCTGTTGCCAAAGCCTGAGGCGCTTGTAATCTTCTCGAGTTCACCAGCTGAGCGGCTGCCGGCGACGAAGGTCGGATCGATAGTGATGAGCGCCTTGTAAAGGAGAACTAACGAGGACTCAATATCCCTCAGGCCATTGATTTTGCCAATTGGTGCTCGTCGAAGAGATTCCAGCTGATCGGAAGTAATCGAGATCGTCTCGACTAGCTGCTGAAGTTCGTGTTGGAGTAACCGTTGGTTAGCTGTCTGGACTTGCAGACCCTGGCTTTGCGCTTCGATAAACGCGATATCATCGTTCAGGCTCTATTCCTTGGTCAGTTCTCTGCGACATACATTTCGGTTTCGATTGGTTATACGTACACCCAGCTCGACATTGTACAAAGTCAGCAAGCCCTCAAGCTCATCACATTCTGCAATCGCGCGGTCAAGCATGCGCTCAACAGCCTCGACTCGGTCATCCTTCTGCTCAAGATGGTTAAGCCAGCTTCCAGCCTCGACTCGGGCGATCTCGCGTTTGATGTCACTCTCCAGCGATTCGATACGCTTAGCCGAGAGCTCACTGCTGCCCCAGCCAAGCTCGGAGAGTAGGCTTTCGAATTCGATACCTTGCTCATCGATCATCCTAGGATCAATGCCAAGTTTAGAAATATTCATGATCTGTTGGTTAGATCTGCGTTTCTTGCGTCGGACTTCAGGTTCTGGGCTGGCCTTCTGAGGTGTTGCCTTGTTCGGAGACAGCGCCTTCTCCTCTTCCGTATCTGCAGGAGGAGTAGCGGGTGTCGGCGACAACGGGCTCGACACGGTGACGGAAGGAACGACTTCCGTGCTGATGCGCGGTCTTTCTTTCGAGGCTCTGTCTGGAATAGCCTTTGGTGGTTCTTCAGCTGGCTTTGGAGGCTCCTCCTTGATGGGCTCCTTCGGCGCCAAACGCTGGGGCACGAAAACGCCGCTGATGCCGTCGGGCTCATCAGACGCCTTTGCCTCCTTGGGAGCAAACAATTTGGCTGCAGCACCGCCCGCACGTGGCTTGAAGGCGCCGGCAGCGGCAGCGGCCTTTCGAAATTTGCTAGCCGCCTCTACTGTGCCGAGGGTCTTCTTCACCATGGGACCCATTCCAGGCCGCTCCGTCTCTTCTGTTGGGGATTTCACAACCGTCGCTGCCTCTGACTCTGCAGCGGCTGGCTGCACGGCCTGTGCCTGCTCAGGGGGTTCAGACGTTGCTTGTAACGGAGCCACTGGTACCTGTGGAAGCGGTGATGTAGGAGGTGGTGTTGGTTGGGCGGGAGGCGGTAGTTCCTGTGCTGATGGAACGTTGAGCGGTGGTGCGGCTCTGGGCCTCTCGGGCATCTCCTGTGGGCGTCTTCTTGGAGGTACATCGATCGGCGGCACGGGAGATGCCGAAGGCGTGTGGAATTCGGTACGTGGCTCGGTACCGAGGCTGCGTTGGGAACCTTCCGAAGGTCGTGCTTCCATCAATGGCCTTCTCCGCTGCGGTGGCTCTTCTGGTGGCACATCTTCGTTTCGGGTGAAATTGGAGCTCGCGTTACTCTGAGAAGTGCCAGGGCGCAATCCGCGTGGTGGTGAGAGGTCCCTTCGTTGTTGCGGAACGCCATTCAAACGTCGCTGGTCAAGAGGCGGCACGCTCGGAACTCCTTGTTCAGAAGAAAAGTCTTCCACTGACCGCTGTGATCTCTGCGACTGGCCATCTTCACCTCCTCGTCGTCCGGGGCTCAGACTAGGTGGGAAGTTGCTTGATTCCGGGGTTCTTGGTCGATTCACGAACTCAGATGTTGAGGACTGGGGCGTCAATGTTTGCGAAGGGAATTGTGGTGTCGGGGGCATGGGGTCGCGTCCTTGCATAGGCGGCCGCATTCTCATGCTGTCACCACTTGGCCGCGATCGGAGGCTTTGATCCATAGAACGCTTCTGCCTCAGATCTGGCATAGATGGCATGGCCGGAGGACCCTGCCCAGGAGCAAAAGGTGAGGGTCTGCGGGCATCGTCTGAAGTGCCTGGCCGGCTACCGTTGCGCATTTGATCGTCTGGAGGACCAGGTCTTCTTGGCCCCTGATACTCGCCTGGCGGCCGTCTGAAGTTTGGATTCTGGCCTGGCATTAGCGCTCTGCGTCCGTCGTCAGAGAGCATTTGAGGGGACTCTCCAGGCCTTCGAGGTGGAGGGCCAGGAGATTTTGGAGGCATTGGACCACGCTCAGGCGTGCCTTGTCGCGCCTGCGCAGGCTCCCTGCCATCTCTAGCACCAGCGGGGCCAGCAACGCGCCCCTCCGCTGTGGCTAGGTGGGGATGGCCGTTGGTAAGACCGTTTAGTTCAGTTGCACTGAACCCAGTCAAGATGGGGAACTCGCCCTTGGTGTACTTGTTGTAGATCTTGACCATGCTGCCAATGAAGAACTCCTTCTCCTTGGCGGTTCCAGCTTCCCAGTAGTACGGCTTGGTGATTGTCACGGTGAAACCCTTGTCGCCCGCCCACTTCTTCCGTTGTGCCTCCTCTTCATCTTTGGGGATCAGATGCACGTAGTTCTCCACGGCCGATAGATCCTCCATGGGCCACGATTTGCCAACGGAAAAGGTCCCATTCGCATTTTCTCGTGCTTTATGCAGCTTGACTCTCCCAGTGTTCCGGACCGAGATCATGATGATGCGGGCCTTCTTGTTAGAGGCGGGAGCGGTCGGAGGCGGAGGGGACTGCGGATACGAGCCGTCTTCTTGGACGCGAATGTGTGTGATGTACGATTCCTGGACTGCGAGAGTCAGTCTCTGTTCTTTCTTTGCAATTTGAATGGTCCAAAAGCATTCCGCAGTGCACTCAACCCGCCTGACCACGCCACTACTTACGTTGTCCTTGGTCGTCGACCTTGGCAAAGCAGCTTTCTGTAATGCGACGGCGTTCATCGTCAAAGCGCTCAGCGCGGGACATGGCTGACGGAGTAGAACCAGAGCTGTTGGTTGACGGCGGCCCTCTCGCGCCTGCTGTCGACGGGCGACTGGGAGGACCTCTGGCGTCTCCCAGCCCATTGGGGTAATTGCGCTGCCTCCCGTCCATTATGGCAACTCTACTGCCTCGCAGTAATCCGGATCATGTGTGGAGTGGCTGGTACAGCATGACAGGAGGTTTCACTGAAGCTCTCGTGGCTGCTGTGGACGTTGTGTCTCAAGTTTCGGTGCCATGCAAGTGACAGGTGGGCTTGCGCATCCGTGGGCGCGGAGCAACGTAGCGTCAGTGAGCGGTGCACGACGCGGGCAGCAGGCGGACATGGGCAGACGCGGCGGTGTCGGACAAGGTGGACGCCCAATGCGCATTCCAGCAAAAGACGGCAGCGGCGAGTGAAAGCGAGACTGTCTTACTGCAGTGCGGAGATGGCGTCGTGTACTTCATATCGACGGCAGCCCGAGCGCTCGGGGCAGTGACAGGGATGATTGTTTGGGTCTAACGTAGTTTATAAGCGAGCGCCGCGTACAAGCGAGCGCCGCGCCTCACCAACTTTGCGCGCCTCTTCAAGCGTACAACTCAACCACAATAGACAGCAGTATATTGATAGTTATACAATAGATTAAGTAGTATCTACAGAGTCTTTTTTGCACGTACGGGCGTTGTGCCCAGTCTCTCTGCACCTGCTGCAGCGCGCAAGAGCCTGGCGGCTGAGGCCTGATTGCTCTCCACCTTGACGCTCTTCACGAGCAATCTGTTGATCAGCCTCACGTTGGGCGAGTATATCCTCGCCAGCTCCCTTTGTCAAGACTCCCTGCTTCTGTACGCGCTTTTTCTTGCGCTGCTTTCGCTTTGACGCTGCCTCGTTAGCCTTCTCAAGGCTGGTGATCCTCTCGCGCATCAGCTTAGCTGACAGGATCATCACCTCAGCGCCCTTCTTGAGCTGGTTGATTGCCTCAATAATCGACGCAGGCGAGGAGCTCTTGTGTTGGCGTACGCGCTCGCGAATCAGCGTTGATTGAGCCTCAAGCTCACGCGCGTTACTCGGCGTACGAGCCTGCCAGACAGCCTCTGGCAGAGCAGTAGGTGTGGGTGTACGCAGCTGTACGTCCAGCTTTGACAAGACAGCGTCTGGCTGAAGAGGTACAAGGCCTGCGCCTCGAAAGGCTGAGCAGATATTAGCTGTCGTGAACGCGCGGTCAAAGGCTGCTTTAAAAGCTGGCAGAAACTCAAGCTTCGTAATGTGGTTAATGTGGTGTCGGATAAGAGCCTCAACCTCGCGGCTGTACGCGCGCTTTAACGGCGAGAAGCAGCCGACATCAAGAGGCTGCAGCAGGTGAGATGAGTGAGGTGGCATGCAGAGCGTATAGATATTGTTCTCCTTGCAGAGCTCTTGAAATTCAAGAGAGTGGTGGCTCTCATGGCCATCAAGGACGAGCAGGCGACGCGCACCTACAACACGAGTCTTCGTGTGAGCGTTGAAGTGCTTCAACCACGCAACTCCAAGGTCGTTGTTTGTCCAGCCGTTGTCGCTAACTGCGATCACCCAGTCGCGTGGGATAGCTGCCTCCTCGTACCAGGCAGACAGGTGATACTGGCCAGCAAAGATGAGAAAGGGTGGAACTGTCCAGCCAGCAGCGTTGATTGCAGCGATCACCGTCACCCACTCACGATTGCCAGGCTGAATAGCCTTTGGCCGGCCTCTTCTCTCTGACCCAGTCACGACAAGCTGAGTCGTAATCTTGCCCATCATAAAGCCAGCCTCGTCAAAGTTATAGACGTCCTCGTCGCAGATACCCCACTTGGCCTTTGTCTCCTCTACAAGCTCAAACCAGCGTTGTATAAGGATAGGATCTTCACACAGAGCTCTCTGCCTATCGTACGCTCGATTGAAACGCGTCGTAAGACTGTCTGTACGCCTGACAAAGTTGCGCGCCCAGTGGACGCCAACGTGACCAGCGTCGCGCGCAGCCAGCAGCTTATCAGCCATATCACGTACAGCTGCGTACGTGGGCGCGAATCCACGTTGATCAAGGTCGAGTATATGTCTAACAATCACCTCCTCTTCTAGCTGGGTAAGCTTCTTTGAGTTGGGCTGGCAATCGCGTCGTGCAGGCTTCCCAGCGCGTCAGCGTCGGATCGTTCGTTCAGCTACGTTGTAGACTGCTGCAGCATTGCGATTACTTTGAATTTGTTTAGTTTGAATAGCTGAGATTGCAAGCTGAATATCTTCTTCTTTTGAAACCATTTGACTTGCGTGGCGTAGAGTTATTGTACGTTGAGTTCAAAGAGGCGCGCAAAGTTGGTGAGGCGCGGCGCTCGCTTGTACGCGGCGCTCGCTTATAAACTACGTTAGCTTCCCGAGGCTGCAATGCCGCCCGCGACAACTTTTTTTTCGCGCCTGCAAGACTACCTTCACCGTCCACCCACTCCCTCAATACCCACTCGATTGCTTCAGAACAGCGTTTCGAAGCCATGTCAACCGACAAGAAACTCACAAAGAAGTCAGGTGGCGACAAGAAAGCGAAGAAGACCACCAACACGACACGCGATGCCTCAGCGACTCCGGACACGCCAGTACCGATCAGCTCGATAGAGTTGTTTCTCAAGCAGAAGGGCTACAAGGACGCCGCAGGAAAGCTCAAGGAATACGAGGAGTGGCAAAAGACGCAGAATGCGCCCGAGCCCATGGACGTTGACAGCGATAGCGCATCGAGCTCTGCCTCCAGCAGTAGTTCCGACAGCGACTCGAGCAGTGACTCGAGTAGTGACTCTAGCAGCGACTCAGAGGCCAGCCAAAAGAAGCCTTTGAAGAAGGTCAAAGCCAGCAAGAAAGCACCAGCCAAGGCCGCTTCGTCCAGTTCTAGCTCAAGCTCGTCCAGCTCAGATTCCTCCGACTCTTCTGATTCCAGCTCTGATTCAGAGTCGGAAGCAGAAGTTGCGCCCAAGTCAGCAAAGACAAAGAAGGTCACCAAAGCCAAATCGGTGTCATCATCCTCGGCTTCCTCTTCAAGCGACTCTTCAAGCGATTCTTCAAGCGACTCTTCAAGCGACTCTTCAAGCGACTCCAGCAGCGACAGCAGCGACTCGGACACAGAGCCTGCGAACAAGCCTCTGCCCGAATCCGGCTCAGACTCCTCCAGCGCATCGAGCGACTCGTCTTCAAGCGACTCGGACAGCGACAGCAGCTCGGAATCCGAAGCTGAAAAGGTCACAAAGGCAAAGAAGGTCAAGAAGGTCAAGAAGGCAGCATCTGTCACCTCATCGTCAGCGTCTAGCTCGTCAGATTCATCGAGCGACTCCAGTGACTCTAGCTCGTCGGAAAGCGATTCCGAGGCAGAGAAGAAGGCCCCAGTCAAAGCCACACAGGCCGCAAAGAAGGCCGCGTCATCCTCATCATCGTCGAGCGACTCAAGCTCTTCTGACAGCTCGTCCGATTCCGACTCGGATGATGAGGCAGTCCCTAGCTCCGTCCAACGCAAGGGCTCGTCCACCGATTCATCTGCGACTCTCCCTGCTGGCTCGCCCATCCCGGCAGCTGGTAGCAAACGCAAGTACAGCGGCTCGCCATCTGCGGAAGAGCCTGTAAAGGCTAAGAAGAACCACGTCGAGAACCGCTTTCAGCGCATCAAGGCCGACACCAAGGTAGACCCAAAGCTTTCGAGTAACGCCTATGTGCCCTACGATTACGCAGAGCGCGCCCATGCCGATCTGATCGTCACCAAGGGTAAAGGCTTCACAAAAGAGAAGAACAAGAAGAAGAGAGGTTCGTACCGTGGCGGTGCCATTGACACAGCGGGCGGTAAAGGCATTAAATTTGAAGACTGAAAGCCTTGGACTGACATTGCCTTGGGATAGGATCAGGTCCAAGGATGGCCTTTGGGGGGAAAGAGTGGACGTTGAAGGATTTTGAAGACGAAGAGAAGAGGCTGCGTAGAGAGTTGTCCATCATAGGGCTACGCAGAGAGTTGTCCATCTTGAAGTCGGTCGCAAAGAGGTTGAAGAGGACGACTTGATCATGTCCATACACGATTTCCTAGTGTGCAAGGAGTATCTGTATCCTGCAGAGAAGTGCAAGCAAAACTGTCAAGACCAAAAAGTTGATGTTTCTTGGGAAACGGCGCGTCTACCAATACTGTGGTGGATCCTAGCGTCTACGGTGTATAATAGATGATAGACGATTGATTGAATTGGCGAGGCCTTCTACATTTTAGAGTAGCGTCGCTTATCATATGGCGATAACAGATTGCAAGCTGGACATGCTGTTTCACATCCATTTGTACATGCGACTCCCCCGGCCGTACGCTGTCACACCGTAGTCCCATCACGAGGGATGTTGATACAGGTACAGCTGTCGCCCACTTCATGCTGTCCCAAGGCCTCTACTGTTACTTCTCCTTCTTTCACCACTTGCGGCACTCGATACCCCTCTTCACATTCCGCCCACGGTTCAATCCTTTAATGTCTTATCCTCTCAATTCTTCCTTCTTCACTCCTTTCCTCCACTGCCTTCAGTTTGATACTCCACCGGCAGATCCATCCCCACTCTCCTCGCACTCAATCGCACCCGCTCCTCCTCACTCATTCCCATGCCCGGATTATACCGCTCAATCAGCGTGATGTACGTGCGTTGCGCCGCCACATATTGCGCGAATTGCTCGGCGGTGTGGATTTGGGTTGCGGAGCTGGTTGGTGGGTTGGCAATGGTGGCGCGGATGCGTTGTTGTAGGGTCGAGGGCGAGGAGAGCTTGTGGTGTGCGGTCCGCGTGGGGATTGTGCTGGCAGGTTGCGGGAGGGGGAGTTCGCGGAGAATACGACGATAGAGGGAGCGGACTTGTGGGGCGGGGGCGGGGGCGGACATTGTTGGAGGAAGTTGTCGTGTTGTGTTGGATTCGAGGGATTGGTTAGAAAGTAAGAGCGCGCAATGCGGGTTTGGATGTGTTGTCGAGGTTTGGCTAGAGGTCGGCGCGGAGGTGCTGCGGCGAAAAAGTTATGGAAGCTTTGACCAAGAGTGAACTTCATCGGCGCATGGGTGCTCGTTTCTTCTAGTTCTCTCCTTCGATGTCGTTATTTCCGACGACTTCGAAATACGTATGCCAGCACTGTGTTCAGACTATTGCTCGTCGTCAATATGTATCCGCCACGCTCCCACGATCATACCCGCGACCGGCATTGTCGAGAAGGCGTCAAGCGCTGATACAGAAGCATGAGTTCCAGCTATGGAAGGCACAGAGAGAAGAGTCCCCGGAGAAGACAGGGTCGAAAGATGACTCTGCAAATTCGAATAGATTGAAAGAAGAGTTTGAAGAATGGAAGACAAGGAAGCTCGCCGTAATAGCGAAAAGACGGCAGAGGGAACAAGCGGCCATAAACCGAAAGACACCACCTTCCGATGATGTCGCTCCTCAAGGGTCAGACAGCAGGCTCCCTACCGTCAGGAAGTTCGTGGCCCATCCATCAGCAGACGCTGCATCGGCGGGAAGTAGACTACAGGTTCGCCGAATGGTACCGTCACCAGCGAAAATGGTCGATCGTGATGAACCAGAGGGAATACCCGAGTCCATAGACGGAAGAGGTCAACCACGTCTCGGACGCCAGAAACCAGAAGGGCAGGAAATGGGAGTGTCCAAAGGCTCACGCATGGGGGCTAGGGAGACAGAGATCGCTAGGAATCACACGTTTGAGCAAGCCCAAGGTTCCTCCCAAGACGCAATGAAAGACCAATCGACCACGCCTACCATAGCTAAGCCGGCTGAAAGACTGGTCCGACGCTCGGGAGGCCGCGTACGACGAGTTCGGCCGCTTCAAGTACGATTTGGGGCAGACCCATCTCAAGGCCCTCCTGAGGGGCGAGCTAGCAGCTCGGGGAGTGCCTCTGATGAATTGATACCCTCCTCACCTTCTCGGAGTGTAGCTGCGTCCGTCGAGCGAACCACTTCCACACATTTCAAACAAGAGTCGGCCCAGTCGGCGGTGAAGGTGCACGACCACTTCAACATGTACTGGGAAACATACCCGCCTACCATTCAGCAGCTGGCTCGTGCAAACACATTCTTCATCAAAGATCGGAAGCCGCCTCGACTGCTCAGTAGTGCGGCGCAATTCAGAAAGGTGCCCGATTCGGACGTGCCCGAAGTCGCCTTTGTTGGGCGTAGCAACGTTGGCAAAAGTAGTTTGCTTAATGCAGTCGTAGACGCCAACGTGAAGGATCTAGTTGCACGAACAAGCGCAACACGGGGGTTTACCAAGACGATGAACTTTTATGGGATAGCGACAGGGTCTGGTGTGACAGTGGAGAAAGACGCCCAGGGCCATGAAAAGATTGTAGGCCAAGGCGGCCTGGTGATTGTCGATATGCCCGGCTATGGCGAAGGATCAATCACATCATGGGGCGTGGAGATCATGAAGTACATCCAGTCGCGTAAGCAATTACGTCGGGTGTTCGTACTACTCGATGCCGAACACGGTATCAAGGACAAAGATCGTTCACTGCTGGCTTCACTCCGCCTTGTTGGGGTCTCCCATCAGGTCATACTCTCGAAAATGGACAAGCTGTACATTCCCAAGGCTACGGACATCAAGCGCTTTGACAAGAAAAAAGGTGTTCGGTTGAAGCCTAAGGGCAAGGTGGAGACTCTCCACGCAGCAATGGGGAAACTCAAACCTGAGATCAAGCCGCCAGTTGGAGGTGGCGCTCTAGGCGAGCTACTCGCTTGCAGTAGCGAACTCGTGGTAGATGGAAGGAGACTCGGTATTGACCATATAAGGTATGCTGTACTAAAAGCAGTGGGACTCGACGTTGCGCCTGCTAGTTGGTCGCGACCAGAGAAGCACAAAGTGGGAGAGATGGAAGAGGTGAGGAAGGTCAAGGGCTTAACGCTCAAAAAGGACAAAAAGGAGTTGAAGTCGAGGAATGCACTGAGGGCCAGCAGAGAGGGAAAGCGGTTGTTGCTTCGAAAGAGAGCTTAGAGATTTGATACCCAACGATACCTACTCCACTTCTTGAAAGAAACTACATGCCATCTCGTTCTCGGCCATCATTCTATTCTCATCAATTAATGCACAGGCAACATCATCTTAACTTGGATCCTTAGCAGTAATTTGAAAATGTTGATGATGGAGACCGATGACATCAGCAGCTGTGAACGAGGCGGAAGGCACGTGTGCTTGGCAGCGCTAGGACCTCTACGACCAGCTTGCGGTTCGCCGCATCATTCGCAGACGCCAGAGGCATCCATCAACCTTCAACAACGCACCTCACGCCCCACCATCTCTCGAGATACGCCATCTTCGCCGGAAGACCTGTCTCTTGAGCTGCCATCATGGCGCCACCCAAGGACACCATGTTCCGCTCGGCGGACATGTCCTTGACGCAGCTCTACATCGCCAACGAGATTGGCCGCGAGGTCGTGTCCGCGCTGGGAGAGCTGGGAACCATGGACTTTAGAGATGTATGTCATGAGATGGGGCTCGGAAGCTATAGGGAAGCTTCAGAGATGGGACTGTGGGCTGACGAGTCGATTTGCTAGCTCAATTCCGAGACGACCGCCTTCCAGCGCACCTTCACGCAGGAGATCCGCCGCCTTGACAACGTGGAGAGACAGCTCAGTATGGTAGACCAAGGCAAAAATGTCGGGCGTCGCTAATGGTTCGTAGGGTACTTTCGCGCCCAGATGGAGAAGTCGAGCATCCCGATGCGATCCATCTACGACTTCAATAACCCCTTCACCGCGCCGTCCGCATCTGAGATTGACGAGCTTGCCGACAAGAGTCAGAGCTTGGAACAGAGAATCGCCTCGTTGAACGAGAGCTACGAGACATTGAAGAAGCGCGAGGTGGAGCTCACAGAATGGCGCTGGGTCCTGAGAGAGGCCGGTGGCTTCTTCGACCGGGCCCGCGGCCAGACGGAGGAGATTCGGCACTCTCTTGACGACAATGACGATGCGCCATTGCTGGCAGATGTCGAGCAGAATGGCCAAAGCGAGCCTGGTGCGGAGCGCTCCTTCACCGTTATGAACATTGGTTTCGTCGCTGGTGTCATCCCGCGTGAGCGCATGGGCGCTTTTGAGAGGATTCTCTGGCGTACCCTTCGCGGCAACTTGTACATGAACCAGTCCGAGATTCCGGAGCCCATCATCAACCCCGAGACCAATGAGGAGACTAGCAAGAACGTCTTCATCATCTTCGCGCACGGCAAGGAGATCATCGCCAAGATCCGCAAGATCTCAGAGTCCCTCGGTGCAGACTTGTACAGCGTGGACGAGAACAGCGAGCTCCGTCGCGACCAGATTCGCGAGGTCAACACCCGGTTGAGTGACCTGGCCAGCGTCTTGAAAAACACAAAGTCGACACTGGATGCTGAGCTGACGGCAATTGGCCGCAATCTGGCTGCCTGGATGGTCATCATCAAGAAAGAGAAGGCTACCTACGAGACTCTGAACAAGTTCTCGTACGATCACCAGCGCAAGACGCTCATTGCCGAAGCGTGGGCTCCCACGAACGGACTCGGGCTCATCAAATCGACACTCTCAGACGTCAACGAGCGCGCCGGCCTTTCCGTCCCAACCATCGTCAACCAGGTCAAGACCACCAAGACCCCGCCGACGTACTTCAAGACGAACCGTTTCACTGTTGGCTTCCAGACTATCATCGATGCATATGGAACGATCAAGTACCGCGAAATCAACCCGGCTCTACCTGCCATTGTCACCTTCCCATTCATGTTCGCTGTCATGTTTGGTGATGCAGGTCATGGTGTCATCCTCCTTCTCGCAGCTTCTGCCATGATTTACTTCGAACGTCGTCTGGAGCGCAGCAAACTTGACGAACTATTCTCCATGATCTTCTACGGCCGTTACATCGTCCTCATGATGGGCCTCTTTTCGATTTACACCGGTCTCCTCTACTGCGACGCTTTCTCTCTAGCTCTTCCCTGGTACAAGTCTATGTGGGTTTGGGACGTGGATGACAAGGGCAACATGGGTCCTACCTCACATCGCGTTGAAGGCTACACGGTCCCATTCGGTCTGGATTACCGATGGCACGACACCACGAACGATCTGCTCTTTTCCAACAGCTACAAGATGAAGCTCAGTATCTTGCTTGGTTGGTGCCACATGACATTTTCGCTCATGTGGTCGCTTGTCAACGCGCGTTACTTCAAGACCAAGATCGATATCTGGGGTAACTTCGTGCCTGGCATGATCTTCTTCCAGTCCATCTTCGGATATCTTGCCTTTACCATTGTCTACAAGTGGAGCATTGACTGGACTGCCCGTGGTGAGAGCCCGCCCAGTCTGTTGAACATGTTGATCTTCATGTTCTTGCAGCCTGGTACGCTTGAACCTGGAACAGCGCCTCTGTATCCAGGACAGGCTATTCTTCAAGTCATTCTTCTTCTTATGGCTCTCGTTTGTGTTCCGATCTTGCTCTTCCTCAAGCCCTTCTACCTCCGCTACGAGCACAACAAGGCTCGCGGTCTGGGCTACCGTGGCATCGGCGAGACCAGCCGTGTTAGCGCTCTCGATGATGACGACGATGATGTCGAGGGACGTACGCTCAACGGCGGACGCGAGAGCTTCGGCGATGATGACGATGGTATTGCTATGATCACCCAAGACATCGGACATGGAGACGAACACGAAGAGTTTGAGTTCAGTGAAGTCATGATTCACCAGGTCATTCACACTATCGGTACGTCGAGCGCCCACATCTTGACATTCGGGAGTTTTACTAACACATGACCAGAATTCTGCCTCAACTGCGTGTCCCACACCGCATCTTACCTCCGTCTCTGGGCCCTCTCGCTTGCCCATCAACGTCTCTCCATTGTGCTCTGGGACATGACCATGAAGAATGCATTCGGTTTTACCGGCATCCAGGGCTCCATCATCATGGTCGCGGTCTTCTATTTCTGGTTCTCACTCACTATTGCGGTACTATGTGTCATGGAAGGCACGAGCGCCATGTTGCACTCGCTACGTCTGCACTGGGTCGAAGCGATGAGCAAGCATTTCATTGGTGATGGTATACCATTCCAGCCATTTAGTTTCAAGACTTTACTGGAGGAGGAACCGGTCGAGTAGCCTTTTTCGTTTGTTTAGTATTTGTATGAGTACGGCGGTTGCGAAGGCAACAATGGAAGAGTATATAGCAATGTACAATGCACCCCTATGTTCTCTGCCTGTCACGGTGACGGGAAATGTCGGATGGAAGTGAGGTGACGCTTTGAGTGTACGGGTGTATCGCCATACGCTCCGAGTTGCTGGGTGCAGGGTGAACAGTGCTCTCAGACATGCTGCCTCAGCTCGTTCCGGCGCACGCGCATCGGAAGCAGTCCCGATTGCAGTGCGGACGTGCGTCAGACATGCGAGAAGCTGATGATGGTCGACAGATGTCGTGGAACAAAAGTCAAACCAGTGCTTGTTTTGCTTGTTCCTTTTCATCTTTGCAAATCCAGGTGCTGAACAGTCTACGAAACCACAGGCCCTCTGCCTGCTAAATCCAAGTTCATATGTGACCGTAACCATTAATAAAGTGATTGAAATCTCTACAGAGCCTCACAAAGCGGCGCCGTGTCGCATAGCACAGTCTCGATCAGATCTGAACAAAAATCCCGAAATTGATAGGGCACCAAATTTTCTGAGGCATTATTCCCCCATCCCAATTCCCGGCCCGGCTTGACCGACCACCCAATGCCCAATAATCATACTTGCGACATTCTAAAATGCGAACAGATCGTCCTGTGTTCCAATCCTCCTACGGGCTGATGCCATTTTGCGGCGCGCTGGCGGTGCAGCGGGCCTGGGTGGGGTGCGTATGAGGCGCACGCCCACGCAGGGGTGGATTGGGTTGGATGCCGAAGACCATGCATGCGTGCAACCAACTGCGACAAGACATGGCCATGTAGCTAGAATCTAGTAAAGATACACACAGCTTCGGTTTCAGCTGGGCTTTGGGAACGTCTGCGTCTACATACGCTGAACTAATGCAAAGTCCACCGATTCCAGACCTATATCTACTCAAGCCACGGTTCCTACTTGCAGAGCATCAGTAGGATCGTTCGGAGCGGTGTAAAAACCTCCCCAATCGAGACTATCTAATCGGCAAGTTTTCAAGGGAACGCACCGATCCGCGCGGTACGCATGGCTTGAGGGATATTAGCTGCGTCCAATCGCGGGGCGGTGGCTGATGTCAAAGGCGGTGGGAAAAGGTGTAGGACTAGTAGACTAGTTGATACGGACAGGGATGAGCTGGGTAGCTGCGTTTGCGTGCGCTGGGGATGCAACATTGCTGGTCGGATCGAAGCTTGCGTTGCGCAATGGGGATGTGGGTATAAAGGGCCGTTTGTGCACTTGCGTCGTCGCGTTTGTGTCTTTTCAATTCCTGGTTCCCACCTCGTTTCTTCCTTACTTACTTTGCCCTTGCTTGCGAGTTTTTGCTCTTACTGTTCCTGAGTAAGGCAGTAGGACTTTGGAGCTTGTGGCAATTTGCTTGACCTGGCATTCTCAGGGTCTTTTTCGTTTACCCCTCCATACACACTTTCAGCCTAGCAAAAGCTTGATCCAAGATGTCGTTCTCGGCGGACAAGGTCAACATCCTCAAGGGAGCTTTCTCCCAGCGGAGGTTTTCAAGCTCAAAGGATCCGAGCGAGAGTGGTAAGTGTTACAATTTCTTCTTCTCGCGCATGAAAAACTATGTCATCAGGCTGAGGTCTGGGGTTTCTACTTGCACGATGAGATGAAGATCCAAGCCCCCAAGAGTTTCAAAAGAAGCTTTATTATCATTTTGATTTGGGGCTTTGAAACTAGGCATTTGGAGTTCCTAGATTCACAATTTCAGCATACACTGACATCTACAGAACTCGGCTCAAGCATCCACAGACAGTTCCGCCAGTCGCACGAAGGCCACAAGCCGCACGCTGGCCTCGATGCCACCCGCGCCTCCACCGGGGTGGTGTGGACCAGTGAGCAAGCGTACAAGGTACGTCAAATTGCCTTCGACTGGGTGGTTTGGACCAATAAGTCCAACTGCACTCATTGGAGTTTTACTGACTTCGCCCCCGTGGCTTTGCAGCACGGCTTCCTTGAACACCCCGAAGAATGGGCAAATCTGGGACAAGGCGCGCCTGAGGTCGACGATAGCATAGAGGGATGTTTTGAGCGGCCAAAGGAGGTGGACATTAGTGCCCATGGCCGAGAGTATGGCCCCACGGCCGGTATCAGACCGCTGAGGGAGGCGGTTGCAACGCTATACAACGAACACCATCGCAAGTGGCGAAAGAGCCAATATACATGGGAGAATGTGTGCATTGTGCCTGGTGGGCGTGCGGGATTGATCCGTATTGCTGCTGTGTTGGGCAACTGCTACTTGGGATTCTTCATTCCTGGTATGCTTCAAGACATCCGTTGCTAGTATATTTTTGGATTGGGACTGACGAATATAGACTACACGGCATATAACGAAATGCTGTCACTCTTCCGCAACATCGCCGCCATTCCTGTCCCGCTCGGCGAAGCAGACCAATACCACATGTCGCCAGACAAAATCGCTGAGGAGATTGCACGCGGTACATCCGTTATCTTGACCTCCAACCCACGCAATCCCACGGTAAGAATCTCCCATACCAGATTATTTGTTGGCTTCAGAGATCAGGGTCTCTGCGACATCCGTGAATCATATACTCTCCTGTCTCAGCACCTCTTTAGAACGAAGCAGGAGACATATTTCCCCTTTATCTTCTAAAGCATTTCTTACTAACTGAGCGTAGGGTCAAATGGTAACCAACCCAGAACTAGCCCAGATCCAAAACATCTGCCGTGACCGCGCAACCCTGATCATGGACGAGTTCTACTGCGGCTACAACTACACGACCAACTGCGACGGCACCGTCATTTCCGCCGCCGACAACGTCGAAGACGTCGATGAAGACGACGTCCTCATCATCGACGGCCTGACCAAGCGCTTCCGTCTCCCCGGCTGGCGCGTAGCATGGGTCCTAGGTCCCAAGGAATTCATCCAAGCAATCGGATCATGCGGCTCGTACCTCGACGGCGGATGCAACGTACCTTTCCAAGAAGCGGCCGTGGAAATGCTCTCGCCGCCACGCGTGCGTAACGAGATGCGTGCGCTGCAGATGCATTTCCGGACGAAGCGCGATTTTGTCATCGGGAGGCTGCAGGAGATTGGGTTCAAGTTCCCGTACATGCCCAACTCGACATTCTATCTCTGGCTCGATTTGTCGGGTCTGCCGGAGGGAATTAACGATGGATTGAACTTCTTCCAGGCGTGCTTGGATGAAAAGGTCATTGTTGTGCCGGGCATTTTCTTCGATTTGAACCCCAGTCGACGTAGGGATTTGTTTGATAGTCCGTGTCATCACTTTGTGCGGCTGAGTTATGGCCCCAGGATGGATGTGTTGGAGAAGGGATTGAATTCGATCGAGACGATTGTCAAGAAGTAAGATTATGAAAATTGATGGCGTGGAAGAAATGCTAATAATCGAACAGGTACCGAGAGAACCCGCTAAAGCATCGCCAGATGCAGGTCAGGCAGCGTGGCGGACAGCATTAGATAGTGAAAATGTGTAGATTGGAATCTGCTGTACATTGATATAAAGGAAATATGATAAATGTGTCTGGAGGTGTACACCGTGAACTCCAGTCCCTGTTTGTCTACCCAGCCTTGATGCAGTCAGTATACAGCCCTTGAAGGAGTCCCAAACGCCTTACCATAGATACTCCTGTCGTCCTTCAGGACACTATCACGCCTTGACCCAACACAAATACACGGGCCTGAGTTTCCTCACAACACCAAAAAATGATAACGAAGCAAACCAAGTTCAAGCCCCTACATCCTCAACCTCCTCTTCTTTCCCTCCCGCCGTAATCGCAACCCTCTTTCTCGGTTCGCCCCACAATTCCTTCAACACCTTTTGCTTCTGCGTATCCCTCAAGTCTTTGAGGAATCCATACGTCCCGCTCAAATCTGCCAATTGTTGATCAAGACCAAAGCTATTACTCTGCGCACGACGAATCAGCGGGGAAATCAAGTTCTTCCTCGCTTTGTCCAATTGATCCTTGACGCTATGAATAATCTGAATATGGCCCTTGAGCTCGAATTTGTTCGTCAGTGTAGATGCACGGACATCTTTGAGCAGCTTCAGATTCTTTTCGTATTTCTTGATCTTCATCTTGTTCGTGATTGTGGTGCGCCACATGGAGGCCAGGAACTCGTCTTTCTTGGTCGCGAGGCTGTCTTCTTCTTTAGCAACGCTGCGGTGCAGATTGTGGAATTGGCGGTCGACGGATTCAAAGAGTTGAAAGAGGATGTCAGCACGGGCAAGCTCGTTGGCGATGTTTTCTTCGAGCGTGGAGAGGAGGTAGTCGAAGGTGCGTTGGAGGGTGGCTTTAGAGCGCTGTTGGGTGGTGTGGCCGAGCACGTCGTTGACGACGCGACCGATGGTGGTGGGCGAGCCGTTGCGCTCGAGCACGCCAATTTTGCTGAGGCCGCCGTGGACGTTGCCGATGACGGTGTCAATCATGCCGGCCTTGGGCCCCTGAATGCTTTGCAGCTCGCGTTTCGCCCATTCCATGGTGATGAGGATGCTACATTTGTAAGTATGTGCAAGGCTGAATGTCAGGTAATACTCACGAATCCATGTCGCCATCGACGTTGGTGAAGAAGCTTGTGATTTTCTCTGAGAGCATCTTGAGACTGTCGCCCAAATCGTCCAGCTGGTCTATGATGACTGTCGATGCAGACATGTTGGTGGCGCGCACGCTCTCTCCTAAATCTTGAACTGCGATACTCGCCTCGGCCAGTTCTCGTGACCGTGGGATGACATTCTCGGAGGCGTACATCAGTGGCTCGAACTGCTTCGCCATGCCCGCAACATTGGCGACGTCGGGAATCAGGGTAGCCGTCCACGGTTGTAGAAGTAGCCATGAGATCAGGAGCGTAGCGATGGTGGTGAATATGTTGATGCGCGACCGTGTGAAGATGTGTACGCCGCTGGCGCATGCTGAAATGGTCTCCTCTATGGGAGCAGTGCGGAATAGAGTCTCTCCTCGTATGGCAAAGCGCACGACTGTGCTCGTTAGTAGCTGCTGTGTGTGCCGCCACGGCGTCGACCTACATCCTTCGTGCTGCCCCGCCTCGTCGTGATGTGACAGCGCCATGTCGTCTCCTTGCTGCGGGCCTGAGCCGGCGTGCGGCTCTTCTGACGGACTCTGCATTCTTGAAGCAATGTTCTCTGGCATGTACGACTGCTCTTGCTCTGACATGGGCTCGGGGCTGGTCCGGGGTGTTTGCTTGAGTGGAGACTCTGGCAGCGGGATGCGGGAAGGCGTAACCTCTCGCTCGAACGGGGACCTGCTGGACCGCATGGCGCTTTCGCTCAGATGCGACTTGCGCAGCCACTGGTTGTTTGACTTTTGCCATGCTGGCGGCGCCCACGGACCGTCCGACTCTGTCTCCGACTCGTGCTCCTCCTGCGGTATGCTCCAGCGCGACGAGTGCATGTTGGACCGTCCGCTGTACGCCGAGTGCATGCTCCGCTCGGGGTCGAATGCTTCCAGCGACGCGCTCAGCGAGGGGATGTCGTGGTCGTATATGCTGCCGCGACTCGTGTCCATCATCGCTGTAGTGGGATGGGTTTGGTGCAGTCTTTGTGGTCGTGAGCGTGAGAGGGGTATGGGAGAGGCTGGTCAAGGAGCAGTCGGCCGTGGTGGTACAGGGTTCGTGGAGGCTCTGCACATGGGAGCGGCCTTGTGACGCGTGAATGGGAGCCCGTGCCGGCGATTGATGCCTGGCGGTAGCGGAGCGTCGTGACTGAAACTGCGCGCACAGAGTGAAAGGAACACCACTCGACGTCCGCCGGGGATCGCCATGGCCAGAGACGGCGGCCAGCGTGTTCGTGTGTCCCAGGGCTGCAGTGGGGTGAAATGGGGGGCTGGGGGTTTTGGCTTGATTGGCTGTCAGTAGCTGGCCTTCATGCGGGGCTACCACGGCCTGCAGCACGCGTCGACATGGGAGTCCTTGCCTGCGAGTCGATGCTCCCCTGACGTCTCTACCGCTGCTGATAGCTTCAGACGTATGGCTCCTTGCTTGCCTATAGTCACTGCAATGTGAGAAGGCAGACATTGTAAACGTTCGCTGGCACACGGCGGCGGTGGTCTTCGGCCTCATTGCATCCTCATTGGTCAGATCACAATAGAGCAAGCATCTGACAGGCGCGGCACTCAGGCAAGTCCAGGAGCATGCTTGGATTGGCTATCTAGCGTAACTGCTGCGAGCACTCTTCGATCCAGAATTGGAGGAATATTTTTTACCGTCAGTACGAAACGAGTGTGTGTTGTAATAGTGCAGACCCAACCAGAAACACCAGAAATAACAAGAAAGAGATAATGAATGGGCAGGTGGGGGAAAGCCTTCATGTTGAGATGAAGCAATAATCGTTGAGGCAAGAACGGACGGAGAGACAACCGCTTTGACCAACACACACAGTGAGTGTCGCGCGTGTCTACCCCTTGGTGATAGTGACAATGCCATGCTAAGCATGACGTCTGCCCTCCACTTGATCAGCCATGTTGCTACACGAGCAGCACAGAGACTGACCATACCGAAACCAGCCCGTTCTTTGCAGAACGCTCGATGACGGTGTATGCGGCCCGCAGGTCGCTGAATGGCTCAGTGATACAATCGATTCGGAAAGGTTGTGAGTTTGGTAGGACATGGTCAAAGAATATCCTGGACGTACTGCAAGCCCAAGGCTTATAAATAGTACATCGACTCCATGAGAGCGGGATTGACATCCCTCTGCCACTCGCTCGCACTGAAGGCAGTCGACCCATCGCCCTTCAGCACGCCCTGTAGGTAGGAGCGGCCTCGCTCGCAGACTAGGTCTGCGTAGTATGCGGGTGGGCAAACACTGACCGATCGCGTAGCTCTCGCAAAGGTGTAACAAAGATTGTGCGTCAGGCTTTGAAGCTGATCGGCGCCGAGCTTGATGTCGTCTCTCAGCACAACGTAGTGCGCAGGCTTCGATGTCCCTTGCAGACCTTGATGGGCAAGCAGGAAAAAGTCGAAAAGCTTCTCGCCTGTGACATGCCGGTCGACAACGGTGCCGGGTTGTGGATTTCCCGTTTTACCGTCCGTATCTTCCACCTTTGTCGGATAGAAACGCGTGTGGTGGCGTTTCCCAACCATGAGTATGGAGATCTTCGGATGCTTCTTCTCGTCGCCATACAGCTTATCAAAGGCTTTCTTGAACGCAGGATACTCCGCCTCCAATACGGTGCGATACTGCCCTTCAGAAACACCATCGCGGTACACGATGACCTTGTTGGGTAGCCTGTTCTGATTCCGCTTCTGCCAGAGCTTCAAGCGCTCAATGATCATCGCTTCCAGCTCTGCGACCATTTCTTGCCGCCCGCGTTGCGTACGCAAGCTGGCAGGGTATTGCGAAAACATACTGTCTACCGACGCAACGACGCCTGCGATGCTGGGCGCAGAGTCTGCACTGCCGGGAGAAGGGTGGGTGACGTCGATGCCGAACAGAATTGTCTGAGCATCCAGCGGAGCCATCTTGTTCAGTTCGACAGTGTGGTTGACTCCACCTAGCTTCTGATTGAATTTCATTGCGACATTTGCAAAGTACTGCATCTGGCCCTTCTCTTTGGAGAACTTAGCACCGACATTGCAGATGTTGGGCACGCCGAGTTTACAGTCGCACACATACTTGATGCAGTCGTACATGAATGGGTTGTCGCTCGCCAGTATGACGAAGAGGAAGTTGGGCTTTGCTTTGAACTTCGTTCTTAGCGTGTCAATAATTAGCTGTTGGACCTTCGCCACATCCTTGTTCTGAAGATCGCTGGGAGCGACATTCAGAACGACTGGCTCAGTGACCGGTCCAGGATTGAGGCCATATGTGTCGAGCGTTTGACGGAAAGCATTAAGATGCTGCATGGCGCCCGGTGTGCCGCCATAGATCGTGTCTCGTCCCGAGTTGATGAGCAAGGTGTTCCATGCGCCCAATGTCTTTGCAACGCGGAAAGGCTTCTGGCCAAGTTGACGAGGATCTAAATTCCAAGCGCCGTTTTTGGGGTTACAAGTTGACTGTGCTCTGTATAACAGCTGTGGCGGGAGAAGAATACGCCCGGGTACCGTGAGCATGGTCGGATTAACCTTGATCCCGTACTTGCTCAGCGCAGTGTTGAGTCCGTTGGCAAATGGCTGGATTTTGCTAACCAAGAGACCGTCACCAGCAATTGACTCCGCATTCTGGTGCGGTCGACGTGCCGCGAATCGAATCATCTCACTAGTCTGACTTCCGAGTAGCAACCGCTTTGCCAATTGCCCTGGCAGGATCGAACACAGCTCAGCTGGGATCCACTTGGCATCCTTCGTAGTACCATAGTTGACCAATGGTGCCTGTGGACTATGAAGGGTGATGTTGTACTCTTGCTTGAAGTACGCCTGGACGGTCATCGGCCGTACGGCACCGGCCGCGTCGGTATGTTGAAACTTGACATTGGTGGCATTCTGACCATATTTGGAGAGGTCGGCAATGGTGTGAACCTTCCTCTTGGTGAGGGTCTTGCCGTTGGGACCCTTCTTGACCTTGCCGGCTTTGTCTTTCTCGGGCATGTAATTCGTATCAAACCGGAGCTTCCGCACAAACGCGGCCAACTTCCGCTGCTGAAAGTCGTTCGCAGGCGGCTGACCATTAGTGACATCCATCATCACGTCCAGCAGTGGCCCTGATTTGTAGAACGCGCCCGTAGCAACGTTCACGTTTACGAGGATGCGGTTCACACCAGTTCGAACGCTGGAAAAGTATCCTCGAAGCGCCTGGAGCCCACCACCAAGATCGGCAATCTGAACCTGTGGATGGTTACCGAAAGGGTAAAATTTGGTTCCACTGGCCGTCGCTATGCTCCTCTCGCTACTAGGTCCATGAGCCATGATAACGTTCAGTGCCTGAATGGTCTCGAGTTTCGCGGGATAATTTGTGGCAGATTGGGCGAGATCATTGAGCAGATCGCGGACAGAAACAGTGGCTAGTTCTTCAACCAAGGCTCGGTAAGTGTTCCTCTGCCTGGCTTGCGCCACTCTAGCCGGCTCTTGTGGAGACTGATCTGGTAGCGGCTCACCATCAAATGGGTACCACTCAAGTTTGTAGGACGCTCGTTTCTCGCCCAGCGGAATTTTCTTGGGTGAAATCAAGGACTGAGCCCAATCACTCGCAACCGGGAGTCCAGCGAAAGGAGGGGTATTGAGTAGCAGCTCGACCAAACGCTTCTTCTTCGGCTTCGGCAGTTCGCTATCCGGTTGGAAAGCCAAAGAGTAGCGATAGAGCACGGTATCCGCGTTGATGCCTTTGAGCTCAAAGTAATTTGTGTACAGAGTGATGGCCTTGCCATTCACACCGTAACCTGGACGTCTTGGAAGCTGAGCATCGAGCGAGGACGCTGCTAGTGCTGAAGATAAATCTCCCTTGACCATGGCATTTTCGAGCTTTGTTACTTCAGCGTCGGGCTGTGGGATGTTGTTCCCACCACTGCAAGATTACGTTAGAGAGCAAATCAGGGTATTCGGCGCGTTGTGCTTACCGGAAAACCTGAGGGGCTTCAGAGCCTCCACGTCCGCCACGGAAACCACCTCCTCTATCTCCACCTCGGAAGCCTCCTCTGTCGCCACCACGAAAGCCGCCTCGTCCTCTATCTCCGCCATCAAAGCCTCCACCTCCTCGTCCTCGGCCGCCGCTGAAGTCACCTCTATCACCTCCTCCTCTTCCTCGGCCTCCACCATCGCCTCGTCCGCGACCTCGAAAGTCACCGCGACCGCGTCCACGATCCGACATGGCTCCGGTAATGAGACGCCGCGTCGGCCGGTAGTTTTACCAAACAATTTAGTCTGGCGAGATATACGCTATGCAATTTAGAACATAAGAACAACTGAAAGAGAATGGGGCTGGAAACCACTTTGTGCAAGAGTGCTTAACAAACAAACCGTGGACGAAGGTGGGTGGGAACCACGTATATAATACCAGAGGAACCCGCACGACGAAACAAGAGAAGGGACAACATTTTGGTAAGACAAGACACGTACCGGTGAGACAGTTGTGAGAATCGCGCTACCGCTAGCGAGTGCTGCAAGTCAAGTGAAATGGTCTACCAGCAAGCGCCCATGACAATCCGGCAACGCCGGTCGTAGAGCCAGAAAGTGTGCAGGTGTGCAGCAAGGAGTGATTGAACGGTAGTGATATGGTGACGAATACAAGGAAGATTGTGGTTCAGTCAAGCAGGACAGTTCGTGACAGCCTTTGTTAAAGACTACAAGTGTGCCTGAGCGCTAACGCGTGGGTGACGGGAAGTCACATGGGAGTGGCAATGGTCGTGCTTGAAGGTGGTGAGCGCGGGGGTACCCAAAACTCAAGCTGAGGAAGCCAGAGGTACCTGACTTGTACAAAGATTACAAGGAGATGTTGGCTATCAAAAAGATACTCCAATGTGGAAGCAAACACAGTTGCTACTTATTTCACAGATGGGAGGAAGTGTACTTTTAATGGCAGCCAAAGCATCCCACTTTGGTGGCAATGACGAAGCTAAGCGTTGCAGTTCAGTGCGACACGACTTGTCATATCTGCAGGATTGGCTGGCCATTTGACCGGAACGATGCGTGATGTGTAACCGCTTGAAAGCGAATAGAATGAATTGAAGATGCCCCGCACTTATGATTCTGCTGTGGTAGGCACCTCGCGGGAAAGGACATCATCGGCCACCAATGGCTCTTTGGCGATTGTCCTTCGCTGCGCATACGAAACACCCGCGAATGAATGGTCATACAAATGTCGGCCAAAGTGCTCCTCGGAGCTCCCATATGCAATGTGACTGCGTCTCATGCCACAGCGAGGCGGCGGCTTGCAAGCAAACCACATGGTGCTCCTCCAATTGCGTCCTCTACTTTCGCTTGCAACGTGCAGTTTATCTGTACTTGCAAGGAGGTATCCAATATTTTATCGCGGTATAGCCATTGCGCTTAAGTCGTGTGGTGCAATCGAAAGTGTCTCATCAGACGCTCTTTGCCGTTATGCTTATAGCAATGCAACCTTGGAAGCCTGCGACACAGAAGCCATGCGAACGGACCCGCGGAATACGCTCTTTGATGAATCAAGTGAGGGTGACGTAGAGGTCGTCGAATGGCTAAAGTTGAGGTGCGAAAGCGGAGAGGCACGTGACCCAGTGGTACTAGCCGTAGCGCATCTCGTCTTTCATCGCTGTGGAAGGTTCCCAGCAGCGCTCAACAGACACCACCGCACACGACACAATGCCTCCCCGGTTACCCTTCCAGAGCCTCGCGCGATCGATCCCGTTTAGACCCACGCCTTCAGTCCAATGGCCTGCCCGGTCGACCGTTCGCTTCACAGCGTCGCAAATTCGACCGTATTCCGACTCGAAAGCAACCGGTACCAACGATAGATCGGGGAGACTTGATGCGCAACCTGCAGACCATGTCTCTGAGGAGCAATCGAAGGTTTCCGAAGCCATGGGTAAATCAGGTCCCGACATGAGTCGTGGCACACCAGTGGAAGAGGTGAGGATTGTGATTTTGCCAGGCACAATGTGTATTGATCGTTGCGCAGATTGTAAAGGGAGACAAGGAAGCACAAGAGAAGCTACCAAAGGTCATGAAGGATAAGCTCAAGGCAGCAGGCAATGCTGCGCCAAAGGGATCCAGATCATATTCCACTATGACGACACGAACAGGAGGAGGAGATGAGCTTGATATGGGCCTTGTTGACGTCCAAACAATCACCAAGCAACCAGCAACACCTGGCCTCAAGTTTGAGATGCCGTCGCTACCGCTTCCAAAGGATGGACATGTCAAACACCGGTACGACCCGGTTGTAGAGCAGGTCACCAACCTGCTCATGCGACACGGTAAGAAGAGTGTAGCGCAGTCGGTGGGTTTAGCATCACCAGAGATGCGAGTGGAAGCTAACACGAGTCCTAGAATATGGCTCTGATTCTACAGCATCTGCGAACCTCACCAATCCCTACTATCAATCCAGCCAAGCCTCTCCTCCCGGGAGCGCCTCCACCGTCGCACCTGCCTCTTAATCCTGTACTGTACCTCACCCTTGCCATCGACTCAGTCGCGCCTCTCATGCGCATCCGCAGTCAGAGGGGCGCTGCTGGAGGTGGTGTCGCGCTGCAGATTCCGGTCCCGCTTGGCCAGCGCCAAAGACGGCGGGCTGCGATACAATGGATTATGGGCAATGCATCAAAAAGGAGAAATGTAGGTAGTGGGCGTGGGAGTTTTGCGCAGCGAATTGCTCAAGAATTGATTGCAGTGGTCGAGGGACGAAGCTCGACCTGGGACAGGCGAAATGCCATCCACAAACTTGGCGTCGCTGCTCGGGCCAACATCGTCTTGCCAAAGAAGAGATAGAGCCAGTGAGTCTTTGGGGGTGTGTAAGAGCATGTGTAAGATGTTTCGTTTTAAATAAACCAATGACATCAAAATGGCCAGTGCACCAGCACCTCTTCTGCTGTGCTGACAGTGCTGCTGAGTTGATGCTGAGACGTCACCGTTGGCTGTCGCATTGACTTCCGAGCTCCACCCGCATGCAGCGCGAAACCGGCACAGCCACAATTGGGTCCACAAGCCGCCAGACCTGACACGAGTATCATGTGATAGCCATTCTCGAACGAAAACTCGGGCAGCGCGACATGGTGACAGATTCAGAGACTCTCGATGCTGAGAGTACAAGATAGAGCGTGCTTTGGTGAACCATGCTCCTCATTAGCGCCTGCTGATCCACGCGGAATACTCGACACTGGCAGCAGCGCGTGGCGGTCCAGCGATCATTCCTGCCAAGATCTGCCAAGCCCATTGAGGGGCTTTCGACCTCCATCACCTCTTACTACCGCGCGGACTAGATTCATGAACGTAACCTGTCGCGCTTACTTGTTCCTGAGCTGTTTTCCTGCGCTTTCCGCTCCGTCCCTCTTCCACATGTCGTTCACTGCCACCAACCTGCCCGGGACCACGTACTTTGACAGTGGTTAGAGCTCCAATTCGGGTCGGCCCGCCATCGCTTCAGCTCATTCTCTTTCGAATTGCTACCCCACAGTTTGCGTCCGCTACCCAGTTTTTATCACGCGCTCAAACACTATCGTGCGAGCCGCACGACCCAAGTGACGAGGCCCCAGTGTCTGGACACATCCAGCATCGTCTCGCATACCTGCATGGACATGTGATGAGATACAACTCGTAGCCTCCTCATTCACCAGACAATAGCCACCCTGCGACGGCTTCAAGCACGCTTCACTCGATATTGACTCACCCTCATACCCGTCTCTCAAACCACGTTAGCACGCTACGAACTGCCATACGTGACCGCGCGTGAATTCACCATGTCGTCACTCGAGGCCGCAATTGACCAGGAGATGAAGGAGGTTCAGGCTCTTCTCGGAGCCAAGCCGAAGAGCCCAGGACGACGCGCCGATAGTCCTTCGATTTCACAGCGTGCGCAAAGCCCTGGCTCCGCGGCCTCGCCCATACGAAGCATGCTCGATGTCGATAATAGCCACCGACGTAGCTCCAGCCGTGGCAGTACTGGCATCCCGTTCGCCATGCCTTCGTCCCCTCGTAGGGTCAACCCCGAATCAGCGTACAAGTTTGATATGCTGCCCTCGATCGACGCGCACGCCCTCCCAAAACGCGCTTCACAGGGTTACAAGGACCCAAAACCCCGAGCAATGTCCTCTGTGTACGGGACCTCGTCAGGTTTCCTCAGTGGAGGGGCCAGAGACCGGAACAACTCAGCAAGCGGCCCACTGGGGAGGTCCAAGTCTGGATCTCCAGGTCCACACAGATCTGCGTCTCCACGAAGTCATCCAACTAGCCCAATTGCTTCGGTTGCACCTAAATCCAACAGCACGCTGGGCACAGACGCAGCAAAGCCCATTGATGGAGATACCGCAGACCGCAAGCTCTCAGCCGGTTCTGATGGAGGGGTGTCGAATCTACATAGTCGAAAAGCATCAGACCCCTCCGCTGGAACTGCCTCGGCGCCTGGTGGGGGAGTGCGACTGACGACCGATGACGACGGAGAAGATAGCGCTGCAGTTGAGAGTAGTGACAACGACTCTGACAGCTCAGATTGGGACGATGGGAGCCCATGGGCTGTGAAGAAGAAAGAGCGTGGCCGCCGACGGACTAGGAAAGAATCAGGTGGTACCGATAGCATGGGCAGGGAGATCGTAACAGCTAAGAGCTTGTTTGCGACAGCTGAACAGGAAGGTAACACTGCCCGTAGCTCCTACAGCTTTGCGATGAAGATGTGTTAACTCGCGAGCAGGAAGAGATACCTCAGCCTCATATAAAGTTCGATCATTGCTGGAGCCAGCGATCAACATCACCGGCCCAAATGGCGAACGGATGACGAGGAAGAACTCCAGTGGTATTGTGCACCCGCACACTAGCTTCGATCAGGGGGGATCGGGGCTTTCGACACCTGTGCATTCCGATCATGAAGATAACATGGCCGAACTTAGATCAGCCCAGCAGCTCTCATTGAATATCAGTCCCATTCAGTCGAGCCCTGAGGCTCATCGCTGTGTACGACAAATTGTCAGGGGCGACTATAGCCAGTTTGCCGAGGACGCCCAGAAAGGTTTACGGCGACAGCGCGTGTATCTAGTCTCGACTGATCTCAGTGACGAGGCTGCGTACGCCCTTGAGTGGACAATTGGCACCGTGCTGCGAGACGGTGATACGCTTCTGGCTGTGTATGCGGTCGACGAGGAAACGGGAGTTGCAACTACCGATGCCTCAGGAGCACCGGTCGCCCAAGCGATTACTGGAAGACAGGAATCGGATCATCTTATGAGGACTCTTTCCAACCACGACGGCCTGCCGTCCAGTCGATCAGGCGGATCGCCCTCACCGTTGGCAAATTCGATCATGTTCACGGAAGCAGACGTGAAAGCAATGGGCAAAGCCGAAAAGGAGAGATACCAGGCGTGTGTGGAAGTATCCGATCGATGTGTCAAGCTGCTCAGGAAAACTCGACTTCAAGTCCGTGCCGTCGTTGAGGTGTTTCATTGCAAAAGCCCTAAGCACATGATTACCGAAGTAGTGAGTGTCAAACTCTTTCAGTGCTAGAATACGCAACTGACAAATCTGCCAGATTGACTTCCTTGAGCCGACGCTGGTAATCCTGGGTTCTCGCGGTCGCAACGCGCTGAAAGGGTAAGTCTGACCATGAAATGTGAACTTGCATAATGTTGATTGTGGCAGTGTTTTGCTTGGCTCTTTCTCCAACTACCTGGTTACCAAGTCTTCGGTGCCGGTTATGGTTGCAAGAAAGCGACTCCGGAAACACAGCAAGTACAAACGGCAAAACGTCCGAATGTCTAATGTTCTCGCCAATCCGAATGACAGGCTGGCGAACGCTAAGATTGATTGAGATGTTTGTATGGAGATTTGTCAGTGTGTTTCGGTGGTTTTGCAGCAAGAGGTTGAACGGGTTCTCCCAATGGGCTCCATCGGGTTTTTGCGAAACACTTCCAGTTTGGCAGGTTAGGAATCATGCTTGGCTTCGTTCAGATGACAGTTTGGGTATGTTTCCTCGCGTACCAGCATCTCTGCTCTCGACTAGGTTTTCCATCCACTGCTGGATGGCTATTTTTATGTCGGGGTTATCTCTTGCAAAGAATGCGTCAGAATATATTTTCGGTGCCAACGGTCGGCACTTTAGCCCTAAACCTTTCCACAAGATCACGTCTTCCTTCTAGCAGCTGTTGTGGTGACCAAGACTTGATTTAGCTGCTGACGAGAGGGCTCATTGGTTCCCAGTTGAAATTGAAGGGGTTGTGCAGCCAACTTTGCTTTTTGCTTCGAGAAGTTCTAGCGCGCTTCAGGTCAAGCCATACAAAGATAGCGACATTGACGAGATGCACGTTTCATCCTGTACATTCCTTCTTCTTGAGGGCCATGGCTTACTGCTCTTCCGATGAGATTCAAACGTCATTAGCGCAGATGCAGCGGCCCGAGCTCCACACCTCCCGCGCCTTTTCCACCACACGGCTCACAAGCTCCCACCCCGCACGGACAGCGCCCGTGGAGTTTTTGTGGCGCCCCTAGCCTGACAGTAAACGATCATGCAGTTCAGGCTACCTCTCAGCCCAGAAAATGTCCGGAATGTGGGCGGGTGCAAACGGCGCCATGCTGGGCGACGGCCCAGGATCATCTCGGGAGGGGTATGTATAACATTTGAGGCCCTGGGAGACTTACCGAGGCGGTAGTCTGGCCTTCGTCACTCTTCTGTCGTCCCTTCAAACTGTACGAGTTCTACCATGTTGTTTCCAATGTCTTTACCTACTACTCAGTACTTCTCTCGTTTCGGGCAGTGTGAGTTTCTGGAGATAGACGAAGATGAACTGGACACTTCAAACCTCCACGCACGTTTCGTCAGATCTCCAACCAAAGAGATCCTGCTCTCCAATCATCGTCGTTTCAGTCCGTCCCTTTCAGATGCGAATATCGACGCGAAGACGCTGCTGCTTGACCTCGGCCGCCTTGCCCCTTCGGTCGCAAAGGACTTTGTTCAAAAGGAACATGCAGAAGCCTCGGTTCCCTTACGGCTCCTGAACGACCTCGAATTTCAAGGCGAAGAAGATGGATACATTGCCATGAGCTACTGCTGGAAAAAGGCTACTGCAGACACACCAAGAAGAGTCATCACACCACTTGGAGCTTTGCCGTTTGGGTGGACCACCGAGGTCGAACAATTTCCATTGCCCACCAGTAGTGCAATCTTCCAAGCTGTGCTGCGGGAACGCAAAGTAGGTGAAGGTCTCTGGTTCGATCAAGTGTGCATCAATCAGGATGATGATGCCGAGAGGATTGCATCGCTGGGGGCTGTTGACACGATCTACAAGAACGCGCGAACGGTGGTGGTAGCGCTAGACGACATTGTCATTGTACCAGAGGAGGAGCAGTTCCTAAGATACTACGTCGAGCAGTACAGCTACTCCGAACTTCCTCCATACCAACAACCGAATGCCGGTCTCTCTCCGCCCCTGATGCACCAGCATCCAATATTATTATCCTTCCTCGAGCGAGTGCTGAGTTCAGCCTGGTTCGAACGAGCCTGGTGTTCACATGAAATGAGACTGGGTCGGGCTCATGTCTTCATATTGCCCTGCTACACACAATACGAGGATGAGGTACGGACCATCGTGCGCTTCACTGGTGCATTCTTCCTCCATCTGCTATTCCTTGCGATGGAAGTCATTGCAACACTGCCCACGCAGCACCACAAGATCCGCTCGTTGCACGAGTTCTTCCTCAACAAAGTGACTGCGAATACAACACATTGCGTGTCTATGCACCGGCCGGATACACCCCAAAGTACCCTCTCAGAGCGCAAGCCTCTAGTTTCCATGATCGCAGAGATATTCCGGTTGCAAGCCGGTGGCAACCCGCGACTCCCAGAATACCTACGGCGATTAGATGCAAATCGTGATAAGATGGGCATAGTATTGAACGCATCTGGGCTGCCTCTAGCACTAACCTCGACCAATGCCTTCTCGCGGCCGAACATCGAAGACGAGTGTCTTCGTTCACTCTTGCTCGTTGGCTTGGCTGCCCGCGATCCCGCATCGCTCTGCACGACCGGGACGCCGTTACGACTACACGATGGGTCTATCTCATGGCTAAGCCGGCCAACTGTGTTGGATGTTGGCGCAAACAAACCAGCTCCTTTGCGATGGCCAAAGAGCGCAACACAAATTACGCAAAGCTCAGACGGTCGAGCCGAGTTCGCCCAATTAGACCTCATCTTCCTCGACCTTCCACACCGCACGCATGCGAATCCACAATTCCCAGCCCAGGTCGCGCGTGCTCGGACACTCGTAGACACTTGCATACACTACCGACTTGACGGGTCAACACTCTGGAACCACTGGCAAACTCCAGGGCATGCACGCGCACTGACAATGCGAAACATCTTCATTCAAACACTTGCCTGTATATTCGATTGCGGCTCACAGTGGCTGCACGATAATTCATTGAGCACTTCGACCCCTGGCTCTACCACTCTCGATCCGCACACAATTGAGATGCTACTTAATCCGCATCTCATCATCCAAAACTACATTCTCCTCCCTGAGGGCCAGGCGGCTCTATCTACTCTTCTAATCCTTGTATCAACACTTATCACATCTGGCATTCCCTGGGCATCGGGCGCTTCAGAGCGCAACTACGGCCCTTTGATCATTACCGCACCCACTTCTTCCCTGAACTTCGATCACGCCGTCGCGCGACATGCATACGGCGGTAAAGCCATCATCTTTGCACCATTCGAGCACTCCAAGACACTTCTCATCGCCGTGCCCGGCGCTATCAAAGATGCACAATATGAGAATTTGGCGCGTGGCTGGATCTTAACGAGTATGAATCCTTTTACAGGAAGTCCGAAACAGACTGTTAGCTGGACTTTGCAGTCCAAGGGCGTTGTATTTGGGGATCGGACTTTCAAGGCTATATTGGAAGGGTGTGGGGAGATGGATGTACGAAATCATCGTGTATATGGACCGTCTGTTGTACGTTGAGCTGGGCAATTATGTGCATTATGCATTGGTGTATCTATGTATGGGATCATGGGAATTTCTTTGGGAAGCATGGAGAGCAATGAGACGAAATTGTATAGGGTATCTTTGCTCATCACTCGAAAAGTACTGGTTACTTTCACGCATACTATTAAACACTTTTGTCGATACTCAATGCTCATCATCTTTGATGTCAAGACTCCCATCGTGATCTACTTCGTCAAACAAAGAGCTTGTGAATATGCCCAACTGACCCAGACCCCAATACAGCACATGATGTAAGAAGCCACGTGCCTGAACCCAATCACCATTGCTTTTCCGGCTCTTTTCTTCCGGCTTGCTACCCCTCGATCTTTCCATCTTCGATCCCTCGTGGCAAAACAAAAGCAAGTCCTTCCTCCAACAAGACCCTTACCATACGAGAACGCCCGTTTCACATCCTTCCACAGCTCTTCTCCCGCCTTCCTCGCATCCATCCTTCAGCATTGCTTTTTGCCCTCAGATCGATATGCAACCATCGATCTAACCAGCCCATGTCACTGCAACAGCGTCTATGCTCGCCCCAACCCAACAGCTCGTGTAAGCAGGGGCACGGTGAGGGGGGTGTTTCAAATCCTTCCACGGCTTTTCTTTTGTGCTTCCATGGAATTGCCAAGTTTAGATATCGGGACTTTGGTTTGAGTGTATTGCTTTTTGTTTGGGGCCACGAGGTTAGAGGAAGGAGTCCTGCGGATGTTGCAGTACTACAAGGCTGAGACGAAGCGTGGTTGGCGCGTGGCGGAAGAAGGAACAGCCTTGGAACGTCGCGTGGTCAAGAGGGTGGAACAGTACAGCAGTATGGAAACATCAAACATGAGCACGATAATGCTTCTTTAATTTTCCGGTGCCTCATCAACTATGTCATGGCCCGCACTGGGCTGACTACGTACTCTCCTTGCCCAGCTGGGCAAGATCTTTGGTCACGAATTCTGTCGCAGAGTACAGTGCCGTACTACCATACACGATACGCCTCTTCTGGCCCGTGCCCGCAGCGCCATGACTCGCGCTCGTCCGCTTCGCCCATTCTTGCAAGTTGCCGTACTCGTCCATAGACCCGCCCCCGACAGTGAAAACAATGGCTTCGCTGAACCCTTGCCTCCGCTGGCCGAATGTGGCGTCAATGCCTCGTCCGACTGTGCTTTGTTGGTTGCGCGTCTGGCTCGCAGGTGGGATCGTCCCTCGCGCATTGGCTGACCGAGGATCGAAATAGAGGTAGCTTTCTGTCTTGCTGATGGCACTTGATGATGCATTTTGAGGGTCCATAAGCGACTCGGTGATCTTAGTGAGAGTGAGGTCGGTGTTGGTGGGTAAGAAGTTTTTGATGCCGGATAGTACGCCCTCAAAGTTCGCGCCGAGACCTGCCTCCTTGAAACGGTCGGTCACGCGTGAAAGGCTGGAGAAGCCGCCGAAAAGTTGTGATGTACTCTGTGCGGGCTGTGTGGGTGCGGAGGAAATCATTGTCATCCGTGTGAGCTGGCGCACAGTCTTCACATATTTGATTGCCGTTGTGTCCGCACCAGCGGCATCGAGTGCTTGTGTGAAGCTGTCCAGATCACCGCGCGAGAGCTCCTGCTCAGTGGTAAGGTACCATTGAAGGAACAGTCTTAGCTTGTCAAGGGGTTCGCTGCCCTTGTCAGAGTCTTTGATCAGATCAAGGATCTGCGCCTTGGTCTGCTTTGTGAGCTCTTCCTCCAACTGGAAGTAAAAATCAATTTTGCGATCTGTGAAAGTCAGTAGAAGCAACGCCGTTCACTGCAGCCAAGCTTACTCTTGATGCCTTCCATGACAGCTTCGAGAATGTTCATGTGCATCTGAAATATAATTAGCTAAATCCAGCAATTTCGAAGCTTGCGTCATACCTCAATCGTAGCCTTCCTTTCCCGCAACTCGGGCAATAATGCCATGGCTCCCTTCAGGTGAGCTGCGAACTGGTTGCTCTCGCCTGATAAATCGTCTATCGACGATGTGCCCGTCTTCTTTGTAACACTATCTGCGTCCTCCTGGTACTTGTTCCATTCGGTCGTCACATCGTCGGCGACGCTGGGGAAAGGCAGTGACGCATTTCGTGCCCAGAAGTAGTCGGATGCTGTGAGATCGTACGATTGCTTCTTTACGCCCTTCTCTGGATGGTCTTTGTCAACTGGTACAGACATGCTAATCTTATTCAGGTTAAAGTCTAGCACATCGTACACCAGACTTTGGTAGATCCAAGAATGACTGAACATTGGCACCAAGTCAACATTGCGGTCCACAATGACAAGAACCGGCCGTGATGAGACTGTAGACGACTTCTGGTCTGAGAAGAGGTTGGTCTTCGAGTTCAGGATGTGGTCGCGCAGTTTTCTGTCCAGTTTCGCACTAATGTCTTCTGCCGCTCCGCCCTTTGGACATCGGATGATGGGGACCACGCCCATAGTGACGACTACGGAGAAGAGCCCAGACACGATTCGGTCCATGACGCTGTCTAATTCCTGGTCTGGTGTCTGCCCGCTGTTCAAGGTATGGTATGCGCCCTTCATGTTCAGGTGGAACAGGTCTGGTTCTGAGACGACGAAGTTAAGGTACTGGTCATAGACTTGCGCGAGATGCTCGGCCGTTCCCGAGGCCACTGTCTGTGCGCCGAAGTCTTCGAGGAGAGGTCGGGGTATGCTCGAGAGGAAGTTCACGTATGCGGGGCCTGCATTGAACCGTTAGAAGCGAGTGGACGAGGTGCGGTCTGGCAAGACGTACTGTAAAGGCCGCGCGAGAGGTCGGAGGTTATGATTTGGAGGTTCTGTGTAGTCGGCTCGACGAGGTATATGACGGGGACCTGTGGATGGTCAGATACGGTCTCCTCCCTCATTCTCTCCCAGAACATGCCACCTACATCAGGAATCAAGTGTCGTGTCGTGCCGATGTTTAAGTGTATTGTGACCTGGGCGTATTCTCAGCACAGTGTTTCTACCACACAAGGGCTTCCGTACGCCTGAGCCCCTTAGATCGTTCACTCTGAGGACGGAGCTTATGACGTCTCGGCCCATCTCGTCAAACACCAGCACCTTCCACACTGCGCCGTCGGCGGAGGGGTTCGCTGGCGTGGCATTCGGCTCATCTTGGACGTCAATGTCGGTCACGGGGGCATTGAGGTTCAGTATGCGCTTTATGCTTGCTGCGAAAAACACATATCAGCGACCTGTGCTCCAGAATGTAGGCATACGCTACCTATTTGCTTGTCCCGCAGTGTGACGGCCATGGCGACGTGAATACTAGCTGGCACCCGCCGATGTGCAGGCTACCTCATGCGCAGATGTGAGAGGCGAGAGTAACGACCACGGCAAACTGGAAGCGAAAAGACACTGTGGCTTGTCTGCCTGCGCGCGCACTCACGGCGTCGTCACTTTGGTGATGCTCGAGCTAGCCTGTGCCAGCCCGCGACCAGACGGGGCCTAGCGCGGCTTGCTGCTTGGCGCGCGCGCCCAAAGTAAAAGGCCCTCGCCTCCCTGCCTCCGCTTCCCTCCAAAACACGACCCTCACTCGCGCCCTTCAACCCTTCTTCCCTCACTCCTCCCATGCTACTTCTTCGTGAACTCTCGCCCACCTAATAAGGGCTTCTGTTTCTGAGGCTAGATTCGCTTTCGAGTCCCTGCTTTGGTGGAAGTGTGCGCTCAGGCTGGCGGCGGTGTTTGTCGAGAGATTTGCAGCTGAGGGAGGGCAGAGTGACAGTCAACGCAGCTTTTTCTACTAATTCAGCCCTTCGCCGGCTCCAGCGGGATATCATATCGCATCAAGGGCCTGGCCGCTCTCTCGCGCAGGCAAGAGGCAGCTCTTCGCACGCAGCTACCCGCCGTGTCTCAAGCGGACCTTCTGACTGCGTGTTGTGTGCATTTGGGTGCGCAAACGTCGAGTGACGCATCAGCAGTGCTCCTGTCGCAATAATTCGCGAGGCTGCGTGCCGCCCTCTTAAAGCCAAAGCTACATTTGCGTGGACTGGGGAGCATCGCGACATTGCGCGCGCAGGGACACGAACGCTGCGAGTGCGGCCAGCATCCGATCTGCTGTCACAGGCGCTCTCACCAAGATTCCGAGGGACCCGCGACTGTCTGGGGCGCCCTCTGCACCCAAAGACTCAGCACCACGGCACTACAGCTCGAACCGGCCTTTTTACCGGCCATTCTTGCACTTTCACATTTCCGAAACCGGCACTTCATCATCCCTGTGTTCTGCGCCAGTCCTGTTTGGCGCTTAGTGCTTTCTGCATTGTCGCATAATTGTCGTTTGCTGGCCACGCTCTTGTGCGTCAGCCGACCAATCAGGCAGCCCAGCCCACTGCTGAGTAAACCATTCACAAGCCCACACCATGGCCGCCAATCACGTGCCCAGTGACCAGGTGCCTCTGCAAGGCCAGAGCATCTACACCGATCCATCATACCAAAACCTTTTCTCGTCTGTCGACCGTTACGGCACCCCTGCATGGGACCCGCAACTAGGCCAACACTCTGGTCTGGCTCCCAGCAACAACACATCAGGCCAAGCTTGGCATCATGGCTCTTTTCCACAACAGTCATACAACGCCTTCAGCCAGCCGTATGGCACCCAAAATCACGGACTCCACACCGCGTCACCTTATCAATATGGCCAATTTGGTCAGCAAGGATCGATGACCAGCTATGCGCAACCCTCAAATGTGGACCCGTCATTAAGCCTGGATCCGAATGCACTTCGACAGCAACATTCTCCATATCAGATGCCCATGCGCAACACAACTCCGCAAGCACATGCAAGCACTGTCACACCACAAGCTCTGCAACAGAGTTCAGCGCAGGTGCAGAATGCTCGACCGTTGGCATCGCCCTACCAGGTATGCATTCACCATGGCCTTTCCCGCCAGAATGTTTTACTAACATCCATACAGGGCCAGCGAAGTATCTCGGAGACGTTCGCCCCGCGTGCCATATCAAGCACAAGTGTGAAGCCTGTGCCCGTCCCAAGCTACGAGATTCTAAAGGGAAAGAAGTCAGGTGGTTTCTATGTTCTTGATCAGAGTGCTCTTGCAACGGCAACCAAGTCCACACCACTGAATAAACTCGTGACGCTCGGTTCTGAACCCTTCCATCTTCCCACCAATAGAAGTAAGCTTTTGAGCCCTGTGCCAACCTCAATGTGTGCAACCTCTAACAGACCTGCAGCTGCGCTGCCCCTTTACACCGCCCGTCAGTCCGTGAAGGAGTTGAAAAAGGTGGGGGCTGATAACAAAAAGCTTCTTGCGAAGCTGTCGTCCTCAAAACCGTCTGTTGCGAAGGCTCTAAAGACTCGGAAGTATGCCGCGAGCCCGTCCAGTCTAAGGAGGGAGGTTAGCGACAGTGAAAGCTACACGGACTCGTCAGACGATAGCAGTGATTATTCTGATGACGAAGATGATGAGCCATCGCCTCTGCCAAATTCACGACCAGAAGAGCCCCACGCCGCTGTTCGTTATGATATCATCAAAGCTACTTGGTATCCAAGACGGACGCCATTGAGCTCGGAGAAGATCAAGGAAAGCATGCGCGACATCTGGGAAGTGTTGAACACGATCCAAAAGCGGTGGCGAGCCGACAGCAAAGCAGTCACAGATGCCGAGGCGGCGAAGAAAACTGGGGAACTACCCGTCTTGAAGAGCCGAGTGGCTAGTCAACGTGACCTTCTTCAGTCTGCTTTGAAGGCTGCACTAGAGCATACCCATCCTGATGTCCTCTACCACCTGGGACAGATCAAGCCTTTCATGTATCTTTGCTACCAGTTTCTGGCGAACCGCTTCCATAGTAAGGACTTCGATGGGGAGCTGTCAACTGCCATTTTCGAGATTCTGGCTCGTTGTGGTACTCTGACCACAGAGCTCCTTGAAGAAACTAAAGTCGTCAAAGCTCTCACGTCAATGAAGAAGCACGCAAATGACGCAAATAAAGCGCTCATCCAAAAGATTGTTGAAGGTGCCATGGCAAACACAAAGAAGGCCAAAGCCAGCTCTCCGCCACGGGTCGAATCAACAGATGCCAAGGGAGCCAAACGCCCTGCTTCAGAGCCGGCGGGTCGTGCTTCAGACGAAGGGCCCGCTGCAAAGAAGGTCAAGCCAGTAGAGGGTCCCTTGAACACAACCAGAAAGCTCCCCATGGGAAGCGGTGCCGCAAAACCGTCAGCAACACCCTTGGCCGATATGATGAAGAAGAAGCCCACCCCGACACCGGCTCCCATCAAAGCTCGCGTTAGTCAAGTGACAAACAAGCCATCTGGAATTTTTGCTTCGCTGAACGCTGCGAGTAAGAAGCCAGCTCCGTCTGCGGCCGCCTCATCAACAACCAGAATCACCACCCAATCCAAGCCTACCATGGCAGCGACCAAAGACAAGAAGCCAGCGCCAGCCGCATCGAAGCCTGCCTTCTCCTTTGCCCAAACAATGGCATCTCTGTTGAAGCCAAAAGAGCCAGAGGTGGCGCCAGTGAAATCGGAGAAACAATTACCTCCTGAGAGCTCTGAGGAGAAGGCAAAGCGCCTACGCAAAGAAGCACGCCGACATTTGCGTGTCACCTTCAAGCCTGACTCGGCTCTGGTGCAAATCAAGTACTTCAGTCATGATCCCGAGGAAGAAATCGGCCATGAGGAGAACTTCGTACAGGATGCTGGCGACATCGGAGGAGAGGGCCGAATGTTCAAGCAGCACCGAGAACTCGAAGTCGATGATGATGATGAAGACGAGACGGATGGCGAGATCAAACCTTGGAGAGATCCTTCGCTCATTGATTTCAGTCATGTGTTGGAAGCGACCGAAGCCAACTACATGCCCTTTGGCGGAGGCAAACAGGTGCCTACATGTCCCGAGAAAGAGGCCAACATGCGTCGCGAGAATGCTACTTTGATGGTATTCTACGCGGATCCGAAAGACATCCCAGCCTCCCCCCGAGAGCCATTGGAACAAGAGCTGGAAGCCGCACCGGCTGTTACTGTCACGCAGTTTGGCACGCCCGGAGAAAAGACAATGTCGCGGATTCCGCGGAGCGCACCTGCACCTATCGCCGCACCTGACTTCCAGCAGCTCGAGAACATCATCAAGCAGTTTGCGAACTCAGGTACTAGCCAGATCATCGCCCCACCAGCACCAGCGCCCGCACTCATGCCTCAGATGGTCCAGCCCGCTCCCAGCATGCCAGCCACCGCACCCGATCTGTCAAGTCTACTCAGTGCTTTGCAAGCGTCGACTGCAACGCAACCTCAGCCGCCAGCTCCCTTCCCGGTACAGGCTCCAGCACCTCAGGTCATGCAGGGGCAAAATATAGACGTCAATGCCATTGCAGCTTTCCTCGCTACACAGGCAGGAAGCGGCATGACTTTGCCTCCGCCACCACCAGGATTGCCGCCGTTTCCCATGCAGTTCCCATTCGCGCAGCAGCCACAAGATGCTACTGCATATCAGACACATCAGCAGCCACAATACACACAGGCCAATGGCGGCACGAAGCGACTGCGCGAAGAAAACAACAACAACAACGATCGAGGCCAAGGCAAGAAGCACAAGAATCGTGGGGAGCGGCCTCACAAGGTTCTTCCTTGCAAGTTCTACCAGAAAGGAACCTGCAACAAAGGCGACAACTGCACGTATGTGCACGACCTCAACATGTAACATATCTCCTCTACATAAAGGAATTCCTTTCACGAAGATATAGCGACGGCTGATGCCCATGTTGGTCACTCATATGTGGACACATGTCAGTCGCGCAGGGTTCTTTCTGTATTATACCCATTTCTCATACCCGTTCCGTTATGATTGTTTTTGTAATTAGCATTTGCATACCCCGGTGGCCATCCTGTTCTAAGAGAGGCTTTGCATGCATGGGATGGCGTTAGATTTTCAGCCCGCCGTGGCAGCATCAGTACCCGTGGACAAGGCCATGAGGGAAGGGAGTCGTCATTTTACCAAAGGTAGCATGTGAGTAGAGTAGCAGCAGCAGCATGAATGGATCGACCAGATCTATCTGTGATGAGCAACAGTTATGCACATGTCCACAACAACTTGCACGTGATGATATGTGATTTTTAATTAATATGTCAAGTCCCTTTCCACGCAGCGAGCCTTATCACGTGCATCAAACACCAGAAATGGTCGCGCTTGCCCCGCGCATCATCTCACTTCAGCACTGTCTGTGTCTCTCCAGATTATTTTCGATACCCAGCAGACGTCAGAGGTCCGGGGTGCGTTGGCTGCGGAGAAGTTTAGCGTTCCGCCATGCTGCACGGCTCGGCGGTACTTGCCGTACATACATTTCTCAGGCATCAGACAGAACATCACGCTTTCTTGCTCATCACCGCTTCTCCCCCTCACTCTCCCCATCAACCCATCACCACTGCACGCCGTGCAGCCCCCGGATCCGCTCGCCCCGCCGCTCCACGTTCCTGGCCTGCCTTGCCGGACCTTTCCCGCGGCCAAGTCATCGCCATCGCCGCCCGCGAGCCGATCCACGAACCCCACGCTGAACCATCGCGCCTTGATCGACGTCGACGCCACTTCACACTCCGCCCGCAACCATGGCCGCCGTACGAAAGAGGACGAACAACATCGCGCGCCGCAGGCGGCTCGACGACGAGGATGAGAACATGTCCGTGGCCACCGAGCTCGCCGACGACTCGCAGAGCGACGTGTCGGTGCCCAGCGACATCGACGAAAATGGCGACGCCGACAACAGCGACCTGAGCGAGGTGGACAGCGCGCCTTCGCTCACAGATGGAAAAGCCAAGCGGAAAGCGAACGGCATCCATCCTGTGAAGCCACCGGCAGACGTCACCAGCCGACGGGAGCCATCCCCGCCCATTGCCCGCTCTGATGCCACTTTCCCCGCCCTCAAGGACACGGAAATGATGCTGAACGGCCTCCAGATTGCGCATGGCAGCAAGGAGGCCGACGTTGTGGATTTTGAGACGGGCCAGGCCGCCGCCAGCCCTGCGCCTGCTGTAGGAGGCCCCAGACAGCCAGAAACACTGGGTGAGCGCAGACGCAGAGAGCACGACGAATACAAGAAGAAGCGGGATGCGGATCCGGCTTTCATCCCCAACCGCGGCGCCTTCTTCATGCACGACCAAAGGTCTGCCCCTGCGCAGAATGGCTTCCGCCCAGCTGGTGGGCGCGGCCGAGGCCGGGGCGGTATTGGAGGGCCCTTCTCTCCTGCAAAGTACGTCCACTTGCTCACACATTCTCCCTCCTACAAAAAGTACGCGTCGCTAACAAGCACAGCAGCATGCGCCCGCAACCAACGGAAGCGACTGATTCTCCATGGCAGCACGACCTGCATGAGACGGTCAACGCCCCGGGTGGGCCGGCTCAGCCTACGAATTTGCCCATCCACCACGTTCCACATGCTCAACAGCATGCGGGAAGAGCGACACAGGCACCTACTCCGAAGCCGCCGCAGGCCCGCAACTTCTCCACCACAGTGCACACTCACAATGCACTCGTTCGTGTTTTCCTTCCGCATATGAAAGCTCCCATCCTGTTCCAGAACGTGCCTATCAAGCAACACACGCGCCTGCCAAACCACCGACCGCCGCTTCGCCGCGACAAGCCCGTCCGCATCTCACTCCCGCCTTCTGCACCTCGCTACATCTTCCCCACAGTGGAGCGATCATTCATCTTCATTCCTCGAGCGCTTCGGCCCAACCAGCAAGGCTTTGGCCGAGGCCGTGGACGATTCGGGTCTTTCGGCGCCGGCGCAGGATTCTCCAGCAGGCGGACCAGTGCCTACGGCGGAAGCGTCTACTCTCCCAGCGTAGCAATGAGCAGACGGTCTTCAATTGCTCGTGAGATGGGGCGCGACAACCTCGTCTCCCCAGCAGGATCTATCATGTCTCGTAATGGAGGCTTCGTGGATGCATCGCGGCCAGTTGTCCGACTCCCACCTGGTGGCCCTAGAATGTCCAACACATCCTCGGTCGTGTCTCCTACCAATATCACACCCACGGGTATGGTCGGTCAGCATGCCTATCCTCTTCCGCAGAAGCCGACATACCGCGAGAACTGGCAAGGTCAGCTCACTATGCATCAACCCCGTCCCCAGAAGGCTGTCTCCGTTGCTGGCATTGAGTCACCCGCTTCAATGTCCTTCAACCCTCCGCAGCAGCAAGAGCAGCAACCGTTCCACCAGCAGGTTCCCGCGCACATGAATGGCGCATCAACATCAACGGAGCAACAGGCATTCTATCAACATGGTCGCCAGCCATCGTATCCTAGTCAAGTCTCAAACGGCACCCCTCTTTCCAATATTCCAGAACGTGCTATTCACGCGCCTGCATTTCAACCTTACCAACAGGCCGGGTTCCAGCCCCAGCCTTTTGTCCCTCAGAACTATTACTATCCACCCGCAGGCGCCCAGCCTCAGTACATGGCCCCTACCGGTATGGTTCCCATGTTCGTACCTGGCGCCCAGCAGCCTGGCTACGTCATGCCCGTTGCCGCTCCGCCAGTCACCGCCCCTCCTCCCGCAGCTGGCCCACCAAACATGGTAGCATACGAATCTAATGGCATGACCTTCTATGTGGATTCCAACCAACTCTACCAGCCACCCGCTATGGAGGGCTATGCGCCGCCGAGCTTCGCTGTGCCAGGCATGGGAGGCATGATGACCCCTGGTCCGGACGGCTCATACTATTACCCTCAACAAATGCAGTCGGCTGGGTACTATCCTGCGCAGTAGATTTGCAGTCAGATTCAACTCGATCAAGACAGCGCTCTTCATTCCCATTTTCTTCGGATGTAGTTCTCTTTGCGGGCGAGCATGATGCTTTTCGGTTGCTGCGGTCGATACCAGGCGTTCCGGACTTCTAAGACGGAAAGCTTATCATGACGAAAGCATAAAACCCTAATTTACGACTCTGGCAGCGGGCGTTATTCTCAAATCCCCTTTCTGCTTCACTTTCTATTGACGTATTGCATGGCGTCTGCGCATTGTTGCTGGATTTGCCAGGACCCACATACACGTCTTCATCCATGTTACATTGATTCCCCCCCTTGCGCTGTCGTGTGGTTGGTTGGATGTTCTCTTCTTGTACGATGCTGTCGCACGGTGTTGGATATTGAAGGACATGGATCGATGCATGCTTATGCTCGAACACATGTGTGGATTTCAAGCCTGGCGTTTAGTTAGAAGAATATACTTTGTATAATCGAGGCTTTTGCCGCCAAAAGTGTTCCCATCTATTGTCTTTGTGAAGTGTTCTATGTGAAGTGGACTGGCACGTCTATCCAGGCGACGATCTGATTTCCATGTTGTGGCCCGCAGGTATGTGTAAGGAAATTGGCACTCCAAGAACGTAGCAAGTTAATTCTATCAACACGACTAGCATTGCTCTCGAACCACTGGTCAACAATGTCATAACTGTGTTGATACCAGACTTCACATCACGGGTCACCTTGACGAGCCATGTCCCTTCACACACGAGAAACATATATCCTTCTACTTTCCCACCGCCTTCGCCACTTACTCCTCCCGCCATCTCCATAAACGCTGGCACTTTTACCACAGCCAGGATCGATTCGTTTCTTCTCAACAAAAAATCAACGAAGGCACATAATAGTACCCCGAGCAACCATCTTACCACCCAAACGAGAAGTGTAAAAACCAAAATGTGCACGTATACAATCACCACTTGTCCGCTCTGCGCCAGGGCATCCGCACTACCACTCACAATGTGCAAAGACGCGCTGGGTTGGGATTTACCGTGTAAGAGTACGGATTCGCGGAACGTGAGGATTCATGTTCGGAAGGTATGTGATGATGGGCGTTGAAAGTATGATTTGATATGCCAGCCATGAGATTGATGATTTCGAATGGAACAGGCAGAAGAGTGTTGTCACTCAAAGTGAGCGATCTGGAAGAGGTCAACTAGCTAGCTGAATGGACATGTGCAGAGATTGATTAACGAAAAGGTTTCAAGAGAGAAGGCGTAGGTGTTTAGATGTTTCAACGGAAGGAAGGTAGATTGTTTATGTATTGGATTGTACAATGGAATTATGAACAGCGCGACAAAACAAACACCCAGCGAACATGCGCCGTCTTTCACATCTGCAATCCATACCCCAATCTTTTCCTGTCTGTCTAAATGTGCATTTCCACCTGCGTTTTGGCAGTATTAACATATGCATTTACTCGGGGTCAATCGCAACATATTTTCATGCTGCACCTCGACATCTCTGGTAGGACACTCCTGAATGCCTTCCAGTGTGTTCACGTCTGCAGTACAACCTCTATAACGTATTGAGGGCATCTAGGGTTTTATGTTAAGACTGTCTTTGCTACTCTAGCAGCAGTCGCATCTATTTGCGCTGCCCGTAGAAGAAGTTACGGAGGTGGCAGATCTGCTGTCCTACCGGAGCCTCAAAGGCGCAATATATGCACATGCTAGGGTGCCATGCCGGCGGTATCGTACTTGACAGATTGACATGACGTCGCTGTTCCGATCAAGAGACAGTTAGGTGGACACTTTCAATTCACACCATCACGTTACAAAAATAGCAAGACAGGGTCGAGATGCAGAGTCTGTGTAAGAAATGTGGTATTCATTCTAATAGGACAAAATTGGCTATTTCGCAATTACACCGTGGAGTATTCAATCGTCAAGATCCTGCACACCAGAGATTGCTCTCCGTTAGATCCGCGGTATCAAGCGTAAAATGCAGACAGAATAGTACAAGTGGTTCGTCCCGTGGCCGTTGTGAATGTGCTGTGTTCTTTTTTGTGTAGAATCGAGAAACCAGAGACTGTACAGCACCAGCCTGCTGGGTCGTGGAACATCCAAAACGCCATAAAATAGGATGCAATAGAGATCGAAACATGCTTCTCGGGTCTACCTCTTCCTGACGCAGAAGAAGAGACCAGTTCGGCCAAGGAACCACAAGCATCCGAAGAAACGGACAAGCGCAAGAGCAGCAGTTGCCCACAAGAGAGCCTGGAAGAAATGCATGGTTCGGGCAGATGCGCTTGACTAGTATTTGTTAGAATGATACTCCTTCAAAAGGGACTGCGAAACTTACAGAGAAACCGAACTGATCAAAGTTGTCCTGGGTAATGACAACAGCCAGCGTAGCGTTGGAGCCAATCCATGCCGTGCAAAGATGGGTACGGAAAGACTTGTAGGAGTCTTCTAGCGTCTTCTCGCTGGACTCGACAGGTGGCACGTATGGGGCCAAAGCACGCTTAACGGTTGCCTCGAACTGGCTGTCAATATCGGCCTGCGGCAGATCTGGCTCTTCAATGATGGTGTGCTTGCCGTCGGCGCCCTTCTCGGTCTTGGCTGAGGGTAGGGCATCTGCTTTGTCGGATCCCTTGGTTCCCCAAGATACATCGTGCCAGTTGGAGAAGGCATAGACGTTGAGAATGTTGACATAGGAGGACATGATGAGAAGATATTGCGGGAACGACGTGAACATGTGCCATGGGTCCATGTAGAGGAAGGAGGCGACGTAGTACAGACCAAAGGTGGCAGCAAGCGCGATGATGATGATACCAACACCGTCAGAACTGAAGAACGACTTTGCAAAATTTTGTGCAGATGAGGTGTCAAGTTTTTGCGAAGTGGGATTCGAAAAGGCCTGAACGACGAGGTAGATCGAGAGGACGCAGATGTAAAACTGGATGGCGCCGAAGACGAAGAATGAAAGCAGGTACGACCACTTTGAACCCTTTGGTCTGTTACCGAACGCCAGAATGAACTGCAGTCCAAGGAAGGCCAGGTAGAGATATTGAAGAACCGTGTTGAAGATGGGAGTGACATCATCGCCGAATGGCCAAGCGCGTTTGCCTTCCACCTTGCTGCCGACCAGGTCCATGATAACAGCAGTCGTGAGCCAGAAGGAAGCCAGAGAGAACCAAGCAAGGATGGTTTGGAAGGTGTTGTAGATCATCTGAATGTGGAAGAAGAACATGCGGATAATGTTGTGGCCGCTCTTGTACATGCGGCCGAAATGGAGCAGGGAGTAGACACCAGCGGCGAACGAACCATTCAGCCAACGACGACGCTGACCGATAAACTCTGCTGCACCTTCAGGCACGTCGGTTTCGCCCTTGGAGGCCTTGATGTAGGTAAGATGCCACTTGGAGCCGGCTTTGGCGACCAGCTCGAAACAGAGAATACGATCTTCGGCCAAAAACATGTTCTTCTTGAAAATGTTCATGCCTTCGATACCCTTCTTTCCGAGGATCTTGGCGAGTGTGTGGTCACCGTGGAAGTACTGCTCGAGGGGTCGTCCCATGATGGCGCGGTAACGATAGGCCGAGAAAGCACCAGGCAACACAGAGACGTAACCAAAGGAAGATTCCAGTGGCTTGTCGAGAATGTTACTGATCTTGTACTCGAAATTCTGCGCAGCAACGAGTGGATTGAGGAGGTTTTTCCAGCCCTTGCCTAACATAGCGTGAATCTCACCGCAAGCACCGCCAAGATCCTTGTCGTTGTAGAAACCCTCCCAAAGCGCAAGCAGCGACTTGGGGCCGGGCTTGGTACCAGCGTCGAGCAGAATGCAGACTTCAGGGTTGAGGATACGACCGATGGCAGTGAAGAGCCACCTATGGGAGTTGATCTTCTTGCTGTTCTTCTGCTTCAAGCAGAACATCATCTGCACTGGAGGGAGCGTGCTGGCGCTGTCATCGTGCGGGCGGATGAGCTGCTGGTTGGGCGTGACAGATAGCTGGGTTGTGTACTCAAACTGGTGATTGTTAGAAATGCAGGATACATGGGTGAAGATTTAAGACTCACGATATGAGCAACAGTCTCCTTTCCGTCAATGTCGCGCTTCATGACACCATCCTGGTAGATGCCGACCGTGGCAAGCAAGTCGAGTGTGCCCTTGTCGCAGGGGTCGATACCGTCGAAAACCAGGCAGACGACGATTTTCTGCCAGGCTGGGCCGCCCTTGTTCCAGAACTCGGACTTCTTCAGGTTGACAATGTCGCGGATATTTTGCATCACACCATGCAGAGTACGCGCGGTCAGGACCTTGTCCTCGTTGTAGTAGGTGATGGCGATGAGCAGCTCGGTGTGACGGTTGTACATGGCCGGGCGCAGATTGTAGCCGTTCTTCAGCGTGAAATCGTTGGGGTCGCATGTCGCGGCCGTGTCTGGCAGGGTGTCAGGGTCACTGCAGGAACGGCTGCAGGAACGTCAAAAGCTTAAACTTACATCGCATGTGTGTGAACTCCTCGCTGCCGCTCTCGAGGTCATTGCGGTACTTGGCCTGGATGGCGTTCTGGATGGCACTCGGCACTGGGTAGTCGGCGCTGAGGACGGAGCCCTGCACCAGCTTGACTTTACGGGTCATGCCGCGCTTGAGACCGCCTGCCGCGGCGACTGCACCGCCGGGCTGCTGGCGCTCTCGCCACGCGGCCACGGAGCTGGTCTCGCTCCTTGCGTATGGCGAGGGTGCGCGCTGGGGAGCGCCGAAGTCTGCGGCTGGGTCGTTGTAGCCACCGGTCGCCGAGTAGACGTCGGAGCCGTCATGTGACTGTGGGGGATACTGCGTGGGCGTGTTGCCGACATAGGTCTCGGTCAGGCTGTAGGTCGAGTGCGGGCGGTTGTCGGGCTGGCCGTAGAAGGGATCGGGGTGGGCGCCCGTGGGGTTGTCGTGAAGGAGCGAGCGAGCGACCTCGTCCTCGTCTTGCCTGCCACGATCGTACTGTCGCGCTGTCAGTACACCAAAACACTCAATCCATGGCCTCAGGCCAGCAGTTCGTCAGGGGCCGTACGCCTGTGTGGGGATCGCCATAGGCGTTGTTGGGGTTATTGTAGGCCATGGTGTGCAGCTGTCCGTGGCTGGCACTGGAGCGGCGGCAAACAATGGAGCGAGCGAAGTCTGCCTAGAGGCTGCGCGTGTGGAGATGATGGGAGGATGGATGAGCGCGCACAGCTGGGAGTGCCGCTTGATAAAGGCGAGCTCAGAATGTCTCCCCTGGCTGAGGAGCTGAAGAGGCTGGCGCTAGTGCTGCTCTGGTATGGCGCTGGTGGAGAAGACGCGCTGAAACGAATGGAATGCTGGGGTTGGTCAAACAGGCAATCGCCTGCGTTTCACACTGCGGGCGGGCAGTCCTTATATCAAGAATGTATTGCGTGTCACCGTTGCTCAAGAACTGGCCATCGCCTCTTGATCTGCAGCCAAATATGCTGCCCGCGGCGGTGTCCACACGACCCTTTCATGCACACGCGCTTGTCTTTCCAGCTGTGGCGTTACTGGCGAGGTTTTTAATAGACACGCTTGTCAGCACAGCCGCACCCAACACCGTTCCCCATCGCCTTGTCCAGCACGCTGGCCTAACCGAAAGGGCACGCTGGCTTCCGAGACCCTGATCTTTTTACACCGCTGCTGAGTGGGCGCCGCGATGCCGTTTGTTCCTCGCTGCAGCACGCCAAAGACTGCTCCTGTCGAGCATCAAGACTCCCGTGCGACATGGCGCGGGCCTCCCTCCATCGGGCTAGACAGCGTCTGGCGACGTCAGCGAGGGCTAGCAAACTTGCTGGGCCCCAGAAAGCAGGAGTAACATCCCGGTGGCCATATCGTCTCCGCCATTGCAGGTGGGTGTCCCCGACTGGTTACATCCGCCCGACATCGCGTGCCGGTCCTCTTCTCGCTCCAGCTCCTGCAACGAGTATCTAGCGTGCGTTTGGTGCAAGTTGATGGGCTCAGCCATGCAGCCCTGCCATGGCTTGCATAGGGGCAGTCGACTCTGAGGCCAAACTAGGATGGATGCTTTATCGCCCGACAATCTGTGTTGGTAGTCTGTGTATCTTTTCAAGAAGTTGCCATGTTATCCCCATGCACCGCTATGAACAGGCGCATAACTGATGCGCATCTCTTTTGTTGCCAGGTACAGCCAAGGATGACAGGCACAATTCACATCTTGAGCTTTAAGCATGGATCATGGCTGATGCTGCTGACTACTGCGTAGACCTAGCGCGAAACTGTCGAGGAACCAACAAGGTCCATTTAGAAGTAGTCAAGGTGTTTGCGCATCGCTACTTTGAGCCCCCCAACTTCACGTGGCGTGGCATGAGTATCGAGGCACAATCGTTGACGTTGGCTCAGCTGGAGATAGTATGTGACAACGCTTGTCAGAACTGTTGAGCAGAAAAGCGATCTAACTTGACATTGCGGGGAGGAGCCTGCACCTCGCGCCTGCCTCGTCCACGTCACTGGCATCAATTGTGTGATCGCTTTCTACTTTCGCGAAGAGCATGCAAGACGCCTCTTTTGAACCTTACGCACCTCGCATTATTGAAAGCATTTCAGCCCCTCGCATCCACTTTCTTCTTCTGCACTTCCTAGTACGTTCCCCAGGGTGACCATTGTATAACAAGGCATGTAGGAAAAGCAAAACAACCTTATTTCCTTCGTCACTGCCGATGTCGATAGGTGATCTGCAGACACGGTGTGGTTCTGACTGAGTGGTGCTGTCGATACATCTTGACACGGCCGCGAATCTTGCGGTGGCCCGCGAAGCTGAAATGAACTGTGCTGACAAGCATCTAGACAAGCACTTTGGGTCTCACCTCACCCATATATACACCCAGTTACAAATCGTAGTCCTAGTCTCGCCAAAGCGCTCGGCTGCACCCGTATCCGTCAGCGTGGACCCATGGCATCAGCCGCGCCTTCCTCAGCCCTGCCCAAATCCAAAACCGGCGCCTCCACATCCACTAAGGCCACTGATCTGGCACCAGCCCCACCAACCTCACATGAGCCTTCGGCCCACCAACAAGCGGAGGAAGACCTTCGAGGTAGCGAAAATCCAGACTTTGAACACCCAGATCATGTGATCCCCCGTCGGAACTACAGCGGGTTCGAAGACCTCATCATTGTGTGTTGCCATGCTGTCTACCTGCCGGATGCCGAGGAGCATGACTTTCCACTGCGCAGTCCCCAAAATGAGAGCAATTGGTTACTCGCGCCCTTTCAAAGGTCGAATTCTGACACCGGTAAACCAGGCGAGCAGTCGACATTCGTCGCCCACGCACAAGCCGGAGTGAATGCATTGATCATTAGCCCAGACAATGCTGATCTTGAGAAGAACTTGCTGATATTCAGCGGTGGCGCCACGAAGCGACCAGAAACCGACATGAGCGAAGCTCGTTCATACTATCACGCGGCCCTAGCAGAAGAACTTGCTGAAGGTCATTATGGTGGTGGGAAGACCCATCGACTGTTCAGCAAGGGCCGGATACTCCTAGAAGAAAACGCCACAGATTCTTTTCAAAATCTGCTCCTGAGTATCCTGCTTTTTCGTAGGACTACGGGATCCTATCCGAGACACGTACGGGTTATCACTCATGCGTTCAAAACAAAGCGTTTCCTTGAGCTGCATGCACCAGCACTTCGATGGCCACAGAATCGTATCCAAGTTCAAGGAATTGATCCTGTTATGTCGGTACGTACGATTATTTTTTGCAATGGTCTTGTTTGCTCTCGCTTACATCCAAAAATCGTTGTGATGATTATGTCACATGTTACGAGACTTATGGAGTTTCTCAAAGTGCTCACTGTCGTCTCTCGTATTGCTAGCTGACCTTTGCTTCAGAGCACGGAGCTCGATAGTACCCTGGACGGAGAGGAAGCGTTTGGGTATGGACTTTGGGACGACGACCCGCTGGGCAGTGGGAAACGCCTGAGCGGCAAGCGAAAGCAACGCGGGTGGAATGATGCTATTATTGAAGGGCTCGTGGAGGGGCTGGAAGACAGCGTCAAGCAGCTTCTGCTAGGTGTTGTTCCAGCAAGGTTACCATGGGAATAGGAGTCCCAGAGGGCACCAATCGACAGACCATAGAGAGCCTCAATACGCTCTGTTTATTCCCAATAGCTGGATTGGTTCCGGGCTTGGCCAACACTCTATGAGCAACAACCCCAGAAAGTCTGGATTGTGAGTGCGGACGTCCACCTGCATCTCCTATGATTTGTTTGGGTGTCCACACAAAACAACGTCGTCTCCGAGCGGAACCCATCTTACATCTTCGAGCCTTCCTACCGGCACTCTGTTAACGCCCTCAACGCGCTCATCGGGACAGACTTGCACACCGCCCTTACCCAACCATACTGGTGCAATTGTAACAATGATTGAGTCAACAAGCTCGAGATTTCCGGGCGAGAGCAAGTCGTTGATAATTGCGCCACCTCCCTCAATCATCACACTCTTCACCCCTTCCTTTGCGAGGACTTGCAGTATGTTCGCCCATGATATCGGAGACCGCTCCGTAGCTGCGGGGGCCTTCAGCACTCGCCCTCCAACACTTTCCAGCAGTTTTCTCTTCTCTTCGGTAGTGCTGCTTTCCTTGCCTGTTACGATCCATGGCCCTCTCCCTCTTTGCGAGCCGGCGAGTTTGACAACTTTACTCTCTGGTGTGACATTCCATCTGCCATTGGGATCAATTACAATAGGACGAGGCTGGCCTGAAAGACCTTCAGCCCCATATCCTCCCACGCCCTCAATTCGACAATTGAGCGAAGGATCGTCAGCGACCGCAGTACCCGCCCCAACCAGGATGGCATCATGTTTGGAGCGTAGGTAATGCGTCATGGCCTTGGATGCGGGTCCTGAGAGAACGGTCTGCACACCCGGAGCGAGGGATATCTGAGAGTCGAGGGATGTAGCGAAAGTAAGGGTAACATATGGTTTCGATTCCGTCTGGCTAGTAGATGTTGACGTAAAGTCTGGAGGCAGGTACGGGTCTAGCTGTTGGGCTTGACTGGCGGGGAAGCGCAGTGATTCTCGTACTTGACCGCTCATACTGGACAAGAGGCTATGCTTCTTAATACGCCGAATCGATATTATTAAAATGCTAACAGGGCTCTGGTGAATGCTCCAGTCGCATCGACCGCCAGCTTTCGGCCCGGTCTTGTAGCTTGTAGAGGTGTTAGGATCCTATGATGATACCACTCAATGATTTGATTTGAATGTTTATTCTCAAGCCTAGTCTCTTTTAGTGATGCAAGGAGGAGAGAAAGGCAGCGAATGCTGACTAAACACGTCACTTCTTCGTGATGTGGCGCAAGCGGAGAAACCTCGGCATCGCCCCACGTTGACGATGCCTGCCTGATGACATTCAGCAGCCTAACAGTCACTTTCACATACAGTTTCTCGTTATACTTCTTCTCTCTTTGGCGTTTGTGCTTGCTCGGGCTCACGCTTCCTTTCTCTGAGATCGCGCTTGACTCCTCTCTATACCCGCCACGCCTACACCAGTACTTATCGCTCTGCCCCACGATTTACCAGCGAGTCGTGGTGACTGTACTTCAACGGCGCACGAAACCTACAGTCTAGGCAAGCGTCCTTACCGCTCATACAACACCGCCAAGATGATGAAAATATGGTCTATGGTATGCTCCCTCTCCTCGTGCGCTTGATCCGAGAGTCGCGTGCTTGAAGTGGAGTGCTAACAATGCACACAGAAGAAACAGCAGCAGCAGGACGAGGCGGCTGCGGCTGCGACAAGCAAAAAGAAGAAAGTCACCCCGGCACAGCTTCGCGCACAGAAAGGTAAGAATCCAAAGCATCGCCCAAAAGCCGTAGCCGGTTTCTAACCTTTGCAGATCTCGAGGAGCTGTCTCTCGGCACGACGATGAAGACACACTTCCCAAACCCCGACGATATCCTGAACTTCAAGCTTACCATCGATCCGGACGAGGGCATGTATAAAGGCGGTCGTTTCGATTTCGATTTCAAGATCAACCAGAACTTCCCACACGACCCACCGAAGGTCAAGTGCACCCAGAAGATCTACCACCCGAACATCGATCTAGAGGGCAACGTGTGTTTGAACATCTTGCGCGAGGATTGGAAGCCGGTTCTGAACTTGAACGCGGTGGTGGTTGGCTTGCAGGTATGGGCATCTAGGATAAGTTGGATCACGACAGTCGCTGACGAATACATAGTTCCTCTTCCTCGAACCGAACGCGTCAGATCCGCTGAACAAGGAGGCTGCCGAAGACCTCAAGGCGAATCGAGAAGGCTTCAAGCGCAACGTGCGCTCGTCGCTAGGTGGTGGAACGGTCAAGGGACAGACCTTCGATCGCGTCCTCAAATGAGCTCGAGAATGGTACTTGCAGTCTTTTGGGCTGGACGACATATAGACGCTTGCTAGGAAGTAGACCATACTGGGCCAGCATTGCGCGGATCGTGGAATTAGATACAGGCGCATGGAATGGATGAAGAACGGCAGTAGAGCTTAGGCGCGTAGAGCACTTTTATGACATCAGCGAGCATACCACCCAGGCGTACAAGGAGAGCGGCGTCAGCATATAGGCGCCTTCGATGTCCAAGATCTGAGTTTATGGCTTCAAGCATCAGGGCGGTCGACTTAGAGCTACGAGCATTGCAAATGAACAAGATTTGAGTTTCAACTCGTCTCCAAATGTTGGGCAGCGTGGTCAATTAGATCGCGAGTACGATACCAGGCTAATCGCTGGCCAACCTCTAGCTCCATGTGTGTAACGTTGATCGTGCATATATCTCCACGCGCAGCGGCATGCTTCTCGAAGATGGTGGGCTGACCGAGACGTTCCAACTTTGCAAGTATCTGTAAGGGTCCACCAGTCAGTGCTGAGGGTGTCGTGATGCTTCGGTTGTCTCTTGGTGCACGACGTGGTTCGACGTTGGACCGCATCGCGGCCCTGAGCCAAAACGCCTGCCCATGCTATTTATGACAACAACGGCACATGTGCAGACATAGTGTAGTATGTAATTGACAGATCGACATAGGATGAAGACTTTAGAATGACTGTGACACGTAGCAGACACATTCTCCCGCTGCCGGCAACGGTGCTTGTCCAGCCAATCAAGCGATGATGGCGGCCGGGGAGAAAGGTGCGTCTCCGGTCCGCCGCCGATTTTCGCAACCAAGCTGGTGCCGGCCAAAATTCCAGACCAAAACAGACGAATTCGACCGCCTTTAAAGCTGAAAGCTTCCCCCACACACACTCTCTCCTCAAGATACCCCTCACACAATCACAATGGCTTCAAGACCAGTAACCCGTGCCCTTCGCCAGACTGCCAGGCAATTGGCTGCTTCGCCCGCACAGAAGCGCACTTTCGTCTCTGCTCTGCGAGCGGGCGTAACTGCTGCCCCCAAGGCGGCTGTCACTACCCAGTTCCAGCAGACCCGTGGAGTCAAGACCATTGACTTTGCTGGCACCAAGGAGACCGTCTATGGTATAATTTGCTATTCCTAAATTTGAATGTGCGTAAACTGACTCTCAAACAGAGCGTGCCGACTGGCCCAAGGAGAAGCTTCTTGTGAGTCAGCCACTGCCTCAATGGCATCAAACTAAATCTCAATAGCATCTTGAGCTGACAATTGAGCTAGGAATACTTCAAGAATGACACCCTTGCCCTCATCGGCTACGGCTCCCAAGGCCACGGCCAGGGTCTTAACCTCCGCGACAACGGCCTGAACGTCATTGTCGGCGTACGGAAGAATGGTGCCTCATGGAAAGAGGCCGAGGAGGACGGCTGGGTCCCCGGCAAGAACCTCTTCGACATTGACGAGGCGATTGGCAAGTCGACCATTGTCATGAACTTACTCTCGGACGCTGCCCAGTCCGAGACTTGGCCCGCGATCAAGCCCCAGCTCACCAAGGGCAAGGTAAGAATGCTCCAGAGGAATTGTGTGAACTGGCAAAATTGATTCATGATAGACTCTCTACTTCTCCCACGGCTTCTCGCCCGTCTTCAAGGACCTCACCAAGGTCGAGGTCCCCACCGACATCGACGTCATCCTCGTCGCCCCCAAGGGTTCCGGCCGTACCGTCCGCACTCTCTTCCGTGAGGGCCGTGGTATCAACTCGTCCATCGCCGTCTTCCAGGACGTCACCGGCAAGGCCAAGGAGAAGGCTGTCGCCCTCGGTGTTGCCGTCGGCTCCGGATACATGTACGAGACCACCTTCGAGAAGGAGGTATACTCAGATCTGTACGGCGAGCGTGGTTGCTTGATGGGTGGTATTCACGGCATGTTCCTCGCCCAGTACGAGGTTCTCCGTGAGCGTGGCCATAGCCCATCTGAGGCTTTCAACGAGACTGTCGAGGAGGCTACCCAGTCGCTGTACCCCCTGATTGGCGCCAACGGCATGGACTACATGTACGCCGCCTGTTCGACCACCGCCCGTCGTGGTGCTATTGACTGGAGCAAGCGCTTCAAGGATGCGCTCAAGCCTGTCTTCGATGACCTTTACACCTCCGTCGAGAACGGCAGCGAGACAAAGCGCTCGCTCGAGTACAACTCGCAGCCTGACTACCGTGAGAAGTACAAGCAGGAGCTTGCCGAGATTGACGACCTTGAGATCTGGCGCGCCGGAAAGGCCGTCCGCTCCCTCCGTCCCGAGAACAAGTAGATGTCTCTGGAGAGTGGACGACTTAATGACGAGAATGCATCTGAAGAGGGGAATGTGTAGATATGTCTTGTCTTGTTATCGGACCCTTTGGCGTCGGCGCGCTTGCTTTAATTACGGGCGGAATGGACTCCAAGGACAAGGAAAAGGTTATAGTCTAAAAGCAAATGATACCTCTTCATGACAGCAAAATCAGGAGTCTCCTACCCTTCCCCTTTTGACTAACGTGCATCCAGCGGACCACCTTGACGGCGGTGAAATAGCCGTATCGAAATCGGCCATGATTACTATTGACTATATGCTTCCCACAGTTCATTTGGCGTTCTTGTTCTCTCAACAGCTCGTACACCGAATAGCCAACCAAGGATCCTCGCCGCGAAAAGCACAATAATGGTCATAACATACTCCAGCGGTCCTTCAAGGTTCCGAAACCCAAAATTCCAATTCTCATACGGCCACAAGACACCTCGCAGACAAATAAATATCGGCCAATTATCCAACTCCCAGAATATAACGAACAGCTGAAATGGAACCCACCATCCTCCCAACAACCGTTTTGCTAGCTTCTGTGGCACAGACAACGGCTGATCTATAGGCGCCGTGATCACACCGTTCAAATTCCAAAAGAACAACGCCTTCCCAATATCCCTCGGAGTCGTCCTTTCTTCCACGACCACTTCCTCGCCGACATCTACTGGCTTAACCACACTTCTTGCCAATCCGCGACCGAAATACCGCCACATGATGTACGAATCTGCGCGGCCCCATTCATGTCGTGCATATCTGGGCACTTCGAATACCAGTCCAGCCTTGACCAGCTCGCCTGTTTGCACCGAGACTTCACCGCCAGCAGCGGCGCTAATGATCCGCGTGACGCCATTCGAAGTGAGGAATATCGATCCTTGGACAAGATGGAGGTATTCGGTGTGTTGGGTGTGGAAGTGCAACCCAGACGACCAGGTTGACTGGGGTGGGAGGGCAATCGTGGTTTTGAATTCGCTAGAGGAGGACGTTGAAGGAGGGGATATTGGGATGTGGTATGCGACTGCATCTCGTCCAGGGCGCAAGATCGGCTGGGTTCCTGGAGGGAGAGGAGTGAGAGGTTTGGGGGTCGGCAGTGGGCGTTGTTTAGTGCGCGCCATTCGACTGTATGAAAGGCTGAAGGGTCTTAGTAAAGTAAGGGCTCGGAATATTGATACATGGATCTCACTCGAATATATAGGTGGGCTGTTATAAAGGGATCACGTGTGGTTGAGGATGCTTACTCAAGACTGGCAGCCTGATGATGCTGAGGTGCGTGCGGAATCACTCCGCGAATGCTTCGAACTGTTATGTCATATATGAGACTGGTCACATTAATCCATCTATGGTACCTGATACGAGAGTACTTCGGCAAAATTTTGAAATATGACGGGGAAATGCTGATCTCTGAAGCTTAAATGTATGGTTGAGTGTGGTGCTCGATCAGGTTAGTCTGATATTTACCACCGCGAAGCAGACCGCGCTGCGAATGTCAGAGATCAGACCCCTCATTACTGACGAACCAAAACATCAAGTGCCGAGCTTAAAAACCTCAGGAATCTTGACCCTCGAGCACCACGAGGATCTGATAGTGGTATGCAGGTACCTTCTTCCATGAAGGCATTGATTAGGGTCCTCCCTCCTTTTGCACCATTGCCTCAAATCAAGGACACAACGTTCGCATCTTTGCTTCAAGTTGCGACTCAAGAACTACGAATTGACTTCAAATCCGGCGCGGCGCAGCTAGCGGATGTCGCTCTCGCCCACTTCACGTCGCTCGCCGATGCTGCAGTTACCTTGGCGTCTAGCCGTGATGAGCTGTGGGCGCTGCTGGTCTACGCCGCCAAACAGCTCAGCACAGCGCGGCCAAGTATGGGGGCCGCTGTTACTGCTCGCCTCCTTCGCATGCTCAAGCTCATCGCCGAGAGCTGGGCAGCCGATACAATCGACCCAACAGACCAAGCAAAAGCCGCAAAGTTGGCAAACAAAGTCCTTGGACAATTCAATCGGGAAACAAAGTCCATCAGCTCAAGCTTATCAGCTGAATTCATTTCATGGCTACAGAAAGACTACCTGCCACAACACGTTGAGAGCTTAAGCAATCTCCGCATCTTGACACTCAGTAACTCCAGCTCTATCCGAGAGGCCCTGACCAGCACCCTCTGTGACTTCCCTAGCATGCGCGTCCACCTCACCGTCCTCGAATCCCGACCTCGCTGTGAAGGCGCGGATACGGCTGCCTATTTCTCCATGACTCCCTTCTCCGAACCCCGTCTAGCAATCACCGTTGTGCCAGATTGTGCCGTCGCTACTGCCGTTCGGAGTATAGACATGGTTCTCCTCGGCGCAGATCGTATCAGCTCCAAAGGCGACGTGAGCAATAAGATTGGTTCGCTTGCAGTGACGCTGTGTGCGAAGCAGCAGAATAGAAGCGTAACAATTGTTGTGCTTAGCGATACAGACAAGATTGCCATGCCGGGCGGAGATATGGAGAACCATGAGATTCATCCTCAAAGCGAGCTGTCTGCAGCATGGAGTGAAGAGACGAGAAGGACTTTGGAGGAATCGGACAACGTGGAGGTCTTTGGAGAGTGGTTTGAGTGGGTACCTGCTGAGTTGGTGGATGTGTATGTGACTGAGAAGGGCTGCTTGGCAGTAGAGGACGTAGCGGCATTGGCGAGCGAGGTGAAGAAACTGGATGAGATGATTTTCCAGACGCAAGAGGAATAAAAGAATGGTTCAATAGCTGATGTCCAGTATCCTGGAGTGGCGTGACGGTGGAGTAGTCAACAATTCATTGATGGGAAGCGCTGAGACTTTTGAAAATGCCTACCAAACGCCAGCTAAGACCCTTCCCCTATGCTTCAATGATCCATGTTCATACACACCCGACCGGAATCCTCCCGTCTCCATATTCGCACATGCATACATGCTGATAGTCTCTTCCCTCTTCCCGCCCGCTAGATGAGGTGCTTGCTCCTGAAGTACGCCCGCAGATAGACAACCTGCCACGCACCCAAGCCAACCAGCATGCCCATGGTCCCGATTGCGAACCACTTCACACGCTCATTCGTGCTCTCGTTCGTATCTCTCAGCTTCTGTTCGCGTGCCCTCAAGTAGTCCATCTCGGTCACAATCTCGCCGACCGTCTCTTCGATGCGCCGCAGCTCCGCTTCAACAGGTTTGAGCTTCTCGCCAGCCGAAATGGCATTCCAGTCCTTGGCATCGGCTCCTATGTCGATGTCGAGCTCGACGTGGCGCGGGTTGACCGACTTGGCAGATCCCGTGTAAATGTTCTCGAAGCAGACGTCAAAGGCCGAGTCGGCGTGCGAAGTGAAGGCGTAGCGGTTCTCGCCGACGACGTCTTTGGGGCGGTGGTAGTCGTTGCCCATTGCATCGCGGATCTGTGAGACAGGTGTCAGTTGCTGATGTGATGTAGGTGCTCCATCTTGCAAGCCATTGTGCATGCGTGGGTGAAGCGGGGGCGCCGTACATGCATGTCCACCTTTTGCCCGTCGCCTCTGTATCCATCCAGTATCGCTGTGACAACGACCAATTGGTCTTTGGCTACGAAATTCCGCACACATCGCTCGTACTTTGCTGCATCGTGAGGAGAGACAGGGTGGAGGTCGAACTTCAGCGCGGCGGCGAGGGGCAGTAGTACGAGCAGCACGCAGCTAAAGAGTCGCGATAACCGTCCCATGATGGTGAGCTTGTGTGAGCGCCGGGGAGCTCGAGACGTGGTGTTTCGCGAAATGTACAGGTGTCGCGCAGGCAGGGGCCAGATGTTCCGCAAAGTCGCGCTAGACCCAACACAAACAAGCGCAGCAAGACCCTGGTGAGGAATGGGTTGCTGCCCCTCGCTTCCCTTGCTCAAGCATATCGTTACATTCACTCCTATGACCATGTCCATCCAGTATACTCGTAGCCTAGGCTATCGACTCCCCGCATCATTCCACCCCTGCTGCATGACGCCAATGCTGTCGTGCAGCCTCGAAGATATTCATATACACACAGAAAAGCAATATGCTATTCGCGTCCGAGCCCACTACCACGCTGTGGTACCCCCGTCCATCTTCAAATCGTGTGCCGTCATGTACGACGAGGCTCTGCTCAGCAAGAACAGCCCCGCTGCCTTGTACTCCTCTGGCGTGCTGAGTCTCCCAAGCATCGAGTTGTTCTCCCATTCTTCTCTGTTCGCCTCGCCTCGCCGGAAGTTTTCCTCCACCATTGGCGTCACAATGTGTCCTGGGCTAAGCGAGTTGACACGAATGCCACCTGACCCATCTGGGTTCGTTCTTCCCCATTCCATGGCCAGGTTGCGAGCGAGCTGTACAACCGCAGCTTTCGACGAGTTGTAGACTGGCGCAATAAACCCGCGGTTCGCAATCGTGCCGCTCATTGACGCAATCAGGCATATCGAGCCTTGGACCTTGTACTTCATCATCTGTCGAGCACAAGCACGCGCGGAGAGGAACACCCCCGTGTAGTTGACCTCCAGCATCTTCATGATATCTTCTTTCTTGAAGTCGAGCGCAGGGGTGACCTGTTGGATACCGGCCGCTGCATGCAGAGTTAGTGTGTGCGCATTGATATATCTCTGCCGAGAGACACCCAGTGACTCACCTGCTATCAGACCGTCCAACCTCTGTTTCTCTGCAGCGATCCCGGCAACACATTGCTCCAGCGCGTCGTTCTGTGTCACGTCGACTTGATGGTAGCGAAGGTCGCCGTTCGACTGTTCTCTTACTCGGGCTCTCGCCTCCTCAAATGTTGACGGTGGTTCGGCAGCACGATCAAGGCAATGAACAATTCCGCCAGCTTCAACTAACCCCTCTGCCATACAGAGACCCAATCCGCGTCCTCCGCCTGAAGATCTTTAGCTTCACTGACTAAACCATAGGACTTGCTCCGAAGAGAAGTGAGGACAGGATGCTATACCTGTGACCACAAAGACCCTGCCATCGAGATCGAATTGGCTGAACCTCTTATTTCCGACCGGCTCTGCCTTCTCATATGGAACTTGTGGATAAGTCGCGTCCTGATGGAATGCCAGCTTACGTTCTTGAAAGGTACTCGTGAGAAGCTGGCTTCGAGCTACTGGTACAGGGCGTATAATGTGAGTTAGTATCGATCTGGATCGTAGTGATGCCATGGCCGACAGTGTAGTAGCGAATTAGTCGGAGAGAGAGGTCGCAAGTGGAAGCCGATCAGATGAGACAGCTGCGTGCCTGGATGGATGGATACACGCAGACGTGGCAGACGTAATTCCAGCAATGGCCAGCGTAATTCCTGCCCTTTCACGTCCTTGGCTGAAAACCATCCCCCTCATCGTGGCTTCCGCGGGCTCATCCTGCTCCCATTTATCCCTTCCCGGGCTGCGTGATTTCGGAACGAACTATTGCGCGTTACGACCGCCAATCGAAACTTGACGGCCCGATCATGCCTTGTCACTCGCTCCACGGAAGGACTTCGACGTGGCTGTCCGGGCCAGCAACGGACCTCACGATGTTGGACATGCACGCGAGCGGGGCGCGCTAGCAACCCGTTGTGCGGGGCTCTTGGTCCACAAGGCTGACGGTAAGTTTATGTGGTTGGTTCGTTGGTGAGAAGTAACGACCTGATTGTGTCCTGCTGATATTGTCTGAGGATGATAGGGTGGAATTGTGATTGGGTCTTCTGCATGTCATTTTCTAAGCAAGCTTGTTATGTCGCAGTAATTGGCTAATCTTGAAGACTGTCGCTATTGTGTGGCAGTTAGGCGTAGATGCTCATAATGCGCCGAACAAATGGTGTACAAACGGTTCTTCGTGGCATTTGAGTGCATTCAGGTCATACGGAGGAATATACAGAATTGCTTGTACGACCCAAGGGAGTTCACAAAAAGCAACATCTTCAGCTGCCACCATTCAATCTTTACTTCCGCTCGGCACTGTACTCTCTAATCTCACTCGCTTCCTTCTGGTCAATCGCCATCATATCCTCTTCGTCCTTTGCAACATCCCTGATCATTTGCTCTTCCTTCTTACGCTCACTCTTGCGGTACATGTATTGCATGAACAGAAACAAGCTCCAGCAACAAAGGATGAATGCGATGTTCACGGAATAGCCCTTTGTCCATTTAGGTCCTTCGACGATTGGGAAGACGGTAATTGGATAGAAGGAGAAAACGGCCCAGCCGGCTGTGAGCATGGCGCCAACGGTAACGGCACGAGCTTCGGCGTCGTCCCGAAGGGCCATGTTGATGAAAGGCATGAGGATCGGGGTGACTGCGGCGGACACACCGAGGATGTAGTAGCACGCGACTGGGATTGTATTAGCGATTTGCTTGGTATCAGTCTGGTTAAAATTTGGATAGACTCACAATGCCATCCCTTCGGGATGTTCCAAACCAGAAGGGATATGTTCGCCATCAGGTATATTGCTTCGACAATGCTGAAGATAGACCAAAGTGGGTACACCATACACAAAGACGTAGCCAAAAGAGCAGTGAATACAGACACTCCCTGTGCACCAGTCGGGATTGTGTTGATTTGAGGTATGGTGTACGCTCCCGGATGCTTTGCGGCCAGGTCCTTGAGCCAGATGGCCATTTGGCCGTGAGGATAAGAAGATGACAAGAAGAACGTGTAGCAGAGCACACCCATGTAGAATTCCCACCGAGTGAATGTACGCCTGATGACAGACCAGCTGAGCTCCTTGCTTGGTGCAACTCCGGCGTTCACCATGCGCGTCCTGGCCAGTTCATGTTCTGCAGGCGTCAACCACCAGGGCTTACTGCTGCTTGGAAGACCGGGGAAGATGAAAAATCCTGCCAATGCGATCGGGAGAGAGATTACTCCATCAATAATGAACAACCATCGCCATCCCGCCATGCCGGACACTCCATTGAGATTCTTGTATGCAGCAGCCTGGAGGTATCCGCCGAACATGACCGCGATGTTGTTCGACACATACCATACCCCGGTGCGCTTGAATACCTCTTCGGGTCGGTACCAGGATCCAAGGACGTATGTTGTGCCCGATGCCACTGGAGTCTCTAATAAGCCTAGGAGGAATCGTGTCCCATAGATGTCGTTGCGGTTGCGCATTTGACTTTGTGTGAAGGTGACAATTGACCAGGCAACCTCCATAGATGGGAGGTAATATTTTGCGATCTTTGGTCGAGAGAGGAGAAGCAGCGATGGCACCTGAAAGACCAGGTAGCCTACATTATAGAAGGTGTCGAAAAGCGAGTATTCGTTGCCATAAAGATGGAGCTCTTCCTTCATGCCAGACACGTACGCATTCTTGATGTTCGACGAATCGAGCCATTTCAGAAAGACTGTTATTGTTAGCAAGTCATTCGCCCGAATAACAGTTCTGCGGCAATCACTCACACATGAATGAGCAGAATGTCAAAAGACATGCGTCCATCTTCCTCAACAGCTTCCTCTCTTCGGCTGGGTAGTGCTTTGGATACCACTCCCACAGGTATAGCCACGCCTTCCATGGCGAGCGCTTTGGAGCCTCCGCAGGCGCGATGACATTGGTGTCGAACTCCCCTCGTCGGGCCTCGAGACCCATCGTCTCGTCGCGAGGGTTAGTGCTGGTCATGGTTTGTAACTTCTGCGTCGTTGCGGCGCGGTCAAACCCAACACAGCGGTGCGAGAACTGGGGAAGAAAGATCCTCGCTGTTACCAACAATGGCACTTTGTAGACACCCAGTAGTCCAATATGTAGCCCAGTCACTTCTCAATTTCAGGCTTGTCGTGACAGCGGAGACCATGCCACGGGCATCGGGATAGTGTTGTATCCGGTTAGCGTGGTGCGGGGTGGCTTCATGGGGCAAATTCTCCACGCACGATGGCTTGGATTGAATTGTACCGAAGGCCGAGCAACCTGGGTCTGCAAGGATCGTCCAAGAATGCTCGCAGATATGGTGATGCATCGTGGGACGAGCAGACCATGAACCGGGTTCTGGTGGCGCTCGGTTTGAACCGAGGTAGGCAGTCCTCCCGACAGTCACTTGCATGTCGGGTGCATGGTCGTGAACAGGGACAGATAGGCAATTTTGACGGTCGTGACAGTTTCAATGATGGGACGGTGAGCTCCATCCTCGTGATGCTTCGATCAGTAGGTACATCGAAGGAGGATGCACTGTTCACCCACGAACACTGCGGGCTGGGTCTGTGTGTCTACATCTCTGTGGTTCGGTCCCTCCTTGGCCAACTTTGATGCATCGCGCGACAGCACATGTATCTTAGCCTTTCCTTGTGTTATCCATTGCTGCGGCACGTCACCACATGTGAAGGAACTCTGAGATTGCGCAAGTTCACTAAAATGCTCGAACGCAGAGACAGCGGTTGAGAAAGGGAGGGGTATATGTAGAGCGATGAACAAGGTTGGACTCAAACAGTATTAATTACTGTGCGGTTTGAAGACTAAATCAAGGCCAGAGATATTTGGCCACGGGCTTTTGCTATTTGGCCAGTTGTCTGCTATTAACAAATACTATAGACCTTCGCACCTTTCTCTAGGCGTAGCATGCACTAGGCGAGCAATTGAATAATTCTAAACTATTACACGAGCAGAGTTCTAGGAGCACGTGCATACATCTAGCCCACTAAAGGTACCTTGTAAACTTGTAATTCTCTAGGGTCGCACTACACTAACTACGGCGACCGAACATGTTCGACCTAAATCAACAGCAAGACTCAAACGACTATCTACGGAGTGCATTTATCATTCGATAGAGTGAATTCTCTAGAGTGATCGGAGAACGTATGGCGGACCAATCATAGTTCAGCAAACCCCAAAACTCTTCCAAGCCTTGAATAGTGGCATTGGGCGTTCGACCAGGTCTTGTCTGAAGGAAGAAACTTCCCGAAAGCTCCCAATGTTGCCAACTGACCTGGTAATCCTCCACCATTTCCACCAAGCATTTGGCGTATGTGGTTTTGTTCCAGTACGCGCCATCATGAATGAAGCCCCATTCTGAAATGACCATAGGAAAAGTGTACTTCGTGGCCGGATCGGTCGCATTAAGAGCTTGAAAGCCCTTCTGGTACCATTTACGTTTGAAAGTTGGGCAGTCATCTTGAGTGGCTTCGAAATCATACTTGTGAATTTCGAGCACGATCTTGTCCTTGTACGCAAACTCTGTTGGAACAAACTTGGCGGTCTTCCCTGCTGTCGATTTACCAGAAGTCCCGTTGAGAGTCTTGCCTAGCGGTATTGGGTCAATGTACGTGTCATACGATAGCCCCGAGAAGAAGATGAGTGCGTTCGGATCAGCGTTGTGTACCGCATCAGCAGCAGCTGTCATGTGGATATACCATGTGTACCCTGATTTTGAAAAGCAAAGTCAGTAAGATTTTCGCAAAGATTTTCTGCAATAAGAAGGTGCTTACAATCTACCGGCTCCGAAACGGCGGCATTTCTCAGCTCATTTCGCAGGCCCATGGATGCAAATGTTGGCCAATTGTCTTTCGCCTATCATTCGTTAACGCTTCAACTAGCATATGCGCGCCTCTGCACTGAGATGACCTACATGCTTGGTCATGAAAGCGAGACCGCGTTTCCATTTCTCAACGTCGAAGTACTTCTCCCCAAACCAGCCGTTGCCGTCGTTGTCGCCGCAACACCAAAATGCCTTGCTAACGTGGTTGTCAAGATGGATGATGACCCCCTGTTTCGACAACTCTTTCCCTACCGCATCCCAGACCTGCAGTCTTGTGGTGTTCTTTGTAAATTGTGGATTTTTGCTCAGGATCTGATCGAGCGCCTTCGTGCCGTTCGATTGCCCCAGTGCATTGATGACACTCTTCTCCAAAGTCTGATTGGGACTGTTCGCCAGGTAGTCATCAATCATTTCGATGGCGAACGTTAGGCGAACAGAGTTCAGGCCGAACTTCGGAAACCATGCTACGATATCCTCTATAGATGAATGCTGCAGGCCTTCTGGTATCATGATCTCTTGGTGGCCCGGCCAATTCGTTGACATGAAATGAAACACATCGCCATTGACGTCGATGATGTCGCGACCCTTAGTCGACAAGGGCAGAATGGAGGCTGCTCTTTTTGGTCGCGAGGATGGTATGGCTGAAACCAACGCAGTCAGAGCAAATGCGGAAAGAACTGTGCCAAACAACATCTTGCAGATGAAAGGTGTCAACCGCGGCAATCAAAATTTTTCGGAACGACTGCGTCCAGGTCCCAAGTCCCCGGAATCACTTTATACATTGTTAAAAATGTTGCCCAGCGCATTAATTTCAACGGCCAAATTAATTCCGCTTAGTCTTCTAGCACGCGCGCTGTTCTGCTCCACAAGCACGCCGCCTTGTGTGGGGAAATCGCGGAGAACCCAAGATATCGCACAATATTCACTCCCCTAACACCAAATTGATGCAGGCGAAGCGCGTAGATCCGATGCAACGGTGCCAGGAACGGAAGCCTTTCCAGGAAGTGATCGGCACTTAATACTGCAGCTCCGGTTGGGCAACAGATCTGCCCCTTGCGCAACAACTTTTACGCGCAGCGCAAGTAGATGCAACTGCTGCTAGAGTACTAAAGACAGCCTTTGTGTAACAGCATAGAGGCCCTTAATGCGTTTCAAAGGTTGTAATGCAGACGTGAACACTCGCGAAGGCATTCAGGAGTGTCCCTCCGGAGCTGTCAAGGTGCATTATTACTGGGTCACGCAGGTGCTCTACCCAAGCAGTTCGTCGTGTTCGGGCGGCCGGGCGAAACGCCCTATTGGGACGAAACAGCACGGAAAGCGGAGGAATGCTGATCCCGCTCCTCCATGGGGCAGCATCGCAGGTAATTGTCCCGTCATCGATGGTATCACTCGCCCGACGCTCAGAACAAATGTCATGGCCATAGCCAAACCTCTAGCCAAGTAGATTGATCTTGGCCGTTTGCTGCATTGTCACAGAAATCTTTTTCTGCTAGAACACGCCACAACACGAGCTTTCTCGTGAGCAAATACCGTTGCAAACTTGACTGCAATCTGGCCTGATTGTGTTCCTTGAGAACCAACACCTTGCGGATAAGATCAAAGCCTCTAAAGTTGCGAAATGGTCGGCCCCGTAGAACAAGTCCAAAGAGCGAGTAAGACGGCAAGGTAGGCGCGCTCGATTTGTGTCGCTTCTGCGTTGTACTGATTCGGGCGCAGCGTGAAGGGGGTGGAGCTTGGCGATTTGTATTCCGAGAATGTCTCTGCGAAGATTGTGCAAGTCGCGCAACGAGGTCTCAAGCAGCAGGTAAGTTGCTTTCTGTCCGTTGTTAGCATCAGTGACTAACCGGTGTCAAGGCTCCCTTGCAATCCTATCCGCACACTGTACCACAAAATGGATCAGAAGCAGGGAAGTACGAGGAGCGTGAGGCCGACTTTTGGACTTGCGGTTTCTTTCCTGGATGCATTTATTCGATACTAGAGCGAACGATGAGATATCCCCAGACTGTCAATGTACCTGAGCATGTCCGACCGCAGTTTCAAGAGCAAGTACTCAAACTGGGAAGACATTATGGTGTGGCAATCAATCGAATGTCGAAGCGCACTGACACCCATGACATGGGTTTCATCGTTCAGCCAGCATTGCAAAAGGATTGGGAGTTGACGGGCAACTCGGAGAGTTTGCAGTCGGTTGTTAATGCTGCCTATGCTCTTGCCTCAAGGTATGATGAACGAGTTAAGGCGATAAGAAGCTGGGACGTTGCCATCAATGACCGTTATTCGATCACCGACATGAATACCAACTTTCTTGTCATAATCGACAGCATGTGCAGTAAGTTTGTGCTCTGAAACTCATTTACCGGCCCCTGCTTACCAGACTAGACCTAGATCTGCTGTACTATGTTGGCCACCAACAAAATGACCAAACTCTCATCGACATTGCAACGCACCACGCAGACTCCATTATCCACGAAATTCTCCGTCCTGACTATTCCAGCTATCACTTGGTCAATTTTGACCCACGGACAGGCAGACCACAAGCGAAGATGACCAATCAAGGCTGGAAAGATGACTCGACATGGAGCAGAGGACAGGCATGGTCAATTATGGGCTTTGCACAAACGTACAGCTGGACCAAAGACGTCAAGTATCTCGAGACTTCCATTAAGTGCGCAGAGTATTTCTTGCGAAGGATGAAAGAAGGCGAGGGCAAGTGGTCGCACCCGTCTGTGCCCTTGTGGGACTTCGACGCACCGCAGGAGAATCCAGAACAGCCACTCCGCGATGTTTCTGCCGGCGTCATTGCCTCTAATGGCTTCCTCATTATCCATCAATCGCTCCAGGCACTTCCAGCTTCCGCCGCCACACTGACCACAACCACCAATTTCCTCGATATTGCCTTGAAAGTCGTGTCGGAGACACTGGACATGTCCTATGATCGTGACTTGGCATCCTTTGAATTGCCAGCAAAAGGAATAGTGAACGGAATGGGCGGGAATGATGAGCTTAAAATCAGGGAAAGTAGATTCGAGTGCGTTTTGCGCAATAGTACGACAAATTGGAACGAGCATGCGCACAAGAAGTACAAGGACCACGGCCTGGTATATGCGGACTACTATCTGCTGGAGTTTGGGAACAAGCTGCTGAGAGCCGGCTTGTTGTAAGAGGTGTCTCCATCGGGCCTGCTGGGGGAGCTAGTAATGACTTCTGACAACAGTATCGACTAGATATATTCAGCCATGTGCTTTTCCTATTCGGCCATACAATAGGGGTATCCATATGGTCATCACATACTCTTGATTTCACAGGCTGGATATACTCGCTTACTACTAAAATTACAATTTTTCAGTCGCTTGGAGTCATTCAATAATTCATTGGTGTAATGATACGCTTATAGAATGATGTGAAGACCTCGAGGAGTTGTTAAGTCTCAACAATTGGCTGAATAGTGAAAGCGCACGGCCGAATATATTCGGCCATATTATATCGAGTTTGCATTATGCGCGAAGTATGCACTAGGTTCTGATCTGCCACACCTGCTAGAGATATACTACAAGTAGCCATTGTCTCATCATAAAACGATGGTCTCATCATTCACGCAAGGCACAGGTCCGCGCTCGTTCGACCGGAAGGTTTGGTTACATGGTGTCGCGACGAACTAATGATGCAATTGATAAGTTGCGGACGAAGGTTTATCTATTTTCAGTCAAGGGAAATACACCACTCATGTCGGTCGTCCCCACCAGCTGCGGCAGAGATGACAGGAACATCTTCCCACAATTTCTTTATATCGAGCGAGGTATATCTTTCTTCCCTGTCGGACGTTCTCGCCAAAGCAAACACAGCCGATACCAGGACATTGTTCTTGGAAGATGCAACTTCGGCAGCAATGATGGGAATCAATGTTCTCTGCCAGATCAGATTCGTGTTGGCATCTGGTTTAAGAATCTCGGGTCGTTCCTTGCTGGCAGGAGAGTATGGGAAGATAGAAATCGGGCGAATGCCACTAGCGCCTGCATTAGAGCACACCAAAGCGCCCCCAGAAGTCTCGAGAGTGTACTGAGGAAATGAAAAGCTGTTCGATCCCGCTGAAGCTGTAGTATCAGTGACAGCAGGTAGAATCTCACCAAGTTCAGCGGCACGTCCCTGAATGGCGAAGCCTCCCTGAATCGCTTTGATCTGACTTGTCTTCAAACCGTTGTCCTTGATTCGATGGACGCGGATATGCCAGTCAGGCCAGCGCTCCGACGGTGGAATAATATGTGTAGTCACCTCGATATCTGCGTCTTTCCAAGGCTTCCACTTGCTCGAGAGAATCGGGATTGCTCCGACCACCTTCCCTTCATTACGAACCTGGGCTTCACCGAATCGATGCTCTGTGACCTTCCATGGAACCCGCCAGGTGTCGCCATCATCTTTGCTGAGTGCGAGTGTGTTATCTGGAGCGATTTGTTGTATCAATGTTCCAGTCGGTACGCTGAAACCAAATTGGGAAGAGTATGCAAACTTGCCGTACTTCGCTTCTGTAGCTTTCAGTGGCCATGGACAAAACTGCCCAGTGGATAGAAGGAAATGATGATTATCAGAACGGCACACCACGTGCATTGGTGGTCTAACGGGCGTGATTTCGAGTCCCGAGGTGATTGGCAGCGGTTTCTCAGAGGCGGCCCAGAAGGGGTGACTTGGAGGTAATCCCAAAGCAAGAAACGACTTCAGCGCCCAATATGGCGATTGAGGACTATTGTAGTCTTCACTCATATAGTAGTTGGGGTATGTGAAGCCAATTGTCAACGTCCCGTCTACGTTGAACAGATCATGCTTGTTACTCCACCAACGGAAGTGGCGAAGGAGAAGGCCCTTGACAACGCCCAAGTCGTCAAGAGGGGCCGGTAATTTTACTTCCGCAAATGCTAATGCGGACCAAAACCCGGCGAAAGCGAAGCGGTAGGTCAAACTTCGTCCAAATGGGATAGCAGCTCCTGAATAAGGTCAGCACCACAAAATGCTGTGTGTAAGTTCCACAGACCATTCGCGTCAAAGTACCGCCAGAACGTCAATGCGAACTCCTTTGCTCTATTTCTATATCGCTCGCAGCGCTCCGGGTCGATGTCTTGTGCCATCTTGGCGTAGATCAGCTGCGAGAAGTGAATCGCAAAACTGCCAGAATAATAGTCCGCTTGTCGTCCAGCGTCGCTCCAAAAGCCATCAGCCGCCCAGCCTTCGCCTAGGTAGAACTGCTCCATCAAATCCAAGTCCGCCTTCATGGCATCGACTACCTCATGATGCGGCACGCCACACACCTTGACGAGAGCAAGATTGGTCATGGCTCTGAACCATAACCAATTTGTCGTAGGAAAATCCTTTCCATTGATCGTTTTCAGCCATTCAGTGATGTTTTCCTTGGCTACGTCGGTCTGTCCACGAAACATGGCATCTGGAGCGACCAGCAGGGCGAATGATATGATCTCCATTTCTACCATCCTCTGATCTCGAAGGACGACCGGCCCCCAATATTCCGGATGTTGAGGATCTGTGCCATTCGCTAAGCCTTTGATATAAGGCGCGATCAGCTCGTCATATTCGGTCCCGTCAACAAGAGAAGCGTGCAAAAGCGTCCCAACAGCCCATAAAGCGCGAGCGAAGCCTTCCAATTGCGCGGCGACATCGTCAAAATGAGTACCAGTAACTAAAGGGAGCTTGATGCGCGCTCCGCCGGATGTCTGGTATGGTTTTAATGCTCGGAGTAGACTGATGGACGCGATTTTGAAGTCGCCATGTGTTTCAAAGGAGTTGTCAGAGAATCCAGGAAGGGAGGGCATCTCGCTTCGATAGAATTCTGATGTGTGCGTGTGGTGGCCGTAGGCTGGGGTCTGTGAGTGATCAGATCTGCGATCGTCCTGGGCTCATACAAATTGGTCTTTGTCCATAAAGGCTAACGTGCACGCTATCGATGCTCTGCTTCTACACGAATCCGTCGTGACACCGTAGCCGGCTTAGCCGTTTTCGGGCGGACGCCGACAAGCTGCAACCTCGTAACTTGAACACCAGCCAATTTTGGAAACACATCCGTAACTTTGCAACGGGCGGACGCCGCGTAAATTGTTCCGTAAAGCTTCAATGGCCAAAATCCTTGGAGGCGAGCATGGACCAAGGAACGAGCTGATCAACCGAATTGTGGGTTAGTCTCGCGGGGAACAAGTGGAGAAGCATGTGAACCTTGTTCTGGCCACCGGGCCTTTCATTTACCGCCGCCCGCTGGATGCAATCCTCCACAATTACACAACGCCTAACGGTCAGACATGTCGTGGTGATGTCGAGTGGTTGGACCAACTTTTCCTTGGGCAACGGCAGCCAGGCCGGTGACTCGGATGATGTCCCTGCCTGCGCGAGGCAAGTGGGAAGTCGTTGTATTCGTCGAATGGAGGCTGACTGCTCAGTTGCAAGAAACGCAAGCTGCGATGTTCGAGAGAAACGCCGACGTGTTCGCATTGTCAAAGGCTGGGTGCGCCACGACGTCGGCATCGCAAAATTGTTTTGACTGATGTTCCTCTCAGGAACGGAATGCGTGTACCAGCCGAAGCAAAAACCCGGGCTGAAGCCTGGAGCAGTCGAGGCGCTGACCCGCCGCGTGGGTATGTTCTGTGCCATTGTACTCTCTGAATGGGAGCTGAAGTCAGTCAGCATTTCTCGAGCGCATATTGTTAGATGAGGCTGGAAATGTGCGGGCGCAGTACAATGATCCAAACCAAGCAGGAAGCGACTTTTCGGTGGATGCCACGGACCGTCCAACGCAAACACCATACCATACGGAACAACACAACCATACCACTGATCAGCCTTACCACCTTCCACAGCCGGTTGAGACTTCAGTCGGTCATGCAGACGAGCAAGAAGTTGTAACGACGTCCACAAACCCATTGAAGCGCAAGACAGAGTATCCGCTTGATGCCAACTGGCCACTCGATGTAGTGAACGTCGACCCTTCACAGCATTTACCTGGCGAACCAATTCTGTCAAGGGTCGCAGAATTTTTCTGCTCATCCTTTCATCACTGGATACCTTACATCCACAAACAGAGGCTGCGAACGCGTGTACGAGATGGCCTACGCAGCCCAGGTTTCGATTTAGTTCTGCATGCTTTGCTCGCAGTTGCTTTAAGGCACATGGATCCCGAGCCTCTCTTTTTGGATGACGACCAGATTCAACAGCAAGTAGGCATTTCGCGCTTGATAGTCGAGACACAAGCTGTACGAATTGTGACGGTGGAAAGCCTTCAAGCGTTGATTTTCATCGTCTTTGATCATGTAAGTGGTCCTTGTTTCCGGCGAGCAGCAAGGGAAGTTGATATGGCGGAGCCGACAATTGTTCAAAAGCTCGTTGCCCATGGCACACGCCTCTTGCAATTGGCCGAGTAGTGTCGACAGATGATGCTGAGAGAGGTTCACACTAACAATTCCTAGCTAAACAATGGTCAACCACAGAAAGCATGGCCACTGATCGGTATGCTGACCCGGACAATTGATTACTTGCAATTGACCACGGAACCCTCCGCTTCACATGGATCTCTCATGAAGCCAGTACGCCTAGTACAGACATCGCATGATTGGACCGAGCTGGAAGAGCGGCGAAGATTGTTCTGGATCATATTTCTCCTCGATCGTTTTTGTAGCATTACAACAGGTTGGAATACTTCTTTGACCGCCGACGATGTTCACAGGAGATTACCAGCCGATGGAGGCTACTTCACCCGCGAAGAGCCGGTGACAACGCCCTATTTTGGTGTATGTATTCTCAACGTACCAAATGCATACGAAATAAATTCTAACTTCATTTACCAACGTAAAGATTTGGAATAAGGCAGCCGCAAGAATTGGCCGTTCGCTGGCCAATGTGCCTGCACAATATAACGAGGAAGATATCGAACAGCTGCCTGGCCCAGGCGCCAGCCCCAACTCAGCAAACGGCTATATAGACTCGTCTAAACTCGGCGCTTTTGCATACGCTGTTGAGGCTGCCGAGTCTCTGAGTCAGGTCACAACATTCTTTTTGCAGCAGAAGATCAACTGGCAGGACAAAGAGCATGCTGTGAATTGGTTGACACGCTTTAAGGAACTCGATCTTCGACTTGTTCATTGGAAAATCTTCCTGCCGCCAAAATGGAAGGACTCCAACATCTCAGCTGATCGTAGTGTTGTCGACATGGACCCCAACCTCACTCTTGCACATATTACGCACAACACATCGATGATCATGCTCCACCATCCCATCGCCTTTCCGCCCCGTGGGTGGAACAACTACGTAGCTTTACCGCAAGAGTGTAGTGCCCAGACCTGCGAACTGGCTGCAGTGGAGGCATCGAACATCGTCGACAAGTTTCTTAAGCACACTCCAATTCCTTTTGTGAATGCGCAATTTGCATTCTGTACCTTTGTCGCAGCTAAGGCTTTGTTGTTTGATCACCAAATGACTCGAAAACCGTTGAGAGCGGAATTCGAGCGTCTTACCCGGAATTTGTGGGACATGTCAGAAAGGTGGACGAAACATCGGGATGGTACCGAGGGGATAGTCAGGCCTTCGCAAACACAGGCAGGCTTGTATGCTCGTCAGCTCGAGCACCTCCGAGATACGTGCCACCAGGATCAACACTTCAGATTTGATCTGTACGATCACTCTTGTGGGCAGCCAGGTGCTGAGCAGTATGCCAGCCCTATTTCTATAGCGACACCGCAGCAGTCTTCTCATGCCTTTGTGCACAAAAGGCCGTCAATTGCGCAGTAAGTCTCATCATCCCTTTATTCGATTGCGAGCAAACAGTAGTAACTACGGTTCCGCCCCGTGCGGCCTCGATACCTACGATCGTCTCACAAACTGCTAAGGATGTCGCAAATTCTCGTGATCCTGAAGTCAGGGCCTTTTGCTGACTGTTGACTTCTAGGCACGCGCGACAGAATAGCTTTCACAGTTCTCAATCAGCGTTGAGTCCGATACGACGGCCTTCCACAACCATGGCTTATGGTGGTCAACTGGCGTCGCCAGCAGCAAATGGACAACATCCTAGTCTTCAATCGGGCACCGCAATGCTGTCGCCCCGCGGGTCTCTTCCTGTCTCATATGGGACATCACAAGGCGCGAATAGTTACAATGGCAATGGCCAGCCCATGTATGAACTTACTCCGAATGGCGTACAATCTTCCGCATCGTCAATCCCTCAAATCCCGCCAATAAATGGGTCTCACAACCAGAGTGTTCAGGACCAATCTCTACTGACGCTCTCCGACACGTTCATGGACTCACAATTTCTCGGAATGGACAGAGTTATCACGTTTGAAGATGCAAATTTCTTCATGCCGTGGCAGTGAATGTCCAATCCAGTGTTGCGAATCTCAAGAATTAGGCCGATCAGAGTCGATTGGCTTGGGTATAAATACAATCCCTCAGCTATGGTTTGGTTTCGTCGTGCTTATTTGTCCGTATTTGGCCGCCATTACCCACATGAACTCCGCGTCGCCTTCATCTTGCCGTCTCTCCTGCAACAATATCTCGAAGCCCACATCCTCGACCATTTTTAAACTGGCTTCGCCGCCCCATCCGCTCCAGAACATCCAGCCTTTATCGTGGTCAAGCCAGCGATCTTGCTCGAGCGTAGGCATCTCTTCTGCCCCAAAATTGGCGAGGAACAACCCGCCGGGTTTTAACCACTTGAAGATCTTCTTCATGATCTGTGTCTGCTCTTCGCGTGGCAGGTGAATGATGCTGTAGAAGCCGGTCACGGCGTCGAAAGTGGAGTCAGGAAAGGAAAGAGCAAGCATATCTCCCTCTTCGAGATGGATTCTGTCTTTGTAATCGTCAAGATTGGCACGCGCGAGGTTGAGCTGGGCTGTAGAAATGTCGTTGCCAATCACATGAAAGGTTGGCTTATCGTGTTGTAGCACGAACTTCGTCGCTGGTATGCCGGCTCCGCACCCAAGTTCCAGGAGGTTCGCTGTTTCCTTGTCTTGTATGAGTTCGACAAGGCGACGCAGATAGCCAAGCCTCACGGGGTCGTCAGCTTTGGTGAATCGAGCGGCGTAATCTTCAGCCGTAGCATCGTAAGACTCTTTGATACGGGCCTTGAGATCATTGGGTACTGTATATGTGTGGTTAGACACGCTCTCGAAATATATTCAGGGTATTGCATACATGACGTAGCCATCCTATGCAGCAGCAGATAAACAGCGTGGCGAAGGATTCTATATTTCTAGTTCTCTGGCAAGATTTGATCGTCGGCCGCAGTATACGCAAGATGTTGGTCTTTTGTTGTCGACAAAGACAGTTCAGAGTAACTTATAGTACCTCACGAAGAGATGACTGACTGCTCTGTGTATCGTGGTAGATGAAGAGTCAGAAGAGGATCAGTATGAGCCATCCCCGCATTGGAACTAAGCCACATCGAGTGCAAGGGCCGCTTCCCTTGCCCACCCAACAAAGCAAAGGGCGGAGAGCCAAGGGCGGAGACGAGGAGTCAAAAGCGCGTCATGATAGTCTTGATCGTCAGATGATTCTATGATGCAAGCGTCACCTTTTGCGAGTGTTCCTTGATATCAACTCCCATGGCAAGATCAAACCTGATGTCCAACACGTGTCTTATCAGCTGATAGGGCTATCAAGCTTATCTCGACAACTCGACAAACGTGTTTTGGAGTAATCTCACAATAGCGGCTTCGTGACCATTAATCGTCCGGTCTCTCCCCTTTAACTCCGGTGTATGCAGACTTCGCATCCAATACTGCCTATAACCTTATCCCATGTTCATTTAGACTGCAAGGAGTACTGTAGTCTTACTTTCGTGCTCGAAGAGACACAACAATTCCAGAGATGCGGGCATCGGAAAGATGGTGTCGTACATAAGCAACCACTGTAATGCGGGAGACTCAGCTGGGAATTTGCACTGGATGCACGGGTGCTTTGTACTGCACCTTGATATCTCCCGTGGGACACTCCTGAATGCCTTCGCGTGTATTTACCTCTGCAGTACAACTTTTACGACGCATTGAGAGACTCTAATCTTTTACATAGAGGCTATTTTTACTACTCTTGCAGCAGTTGCATCTATTTGCGCTGCCTCTAAACGAAGTTACGGAGGGGGTAGATCTGTTGTCCCACCGGAGCTACAAAGGTGCAGTATGTATCCTTTCCTATCGAAGCTGAACGTTGGATCCAATATTAGCATATTTGCAGTTTCGAAAACCGAGGTTGTAGGTATATTCAGGGGTACTTTGGCGCCAGAAGTAGTGACGAAGCGATTGGTTGTTGATCGGTTTCAGCCGCGTGGTGGCGTACAAGAGCGGCTATTCCTTTCAAGACGAAGACAATGCGACACTTGTCGCGATGGTTTTCTGTGAAGTCATTTCTCCCTAGATGTCAGTTCAGCTGAAAGCCTCTATGCTCCTTCATCTATGTACATTCTGTTAAGCGGCAAAGCTGAGGTTATGGTTGGCACAACTCGAGGTACTACGCGCCGACCCTTGGTCTCTGAGTCGCCTTCTCGCTCAGCTCTTCGCTCGCTCTAGATCATCACCAGCTCGATCAATCTGTATAAATTAGTGACTCTCTAAACGATGCAGATCTTACCAATTTAGCTTCGTGCTACATCCACACTCCTTCCATACTGAACCTTTATCTCAATTTTGCAAGCTTCTCGTTCGTTTCCTGTTGTCACTCTCTCAGATCACCAACCATTTCGCGGTATAAATACTGCACTATGACTCGAAATGTTTATACTGAGCCACAATCAACTACCTACCTCCTGTTGAAGGCGTTCTGGTTCCCAGACCATGGCGGGGATGTCCTTGCTATATCCGTTGCTACGTCTTTGGCGCTCATGTTGAACACTTTGTACACACTCCTCACGATATATCTCTTTAACTCCCTATGGAACGTCTTGCTCTACGCAGTCATGTTGACGGCACCAATCAAGAATAGCCTAGCCTGGAATTATGTGCTTTCTGTTTACTGGAATTCCACGGAACCAATCGCAGCATGGTCGAATCTAGCTGTCGTCTTCCAGCGAATGTGCTGGCGAAGTCCTCGAAGGTTCACGCTCAAAGATCCCTCAGCTCGCCTAGCTCTTCTTCTCACCACTCTGGCTTTGATTACTGGTTTGGGCAGCATCGCTGGCGGCATCTTCATCGTACCGACGATGGCTCTCGGCAATTTCGCGCCAGTGAATCCAGAAGCGGTGTGGGTACGCCAGATCCCCGAGCTGGGCGCGCTTTTTTCCAAAGCTGCCATGTTTGACAGCCCTGCTGCAATTCGAGCTATCGGGAGTGCGGAGGCTTCGCGGGTGACACTGAGGAAGAACGTCAACATCTTGCAGGAGGTTACGAATGCCAGCACGAGAGAGCGACCAGACTTTACGATCAAATATCAATACAATCTGACTGGTGTCGAGCTCGGTATCCGAAACAGCGTCGGCCTGGTTCATAATGTGCGCGGCAGGTGTCAAACAGAATATGGATGGCTGTCGCACTCAAATCTGTCCTCCAAAGTTGACGTCTACAATCCTTGGGGCCGGCCCTCGAATATTTCTTACCCCATGCCATCCAAAAATGGGTCTGTACTATCGCAGATCGGCTTCGTCGCAGCCATATACCCAGATCATATCGAGGAGCTCCCAGGAAACACCTCATTTGCACTCTTGTATAAGACTGGACATTTGCCATCATTCTCAGAAAGTAGCGATGCGATGTACATGACGGAGAGAATGCCAGAAAACGACCCTTGGAGCGCCATGACACCGTTTCGGGTCCAGGCAGAGCGACCGGTGCTTTCTTGCTGGCAGGATTCAACGTTATGCGTCCGGGGGAAATGCGGCAGTGTTTTTGACATCTCGAAAAGCATGCCGCCAGGCTTAATAACAGTGCTTGCCAGACTACATACCCCCATGGTGGTCTCGATAGCAAACAGCCTCAATGCTGCGGCACTCATGTCTTTCTTCAGTCCGTTGCCAGTATCCACAGTCGACGCAGCATCAAGCAATACTTTTGCGGATATGGAGCGGTTGGTTCTTGGCGCGTATCTCCTATCGCGAAATATTCTGCGTGATTCTACCATGACAGAACCGGTCGCTGGATTCAACAATGCTGTGCTAGATAGCAAGGGACAGCGACTGAGAGGGACTGGAGATTTCGTCCTAGAAGTTGGATCTGTGACAGCGCTTTCCCTGCCTGCTCTCATCACTATCCCAGCTTTGACGTTTTTTCTTCTGCTCCTTACCATGGCATGCAATTATCTTGCGCATCCGCGTGAGCAAACGACAACAATGATCGCACAGCGAGAGCGCATGATCAACCTCCTTATGCCGAACCTGTATCGCATGGCGACCTTGGAAGAAGGAAAAGGCGCAGCTTGGGATTATGTACGTCGCCTGCACCCTGTGCCCATAGGTGAGAATCTCATTATAGCCATGAGAGACTTCGCTGAAACGGCAGGGAATGACTAGAAGCTGGAAGCGTATCTTGTGTGGGTTGTGCGATGTTCCGAGGCAGAAATTCGAAGCGGGGCAAGCACTCTCTCAAATTACAGCAGCTCTCAAGGATCCGTACATCTAGGAGGTCCAGCAGAAGGGGAGATGAATCGCTCGCGCCTAGACATCAATCCAAAAAGTGCAAATCTGCGTAGAATTGTGCAATAATGCCTTGCCCATGCGTACTGTGGTAGTCTGTGAGTGCAGAGCTGGCGCACGTTCCAACCACGATGACGTAGCCGCTCATTCATACCCATGACTGCACCACGATTGCAGATTGCCTCACCTGGGCATACACGGCGGATGTTGGACATTCTCACGACTGATCTGTCTTTAAGGTCATTCGTTGCGAAAGGTTGTAGTCCGGTTTAAATACGTGCACTTAGTATCACATTACACAACGTCGACCTCTGCGACCTATGCCGACGCTGCGAATTGTCTTCCGTCCGGAGTAAATCCTCCATGGACACTTAAACTGTCTAGGATTACATAGCGCTAGCCGAAATCCTATATTGATAATTCCCGTGGACTCCTCCTCGGTGTGTATATACCCCGGGATACGGCCATCCCCACGGGGTAGCTAGGCTCTCTATGGACAAGATAGTCAAGGCACGGGAGCATGCTGGAAATGCTGGATATAAAGAGGGGCGTTCGATTATGGTGTTACCTCAGAAACGCATTAACGATCAATCGCAATGAAGCTGACTCTTGCTGCGACATGCTCTGGCATGCTTTTGCATAATACAGTATATGCTAAGATTGATAGGTGTGTGCCGGCCCTGTTGGTTGCAAGCAGCTACTGAGAGGAACAGACAGCATATTGTTTCACAATTCAACATCGTCCGAACAAGCCTCATCGATAACGAAACCACACCTCTCCAAGTTGGGAACGGGAACTTCGCGTACAATGTTGACAATACAGGCATGCAGGTAAGAAGACCGGTCATGTGGCGCACCAAGTCTGATGCATGTAACATTGAAGACATTCTTACCATTCAACACACTATCAAGCTGGGCTTGGCATAACGACACCCTACCGGCAAATGGGTGGGTCTATATTTCATCGCCTTAAGGTGTCGCTGACTCATGTTAAGAGAACTCCCATCCAATTACAAGGGTGTAATTCGCGAAACATATGGTCGAGAAGTATATTACGATATTCCAGACCCTAAAATGAAGCAAGCAACCCAATGGCTGATTTCGAACCCAAATCGTGTCAACTTGGCTCGCATCGGGCTAAAGTACAAAGATGCAACTCTTGAAAAGTCTATTATTACCGAACCCAAGCAAGAGCTCAATCTATGGGATGGTGTAATAACGTCGACATTCAAGATCAACGGAAAACAGGTCAAAGTAGTGACGCAAGGTGACCACGATTCCGATGCGGTCGCAATCAGCATCGAGTCAGAGCTCATAGCAAGTGATGATCTGCGCGTTGAACTAGACTTTCCATACCCGCCGATACATGCAACAGCTTATAAGTATGAGGTAAGTCTTAATCCGGCGTATCGCTCTCTAAAATAAGTCTAATACATGACGCCGCCTAGGTCTTTGCAGGTGTATATGACTTCCCCTTAAATCACAGTACGAGGCTCATACATGACGGTGTCGATCGCACTTCCGCACATATTCAACACAATATGCAAGGAACTCAATACTATGTCAACTTCCGCTGGCCCAAGGAGATTCCAATGAAACTCTCCAGAGATGAGCCTGCAAACTCAACATCAATCACCGCGCATCGCTACACTTTGAGCTCGCTTTCGCGGCGATCATCGATCGCCTTTACCGCTCATTTTTCGCCCGACGAACGTGTACCTAGCTTTCCAGCAAAGATTAAAGAGAAGAACGTTCGTGACTGGAATGTATACTGGAAGGAAGGCGGGTTTGTAGACTTGACCGCATCGTCGAATCCAAATGCGACGGAGCTTCAGCGCCGCATTATCAAGTCACAATACCACGTTCGCGTAAACAGTGCTGCGACAGGACAATCTCCTCAAGAGAGCGGCTTGATGAATAACGGCTGGTATGGTAAGCCAGCCGTGCTACCTCCTATATATCCTTGGCTGACTCTAGTAAGGCAAATTTCACATGGAGATGCTCATATGGCACAACGCGCATTGGGCGACATGGGGCAAGCAGAAGTATTTCGACAATATTTTTCCCGCGCTCTACGAAACTCTTCTCCCGTCTTCGCTTGCTCGTGCGAAATTAATGGGCTGGGAGGGCGCAAGATGGCCAAAAATGACGGAACTAGAGACCGGTGTCAGTTCTCCTGGCGATATCAATGCTTTGCTGCTTTGGCAACAGCCGCATCCGATGTACCTGGCGCAGTTGGCATATCAAGCCGAGCCTACGCGAGAGACACTGCAAAAGTGGGACAAGGTCCTAACGGCTACCGCTGACTACATGGCTTCCTACCCTGGGTTGAATAATAAGACTGGAAAATACGACCTTGGACCTCCTTCATACGGCGTGACTGAGAACACGCCTCCCAACAGTACACGAAACTTGGCATACGAAATCGCTTACTGGCGTTACGGCCTCGACTTCGCTTCGGCCTGGAAGCTTAAATTGCATAAAGAAGTGCCTGAAAAGTGGATATATGTTGCAGAGAATCTTGCACTACCACCACAAGTCGATAGACTGTACTCAGTCTATGAAGGCCTGAACAACTCCTGGTGGAACGACAAGAAGCTTACTAGTGACCCACGCAGTCTTATCATGCTGCAAGGTATCCTACCAGACAATGCAGCGGTCGACGAGGCTGTCGCACTTCGCACCGCCAACAAAGTCTGGGACATCTGGGGTGACGCGGCAATTCGTGGCTGGGGACGTCCTGTCCTGGCTATAAATAGCGCACGTATAGGCAACCCGGAGCGTGCAATATACCATCTCACAGCTTTTGACTACTGGAAGTTCGACGATGCCGGATTCGCTATTCGAGGCGGCGATGGAGGCACGCCACCACCCTTCATGCCCGGTAATGCAGGTTTCTTACTGGCCATTGCATATTGCGCGGTCGGATGGCAAGGCTCGGATGTTGACTTACCTGGGTTTCCAAAGGATGGTACGTGGATTGTGAAGCACGAGGGTCTACTAAAGGCGCCATGAGCACGCTCTACGTTGATGCGGTCAAAACGCGACGATCTCAGACCTCTCCGCTGGTCTAAGTACTTAGGAATGCATCAATGCACACAATATCCAGTCTCCCAGCTCGGATGTATCCGGCACATGCTGAGCTCATTCGTGTAACATTGGTGTTGCATCCGGAATGAAGCTTTGAGATTGCCGAATGCGGTAATTCACGACCCATCGAGTGCTAACATTCAAGGAAGAACTAACAGTAAAAATGTGGAATAATTCAGCTTGGTTCTCTTTTTTCGAACCTTGATTCTGAATGGTCTTCCTTTTTCGACATGTTTCTCACTCAGGTTCTTGCTATTCTATTTTCTCTTGGCAATGTAGCACAAGCCGACTACAACAACGATCAAGCTCATGACGCTCTTATCGTCTTACAGGATATTCCAAGAGATCTTGCAACCGATTTCTGCCAGGAGTATGCAGGACATCATGAGTATAAGTCGACCACAACATGCACGGTGGCCGGCTATCCAATTACCAGCACAACCACGATTGTCCCAACCTCCTGCGACTACGGCACCACACCCTACCATCCAGTCACAGCTACAGGTACCGCTCAGGATAACTCTGCTCCTCTATGGATCAGCACAATTTCGAGTACTACCACTATCACGTACACAACGTGAGTATGCGTTCAATTTTGGACATCGCAGCCACTAAAAGACATGCAGTACCTCGACCATTTATGTTTCTGAAGCCTATCCCACTCTATACAAGAGAAGCGCAAAAAATCTTCCCCACCGCGCAACATGGTGTCCAGACTACGATCTCCCATGCCGACTTGTTCAGTACACGTCCCCAGTAATCGAGGCGGCATGCGAGGAGTATCTCAATTACGGCGCCTACCAAGTATACGTTGTCACCAGCACGTACACCGTGTATCCGACAAAGACTGAAACTGCCACTGCAAGCGAGTGCACGAGCGAAGGAGGTTACAGTGCGCCAACTGATGTTTGGTACGATGAGCCCGGCTACGAGACTCCTGTTGCTCCCTCATCTGTGTATGAAGTACCATCGTATGAGAACGCTGCAGACGGGGTACCAAGTTCTGCTTATGACGAGCCTGCTTATGGCGTACCAACCCCCACTTATGAAGAAGCTGCATATGAGCCCGCGTATGACGATCCGGCACCCGAATACAACGCTCCAGCTCCATTACCAGGCTATGACGATGCAGTATCATCTCTAAGCTATCTAGATAACTATGCCAAGCCGGAAAACGAACATGACTACGAAAGCGATAAGCCATACTCGGGAGGCGGTCACGGTTACTCCAGTGAAGGCAGCGATGGTGCGTATGACGACGGCGAGAATTACGAAAACAAAGGTCAAGAAGAACCTTACTTTGATTCCCATGATGAGTACTCAGATGATTCTGAGCCCTATGGTAGCGGAGGTGAGGAGTATGGAGGTGATGATGATAGGTACGATGTAGGAGCAGGAGAGTACGAAGGTTACCCCCAACATGAGGAATTTTATGGCGAGGGTGATTCACACTCCGGCGAAGAGCAGCCATCGGATGACTGGGATAACATGGTTGCTGGCATGGACCCTGAGTATGTCGATGCCGTGGATTCAGATGATTCTGTGTATTATGTTTGAGCTGTTGTACAATAATAAGCAAGCTAGAGACAAGGAGGAAAGCGGCGGAAATTTTACATAACCCAGCTTGTAAGCTGTAGAATCCCAATGTGATTTCGTTACACTTGGCATCCATTCAGACTTCTCTGTTGTTCTCACAGTCCGTACAAAATTCAAGAAGCACTTTCTCGAAGTCGTGCGAAGCTTCCCAAAAAGGCGCATGATGCAAGCCTTTCAGCTTGATGCACTTGCCTTTCCACAGTCTTTTCCATTTGATGCCGTCCAAATAATCCAGATTTACGAATTGCTCCTGCTCACCGTTGACCACTGCGATCAGCACGTCTTCAGTCTCCACCACCCGTCTCTGATCGACACCAATCGGGCACTCGTCACCGTCGCCGACAAAGTTCCTTGCCATGATCATCCGTGCACGCCCATCCGTATTCTTTGCGTCTTCATACATCCACGGCTCCCATAACTCATCGATACCTGCTGCCGCGCTATTCTTCGAAAACGCCATCGTCTCTTCATCCGTCCAATCTCTATGGCCCGCAAGGCCCAACTCACCATTTTGGTTCGCCATTACAAAGCCCTGTCGAATTTGCTCGCGACCAAGTGCAGGCGGCGTACCCGTGATCATGAGCCCATGCAAGTCGATTTTCTTGAAGTTCTTGTACGTGCTCGGCGACTTGAGCAGTTCGATCATTTCGATGCCAACATGGCCACCCAACGACCAACCCAGGATGATGACGGAGTCGATATTGAGGTGTTGCAGGATATGTACAGCAAGATGCGCGTATCCTCCCTGGTGGTAGCTCTTATTAGGATCAGGGGCTTTGCTGCTCGACCCATGGCCAGGAAGGTCGAAAGCAACGATGCGGAAGCGCTCAGTGATATTGGGAGAGGCAAAGATATATTGGAAAATCCTTGAGGACGAGGAGTTGCCATGGATCAGAAGCAAAGAGGGTGCATCATTTTTCAAGGCGGTATCGGTGACACTTATAAGACCGTGCTCGGTCTCTAGGGTGAAACTTGACATGGCGGTACGTCGTATTCAGATCCCGCTTGGTTCCTGGTGATGTTGCTCCTGTATGCCCTTGTAGTGAGAGGTAGATCAAGCCGAGGGCGTTGTGCGGTGTTATCACAGTCCCAGTGTAGTGTGTGAAGTGAGAACGTTACAAATCGGGCATCAAGCGGGGTAGAAGTTTCGTGATACCAGTTTGACATCCGCGGCGACACAATTGCCAACTCTGTGAGCTAACAGGAAAGCAGAGTTGAAGCAATCAGACGCATGGCTGACGTGCGTCGCGCATACGGGCGCCATGATCAGCATTCGCATTTCCTTCCAGGTCACAGCTAGTGGGGTCGCTCCTGCTTGCACCACGTACACGCATGCGACACACGTGGCAAGCAAGGGAACGCGCGAACTCGAGTGACATATATGGTATCCAAATCTGGCGTGTTTAGGAACTCGACAGTGATGCAATAACGCTATAAAATAGTTGTCGGCGTGCTGGAAAGTATAGACACCTAAGAGCACTGGAGCGAGAGAATTCTACTCATCATCTGTATCCTCATGATCGTCGCCATCTTCGTCGTCTTCATCTTCATCTTCTCCATCAGACACCTCTTCACCGAGCTCTTTGAGGCGTTTCTGTACAAGGTTAGGATGGGGACTCTGTTGTGTAGGTTGTGGTGCTCATTACCTTGTCTTTATCGCGCTTCTCCTCGAGATCACTGAGAATCACAAATAGATCATCTAGTTCAGTCTGTTTTTCCTCTGCGCTCTGTTCGGCTGTACGCAGCTTCTCCTTCAGTGATTTAAGCTCCTTCCCTTTATCATCACTTGTACCCTTGTTCGAAAGTTCGGCTTTTCGTAATTTGTCCTCGGCATCCTTGACCTTCCAAGTCTGGTCTTGCAGCTTTGTTTTGAGCTCCTGATGATCAGACTTTAACTTGTCAAAAGTCGATTGCAGTCCCTCTTTGTCCGCCTTCAGGACCTTGACGTGTTTCTCGATGTCCTGTATTTGTTGCTGCAGATCCCGCAGAGAGGAGTTGAGGGTAGTGATCTCGTTATGTGCTTGCTTTTGTGTCTTCTCTAGGCCCCGGATCGTCTCAAGCGCTTCTTGTCGCGCCTTCTCGGATAGCTCTAACCGCCGCTCAGTCTCTACCCGAGCTTTATTGGTTCCCTGCAGTTGGTCCTCGTATTCTTGCTTGGTCCTTGCGACAGCAGCCGTTAGGTCTTTCGAGGCTTGCTGCAATTTACCATTGAGTGCCACCACTTGCAGACTGTACTTGTTTTCAAGCTCCAGCGTTACCTGTCGGTGCTCACGCTCTTTGCTTGCAATCTCCTTGTGCAAATCATTATGCAGCTTTTCGTTGATTCGCTTCAGGGTATTTCGCTGCTCTTCAGCCGACTGTTGAGTCTTTCGGTGTTCTGCCGATTCTTGATCAAGTCTTTGCTCCAGAGTCATGAGTTGAGCTTTCAACTCTTGTATTGCTTGCTCTTTCTCATCCCGCTCGCTGCGCAAGGCATCAACAATGTCGCGATTGACACCATCGTGCGACTGATGCTGCTCGATGTTTGGATTGCGATCAACGGCACGGGTGAGTCTGCTGAAGTTGTCCTTGAGAAAGTCTATGAACATTTCATCGAAGAGCACATCGGGGACGCCCCCACCGCCAGTCCGTGGGAGGACCTCGAAATCGCGAACCATGGGGTGTTGCCGCAGTTCTGAGATAGCTTCAAGATACTTCTCCCGGCCAAGCTTCGATGTGAGCACTGGTTGTAACTCACGTCGCGGCACTGGCGAGTCTCTAGTGGAAAACTCATATACGACACCGAGGAGTGCCGCACATAAACCCCGAATAATGACTCGATCGTCTCCTGGGGTAAGCGTGGCTTGCACAAGGCTTTGCAAGCTACTTGCCTCGCCGAGGAAATCATCCACGCCCGCAGCATCTTCGTACAGCCATTCGATGAGGAGCATGAGGTAGGCGATAGATATTCGCTCGTCCTCAGCTAGCTGAAGGCTAGCAATAAGATTGGCGGTCAGCGTTTGTATACAAGTTACAACCTCCTCGCCACTTTCTGCATCGCCTTCTTTTACCTGCATCAACATGCTTTTCGCCCGCATGTCCCCAACGATGAGGTGGTATATCAGCGTGGCCGCAAACCATGTCCTGTACGGATCAGTGACGGGTGATGCCTGTGGTCCTCCCATCAGGATGGTCAAAGCATTGGCTGTCTCGTCTACGCCCTCGTGACCTTCAATCGCTCGTCTGAGAAAGTGCTCGCGAATTTGCATGTGGTTATAAAAGTATGACCTGACGCATTCACAGGCGGCGTTGCGTAGATCAAAAAGCTCGTTTGATGCAGGCGTCAACACAAGGTTCAACAGAGCTTCGATGACATAAACAGAAGATATGCCATTGGGCGTTGAAACACCATCAGGGACAGGCTCGACGATGGGCCGTACTTGTTCCTGGGCAAAGCCTTCTTGTAGCCGTGGGTTTCCCCTGATCATATCGGCGCAAGTGTTGAGAGCTTCGATCTTGATGGGCATGGCGGTTGCAGGATCAAAGGCCATGTTCAACAGTTGGCGAAGCAGGCCGTGCTTGTGGAAGGCGGTCTGATTTTGGGGCGTACCAGCGCTGCCTTTGATGAGGAACATGCGCATGATGGCGAGCAGACCCCAAATGTTCTTGTCGCTCTGTGGGCTGGTCCAGTCATCCTCGTCCTCGAGGTTGCCGCGCGGCTTCTTCTGCTTTTTTGCGCCTGGTAGCAGTGCAGCGAATCTCGCAACATGGCCCATCTCTCGAATGTTGGTCTGGTTCGATGCGTTGAAGCGTACGAGACTCGCCAACAGCGACAGGCAGTCCTGGACGACTATGCCTCCCTGCAGCAGCCCGCCGTCGGCCTGGATCATGTTGAACACTTTGGAAAAGGCATCCTCAAACACAAACAGCTTCTGCAGCTCGGGCGAGGAGCGGGCGAGGTCGGTCAGGAGGACGAGGCCCTCGTTGCGGATGGCGTCACGCGGGTCGTCGAGGGTCGCGACCAGTCGTGAGGTGCCCAGCGGGGCGGTGAGGATGCATTCTTGGGTGCGCTCGGGGCGGGCAAGGGCTACGGCGCGGATGAGTTGCAGGGAATAGAGGCGCGAGTAGAAGTCGGGCGTGTCGAGGAGGTCGAGGAGGAGGGTGATGTTGTCTTGTCGCTACCATAAGCTCAGCACTGGCGGGGGGAGAAACGCGGACTGCCTACCTGCGAGAACTGGTCTGCGAGCCACAGGGCTATTTCTGCGGATGCTTCTGGCTGCGGGCTGTTTAGCTGCGGTGGGCGGGCGGCGATGGTGCGGCTGCACGTACGCTGTTCTCGTCTGGGTGGAAGAGCATCAGCAGCGTCTCCAGCACCACCTTGAGCGTGTCGACATCTTCAGCGTCCTTGGTGAGCGCAGCAATGAGCCCGCGGAGCGCCCCCGACGCGACCGAGGCGGGATATTCTTTGGCGAAGCTGCGCAGGCCCAGGATGGCCGCACGGCGGTCTTCGAGGAGTGTCGCGCTCGCCAGCCGGCTGCTGAGCGTGCTGATCGTGTCCGTGGCCGTCTGCTTCGGCGGCGCATTCGCCTCCAGCACGCGCATCATCTTGGGGAATTTCGAGCTCGACTACCTGTGGAGCCGATCCATGGCAGGAGAAAAGCGGCCCAGGGAGTGCAAAGGGTCAAACAAGGCGGCTCCTTCATGCAATGCGGCCAATATGCTCATGCTCCGCGATGCTCAAGCTCAAGCTCCACGTACAAAATTAGCGCACGTGACAGCTGCAGCTGCCTAGTGGCCGGGGCGCGTCGGCAGAATCCCGGCTCCGCGTCTTGGCGCCGAAACTCTACTCTCCCAAACACTCGACTGCTGATGCCTCCCTGTCTCGTCACCATCTCCAACTCGACTCCGCAGCACGCGCAGCCCGGATAACTCGCGTCGCAGAGACTTTGCGACATCGCGGCGACAGTCAGTCCGCTGCAGCACCGCTCTCGGGTCAGACAAAGGCCCTGCGGAACGCCTTGGTCCCCTGCCCTGTGGCTTTCATTCTTTAAGGCCGCATCTACATCGACGCACCGTCGACAGCAGCCTTTTCTTCATCTAGGAGTGTCCCGAGAACACTACCAACAGTTTCAGCGTGTCCATAGTCGCTTTTCACTTGCATCGGTGTCGCCTGTTGCCCTTCCTCGACTCCCTACACACTACTCACAGTACCGTGTCTGCTCGTCGCGCGCAAGCCAGCGCCACCCGTCGTCATGGGTGTCCCCGCCATGTTCCGCTGGCTCAGCCAGAAGTACCCCAAGATTGTCTCGTCCGTCCAGGAAGAGATGCCCAAGAAGGTTGGCGACCAGGTCATTCCGGTCGACCGCACCGGACCCAATCCCAACGGCGAAGAATTCGATAACCTCTATCTCGACATGAATGGCATCGTGCACCCGTGCTCGCATCCCGAGGACAGACCTGCGCCCAAGACCGAGGCTGACATGATGATGGCCATCTTCGAGGCCATGGACCGTGTTGTAAGCATGGTGCGGCCACGCAAGCTCCTATACATGGCAGTGGATGGTGTTGCGCCTCGCGCCAAGATGAACCAGCAGCGCTCTCGTCGTTTCCGCTCCGCACGGGAGGCCAAGGAAAAGGACGAAGAGCGAGCCGAGTTTCTCAAGCTGCTCAACTCACAAAAGGCCAGTCGCGGTGAAGACATCAACAGCTTAGAGGAGGTCGTCGAGAAGACCTGGGACTCTAACGCCATCACCCCCGGCACCCCTTTCATGCATCTGCTAGAGGAGAGTCTCCAATACTGGTGTGCCTACAAGTTTACCACTGATCCTTCGTGGAAGGACATGAAAGTCATCATATCAGATGCATCTGTGCCTGGTGAAGGAGAACACAAGATTATGAACTTCATCCGCTCTCAGCGCGCTAGTCCTACTCATGACCCAAACACTCGACACGTCATCTATGGTTTAGACGCTGACCTGATCATGTTGAGTCTTGCAACCCACGAGCCCTACTTCCGAGTCCTCAGAGAAGACGTCTTCTTCGACTCTGGTAAGGACAAGGTCTGCACGCGCTGTGGACGCAAAGGTCACATTCGCAACAATTGTGAGTTTCCAGACGATGGAAAAAAGCTTACTGAAGAGGAAGCCGCCGAAGAGTGGGCTTCGTCTGAGCACCCCCCAAAACCTCACATTTGGCTACACACCAACATTCTTCGCGAGTATCTCGCTGTTGAGATGGAGACGCCCAAGCGACGTTTCAAGTATGATCTCGAGCGCTCACTTGATGACTGGGTTTTCATGTGCTTCTTCGTCGGAAACGATTTTCTTCCTCATCTACCAAGTCTGGAAATTCGTGACCAGGGCATAGACCTTCTCATCAGCATTTGGCGAGAGCTAGCCGCTGAGATGGACGACTATGTGACGAAAGATGGTTTCCCTGACATGCGTCGCGTGCAACAAATTCTTACTGCACTTGCAAGTCGGGAAGCTGATATTTTCAAGAAGCGAAAGGAAGTATCAGATCGCCAGGCGGCGAAGCGAGCTCAGCGTGAGGCACAGAACAATGGTGGTAGGCGTGGCCGAGGCGGCGACGACCATTACTCAACGCCCCCTGCCAAGCGTGTGAAAGAGGATACGAGCACGTACCTCAGTGCCGGCGTCATGTTCTTCGACCCCAAAGAAGCACAATCGAACAAGATTCGCGACCAGCACGCCGAAGCCATCTACACTGCGCCATCGAATAAAAGTGCTGCAGCCAAATTGAAGGAGATGATGAAGGCGAGGGCCGAGGGCACCACCAATGAGCCGGACTCGACTCAGGATTCGGAATCTGTATCAGGGGCGGAGACACCTGTCCAGCTTGGAAAACGCAAGGTAGACGAGATTGAAGATGCTGACAATGGCACTCCGGGCCGCAATACTCCAGTCGTTACAGATTCACCTGCCCCAAAGAAGGACGATGGTACACCAGAAGATACGATCAAGTTGTGGGAGCCTGGTTACGAGGTAAGAACTGTCTCACGTTGCACTCGAGACATGCTAACACGTTGCCTAGGAGCGATACTACGAGCAAAAATTCAATGTCGCACCTGACGACATCGCCTTTCGAAACAAGGTCGCGCGACAATACGCAGAGGGTCTTTGTTGGGTACTAGCATACTACATGCAAGGTTGCCCATCTTGGACCTGGTATTTTCCCCATCATTATGCCCCATTTGCGGCAGACTTTGTCGGCCTCGAAGACATGGATCCGCGCAAGCTCTTCGAGAAGGGTACTCCGTTCCATCCCTACGAACAATTGATGGGTGTCCTGCCTGCCGCTTCGAACCACGCCATTCCGGAGCCCTTTCGCATTCTCATGGAAGACCCGAATAGCCCCATTATTGATTTCTACCCCGAAGATTTTCCCATCGATCTCAACGGCAAGAAATTTGCTTGGCAAGGCGTAGCAGTATTGCCTTTCATTGATGAAAAGCGATTGCTCGATGCCATGGCAACAAAGTACCCCGAACTTTCCGATGATGAGCGGAAGCGCAATGAGTTCGGAAAGGAGACTCTGATGTTTTCGCAAGAAGGAGCTCTATTTGCGGACGTTGAGAAAGCGCTCTATCGCAAAGGCGTAAAGAAACACCCCATTGACCCGATGCAAAGCCGAGCACTGCACGGTGACATCGAGCCCCATGACTTATTTGTGTTGGATAGCCAGCTGGTTCCACCCTTTGAAGTCGACGGCGACAGTGAATTTGAGATTGTACAGGACGGTTCAATGAGGTATGTTCGCTTTGAGCATAAACGTGCATGGTGACACCGCTAATTTCGACAAAGGGTTTTTTACGAGATGCCCCGTCTCAGCGCCAAAAACGCACACAAGTCGGTACTTTTGGATGGACTTACCATGCCAAAGCCCGCTCTCAGTCCTGGTGAAGCCGAGTCCGTACGCCGTCAGAATGAACGTAATGGAGGCCGTGGCGGTTATCGGGGGCGTGGTGGCCGTGGTGGCGGCGGCGGCTTTAACGACCGACGCAGCAATGACAACATGCGAGGCGACTATCAGAATGGGGGCCGCGGAGGCTACAACAACGGCGGTGGTCGAGGAGGCTGGGATAATTCGAGTCGAGGTGGTTACAACGGTAATCAGGGTGGATATGGAGGCCAACAAAACTTCCCTCCACCATTTCCCAATTCATGGCCACCACCGCCTGGCGGGGCCAGCTTTGTGCCACCTCCTCCGCCAGGATGGGTGCCACCCCCATCGCTCGCTGGCTTCCAAGGAAATGGAGGGTATGGAGGTCCTCCTGGCGCTCAGACCACACAGCGTCCCGTGTGGATGGGAAACGCACCGCCGCAGCACGGAGGTCCGCCACCAAGCCATGCCGGGAACAACAGCTCGCTGAGAGACGAGCGGTACTACCGCCCAGCAGACGAGATTCTCGGTCGCAATGGTGGAGGAGGTGGAGGCTATGGTGGCCAGAGAAATAGCAACCCATACAACGACCGACCGCCTCGCAATGATCGTGGTGGAGGGCGAGGTGGGCGAGGTGGTAACCGTGGCGGTGGTGGAGGGTATGGAGGGGGCGGAAATAGACCGACGTACAATTCGAACGACTACCGATAGAATCTGGAGAGGATTGGATAATTTTGCCGGATGGAGGGATGATGTACGATAGCTTGGCAGATGTCACGAATTCTTGAAAAGCACTAGGATCATGCGGTGAACAAGCCATTTCAGCGAGATCGGCGGCATGATCCATTTGCGCACAATTGAAAATAATCTTTCCTGTTCGAAGTGTAGAACAAAGAAGCAATGGACCTGAACATCATGTCCAATTCTGCTTCTGCGTGCGATTTACCACAAACTTGGCGACTGGCTGTCTCAAATCAGTGACCACTGCTTTCCCCATTCCTACGACAACTTCACTTCATGCGCACATTGTTTCAACTTTTTCCCGCAAGGCTCATGTCAACTTGACGTAACGGTAGTATCCGGCCCAAAGCTACCGACAAGTGCTCTCTACATTCGAATTCCATAGACAGCTATAAAACTTACATTAAAAGCGACCACACGTCAGAACGACAGCAACAGATAACTCTGGGGGTGAAATCTTGTATTAGTTTACGAAATTCTGGCAAACGTCATTTTCTCTGAAAGATGCCAATTCTTGCCTAGCACAAAATTTACATGTCAGCGATAGCTTACATATGGGATGTCTGAGAATATTGCCTCACGGTCCTTTGAGACAGTTGGCTGCTTAAAGTCGGCTATTACACAGGTGGGCTTGGGAGTTACCGTTGGCGTCCATGCAGAGAACCATGATTGAGAACAGGTAAATCAGCTCCTACAGCATATTTCAGAAGATGGTATATATACTTACCACCAGTTGATGTTTGCTAATCTCAATCATGAGACGATGTTTGTCTCCAAAATAAGGGAGGCCCTAGTCGGGAGTTAGAGAAGGGCACGAAATTAGCTGGTTTTCCATCCGCCCATTGCAATTTTCCCGCGCAGTGGCGAGGTCGGAGCAAAAAACCCAGTGTTGTATCGAATAAATGATTCTGTAGTGAATACCCATACATTTGACATTGATTGGCAGGTGCCCAAGTGAACAGTGACTAAAGCATGCGGATCGATCGCTCGAGTCAAAGTCGCCATAAGCATTTCCTATCTAATCCGACTCCAGCAAATTGCAATAGCCAGGGAGCAATGACACGACACGGCCCGTTGCGAGGCGACTGAATTGTCGCATTCAGACCCGGCCAGAAGATCTAATACAGGGGTGGCCGCTGTGACCGCTCATCGTTATCTTACCGCTTGGACGCACCAACTTGGATTAGACTGTCCTAGCATCCGGGACGAGTATCATATTGTCGACACTCGATATCTCCGCGCGGTCGAATTGTGCGAAGTCAAATGATGGCCTGTGTACTGAGACTAAAGTACTTTGCAGATCAAAATCTTACATGTAGCACCGCTACTTGCTACGGAAGCGCAGCTCTATTGCCGGTACTGCTCTATGAATTAGAATTGGCCGCGCCGTTAGTGGTGGTGTACTTTTCACGAGAAAAAGGAGTGACGTTGAAGACTCCAAAGGCTCGACGATCGCGTGCCTTGCAGTTTCCAAATCTAGATCTTCACTTCAAGCACTCCTCATCAATACCATTGACTCGGGGCATCTTGTTGTACTTTGATATACCTCGAAAAGAATCCTTGACATGTACACAGTGCTCGTGAGTGTTAGCCACTTGCTCATATGACATGACTTTGTACAGCGCCACCACCGTGCATGGGTACGACACTACCCGTTTACACAGTTTGCAGGCTTCCTTCAAGCACCAGCTAAGATATCGTACCGCGTCACTTTCCGTTCCAGAATGTCTCATTCCGTTGTAGCCTTGCGAAGGCGCATTCCATCGTTGGTGTCACTATTGTATTGAAGTAGGTTATTGCGACGCGCCGCAGATCAATTGCTCGAAGCCATTCGGGGCACCGAGTTGTTGTTCTCCTTGCCTGTTTCGAAGTTTTGGAAAGCGGGGTGCATGCTCAGCTGAATGTGTACCAAGACGTGGCTGAACTCAGCTTCCAGGAACATTGGTAGACGTGAGTTTGGTAGCGAACGCCTCAGATCTTGATAGGATCAAATGGTCCAGGGTCGTTCAGCCCTACTCTGGTGCTATTGAGATCCTGGCTACTCTTCGTATCGAATGCGAGACATCCGGGCTCAGAGCCAATGAACCTGAAGGATTATTGTCTTTCAATGAGCCTCGCAGTAATGTAGCTCTACCAATACTATAGATTTCGATCAGAAAGATGTGGAATGTAGACCGCAATCGTCGGGGAAAAGGCCGTGTACCTGCATGTGTCACATATGGCGGAAGCTCTAGATCGTAGACGCCGATCACTATGTCAAGCAATATCATGGCTATCCCTGCGCACGACGCATAGTAGTCGCGATTTTTTCAATCATCTGGACGCCCGCCTAAAGTCCCCACATTGAGCATGGCTGTTCGCTTCGTGCTGAATGCTGATACGTTAGGCTCGATGTTTAGTTTGACACGACTGTGAAAGTGTAGAGTCTCGCTCGCCTCGAACTTTGATCTTCGCCTCGTGTTCGCAGTTGAAAGGAAATTAAGGCTGAAGCTGAGCTGTTCTGTTGGGATCCACCATGGACTTTCTAGATCATTGCGATATAAAAAGCGTTTGGTTGACCTTGAAGCTCTCATCAGCCTTCTTCTGACCTTCAGACCGTTCGGTACAAAGCTTGGGTCCTTGTTCCAGGAATCTTTTCGGCTTTCCACAATGCGTTTTCAGCACATAACGGCGGCAGCAATGCTACTCGTAGCACCTGCCATTACCGCACCATCCCCTGGGAAGGACGCCGACTGCGAGGCCACAGTCAAGCCAGGCCAGCGCATACAAGACGCAATCAACAAAGCCAAAAGGGGCGACAGGATTGTTGTTGAGGCTGGTGAATACCGCGAGCAGCTGACTATTAACACCGATGGCATCCAGCTCATCGGCAAGCCAGGTGCCCATCTACTTCCTCCTTCTCCATTGAAGCCAAACTTTTGTACCGGTCTTTCCCGCAACCCACCGCCGGCCTTTGGTGGCGATTACGCTGAAACCGATGCCGGTATCTGTATATATGGCAAGGACTTTGAGCTTGCGGAATACGTACAGGAGCACAAGAAGGTGAACAAGACGGGCGACTACATAAAAAATGTTGTGGTTACTGGCTTTGCTGTCAGCAATTTCACGGGCGAGAACATTGCCGTTATTGGGGGCAAAGACACTAGGATCACCAAGAATAAGCTCACCAACGGGGGACAATACGGTTTCTTGACCGTCGGCAGCAAAGACACTCTAGCTGCCCATAACGTGATTACATCTTCCTCCCTGTACTACATCGGCATGTGCATGGACGACAAGGCCAGCCCGAGGTTCATCGACAACGACGTCTCCAATTATTTCATCGCCTTTTGTACACAGACATCCGGTGGTGAAGTCAAGCGTAACAGGGCCAAAGACTGCTGTACTGGACCATTTGTCGATCCAGGTATCGATGGCGCAAGGATAATCGACAATACAATCTCTGGTCGCAATGGACTTTGCCCAGAAATAGCTGGAGCTGGAATCACTGTGCTTGGCGCAACAAACACAATTGTTGAGGGCAACACGTTTGAAAACGTGTTAAACAATGGTACGGGTGTGGGCATTTATGTGAGTGACGATCCCGTGTCCGGTGCAAAGGCGCAAGGGAACGTGTTCAAGAAGAATACCCTAAAGAACAATGACCTGGCCATCTACGATGCGACAAATCGTACAGACAATGTGTATAGGCGCAACGACTGTCAGTCGAAGGCACCTTCACTACCGATGGGCTTATGCGACATGTGAAAGGACTAAAGAGACTGAAACTATGCGTATGAGGCGACTAGACGAAGTGAGCAAAGGAACTGTAGTTTGTGGAGACACTGAGGTTGCCGTAAATGTAATAATAACACAACGATGCTATGATTTGTTAGACCAGTACGATTCGCCCATGCGGCCGACTTTGTTCATGTCGTACGACAGCGACTTATCTTCACTGCGCCATTGGTTGTGAACATGTCTGACCATGAAAGAGTGTTGACCTTGCCGAGGAGCATAGAATGCATGTTGGTAGGTGGAAAGGTAAAATGCGGTACGATTTTTCGTTTGCTCGCCGAAAGTGCATGCGAAGCTCGAGAGCGATATGTTGGAGGGATCAGTGGGGAGGCGCCAGTCTACGAAGCTCAGCGCTAACTTGGGCAAGCGCGGCGCACCGCCCCACTAATAGCTTCGAAAACTTCCTTTGGCTCATAGCGTGTGTGCCATATCTTCCACTGAAATTAAACAGTCTCAAATTTTTTCCAGGCTCATATAGATCTTGGTAAGAGAGACACAGATCAGCAGCCTAGCATGGCGTACTCCGATTCAGATTCCGCAAGTTCAGCTGGCAGCATCAGAGAAGATGAAAGCGAGCCAGATACGACAACGTTCAAATGCTTGTTCTGCGACCAGCAGTGGAGTCGTGTACCAGAAATGTCGGCGCACTGCAGAACGGAGCATCAATTCAACTTGACCAAAACAATTCAGGATCTTGGTCCAGGTCCGTCTACTATCTATCGCGCTTAACCTATTCAGGTAGCGATGCTAATCAAGTGGCGTAGAGGCCGATGAACTCACTGTAATCAAGCTCGTGAACTTTCTCAGGGCCGAGGTACAGAAAGGCACATCTGTCGAAAGTATCAGCATACCCGGACTGGCAGGTTCGGCGTGCGACAAGTATCTCCAACCCACGCTGGAAGATGACGCCCTGCTTTTTGAGCTTGGGGATCTTATGCCAGGCTCTGATGCCGATGTGGTCGACTACGACGAGTTTGAGGCCAAACTTCAGCGAGATATGCCCGAAGATTTTGGCAAGATCAAGATCACCAGCGACAGGGACGAAGACTATTTCGAGTCGTACAAAGGCAACAGCATTCACCGAGAGATGATAGAAGACCGCGTTCGGACGGAAGGCTACCGCGACTTCATTGAGAAGAATGCCGAAGTGTTCGCGGGCAAAACGGTACTCGATGTTGGCTGCGGCACTGGCATTCTTTCACTGTTTTGTGCAAGAGCAGGCGCAAAGAAAGTTTTCGCCGTCGATAATTCGGGCATTGCAGTACGTGCCAAAGAGATAGTCGCCAAGAACGGGTATCAGGATCGTATCGAGGTAATTCAAGGACGGGTAGAGGACTTCAACACGCAGCGTCTTGTTGGCAAAGAAAAGGTGGACATTATCATTTCAGAGTGGATGGGCTACGGACTGCTGTTTGAAGGCATGCTCGACTCGGTACTCCGTGCACGGGACTTGTATTTGAAGCCTGAAGGCATACTCGTGCCGAGCCACTGCAACATTCGACTCGCACCTATTGCAGACAGCGAATGGATTGCTCAGAGCACGAGCGAGAAGTTTTGGAGCAACGTGTATGGCTTCGACTTTTCGCCCATGGTTCCGGGTGGCCTGCTGAACACACACGAGATTGGCGTCTTCGATGTCCCCGAACAGGCGCTGTGTGGCTCTGCGTCATCGCATCTGCTAGAGATGAAGACTGTGTCTGTCACGGAACTCAGCTTCAAAGTCCCGCTCAGAATGACGTTGGACCGCGACATCAAATCACTTGACGCCGTCGCAATATGGTTCGACACCATCTTCGTGCATTCTGGCAGTTCGCAGGACCTAAGGACGATCGAAAGCGTGACATGGGGGCGGAACGGCATCCCTGGATTGGGCTTCTCGACAGGACCCACGAACACGGCAACACACTGGCACCAGGCGGTGTTGCTGCTCGACAAGGAAGTGGCTGCGCGACAAGCTTTTTCCAAGGGCTCTGTTTTGCAGGGCACGCTTCAATATGCGAAGGAAAAGGGCGATGATAGAGGCATCACAGTCTCGGTGGAATGGGAAGGCGAGGGTGCGGGCGGTAACAAGATAGAGGGAAGCGTAACGAGGACCATGGCTTGAGAAGGCGCAGATTCTGGGATTCTGCTGTGGGACTCTGCGCGACGATGTTCCAGAAGGTTTGACGTGGAAGGCGCGTCGCGTCACGGAGGTAAAATGGTATAACTCCGATTCGCGTACACGCACAGGAAGCTGCTGTTCACCATGTTTGCATCGATACCGGCGCCTTTGCTTTTTCCAATGTGACGATAACGGAATGCCTGTCTCCAAGGCGGTGCTCGCGTAATGTGATTGCGGCGTTGTCTGCATTCTTGTGCATGCCCGTCTGCTCGTATCTACAAAGCACGTGTATTTCGTAGGGCTGGCGGGTGCAGTTGCAGTGACGACACCACGTGGCTTGTGCGCATGCTGCAGTCGTGATCCCTGAGCTCAGCTTCCATGCATGCATTCGAGGAGCCAGGTGCCGCATCTCAATGACCACATCCGCCCGCGAGAGTGTGGAATGATGCAGCAGCGATAGCAAGGCGCGACGACGACTCATGCGCGGTATTCTACCCGGCCAGGCGCAGGCGAAGCTGCAGGCTGTCTGCCACGGTTTGTGGGAGGGCTACCAGATCATTGTATGACCCGTGTCTGCGCGTGCAATGCCATGATTGCGATGGAGACTGATGCATGTCGCATAGGCCTACATATCCGGGAATGCCCTCGTAGTGCTCGATGGCGCAGATCACGTCCTGCAGACCATCTACATCGACGACGAGTACGAGCTCGAGGCAGTCGCGCTCGATCCAGGCACGGGCAAGCTTGCGACATGCTCGACGCGCCACATCTACCTCTACCGCCCCTATGGACAAGATGAAGGGGCGATCAAGGTGCGGAGAGGCAGCCCCAGCCCCAGCCCCAGACCCGCTGCGAGGTTTCCATAGCTGATGCGCGCGCAGTGGTCGCTGCAGAGCACCATGTCCCTGCCGGACCCGAGCGACTCCATCACCACGCTGTCGTGGGGTATGCCCGACGAGCTGCTCGCTGGCAGCGCCGCGCTGACCCTCTTCAACACGCACGGCGAGACGGAGCGCATCTGGACCAAGCAGCTGGCCAACCCCGTCAAGTTCGCCCACTTTGCGCCCGACGCCGAGCTCATTGCCTCGACGGGCACCTACGACCGCCTGCTGAAGATCTGGCGGCGCACTGCATTTGGCTCCGCTGACCAGCGCTTCGACTACTTCTATCTGCCGCACCCCAAGCCCATCACGGGCCTGCACTGGCGGCAGCCGTCCGACGCCGAGCCGCCCGCAGACAATGTCCTGTACACTGTCTGCGCCGACTACCGCGTGCGCGTATGGGTGCCCGGCGAGAACCACGGCGTCGACGGCATGCACATGTGGGCCGACGTCGACCTGCTCGAGTCCATCATGCCCCGCATGGTGCCGCTGGAGCGCCAGTCCAAGAAGCGCTTTGCCTTCTTCATCGACGGCAGGGACTTCCGACGTGCCACGGAAAGAGCGCTCCAGCAGGCCTCGGCGGAAGAGAAGGACCACGGCGTGGCGCTGCACCACCTGATGGAAGTGGCCGACCGCAGCCCGGAGATTTGTGTGGTGCTCGACGATCGCGGCAACATGTCTGCCTGGGGTTTCGAGAATGTTGGCGCCCAGGTCAAGAAGGTCACCGACGTCTTCAACGTCGCTCACGTGGATGGCCTGCACCTGCACTTTGCCAGGGAGCCCAAGCCCACCCACGACAATGTCCAGTTCTACACTTTCATCGCCGACAAACCGGACTCGGATCTCACATTGCTCTCACACCACTTTGACGGGCGCGTCGAGTGGCTGACTGCGCGCATTGACTACTTGTTCGACCCGTCGCCTCAACTAGATCGTATACAGCGCAAGGCCATCTGGACGGGGCACTCGCATGCCATCAAGAAGGTCAATCGCACAGCCAGCGGACGGGCATTGGTCTCGAGGACAGTGACAGACGAGTGCATAGTGTGGGTGCAGCGCCCGGGAGACCATGGCGTCACTCTTCACCGGCATAGTAGCATCAAAGGCACCGAGCACATTCACCGCACAGCACTCCTGCAGGAAGGCAACTTTGTCGTCTTTCTCCACCATGAACATATCTCGTTGTGGGACACCCGCGGGCCGGAAGCTGTTCAAGTTACCCATCGGCCGTACACGCTGCGTGGCAAGCCTTTGTGCTTGCTCGTGATCCCTGAAACGGAAGCCGGTGGTCGCTTCATTCACATAGCCACCATCAGCTCTGAAATGAAGGGACTTTGCTGGGAGGTTACTCTGCCCGTACTGGATCGCGATCCAGTCACGGGTCGTAAGCTCTCGAGCACTGGACACACCAATGGTCATCCCAATGGCCATCCCGAGATATCGCTGGAAGAGTACTCCAGCTTCGACCTGGGGTCAGGCAACGACCTCGCATTTGTGCTACCCGTCGATCCTGCAGGGTCGGCATCGGTCATCTCCGGCTTCCTTGATACCTTCGCACGCGACATCGCAATCTCGTACACCAAGTCTGGTGAGATCAAATCTTGGACTGCACGAGTCGACAAAAATGAGAAGCGCCTGGACTGGCTGCTGACATCATCTGTGGACACTAGCATACATAATCCTACGCTTGCTAGTGGCACCTCAATACGAAAAGCCGCGCTGGTAGATGCAGAGAGAACAACTTTGACGATTTGGAACACGCGGAGCGCACAGTTGGAACACGAGGAAACATTTGAAGGCAACGGTGTCATTCAAGATCTCGATTGGTCCTCTACGCCAGACAACCAGTCTATCCTGGCGGTCGGCTTTCCTCATCGGGTGGTCGTGTACGCTCAGCTGCGATACGACTATCTCAACGCTGGGCCTTCATGGGTCCAAATTCACGACGTCCGGATCCGAGACACAACCCCACATCCTATCGGGGATTCGGTTTGGCTGGGCAGTGGTAACCTCATCATCGGCGCCGGTAATCAACTGTTCATTCAGGATGAGTTCGTTGAGGTGTCCGACACTCTCTTTCCGAGTCTTCGCACAATGTCGCGTAAATCAGCGTCCATCGACATCTTTGCAGCAGTCAGTCGACTGAATGGCCCTCTTCCCGTCTATCATCCGCAGTTGTTGTCGCAATGTGTCCTTTCCGGCAAGCTGCTGCTTGTGCAGCGCATTCTGCTCCGCCTCTATCAAAAGCTGAAGTTCTGGATCGAAGGCGAAGATTTGGAGAGCTCATTGGGTTTCTCACCTAGCGACTTTTCTGAGGGCGAGGTAAGTTTTGGCCACGTACGTCTAGCATTTTTACTGATACGTCTAGACGCAATTGACTGCCTCGAAGAAAGAACTCCACGCTTCTTACGCTGATTTTTCGGACGATACAGAGCCAGAATCTGTCACCGAAGAGGTCGCAAGCAGCCTCAACGATCTTCTCACTACTAAGCAGATACCGCTGCTTTCGAGCCGAGAGCAGTTTCATCTAGCCGATATTATCGAATGTATAGGCATGGTAGAGAAGCACCGTCGGTCCATCGACGATAATGCAGGTCGCTTCCTACTCTTTTTTCGGCAGCACGTCCTCAGTGAAGGGCAGAAGAAAACGATTTCCTGGCGTGAGATCGTCTGGGCATTTCACTCGGGGAGCCAAGACATTCTCTCCGACCTCGTCAGTCGACACTTCAACGGGAGGATGTTGTGGGAACATGCAAAAGAGTGTGGCTTGTTCATGTGGATGATGGACATCAACGCTCTAGTGAGTTTCCCGATCAGACATTGTTCGTACCCCAGCCGCTAATTCCTGCAGCGTGCACAGTTCGAAGTGATTGCTCGCAATGAGTACACGAAAACTGAAGAGAAAAACCCTGTCGACTGTGCGCTCTACTACCTTGCTCTGCGCAAAAAACCGGTACTTTGTGGGCTGTGGCGCATGGCGACGTGGGCTCGCGAACAAGCAGCAACATCTCGTTTGCTTGCCAACAACTTCAGCGAGGAAAGATGGAAGACTGCCGCGCTTAAAAATGCTTACGCACTCATGGGCAGGAGACGTTTCGAGTACGCTGCATCGTTCTTTCTGCTGGCTGACCACCTGCAAGATGCAGTCAGTGTTATTTACAATCAGCTTGGTGACACACAGCTTGCCGTTGCTGTGGCACGAGTGTACGGCGGTGATGATTCACCAGTCTTGGTGAGCTTTCTGAAAGATAAAATTCTTCCTCAGGCTGCACGCGATGGCAATCGTTGGCTTGCTACATGGGCGTATTGGCTTCTCGGACGCCGTGACACTGCCGTCCGATCTCTTGTTACGCCGCTCTCAAGTCTCCTGAGCCCGCCTGAGACGCCCAACTTTAAGTCGAAGTCTTTTCTCACGGACGACCCAGCTTTGGTCATCCTCTACAAACAGCTTCGCGAAAAGTCTCTGCAAACCCTTCGTGGTGCTAGTATGGTTGGCATGCGAGAAGAATGGGATTTTGTGCTACATACGGCGAGACTATATGAACGCATGGGCTGTGATGTTCTGGCCCTGGATCTGGTCAAGACATGGGAATTCCTCGCGCCCCCTCCGGCGAAGATTGCACCAGGAAGGCCGCCTTTGTCACCCATGATGCCGCGCGAATCTTTCCATGCCCAGGGACCAAATCAGAGCGCAACTGATTTCGACTTTGACCCCAGGAAGCTGTTGCGTCGTCGGAGCTCGCTCGTTGTTGCCGATCTACCAACACGCGATCATGTCAAGAGTGATCTAACGTGTTCCAAAGCTACCCTGGAGGAAGCCGAGAACGAAGAAAGTAGCGAGGAGGGTGAGGAGGAGGGAGCAGACGATCAATCAAAGCAGAAACATGAGCCGAAGAAGAAGCCTCCGCCAACACAATTCCAAGAGCCAGATGCGAGCAGCCTCTTGGACGCTTTCGGGTTTTAGTTTCTTGCTACTAGGTCATGGAGTTGCATAGCGTGGCGTTGTGCGTGTTTCATAGTTCAAGCATGGACTGTATGTACGAACCCATCCCGCCGTGGATACCTACCGCTGATCAAAATTCTTCCTCTCCTGGCTGATGACTTTGTGGAGGACTATGGATCCTAGGAAGATGCCGACTTGGACGAAAGGTCGAAGCTGAGCTCATCGTAACATGCTAGGAATCGCCAATGCCCCTCGATGTGGTCCTATACATGTGACTGCCATCTTCCAGGCCTTGAAGTTACCAACAAACGTTTCCATCTCTGATAGCATGGTACTGCCAATCTGGGGGGAAAGACGTCGGGTTGCCTATATTTATATTTAGACTTGACCGCACACTAATACGACGTGCACTTACGGACCGGCTTATGGTTATCTAGGTAGAAGTACCTATGCTAGTCAAATTTCCTTTGTACACTACACCACTTGTCGCACAAGAAGTTCACACGCTAAGTTGTTGCAGGGGGTTTTTTTTATAATTTCTTGATTGTTTGTTTGGTACATGTCTGGGAAAGAGAGTCGCAATCTGCCAGTAATTTGCGCTCCCAAGGTTCAGCGCAGTCGAGACGAGTTTGCACTGAAGCCCATCACCCTCGACGATGCAATAACGTGAGTCGTCACCCTCGTCACTGGCCAAGTTTGGTCGTTTAATTTCATCCATGTCCCATCTCGCCCGGCTCTTACTTCCGCGCCAGCATGCGCGGCTTCTTAATCTTACGGCCTTGGGGAGGAGACATCTCTGCCTCGTCATCTCCAGTGATGCTCTCGTCCTCATTGCCTACTTCAGGCGCCCTCTTGCGCTTTGGTTTCTCGGGCGTCGACGGACTGCCAGCCGTCGTGATAGGGCGAGGTGACCTTAAGGTAGGCACTGGAGCTCGAGCAGGCACCTCCGATTCGCCGCTGCTGCTCCCATCACTGTCATTCAGGGGGCCAATGCCAATCGTGATTGGGCCTGAGTGATTTCCGCGGTCGCCAGCAGCGCGAGGCAATCCGCGATGAACAGAAGCGTTTGCCTCCACAGCACGGTGCTCTCGCAACGACTCGGTAATGGCGCTTTGGAGATCCATCGCCTCTTGACATGAAAGCGCCTCATTATCTTGCTCCTCAAGTCCTGATTCCTCATCGACATCCGCATAAGAGCAGTCGCTGCTGGTAGATTCCCAGGCCGATTCGTCGTCGTCCTGCTCAGCTGCTGATTGATCGTCTACTTCTTCTCGCTCGTAGAAGTCGTCCACATTCTCGTCATCGTCATCGACATCCTCCCATCCCGGCATCTCTCCATAGATTATGGAGGTCTGCACCCGATCGGGGTAGGTTGGACGCACGCCAGGACCGTTCATGTTCAGCCGCGACAATGCACTGGATTGCAGTCCAGAAGATCGGTGGATAGGAGGTGTGAGTGACTGCTCTCGGTCGCCGTTGTCTTTCTGCTCATCTGCAGACTTCTTGGAGTTTCTGGGCTTCTTGGGGCGACTGGTTTTGTCCTCCACTGGAAATTGCCATCGAGGAATCGCCTCCTTGGGGTAACGATCAACCCTAGAAATGGACTTTCCGTTTGCTAGAGACGCGCGGAGTTCCGTAGCACGCCTACGCAGCTCGAAGATTGCCTTGTTCTTCTTGACGTGTGCGGACAAGATCTGGGCACGTGTAGCGTCCACACCACGATCCTTGCCTCCGACCGCGTTGACGTGATCAGCGACCACTTTCAAGTCCTCATTGGTCATACCCATTGAGGCTCCTTTACCAAAGTTCTTCAGCCCCTTCTTCGCCACGAAGGTATTAATGCCCTCCATCAGCGCGCGGCGCTCCGGAACGGTCCAGTGGTCCTTGTTGGTAGTCTTATTGTATGACTCGTCACGTCTACGACGAAACTGATCGATCCACTTGTTGTATGCGTACATGAACTCCTTGTCGTTGGGATTAACCTTGGTAAGCTTCGACTTACTGACATAGGCTTCCTCGTAGCACTGGGTTGCCTTGTTCATGCGGCGAAAAATGACGACAAGTTTCCAGACATCGTCGGCCGCTCCTGGTGCCCCAGATCGTCGCCATACCTGGGTTCCAGGCTGTCTCACCCAAACTGGAGGGTTGTGGTTGTTCTCCTTGTTGGCGCGTTTACGGGAAGGGATCTTCGCCAGTGCTGGTTTGCGAAGGAAGTAGTACTCCGATTGCTCAGGCTCAACAGCATTTGCGTCCAGCAATGGAATCTCGTCAACCTGCTCGAAGAAAGCACCGTCTTCGCCAGGGATTTGGATGCGAAACTTCACTATGACCGAGCCTGGCTTGCTTGGATCAAGGGAGAGCGTCTCATCCTTATGTCGCGCCTGCTGTCCACCTACAATAGGTCCATAACCCTTTCTGCGGCCCTTAGAAGTACGTGTCGTCACGGCACCTATCACACCCGAGTGATTGCCAGAAGGAACTGCAGATTGGCTGCCGGGCCCTCCAACTGGAGTTGACAGGGACGCGCTAACAAGTGCGCTCTGGTTGGAGCCGATGGGATCATGCTGCTGGTCACCGACGTTGCTGACGCCAGCTGGCGTAGGCCTGGCGCCAACTCCCGGAGGAGTGTGAATGGCAGGCGCTGCAGAAGGGTGAGCGCTCAAAGGTGGAATAGCGGCTGCGCTGGTAGGGACAAATGCGTCGTCCTCCCCTGTCTCCACTGGTGCACCCTGCTGGCCTTCGACATCTTCATGGATTTCGCCCTCTGGGTGTTCGTCAACTTCATTCGACTCAAAGTTGCCGTCCGAGTCCAGGATCATAGGGTCTTCGGAGGAGCCCCCGCCGGGCAGATCGTTGCGGGACATCTTGTGTGGCCCTAGCGATCCCGAATTAGCGCAAGAGTAGGGTCAAGCTGGGTGAAAGTGGGCGCCCACCGTCGCAACAGCTGGACAAGGCTCAAACACGCCTCAGAAGGCACAGCTACTCGCTTTGTAGGAGCTTCGAGGCTCGTCCACTAGCTTGTGGGGTTACCTGGCGCGTTGGGATTGCGCTTATGTAAGGTCAGGAGAGAAGTCTATAATGTCACTTAGGCGAAGTCAGGGTCGACATACCTTAGATTACGTGTTACGACCCCGGTGAACCTGATGGACGTCCCGCTCTGTGTTTTCCACCTTTGAATCAACGGCGTGTGGTTTCCTGTGGCTGGGACTGAGGTCCACAAGGGCGCTGAGAGTGCTTTGCTCGGCAGCCACAGGAGCGGCCCGCAGGAGCTTGCAAGCAAGTATTCAATAGTTACGAGAAGGCTAAAGGGAGCCGCAGTGCTTCTTTTGGGCAGCCGAAGTCTTGAGGTTGATATGGTGTTTGTGGTGGGGAAGAAAGAAGTCGAGCGGAGTGAGAGAATAAAGGCAATAAATGGTGAGAGTTTGGCTGCCCGCGTGGCCTAAGCCAGTTTGAACCAAGCGTTTGCTTTCAACATGATTCACTCGGTTACTCTGAGTAGGGAGGCAAAACCGGACCTGTTCAGTGAAGGATGGGGCATGCGACGTGAGAAAAAGCTAGAACACTAATTGTATATGAAGCTCCAACAAAATTTCCTTTTGCCTGTTGAAGATAAAGTCATTTGAACTTTAACTCTCGCTACTTTCCGAGTGAGCAGCCCCGTGCGCTGTTTCAATACATGGATTGCTTCTCACGAGCTCGCTATTTGCCCACGTCATGTACCAAATGATGCAATAATAAGCTCAGGACCATTGCTATGAGTAGATGTCTGCACTCCCTATCCTTGAACCAACTGACCCATCTTATTATTTTGATATCAGCACAGGACTCCTGTACATCATACCCACATCAGAGCATGCAAGATCTACGATGAAGCGGTTCAAATCAATCGAAACTCGCATGTAATCCACATAAACATGGCCAGTTCTGGAAATGACATATCATCCTACTTAGTACATCACGGTGGCAAGGCCGAGGCCGGCTTCGATATGAGTGAGACTTCCAGAGTATGCGTGGGCCTTTTCCTAGAGTGCTTGTAGCCTAAGCTGATCATCTATCCATACTCACCCAACAATTTTGTATCCTCTGGTCATCCTTGCTCGTTGTTATCCATAGATGCTTCATCGTTATATAATCCTGCTGTTTTGAATTATGCCTGCTACAATCTCTCTCAGGCGATATCTTCAGATTCCGGCATATCCTCGTCCCTCCCCAAACCACCACACTCCGTATATGTCGTCGCTAGTGTAGCATCATCTTCTACATTGGTTTGCTTGCGCTTCTTCAAAGATATAACACAAGTATCGTAGTGCTCTACGTCGTTGTCATCAGCCGAGCTCGAACTAGTGAAGTCATCGTCGAAGCTCTCGTCGACACTGCGCTTGCGCTTCTTTAGGTTCTTAAGCGAGTCTCTGATAGCTATCTGGTATTCTTCATAATCTACTCCCCGAATTTCCTCCTCCTGATTTTCCTCCTCATCAGTCAAGGGCTCGTCCTCCGAAGCATGAGTTGATGGACTCTCTGCCGCCGCATCATCACATGCTTCTTGCACTTCCGCAAGCTGTTGATCTTCGACGCTGTCTTCAAGAATAGGTATAGCCTCTTCCGGATATCGCTCGTTGCGAGGAATATCTTTCCCAGCATCAATACGTGCTTTGATCTTCATGGCACGCTGTGTCAGATCGAACAAAGCTCCACTCCTGGTCTTGGTGATTTGGTTCCTGACAAAAGCGCGAACCGCTTCGAAGGTGCGCATTCTGTTCAGGACCTTGTTCACGTCCACTGCGATGTCTTGGAAGAACACCTTGTTCGATGCCCTTAGCAATTTATCCACGGCCACAGTCTCCATCCCACCAATATACACGCTTGCATTGATCGCTTCAAAGAGCACGGCAAGCTCTTCTGCGGTCCAAGGGTCCCTCACTACAAGCTTCTTGTCCGTATTGCGGCGCACAACTTGGCCCACCCACTTGTTGAACGATGTCCTCCAAGTATCGTCATTTGGATCGGCATCCTTGACCTTGGCAAGATTGAGGCGAAAATCGAGATATTGGTGGGTGTCGGCATCGAACATACTAAGCAGTACGACCAGCCTCAACTTCTTGCCGTCCATTCGTGTCCACACATCAATACCGTTATTATAGATGTACGCGCCAATCTTCTCGCTCTTGGGAGGCACCTTGACCGTGGTCAAGTCAGGGTGAAGGTAAACGTTGTATTTCTTCTTATCCTTGCCACTCTGCTCTTCATCGTCCTTCTGTTCGTCATTCACTTCTTCTTCTTCAGCTGATGCTTCTTGAACATCAGGGATGACATCCTGCTGAGTATAAACGATGACGGTGCCTGGAACCTTGGCCAAATATCCAGCAATAACCATGCCTTCGCTCGGCTCAAATATCTCTCCTTGAACAAGCAGCTTCTGGCGGACTACCTTTTTGGGCTTCAACGTGGACATATGGGTCCACTGGTCGAAGCCGTACTGTTCGGCAACTCTCTTCTCAAGAAATTCCCATAGTGTTTCGTGCTCTTCTGGATAAGTAACCTCGGATTTCTCATTAAGACTGCACGCCTCGCGAAAGTAGCGATATCTATCCACCAATTCTAGGGAAATGACGAACTTCCAGAACGCCGGGCGCGCCTCACCATCGCCGACAGGGTTAGACTCAGTCAGGCTGTCGAGGAAATTCTTCTTCGATGTGGTCCTCATGCGCTCGATGAGTCCCGGAAGAAGAGTTTCAGTCTTGATCTTGTAATCGGCGTTCTGTTGTTGGGTACGTTCTGGTAGACGATCCATGATTTCTCCTTCGTGGTTGAGGCAGCCAACCAGGTAGGGGTCACGAAGTCCGGTTTGTCCCGGCATGAAGAGGTCGGATGGATGATGAACCAGCGCTAGTATGAGGCGGTACAGCTGGGTGTAAACTTCCTCGTCAACTTTGTGCGTCGAGCGATCGTGCGACGCGAATCCTTCGGGGCAGCGTACCAAGGAATCTGTGCCATCGGCCTCGTCGCGACCTCTCATTCTTCTTCCGTAGCCTGTTGCCGATGTTGAGTTAGTTTTCCAGAGCAAAGTGGCCCTCAAAACTGTAGCGGCTGCTATTGGCCATGCGCGCGGTCTTTTGGAGTGATCTTTTTGTGCGTTCTTCCGTGGTGTATGGTCAGGTGACCTCGTCGATAGGACAGCACAGATTGGACGACCCTTCTTCACATAGTAGGGTTGATGGAAGCAATTTGTGCGAGAGCTTCTGTGTAGTGCTTCCTTGCAGTCGTGAAAGTTTGCGCTGACTAGCGATCAAAACAGAGCGATGACGCTTGATCCTACTCTGGTGACGGTGACCTCGTTGTGCAATCAGGCCAGAATGGCAAAAAATGCCCGGTCGAGCGGTTTGCATCCTTCATGGGGACAGTTATGTGCTTGCGCGTGTTATCTGCTCTAGCTGGGTCGCGTGTATGAGCGATATAGACGATTGAAATTGAATAAACTACACAAGATAATTCAACGTGGGTGGCTGTGGTTTCCTTCGAAGCTCTTCTCGTCGCTACGAGCTTTCCTTCCCTTGCAATACATGATAACCATCGAATCTAGTCCCGCCAATCCAGGCTGCATGAAACCATCCACTGAATACTTTGCAAGATCGTCCACGTAATCTTCACAAGCGATTTCCCCCCGAGTGCATGATGAAGCGCAGACTATCCGAAGGGCGGACGACGAGGTATGGAAATTTGTTTGAAAGCTCGCCTCGACCTGCTTATAGGATACTGAAGGGTACATGAGACTAAGAACCTCTGACGAGGACAGCGAGGACTTGGATGGCTCGAGAATATTGATACAGATATAAGAGGCACGGAGTGCGTTGTTGCTGAGCTCCAGCAAGAATGGGTGTGGGACTGGTTATACTGAACATCCCACAGACTGTACAATTCGTGCATGCTGGCGGCCCGTTGCGTTTCTGGCCCGTTGGTAGTCCATTAGTTCCAACTGCAACCTCAACTGCGAATGCATCCGCAGCTTGGTACTGCTCTTGCTAAGTTTGGTGGTGCTGCTCATTATGTTCTGATACGCCTAGGCGCGGCGGAGCATGGTTTTGAGAGGCAGAAGCTGACATGTGGCACCAGGAGAATATTAGAGCCGCCTTTGGTTTTCCTATAATTGTTTGTTGCTCTTGCTGGACAGCTGACAGTGTGGATGGGCTGGCGCAGTGAGAGGGCTGCAAGGCAATTCTAAGCAGGCGAGGCATGTCCCCTCTCAGCCAGCAGCTTCCTTGACCTTGCCCGTCTCGGGTGGCTCATCGATGAATTGGGGGGGCGCTGCGTCGTCGAGCATGAAGTTGGGCACGCCAGACGATTCGCCGATGCCCTCAAACTCAACCTCGTCGCCCAGGGCCTCGAGCTCGGCATCCAGCTCCGACTCGTCCACGTCCTCCGGCACGTCATAGCTGCGGCTTATGGCGTCCTGTATGTCGTTCCCCATGTCCATCAGATCGGCCATCTCGTCCTGCAACTTCTCGATCTTGTCGATGTTGACCTTGCCGTATTGCTTGCGCAGCTCCTTGGTGGTGGTCTTCATGGCGTCGATGGTGGTCATGGTGTTCTTGAGATTGTCCTGCATCATGCCGGCCTGCTCCATGTTCCAGGACTGGGCCTGCAGCTGATCGCGCTGCGACTCGTACATTTTGCGCTGCTGCAGAACCTTGAGGGCCTTCTGCTTGATGGCCGTCTTGCCGGGCCCATCGCGCATCTTGGCGAGCTTCTGCTGGTAGGCCGACAGCTCTGCGTTGAGCTTGGCGAGCTTGACGTCGAGGCTCTCGATGCGCGTGTCGACCTGCGGAGTCAGTGCTGGGGAGAGGGGGAAGGTGGACGTGGGGGAGAGGTACATTGGAGATGGCGCTGTTGAGCGTCGGCTTGGGCGCGGTGCTCTTTGCGCCGAAGAGCCTGTTCATGGTGGTGGTGGTGGTGGTGGTGGGAGGCTGTGTGGTGGAGAGAGTGCAGGCAGCAGACAGTCGTGGAGTGAAGTGGTCGAGATGGAGCTCCCGTGCTCCCCCACCAATCTGATCTGACAGATCCGTGGACGTCCAGGGTCAAGGGTCGCGCCGGCTTACAGCGTCATCGTCACGTGGTGCGGCTGCCGAACAGCCTTGGCTGCTTTGCAGTTATTTCCTTCGGTAGTGTCATGGACCGACCCCAGCCCACAAAGACACTGCGGGCATGGTAATCATACGGGATGGTTGTCTGTCTCTCCATGCAGACCTCTAGGACGGATGCTGGAGCAATTGTGCCATGTCTATCTACTGCGTGCAATCACCATAATGAATCTGATGTTCGAGCTACGGTCCCGCGGCCGCCTGTGCCACGCACGCTACGCAGCTCCCAGCGCTGGCTTTCTACGCGCTGTCCCCCACCACCACAGCTACGTACTGTGTGCACTGCAGCACCCTCCCTCCCTCCCAACCGCCCTGTATTTGTAACGACCTCACGACGGCGTTGTGCATGGAGCGGCTTTCCTTGTCGTCTTTTGCCTGCCCTTGCCCGCGACGTGTCCTCTGGTATGTGCTGTCCCACGGGGCAGGTGCGGTGATGCCCTGTCTGCATGTCTGCATGCGCCTCATGTCTCGCGCTGCCCGCCGCCATGCAATGCTCTGCTAACACGGCGACGGCCCTCGACAGCTGCGTGCACCTCACCACCGGCCCATGAAGGCGTCTGCACACCCACCTCCCCTCTCTCGCATGCGCCCCGCTGTCCTCCTGCCCCCGCCGCCGCCCCCGCCGCCCTCGAGTCCGCCCTCGCGCGCTGCTGCCCCGCCCGCATAGCCGCAGACAGCACCACCACCCGCCCACCATGTTCTGGCGCTTTGGCGGCTACGCGCAGCTGTCGTCGCTCGACAGCATCCTCGACAAGCCCGACGTCACCGTCGAGGAGCTGCTCGACGAGTCGGACCTGATCCAGGAGCTCAAGCAGCAGAACTCGAAGCTGATAGAGTACCTGCGCGACGAAAACGTCCTCGAGCGCCTGCTGCGCTATGTCATAGCCACCAAGCAGGCCGCCTCCCCCGACGAGGACACGGGCCCAGAGAGCGCCGGCGAGGGAGGCTCCAACCGCGCCAGCTTCTTTGGCAAGGTCGCCGGCCGCGCGCGTTCGTCGTCGACGGCCCAGTCCGAGGACGGCGAGGAGACCAAGGAGGAGCGCCAGCGCATGAAGTATGCCTACGTCTCGTGCGAAATCCTCTCGTCCGAGGTCTGGTCCATCTCCGAGGCTGTCCTCGAGAACCAGGACACGCTGCGCCAGTTCTGGGCCTACATCAAGCAGCCCGCGCCTCTCGACCCTGTCCAGGCCGGCTACTTCACCAAGGTCAACGAGTCGCTGCTGGACCGCAAGATGGAGGAGATGCTCGACTTCTTCCGCTCGCTCGACAACGTCGTTCCAGACATGCTCCAGCACGTAGACTGCCCTGTCATCATGGACCTGCTCCTCAAGATCATCAGCCTCGAGAAAAATGAGGGCGGCCAGGGCATTGTTGACGTTTGTTCTCACGCCATTGTGTACTGTAAGTTGTAATGCTGACGCTCCTGCAGTGGCTTCAGCAGCAGAATCTCATTCCCCACCTCATCTCCTTCCTCGCTCCGAACCAGTCGACCTCAACTCAGACCTCGGCCGGAGATTTCCTCAAGGCCATCATCACCATATCGGCCAATGCTACCACCCAAGACCAGTCGGTGATAGGACCGAACGAGCTCACCCGCCAGTTGGTCTCCGAGGCGTGTTTGAAGCAGCTCATTGACTTCATGCTGCGGGGCGGAAATCCCTTAACCGTTGGCGTTGGCATTATCATAGAGGTCATCAGGAAGAACAACTCTGACTACGATCTCGAGAACCAGATTGGCCCCGTCCCCAAGAACTCAGATCCCATCTATTTGGGTACGTTGCTTCGTCAATTTGCCAACCACATCCCCCAGTTCATGGAGCTGGTGCATAGCTCAAGCCAAATTGTCACGCAAAAAGACGGCAGCACTACAACGAAGAAGCGAGAACTCAAAACAGCGTTTGGCGAGAAGATCGAGCCTCTTGGCTTCGATCGCTTCAAGACCTGCGAGCTGATGGCCGAGCTCTTGCACTGCAGCAACATGGCTTTGCTCAATGAACGGGGCAGCGAGGCCGAGGTAAGACGGCGCGACGCAGAGCGCGAGCGTCTCAAGGCTGAGGGCAAACTCACAACCACCCCTGGGAACAATCTAGGTGACTTTTCAACAAGTGTGGACAGCCACGGATTCCACCATGCGCGTGCGCCCTCCATGGATTCGCCCGCCGAAATTAAACCACTTCAAGTCCAAAACACTTCCGAGGACGACTTCGAGAAGGTCATCGCACCCGAGGTCGCGGCGGAATCCTCCAAAGAGGGCAAGGATGGAGTTAGTAAGGTCGCCGAACCACTGGAGAATTCGCCAAAGGTTCCGCTCAAGGAGATACCCTCAGCGCAGCCTAGTGCGCCAGACGACGAGTTCGTGGACGAGCCTCTTACTCCGCCAAAGGACGCCACGGCATCCGATGATGCGACGACTCCTAAAGCACCTGATGATGCAGAATCTCCGACTTCTGCAGGCCTTTCAGCCAAAGTGGGTGGGCTCGACCTGGACAATGATACTGTCATGGGCGATCGACAGGAGTCGTCTCCGTCCCAAATTGAGCCTGACTCCAAAGATCAGCCCTCTCTCCTGACTCAACAATTGAACCAGAGCGTAGATTCGAGCACTGCAGTCTCAGCGGACACGCTTTCACCCCACCCAGATGACAAACCGGCCCCACTCTTCGCAAACAAAACCCGTGAGAATCGCACCGAACCTTCAAGTGTGGACACGGGACGTTTCACTGCAGGCGCACCGGAGGTTGACCCATCGGAAATTACGCCAATCGATGAGTCGGCCAGCGTGCGATCAGTCGTATTTGGCAGCATTGAGGGCGACACGAATGCAGGCTTCGAAATCGACATTGATGGAAGTCCTGTCGTCGGCGATTTGTTGAAAATGACATTTGTAGACAACAAAGTCGTCCCTACCATACTCGTATGTCGCTGCGTGGGTGAGGTTTGCTACAGCTAACAGATGCAGGACTTTTTCTTCCGGTTCCCGTGGAACAACTTCCTCCACAATGTAGTTTACGATGTTGTGCAACAAGTTTTCAATGGTCAGATGGACCATGGATACAATCGCATGTTGGCGATCGATCTATTTGAGACTGGTCGCATCACTGAGCGAATCATAGAAGGTCAAGACGCAAGTGACAAGGCCCAGAAAGAGACGCACATGCGGCTAGGCTACATGGGGCATCTAACGCTCATTGCAGAGGAGGTTTTGAAGTTTACAGAACGGCACACCGAAGACACATTGTCACGATCAGTCATTGAAAAAGTACAGAGCGAAACATGGGTCAGTTACGTGGAAAACACCCTGTCGGACACGCGCGAACGAGACAATGCGATCCTTGGCGGGGTTCGGCCCGACATGAGCGTCGGGCCCAGGCAGGCTGTGCTCAACGCCGTGAATGCTGCATCTAGCTTTGGGGGTGAAGGGGGCGGGCTTTCCAACGCCAGTCTCGCAAATAACGGCAGTATCGGCCTCGATAGCATGGAGCTTGCCAATCACGGTGACACTGGAGGTGGTGGGTACACCTTCAGCGGTGGCTCCTTGCTAAGTGGCTTTACTAATTCGAGTGATGAAGAAGACGAGGACATGGATGACGTCGACACCGAGAGAGAGCGGCAGGGACCTGTCGACGACTCTGAACAAGTGGGTGAAATCTCATTTGACGATGCTGATATGGACTATCGATAATACCGCATTGTCGCATCGATCAGCTCAACACGATCTTGTCTACGCGCTTGGTGCGTTTCTTTCCTCTTAGTCACTTTGTCACAGGAGCTAGATTCGGGAAGGCGCATGCTGGCGCACGGTTCATCAATTTTTGCCATGTTACAGACATCAGCATTTTGTACGGCACATGTAGCAATATGCGTCGTGGAAGGCGTCTCCTTTGTATCCTCTGGATGTACGAATACATGATCGATCTCCTAAGCCAGCATGTTCCTTCCTCTTTGGTTTGTTTTGTTTCCTTGGTCCCATTTTTCTCGTACTAGTCCTGATGCCTTGTTTCACGCTCCCGCCGATTCTTGGTACCAGTGGCTACAATTTTGCTGACTTGTTGCTTCTCATAGCCCAAAGTTCCGCCGCCACTCCAAATACCACCGTCTCGGGCACGACGCCAGTTCGCTCTTCGCTTAGCACAACGCAAAGCCCAACTTGAATCTACACGTGAGCAAGAAGAAGATCCCCAGGACGCGGACGCGGGTAAGACGCAGGAGCAAGAGGAGAGAGAGGGTCACCAACGATTTGCGAGAATGTTTGAGGGCATCGAAGATAGCAGCGATGATGAGAGCCTGAATAGTTTAGAGGGCGGCGCAGAGGACGAGGAGGAGGCGGTTCCTGGGCCCATCGAAGTCGAGGGGAAAGAGGTGGGCAGGCAGCGACCTGAAGGAGTTGAATTGGGAGTTGAAGCGCATCCCAAGAAGGGCGACAAAGAAGAAGGGGGATAGTCACGAACCATGGTCGTGGAAAGACATGACCACTAGGAATGACTTGTATGTTAGTGATGATCGCTGGGGCAAATAGAAAAGGATGTCTACCCCTACGAGGTGAATAGGGCGAACCTCCCAGCTCGACGAACATTCAAAGTTTGTGCACGGTAGTAGGAATCTGCTTGACGTAGTGCTCACTAGTCACGATCTGAGATGGTGGCACATGGGGCTCTATCAGGGATCATCTAGATGGTTACCAACTCGCTACTTGGTTGCAGCGGTCGAAGCCTCCTCTCAACTGCCTTTCTGGTTTTACAACCTTACCTTGCAGCACCGTGTACCGGATGATGTTCTCGCAGTCTTCAGGACGCACGCGGGCGAGCCATATACACTGAGCCGCTTCGCCACTGCCTGTAGAATTGTGCTCCTGGTTGGCGTCTAGCAGTACCTCATGGCCCCGCTCGTCTTCAATCTTTAGCTTGTCAAGTGATGCCTGAAACCCATTTGTATCACCATTGGCATGGCCGTTGGCTACACGCGGCCGCTGTGTTGCCGACGAGTGTCGGTACACCATGACGTTCGCGGAAAACTTGTGTCCGCCCACGTGGCTGATGAAGTATATACCTACGCCGCCAGGGCGCTCGTCGTGCAGGTCTCGATAGAGCCCCATTGGGCGAAGGAGGCGCTCAAACTCGCGGCGAAGGAGCGGCGCCGACTGGCCACAGCGCGCATCTCGCGTCTTCTGGCTGCACATGAGGATTAGGTACTTGTGCGGGCATGGGCGAGCCTGCAAGGCTGGGAGTGTGGCGACAACGGGCGGTATAGATGGCGCGGGTGAATCCTCAGGCACGGGGGATGAATCCTCATCCGGCGGGGCGCATATTTGCGAGGACGCTGCAGGCGCTGGGAACGGCGACGTGTTTGTCGGCGCTGTGTTCACGAAGCGGGTGACCAGCTCAGGCACGTTTGCAGGCGTGACGTTGTCGATGAACTGCCAGGCGGGCAGCAGCAGGACCATGGAGCTGTGGTCGGAGTGATTTGGCACGGGCATGTCGGACGCAGAGAGCATGAGTTTCTGGCGGCGACACCGGTTAGCACCTGCACTTTGGGGACGCACACACACGCACACACACACACACACACACACACGACCGTACTCACTCCGTTGCTGGGCTTGACGCTGCCCCGGTCGACGGCCTCCATGATGCTGCCCTTTTCATCGGCGACATCGCGCACCCAGTCGGTCTTGCCCGTCGCGACGACCAGATGCGTGCTCCAGCCCTTGACGTGCCCGTACAGCTCCTCAGTCTCGTCGATTTCAAACTTGCGCGGGTACTTGACGCTGCAGCTGGCGCAGTCGTGCAGGCAGTCGTCGCCGTCAATGGCGGGGTCGGTGGTGGGGAAGAGCTGCTCCGTCCGCGCTGCCTTTGTGAATTGCACGTGGCCGTCGCCGTCGCCAGGTCCATTGCCATTGACATCGCCATTCTTGGCCAGCGCTGGCACGTCCGACGACGAGAGCGCCGAGGTCAGCTTGTACGACAGGTTGCGGAACATGGCTGGCACCCGGTACGCGTTGATGGGCCTGTGGGCCGCTTTTGTACTTGATGGCGACATGGAGGCTCCCGCGACTTTTGCAATCAGATGCGCAGATTAGATCGCCAAGCCAGCTCGACGCGGACGCGGAATGTGGGCGCGATGGTGCTGATGACGACGCGCAGGCGGAAGAGAGTTCAACAAACACAGCACCTCAAAAGTAGTGCACCGAATCTCACGACCGGTAAGCACGAGTGGCAGTTCGTTTCTTTTGTAAGCCCTGCCGCTACCCTCGGTGAACTGCCGACGCCGAGCGCGAGCAGTATTCCCTCGGATTTTTGGAGCCTCTGCCTCTGCTCCGACGTCAAAATCCGAGCCGGCTGGCAACATCTCCAAAGCAAAGTCACGCGACACCGCGTCGCCTTCCCGCCAGCCAATGAAACTGAAGACACTCAACGGCGCACCACTTGCCCACCACCTGACGTTTGATGAAGACGTCCTGCTTGCTCGCCATCAGTGCACGTCCTTCTCCGCTTGCCCGTCCAGCGTGCGCAGCATCTTGAGATGGCGATGTATCAACTCCAGACAGGCACGCTTGCACTCGGGCTGGTCACAGCCATACCTCCCGCGTAGCAATCACCGCCTCCAAGAAGCAAACTCATCTCCTCCATCCCCACCAAACGCCTCATTCCATCTTGAACAGGACACGACATGCCATGACACCACTGTGGGCACCACCGACGATTTTCTACAGCACTCGCTCATCTTTCACGACACACTGCTCTCGTCCCAAGTTGCGCTTGCGCAGGACATGAGAGCCGACCAGACCATCTCTTCCTCGTCGTTTCTAACCACGTCGTTCGGCACCTCTACATCAGAGCCAAGCAGCCTCCTTGCCCTTGGCAAACAAAGGTCAGACCTGCAACTGCCTCCCTCGTTGGCCGTTACGACACTTGGTGCCATTCCCAGCGCACAGCACCTTTGTTCAATCTACCCACAGACGCCGACGCCGAACATCGTCTGCGTTCTGATGACGAATCCGGAGCGGCGCGACATCTTCGTTCGGAAAGGCGGCTACAAAATGGACCTCTATGAGATGACTGTGGCCGATGACACCAGATCTGGATTCAAGATTTCCTTTTGGTTGCGCCCAAGTAATGAGACCAGCTTCGCGCAAGTCAACCCGCAGCAGCGGTTGCTGCACACCCTCCAACACATTGGCGTTGGCGACATTATGCTTTTACGCAATATAGGTAAGTACCAGTGTGTCCAACAGCAGCGACGTAAGCTGACAACGACGCTGCTTGTCTCGCACGCAGCCCTCACATCGTTCCGAGATACTGTACACGGCCAGTCCTTAAATCCTCAAATCTCAAGAGCTAGGACAACAATCGACGTGCTTGAGAACCGCAATGGTAGAGCCGTAGGCCAGCTCAGTAACTTGCCGGTGGCAATCTTGGCAGCGTTGAAGCGTCTCCAACGATGGTCAAGATCCTACATTGCGGTGACTGAAATCAGGTCAAAGAGGGCGAGAAATACTTCAGATACATTACAGAACCCAGGCAAGCGACGATTTACTGACTCATTATACGATGAAACACTTCCTCCAGACACATTAGAGCCTGGGTGACGGGTATTCAAAGTCCACCCACCCAATAATCTTCAACAACTCATAGCGGAGGATGTCTGCCTTTGGCTACTGGCTGCGACCCCATGCCCACCTCGGATCATGCCCACAAGACTTGTAAACAAGGAACCCGATGGGCTTAAATGAACTGGCCTACTATGGTCTCAAGATAATGCTTTCGAAGCTGTCTCTACTCTTCTGGCTTTTCGCCTCGAAGACATTTCTTCCATTATTCATCCTGCGAGATCTCTTTGACTTTGCTCATCTGCTCTAGGCGTGACAGCGTAATCTCCCCTGGCTTCTCAAGATTTCGCTGTTTACCGTCTGAAATATGTTTAGTCGACTGGGCAATTGTTCAGCCCCACCAGGCTCGTCTTGGGACCACAGTCACAACTAGACGACCAGGCCATAAACGCGTTGCCAATGGCGTTGAACATGTTTCGCTTCTTGTCAGTCAACTACACGTTCTTATTTTAAATTCATCTTCTTAATAAATAAGTCTTGCATATCAAGATCTGGAGCCGTGGAGTGTACATTCTAGTAGAGAGAATACCAGTTTACATGAGAATTCGTCGCTTACTATTGTGCATCCTGTCAGTAAGCTGGTGCTACGCTCCAAGGTGCCCGAAAGTCCACCTCCGTATGCGTTTCCCCCAGCTCCACCACCTTCCTGCTACCATCAAGCACGTCAAAATACCCCTCGCCCCCCACAACACCATGTTCATTAACCTGCCACACGCCATCAACGACCAAGAACTTCCAAAACGTTAGTACCTCCCTCAGAGTAGCCAGCGGCCTCACGCGCATCCACGGACACCACCCATTCTGGTAAGTAAACAACGTGTCCCGCCTTTTGCCATCAACAAATAGCACCGCATCACCCCACTCCTCCTCAGGGTAAAGATACAACCCCGCCCGCCGCTCAAGCAGTACCGATCCGCGGCCCCAGAAGTTGTCGAACCTACGACTAGCTGGGCGTGCGACGGTCGTGTCGCTGGTGAATAATAGTACGGGAGCGAGGTTGCGATCGCGATGGCACTCGCGTTGCGGATCATCGCTTGGCTTGTTACCGATGGCGAGTCTGCGTTCGCTGTTGGTGGGTTCATTGGCGTGGATTGCTTCGAACGTGGAGGAAGTCCATGGCTTGACTCCTGGGGCGATGTTCATAGTTGGATTGTTCGGCACACGCGCTTGTGTCAGGAATGCACGTTGAAATGGGTGATCGCACCACCTTTCCGCCACGGTCGTCTCGACAAGAGTCGTAGCACCGCTTGTCTGCTCGGGTCGAACCGGCATCCGCTCTTCAATCGCAACGACAAGCTCATCCCAGGCATTCAGCGACTGTTGCAAGTCCCACTGGCCCCATGGCCGTAAGGATAAATCCGATTCTACTCGGATCTTCCCCGCATCCCACATCATCAGCCAGCGCGATAAGATCTCCGCGAGAGGTAGCCACGAGTCCTCGGGCGGAAACCCGAGCGATGGGTCGATCCAACATGCTACTTCGCGCTCTTGATCGAAAAACAAGCCGCCCTCATTTATCACAGCGAGGGAGACGTCTTGGTAGAGAAGAATAAGCTCGTCTTCGTAGGCGGAGAATTGAGGCCATGAGCGGTATTGAAACAAGGACTGGGGGCTGGGGGGCTGGCAGAATGACGTCAAGGCTGTGGACTCTCCTTCAACAGGCCAGGATTCGATAGTAGCAAGAAATGTCCGAATATCAGGTGAGAGACGGGTTCTTAATGAGTCGTCTGCGCTATGCGCTCTAAGGACGTCCTGAAGTGGCTGGACAGATGAGTTTGCTTCTTTAAGCCGGTGCACTAACTGATTATGTAAAAAGACGCATTCAGTAGGATCGAACTGTGATGTGTTATCTTCAGACATAGCGAAGTACTAGAGTTCTTGAGTTAAAGTACGAATGTTTCTGTTAAAGGTTCTATCTACGAAGAGCTAAGAATATTTAAAAGTAGTAATAGTAATTACTATTTCTAAAAATAAATAAATAGTTATAATAGAGTTGTCTAAAACTAGTAATAGTAATTACTATAGTAATTACTATTTCTAAAAATAGAATAAATCTTATCTATTTACTATTATATATCTTATAAGTATAATATACTCTATAGATAAGTTAGTTACATAAGTAAGTTAGTTACTCTACTAAGACTTTACTAAAACGTACTCTTATAAGAGTATAAAATACACTTTATAGTAGATCTACTATACTATATAGTACTTATATTACTTAGAGACTATTTTCTCTACTTACTTATATATATATAAGTTATAACTAGTCTTACTATAGTGTTTATAGTATCTTTAAGTTAGCTTACTACTCTTAGTATATATACTCTTCTTTATCTTCTTTCTATTACTATATACTATAAACTTCTTTAAGATAGTTAAGTGTACGCTCTTTTTAGCTATAAGAGTTCTCTATTATAGTTACCTTAGAAAGTAGACTAGAAGTAGCTAATTATACTCTAATTAGATACTAATAGGTTACTAATAAGAAGCTTATAAAAACTAACTATAATACTATACTATAGAGCTGTAAGTTATATAACTTAATTAGTATACTAGACTATATTAAGTACTAAGTAAGCTAAGTAAACTAAGCACTAAGTAGTACTAATTATACTAACTAACTAAGTATAGCGTACTTAATTACTAGACTTCTTCTAGTATATAGATATTAATAATAAGCTCTTATAGCTTATTATATTTAACTTAGTATTTAATCTATAACTAGTTACTATTTATACTTAACTTATAGTCTTCTTTATCTATATTAGTATAACGTACTCTATAAGTAAGCTAATTACATAAGTAAGCTAATTACTATACTAAGACTCTACTAAAATATACTCTTATAAGAGTACGAAACGTAATAAATTAACTACTAAATAAGCTACTAGCTTTAAAGAAGACTTAATTATAGCTTACGCTTTAGACTATTAAATAAGATATAATACTCTCTTAATAACGTACTATAGCTATCTATAGAGTCTCTTAGAGTATACTTAGTATATAATATACTAGAACGTAGTTTTAATATAATTATACGCTTAACTTAGTAAATCTTCGTCTAATAGAGAAGAAGGTAATTATTTAGTATATAATTAAACTTAACGTGTAAGAATTTACGCTATAGCTTACTACTATTAAGAATATAGCTAATCTATAACGAGCTTTCTAACTTACTAAGAGTAGCTAGTTCTAAGTAAGTAAGGTATTAAGATATTTAGTTAAGTAGAAGATATTATAGTTAGTTATAGATAAGTATACGCATAAAATATATTAGTTACCTAAGTAATGTATTAAGTAGATATAATTCTTAACTATAGAGTGTAAAGAGTACTTTACATATAACTATATACTATAATTAATTTATATTCTATTACTAAGAAGTACTACTAATTATAGACTATATTCTATAATCTATATTTACTAAGTTTCTTAGATTACTAATTAGTTACGTATCTAAATTGTAGTCTACTTTACTACACTATCTATTATTATAGTAGTCTTTATACTTTAGTATTTCTTCTTTCTTATATTCTAACTCTATATTAGAATTAATTAGAGGTAGAGTTAATTCGTAATAACAAACTCTATTTGTAATACTATCTTCTTCTTTTAAGCCTTTAGCTTAAAGATTTATCTAGTCTAGTAGTTTATTATAAGTAGAGCAGTCTCTATTATCTAAGCTAGTATTACTTACGTTTATATCTTCTACTAGCACTCTCTATTATTAGAAACTAGCTAACTATATTCTTACTTCTAGAGAGAAAATAATACTTTATCTATAGTATAATAAACTTAAAATCTCTTATATAGTTTTAGCTAATAATAGTTATACCTATAAGGCGTGTATTTACGTAAATATCTATTCTTCTTACTATTTACCTAGTGTATCTATAGCTACTTATAAGTTAATTAGAAAGATTTATACTTCTTTACTAAGTTTAGATAGAGTAATCTATTAACTGCATATAACTTTAATTAAAATAATAGATTAAAGAGACTAAGAGTACTTATAAGAATACGCTTACTTAGCTAGCTTAGTTATTAAGTAAGCTAGTAAGAAGCTAGAATTACTTAGAATATCTTTATAAGTAGAAGGCGTATATTAATAAGAAGTTATTATAGTAGTTAGCTATATTAGAGATAGAGTTAAATTAAGAGAAAGCTAAGAAGGTAGCGCTTTAGAGTACTATAGGCAACTAAGCCTTTACTCTAAGTAGTTTTAATAGTTCTACTTCTCTTAAGAGTTTATTAGAAAATAGATTAAGTATAAATTTTAATATCTTTCTTAGTTTACTACAAGATAAGTTACTTAGAGTATCTAGTTTTAATTTTAGAAGTTCTCTAATAACTTAAAGTAGTTAAGATTTTCTAAGAGTTTCTATATATTTTTCTAGAGTTATTCTTTAGTATTATAACCTTTCTATTAGATTAGATAGTAATTCTTTCTATTTTACTATTTCTAGCCTAATATCTTATTAACTTCTTATTCTTCTATATCTTATCTATAAGTTATAGTCTTATATATTATAAGTTGTATATCTAGAGGTACTTTTTCTAGAAGAGCAATATAGAAAGTTAAGTATATTTTTATTATCTAGAGTAGTTTAAGATAGTAACTAACTAGTAAGACTTATTTCTTAATTTTATAGAGTCTAATCTTAACGTAGTCTAGTTTACTACTTAGTCTTTTACTCTTAATATTTTTTATAGTAGCTAGACCTTCTCTCTCTTTTTAAAGATAAGTACTTTCTTTTATTTTCTATTATAGTATTTATCTATTAAATCTTAAAGAAAGTATATATCTTTATAGAGTTACTAGTATATTTACTAGATAATTTTAATTCTTTCTTTAGCTATTTAGCTATAAGATTTAAGTTATCTTAGTTCTTCTATAATCTTAAGTAAGAACTTATAGTTTATAAAAAATAGTGTTATTTATATAGTGCTATACTATAATATATTATATACAAATTATACTAGAAGTAGTAATAATACCTAGTTATCTTATCTATAGTTAAGATATATTCTTAGGTATTATTTTACTATTTAGTTTATTCTTTTTATAATTCTATCTATTTAAGAGTAAAATATAGTTAATATTTCTAGTTTAATTTCTATCTTTACGCAGAGAGTTTACTAAAATTTAGATATAAACTTAATATTTCTATCTAAGATAATTTTGTCTAGAAGTCTGTATTTACTCTATATATATTATAGAGTTATATATATATATTCTTGTGTATTACTAGCTTCTAAGTATAGTATAAAATATACGTATCTTATTACTTTATTAATTATAACTAAGATTATATTATATTTTACTTTTATTATAAGTTCTATTAACTTAGGTAGTTTAGTAATAAAGTTAAGTGCAACTATTCTCTAAGGTCTATCTATAAATTCTATTAATTAGAGTTCTCTATAGAGTGTATATCTAGCTACCTTATTTTAATAGTAGTCTGCGTATTCTACTATAATTTATATTACTATTACTTGTACGTAAGAAAAGTAATATTATTTTATAAGTTATTATAGTATTTTTTTAATCTCTTAGTATTTATATATTAGAGATTTATAGAATTATCTTATAAATTCTTTTCTTATAGATTTTAGAATATAAATTTATTTAAAGATAAGAATTAGTTTATTTTCTTCTTAGACTATTTTCTTAATTTATTTAATTTCTGTAGTAGATTCTTTTATAGTTTTCTCTATCTATTTAATCTAGTTATCTTATTTCTTAGAGATCTCTATATTTATAGTAAGTCTTAAGTAGTTATAAACTATAAAGCTATCTGTTTCTATTTATAGAATTATACTACTAGTAGTTTTATTTTCTTTGTATTCTAGTCTTCTACTTAAAGTATTTACTCTTAAATTTTCTATTTCTTTATAGTAGAAAATCTTAAAATTAAATATTATAAAAAATTATATAGTTTAAATCTATTATAGTATAAGTTTCTTATTTTCTATAAATCTAGTAAGATTCTTATAATCTAAGTAGACTATTATCTTATATCTTACTTCTTAGAGGTTTACTCTCTACTATTTAAAGACTTCTTTTATTACTAGGAGTTCTTTATTAAAGATATTATAGTTATATTCTACTTTAGTTATCTTTCTTAACTAATAGAAGATAAGTTACTTATTTCTGTCTTAGTCTCTTTATAAGAGAGCTGCTTCTAAACTAAAGTTTAAGGTATTAGTTTTAATAATTATTAGTAATACTAGGTTAAATATTTATAAGATAAGTTTCTTAGTAAACACTTCTTTTAACTCTATAAATAAGTTCTTATATTCTGTACTTTATATAAATAGAACGTTCTTTTTTATAAGTTTAACTAGTAGTTACATAAGTTTAGTCTATTCTAAAATAAATTTTTAGTAGTAGTTATAAAATTCTAAGAAGAATTATACTTCTTTAAGGTTCTTTAGAGTTTTCTATTCTTTAATATCTTTAATCTTAATTAAGTCTATTTTTATTACTTCTAGTTTAATAATAAACTCTAGAAAAGTAGTACTTTTAATATAGAACTTGTATTTCTTTAGACTTAGGTAGAGTTTAGCTTAAAGAAGTGCGTTAAGAATAGCTCTTACATATTTTTTATATTCTTCTAGAGTTATAGAGTAGATAAGAATATTATTAAGGTATACTATTATAAATACATCTAGGTATTCTCTTAAAATATTATTAATCTATTCTTAAAAGATTACTAGTATATTAGTAAGTCTAAAGAGCATAATCTAATATTTATAAAGTCTCTCTCTAGACGTAAAAGTAGTTTTCTATTTATAATCTTTCTTTATTTAGATAGTATAGTATATATTCTTAATATTAAGTTATATAAACTATTATATCTTAGATAATCTATCTTATATTTCTACTATTAGAAGTAATAAGTAGTAGTTCTTAATAGTTTTAGAGTTTACGTTATAGTAGTTAATATATAGTCTAAGGTCTTTTATTTCTTTCTTTATAATAAAAAAGATTAGTAATACTATAAGTAATTTAGATAGTTAAATCTAACTCTTTTCTAATACTTTGTTAATATACTTCTTAAGAATATCTAATTTGTATTCTATAAGCTTATATAATAGTTATTATCTAAGTTTTACGTCTAGAACTAGAGTTATTTTATAGTTCTATAACTAGTGTTTAGATAGACTATTATTAAGTTTCTTAAATATATCTACTAGGTCTTTATATTTCTTTAGTAGAGAAGTTATCTTAATCTTATATATCTTACTACTAGTAGCTTAGAGATAGACTATATAATCTAGTTATTTAATAAATTTTACCTTCTTTCTTTACTAGTTAATATTAGAGTTTACTTATTAAAGCTAGAGTATTTCTAAGATAGTATTTTGTTCGTAGCTAATATTTATTATATTAAGAATAATTATTTCTACTTATTTATTAAGTTCTAGTAACTTATATACTTTCTTAGTAATAAGTTCTTTAAAACTATTTTCTTTAATTATATTTACTACTTATAAATATTATTTCTTAATTATTAAGAGATTAAGCGTTTTAATATAATTTCTAGAGATAAAGTTTTATATTACTTTACTATCTATTAGAGTATAGATATTATTTTTGTCTAGACTTCTATTAATATATATATATAGATTTAAGTTACTTATTTTCTCTATTATTTCTTGTAGATAGGTTTTCTTAGACTAGAACTTAGTGTTAATCTTATTTTGTACGTATTTTAGGCACTTATTTTCTAGATAGTAGTACTATACTCTTTTAAGAATATATTCTAATAGTAGTAGTAGTCTAGGTTTAATACATATATATCTACAGTATTTCTATTTTAGTGTGCGTTTCTATCTATAGATTTCTATAGCTAGTAAGAGTTTTAGAATTACTTCTTTAGGTGCTCTTACTAGTCTTATCTAGTATAACTTCTTTACGCCTTTATAAAGAGTATAGTTATTACAAATATATACTACTTATACTATTTTATAGTGCGCTAGGTAATTAAGTTAGAGTTACTTGTTATCTTCTTCTCCTAGCTAGTTTCTCTATTAGTTCTTTTTTCTAGGTTTTCTAGTAATAACTAGAATCTAATATTTAATTATAATATATTAGTAATCTCTTTTATTAAGTTATACTACCTAGTATATAATATCTTTCTATATTTTCTTATTAGGTATTAGGTCTTCTAGTTAGAAGTTCTATATAACTTATTTTTAGAATTTAGTAAATAAGATTTCTATTAGTTACCTTTATTTCTAGTTGTTATATAGTTTCTTAATTATAAAGACTACTAAGTTTTTCTTAAAGAATTATAGTATCTTTACATAGGTAATATCTCTAATCTCTAGAATTTCTTTCTTTTCTACTATACTAATTTACTTTACGTATTCTATATTTTTTATATAATATATTTTAAGATAATAGTTCTTTTCTAAGAGGTCTTTAATAAAGAGTAGTTCTTTTTTATCTTCTAACTCTTCTAAGTTACTATCTACTTCTTTTATTATTAAAGCTAGTATTTATATAACTTTATTAGAATCTCTTTCTATAGACGAGTCTTTGTATTTCTCTAGTATAAGTTCTTTCTCTTTACTTTTTAGTATTCTAAGCTCCTAGATTACTGTAATCTTATTTTTCTAAGACTAGTATTCTATATCTTATTTACTACTTATATAGGTATAGTAAATATTATTAGTGTATGTAGTCTAATATAATAAGCTGTACTCGTTTATCTCTACGAGTTTAATAGTATTTTTCTTATTAGCTACTACTCTATTCTTAGTACTATCTAACCTAGTATATTAACTAGTATTAGATTTCTTAGAATAGTTTCTTACTAGATATTCTATTTCTTTGTATTTAAAGTATACTCTTTTCTTTTAGAGTTCTTCTTTCTTTAGGTTTAGAATGTATTTCTTCTTCTTATAATTTGCGCTAAGAATTATTAGATCTCTCTAATTATATTATTTCTTTAGTTAATAGTTCTAGCTAACTAAAAACTACTCTTTCTTACTTTAGTGCTAGAAGTAGAGCCTATTATTAATTTAGATAGCTTATTCTACTAATACTAAGAAGGTTTCTAGTTAATCTATATAAATAAGTTTGTATTAGATATTATCTTTAAGTTCTTTGTAGTATTATACTATTAGAGCCTCTTCTCTCTAGTTAAGTTTACTTATAAGTTATTTAAATTCTAACGTATAGATTAATACTAATCTAGTTTATTTAAGACGTTAGAGTCTTTATTTAGCTACTCTTTTAGTGTTAACTTTACTAAAGAATATTATAAGTTTTCTTTTAAAGTATTCATAACTTAAGAAGATAGTTATAGTCTCTTTACTCTATTAGTCTTTACTATATTTTATTCTATTAATAAGATATACTTTAAACTATTTTATAGCTTATCTTGTAAAGTAGACTACTATAAAGAATACCTTTACTATATTATTAAGAATCTTACTAGTATTAATGTCTAGATAAATAGATACTGTAGTAAGAAATCCTTTAAGTTTTAATTAGGTACTATTAAACTTTTTAAGTAGACTTAGTTTTAAAGATTTATCTTAGAGTTTCGCAATTATTACTATAAGGTTCTTAATCTTTTCTATTACCTTAATAGAGAACTATTTTACGTTCTCTATTTCTGTAGTAAGCTTCTTAATAGTAATATTATTAGTAGTATTTATAGTTATAGTTCTTACCTTAGATAATAGAGTTTCTACTTAAGATATAGTTACAATATAGTCTTCTTAAACTAGTAGTTAATATATAATAGGCTTCCTAACTTACTAAGAGTAGCTAGTTCTAAGTAGGTAAGGTGTTAGAATATTTAGTTAAGTAGAAGATATCGCAGTTAGTTATAGACAAGTATATATATAAAATATATTAGTTGCCTAAGTAATGTATTAAGTAGATATAATTCTTAACTATAGAGTGTAAAGAGTACTTTATATATAACTATATACTATAATTAATTTATATTCTATTACTAAGAAGTGCTGCTAATTATAGACTATATTCTATAATCTATATTTACTAAGTCTCTTAGATTACTAATTAGTTACATATCTAGATTGTAGTTTACTTCGCTGCACTATCTATTATTATAGTAGTCTTTATACTCTAGTATTTCTTCTTTCTTATATTCTAACTCTGTATTAGAATTAATTAGAGGTAGAGTTAATCTGTAATAATAAACTCTATTTATAATATAATCTACTATACAAGAAGTGTAGCTAACTATTAGTAAGTATTAACTAGGCTGTAATCTTCGTTAAACGTTACTCTAAGCTTAAAGTTAAGTTTAATTATAAGTATAACTATAAGAAAGCTCTTTATAAGAATCTTAAGATTATATAAGACTAGTTTTAACTTATAGAGAATATAAAGACTAAGTATAGTATTCTTAATAAGAATACTTATAACTTTAATAAGTCTAGCTTTATAATAGGTATAATATTAACTAGAGTAGTAGTTATAAGCTCTAAGCGTTAAGAATAGCTAAAGAGTATCTAGTAGAGTAATTGTAAGTAGACTATAGTAATCTAAGAGATTAATACGATAGAGTAGGTAATTCTACTCTTTATTATCTTCTAAAGTAAGAATTATCTTACTACTTAGTATAAGAAGAATAATCTACTTAATAACTAGATTATTATAGTCTCTAAGAATAGCTAAATAATAAATAAGCTTAGCTTTATAAGATAAGAAGACTAATTAGTATATAAGTAGTATTAAAGTAGATAAAGATAAATATATTATTTCTATACAAGAATAGATAAATTACTAGAGAACTCTCTAGTAATCTCTTAGCTTATATAGTACTAGCACGCACGTAATAAGATCTAAAAGAGCTCTAGAAAGTGTAGGTCTTATATTATTCCTCTTCTTAGGTTAAATTATTCTAATTTAAGAGATTATCTCTCTTCTTAAGTTAAATTACTTTAATTTAAAAGAGACTATATTAATATAGCTTACTACGTACTAGATAGAGTTAAACGTAGTTAAGATAAGCTAGTTTAGTCTAAGTTAACGTAATAAAGAGAAACTCTAACTTTTTACTCTTACTTAGTAAGAGCTAAGTAAGAGAAGTCTTAGCTCTATATACAGCCTTACTAGCTTAGAACCTTAGACTTAGTGTAATTAGGTACTTTTTATAAGACTCTAGCTTCTAAACTTCTACTTCTTAGTTTAACTTTAGTAAGTTTTTTAAGAGTTATTTTTACTAAAAAGTAACTCTAAATAGAGCTATATTAGAGTAATTTAGAGTAATTTAAGACTAACCTAGGTGTAGATTATTAAACTTAGCTTCTATAGCTAATCTTAGTCTAGCTTTATCTTTACAGACTATTTACAACTTAATCTAGTCTATTTTAGTCTAAATTAACTTCTATAACACTTACTACTATTATATCTAATAATATTAATATTAAAGCTCTTAGTAATCTATATACTAACTCTATAAAGTAGAGTATATAGCTTTATATAGGCTATATTACTAGAATAGCTAAAGATAACTTTCTTGTCTTTAAAGCTCTCTGCTGTAAGTTTCTAGTCTTCTCTATAAGTACTTCTATTCTAGAGAAGAGTATAAACTCTACTAATAATAATAGTTAAGTCTATATTATCTATTATTATACTACTTACCTTATTATAGCTAAAGACTATATTATAGTAAGTAAAAAACCTCTAGAAGAGTAGAATTAGGCTAATTTAACCTAATTTAGCTCTCTAATAATATTAACGAGAAGCTTAAGACTATTATAAAGCTACTAAAGATTATCTATAACTCTTTAAAGTCTATAGAGTATAGTAAGACTAAGTACTAGGCTTATACTCTAGCTAAGAATCTTTAGATCTACCTAGATTAGTAAGTACCTAGAGAGACCTAATTTAAGTTAAATTAAGATAAATTAGAGCTAATAGTATTATAGCGCGCTCTACACTCTATACGTAGTTAAATTATACTTCTATAATAGTAAGACTAGCTCTAATAATCTATCTTAGTCTATAGTGTACTTACGTAAGAATACTAAGTCTAAGGCTACGTAGAAGACTTACAAGTAGACTAACTAGACTTATATTAAGTTCTTAGTAGCTAAGTAGCTTAATAATCTCTAGAATACTTCTAGTAGTTATAGATATAAGGTATATAACTCTAATATAAGTTAATATAGCCTAATTTAACTCTACTAACTCTAATAGTATAAGTATAATAATATTAAGTACGTAGAGGTTCTAAAGAAGACTAGAGAAGCTAAGAAGGTTACTAAGAACGCCTATTGTAATTACCTTACCTCTACCTACTCTAATAAATCTAAGACTAGTAAGACTTAGAATAATAAGAGCTCTAGACTAACTAAGAAGCTTATAGTAGCTTATTAGAAGGTCTAGAGTCTTAAGGCTCTTCTCTAGATAATAAGTTAGTATTATCTAGGCTAAAATAACTTAAATTAGAGTAGATTAGAGTAGACTAGATTTAAGAGATATAGTTTAGTTTTTATAAGCTTAATATAATCTAATTTAGACTAATTTAAGGTAAGTTTATATAGAGTTATATACTCTAGAAGTGTATTTTCTTATTAGCTAGTAAAAACTAGCTTAACTTTACTAAATTTTCTCTATATCTCTCTTATAATAATATTCTTAATTTTTTAGAAATTTTATAAGTTCTTTACGTAGACTAATTAGTACTTAACTATTAAACTTCTTCTAAAAACTCTATAGAAAAAATTAAAGAAGAAGATATTAGGCCAATTTAGATTAAATTAACTCTAATTAATGTATCTACTTTTATCTTATTTACGTCTTTCTTAACTTATTTCTCTTCTTTTTAGAAGGTTATTTTTAATACTTTAGTAGTATAGTTAGCTATAGCTTACGTTTAGAAAGAATTTTATAGTTCTTCTAGAACTTTTATAGAGCGTTCTTAGAAATAAAGCTTCTAGATTTTTAAGAATTCTTCTTCTTTAGGTAACTTCTCTACTTAATAAGATATTTCTAGCTTCTAGAGGTATCTTACCTCTTTCTAATAATCTTTTCTATCTTATATATATTATTACTAAAACTTTATAAAATATCTACTATTAGAGTATTTAAGTAAAGAATTAGAGTATTATTACTATAAGACTCTAATAGTAAGATATAAAAGATAGAATAAACGTTTTAAAGACCTAGAATATTAACTTTAAAGACTAATAAGCCTATTTATTCTTTAATAGTTCTAGGTCTAATATATTTCTAATCTAGCTTTTTTCTTAGTCTTAAAGATTTAATATTTTTATTAGAGAGTAGTACTTTATTCTCTATCTTAAAGAGAATAGATATTCTTTTTCTATTAGTATATTATTTCTAATACGTATTTACTAATTTAATATTCTACTTATAAATCTACTATAGATTAATTACTTTTACTACTATCTTATATTCTAAGAGTAACTCTTCTTTACTTAGACTTAAATTAGACTAATTTACTCTTCTTAAGTCTAAGCTAGTATTAGCTTAGAAGAGAAATATCTTTATAGTAGTATAGATACTATTATTATATGCAAACTCTGCAATTAGAAGCTATTATATCTAGTTATTCTATTCTAGTAAATAGTAGATTCTTAGGTATTATTCTAGTATTTAGTTCTATCTTTTAGTTTAACTATTAGTCTTAGAGTAGTAAGTAGAGATTAGAACTCTATAAGTATTTAAATAGTAGTTAAATATCTTCTAATACTTTACGTTTATTAAAGAACCTTAATCTAATATAATATATATTAGAACTCTATAAAGTTAGATAACTTCTTGTATTTAGACGTAGGCTAAGTCTATACTATCTTAGTCTATCTATACTAGAATATAATATACTATCTTAGTTAGTCTATTAATAACTACTATTATAGTATTATAATTTAATCTAGATTAGCTATAGTAAGATAAGTCTATAATAAAATTAAATATTACTTTCTCTTAGACTTTATTTAGTAGTAGTAGAGAAGTAAGAGGTTTATAGAAGTAATATTATATACTAGTAGCTCTTTTATAACGTAAGTAAGCTTAGTACTATATACTAATCTTTTTAACTATTTTCTTTTACCTATATTAATACTTTAGTTTCTTAAGTATCTTTTAAAATCTAAAGTAATTTACTATAAGATTATAATAAGCTTCTTTAAGAGCTCTCTATTTCTTCTTAGAAGTTTTAATATTAATAAGAGTATAACGTCTTAATTTAGATTAATTTAATCTAGTTAGAGGTACTCTATTCTCTACCTTATCTTCTTAAGAAGAAGAGTTCTTAGACTTAGTCTCTAAGTTAACTTCTTCGTCTAGAGCTATAAGTAAAAATAGTAGAGCTTATTCTTTATTATAGTAGGCTTATATAGTCTTTTATAAGTTAGGTTTATTCTTAGACTTACTTTTTAAATAAGTTATAATAGTATTTACTAATACTATCTCTTATAAGCCTCTACTATATAAAAGACTTTATATAAGTACTATAAAAGTCTAATTATACTTCTAAGTAGAGTACTAAGTTTCTACTATATAATTAGAGTATTATAAAAAACTATCTATAGAATTTATAGCTCTAGAGTAGTACTCTAGAGAGAAATTATACTAAGTTAGTATTAGGTAGGCTTTAACCTACTAGTAGTTTAAAGTTTTAGTCTCTATAAACTACTTAAGATTAGTATAGTCTATTAAGATCTTAAACTACATACTTTTAAGATAGTATTACTAATACTCTAAGCTTTTAACTATAGCTAGTAGCTCTTAGTTATAAGTATTATAATTATACTTAGCTTAAATTAACTTACGTAAATAGAAGTTAATTAGTCTCTATATCTCTAAATTAGGTTAATCTAAGCTTTTTTAAGGTATAAGTTAGCTTAGAATACTATAAATAGCTTCTCTAGATATATCTACTTCTACTCTTATTTCTCTACCTAGTTCTTAATAAGCTAGTATAAGAATATTTATAAAAGCTTACTTAAGAGCTCTAAAAGAAGCTTCTACTTCTTTATCTAAACTAATTATAACTAATTCTTTACGCTTTTAAGTACGTTTACTCTTAGCTTAATCTAGTCTCTTTTAAATTAATTTAGTTAGAGATAATACTAACTTTAAAAAGTTATATATAAACTACTTATAGTAGTTTATAAAGTCTATAAATACGTAAATATTATATATAGTGCATAGTATTAGCTATTCTATAATTATCTTAATTTAATTCTTATCTATATAAATACTTTTAAGTATAATAATATAGTCTAGATACTTAGTATACTAAGTATACTATTTACACTTTAAAAGCTTTATATATAGCTTTATCTTATATAATCTTAATAGTATCTTCTTAATATAAGCTATATACTTCTCTTCTATCTTAGAAAAGATTAAGATATTATCTAAATAGATAATGTATATTACGTTAATTAAACCTACTAATACTTAGTTAATATAAGTCTAGAATTATATAGAAGTATTTATAAGACTAAAAGATATTACTATATACTTAAAATAACTATATTTAGTATAGAAGGTAGTCTTCTACTTATTACTCTCTCTAATTTAGATTCTATAATATATATTTTATATATCTAACTTAGAGTAATATCTAGCTACTACTAAGTACTCTAAGAATTCTATAATTAAGAGTAAAGAATATTAATTCTTAATAGTTACCTTATTTAAGCTCTAGGAGTCTACGTAAAGGTATAGAGAGCTATTCTTCTTTTTTATAAAAAGAATTAGAGCTCTTACTAGTAATCTTAAATAACAAATTTACTTTCTCTCTAAGTATTTCTTTAGGTACTTCTAAAGAATATCTAGCTTACTAAAAGAGAAGTTGTATATAAGCTAGTAGAGTAGTTACCTTTCTAGTACTAAATTAATAGCTAGATTATACTATAAGTATTTAGTAAGTTCTTAAGTATTCTTATCTAAGTAAATATTAGTAAACTCTTTATATTAAGAGAGTAGTTAGCCTATATTAGTCTAATTTAGACTATCTCTATTTATACTTATTACTAAGTACGCAAAAATATATAAAGTTAGATCTTATATACTCTTATTAAAGTCTTTTATCTTCTCTAAACCTACTTTAGCTACTAAGATCTAATTCTTTACTTTTTTATCTTAGTAGAGTACTCTTTAAGATATAAAGTTTAACTTTAAGTTATACGTATTTATCTATAGTAAGTCTAGATATATAGAGAACTTTTATAGTATATATACTATAAAAAGTACTAATTAGTATCTTATCTTCTCTTATAAATCTATAATAGTAACTTCTATAGTAGTAGAGCTACTTAGAAATATATTTATTCTATTTATAGTCTCTACTTCTAATAAGAAGAGAGAGTCTATCTTTAAGTCTAGTTTCTTTATAAAGAAGCTAAAGAGTAAGTTTAGTTCTAAACTAGAGTTAATTAGAGCTTTCTTCTAATTAGAAGTTCTAATTTTTAATTTTATAGTTAGTATACTCTTTAAGTTAGCTTTAGTAATAGTCTTTTTTATTAAGTTCTATAAGCTATACTTAAGTTAGGTAATATAAGTAAAGAGAAGAGCGCTTAGCTCTTTAACCTCTTTCTTTTTTCTATTTAGTTCTTCTTAACTAGAGAGTTTATCTTCTTCTTATTAGTACACTTATTTACTTTATACTTTATTTCTTTATATCTATAATAAGTAATATAGAAAGAATTAGTTACTAATTTACTCTTTTAAGTTAAATTAGACTACTTAGAACTAGAATATTCTATACGACCTTTTCTCTATTTTTTAGAAGTTTTAGAATTCTCTAGGTTACTAACTATAGTTAGGTATAGATAGCTAGTTCTCTTCTTTATATTCTTAAGTTTTAAGAATATATAGTAGTGTAATTAGCGCTATAAATAGTTAATAAGATTCTTAATCTATATAAGAGTAATTTTATTCTTATCTTTTAATTAGAAGAGATTATTCTAGATCTCTTAGTATAGAGTAAAAGTATACTAAAGAACCTTATATTCTTTAAATACCTTCTTCTATAACTTCTTTTATAAGAGCTATATAGTATTAAGAAGCTCTATAGAAGACTTATTCTACTTCTAATATCTATAGTTTAAGACTAAGTAAGTAATAGAGTAGTGCTCTATCTTTAAGCCTAGAGTATTAAGTATAACTTCTTTAAACTTCTTTTAAGTTAGCTAGCTTATTAAGATAAGAAGCTTAGTAGCTTCTATAAAGCTAAATCTTATTACATATACTATAGGCGTAACTCTATTATATACTTAGGCGCTCTATAGTAATTTTAGAAGTTTAGTAATATATTATTCTCTAAAATTAATCTTTTATTAGTTTATAGTAAATAACTAAAGAGTTTAGTTAAAGTAACGCTTATAGTTGCACTTCTAGTAGTTAAACTAAGTATAATCTTACTTCTTGTACTTCTCTAGTAGATTAGGTTATAGAAGTATAGTAGTTAGTCTTACTACAAATATAGTAGTAATAGCTAACTCTACTATATCTACTAGAATAGTACTATAGTTACTAGTCTTATATTAGAGTTAATAATTCTTTAAGTACTTTAATTTATTATATTAGCGCTACTATTTCTCTTAGAGCTCTAGTTCTTAGATCTAATAGTCTATATTAGATTTATATAGGTCGTTTTAACCTCTTTTAGAGTCTTCTAGCTTAATAGAAGAGTTCTCTTCTTCTTCTAAGCTATTAGTACTTAGAGTAAGTACCTAGTTACTAGAGAGATATAGAGTTTCCCTTATTAGAATATCGTCTCTAGGTTCTACAGCGCAAGACTTAGAGGTATCTCTACTAAGAGTATATAAGTCTATTAGTAGAGATTAGGCACTTATAGTATTGTAAAACGCTCTAGTATAACTAATAGAGTTAGAGTAATTTAAATATAAGATAAGAGAGCTAATTAGTACATAAGTAGCGTTAAAGTAAATAAAGATAAATATATTATCTCTATGTAAGAATAGATAAATTACTAGAGAACTCTCTAGTAATCTCTTAGCTTATATAGTACTAGTACGCACGTAATAGAACCTAAAAGAGCTCTAGGAGGCGCAGGCCTTACAATATCTTTATTAGAGATAATTTTATTAGATAGTCTATATTTACTCTAAATATATTATATTATAATATATATACAGTCTTATATATTAGTTACTTTAATGTATAGAATAAAGTATATATACTTTATTACTTTATTAATTATATTAAGAATTATATTATATTTTATTTCTATTATAAGTTTTTTTAACTTAGAGAGTTTAGTAATAAAGTTAAGCGCGACTATTCTCTAAGATCTTTCTACTAGTTTAGTTTACTAGAGTTCTCTATATAGTATATACTTAGCTACCTTATTTTAGTAGTAGTCTACGTATTCTACTAGAACTTATATTACTAATACTTATGCGTAAGAGAAGTAATATTATTCTATAAGTCGTTATAGTATTTTTTTAATCTCTTAGTGTCTATATATTAGTAATTTATAGAATTATCTTATAAATTCTTTTCTTATAGATTTAAGAATATATACGCGTTTAAAGATAAGAATTAGTCTATTTTCTTCTTAGACTATTTTCTTAATTTCTTTAATTTCTATAGTAGATTCTTTTATTATTTTACTAATCTACTTAACCTAGTTATCTTATTTTTTAGAGATTTCTGTATTTACTATAAGTTATAAGTAGTTATAAACTATAAAGCTATTCTATTTCTATTTATAGTATTACACTATTAGTAGTTTTATTTTCTTTATATTTAGATCTTCTACTTAGAGTATCTACTTATAAATTTTCTATTCTTTTATAGTAAAGTATTTTAAAGTTAAATATTATAAGAAATTATACTATTTAGATTTATTATAGTATAAGTTCTTTATTTTCTATAAATTTAGTAAGATTCTTATAATCTAAGTAGACTATTATTAGATATCTTACTTCTTAGAAGTTAGCTCTCTATTATTTAAACGCCTTCTTAATTATAAGAAGTTCTTTATTAAAGATATTATAATTAAGTTCTACTTTTATTATTTTTCTTAACTAGTAATAGATAGATTACTTATTTTAGTTCTTATCTCTCTATATAAGTACTACTCTTAGTCTAAAGTCTAAAATATTAGTTTAAATAATTATTAGTAACGTTAAGTTAAATATTTATAGAACTAGTTTCTTAGTAAATATCTTCTTTAGTTTAGAGAATAAGCTTTTATATTTCTTACTCTACGTAAATAAGATATTCTTCTTTATAAGTTTAACTAATAGTTAAGTTAGTTTAGTCTATTCTAGAATAAATTTTTAGTAGTAGTTATAGAAGTCTAAGAAGAATTATACTTTTTTAAGGTTCTTTAGAGTTTTCTATTCTTTAATATCTCTAATCTTAATTAAGTCTATCTTTATTACTCTTAGTTTAATAATAAACCTAAGAAAGATAGTACTTCTAATATAAAATTTATATTTCTTTAAGCTTAAGTAAAGCTTAGCTTAGAAGAGTGCGTTAAGAATTATTCTTATATATTATTTATATTCTTCCTAAGTAGTAGAGTAAATAAGAATATTATTTAAGTATACTATTATAAATATATCTAAATATTCTCTTAGAACATTATTAATCTATTCCTAAAAGATTACTAGTGTATTAGTAAGTCTAAAAGGTATAACCTAGTATTTATAGAGTTCTTCTCTTAATTTAAATACTATTTTCTATTCTTTACTCTTTTTAATATAAATAGTATAGTATATATTTTTAATATTAAGCTGTGTAAACTATTATACTCTAAAGAGCTTATCTTATATCTTAGCTATTAGAAGTAGTAGGTAATAGTTTTTTATAGTCTTAGAGTTTATATTATAATAGTTAACGCATAGTCTAAGGTTCTTAGTTCTCTTCTTAATAACAAAGAAGATTAGAGAGGTTACTTCTAATTTAAATAGTCTAATCTATTCTTTTTTTAGTTCTTTATTAATATATTTCTTAAGTATATCTAATTCTTATTCTATAAGTTTATATAGTAGTTATTATTAGAGCTTTGCGTTTAGAACTAAGAGTATCTTATAGTTCTAAGATTAGTATTCTAGTAGGCTGTTATTAGATTTTTTAAATACATCTACTAGATTCTTATATTCTTTTAGTAGAGAAGTTATCTTAATTTTATAGGTTTCTCTGCTAGTAGCTTAGAGTTAAATAATATAGTCTAGTTATTTAACAAACTTAACCTTCTTTCTTTACTAGTTAATATTAGAGTTAGCTTATTAAAGCTATAGTATTCCTAAGATAGTATTTTATTTGTTACTAATACTTATAATATTAAGAATAACTATTTCTACTTATCTATTAAGTTCTAGTAACCTATGTACTTTCTTAGTAATAAGTTCTTCAAAACTATTTTCTTTAATAGTATTTACTACTTATAGGTACTTTTTCTTTATTATTAGAATATTAAGTATTTTAATATAGTTTCTAGAGATAAAGTTTTATATTACTCTACTATCTATTAGAGTATTAATATTGTTTTTATTTAGACTTCTATTAATATAGATATATAAGTCTAAGTTATTTACTCTCTTTATTATTTCTTATAGATAAGTTTTCTTAGACTAGAACTTAGTGTTAATCTTATTCTATACGTGTTTTAAGTATTTATTCTCTAAGTAGTAGTACTACACTCTTCTAAGAATATATTCTAATAGTAGAAGTAGTCTAGGTTTAATGTATACGTATCTATAGTGTTTTTACTTTTATACGTATTTCTACTTATAGATTTCTATAGCTAGTAAGAGTTTTAAAATTACTCTCTTAGGTACTCTTACTAGTTATATCTAGTATAATTTCTTTATACTTTTATAGAGTATGTAATTATTATAAATATATACTACTTAAGCTATTTTGTAGTACACTAGATAGTTAGGTTAAAGTTACTTATTACTCTCTTCTTCTAGCTAGTTTCTCTATTAGTCTTTTTTACCTAGTTTTCTAGTAATAATTAGAATCTAGTATTTAATTATAATATACTAGTAATCTCTTTTATTAAGTTATACTACCTAAACTATAATATCTTTCTACGTTTTCTTATTAGATATTATATCTTCTAAGTAGAAGTTCTATATAACCTATTTTTAGAATTTAGTAAATAAGGTTTCTATTAGTTATTCTTATTTCTAGTTATTATATAGCTCTTTAATTATAAAAGCTACTAAAGTTTTCTTAAAGAATTATAGTATCTTTATGTAGGTAATATCTCTAATTTCTAGAATTTCTTCTTTTTTTACTATTCTTATTTATTTTATATATTCTACGTTTTTAGTGTAGTATATTTTAAGATAGTAGTTTTTTTCTATAAGGTCTCTAATAAAGAGTAGTTCTTCTTTATCTTTTAACTCTTCTAAGTTACTATCTACTTTCTTAATTATTAAAGCTAGTATTTATATAACTTTATTAGAATCTCTTTCTATAGATAAGTCTTTGTATTCTTCTAGTATAAGTTCTTTTTCTTTACTCTTTAGTATTCTTAGCTCTTAAGTTACTATAACTTTATTTTTTTAAGACTAGTATTCTATACTTTATTTACTACTTATATAAGTATAGTAAATATTATTAGTATATATAGTCTAGTATAGTAAGCTGTATTTATTTATTCTTATAAATTTTATAGTATTTTCTTTATTAGCTACTACTCTATTCTTAGTACTATCTATTCTAGTTTATTAACTAGCGTTAGACTTCTTAGAATAGTTTCTTACTAAATATCCTATTTCTTTATATCTAAAGTATACTTCTTTCTTATAGAGTTCTTCTTTCTTTAAGTTTAGAGTGTATCTTTTCTTTTTATAATTTACGCTAAGTATTATTAAGTCTTTATAATTCTATTATTTCTTTAAGTAGTAGTTCTAACTAACTAAGAACTATTTCTTCTTACTTTAATACTAAAAGTATAAGTAATTATTAATTCTAATAGCCTATTCTACTAATACTAAAAATATTATTAGTTAGTCTATATAAATAAGTTTATATTAGATATTATTTTTAAGGCCTTTATAGTACTATACTATAAGCGCTTTTTCTCTCTAATTAAGTTTACTTATAAGTTATTTAAACTCTAAAGTATAGATTAAAGTAGACTAGGTTTATTTAAGTCTTTAGAGTTTTTACTCTACTACTTATTTAGTATTTATCTCTCTAAAGGAGATTATAAGTTTTCTTTTAAAGTATTTATAGCTAGAGAAGATTACTATTATTTCTTTACTCTATTAGTTAGTACTATATCTTATTCTATTAATAAAGTAGATCTTAAACTATTCTATAGCTTATTCTATAAAGTAGACTACTATAAAAGATACTTTTACTATATTATTAGAGATTTTACTAGTATTAATATCTAGATAAATAGATACTATAGTAAGAAATTCTTTAAGTTTTAATTAAGTACTATTAAACTTTTTAAGTAAGCTTAGTTTTAAGAATTTATCTTAGAGCTTTACAATTATTACTATAAGGCTCTTAATCTTTTCTATTATCTTAATAGAGAACTATTTTATATTTTCTATTTCTATAGTAAGCTTCTTAATAGTAATATTATTAGTAGTATCTAAGGTTATAGTTCTTACTTTAGATAATAAAGTTTCTATTTATAATATAATTACAATATAGTCTTTCTAAACTAGTAGTTAATGTGTAATATATAGGTTCTAACTTACTAAGAGTAGCTAATCCTAAGTAGGTAAGGCGTTAGAATGTTTAGTTAAATAGAAGGTATTATAATTAAGTTATAGATAAGTATATATACAAAGTGTGTTAGTTACTAAAGTAATATATTAAGTAGGTATAATTCTTAACTATAGAGTGTAAAGAGTAATTTTACACGTAACTATATGTTATAAACAGAGTTCGTTATTATAGATTAACTCTACCTCTAATTAATTCTAATATAGAGTTAAGATATAAGAAAGAAGAAACGCTAGAGTATAAAGACTACTATAATAACAGGTAGTGCAGTAAGACTAACTACAACATAGATACGTAATAGATTAGTAATCTATAATCTTAGATTACAGATTACGAATTAAGAACCTTAATCTATATCTATAGATTAGAGATTACTTACTTCTATATAGCTACGTATAAGTGTATATTTTATACTCTGTAGTTAAGAATTATATCTACTTAATATATTACTCTAGTAATTAACACACTTCGTACATATACTTATCTATAATTTAACTGTAATACCTTCTACTTAACTAAATATTCTAACACCTTACTTACCTAGAATTAGCTACTCTTAGTAAGTAGAACCTATATTATACATTAACTACTAGTTTAGAAAGACTATATTATAACTACATCTTAAGTAGAAACTCTATTATCTAAGGTAAGAACTATAACTATAGATACTACTAATAATATTACTATTAAGAAGCTAGCTATAGAAATAGAGAATATAAAATAATTCTCTATTAAAGTAATAGAAAAGATTAAGAGCTTCTAAGTAATAATTACGAAGCTTTAAGATAAACTCTTAAAGCTAAGTTTACTTAAAAAGTTTAATAGTATAAGATTAAAACTTAAAGAATTCCTTACTATAGTATCTATTTATCTAGATATTAACTCTAGTAAAATCTTAGATAATATAGTAAAAGTATCCTTTATAGTTATCTACTTTACAGAACAAGCTATAAAATAGTTTAAAGTCTACTTTATAAACAGAATAAGATATAGTAAAGACTAATAGAGTAAAGAAATATAAGCTATATTCTCTAGTTATAAATACTTTAAATATAAACTTATAATATTCTTTAGAGAAGTAGATACTAAATAAGTAGTAGAATAAAAACTCTAAAGACTTAAATAAATACAGTCTACTTCTATCTATACCTTAGAATTTAAATAACTTATAAGTAAACTTAACTAAGAAGAAGAAGCACTTATAGTATAATACTATAAAGGCTTTAAAGATAATATCTAATACAAACTTATTTATATAAATTAACTAATAATCTTTTTAGTACTAGTAGAATAAGCTATTAGAATTAATAATTACTTCTACTTCTAGCATTAAAGTAAAAAGAGATAGTTCTTAGTTAGCTAGAACTACTAACTTAAGAAATAATAAGATTATAGAGACTTAATAATTCTTAGTACGAATTACAAAAAGAAGAGATATACTCTAAATCTAAAAAAAGAAGAACTCTATAAGAAAGAAGTATACTTTAGATACGAAGAAATAGAATATCTAGTAAGAAACTATTCTAAGAAATCTAACGCTAGCTAATAAACTAGAGTAAATAGTACTAGAAATAAGGTAGTAGCTAATAAAGAAAATACTATAAAACTTATAGAAATAAATAAATATAGCTTACTATACTAGACTATATATACTAATAATATTTACTATACTTATATAAGTAGTAAATAAGGTATAGAATACTAGTCTTAAAAGAACTAGATTATAGTAATCTAAGAGTCTAGAATACTAAAAAGTAAAGAGAAAGAACCTACGCTAGAGAAATATAAAAACTTATCTATAGAAAGAGATTCTAATAAAGTTATATAAATACTAGCTTTAATAATTAAGAAAGTAGATAGTAACTTAAAAGAGTTAGAAGATAAAGAAAAACTACTCTTTATTAAAGACCTTATAGAAAAGAACTACTACCTTAAAATATACTATACTAAAAACGTAGAATACGTAAAATAAATTAGAATAGCAGAAAAAGAGAAAATTCTAGAAATTAGAGACATTACTTATACAAAAATACTATAATTCTTTAAAAAGAACTTAGTAGCTTTTATAATTAAAGAACTATATAATAACTAGAAATAAGAATAACTAATAGAAACCTTATTTACTAAATTCTAGAAATAAGTTATATAGAACTTCTAACTAGAAGATATAATACTTAATAAGAAAACTTAAGAAGATATTATATACTAGGTAGTATAACTTAATAAAAGAGACTACTAGTATATTGCAATTAAATATTAGATTCTAATTATTACTAGAAAATCTAGTAAAAAGAACTAATAAAGAAACTAGTTAGAAGAAGAAGATAATAAGTAACTCTAACTTAACTACCTAGTACACTATAAAATAGTGTAGGTAGTATATATTTATAATAATTACATACTCTATAAAGGCGTAAAGAAATTATACTAAATATAACTAGTAAGAGCACCTAAAAGAGTAATTCTAAAACTCTTACTAGCTATAGAAATCTATAGGTAGAAATATACATAAAAGTAAAAATACTATAGATACGCGTATATTAAACTTAGACTACTTCTACTATTAGAATGTATTCTAGAAAAAGTATAGTACTACTACCTAAAGAATAAATACCTAAAATATATATAAAATAAGATTAATACTAAGTTTTAGTCTAAGAAAGCACACCTATAAGAAATAATAGAAACTACAAAGAATTTAGATTTCTACATCTATATAGATAAGACTCTAAATAACGTAAAAATCTACACGCTAGTAGATAGTAGAGTAACTTAAAATTTTATCTCTAAAGAGTATATTAAAGTACACAAGATACTAACTTAATAAAAATAATATCTATAGATAGTATATATAATTAAAGAGAACAGCTTTAAAGAACTTATTATAGAAGAAGTACATAGAATACTAGAACTTAATAGATAGATAGAAAGAATTATTCTTAACGTTATAACTATTAGTAATAAGTAGAAAGCTATTCTAAGAATACCCTAGCTCTAATAATCTAACTCTACTATTAATTAGTAAAGAAAGAAGATTAAATTTATTAAATAACTAGATTATATTATTTAACTCTAAGTAATAAGTAGAGAAACCTATATAATTAAAACTACTTCTCTACTAAAAGAATATAAGAACCTAGTAGACATATTTAAGAAACTTAATAACAGCTTACTAGAACACTAATTCTAAGACTATAAGATACTCCTAGTTCTAGATATAAAACTCTAACAATAACTATTATATAAACTTATAGAATATAAATTTAATATTCTTAAGAAATATATTAATAAAGAATTAGAAAAAGAATAGATTAGACTATCTAAATTAGAAGCAGCCTCTTTAATCTTCTTTATTACTAAGAAAGAAACAAAAGACCTAAGACTATATATTAATTACTATAATATAAATTCTAAAACTATAAAAAACTACTACCTACTACCTCTAATAGCTAAAATATAAGATAGACTATTTAGAGTATAATAGTTTACACGACTTAATATTAAGAACGTATACTATACTATCTAAATTAAGAAGAGTAAAGAATAGAAAACTGCGTTTAAGTTAAGAGAAGAACTCTATAAATACTAGGTTATACTCTTTAGACTTACTAATACACTAGTAACCTTCTAAGAATAGATTAATAACGTTCTAAGAGAATACTTAGATATATTTATAATAGTATACTTAGATAATATTCTTATCTACTCTGCAACACTAGAAGAATACAAATAATATATAAGAATAATTCTTAACGCACTTCTATAGACTAAGCTTTACTTTAGTCTAAAGAAATATAAATTTTATATTAGAAGTACTATCTTTCTTAGATTTATTATTAAACTAAGAGTAATAAAAATAGACTTAATTAAGATTAGAGACATTAAGAAATAGAAGACTCTAAAGAACCTTAAGGAAGTATAATTCTTCTTAGGTTTCTGTAACTACTACTAAAAATTTATTCCTAAATAGACTAAACTAACTAAACTACTAGTTAAACTTATAAAGAAGAACGTCTTATTTATATAGAATAAGAAATATAAAAGCTTATTCTTAAAGCTAAAAGAAGTATTTACTAAAGAACTTATCTTATAGATATTTAATCTAATACTACTAATAATAGTTAAAACTAATACTTTAGATTTTAGACTAGAAGTAGCACTCTTATAAAAAGACGTAAATAGAAATAAATAACCTATCTTTTACTAGTTAAGAAAGATAAGTAAAGTAAAACTTAACTATAATATCTTTAATAAAGAACTTCTTATAATTAAGAAAGTATTTAAATAGTAGAGAGCTAACTTCTAAGAAGTAAGATACAAAATAACAGTTTACTTAGATTATAAGAACCTTACTAGGTTTATAGAAAATAAGAAACTAACTCTATAATAAATCTAAACTATATAATTCTTTATAATATTTAACTTTAAAATACTTTACTATAAAGGAACTAAAAACTTAAGAGTAGATACTCTAAGTAGAAGACTAGAATATAAAGAAAATAAAACTATAAGTAGCGCAATCTTACGAATAAAAACAGATAGCTCTATAGTATATAATTACTCCTAACTTACTATAAATATAGAAATCTTAAAGAAATAAGATAACTAGATTAAATAGATTAGTAAAACTATAAAAGAATCTACTACTAAGATTAAAGAAATTAAGAAAATAGTCTAGAAAGAAAATAGACTAATTCTTATCTTTAAATATATATATATTCTTAAATCTATAAGAAAAGAATTTATAAGATAATTCTACAAATTACTAATATATAGACACTAAGAGATTAAAAAAATACTATAACAACTTATAGAATAATATTACTTCTCTTACGCATAAGTATTAGTAATATAAGTTCTAGTAGAATACGTAGACTACTACTAAAATAAAGTAGCTAGACACGCACTATATAGAGAACTCTAGCTAACTAAACTAGTAGAAAGACCTTAGAGAACAGTTGCGCTTAACTTTATTACTAAACTCTTTAAGTTAAAAGAATCTATAATAAGAGTAAAATATAATACAATTCTTAACGTTATTAATAAATTAATAAAGTACGTATACTTTATTCTATATATTAAAGTAACTAATGTATAAGATTGCATGTATATTACAATACAGTATATTTAGAGTAAATATAGACTACCTAACAAAATAATCCTTAACTAAGACGTTAAGTTTATATCTAAATTCTAGTAAACTATGTGCGTAAAAGTAGGAATTAAGCTAGAAATATTAATAGTATTCTATCCGCAAACTAATAGTATTATAGAAAGAACTAACTAGATAGTAGAATAGTATCTAAGAACTTACCTTAACTACAGATAAGATAATTAGGTATTACTACTACTACTAGTATAGTTCGTATATAATATATTCTAGCATAGTACTATAATAATAATACTATTCTTTGTAAACTATAAGTTTTTACTAAAAATTGTAGAAGAACTATATTAACTTAAATCCTATAGCTAAATAGCTAAAGATAGAATAGATATAATCTAGTAAATACACTAATAACTCTATAAAGACGTATACTTCCTTTAGAGATTAATAGATAAATACTATAATAAGAAAAGAAAGAAAGTACCTATCTTTAAAAAGAGAGAGATAGTCTAGCTACTATAAAAAAATATTAAAAGCAAAAGACTAAGTAGTAAACTAGACTACGTTAAGATTAGACTATATAAGATTAAGAAATAAATCTTACTAGTTAGCTACTATCTTGAACTACTCTTAATAATGAAAATATACTCTATCTTTTATATTGTACTTCTAGAAAAAGTATCTTAGAACGTATAACTTATAATATATAAAGCTATAATGTATAGATAAGATATAGAAGAATAGAAAGTTAACAAGATACTAGATAAAAGATAGTAAAATAGAAGAGATTACTACCTAATCTAATAGAAAGGCTATAATATAAAAGGAGAACTCTAAAAGAATATATAGAAACTTCTAGAGAATCTTAACTACTCTAAGTTGTTAGAGAACTTCTAAAGTTAAACGTAGATACTCTAGGTAATCTACCTTGTAGTAAACTAAGAAAGACATTAAAATCTACACTTAACTTATTTTCTAATAAACTCTTAAGAGAAATAGAACTATTAAAACTACTTAGAGTAAAGGCTTAATCGCCTACAGTATTCTAAAGCGCTGCCTTCTTAGCCTTCTCTTAATCTAACTTAGCTTCTAGCGCTACTAACTGCGTTAAGAATTTCTTATCTATATACTCTATATTCTTATAAAGATAAGCTAGATAAATCTAGCTTGCTACTAGCTTATTAAGAAGCTTCTTCTACTAAATTTCTACTTCTATAATCTACTATTATAATTTTACTTATACCTAGTTAATAGATTACTCTAATAATACTTAGCTTAAACGTAAGAATTTTATTAATTAATGTATATTCTAATAATAGTACACTAGACAGTTTATAGAAAGCTTATACGTTTGTACAAATATACGCCTTATAAGTGTAGCTATCTTTTACTAATATAATACATAATAATCTCTTAGATAAATAATAAGAATAAGGTATTATTTTAGAACTGTTGTACAGAATATAGTTAGTAAGGTTCTAATAACAAATAGTGCTAGGTAAAGGTATAGACGCGAATAATACTAGCTTAGATAATAGAGACTACTCTACTTATAATAATAAACTATTAGAATAAATAAACCTTTAAGCTAAAGACTTAGAAGAGAGAGATAGTGTTATAAACAGAGTTTGTTATTACAGATTAATCCTACCTCTAATTAATTCTAATACAGAGTTAGAATATAAGAAAGAAGAAATACTAGAGTATAAAGACTACTATAATAATAGGTAGTGCAGCGAGACTAACTACAACATAGACACATAACAGATTAGCAATCTATAATTTTATATTATAGATTATAGATTAAGAACCTTAATCTATACCTATAGATTAGAGATTACTTACTCTTATATAGCTACGTACAAGTGCATGTCTTATACTCTATAGTTAAGAATTATATCTACTTAATATATTACTCTAGCAATTAATATACTTTATATATATACTTGTCTATAATTTAACTGTAATACCTTCTACTTAACTAAACATCCTAACGCCTTACCTATCTAGAATTAGCTACTCTTAGTAAGTAGAACCTACGTTATACTATATATTATACTTAATCTATAATAGTTTCTTATAGATTAGAACTAGATTTATAATCTATAATCTAAGATTACAAATTATAGATTAGTTACATATCTAGATTATAGTTAGTCTTACTGCACTATTCCTTATTATAATAGTCTTTATACTCTAGTATTTCTTTGTTCTTATATTCTAACTCTATATTAGAATTAATTAGAAGTAGAGTTAATCTATAATAACGAACTCTATTTATAATACTTTACTAAAATCTACTATTATAAATAGTAGAAACGTAATAAGTTAACTACTAAAAGAGCTACTAGCTTTAAAGAAGACTTAATTATAGCTTATACTTTAGACTATTAAATAAGATATAATATTCTCTTAATAACGTGCTACAGCTATCTATAGAGTCTCTTAATTAATACTTAGTAATTAATATACTAGAAAGTAGTTTTAATATAATTACGCGCCTAACTTAGTAAATCTTTATCTAATAGAGAAGAAGGTTATTATTTAGTATATACTTAATCTTAACGCGTAAGAATTTCTACTATAGCTTACTACTATTAAGAATATAGCTAATCTACTATATAAGAAGTATAGCTAACTATTAGTAAGTATTAACTAGGCTTTAACTTTTATTAAATATTACTCTAAGCTTAAAGTTAAGTTTAATTATAAGTATAACTATAAGAGAGCTTTCTATAAGAATCTTAAGATTATATAAAGCTAGTTTTAACTTATAGAGAATATAAAGACTAAGTATAGTATCTTTAATAAGAATACTTATAACTTTAATAAGTCTAGCTTTATAATAAGTATAATATTAACTAAAGTAGTAGTTATAGACTCTAAGTATTAAGAATAACTAAAATTAGTATAGTAAAGTAATTAAGAGTAGACTACTATTATTTAAGATATTAATATAACTAAGTAAGTTATTCTACTCTTTATTATCTTTTAAAGTAAGAACTATCTCTCTACTTAGTATAAGAAGAATAACTTATCTTATAACTAGGTTATTATAGTTCTTAAGAATAGCTAGATAATAAATAAGCTTAGCTTAGTATAGCTAAAGTACTTTAATACTTATATAAAGAAGTATACTCTTAGAGAAGTATAATTACTTATTATTAATAAGTATAAGAGCTATAATTTACTTAATTTCTAGTAGTACTATAAGAAAAATAAGATTATTACTCTCTATATATCTCTTTACTTATTATATCTTCTATAGTCTCTTAATATAGATTATTTCTTACTATTAAAGAAGATATATAGATACTAAGCTAAAAATCTAATATATAATAGAATTAGCTATATTACTAAACTTAAGTGTTTATCTTACTTTATTACTATATTTAAAAATATAATTACTAAAAGTAATATTAAGAGAGACTTTTAAGATACTAGCTTAGTCTTACTTAACGTAAAGATAGTAGTATTAAAGCTTAACGTCTATTTATATATACTTATACTACTTACTACTAATATTATACTTTAGAAGTCTAAAACTCTAAGTAATACTTTAGAATTTAGATTATAATTAATACTAATTTAAGAGAGAATTTAAAAGCACGTTAATAGCTTCTCTATCTATATAGTTAAGATAGTTAAAAAGCTTACTAAAGGTGTAGAGATAATAGTATATTTCTTAGTATTAATAAGTAACTAAGTTAAGAAGCTTTAAGTAGCTAATAAGACTATCTTATACTATAAATTATATAAGAGAAAGTATATAAAGACTAAGAGAACTCTTATAGCTAAAGAGAGTATATACTTAACTATCTTAAAGAAGTTTATAATATATAGTAATAGAAAAAAGATAAGAAAGAGCGCGTATACTAAGAGTAGTAAGCTAACTTAAAGATACTATAGATACTATAGTAAGGCTAGTTATAACTTATATATATATAAGTAAGTAGAAGAAATAGTCTCTAAGTAATATAAGTACTATATAGTACAGTAGATCTACTTTAAGGTGCGTTTCTACTATTTATTATAGTAGATTTTAGTATAATCTTAGTAGAGTAGCTAACTTATTTGTATAGCTAACTCGCCTGTAGAGTACGTTAAGCTAATTTAAGCTAATTTAAGGTAAGTATATATAAAGTTATATACTTTAGAGGTAAATCCTCTTATTAGTTAGTAAAACTAGCTTAACTTTACTAAATTTTCTCTTTATCTCTCTTATAATAATATTTCTATTTTTCTAAAAAAAAATTAGAATTCTATAAGTTTCTTACATAGACTAATTAGTACTTAACTATTAAACTTCTTCTAAAAACTCTATAGAAAAAATTAAAGAAGAAAGTATTAGACTAATTTAAGTTAAATTAACTCTAATTAATATATCTACTTCTACCTTATTTATATCTTTCTTAACTTATTTCTCTTCTTTTTAGAAAGTTATTCTTAATACTTTAGTAGTATAGTTAGCTATAGCTTATATTTAGAGAGAATTTTATAGTTCTTTTAAAACTTCTATAAAGTATTTCTAAAAATAAAGCTTTTAAGTTTTTAAGAATTCTTCTTTTCTAAGTAATTTCTCTACTTAATAAGATATTTCTAGCTTCTAGAAGTATTCTACCTTCTTTTAATAATCTTTTCTATCTTATATATATTATTACTAAAACTTTATAGAATATCTACTATTAGAGTATTTAAGTAAGATATTAAAGTATTATTACTATAGAACTCTAATAGTAAAGTATAAAAGATAGAATAAACATTCTAAAGACCTAGAATATTAACTTTAAAGGCTAATAAGCCTATTTATTCTTTAATAGTTCTAAGTCTAATATATTTCTAATCTAGCTTTTTTCTTAGCTTTAAAGATTTAATATTTTTATTAGAGAGTAGTATCTTATCTCTTACCTTAAAAAAGATAAGTATTCTTTTTTTATTAGTATATTATTTCTAATATATATTTACTAATTTAATAGTCTACTTATAGATCTACTATAGATTAATTATCTTTACTACTATCTTATATTCTAAGAGTAATTCTTTTTTATCTAGACTTAAATTAGACTAATCTACTCTTCTTAAGTCTAAGCTAGTATTAGCTTAGAAGAGAAATATCTTTATAGTAGTATAAACACTATTATTATATATAAACTCTACTATTAGAAGCTATTATACTTAGTTATCTTATTCTAGTAAATAGTAGATTCTTAAGTATTATTCTAGTATTTAGTTCTACCTTTTAGTTTAACTATTAGTCTTAGAGTAGTAAGTAGAGATTAGAACTCTATAAGTATTTAAATAGTAGTTAAATATCTTCTAATACTTTGCGTTTATTAAAGAACTTTAATTTAATATAATATACTTTAGAACTTTATAAAGTTAGATAACTTCTTATATTTAGACGTAAGCTAAGTCTATACTATTTTAGTCTATCTGTACTAGAATATAATACGCTATCTTAGTTAGTCTATTAATAACTACTATTATAGTATTATAATTTAATCTAGATTAGCTATAGTAAGGTAAATCTGTAATAAAATTAATTATTACCTTCTTCTAGACTCTATTTAGTAGTAGTAGAGAAGTAAGAAGTCTATAGAAGTAATATTACGTACTAGTAGCTCTTTTACAACGTAAGTAGGCTTAGCACTATATATTAACTTCTTTAACTATTCTCTTCTACTTATACTAATATCTTAGTTTCTTAAGTATCTTTTAAAATCTAAAGTAACCTACTTTAGAGTTATAATAAGCTTCTTTAAGAGCTCTCTATTTCTTCTTAGAAGTTTTAATATTAATAAGAGTATAATATCTTAATTTAGATTAATTTAACCTAGTTAGAGGTACTCTATTCTCTACTTTATCTTTCTAGAAAGAAAAGTTCTTAGACTTAGTCTCTAAGTTAACTTCCTCTTCTAGAGCTGTAAGCAAAGATAGTAGAGCTTATTTCTTATTATAGTAAGCTTATATAGTCTCTTATAAGTTAAGATTATTCTTAGACTTATCTTTTAAATAAGTTATAATAGTATTTACTAATACTACCTTCTATAAGCCTCTACTATATAGAAGGTCTTATATAAGTACTATAAAAGTCTAATTATACTTCTAGGTAGAGTACTAAGCCTCTACTATATAATTAGAGTATTATAAAGAACTATCTGTAGAGTTTATAGCTCTAGAGTAGTACTCTAGAGAGAAATTATACTAGATTAGTATTAAGTAAACTCTAACCTACTAGTAGTTTAAAGTTTTAGTTTCTATAAACTACTTAAGATTAGTATAGTTTATTAAGATCTTAAACTATATACCTTTAAAGTAGTATTACTAATACTCTAAGCTTTTAACTATAGCTAGTAGCTTCTAGTTATAAGTATTATAATTATACTTAACTTAAATTAACTTATGTAAATAGAAGTTAATTAGTCTCTATATTCTTAAATTAAGTTAATCTAGGTCTTCTTAGAGTATAAGTTAGCTTAGAATACTATAAATAGCTCTTCTAGATATATCTACTTCTACTCTTATCTCTCTACTTAGTTTCTAATAAGCTAGTATAGAGATATCTATAAAAGCTTATTTAAGAGCTCTAAAAGAAGTCTCTACTTCTTTACTTAGACTAATTATAACTAATTCTTTATACCTTTAAGTACATCTACTCTTAGCTTAATTTAGTCTCTTTTAGATTAGTTTAGTTAAAGGTAATACTAACTTTAAAAAGTTATATATAAACTACTTATAGTAGTTTATAAAGCTTATAAATACGTAAATATTATATATAGTATACAGTATTAGCTATTCTATAATTATCTTAATTTTATTCTTATCTATACAAATACTTTTAAGCGTAATAATATAGTTTAGGTACTTAGTATACTAAGTATACTATTTATACTTTAAAAGCTTTATATATAGCTTTACTTTATATAACTTTAATAATACCTTCTTAATATAAGCTATATACTTCTCTTCTATCTTAGAAAAAATTAAGATATTATCTAAATAGATAATATATATTATATTAACTAAATCTACTAATACTTAGTTAATATAAGTCTAGAATTATATAGAAGTATTTATAAGACTAAAAGGTATTACTATATACTTAAAATAACTATATTTAGTATAGAAGGTAGTCTTCTACTTATTACTCTCTCTAATTTAGATTCTATAATATATATTTTATATATCTAACTTAGAGTAATACCTAGCTACTACTAAGTACTCTAAGAATTTTGTAATTAAGAGTAAAGAATATTAATTCTTAATAGTTATTTTATTTAAGCTCTAGTAGTCTATATAAAGGCGTAGAGAGCTATTCTTCTTCTTTATAAAAAGAATTAGAGCTTCTACTAGTAATCTTAAATAATAAATCTACTCTCTTTCTAAGTATATCTTTAAGTACTTCTAAAGAATATCTAGCTTACTAAAAAAGAGATTATATATAAGCTAATAGAGTAGTTACCTCTTTAGTACTAAATTAATAGCTAGATTATACTATAAGTATTTAGTAAGTTCTTAAGTATTCTTATCTAAGTAAATATTAGTAAACTCTTTATATTAAGAGAGTAGTTAGCCTATATTAGCCTAATTTAGGCTATCTCTATCTATACTTATTACTAGATACGCAAAAATATATAAAGTTAGATCTTATATACTCTTATTAAAGTCTTCTACTTTCTCTAGGTCTACTTTAACTACTAAAGTCTAATTCTTTATCTTTTTACTTCTATAGAGTACTCTTTAAGACGTAAAGTTTAACTTTAAGTTATACGTATCTATTTATAGTAAGTCTAGATATATAGAGAACTTTTATAGTACGTATACTATAAAAGATACTAATTAGTATTTTATCTTCTCTTATAAATCTATAATAGTAACTTCTATAGTAGTAAAGCTATCTAAAGATATATTTATTCTATTTATAGTCTCTATCTCTAATAAAAGAAGAGAGTTTATCTTTAAGCTTAGTTTCTTTATAAAGAAGCTAAAGAGTAAGTTTAGTTCTAAACTAGAGTTAATTAGAGCTTTCTTCTAATTAGAAGTTCTAATTCTTAATTTATAGTTAGTATACTCTTTAAGTTAGCTCTAGTAATAGCTTCTTTTATTAAGTTTTATAAGTTATACTTAAGTTAAATAATATAGATAAAGAGAAGAGCGCTTAGCTCTTTAACCTCTTCTCTTTTTCTATTTAGTTCTTTTTAGCTAGAGAGTTTATCTTTTTCTTACTAGTATACTTATTTACTTTATACTCTACTTTTTTATATCTATAATAAGTAACGTAAAAAGAGTTACTTACTAATTTACTCTTTTAAGTTAAATTAGACTACTTAGAACTAGAATATTCTATATAACCTTTTCTCTACTTTTTAAAGATTTTAGAATTCTTTAGATTACTAACTATAGTTAGATATAGACAGCTAGTTCTCTTCTTTACGTTCTTAGATTCTAAGAATATATAGTAGTATAATTAGTGCTATAAATAGTTAGTAAAGTTCTTAACTTATATAAGAGTAATTTTATTCTTATCTTTTAATTAAAAGAGATTATTCTAGATCTCTTAGTGTAGAGTAAAGATATACTAAAGAACCTTATATTCTTTAAATACCTCTTCTTATAACTTCTTCTATAAAGAATATATAGTATTAAGAAGCTCTATAAGAGACTTATTCTACTTCTAATATCTATAGTTTAAGACTAAGTAAGTAATAGAGTAGTACTCTATCTTTAAGCCTAGAGTATTAAGTATAACTTCTTTAAACTTCTTCTAAGTTAGCTAGCTTATTAGAATAAAAAGCTTAGTAGCTTTTATAAAGCTAAATCTTATTATATATACTATAGGTGTAACTTTATTATACACTTAGGCGCTCTATAGTAATTTTAGAAGTTTAGTAATATATTATTTTCTAAAATTAATCTTTTATTAGTCTATAGTAAATAACTAGAAAGTCTAGTTAAAGTAATACTTATAGTTACACTCTTAGTAGTTAAACTAAGTATAATCTTACTTCTTATACTTCTCTAGTAAATTAAGTTATAGAAGTATAGTAGTTAGTCTTACTATAAGTATAGTAGTAATAGCTAACTCTACTACGTCTATTAGAATAGCGCTATAGTTACTAGTCTTATATTAGAGTTAATAATTCTTTAAGCGCTTTAATTTATTATATTAGTACTACTATTTCTTCTAGAGCTCTAGTTCTTAGATCTAATAGTCTGTATTAGATTTATAAGAGTTATTTTAACTTCTTTTAGAGCCTTCTAGCTTAATAGAAGAGTTCTCTTCTTCTTCTAAGCTATTAGTACTTAGAGTAAGCGTCTAGTTACTAGAGAGATATAGAGTTTCTCTTATTAGAATATTATTTCTAGGTTTAATAGTATAAGGCTTAGAAGTATCTTTACTAAGAGTATATAAGTCTATTAGTAGAGGTTAGGTACTTATAGTATTATAAAACGCTCTAGTATAACTAATATAGTTAGAGCGATTTAAATATAAGATAAGAGAGCTAATTAGTATATAAGTAGTGTTTATCTAGATAAATATAAATATATTGTCTCTATATAAGAATAGACAAATTACTAGAGAACTTTCTAGTAATCTCTTAGCTTATATAGTACTAGTACGTACGTAAGTTACTTAAGAAGAGCTCTATAAGACGTAGGCCTAATACTAAGTAATAAATCTATACACTAATAACTAATAATAGTTAAAGATTTAATATAATAGTACTATTAAAAGACGTAAGTACTCTTTTAGAACTTTATATTCTTAATAATTAGCTCTTAACTTAGTACTCTTTTCTTCTCTTTACTATCTTATTTCTTATATTATAGTAATATATAGCTTCTCTTAGAGTTATACTATTTATTAGAAATTACGTAGAGAAACTTCTTTTTCTAAGTATAATAGCTCTTTTAGTAAGAGCTAACTATAGTACTAGAGCTAGTTATTTTAGCTCTTTCTAGAAGTCTTATTCTTAAAGTTAGCTAAAGTATAAATATATAGTACTATCTTATCTTGTTCTTTTAATCTTATTATATTTCTTTTATAAGATTTATAATATTTACTTTATTTATTATTATCTTTTAATAATATAATAAGAAATAATAAGAAATAATAAGAAATAATAAGAAATAATAAGAAATAATAAGAAATAATAAGAAATAATAAGAAATAATAAGAAATAATAAGAAATAATAAGAAATAATAAGAAATAATAAGAATATCTTTAGTAATAGTAGTAGTACACAAGAAGCTATTCTTCTATTCTTAGAACTAGTAATTACTCTAGTAATTACTAAGTATAACGTATTCTACTAGCGAACCTGCTATACTAGTAAACCTGCTATTTTTCCTTAGCACGAGCAACACGTATTATAAATCTTTAATTTTATTACTATTAAACAAGAAGCTAGCGTATATTGTACTAGTATCTAATTTAGAGAATATCTCTGTATTCTTTTTACACGTTCACGCGTTATACTTAGTTCTACTATAGTTCCTACAGCACCGTATAGCTAGTTATACTAGTTCTTGATTACTACTACTATAAGCTCTCTTTAATTACTAAGGCGCTGTAGACGCCTTAGCAGCTGCCTACGCTGCTACAGTCCTATACTCTATAGTCCTACTATACTAGATCTACTTCCTTTTACACGATTTCTACTTTATTATAACTACTAATTACTCTTTAACCTCGTAAATACAGGTAATAAGTAGCGCGTTTTAGTATAGTATAAGTTTAGCTCCCTTTATAAGCTAAGAGAAGCCTATCTGTATAGAAATAGGTAACTGCGTAAAAGACTTACGTATAAGCTTTAACTAAGATCTAAACTTATAAGTATTACTTAGAGTCTTTAACTGCTACAGCGTCTCTAGAAGAAGAGGCTCTAGTAGAGTATGCAGCTACACTTTAAGGTAATCTAACACTACCTACGCGTTTAGAAGAACTAGCCCTACTACCTTAAAGGTCTTTTAGTAGTTATTCTCTATAAAAACGTTAAAAAACGCGTCTTTAAAGACTAGCAGGAAGCTCTCCTTATTAATATAGAAGACGCGTTAGTATACTAAGTTTCTAATACACTAAGAGTACTTACGCTTTAGTAGTAAGAAGTAGACTACGTTAAGTAGCTAGAGAATATACAATAAATAAGGTAGTATATAAAGAGTAAGAATCTTATTTTTAAGGTAGTAGTTCTTAAAATCTTAGTTAAGATAGCTTTTATAGCTATCTAAGATAAGCAGCCTATAGCTTCTTACCTAACGCGCCTTTGTATATATATTAAAGTGCTTTAACTACTCTAGACTAAGCGCGTTATTTATCTAGCTGTTCTTAGAGACTAAGAGCTTCTAATTACGCAGTATTAAGACCTTCTCGTACTACGCAAAGATGTAAACGCGCTTCTTATAGATAATAAAGAGTAGAGTTATATACCTAACAGCACACACGCTCTAGATAACTATTACCTACTTATAATTACCTAGCTAGACTAGATTAGGTCTTACGCGTCTCTCTACGCCTATAACAATCTTTATAGACCTAATTACGCCTATCTAGAAGCTAGTCTTATTAAAGTTATACACGTTGTTATCGTAGACGCTATACTTAGCTTTAGTCTTCTCTACTAGCTTAAACTACGTACTAATAACTATAGAATCTTTCTGTAGTATTCTCTACCTATTCTTAGCTTAATTAAATACTATTTTAAGCTTAGCTAAGTGCGTTACAAAGTGCTTAGCCTAGTGCTTACCTATAAGCTTTCTACTACGTACACCTAGTATCTTATTAGCTATATCTACTACCTTATATAGCTAGAGCGCAAATTCTTGTAAATTAAGGTTAAGAATATATTAGATAATCGTCTACTCTTTAGTTGCAGTAAGCTTCTAGAAGTTTAGACGTATTTTAAGGCAGAATAGTACTTCTTTAGCACGCTCGTTAAGAGCCTAGTATTTAACGTTGTAGGTAGCAGCAGCAGCTTAGTAGCTTTAAAATTAGTCTAACTAATAGACAACAAGAGTAAGCTAAAGTCTACCTTCGTGTTTAAGTAATAATATATTAGGTAGTTAAGATATTGTGTATAGAGATAAGTAGTAGAAGCCTTAGTATGTTTTAGCAGGTTTACTAGTGTAGCGGGTTTACTAGTAGAATACGTTATCTAGTAATAGTAATAGTAACTTAGTACTATTAGTTTTAAATAGCTCTAGCTTAGATAGATTCTTTTATATTACCTATTATTATATACTTTTACTTACTATAGATAGTAACATAAGTTCTATAGTACTTATCTTTAACTTAGTATAAACTAGAGAATAGTTAAGCTAGTATAATACTAGATCTACGTAGCTACTTACTTAGTACGATAGTCTTTTTAACTTTTACCTGTTTAAGAACTATAGAGAGAAGAGCTAGTAAGTTCTAGCTACCTTCCATCGTATCTAGGGAAGGATTATTAGTTATGAGATTTAGGCTCAGACTATTGGCCGTTAGGCGAGTAATGATTCTTCTGGTCATCGGTATTTCACAGAGACAATAAAGTCTTTGGACACCGCACATCTGTGGGGGCGAAGCAGCTCGAAGAACAGTGTGGCACTCGTACTAGGCTATGACACTCATAGCAAATAGCAATACCTTTGGCAACATTGGCCGATTACGTGCATACACATCTTAGACAGGTGATTCGGGATACACTTTGGGTTCTGGTAATGTACTGGATCAAAAGACCGAGGTTTTCTATACACCAGGCTAAGCGATCGATCGCACTGCCAGGGGTCCGGAAAAAAATATGAAGAAGAACAGAAGTCCAAGTCTACACGACACAGGAGTGGTTCGCTATGCTACGTCGTAATTGAAGATGTGCAAATGAATAGATTCCAACGAATACAAGCCCATAACAAGGGAGTACAGTCTACTGCAGTAAATGATCCCGGAAATGCTTCTGGAAGTTACCACGCTTTTCATTTCCAGCCTGGTATCTATTCCTCACGCGCTCAGCACGCCTCTGTTCTCGTTTTTCGACAGCGAGAATTTCGGCCTTCTTCGAGTCGCTGACACCGATCATGCCAGTGCCTCCGTTAGCACGAGTAATGAGCTGCTGTCGGCCACGGCCCTGGGCTTGCTCGGCCTCTTCGCCCTCCTCTCCTTCCATGTCGATGTCACTATCGTCGCCCGATGCCGAGCCTGCAGTGAGGCGGCGCTGCGCATTCTCCATTCGCTCTGCCACGCCTGGATAATTACGGAGATTCTGCCTGTAGTACTTGTTGAGCGAGCGATGGCCAGCGGTACGCCCGGATGGTAGATGCAGTTCGTAATCGTCATGATAGACGGCATGCGGAGTACCATGCGCGTGCGAGTGGAAACCGTCAGCAGCGCGGTGGGGTCGCGGATCAGCGTGGTTATGATGCTTTGACTTGTTCAGAGACTTGAGTCGATGAGACCTGTCAATTGGCACTGCTGTGATTTCATCGGTCGGCACACTTGATACAGTGCTATCGGTCTCCCAACCAGCGTCGTCCTCGTTACTTGACATGGCAGCGTTGTCAGTCGTCGTGAGGGTCTCTCGCCGCGCCCCAAGCTTCACGCCACCTCCTTGTGTCGACGCCGAGTCATCGGAATTCTCCGCCTTGTCTTCCATGTCGTTGAAGTCGTCTGCGTCAGGGTAAGAACTCCGGAAATCGTAGAACTGGCCGATTTCAACAAGCTCGGCATCGGCCTCGAATGCAATCATGCAGTGGCCTCGGTCACGCATGTGTGTCTGAATACCAGCTGACGTGTGGACTATCTTGTGGCATTTGAGGCATTCGTGGTTGAGGTGAATTTTGTCGTGGAGGTACTTGATCAAACTCTCTGGCTCGACGAGGAATTCTCTTTCTGGAACAAACATGCCATGGAAGCGGCCCATGTGGTTGACATTCAAGGCAAAGCTGGGAGACTTGTAGTTGCAGAAGAGACAATCAAGTAGGGGATCCGTGGGGATTTTGGAAGATGTGGCGACCGAGTCTTTGTCTTCGTCGACGACAGACTCATTGGTATCGGTCGGTGACAGCGGATGCTCGGGTTTGTTCTCGGCGGACGAATGATGCGGACGCGAAGGACGGCGCGTGAGGGGTGCAACCGGGTCCAGACTTGCATTTTTGATGCCATCGACGACGTCAGAGAATTCTTTCTCGACATCGCCCTCGCCGTTCACGGTGACTTCCGAGTCGGCCATGGACTCGCCCAGGGAGAAGGCGGAGCTGACCATGGAGCCGGTTACAGACGCGGCATCGTCGTGGTGTGCGCCTCGTCCGGCCTTCATGACGTTTGTCCTGTGCTTTTGGCTGTTGAGATGGTTGTTGTAGGCATTTTCGCTGAAGTAGGTCTTCTGGCAGATGGTGCACGACTTCTCAAAGGATGCTTTGGCGGCCGTGGCAGCTGCAGTGGCCTTGTTGGCAAGCACCTTCTCGGTGAATATTTCCGACGAGAGCGGCGGCAGCGAGGCGACGCGGCGCTTGAGGTTGTAGCGGTGCCAGTCGGTCTGCATGTGCGCGCGCTGCAGCTCACTCGAGCGGAAGGCGACCTGGCATGTGTTGCAAGTGAAGGGGTGGGTCGACTGGATGTTCGCCTGGGTGGGGACCTGCGACGCCATGGTGGGCGTGCTGTGATGTTTCTTTGGTGCGCTAGGCGGGGAGGGGTGGTGAGGGCTGAGGATGGTTGAGGGTGGTTGAGAGTGTGGGTGTATGAAGCGGGCAGACTAGAAATAATTCACGGGCTAGGTGGGGGTTGTGGGCGGCGGATTCTAGCTTGTATGACTGGGTGGGAGGCAAAACAGGGGTCTGCGCCGACGCAGCCGCGATTAGGAAGCAGCAAGAGGGCTTTTCAGTGCGTGACAGTAGCAACCAGCGCGGTGCACACGCGCAGCACACACAGAGGCGGGCCTTGCGGCGGCGGCGAATATTGATGTGAAGTCGCACAGGTGCATGACGTTGGTCGCCAAGTGCAGTGCCTGTGCGACCCCTGTTCTTGCCGCAGCCGCAGCCTCGATCCGTCGCTGCCGCTGCTCTCAGCCCTACCAGGCCCAAGCCCAAGCACAAGCACGGCAGCCGTCGTAGAGCCGCCATGCCTCACCTCTGATGCCATGGGCGTGCCACAAGAGGCGCTGCCACCAGGCCCCTGCAGCAGCAAGCATGGACACGACCAAGCTGTCGAGGACGCCGACGATGCGCGGCGGGTGCTCGAGTGCGTGCAGGCGGAGCGCAAGCTGCAGTCCCAGCACCTCGTGCGCCAGTACGCAGACGCGCTCGCGACGACAGAGAGGCCGATTCACTGACGCGCCGCAGCTTCCTCTCGCAGATCCTGCACGGCTGCAAGAGCGCCTACTGCACCACGTCGACGTGTCTGTCCGCCCAGAAGCGCAGTGCCCCGAGGCCTGTCCGCCCGCCCACACAGCTGACCGCCCGCGCCCTCGCCCACTACCTCGCAGGCCAGCCCAATGCACACCTGGCCCTCTGCCCCCACGAGCTCAAAGTCGAGCCCGCGTCGCTCGAGCTGGACGGCCCCTCTCGCAGCCATCCGCACAATGTAGAAGCCCTCAGCAAGCGGCGCCAGTCGCGAAAGGATGCCAAGTCGCTTTCCCAGAACCTCCATGACAGCGTCGCCATGATATACAGCTACTCACAGCAGCTGCCTAGCTCGGCGTCTGTGCTCGCATCACTGCGCTCGACAAGCCTCACCTCTTATGCAAAGCAGCCCCCAGCTCCCGCTCCCTCCCAAACCAACAGCCACCCTCGAAGGCCACCGCCATCCGCCGAACGTCTGAGCAGCGGCCTACAGATTCATAAAATACCATATCATCCGAGCCAGTCCATAGCAGCTGCCAGAGTTCCCAAGCACCCTAACCAAACGTCGCTCAGCGCGCACGACGATACGCAGACTCGACCGGCGTTGACCATCACGAAGACCGGTAAGAAGAGCTTCACGCTCGGTGGAACTGATGTAGCGTGTGCACAAACACCACGACTGTACTCCATTCACGGCCAGACCAAGAAAGTGCTCCCACATCGTTCTCGCCCGGACGTGGTGCTACCTGTCTTGTCAAGCCTCGACTGCGATACTTTGGAGCAGCTCAAGGATGAGGCTTACCATCAATTCAAGAGCCATGGCCCTGACGCTCCCGATTTCCCCGTCGACTTTGACCCGAAGCGTCACCTCCAACACCCCAGCTCCTTCGTAAACCGATCCCTGTTCAACTGCTTGAGCCGGCCCCAAGCACTACTCGCGTCTTTTCAAGACCCAAATCCTGCGTTTGCAGACTCACCGTTGCCGCATCTTGATTCTGCACGTCTGGCGCATGCCTTCCGAGACTGGAACCGGCGCAACGGCTCCCTCATATTCGATAGCCTGTGTCTTGCGCTAGAGGCTCTGTGTATTCCGCCACCTGAGCTCTCGAATGAGAGAACTGCCAGGCCTACAATTCCGCGCAAAAGTGTTCCCATAGATCGCAACACAGAATGCCTGTCAGGCACAGAAACCATCACTGTCAAGCCACATAGCTATCTCAGTGATGACGAGGCGGCTCATATTATTGTCATCTGCCTCCATGCCCTGACGTCCTCGGTGTCTGTGGGCTGGCCTCACACCTGGGCACAACTGCGGAAGTTGAGAGCATGGGGTATCATCATTCCTAATATAGCTAGTGATGCCGACGACTTTACGCATCCGTACATGAATATCATCGACGAGCTCGAATATGACCCCGCAGTTCGACTCGCCGATAGTCTCCTGCGCGCAATTGGCATGCGTACGTGCTTCGAGCACATTCAGGTGGCCATGAGCAAGGCATCAGAATACAACGAGAAGCGACTCGACCGTCCAACCACATCCTTCGTTGATATTGTATTCCAACACCTGACAGTAGTCGAGCGGGTTGCTCTGGACAGTAGACGACGATTAACACCAAGCAGTAGTGCGAAAGCTAGCGATGATCCCGGGTGGACTGTCACAGCTACGTTTGTAGAGTGGTTGAGAACGATCATCATAAAGAAGTGGGACAGCAAAGCTGACATCAACAAGTGGTCGGCTGTGGGCACTGCTGTTATGCTGCTCGACAAGCTTGGTACGTTGCCTTCACCAGGGACTGTTAAATCTCTGCTGATTGACAAGGCTCATCGTGCCGGCCTCTGAATCTCCGCGAGCAAATGCTCGAAGTTCCTTTCTTCAATGAGCACTTGGATGCTGTGGATGAGCCCCTACGATTCCTGAATATAGAGAAGCGACCAAACACGTTACACATCCTACAGCATCCGCGGCTATTCCCTATGAGATATCTAATCCGATACTTTCGAACTCTCAACTTCAGCACCATGATGGCACAATACGATCAAACCACACGCGTACGCCAGATGCAAAGATCGCTTGATATGTTCTTACGGGACTCGCATCGATGGTTGATCAAAAGTCACATGCACGTCACGCTGAGTGATTACCTCGTTCTTGACATAAGCCGACATCATCCACTTCATGATGCGCTCGACCAACTTTGGGGCCTCGAGAAGAGGCTGCTCTTGAAGCCTTTGAAGGTTAACATGGGAAAGCACGAGGGCGAAGTTGGTGCCGACCATGGTGGTGTGACATATGAGTTTTTCCGCGTGGTCTTGGGTGAAGCCTTCCATCCGGATCATGGTATGAAAACCTCGTTCCGGCTCACTGCAACTTCGCTGATAAGTGTAGGCATGTTTACTCTCCATCCGCAATCGCACATGACGTGGTTCCAGCCCGGCACTTTGGAGCCTGATTGGAAATTCGAGATGATCGGCATCATCTTCAGCCTGGCTGTCTACAATGGTATTACCCTACCTGTCACGTTTCCGCTTGCTCTATACCGCTTTCTGCTACCACTCACAGCTCCTCTGCGGAGTGAAGAGGACAATGAAGACTCGGTCGAGTCCATCAAAGATGGCTGGCCTGATCTTGCTAACGGGTTCGAACATCTTCTCACATGGGTGGATGGCGACGTGCAAGATGTCTTCATGCGCGATTACGCGTTTAGCTACGACGTATTTGGGCACCGTGTCGACCACAACATGGATGAACCATGTACATGTCTTAAGACAACAGCCCAAGATTTTCAGGATGTCCGAAGTGAAGTCGCACGTTCTGCCCAAGAGAAGAGTGACAAAACAGTCACGAGCGAGAACAGGGTTCATTTCGTTCGTGACTATATTCGGCACCTGACCTATCTTTCTGTTTCATCGCAGATCCGCGCATTTCGGAAAGGCTTCCTAGCTTGTCTGCAACCAAAGTCGCTGCACTTCTTCTCTCCCGAAACTCTGCGCAGCTTGGTGGAGGGCATACAGGATATATCCATTGCCAATCTTCGCCAATGCGTTCGCTACGAGGATGGTTACAGTTCTACACACTCCACTATACGGTCTTTCTGGCACATAGTCGAGTGCTATGGTCAAGAAAATCGTCGCCGTCTGCTTGAGTTCGTCACTGCCTCTGACAGAGTGCCAGTGACGGGCTATGAGAGCATAACTTTCCACATCGTGAGAACTGGCAATGTGGAAATGCTGCCAACCAGCTCGACTTGCTTCGGGAAGCTTTATCTCCCCGAGTACCCGGACGAGGCAACACTCCAGACGAAACTGGAGCTGGCCATCCAGAATTCCAAGGGATTTGGCGTGGTATAGATGGTTCAGTGGCAGGTTTCACATGACACATAACTTCACATGGTCGTGCGCGCGAGCAGGAAGTGGTATCATATTCATAAATAAACAGCATGATGTGATTGTGCCTGAAATCACAATCGGGTTGGACAACTAGGAACTTGCTTCTTCAATGTCTTCCTTCTCGTCCACGGAATCCTTCCTCCTGAACAACCTTCTCCATGCTGATCTATGTTCGCCAGCCGCTGTGCTAGAGCTCCATAAGCTGCTATTGGTGCTTCTACGTCTCCTTGAAGTCGAGGTGTGACGCTCCGATTTGGAGCTCGCATAAGGTTCTTCTGTGCTGCAGGTCAAGGCGGCATGATGTTGATCGGGCTGAGACGATATCTTGAACCATGCATCGCGGATGGAAGATTTTCGTCCTTGGCACCAGATCAGTACGTTAAGCTACAATCCAGTCAATGGACTTACGCATGTTGCCAGCGCCACCCCGTCCATATGGAATCCACGGGTCGGTCGAAAGACGGTCAACCATTATGGCTTGTGCCAAACCCTGACTTGAACTGATATGGAACGGCGCGCAGTCTGGGAGAGAGCCCTGCAAGGATAGCCTGATATCAACGAGTCGAGTATTGCGCCTCAAGTGCCTGGGCAAGCGAATAGTGTCTTTCAGCCGCACCGAATGCGGAATGTAAAGTGAGGACTGTCGAACGCAGTGTCCAGGGTACCAAGCCACCTCTTAGGTAGTTTATTTTTTTGTTGGTGGTAAATGACGAGGACAATGATAAATCCTGTCCAGAGGAGCCGGTATATATACATCGACCCGAGGACCCGAAGGGATGGGCGCAAGATCAACTCCTACCCACCTCAGACGCCAAAATTGCCTCGACCTAGCGCTCCGGATATTCCCGCGGGCCATTCATATTCTGAAAGCCTATCTAAGCTTTTTGCTTGCAGGCATCAGCCAAGGCTGATCAAAAAGCTTGACAAGTCTCGTCGAAGAGCTGAATGGAGTGAAAGAGGGCACCAGTGGTGAACGTGGAGCTTATCAGTACTTGGCCATGTCACGCAGATCTGCACTCGGGATGAGGTGAGAAATGTGATCGTGTGATGTGCCGCGGATCGGAGAGCACCCCGCGGGATGATAGTGGCCTGGCACGAAGAGTTTGGGGGATCGACAAGGTGTTCTGGGGAAGATGACGTAAGGAGCCATGTGCGCCGGGAAGAACATTTGGCTGATGAAATACCGCAAATGCTCGTGCATGCCTTTGGCAGCAAAAAGAACACATCACAACTCTGGCAATCTCTCAACTGATCTGCTTTTGAGTTTACCATATCTTCTCACCTAAGATGAAAACACTGAATTCTGCCATCTCCCATTTGCGCGTTTGATGCTCCGCGAATGTAGATGCAAAATAAAATAAAAATGAAGAAGCAACCGTACACAATATGCACTTCGCCAGGGGCTTTTACTTCTGCATTGCTTCCGTGGCAGCCTTGCCCAACGTGTGGGTGTGCAACTACCCGTGGCACACCCGAGAGGACCAGATTGCGGTACTTGGCCGCACGGTCAGCACTCTTGTTTTCCTTTGAAGAACTTCCTGCTAGTAGTCTCAAATCGTGTCTCGTCAGACATAATCTAGCCACAACCCTCGAATATCTACATCTCCACCATCAAGCCGCGTTTTCGTTGTACTCGTGTTATTGGCATCTGCTCTTGCGCCGAGCACTATGTCGCCATAGTAGTAGCCGCTCTCTGCAGTCGCATCCTGTTCCTGCTCATTCTTTGGCAACCTTAGAATGAGTTGTGCGCCACGACCTGGTGGCGGCATCTTGACATCATGAACCCTTCCTGCATTGAAAATCACCTCGTTTCCACTCTGCTGCATCCCATCGCCAAGAATGGAGGTGTAGACTTGCTTAGTCTGTTGAAGCAAGTTTTGGTCCTTCACAATTATTGTGATTTGTGCCACACCCTGCGCGCCGCAAGGATGGGTGGTTCTCTCGGTCGAAAGCGGAACGCGCACATCGCGAGGAGTAACATCGTGACAAAAGAAGGGGATGCGGCCCCTTACAGACTGCCCACCAATGTCGCCCTTTGGGAATGTGACTGCCCACTTCACGTCCACGCCGTCGGCACGCTTCCGGCCTCCATGTTGCGGCTCGGCGTGTGTCTCCTTCAGGCTGTTATGGTTTTCTTCTGGAGATTTTGTATTTGTGAGGCACCAATCTTTCCATCCTGAAAACTGCGCATCGGGGCCCCACCAATGATTCTTGACTGCAGCGGTGGCTGTCAGACCACGCAGAAGCAGGTCAGCGCGCAGCTAGCATTGATGATGCACATTTACACTCACTTATAAAACTAATGAGTTCAATATAGCACCCGTCTGAGAGGAGTATGAGCGTGTTAGAGGTTGCTCCATCAGCATGGATACCGCCAGGCGTAAGAGTGAAGTTCTCTTCGAAGAAGGGTGGTATCTGTGGGAGCTTTGTGTCTGGATTGGCTGGAAGGAAGACGACAAGATGGTCGAGACACTGTGAGGGCGACATGGCAATTGCTGCGCGAAGAGTTTGATCGACTGAAGAGACCAACAGCCAAAGATTTTGACGGTCGAACGTACGGAGGTATGACTCTGCCCAGACTATTTATAGCGGACCCATCGTGGCCGGCTTCAATGAGGATAATGTGGGGTAGCTCGGCAGCCAAGCCCCGACGCTGCATGCGAGTGCGTGAACGAGCGATTCCTCGGACGAGTCTTGTAGATCCTACTCATGGTCTAATTGTCAATGCGCTTTGAGTACTGCGTCCTCCCGGGCAGCTGTCGTCAGAAGATAACACGGCAGCGAGACTAATCTCTGCGCGTCGAGCACATTTTACCGCAGTCAGCTGTGTGCATGTATACGTAGGAAAGGCCACGGATAGAGAAGTCAAAAGGTAGTGTAGAACTGAGCGGTTTGAGCTACGACGTAGCTGCACAACATATCGAGCATCGAAGAAATAAAGCAAGCAAACTCTCGCTGGCCCGAATGATGCCAACCCCCGCGGCGCAAACGGCTGGGCTTCGAGATGCACTTGGTTGAAGTGAGAAAGCCAAGATCGCCATCATTTCGAGCAAATTCAGAACATAATGGGTGAACTACCGTGATTGTCAGCTTCAAGCACGCTGAGATTTTGAGTTGCCCGCTATTTCCTACTCCCTGATCAATTTCGTACGAAAGCAGTTACGATTCGTCGTCCGCCCCTCACGTAGCTCGAACCCACTGAAGCCAAGGCATTATAGGCCCGAGCTCGTTGAACTCTAATAACGCAATTGTATGATGCTAGAATGTATTCATATATTTTTACTGTGGGGCTTGCTGGTCCTCTTGCTGCTGTTGCGCGTCCCACAGCTCAAAATCGGAAAATCCTCCACTGAAATCCACATACTCATCGAAGGGGTTACTGAACATGTCATTTTGCACAAAGTATGGCTGCTCTGTGGCTGATGCAGAGTCTGAACTGGTCAATCGGACCTCCGTGCTGTCGTTGCGTGACTGTTGGATGTGCGAGAGGGAGTTCCAACTTGGCCCTTCAGAGCGCGCATGATCGGACTCTTCATGTGTATCAGGCCGCAACCAAAATGCGAGGGATGATTCATCCATTCGCAGTTGACTAAGTCCTTCATTTGATTCACTTGATGCGGCAAAAGCACTCGACCTGCTTTGCTTCCCCAAAAGCTGGCGGACAAGATTGAGCGCGCGGTGAGCCACGACATCGTGGGTGCTCATTGCTTCCAACCAGCGGACAAGCCTATGTACGCCGATAGTGAGCTCTTGTGCCTCTCTTGTAGTTTGAACGGACTCTTGAGCTACCTCAAGCAGCAGAATGGTGATCGCCTGCATGACTGGGTTTTTCAGCAGTCATCAGGAGCTGACGATTGGAGCCACTCACCGATGTGAACGGCGCACCACCACGGGCCTTCTTGGTAGAGCCAGCTTGGACCAGATGAGTCTGGGAGCAGATGTGCAATGTGCAGCGCAGCGTCGACGCAAGCTTCCGCTGTGACTTGATTAAATCTTGCAGATTCTGTACTCTGACTTTTGATGCGCCTGTCAAGCCTACAGAGACAAGGTCGAGTGATACAAATCTTGGCGCTCTGGTAGTACATGTGCAGAAGCACAACTTCTCGCTGCGAGTGAGATTCGGTCTCGGAGCCCGTTGGGAATGGTCTAGGCGGTAGCTCTTGCAGAGCCCAGGCTTCCAGCTCCGAGGTCAATGTTGAGATGTCAGTCTGCATGTGCTTCCAAGAGTGAATAGCGGTGCGTGCTGAATATAACCGTGACAGAATTTTGTGCTGTAAAGAATCAAGTTTTACCCAGGAATGCACAAAAAGGTCCATGCTCGTGGGCATTTCAGCATGCCTGGGAGATTTCGCGAATCGGATCGTGGTCGAAGAGACTGCATCAAGCGGAGCTGCATCGTGTTCGTTTGGTGAGCGGTCTATGAGACTCGTGGAATACGGAACGGTACAGTCCATTGGCGCAATAATGCGAGGCCGTCCTGTGATAGACGTGAGAACACACTCGATGGAATGCAGAGCCCACCATGTCTGGGCCATCGTCCGCTTCTTGATCGTGGAAAGCGAGGGATCCTCATTTCTCAAGTGGAGACCAGCAGCTTGTGCGCAACGAAGGGCAATACCGATCATATACCAAGCCCTGTAATCACAAGTTAGTAAGCTGGTCAAATAGGCAAGTGTGCTCGCTTGACTGAGCCGTTGTGTCAGGTGCAGAATATGTTACAAATCTCTGGCAGCCCAATCGTCTCCGTACCTGGTCACGTGGCCTATTGTGAGGCAATAAAAAGATAGCAAACCGATCGCCTGTGCACAGTTAGCTGAAAGTGAACAGCACTTACTGGAGGACGCTATTACTTGGATTAGCCACAATTCTGGATTGTTGGCCACTGTCAAAAGTCTTTCTAATTCTAGAAAGTGAATTGCCCGTGAACCATAGGCAGACCAGTCACGGTCTAGATCCTGTCCATCGTTGCCAGTGAGGTGCACAAGTCTGGAAGCTGTGGCGAACACAAGGTTCAGAATGACTTTCCACTGTACAGGTAGACTACGGTGCTCAATGTGTCCGAGCTCCCGAATATAGTGGGCCAATTGATCCAAAACGGCGTCGTCTAGGATCCGAAATGGGTTGTGAACCTTGGTACGATACACATCTAGGAACATTGCAGCCCTATCGACGGGTGGTAAAGCATGAGGATCGGGGACTGGCTTTTCCACATCTGTGTTGTCCAGATAAAAATAATAGTCGGAAAGGGGGCGCTCATGGACCCCGTGACCTTGGCGCATTTGGAATGCTTCTGCGCGCTGGGAGAATGCTTCACTACTCCCTCCTGGCGGGGCATGGGGAGGGTCTGATGGCTCGATCCCAGGCTGATCCATCTTCCTTTGCAAGGTTCGCAGCCATTGGACCTGGGCATTGCGGCCCATGAAGCCAGGCCCGGCTGACCTATCGTCGCCAAGGAGATCTTCATCAAGAAAATCCAGGCCTTCGTTGAGGCCTACTGATGCTGAGACTTGGGTCTCATCTAGCATATAGCTTGAGTCGTTTCCTTCTTCGGGCACTGAGCTTTCCCTTCTTCGCTTTTCCCGTAAGGAGGCGGCTGCCTGCGTCGTTGGTGGGGGCGTGTTGTTCTCAAATTCCTTGAGAACATCCGTGACTCTGAGCCTCGTATTGTCGTCGAGAGAGTGGCTGATGTCCTCCAGAAGTGAAGTGAGGACTTTGTTCTTATGGACTGACCTGTGCCTGAATCAGCCAAATCCTGCCGGGGGGTCCGTATAGCTACTCTTTAAGGCGGTCTCGACGAGTGGTTTCGTAAACGCAGGCTAGATCTAGCTTTTCGCAGTTTTGACACCGCGGTCTATCAGCGGAGCATCGAGCTTCTTATGAGAATCTATTAATCTCCGATTGATGTGTAATGTAGTGCTCAAGAGTGGATGGCTCACTTCGAGTCCGGCACTCGGTGCACTAACATCGAAATCAGCAGTAGATGCGGCCGATTCACTATGTGTACTTACAGCCTTATTCAGGGTCCTAGCACCATGCGGAGTGTTTTTTGGTGGCTTTTCGTCGAGCTTTTTGAGCCGAGAGATAGGTACTTTCGCATTTGGTGCGGACCAAAGACTGCTTCCCTCCATCCAGAGTTTCATGCATCCACTTGCTCCGCAAGCTGTAGGCTGAACGTCTTACAAGGAAGTGTGATGCAATGGAAGAAGGAAGAACGATGCCTTGTAAACCGACATTCGACTGTGCGCAAGAGATGGCCATTTATAACCGACATGCGTGGAAATTTCGCTATGTACAAGGAAACAAGGCGATGATGAGGCCGCGAAAGATACGCCATGTCATTGGCGCAAATTGTCTCCGGCGAATCAGATGGGCGCAAGACCCACCAGCCACGCCATACAAGATAGTGGACTCCCTGCTTCTACCTGAACCGCCGCTGCAGGTGCAGGTTCAGATATAAGAGTAAGGCTTGTGCGAATTCGTTCTTACATGAGCAGTCTGCATGAACTGCTCTGCCCACAGCAGCGACACCTTGCTCCGGGAGATCCGTTCACCGAAGCAAGTCCGGCGGAGTTGGGCGACATTGACGACCCAGTACCAGATTGGCGATGTTCTTTATTGTTCAGCGAGTCTCTGGTTTGGTCGTTCTACTAAGGGCGCTGCGACGATCGCAGTCGCTGTAGCCAGGCTGGACGGTGTGACGATATCGGAGCAGTATGTCAAGAGCTGCGCACGAGAACGCTCACTGGAAGACAGTAGGTACATGTGCTTTATACCGTGACAAAAGGAACGAAGACAGCACAGTGCCAATTGGCGACGGCGGAAGATAGCATTTCGATATCTGCGAATGCTGTGATCGGATCTGGCTTTGTTCTCACACGTCACGCCATGTCTTCCATCTCAGTTGTGCAAGCGACGCGCCAACATAAACAGCGACCAAAGATACTCTCCACCAAGTTTCGAACACAAGGAAGCGCATTGTGAAGCCTGCAAGAATCGACGTTTGGAAGGTGACCCAGTAGATGATTCCAAGAGCAATTCTGATAGTTCTGGGAGCTCGCCACATTCTACACCTGGTCTGATCGAAAGCCAATGCAAGACTGACACAAAGGACAAAGGACATAGACAACGTATATGGGGTCCATACGAGAAAGGCATCGAGCGGCACAAAGTGCTCCGTTGTAAAGACTTTGACCGTCCATCCAGTAGCAACTGCAATGGTAAGCAGAACAACATGGACGAGCGTGCAAAAGTGCGGCTCGCCATAGAAGTCGTGATCGGGACTGTACTCAGGAGAGCGTGTGTTGGTTGTGAGCGTTGACAGTGTTTCCAGTGCATGGCGTGGAGGAAACGTGGTAATAAGAGTAGACCTTTTCTGCGTTGGAGTGACGATACTGCGAAGCGGCTCGGGCTGCACGTGCGACATGCCTGCGTGTAATGTGAGCACAAGCACGGCGATTCAGAAAGCATACACCAGAAAACTGACCCGCACAATATCCTTCGATCAATGCACAGACAGGTGCTATAAGTAGCACAAGAGCAATGACTTGACCAAAGCTCCACTCGCGACTTTCGGGCTCTATGTCTCGCTCCTGGTGCCATAGATTCAGAATGCCCCAAGTGAAGCTTAATGCGAGCCACCAAACCTTCCATTGTCAGCTGGGCCTGTTGCAGTAGATTTGCACAAGCGATCACCTCAAAGGCCTTGGACGAGGCAAGATCGAAAAGGATGCGATAGCACAGGAAAGTCGCCAGCGCAGGTCGGTATGCGAGAATTGTTATCGCGGTGGAGAAATAGGAGGTTCCGCCAGTTGAGCTAAAAATGGCCCACAAAACTCTCTTGGAGAACGCACTGCACCGGGCACGGATCGTCAAGTACATCACTGTGGGTGATTGATATAGTCGGCAAAGGCGCAGAGCCATGCCCGCGATTAGCAAGGAAATGGAGATCACCATGCGTTGGACACCCGCCCTGTCGGTGAAGCCATTGGCAAGCTGGTGTGGGAAAAAGGAACAGATTGCGGGTGCAGCCAAATCGTGTACCATGACTGCCTCGTTGTAATCCCAAGTGTATAGCGCGGTTGGAATCAGCGCAAGGGCCAGCACTAAGACCAGCACGACCATGCCAGGTATTCGCCAGAGTTGTGCAAATGTGTTACGAACGAAGTAGTCTCGGAGGAAAGTCAAGCAGCAGAGATGAGTGATGCTGGAAAACCAGGCAAGTTGCACAATCTTCTGCCAGTGGTATCTTGAGATGCCGCATTGGAGCTGCGTGTAGCCGCTGATCATGATTGATAACCCTGTCACCAGTTGGAAATCACTTATGACGAGCATGCACTAGTGTGATTAGATACTGGCTACGATACACGGAACGGGTGAGATTACGCTGATGAGGGCCTGAGCAACGCGTCGATTGTCACGCAGGGTAAAACGTGAACCGTTCTGACCTGACTGCCCTAGTGCTCGCAGTCGCCAGAAAAGTAGATACCAGTCGACGGGGTTTGTCCTGGAGTGGCGATTGAATACGTCCTTGTCTCTAAGTGTGACATCGTCGGGACTAAATGGGGAGTCATCTGGCTGGTATGCCAGTACATAGAACGCAAGCACCAGACACATTGCCAAACCCGCAGTCAGACTGTACGCGAGACTAACCTACGAATCTGTCAGACAAAGATACGAGCGGCCTCATAGAAACCGGTATGAGAGACGAACACCTATACCTGAAATGTCAGGATATGGCGAGAGCTGCGTGGGTGGGTGGGCACAGTCATATTGACAGGAGGAAGCGCCGGCCATGATGGATGGACGGTGGACGTGAGCATCAGTGTGTTGTGGTAGCGGCGGTACTTGTAGGGTGTAGACTCATCTGAAACGGCCCCAATGTCTCTACTTTAGACATGCATGGAGGATTGTCAGAGTGAGACCGATGACGCGTTGTAAAATGCCTGTGCAGCCTGGTCCAACGTGGCTGTGCCACATTGATGCATGCTGGAGTCGCGGGTCGCGGGGGCAGCCTCGCCGCTGCGCCTCCCCCACAACATCGTCCTGCCTACACGGTCCACTTGGCGACGTTGTTGGGGATGAGTCGCTTGAACATGTCAAGCTGCTTCGCGTGAACAGCCGTCTTCGCATCCAGGATGGCGGGGTTCTGCTGCAGTGTCCTGTCGACGCGCAGCTCGGAGCCGCTGTAGACGACTGTGAAGTCGGGCAAGCGTGAGTTTGGCGGGACGAAGGATGACGGCGAGATGGTGCAGTACTGCGGGCAGTCAGCCTCCTGCCGCGATAGTACATGTTTGAGGAGGGGGGTTCGCGCGCAGACCTTGCCGATGATGCTGCCGCGCCCAACGATGGCTCCGACCTCGACGACGGTGCCCTCGCCCACCTCGGCGGCCTCTACGACGGCATTCGACTCGACGACAACATTTCTGCCCAGTATGGTGCCTTCGCTGCGTACCGACGCGCTGCTCCGTGCCGAGGCCATGCTGCTGCCCCTGCTGTCGGCGTCCGGCTCTGGGACCATGCCCACGCCGACCTTGGCCCGCTCATAGACAACAACGCCCTCGCCGAGCACGACGGGCGCCAGCGCGCTGCTAATCTTGCTGTGCGGATGCAGCACCGTGTGTGCCCCCAGCGTGATGGCGTGGGTACCCGTGAGCTGCGCGTGCTGCGCGATGAGGACCGATGGGTCGAGCGCAATGGACGAGGGCTTTGGCAACATCGAAGTGCGCTTGGGCACCGTCGACGAGCGGCGGTCAGGCGCCGGCCGCGCTGTGGTTGGCTGCGCAGACATGGCAAGACGAAGGTGTAGAGGGAGGTGAAGTTGTGCGGTGCAGACATCTGCGAGTCGCGTCGGAAGTTTAGCGCGGCGCCTTCGCACGTGACACTGACATTTACGTTCACGCGGTGCTACCATCAAACCTCCGAGCGTCTCAGATGAGGGCTCAGATGATGGCTTCATTCGATGATATTGTGTGTTTCAGAGGCTCTTCGCAAAGTACCCAGCAGCGAGAATAGGCAAAACTCAAGGTCAGGTATGTGTGCAGGAAAGACATGCCTTGACAAGACATTTTTGTTCTCATTCATATTGTCGTTATAATCGTGTAGCCGTGTGGCTAGTGGTCGTGATCTTGCTTCTTTTCTTGTTCGTCAATGTTCCACCTGGCCGCAAAACTCTCGAACTTGCAATCTGCCGTGAAAGGGGAAAAAAAGATAGCCGGCCCAGAAATCTGAAATAAACATCGCTCAAACGCTTTGATGCCCTCGCTATGCAGACACGGTAAAAGGGATGGTACCAACGAGCGGCGAGAATAGTCATAACACAGCCCAAGCAGAACGCTCGCAAGAGGAAAGGAGACCGATGCAGGAACGCTGTGGCCGTGACGTAGAGTGTCGCTGTCGTAAAGATGCAAGTCGTAATGGTCGTAAACAGAGGTATCGCTGAGCCTGAGCTCTTCAAGTCTTTTCGCTTTCGTTCTGATCGCTTCGTCATGGTATAGCACTCCAAGATACCACCATTAGTGTGCTCGGTGAAAAGAGAACTCCGTGCTCAAACCCTGTAGCCAGCCTCCATGAGACAAGTATTACATCGTTCGTAGGCTCTGACCGTTCCGCGGCCACAGTAGCAACTTGAGGACGAGCTCGCAGAGGATTTGCTGGATCGGCGGCCAACCGTCTCCGCATTGTCCAACCCGTAGTCGCTGTTCCTGGGGCTGGTGCCCCCACTCGAGCTACTCGCACTATCATAATCGTTGGATGAGCAGGTGTTCCTTCTGCCGGTACCAATGGCAACTGGCAGACCCTGTGTGGCCTGGCCTGGGCGTTGGCCAGGGTCCCTGCCGTCGTTCACGGAGAAGTTGCGGCAAATCATGTATGCACGAGTGGCGGCGGCATTCTTAGCGAGCTCGTCGGATTCATAGTCGACATCGGTGGAGTATTCACGATTGTTCACTCGGACTGTGGCACCATAGCCATGACGGGTGCGATACGTCTGGAAAAGTGGGTCTGGCCAATGGCGGCGTTGGCAAAGGCCTGTAGAAGAACATTAGTGTTTTGGAGATGAATAGTGTGACACCAATGGTCCGCCAATGCATGTTTTTCGCCCAATCGTAGTTGAACCTAGGGGGTCAATCCCGACAACGAGAATGAGACGCCTATTGAGGCCATTTCTCTTGAGGCTCATGTGGGCCCAACATGTTCAGCCAACGGCTTGCAAGGCTCATCTTGCCCGGTACCATCTAATTGGAACTGGTGTGAAGCGGAATGTACACACCTGTGAGGTACATGATGTAGAACATTTTGGTAGTTGCCAAATGCCTATCGACGTGTTCGATCCAAGAAACAGGGCGCTTCGCCGCGGATGCTTAAGTCTCAATCGGGAAGAACGGATGCGGGCTCTTGCTGAATTGGCAATTGCTCGTTGGCGGAGGCGGCGACGATGGAAAGCCGAAGAAGGAGGCGAGGGTCCTGTTGTGCGACAACGACTGTTTCCTGGCGTTGACAGTTGTCAAAGCACGATGTGACAGCTGTACGAAAGGAATATCGAGCTACCCAAAGTGCGAGCGACGGCTAGGGAGGGGACGTGGCAGACGGGGAGGGGTGAAGCATATGTCTCTAGAGCGGGATGGGGTCTAATTTATTGCAGCAAGCCAATGCAGCAGGCATGTCAGTACATGCAAGCGCGCAGACTCCGCTTGCAAGTAGCGATCGAGAGCAATTGAATATGTGGAAATGAATAACATGCGGGTCTGTTGCGGCTCTTCAGTAGGAGGCCCATATTGACGTGGCGTGGATTTTCGCCAGTGGCAGACTAGGTTCCAGAATTTTCAGACCTCAAAGGGTACAGCTCACCGGTCTTCGCCAGAGAGCATATCATTCGCTTTTGCCACAGTGCCTGCATGCAGGAGTAGCGCAAAAAACGGCTGATGATCGGTTCCGATTCCTTGCAACCCGTTCTTGGAGGCTGGAATTATCGATCGGCATCTCGAGACGTCGGCTGCACAGGCATGAACAACAAAGTATCCGCAGGCACGCTTGGCGTCGGAGCATCAAGAAGGCGGCATTGACTGTGCTTGTGCTCGCTCATGGCGGAGTGTTTAGGTTCCACCAGTGCAATGACGCAACTGAGGGGCTATGTGCAAGATGGAGGAAGGTACCGCACGTTCCCTATAGCGTTCCGTGACGCCGAATTTCTATGGTCATTTTGGCTAGGCAGTGGTTGAAATGCATGTTGGGATACGACGGGGCATGTTGGTGAACGGGATCAGAGACCAGACGGTCCAATTCGCAGGGGGAAAACTGGGACTACTAGCTGGAAAAAGTACCCACAGTGGTAGCAAGCGCGGGAGTCGCGCTTGGTTGAGGGATGATTCGAGGTGAGGTTGACACGCTATCGTGACTGCAGGCGGATGCAAAGCATAGCGGCGTTGAAGCGGAAGAGCGTCATACCAGGAATAGCAGGCCGCTAGCCGGCAAGAGGAGCCAGTAGGCACGCCGGGCGATTGATTGCTGGAATCGAGGGGTCAGATAGGTATCTGGGGTGTTACCACAGAAGTGTAGTCGCGACGCGGAGCCCGTGCTCCATGCATATGTGCGATGAGCTGGCAGCCTTTGGACGTCAAGCTATCTGCACGCGCAGCCGAATGGGGCGAAGAACCAACGGTCCTGTATGGCATGCTTGTCAACATGGATCGGCCGTTGTGGAGACAATCTGTCTGCGCCCGTGCAATATTTGAAGGAGCAGCAGTTCAAGAGTGTGTTGAAGAGAGCGTGCATCTGCGCTTGGCGCGTTGACAGGGCTGTCGACAGGGTCAGGGTCCCCAAAGCACAGATGAGGCAAGTGTTGGAGAGCGAGGTCGGGACCACTCCCATGGCCGCGTTGCCATGGCGAACAGCTCATGCCAAAGTGCCGAACCATCCATCGCGGCCGTCAGCAATATATGGAGATATTGGACGCGGGAGGCTGGGCACAGCTGGGGAGGGTGCAGGGCAGCACCAGGCACCCCATCAGTTGCTGTCGTTGCAGGCTTTTGCACTTCAGCAGCGGGAGGCTGCAGACAGCCCTCGATCGGACGAGTGACGATGCACAGAGCCGGCAGCTCGACCATCCTGCCAAGCACTGGGTGCCCGGAGAAGCATGAAGCTTGGAAGACGCTGAGCGACGCGGGCTGCAGACGTTGGCAGAGAGCGGACTCTTCAGGGCGGCACTCTATAGGCCACGGATGCCCGGTGACGAAGAGCGGTACATGAGGGACCAAGGCCCATGCAACAGCGGCCTCGATCTGGCGCCAGTCCATTCATTGTCTGGGTTGAAAGAAGCGTAGCGGGGCGCAAGGAGCCACTGTGCCCAGCGGAGCAGCACTCGACGACCACGCCCATCTGGCAGCGACACGCGTAACGAGAGAGGAGCGAGCTGAGGCCGAGCGAGCCACTTGCTTGTTGCCGAACTGTCCCAGGCGCTGGCGGTAGATTGGTCCTCGGTGGTTGGGATGGCTGTGGCAGGAGAAGCTCGAATCCGGGGACGCACAGGGCAGGCGGCGATGGTTTGACACGCATTGCTTTCCTCACCGACTTTCCTCGCGCTGATTTGCCCCTCGCCGGCCGCCAGCTCGCATGCGTCCAGCGCGTTGTAAATAATGGCGAACAGAAGCACACTACTGTGTAGCTGTGCAGCCAGCACGGGCAGCCACTGCTGAGCGAGCGAGCGAATGCCGTGGGCGTCAGCACGAGCAGACGACGTCGTGAAAGGCTTCTTCGAATCGGTCTCATTCCCTGCCTGGTAGCGAGCGTCCCCACGGGTTCCACGCGTCGCTCCAACCACGAGCACCGCCGCCCTCCTCTTCGCCAGCCTTGCCCTCCCTCTCTCTCCCGAGACATGCTGACGCAGCAGCTGGGCGGGTGCGGCGACCTTGATCGCGGGTGCGGCAGTACATGGTGCAACACCACGCCGCCATGATCTGTTGCGCTCGACGAGCAGGATATGGCCTGGCTCTACGCCGCGGCCTGCATCAGATACCCCGCACTTGACGTGCGACGTTGAACGGCAGGGCGACTGCGCGAAATTCTCCGGTATCGCGTAGCGGTGAATCTCTCGCTGTGCCATTGCTTTCGTCGACCTCAATGGCCCACATTGACTCTCGCAAAGGTACAACTCAATGTAGACCCACGTTATGTTGCGCCCGAGCATGCTCAGTACTTCGTGCGAACGCTGGGGGATCCGAAGCTGATGATGTTCTGCAATTCATGGCTCTCCTCACCCGGCTCTCCGGCCGAAACCCAGAATACACTGAGTACATAGGACAACCACTGCACAAGATTGGCATATGCATATACTCCATCTACGTTTGTCTCGTTTACCTCAACGGCATTAGTCTGCTCTCGAACCGCCAACATGCCAAAAATTGTTCGCCTAACACTTCTTAAGGTCACGGACAAGGAGACCATCCAGCAAGCCGTCCAGAAATACGCAACTCTGGCCCAGGAGGCAAAGAAGGTATGTGCCTGTTCTATCCTCCACTTCATATACTCTGTGCATACCCGCCCGACCAATACGCACCGTGGGGCAATCTGCATGCCTCGCTGCACGTCACGCATCTCGTCACCTCTGAATCCCAGACACCTGTCTCGTTTGACCCATGGTACCCTGGATTTCTTGTGGCGTTAGTCGATGCTCAGTATTTAGTTTCATACTGTGGAGTTGACGGCCATTTCCGCACACTTGTGAGAAGCAGGGGTTGCTGCCCTCACAGGGTCCAAATGCTTCGCGCCATGCTGAGTTGTAGCCTGGCAAGCTAGCACTATACCCAGATACTAACCTCAGCAGGACGGCAAGCCTTATATACAAATGGCCGCCGCAAATCCCACACATGACGACCCTCGCAGCCAAGGATATACCATGGTCGCCCGCACCGTTTTTGAGACCAAGGAGGCAATGGACTTCTACGATGACGAGTGTGAGGCTCACGCAGCGATCAAGGCTTTGTTGAAACCAAAGGTTGCTGGCCCACCGCTTGTGGTCTACATGGACGCGAATTTTGAGAAAGTCTCATGAGCAGCATCCACAGACCCTGCGTTTCATAGTGAGCACGTTTGTCATGCTAAGGATACCTGAGCTATAGTAAGCCAAGAATAGAGTTCCCAGTAATAGGCCGTGCTTAGAATCCCTCTTTTGCCTCGAAGTACCTCCTGCACTCGTACACCGACTTGAAGGGAATGATGAACACCGGGTGAATCGATCGTATGACATCTTCATGATCCCACACAACGTCACCGCCATCATACCCCCCCTGTGACTTCCAATGGTATGGGGCGCCCAAGTTGCCAGCTCCAATGTCCTTGTTGACATTCTCATCATACACGTATCTATACTGCGACGCGCTCAATCCCGCTAGATTGTAGCATGTGTGATACGCATCTGCATGCTTCCCGGGCTTGTCTTTTAAACCCCCAGGACTCTTTTCCTGGCAGGCTGAAAGGATGTACCGCGCCAGTGCGCCACGATTCCAGAAAGTCGATGTCGCAGAGGTACTCAAAATCGTGGCGGCTTCCACGATAGACCAGCAGCCGCCTACCCAGTGCGAGTAGCAGCCGTCAACAAGCTTATTCGTGCGGCCATTGTAGCCACCTTCCGGGCTGGCCTGGCGAGACGAGAGCCAATGCACTAGGAGCGGCATATCAAGGAACTTTGGCAGCGTCTCTACGGGGGGTCCCAGGATGGAAAGGCATCCAAGACCACAGAATGCGTACGCACCATGTGCTTCGTTACCAGGTGCTGCAGAAAGACCACCGTCCCAAGATTGACAAAGTGATACCCAGTCTCCGAGCTTGTCCGTGAACTTGTTAAGTCCATGTGTTCGGGCTGGGGCATCATGAGGTAGCTGGAGTGGCAGATCAAGCAGCGAAAGAATGACCATGGCACAGAATGCGCCACGTATGTCTTCTTCACCACCCTCTGCCATGGTGAAACCGCCGTCTACTTGCTTCATCCGGCCTATGAAATGCCACATGGCCCGTCGATCGACAGTCTCGTAGGCCGACGTGCCGCCTACCATAGCGATCGATAGAACGGCGGCATATGTGCAGGCCAAGTGTGGAAGCTGACCGTAGCCTCCTCCGAATCCACCGGATGGATGTTGAGCGAGTGAAAATGTGTGTCCAACACTATGCGACATTAGCTAAGGCTGAAACAAGACCAACGTGTGAGGCATGGCTTTGTTGCTGCCTTTCTCATTAAAAATTGACATACCGTTCTTGAAACCGATTGATATCGATCCCCAACGCCGTCATACTCTGAAGTCCCCAGTACACTAGCCACGGTCTCGAAGCGTCCAGTTGGGCAAATTGACCAGGATAATCTTTCAAAGTTCGTTCCAACATCTTGGCGTGTCCTTCACGTTGGAGTTTGGGAATGCCGTATGCATTCAGCGGGAAGTTGTTTGGATTGCCCTCCAAATACGGCAGTATGATTTCGGCGGTATCATCTTGTACTTTGGATGTCTCTGTCCTATAATTGTCCCTTATTGGAACCCTCACAGAGTCCAGATACGCAATGTTCGCCTGCTCTTCTGGTGTTGCGGTACCCATGTCTTCGTACTCGTTGTCAGTGTCTGATAGCTCTTCGATCCGCTCTGATTCGTCAAGGATCTCTTCCAGGCGAGCCGAAGGTGCTTGCGCAGAGGATCGCGAAGAGGTGGTCATGCTCTTATATCGCAAGTCTCGGCGGCCAGATTTAGAGATTCCCCGGACGGGCATGTGAGTGGCTGGTACGAACAATGGCGTCCTTTGCGAGCCGTTACTATTGTTCAAATGCACGTCCCATTACCGGATGAAGCTTCTCTCCAAGACTCTATACACAGAAGCTGTTGAGTGATGAGCTCAGCACATGCATGGGAAACTGGGTCGTCACTGTTTGTGCGTTTGCAAAGAAGTGAAGACAGTGGAGCAGGTGCACGTGGGGCAGACCAAATGTGGTAGTAGTGGCTTGGCACCAACCCGCATCTCCATTCTTTCAGGATAGGCCTGCAACCTAAGTACACTGCGTGCCATCTTCAATCAGACGGGCGCACGCCTGCCATACCTGAGAGATGTTCGCCAAATTCTTCTCCAGCAATCTTCAATGGCTTGCAAGGTTGCAAAACGAACAACATTCTTGTCCACTCCGTTTTGCTGCGGTTGATCCACTGATGCATCGTTCCTCGCTGGATCGCAACATCGCCCCGCTTCATTGTCCGCTTCTCGCCGCTGTCTAACAGCAATTCCACCTCGCCTTCGAGCACGCAGCCATAGTCTAAGCTCACAGTGCGGTGCATCGTACACGCAGTTGACGGCGGAACGTCGACGTGTCGAAGCACAGTTCCACCTGACACGACAAGTCCAGGTGGACTGTTCAGGTATTCGCCATATGTATCGAGATCCTTATCATTGTCCAAATCAACTGGGAAGCCTATCGTGGTGAAGCTCAGGGCGAAAGCGATACCGTCGTCGTTCGCTTTCATCGTGCTCTCTTCGCTGAAAGCCTTGCTGAAAACAGCCTTTCCTTGGGCATCATGAGCAGTGATGTACCGTTGTACCTTGGGTAGCACGCCGACATGGGCCATGGTGATCGGTAATACGATGATTGCGAAGGTGTGTAGAACAGTGGACTGGCAGTGCTGATAAAGCCTGGCAGATATGTGAATGGAGCTTGTTGCAAGACCACTAGGACTGAAAGGTTTGACGCGATGAATGTGAAGGTTGTAGAGCAGTGCTGCAAACCTGAACAGCAGTGGTGGTGGGTTTTACCCCACAGCTATCTGTCTATTGAAATTACACAAGGGACGGGAGATGTACGCGGAGCCGAAGTCCGTGGCGGGCAGCGGGGACTCCCCGCAATCGACGTGGCCATAGATCGACGACAACGTAGTGCTAATTTATGTTCCTGCACCTAAACACGATACAGTTTCATCAAAGAAGCTAGGCCATCGGCTTCTAATGACGGCTCTGCACATTGCAGCAATCTGAATACATACTGCGGAATGTTGCACGATACAGACAATGACGACCGATGGTTCTAGGCGAATTATAGGTCTCCCTACAGCAAGTAACGTCTTGGATCTACTCCGGACTTTCTTTCAATAGATTGGACCTCTGGCTACGAATGTGAGTATGGTGGCAAAGCTGGTTGTGGCATCACATTGCCCGAAGAAAAGATATCGTCACGCGAATTAGGAACAATTTTTAACTGCTTCTATCATCATCAGTAGAGTTGACAGGACCGATGCATTCCGTCTAATCTTCTTCGAGGGGTAGAATTGCACCCGGGTGTTCTCTAGAACAAATTCTCGTAATATGCCCGCCTCGATGTAATCGATTCCACCACCCGGAATCACACCAATACGCCTGCACTGTTCAATATTGGGACAACGGAGAAGCACAGAGAACGAAACCATTCCGAGATCAGCTGTATGTCGCATTGCCAATCTCGTCCAATCAAAAGCAAAATGTTCAGAAAGCTCTTGAGGGCGCCTCTCTCGGCCAAGATACGCCTGCGATACCATAATCATCAACATCAACTTAACGTGTTTTACAAGCGAGGCGTCCATACAAGCGAGGCGTCCACCCCACCAACTTTGCGCGCCTCTTTGAGCGTACAACTCAACCACGATATATAGCAGTATATAGCTATTAATACAATAGATTAAGTAGTATCTACAAAGTCTTTTTTACACGTACGTGCGTTGTGCCTAGTCTCTCTGCACCTGCTACAGCGCGCAAGAGCCTGGCAGCTAAGGCCTAATTACTCTCTACCTTAACGCTCTTTACGAGCAATCTGTTAATTAGCCTTACGTTAGGCGAGTATATTCTTGCTAGCTCTCTTTGTTAAGACTCTCTGCTTTTGTACACGCTTTTTCTTGCACTGCTTTTACTTTAACGCTGCCTTATTAGCCTTCTTAAGGCTAGTGATCCTCTCGCGTATTAGCTTAGCTAACAGGATTATTACCTTAGCGCTCTTCTTAAGCTAGTTAATTACCTTAATAATTAACGTAGGCAAGAAGCTCTTGTGTTAGCGTACGCGCTTGCGAATTAGCATTAATTAAGCCTTAAGCTTACGCGCGTTACTTAGCGTATAAGCCTGCTAGACAGCCTCTAGTAGAGCAGCAGGTATTAGTGTACGTAGCTGTATATCTAGCTTTAACAAGATAGCTTCTAGCTAGAGAGGTATAAGGCCTACGCCTTAAAAGGCTAAGTAGATATTAGCTGTTATAAACGCGCAGTTAAAGGCTGCCTTAAAAGCTAGCAGAAACTTAAGCTTTGTAATATAGTTAATATAGTGTTAGATAAGAGCCTTAATCTTGCAGCTGTACGCACGCTTTAGTAGCAAAAAGTAGCTAATATTAAGAGGCTGCAGTAAGTAAGATAAGTAAGGTAGTATATAGAGCGTATAGATATTATTCTCTTTATAAAGCTCTTAAAATTTAAGAGAGTAGTAACTCTTATAGCTATTAAGAATAAGTAGGCAACATATACTTATAATACAAGTCTTTGTGTAAGCATTAAAGTGCTTTAACTACGCAACTCTAAGATTATTATTTATCTAGCTGTTGTTGCTAACTACAATTACCTAGTTACGTAGAATATTCTTCTTATACTAAGTAGATAGGTAATACTAGCTAGTAAAAATAAGAAAGAGTAAGATAGCCTAGCTAGCAGCGTTAATTACAGTAATTACAGTTACTTACTCGCAATTGCTAGGCTAAATAGCCTTTAGTCTACCTCTTCTCTCTAACTTTATTATAATAAGCTAAGTTGTAATCTTACTTATTATAAAGCTAGCCTCGTTAAAGTTATAGATGTTCTTATCGCAGATACTGTACTTAGCCTTTATCTTCTCTATAAGCTTAAACTAGCGTTATATAAGAATAGAATTCTTACATAAAGCTCTCTACCTATTGTATAGCTAGTTAAAACGCGTTGTAAGACTATCTATACACTTAACAAAGTTATACGCTTAGTAAACGCTAACGTAACTAGTAGAGTGCGCAGCTAGTAGCTTATTAGCTATATTACGTATAGCTGCGTACGTAAGCGTAAATCTACGTTAATTAAGATTAAGTATATATCTAATAATTACCTTCTCCTCTAGCTAAGTAAGCTTCTTTAAGTTAGGCTAGTAATTGCATTAAGTAAGCTTACTAGCGCGTTAGTCGCGCAGCGTTATTTAAGAAATATTAAACGTCTAGATAGTAACTCTCTTAGTCTTAAATTAACACTTATTAAGAGATAATAGAGTAAGCTATATATTAGCTTTAGATAAGCGTAACAGAGTTTATTAAGGTTAAGATATAACTAATTAAAGTTAGAAGGCTACTTAAAGTTAGTAGAGTAGACGCCTTATATAAGATAAGTAGACTAATTAGTGCACTAGTAGCGTTAAGGTAAATGAATATAAATGTATTATCTCTATGTAAGAATAGACAAATTACTAGAAAGTTCTCTAGTAATCTCTTAGCTTATATAGTGCTAGCACGCACGTAATAGAAATATAAAGAGCTCTGTAAGGCGCAGGCCTTATATTATTTCTTTTCTTAAGTTAAATTATCTTAATTTAAGAAATTATCTCTTCTCTTAAGTTAAATTAACTTAATTTAAGAGAGTATGTCTCTACTTTAGTTAAATTGTCTTAATTTAATAGGTTACACCTCTATTTAGATTAAATTATCTTAATTTAATAGGTTATACCTTTATTTAAGTTAAATTATCTTAATTTAACAGGTTATACCTCTATTTAGATTAAATTACCTTAATTTAGTAAGTTATACCTCTACTTAGACTAAATCGCCTCTACTTAGACTAAATTACTTTAATTTAAAAGAAGCTGCCTTACTACAACTTACTGTATACTAGGTAGAGTTAAATATAGTAGAAATAGACTAGTTTAGCCTAAGTTAACGCAACAAAGAGAGACTCTAACTTTCTACTCTTACTTAGTAAGAGCTAAGTAAGAGAAGTCTTAGCTCTATATAAGGCCTTACTAACTTAAGACTCTTAGACTTAGCGTAGTTAGGTATTTTTTATAAGACTCTAGCTCTTAAACTTTTACTCTCTAGTTTAACTTTAGTAAGTTTCTAGAGTTTCTTTTAGTAGACCTATAGTCTCTAACAGAGCTAGATTAGAGTAATTTAGAGTAATTTAAGACTAACTATAGTATAAGTTCTTAAACTCTACTCTTATAACTCTTCTTAGCCTAGCTTAACCTATACACACTATACAAGACCTAATCTAGCCTATTTTAGTCTAAATTAACTTCTACAACACTTACGCCTATTATATTAAATAGTATTAATATTAAAGCGCTTAGTAACTTCTATACTAACTCTAATAAGTAGAGTATATAGCTTTACGTAGACTGTATAACTAGAATAGTAGAAGGTACCTTCTTTATCTTTAGAGAGCTCTACTATAGATTTCTAGTATTCTTAGAGAGTTTAGATATTCTAAGAAAGAGTATAAACTCTACTAACAACTCTAGCTGCGTCTATAAGGTCTATTACTATACTATCTACCTTATTATAAGTAAAGGCTATATTACTATAAGTAAAAGGCTCTTAGAAAGCTTAGATTAGACTAATTTAGCCTAATTTAGTCTTCTAAGAATACTAATAATAATCTTAAGACTATTATTACGCAGCTAAAGATTATCTATAATACTTCTAAGCTTACTAAATATAGTAAGGCTAAGTACTAGGCTTATACTCTAGCTAAAGCTCTTTATACCTACTTAGATTAGTAAGTACTTAGAAAGACCTAATTTAGGTTAACTTAGAGTAAAATAAGGCTAATAGTATTATAGCGCCTCTTTTACTCTATACGTAGTTAAGTTACGCCTCTATAATAGTAAAATCTATAATAATTATCTTTCTTAGTCTATAGTCTACTTCTACAAGAACACTAAGTCTAAGACTATACTTAAGGCTTATAAGTAAGTAGACTAGTTCTATATTAACTCTCTAGTAGCTAAGCAGCTTAATAACCTCTAGAATACTCTTAGTAGATATAGACGTAAGGTATGTAACTCTAATATAGGCTAATTTAGTCTAATTTAACTCTACTAACTCTAATAGTATAAGTATAATAACGTTAAGACTGTAATACTTCTAACTACAGCTAGAGCTACTAAGAAGAAGGCTAAGAATACTTAGCGTAACTACGTTACCTCTACTTATTCTACTATAGATAAGGCTAGTAAGGCCTAGAATAGAAAGAGTACTAAGTTAGCTAAAGAGGTTAATAAGGCGCGTCGTAAAGTCTAGAAACTTAAGCTTCTTTATTAGGTAATAGATTAATATTATCTAAGCTAAAATAGCCTAAACTAGGTTAAATTAGAGTAGGCAGAATTTAAGAGATATAGTTTAGTTTTTATAAACTTAATATAACCTAAAATAGGCTAATTTAAGGTAAGTATATATAGAGTTATATACTCTAGAAATGTATTCTCTTATTAGCTAGTAAAAACTAGCTTAACTTTACTAAATTTTCTCTATATCTCTCTTAGAATAATATTTCTAATTCTCTAGGAATTTTATAAGTTCTTTATATAGACTAATTAGTACTTAACTATTAAACTTCTCTATAAACTCTATAAGAAAAATTAAAGAAGAAAGTATTAGGCTAAATTAAGTTAAATTAACCTTAATTATTGTATCTGCTCTTACCTTACTTACGTTTCTTTTAACTTATTTCTCTTTTTTTTAAGAAGTTATTCTTAATACTTTAGTAGTGTAGTTAGCTACAGCCTACGTTTAGAGAGAATCTTATAATTCTTCTAGAACTTCTATAGAGTATTTCTAGAAATAAAGCTTCTAGGTTCTTAAGAATTCTTCTTCTTAGAGTAACTTCTCTACTTAATAAGGTATTTTTAGCTTCTAGAAGTATTCTATCTTCTTTTAATAATCTTTTCTACCTTATATATATTATTACTAAAACTTTATAGAATATCTACTATTAGAGCGTTTAGGTAAGAAATTAGAGTCTTATCTCTATAAGATTCTAATAAGAAGGCGTAAAAGATAGAATAGATATTCTAGAGGCCTAGGATATTAACTTTAAAGGCTAATAAGCTAACTTGTTCTTCTACAATTCTTAGTCTAATATATTTCTAATCTAGTTTCTTTCTAAGCCTTAATAATTTAATATTTTTATTAGATAGTAGTACTTTATTCTTTACTTTAAAAAGAATAAGTATTCTCTTTCTATTAGTGTATTATTTCTAATATGTATTTACTAATTTAATATTCTACTTATAGATCTACTATAGATTAATTACTTTTACTACTATTTTATATTCTAAGAGTAATTCTTCTTTACTTAGGCCTAAATTAGACTAATCTACTCTTCTTAAGTCTAAGCTAGTATTAGCTTAGAAGAGAGATATCTTTATAGTAGTATAAACGCTGTTATTATAGGCAAACTCTACTATTAGTAGCTATTATACTTAGTTATTCTGTTCTAGTAAATAGTAGATTCTTAGGTATTATTCTAGCGTTTAGTTCTATCTTTTAGTTTAGCTATTAGTCTTAGAGTAGTAAGTAGAGGTTAGAACTCTATAAGCGTTTAGGTAGTAGTTAAATATCTTCTAATACTTTACGTTTATTAAAGAACTTTAATCTAAGATAATATACTTTAGAACTCTATAAAGTTAGATAACTTTACGTATCTAGATATAAGCTAGATTCTTACTATCTTAGTCTATTCGCGCTAGAATATAGTACACTATCTTAGTTAGTTTATTAATAACTACTATTATAGTATTATAATTTAATCTAGATTAGCTGCAGTAAGGTAAGTTTGTAATAAAATTAAATATTACCTTTTTCTAGACTCTATCTAGTAGTAGTAGAGAAGTAAGAAGTCTATAAGAGTAATATTACGTACTAGTAGCTCTTTTACAGCGTAAGTAGGCTTAGTACTATGCATTAATCTCTTTAACTATCTTTTTCTACTTATACTAACATCTTACTTTCTTAAGTATCTTATAGAAGCTAAAGTAATCTACTATAGAGTTATAATAAGCTTCTTTAAGAGCTCTCTATTTCTTCTTAGAAGTTTTAAGATTAATAAGAGTATAACATCTTAATTTAAGTTAAATTAACCTAGTTAGAGGTACTCTATTCTTAACCTTATCTTTCTAAGAAGAAGAGTTCTTAGACTTAGTCTTTAAGTTAACTTCTTCTTCTAGAGCTGTAGGTAAGAATAGTAAAGCTTATTTCTTATTATAGTAAGCTTATATTACCTCTTATAAGTTAGGTTTATATTTAGACTTACTTTTTAAATAAGTTATAATAACGTTTACTAACACTACCTCTTATAAGTCTCTATTATGTAGTAGACCTTATATAAGTGCTATAAAAGTCTAATTATACTTCTATACAGAGTGCTAAGCCTCTACTATATAATTAGAGCGTTATAAGAGACTATCTGCAGAGTTTATAGCTCTAGAGTAGTACTCTAGAGAGAAATTATACTAGGTTAGTGTTAGGTAGGCTCTAATCTACTAGTAGTTTAAAGTTTTAGTCTCTATAAACTATTTAAGATTTATATAGTCTATTAAGATTTTAAACTACGTGCCTTTAAGGTAGTATTACTAATACTCTAAGCTTTTAACTATAGCTAGTAGCTTCTAGTTATAAGTATTATAATTATACTTAGCTTAGATTAACTTGCGTAAATAGAAGTTAATTAGCCTCTACGTTTCTAAATTAAGTTAATCTAAGCCTTCTTAGAGTATAAGTTAGCTTAAAATACTACAAATAGCTCTTCTAGATATATCTACTTCTACTCTTATCTCTCTACTTAGTTTCTAATATACTAGTATAGAGATATCTATAAAAGCTTACTTAAGAGCTCTAAAAGAAGCTTTTACTTCTTTACTTAAACTAATTATAACTAATTCTTCGCGCCTTTAAGTACGTCTACTCTTAGCTTAATCTAGCTTCTTTTAGGTTAACTTAGTTAGAGGTAGCACTAACTTTAAAAAGTTATATATAAACTACTTATAGTAGTTTATAAAGCTTATAAATACGCGAATATTACGTATAGTATATAGTATTAGCTATTCTATAATTATCTTAATTTAATTCTTATCTATATAGATACCTTTAGGCGTAACAATATAGTCTAGGTACTTAGTATACTAAGTATACTATTTATACTTTAAAAGCTTTATATACAGCTTTACTTTACGTAACCTTAATAGTACCTTCTTAATATAAGCTATATACTTCTCTTCTATCTTAGAAAAGATTAAGATATTATCTAAATAGATAATGCATGTTACGTTAACTAAACCTACTAATACTTAGTTAATATAGACCTAGAATTACGCAGAAGCATTTATAAAGCTAAAAGGTATTACTATATACTTAAAATAACTATATTTAGTATAGAAGGCAGTCTTCTACTTATTACTCTCTTTAATTTAGATTCTATAATATATATTCTGTACATCTAACTTAGAGTAATACTTAGCTACTACTAAGTACTCTAAGAATTCTGTAATTAAGAGTAAAGAATATTAATTCTTAATAGTTACTTTGTTTAAGCTCTAGTAGTCTACGCAAAGGCGTAAGAAGCTATCTTTCTTCTTTATAAAGAGAATTAGAGCTTCTACTAGTAACTTTAAATAATAAATCTACTCTCTTTCTAAGTATTTCTTTAGATACTTCTAAAGAATATCTAGCTTACTAGAAGAGAGGTTATATATAAGCTAGTAGAGTAGTTCTCTCTCTAGTACTAAATTAATAGCTAGATTATACTATAAGTGTTTAGTAAGTTCTTAAGCGTTCTTATCTAAGTAAATATTAGTAAACTCTTAATATTAAGAAGGTAGTTAGCTCTTATTAGTCTAGTTTAGACTACCTCTATTTATACTTAATACTAAGTACGTAAAAACGTGTAAAGTTAGATCTTATATACTCTTATTAAAGTCTTTTACCTTCTTTAGACTTACTTTAGCTACTAAGGCCTAATTCTTTACCTTTTTACTCTAGTAGAGCACTCTTTAAGCTATAAAGTTTAACTTTAAGTTATACATATCTATCTATAGTAAGCCTAGATAAATAGAAAACTTTTGTAGTGCGCACACTACAAAAGGCACTAGTTAGTATTTTACTTTCTTTTATAAATTAGTAATAGTAACCTCTACTATAGTAGTACTATCTAGAAGTATATTTATCTTATTTATAGCCTCTACTTCTAATAAGAGAAGAGAGTTAATCTTTAAGCCTAGTTCCTTTATAAAGAAGCTAGAAAGTAAGTTTAGTTCTAAACCTAAGTTAATTAGAGCTTTTTTATAATTAGAAGTCCTAATTCTTATTATTACTATTAGTATACTTTTAGAGTTAGCTTATCTAATAGTCTCTCTTATTAGGTCTTATAAGCTGCGCTCTAGTTAGGTAATATAAGTAAAGAGAAGAGCGCTTAGCTCTTTAACTTCTTCTCTTTTTCTATCTAGTTCTTCTTAGCTAGAGAGTCTGTCTTCTTCTTGTTAGTATATATATTTACTTTATACTCTACTTCTCTATATTAGTAATACGTAATATAAGTAGAATTAGACGCTAATTTACTCTTTAGAGTTAAATTAGCCTATTTAGAACTAGAATATTCTATATAATCTTTTCTCTACTTTTTAGAAGTTTTAGAGTTCTCTAGGTTACTAGCTACAGTTAGATATAGATAGCTAGTCTCTTTCTTTGCATTTTTAGGTTTTAAGAGTATATTATAGTGTAATTATTACTATAAATAATTAGTAAGATTCTTAACCTATATAAGAGTAATTTTATCTTTATCTTTTACTTAAGAGAGATTATTCTAGATCTTCTAACGTAGAGTAAAGGTATACTAAAGAATCTTATATTCTTTAAATACCTTCTCTTATAACTTCTTCTATAAGAGGCGTATAGCGTTAAGAAGCTTTATAGAAGACTTATTCTACTTCTAGTATCTGCAGTTTAAAGCTAAGTAGGTAATAGAGCAGCGCTCTATCTTTAAGTCTAGAGTATTAAGTATAACCTCTTTAAACTTCTTCTAAGTTAGCTAGCTTATTAGAATAGGTAGCTTAGTAGCTTCTATAAGACTAAATCTTATCGCATACGCTATAGGCGTAACTCTATTACGTACTTAGGCGCTCTATAATAACTTTAAAGGTTTAGAGATATATTATTCTCTAAAATTAATCTTTTGTTAGTTTATAGTAAATAACTAGAGAGTCTAGTTAAAGTAACGCTTACAGTTACACTCCTAGTAGTTAAACTAAGCGTAATCTTACTTCTTGTACTTCTCTAGCAGATTAGGTTATAGAAGTATAGTAGTTAGCCTTACTATAGGTGTAGTAGCAACAGCTAACTTAGCTACGTCTGTTAGAATAGTGCTGTAGTTACTAGCCTTATATTAGAGTTAATAATTCTTTAAGCGCTTTAATTTATTATATTAGCGCTGCTGTTTCTTCTAGAGCTCTAGTTCTTAGATCTAATAGTCTGTGTTAGACTTATACAGGTTGTTTTAACTTCTTTTAGGGCCTTCTAGCTTAATAAGAGAGTTCTCCTCTTCTTTTAAACTATTAGTACTTAGAGTAAGCGCCTAGTTACTAGAGGAATACAAAGTTTCTCTTATTAGAATGTTATTCCTAAGTTTAACAGCGCGAGGCTTAGAGGTATCTCTACTAAGAGTGTACAAGTCTGTTAGTAGAGATTAGGCGCTTATAGTATTGTAAAACGCTCTAGTATAACTAATAGAGTTAGAGCGATTTAAATGTAAGATAAGTAGGCTAATTAGTGCACTAGTAGCGTTAAGGCAGATAAATATAAATATATTGTCTCTATGTAAGGATAGACGAATCGCTAGAGAGTTCTCTAGCGATCCCTTGGCTTATATAGTGCTAGCACGCACGTGATAGGGACACGAAGGGCTCCGTGAGGCGCAGGCCTTACACCTCGCTTGTATGGACGCCTCGCTTGTAAAACACGTTACGCTAAAATTGAGGAATGGGTTGATGGCATGTTGTTTCACAGCTGACAGAACTGCCACTTTAGCCAGACAGCCCCGAGTACGCTATTGATTGCGTGCACGTACTTCCAGAGCTCGTGAGTCGTTTGTACTGTAGTGAACTGGGAATGAGGCTAGTTGTAGACCCTGACTGCTTCTGAAAATAGCCTAACGTCAAAAGTTTCTAAGCCCACATCTATCTTGTGGAGACCCTTCAACACCACGCTTCTAATCTGAGCCCGCAGCTCTAAAAAGTAGCTATGGAGCGGTTCAGGTCGCACACCATTTGGATAGCTCTGCACACTATTGGCATTTTTTTGTTAGCAGCCACCAAACTAGAGCTGTAGTAGGCACAACCTGGTCTCAGGGCCTTTTGTTGCGCGATCATAGCTTGTGTTAAGAGACGGATTGGCCGACAAGAGACGGGGTAAAGCTCGACGAGGCTCATTGGTAGGAATGTCGTCACCCTATAAGATACTTTGACGGCTTCAGCACGTACAGATGCTGTGTGAGTACGTTCAATGGCCGGGTTCGGGCTCCCCAGACTTGCAAGCGCCTGCAAGACAACTACAATGGGGTTTGGAGCAAGGGATGATCCTTGGGGTAACGTTGATCTGCACCACCGGATGCGCGATCACGAGGGCTGGTCGGACAGGAACCCGGTCAGGATGTCCTGTCGTTACACCAATAACTTGAGCTGACAGGACCTCCTGTCAAGCTTCAAACATGGCCGGACTGAGGCGCAAGCCAAGACCTGCCATGTTGTGAACGAGGTCAACGCTCAGCTGGTACTACACCAAACGATGCCTTGCGTCCAACTACTCGCTGGCACGGAAGTGTCCTGCAGAAGGCACGCTGGATGACATGCACATCATCCTGGAGCGATCATCGAGATGCATACGCAAATTGAATGCTCAAGCACGAGGCTGCGCCCGAGGATCAGAGCCGCGCGTGGTGGGAGCAGGCGATGCGGAGCAAGGCATGCTCATGCTCTGGACAAGCGCGAGGAATGTGCAATGACGCCAAAGAATCGCGCAGATGTCGGTGAGACTGGCAAACCGGCGGAGTGCTTTGCACAGCACCGTTGTTGAGTTGACTCGCCCGGCAGATCATGCCAGTGAGGCGAATCTGCGCAGCACCCCTGGTCCAGTGCAGCATCCGCTACTGCCTCGTTGCAGGGCATCGATCCGTCATGGCAGTATTCTTAGGCTTGCTGATGGATGGCGAAGGCGCAACGCCGTCTCTCACGGTCGTGCGCGGGAAGGATGCTCGTCAGTGTCGTCGTCGCCGTCTGTCTGGCGGGCTGCCGATACGACATGGTGTTCAAGTTCAAGTTGCTGCAGTACCAGCACCCATCTACACAGTACAAGCATATATTACATGGCATTGCTTCTTCTGTCCCGCAAGAGTCTCCACACGCTGATCAGGACCCCGAGTCTAACGCTTATCGAAGGAGGGGTTGCCTCGATAGGCGACGCCAGTGCCGGGCGACGACGATATGGCGACACTCGAGCGTGCAGCGCCTGCTGAGTGGCCCAGCCCGCGAGGCGTCAGCTGGCGTGCGTTGGACAGCACGCCCAAAGCGGCCGCCATGGTGAGGTTCTCCGGGGCGGTTCATCGTCTACCCCGTCACGCCGTCTACCACGCTTCCTCGCCTGCAAAGTGAGCCCCGCGTGAAGCAACCATCCAGCAGCACACGTTCCGCCCCGTGCAGCGTTCGTCTGAAGCGTTGCTGGCGGCTGCACCCATCAGGGTTTTCCGTCGCGCGCGCTCGATTGCGAATCGCGCGGTCCGCTGCAGCGCGTGAGGCGCTACTGGCCGCCAGCAGCTGGTGCAGCCAGCGATTGGGCGTGTGGGGCTGGGAGTTGCATCTGCTTCACCGACTTTTGCTGCGCGCTTTTGGTGTAGCGCTCTTGGCGGCGCCGGCGACACTTGAGGGCCCTCGCCCGCTTACTGCCTCACACCGCTTACGATCTCAGCTCAGAGAGGCTGAGCACACTCACCTCGACCACCACTCCTCCTCCGTGCAAACATGGAGAACCAAAACATCGACTTCGACGGCACCCTCTACCAGCCCGAGGGTGTCTTCGACTCGACCTTCGACCCCAGCCGCCAGACGTTCAACTTCACCCACCAGACGTGGCCCATCCCGCTGTCGCCCGGCACCATGTCCCAGCAGCAACACCACCCGCACCAGCAGCACCACGATGGCTCCCAGCAACACCACCACCACCATCAGCAGCGCCGCGTCAACACCGTCGCCGCGTCCACCGCGCACAACAGCATGCCCACCACCACGGGCACCATTGCGCCGTTGCAGACCATGGGCCTCGACTTCCCCGCTGCCATGCAGGCCATGAACCCGATGCTGGCCAACTGGATCAACTTCAACACCGACGGCTTCCCCCAGGACCCCTTCACCCAGAACGCCATGGGCATGGGCGCCGACTTCAGTGCCACGTACGGCGCGCCGCTGCAGTCGTCGCCCGTCGAGTTTCCCATCAACACCTCCCAGGCCGCCATGCTGACTTCAATGAGCATGGCTCCGTTCACCATGATGCCCACCACCATGGACATGTCCCACATGAGCGCCGCGCCCCTGCAGATGGCCGACTTCCAGCAGGACTTTACCAACATCTCGAGCGGCCCGGACTTCACCGCCTCAAACGCAGCGACCGCTAGCGTGTCCACGGGCTCGCCCGGCGAGCAGTGGATGGAGATCCGTTCGCTGTCCAGCAGCGACAACGGCTGGGTCGACATCGGCCACCGCAACTCGTACGACTTCTCCGACAACTCGGCCATCATCTTCAACCCGGCCCAGTCGCTCTCTCTGCACGTCCGTACCAATTCGGACTCCACCAATTCCAACCAGTCCGACGCGCCCAGGTCCGCGCACTCCATGAGCAGCTTCGAGGAGATCCACTTCCCCATGAACTCGCCGCAGTCCGAGGCGGAGAACACGCTCGATCTGGTGCACTCGCACACGCACCACGACAACTGCAACCATGGTCATAGCCACAGCCATGGCCTCCCCATCGAGCAGGACTTTGCCAACTACATCTCGCCGCACCAGTCCGTCAGCCCGCCCATGGGCCGTGTCGAGCCTATTGTCATCAAGCAGTCCGATTCGAACACGACTTCTCCAACCTCGTCTGCCGTCAGCTCGCCACCTTCTGCAGCCCGCCGGAAGAAGTCGCCCACGGGAGCAAAGCCAGCGAAGACAATTGTCAAGAAGACGCCCGCTCACACCACCAAAAAGGATGCCACGGGCGAGAAGCGCGTGGGCCGGCGGCGGGGTCCGTTGAGGCCAGATCAGCGGCTGCAGGCCCACGAAATCCGCAAACTTCGTGCATGCTTGAGGTGCAAGTTCCTGAAAAAGACTTGTGACAAGGGCGATCCGTGCGCTGGTTGTCAGCCATCCCACGCGCGTCTGTGGCAGGTACCCTGCACGCGCATTGACATCAAGGACATCGCCTATTTCATGAAGGATTGGAAGGCCGACTACGAGCGTCATGTCAGCCTCGGCTTTTCCATTGGCAACATCAAGGGCTTCTCCCCGCAGGAACGACCCATCTATGTCACCCACGGCTACGGTCACTACCTGCCCATCATGGCCCGCGAGGTCTATGTCCGCGACGAGAAGTGCTTCGGTGTCGACTGGTTCGAGACGCTCAACGGGCTCCACTTTGAGATCAACACCGCCAAACTGTCCGCGGGCATGGAAGGCATCTCGCGCGCTCACCTCTCTGACTACCTCGATCGTCACATTGATGGAGGCTTTGAGAGCTTTGTCGACGAATACTTTGAGGGTACATACTTCGTCACGGAGTTGCTCAAGACTGCCTACCGCTACTACTGCCGGGAAAAGCTTCCCGTTATCCGCAAGGCATTGAAGCTTGTCCTGGCCTACAACCTGACTCTTCACGTTACCATGGTCGAAGGTCTTGGTGGCGAGGAGGAGGTCAACCTCGGCAAGGTCGAAGATCAACAGTCCAAGTTCTGCGGTAAGACTGTTGCACCCGTAATGATCAACTTCCAGGTCAAGTGCGCATTGGCCGACATGTGGCGTGAGCTGCAAAAGGATGTGCTCGAGGAGCTTTCTTCCTTGTATCAGTCTGTCTACAGTGGCGATAAGCTGAAGAATTGGCCCACCATCTTCATGCTCGCTGCCATTCTTCTTGCAGTATGGGAGCTGATTCAATTCGATTGCAACTACCGCGTTCCCGATCTCGGTGCTGTCAACACCTTCTGCTCCGAGATGGAAGGCACTCCAGTTGGTGTCATTGTCGGTCTCTTCTCTGCCATCTCCCAGAAGCTACCTGCCTTCACTGAGTGGGACTCACGCAAACACCACCACCTTCTCAACTCGAACCCGGCGGTTTGCGACGCCATGACCGAGGTCCGGGCGCACGTCACCAAATATGGTATGCTTGAAGCTTCACGTATTCTTCATCTTCCACATGCTAACTTTATCGACAGAGGGTTACCTACGCTCAAGAAGCGACTGCAAGTTTGACCGCCAGGACTTCGATTCGTTATCGAACAAGTTCCTCTCCAAGCTCGTCATTCGCGCCAACTAGATCGCTCCACCTTACTACCCTTACCTAATCTGGCCGGCTGCATCCTATTCTTCTGTCCGCCATTCCTAAACCTCTTCATCAACCGACCGACATCCCGCAGCTCGCTGTCACGGCACCACAACACGATCGCTCCATGATTTCACGTGTCCGATGTTTGTCATGTAACGGCTGACGACCCTCAAAAAACGATGAACGACCTGTCTTTGCATTACTATTTTTTTGCGATTCCCCGGCGTCTCCTGGAAGCCAAGTTAGCGATCATTGTCCGGATCCCCACCACCTACTACAACACGCTCCTTTTGTGCGACACCGGACACTTTCCTTCTCAAGCTCTATTTTGACCTACACTGTTAACAATTTTAACGGCTCACGATGGTCCACGACTGATGGCCACGACCTCATTTGACCTTGTTTTCTTCCGGTGCAGAACACTGGTTCTGCGTAGCCGTTGTTTCATTTTACGATTTGGAGATATGCCGTCATAGTTGCATCTGAATGTTGGATGTAGCTTCTCGCCATGTCTTACAAAATGTCATGTTCCATTTTTCTTATGATTGTGTTATTGGCATAGCGAGCAAGCAAGCAAGTAGCTTGAGTTTATGACGGCATCCTGGATACAAGAATTGCCCGATTTATTCCCTTCCGGCGAGGAGACGTGTATCTATGGAGCGTGTTTGGAGAATAGGAACTATCATTATTATCTCTGCATCGGCTTGGGTGCCACTGAAGCCGATCTATTTTCGGGGTGTAGCGGCACGAAGATAGTCCTCATCTAGAAATTACATGATGTTCAACCGTGAACAAGCCGTCTGTGCCATCTCGAGCAAGGCGGTCATTCAAATTGGCGTTTCATCTGCGCATCCCACACCACACTCCTGCCCGGGAAAACTCATCCCACACACACCGCCCATTTCCGCAACCCGATAAATTCCGCACCAGCGCTCCAGCCGCCACCAGTGCGTCGATCAGCCGCCTTGGCCAAGTGTCTAACTGTGAGTTGGGAAGGTGGACCGCGGGGAGGTGTGTCTCACGCTACTGAAAGCGCTGCTGCGGAAGTGGGCCTGGTCGGTTTGTGCCTGGCTATATTTCGCTCTGACATTGCGGGGCATTGAGGTGCGTCATGCTCAAACCAGCCGAGCGAAACTGGTGTTTTCAAGCTTATGAGACATGGTGGTGCACAATCTAAGCAGAAGAAGACAATGGTCGTCGAAAAATGTGAGACATAAGCATCCTTCATAGTGAAATCATTGCTTGTCGCCAATGCAGGGTGCAGCTGACACGACCGGGATGCCTTTGATGATTATATTAGCATACCGCCTCCGCCAATGTAACATTGTCCTCGCCGAGTTCAAAGGAATTACTAGGGGTAGCATAGATCGCTTGCCAAGATCAAGTCGACTCAAGATTATCATTTCAAAAGATCATAGCACCTCAAACAAACTGCGGAGCAGAGCAGTACAATGCAATGACTCAACCTCAATTGGTACTTGATTTGCTAGCATCACATGATACTTTTGTAGTGTCTCTCTCCTACCATGCTACGCCGGATCAGAAACCCTGCCTCTCTTTGGGCACGTACGCCTCCTCGAGATACTTGGCGTCTTCGTCGTTCAACTTGAAGTGCACATTTTGCACGGCTTCTTCAATCCGTTCCTTGCTACTAATGCCAATGATGGGACACACACCCTTCTTGATGCACCACGCAGTGGCAATACAAGCCATGCTAACGTTGTGCTTCTTTGCTACCTCCTCCACACGCTCTATGATTTTCTTGTCGGTTGCAAACTCACGCTCATAGACGAGCGCGCTGACGAACTTGTCCGTCTCGGCGCGCTTGGACGAGCGGTCGGACCAGGGTCTGGTGAGGGCACCGCGGGCAATTGGTGACCATGGGATGAGGCCTACACCCGTGTCTTGACAATACGGGATCTGCATATGATGAGCTCGACTACTGGTCTGTTGAAAGGCAAAGGGAAAGGCCTACCATTTCGCGCTCCTCCTCGCGGTAAATGAGGTTGTAATAATTCTGCATGGAAACAAACTTGTGCCATCCATGTTTCTCTGCAATGTTCTGCAGCGTCTGAAACTCCCAGGCAGCCATGGAGCTTGCGCCAATGTATCTGACCCAGCCCTTATCAATCACGTCGTTGAGAGCCTTCATGATCTCCTCCCGCGGTGTGCTACGATCCAGCCGATGGATTTGCAGAACGTCGATGTATGTACCGAGCCGCTCGACGCTCCTCTCCACGGCATCGAAGATGTGTTTCCTGCTCAACCCGACTTCGTTCACTGTCTCGCCATCGTTGGTGGTCGAAAGGGCAATAGGTCGGCCCGGGTTGGACTCGTCGACTCCGAAGTAGCATTTTGAGAGGATGACGACTTTGTTCCGCGGGATGTTGTACTGCTTGAGCGCCTTGCCGATGATCCTCTCGGACACACCGTGCGAGTAAATGTCGGCCTGTCGGAGGTGCCGCTGTTAGCTGGAGCGACGGAGAAAACACAACATGAGCGATACGCAAAACTTACTGTATCCCAAGTGTTGATGCCACATTTGTAGGCATGCTCCAGCAACGGCAGGCTGTCAGCCTCGTTCAAGACCCATGGTTGCCACTCGCTTGAGCCGTAGCTCATCGCACCTAGGATGATCTTGGAGACCTTGAGGCCGGACTTGCCCAGGCTGATTGATATGTTAGCTGTGTTGCGCTTGACCTGTATACCGCCTCATCAGAAGTAGCGACGGACATACTTGACGTATTCCATCTTCTTATCAGCCATTGTCGCCCTCGAATCGGTGGAGAACAGATGTTCTTCGTCGCCGATGCAACTGAGAGGCAATCTGCGTCTGCGTGGAATGGTGCGGGATGATAGCTCTTTATGTTCGATATGGAGTTTGCCCTTTAGCCTTTGCCCTTTGCCCTGAGGGTCTAGGTCGATATCACTCGTGCCAATTAGAGAGAGGGTTACTTACTGTAATGCCTTGTCAATGCTTCACCTTCTTCAAGTGATGTTGCCCGTTCCACAATTACTGTGGAAATAATCGGACATAGTTCGTAAACCCGGAGCGGGGTATACTGAAGCTGGCCGGGGCAAAGAGCACTAGTCTCCGACGTCGACAGCAACGAGGGCGTTTGATGAAAAGGAAATAGCATCCCCAAGAACCTGGAGATGCAAAGATGTATTCAGCTGTGTTCACAATGAGGATCCAGGCCTACAGACAGCATCGGTGTTACAACGTAGGAGGTTGTTGATCATCAATCATGGCGACTGTCACGATGCACGGGAATGAGTGTTGGAGAGACAACTCTCAGCCCGAAGGCATGCTTCTTGCATTGATGGAAGCCTCGGCGGCCATGTGAACTATGAATAAAACTCCTCATGATCAAGCCCATAGGCCGCGATCATACCGTAAACGCCGTGACAGGGACCATCAAATATCTACTGTCCGCCACGCAGACGCAGCACCAAATGCAGAGTCGACTCCTTCTGAATGTTGTAGTCGCTCAGCGTTCGGCCGTCTTCCAACTGCTTACCAGCGAAGATGAGACGCTGCTGGTCAGGCGGGATACCCTCCTTGTCTTGGATCTTCGATTTCACGTTGTCAATAGTGTCGCTCGATTCCACTTCCAATGTGATGGTCTTTCCGGTTAGGGTCTTGACGAAGATTTGCATACCACCGCGCAGACGGAGCACCAAGTGGAGAGTGGACTCCTTCTGGATGTTGTAGTCTGAGAGAGTACGGCCGTCTTCGAGCTGCTTGCCAGCGAAGATGAGTCGCTGCTGATCCGGGGGAATACCCTCCTTGTCCTGGATCTTTGACTTGACGTTGTCGATCGTGTCGGAAGACTCAACCTCCAATGTGATGGTCTTGCCAGTGAGTGTCTTGACGAAGATCTGCATACCTCCACGCAGGCGCAGGACGAGATGTAGAGTAGACTCCTTTTGGATATTGTAATCGGAGAGGGTACGACCATCCTCGAGCTGCTTGCCGGCGAAAATCAAGCGCTGCTGATCCGGGGGAATACCCTCCTTGTCCTGGATCTTTGACTTGACGTTGTCGATCGTATCGGATGACTCAACCTCAAGGGTGATGGTCTTGCCGGTGACTACAAGTGGTGTTAGTGGGACCCTCAGTGTGCGCAAGATTGGGTGGCAACTCACGAGTCTTGACGAAGATTTGCATGCCTCCACGAAGGCGAAGGACGAGATGGAGTGTAGACTCCTTCTGGATGTTGTAGTCGGACAAGGTGCGACCATCCTCAAGCTGCTTGCCGGCGAAGATCAAGCGCTGCTGGTCCGGAGGGATGCCTTCCTTGTCCTGGATCTTGCTCTTGACATTGTCGATGGTGTCGGACGACTCTACCTCAAGGGTGATCGTCTTGCCGGTAACTACGCTTACTGTTAGCAACCTGCGATGAAGCGTGAAAGGCCGATGGCGGCGGTGACATACGGGTCTTTACGAAGATCTGCATGGTGACGGTGTGTATATGCTGTGTCGTGTCTTGTAGAGTAGTGTGGGTGTGGGTGAGGGTGTGCAGCGTGTGCGTGGGTGAGGTTGAAGGCGGGATTGTGGGGTGGAAGAGGGATCGAGAGCAGAGGGCGGCGAGGTCTTATATGGAGGAGGGCAGGCGACAGGCGGCAGGCGGCAAGCGTGAGGCTGTGACGCTCGCAAACGGCCCGTGCGAATCAGAACAAGGCAGGAAGCTTCCGCAAGGTTCCAGCACCAGCCGCCACTCACGTTTGCTTGCTGCTATTAATCATCTGCGCCTCTCACCACGGCACTCGAATCTGCCTTTACTCGCCGCAACACCGCCTGCACACCATCGTCGGCGTGCTGCGTGCTCCCTTCACGGCCGGTCCAGATTGCGAGCTCGCAGCGTCCCCGCTTCCGTTATCGCGCGCTAGGACCATGTGACGTATCCGAACAGGCAACTGCGCCTCCAGACCGTGCGGTACTCACGTCTCCGCCCTTCACCAACGACACTTTCGTGGACAGAGGCAGTGGCGGGTCGTAGCCAATGGCGCAGCTCGCCGAATCAACCTCTGGGAGTAGCCATCTTGAGAACTGCATTGAGGCCTCAGGCCACATGCCCTTATGTCGCCACCACGCTCACTGATTACGGAAGACTGCTGACGTGCAGCGCGTCGTACCCATGCAGTATTGACCTGGCCGACGACTTCTTGCAGGGTTAAAAGGAGCGCCACCTTAACCGTTGTCAAGCTATTAGTACAGATGGGTTGCGTTGATGCTGCTGTAGACGCGGTCGCTGACACAACACGCCTGCGCCACTGGTGCCACCTTGGTGTGACTCCACCAAACTTCTCCCATGTTTTGCTTCCCCACCAGCGATCGGGACCGATTCCAAAGTACTCTCGAGATACGAACTGTGCGTAATGCGATTATAATTGCTCTTGAAGATGTCAACGCGATTGTGCGGTTGCGGCGCACTCCGACACGAGGGCGTTGACGTCACAAGGGCGTCGCGAAGTGCACCTTCTTTGTGCCTTGTGTGTAGTACTGCTGTTTCTTTCCTTCAATCCTGCAGACCTCAGCAAAATTCAGTCGACCGGCAAAAAGCCCTAACCGCCACTCGGGGTCCATATTCGGTACCGCCTCACAATGACTACCCCAGCGCTGACCAACCCCTCCATCACCGCTGCGATTTGTGCTCTCGAGCACCGTGCATGGGCAGCTCTCTGCAAGTCCGGCGAAGAGCTACTTCCTCTTCTTGCTGCCAACCCCGTCATGGTATTTCCGGGCGACTTTCTCTTGACCACAGTCTCTTCGCCCACTGTACACGAAATGTTGCAGGGCTCCAACTTCACACCATGGAAGTCGTATACTCTCAGTCACGATGAGGTCTTGCCACTCGGCACAGACAGTGCCCTCATATACTACCGGGTAGAAGCGACGAGGGGCGAGGAGACATTTCGCGCCATCTGTTCGAGCGCGTGGGTCTTGGATGGAGATGACAAGCAGGGAATCACAGGAGGCTGGAAGATGGCGAGTCATCAGCAGACCTTGATTTGATATCAAGCATGGATGATGGTTTTGAAAGGGATCCAAGGCGGTGGGTGTTGATAACACATAGCATTACTTGCGCAGCAAAAGTCTCTGGAATGATAGTAAAAATTTAACCCGGTTCTTATGTGGTCGGACCAACATATAAAACCTAGACGGACGAAACCGAAGAGCTTGGTCCCGAATTAGCGGTCCGAAGTGCGAGATCGCGATGTTTGTCGCGTGGGAATGCGCACTAAAGTTAGTGGCCGTTGAGTGACGTATGGATCCTCCACTTTTCGCGTGTATGCCCTCCGTCCCCAGTATGGGAATCTTGCAAACCCCAATTGTAGACTGATCGACTCTCATGCTGATCTCCAGCCTCAGCCAGTTTCCCCGATTCCATCTGTCAGTTCTAGCGCCAGCCCGAATTTTTGTCTCACGCAACATGGTTAGCGCAACCAGTTATGCTGCAGCTGTCAGCACACCCAACGGAACGCTTCGTCAGCCTCAGATCCAGGCAAGGGCTTGTTCGGATCCAGACCTCAGGTCATCGTTCGAATTGCAGACAGAAAAAAAACCACAGACGAAGCCTCAACGTCCGGGAGCTGGAATTCGATCCAAGACTAGTTTTCGAGGCTGGGCTTCGAAGAAAGGGCAAGATTCTGCAGATAGGGAGAGAGGTGTCGTCCGCGAGGTGCAGCACAGTCATGAGACAAAATTGGAGCACAAGCCGAACACGGGCGGAGCAGAGGAACATGTTTATGTTCTCACATTGAAATTGGAAGAGAGTCTTTCGCGGCCCATGAATGAAATGCGGCAGGAGTTTTTCCCAAAGAAGATCAATAGAACACCCGCCCACCTGACACTGTTTCACGCTCTGCCACACTCACACATGGACGCCCTCGAACAAAGCCTTGTACAACTATCAGCCAGCACAAGGCCATTTCAAGTTACCACTGGAGGACCATTTCGGATGCGCAAAGGAGTCGGGGTAAACGTCGATGCTGGCTACCAGAAGATGAAGGAGTTACATGGCCATCTGAAAGCCCAGTGGATGCCCTTCCTGAGCGAGCAAGATCAAGGAGGCTTCCGTCCGCACTGGACAGTCATGAACAAAGTCGACGAAGAGGAGACGGTAGAGCACGCCTTAGCTACAGTACGCAGGGAACTGTCCCAAAGCACCAAGGAAGGACATGCCATCGGTCTGGAGTTGTGGAAATATGATCGCGGTAATTGGATCTGGACCAAGGAGTATACTCTTGGTGATGAGAAGAGTCTCGCGCGGACTCCAATGGCATTCGCAGGCAGTGGGAAGGCGTCCACTTCGTCTACAAATGGTGGTTCCAGCCAGCAATCGCCAACAGGTGGGTCCGGCAAGCGACCAGGATTGATGAAGCGGGGAGGCAGTGTAGCCGACGCCTGGAAGTCGATGAGCTTCCGTAGAAAGAGCTAAGCTTTCGATAACGTGCCGCATTGCCGTCTTTCTTGACGTAGGCGCGGTGTTACTACGGCCTGACTTCAATGGATTCATGGAAACCTTCCAGGAACGGTAGTGTGGCGACTTGACTGGGGCGGAAGTATCACTGAGTGACGCAGCCACAATCTCGAGTAGAAACCCTGTGCCTATATGAACTGTCACTTATGGTATACATTGGCCTTGCATGGAGGCGTGCCCCTCGATGCAGAGAATCTGCCAACGTAGTCCGGCCTTTCCTGCAGTAGAAGTAATTCTATGCAGTACTTGAAGATCAAGCCTTGTCACGTGCAATGAGCATAAAAGCAATTTCGAGGGCTCCGCAACGACCGAGGATGTGTGAGACTTCACTCCCGAATTCTTTGAGACAAACCAAGGCAGAATGGGCTTGTAAAACTTTCAACCGATTGTTGTTTGAGGATGTAGCAGGCGGTGGCGGTGCGGTCGCATTTGACTCTCGATGGCATGGGCATGTTCCCATGAGCTTAAAATACCTCGCATTTGCCTCGTGTAGAGGGTATAGTCAGCACCTCGTGAGCAGGTGGAGACCGTTGTCGCCACGTCAATGCAACACGCGTCGTACTCAAGATGGCACCGTGTCGAACATGGTGAGGACACAGTGTGGGAGCAGTGGCAGGTACTGCCGAAGTTATGCGCGCCCTGAGACGAGTGCAGTGCTTGTCTCTCCGTGCCGAGGTCATGCGTGCTACAGCGCCTAGAAGGGCAGCAAATGAGGTGTGGCGCCCACTGGTCTGTTCTACGGCTCCCCCGAATGAGGTATAAAAGACAATAGCCAGCCACAGATCAAGGCTGCAAGGGCGAATGCTGTGCGCGCGCAACTACCAGCCAGGCGTGACCAAAAGATTCTGATCTCGAACGCCGCCAATTTCGCATGTAGCAGCACGTGGGCGCGGGTTCAGGAGACCTGGCGCAAGGCGGTGACTGGAGCTGCGGATGGACTGGCCCGAATAAACCGCCTGTACCATGCGCAATGGCGGCAGCGTACCTCGTGATGGCGTTACAGCCAGCGGAAGTTGTACGATGTCACCCCAGGACATGGCGACGAGCGCCCAGATTAGCAGCGGACGCGCTGAGCGATCAGGGCCTAGAGGGTACGGGCGGCGTTGCAAGGGGCCGGTGGAGCGTGGGAGCGAAGAAAGGGGAATGGGACCCTGCTTGGCGGGCCCTTTTTGAAGCTAGGGAGAGAGAGGTGCACTAGGGCCCAGTCGACTTTTAAGAACAAGCTGGCCTCACTACACCGGCTCTTTGACTTCGACTGCCTGTATCAACTGCAATTCTCGAGTGCACTGCATAATTGTAGTCCACATCAACCACACGCCACTCGCTCTGCTGTGTTGAAGACCCAATCGCTGTCTTCAACCCCACAACCGCAATATTCCTGAACTTGCCCTGCACACCGCACCACCGCCAACATGAAAGGTACGCCCTGCCAATTGCTCTTCCGCCGTGGTAGCTCACATGCCGCCCAGCCATCATTCTCGTCGGAGGGTTTGGAACCCGTCTGCGGCCTCTGGTAAGCTGCTTTTGCCCGTGTTTCCTCGCAAGCCCCTCCATGGCTATCAGACGCATGACTAACAAGCGCAGACGCTCACATACCCCAAGCCACTCGTTGAGTTTGCGAACAAGCCCATGATCCAGCACCAGATCGAGGCTCTCGCGTCCGCCGGCGTCACCGACGTCGTCCTGGCTGTCAATTACCGCCCAGAAATCATGGCCGAGGCACTCAAGACGGTGAGCACACCTCCAGAGTACATACAGCACGGAGCACGTCACTAACGCCCTACAGTACGAGAAGCAGTACAACGTCAAGATCGAGTTCTCTGTCGAGACAGAGCCCCTCGGCACCGCCGGTCCCCTCAAGCTTGCCGAGCGCATCCTGGGCAAGGACGACTCGCCCTTCTTCGTCCTCAATGCCGACGTCACCTGCGACTACCCCTTCGCCCAGCTCGCAGAGTTCCACAAGCAACACGGCGGCGAGGGCACCATTGTCGTGACCAAGGTCGAGGAGCCGTCAAAGTACGGTGTCGTTGTCCACAAGCCCGGCTCCGCCTCGCAGATTGACCGCTTCGTCGAGAAGCCTGTCGAGTTCGTCGGCAACCGCATCAACGCCGGCATCTACATCCTCAACCCCTCCGTCCTCAATCGCATCGAGCTCCGGCCCACCTCCATCGAGCAGGAGACGTTCCCCGCCATCGTCAAGGATGGCCTGCTACACTCGTTCGATCTCGAGGGCTTCTGGATGGACGTCGGACAGCCCAAGGACTTCCTTTCGGGCACCTGTCTATACCTCTCTTCGCTGTCCCGCAAGAACTCGAAGCTGCTCACCCCAGCATCAGAGCCCTATGTCTACGGCGGCAACGTCTTGATCGATCCATCAGCCAAGATTGGCAAGAACTGCCGCATTGGCCCTAACGTCACCATCGGCCCCAACGTCGTTGTTGGTGATGGTGTTCGCCTACAGCGATGCGTCATCCTCAAGAACAGCCGCGTCAAGGACCACGCGTGGGTCAAGTCGACCATTGTCGGCTGGAACAGCACCGTCGGCAAGTGGGCGCGTCTCGAGAACGTCACTGTGCTAGGTGACGACGTGTCCATTGGCGATGAGGTATACGTCAATGGCGGCTCCGTCCTGCCCCACAAGTCCATCAAGCAGAACGTGGACACACCCTCGATCATTATGTAAAATGCTCGAGCTTTCACATTTTTTAAGATGGGCAGGCAAGCACTTACGTCCTTTAATGGTTCAGTTACTTCTTGTAAATTCTGGTCTTACGGATTGGCCGCACTGCATATAGATTGCAAGTGTTTCCCGGCGTTATTCCTTCTCTTAACTCACAGCATTGGTCACAAAAGCGGAAGGATCTGGCTGCGAGCATGGAACTTTGGTGGCCATGCCATTTGGGCATAAAGGCCAATTTGTTATATCTCCACATCCTGGACCCTACTTCAGGATTTGAACGCGAGCGAAGTCAAATGAACAATCAAGAAACCACAAAACCTGCTGCCACGACTGTGTCTCCCTGTGATATGCGACCGGGGCCGAGTAAGCGCTGCGTTACGTTTCTGGAAAATAAGCAATTGAGTCATAGTTCGGTGTTTGGCAAACTCCGTAGAGTTATACGTACGTCATTGCGCGAACAGGCGGAGCGCATGATGCAGAATTGTGATACATACTTCGTCCGGAATACAAAGCAACCGCGTGCGAACAATCAATCTAGCCGCCGGAGCGTGGACAGCCCAAAAACAGAAACGACTGTCACAAGCGCCGACGAGCAAAACATCGTCATCAACAGTGATCTCCTGCAGCTCCTGGCTGAGGTTTATCTCTGTAGTACCGTGGGCGGTAGACTCTCTCCAACAGTCGGCCACGGGTGCTTGGGATATAGCATGCCCAGCCTCCATGTCTTCCAGCGCCTAGTTGGGGTTCCAGAGCCCGATAGTCTTTTTACTGCCCAGGCCGTCCAAGACTTTAAGGTGGCCTGCACCAATGTCGTAGATGAGCCCATGTAGAGTAAGGCCACGCTCGCTGATGGCTCTCCTGATAGCAGGATGCTGCTTCAACACCTCGATTGACTGCTGGACATTGAGCTCTGCGACACGAGTAGCTCGCGCATCATCGTCAATAAGCCTTTCTAGTTCGGTTCTGTGCTTTCGTCGCAGCCTGTGTGGCATGATTAGCGAAACCGCATGATGCACACGGCCGCTCGGCCGAGGTTGCAGCCAGTAGCACTCACTCTCTGATGGGGTGTAGCCATGAGTTCAGCGTCACCCCCAAGTCGGCGTCACCCAGCGATGCAGCTGCGCCTCCGCACTTAGTATGCTGCAAAGCCACGGAGGCCAAGTCAGTATAGCACTCGAAAGTTAGGACAAGACTCATCAATCAATGTCGTTGATAAAGTAGAGTAAAAACAGGACAACGTACCCTGTCTAACGTCAGTAATATATCACGAAGCAGAAAGGGAATAGAAGCGGTGCTCTGATTTGCCACAAGTATGATTGACCACGTCAGTAAACCAAGATAGGGTGACGAGGTCAGTCGAGAGTGCACAAAGGCAAATAGCCACTTCGTACCCGAGTTTTACGTACCCACAGACGACCACCTTGTTCACCTTGAGATGTGCGACGGCATACTCCACGACGCTTGCAGAGTTGACGTCGTTAGCATGCACCGTGTTTGCAATATTCCGGTGGACGAAGATGTCGCCTGGTCTGCCGTTGCACACAGTTGTCTCTGGGACGCGGCTGTCCGCGCAACCTATCCACAGGATCTCGGGCGCCTGGCCCTTTGCGAGCTCCGAGAAGGCATTCGGATCTTTCTCGGTGGTGTGCTGGATGTAGCGGCGGTTCCCCGTGATCAAGTTGTCGAGGGGATCTGAAAATCAGGTGAGTTGTGCATGTTCTGAAATGGCCTTAATCCTTGACCACGCCTTGGCTGGGATCATTGTGGGCAGATGCGACGGCCACCTGGGCCCACAAACAACATAAAGTCCTTCGCTGCCCCAGGCTCTGTCGAGTTGTTCGATTCGCATTTTTTAACCACGCTGTGCACTTCTCCACCCACAGCACGGAATTGATACAAGAATTGTTGACATACCTATGTAGGTCGCCATGATTCAGATACCACACTAAAATACGACTGTTGAGCGCCGAGCGACAAAGAGAGAAATATCTTCTGTGTGTTGGAACCTTTAGACAAAAAGAGTTGGAAGCACTGAGAACCGAGCAATAAGAGCGACGAAAGCGATGATATCCAGGACACTTACAGCAGCTGCACCCTCTTATCTGGCCGACGAGTCGCCCCCTGGGCAATCACCACCAACCTGATGACAGGGTGTGCTGAGCCCTGGACGCTCAAAATATGCGACACATCCCCGTTGCATTACCAAGACCATGTTGACGAAGCATCAAGCGTCGGCGAAACGATCGGTACCGAATGATGAATGGCTATGGCCTTCCAAAGTAGACTGGGAGCAGTTGCGAGCATATTACCGTCGAGAGTTGCCTTCTCTCTCCCTCCATCATCCTCAGTAGGATCACGTTGGACGCGCGATACTCTCGGGAACTTGGTGCTCGCCGTGCTGTAGCTGAAGCGTACGACTCGAGCGACACGCATTCTGCCTACATACGCCGCATTCGCGGGGTTAGCTGCCGAGACTCTGGTCATGCAGTGAAGCACTATGAAGCGTATAGAGGTCTTGGTGTGTCACTCCTTGCTGCCAAAAGCTTCAACTCCCGTTCTTGTCTCTTCTTTATTAGTCTCGGCACCCTCCTTCCCCATGGGTATATGAGTGCCCAGCTTCTCAGAGGGTCATTTTGGCGTTCTTCGTGTCTCGAGTTGCGTTGCGTTCCGCTGGCCCCCGATGCTTGCAAACAGGGGCCGCAAGCGAGCAACAGGGTCAGTGTTCCACGATAAACGTGGATATTTAAGATTCAAGCGCCACGTGCTCAAAGACTACTTCCTGATGTTCGCTATGCTGCATCCTAGCAGTGTTGGCAGGCCGCAAGCGTTCCACGCACGCTGCTTCACAACAGGTGACATTCTGGGATGGAGTCCTTGGTCAAGAGTACAATTAGGCCAAATATATCCAGCCGTGTACTTCTGCGATTTGAGAATCCGGCGGTACAATCCGTATAGTAGTGGCCTAATATGTCACTACATACGCTCAATTGCTCAAGCTGAATACATTTGCTTGATACTAAAGACTTATTTCATAGTCCCTTGGAGGCATACAATAATCTATTAGTATTGTCCTACGCTTATAGAAAGACGCAAAGGTCTATAGGAGTTGTGAATAGCAGGTAGCCAGCCGAATAGCAACAGCACGAGGCCGAATATCTTTCGCCTACAATTTCCATGGCCACTCTGACGCGCTCGGACAAAAAAGGTTCCGACTTGTCGCTCCCGACTGTTCTTGAAAAGCCCTCGTGCTCGCTCGATATTCTTGTTTGGTGAGCAGCACGCTCGTGAGGGATGATGAGGGCCATAAGCTGGGTCCACATGCACGGCTCTGCCGATGGCAAGATATGTAGACGCACTCAGCAGGGCACAAAGACTAGTCCTTAAAATAATGACGTCCCAGAATTTTCAGGACACAGCGTCTGCTTGAGATGCTCCAACCAGAGTGTTTATCTTGCCTTCAACCAGATGCTGAGTGGCAGAGTATCACGTGACCATTGCTCATACATTGGCAATCAAGCTAACCAAGCTTGGTTGGAGGAATCTAGCTGAAGAACTGATACCGTATCGTCTCGTTGACAAGACTCAAGAAGGGGCATTTGGGCCGTCTCACCTCTCGAATCGAAAATTCATTGTTGAAAGGCATCTACTGAGCCACACCTTGGTCATGCTTTAGCCACGCTTCTACCTAGTGTCCTATTGGCTGAAAAGGTGTGCCACTCCTCAGCCATACTCCAGCTTAGGCTTAAAGTAGTCGGCCCGAATATCCCTGCCCGAGTCTTGCAAACGAGACAATACGGTATGCCTCCTCTGGTGAAGCGAACAAGCGAGCAGTTCAAAAGTCGCTAGGCTGGCGACAATAACGCATCTGCTTGGATCAAAACCTCCAAACAAAGCGCGCATATATTTAGGGCGCACTATACCATACTTCTGCAATTTGTAGCAGGTCTCTTTCAAGTGTCCGTCGCGCTGCGTTCCTGAGAGTGGTCAAGAAGTGATGTTCTTCTCCGCGGCTCATTTGAGAGGCCTCCCAGCTCATACCGGTGAGGAGGCTTTGCTGTTCAGGGTGAGATGATGCGGGTGTCGAGCTGCGCAGGCTGTGCAGCTGTAGCTGCGCCATTGGCTGGACGCCATATCAGTAGGCCTCCAGGCATCGAGAATTTAGTTTTTAGACAGCATTCATTCAAGAGCGACTGTGAATCATCCGTTCTTCGTTCCGTGCCTTTTTGAACCTTGATCGACGCTTTTTGAGCCATGGCACCCACCAGATACCTCAATGTGCGGGAGAACCAAGCTGGTGGAATGTCGGCGCAGACGAAGCTCGCCATTGCGCTTGGCGTAGTTGTGCCAACAGTGGTTTTGGTTGCAATTGCAGTCGGATTCTGGTTGTGTCGGCGACGAAGACCGCACAACCAAGTTGCCTGCGAATTTGATGTCGAGGAAGCTGTTGAAGATGAATTCAGGGTTTTAGGTGTGCGCAAATTTGTGATTGAAGAGGAGGTGCGGCGAGCCGGCTCGCCAGTTTTGAGCACAAAGGGCAGGTTTGAGGACATCAGACACCAGATCACATCGGAGACGCGACAGGCTGGGGCATTCGAACAGCACGAAACATCAAGGTGGCCCAGCTCGCCAGTACCACCCTATTCAAGGCTACCTGAGTTGGCCGGAGAACCAGTGATCCCACAACCAATCTCACCGATAATACCAACCTCCTCGCCTCAATTCAGCTCGAAGGGGGCAGCCCGACAAACAACGAGTGAGAGTAAGGAGAGTAAGGAGTTCAATCTTGAGCGGTACCTTGGAATTGATAAGCGTGCACTGATTCAAGAATGGACGAATCCGCAGCGTGAGTGTAGAGCACTTTCCACACATCGTATGCTAACATTGTACAGCGAGGCAACCATTGCGTCTCCGTGTGGCCCCAGCAGATATTAGTGGCATTTGGGATCCCAGCGTGTCAGTTAGTCCATGGGACGTCGAATACCAGCCCAACCCAGTGTTATTCTCGCATTTCAATAACTCTCCAGTGGGTGGTCAAGATGACGTGTCACCTGTGTCGGTCTCGTCGATGGGCTGGCCAGCGGCGCCAGCCGAAGTGCAATCTCTGGGGCTATTCGAGATGGATGCTGTTGAGAATGAGTTCAATCCTTGGCTGCACGGTCCGATTCCAACCGTCCTGGGTGTTCCACATCGATGGGAGAAGACCACAGGCACTGATAGGATGTTCTTTGAAGCAGAACACGACCTCTTCCCGCGGCGGAAGAAGCGAAGAGCTAGCGAGCAAGCTGCACGCGACGCGCAAAGACAGCGCTGCGAGCACATCGGTGCACGAGCCGAGCTCCCAGCGTTTGACGCTCCGACTGAGCTGTATGCTCCCCAGGTTGAGCCCTTTAACCTCGGGAACTTGCCCATGTGGGATGTAGTTCGGATCCCGGAGGATTCTGGAGAATGTAGTACCATTTCGTCTGCTTTTCCGAGTTACGATTCAATCTTCTCCGAAGGCTATGAGGTGATGCAAGGTGGTAGTCAGGTTGCTGACGCGATATACACACCCATCACCCCATCCTCAGCAACTTCATTCTTGCCGAAACCTAACGTGCTTTCTGGATGGTAAGCGGACAAGGTCGAACAATGAGCTCAGCTAACAGCCGATAGGGACGCGCCAGCGGACAAGCCAGCGGAAACATGGTCTGCTGATTGGAACATGGCCGACTTTTCGTTCGCAGCCGTCATCGCAAACTCGCACTATGAGCGCGTTAGGTTCTTCACCAAATTCTGCTACCCCGGTTCAACTACAGCACAAGTAGCATCGGTGCCCCAAATCGAGCTCAACTTCGATGGCGACTCCTCACATACTTCTTCGCCAACAGACTCGCCCACGTCCGCACAGAGTGATGGTTCTCGCCTTGCTTTGCCAATTCTACCATCTTCAGGAAGCAGCGCGATATCTATCACGCCCCAGGAATGCGGCTCGCCTGTAAGCATAGCGAGGACCGCATCATCCGCCACAACAGCCAGTGTAGAGTCTCGGCAACACGCCTGCCCGGAATGTGATCTTAGATTTCGTACGCCAGGTCAGAAGAGGAACCACTACAACCGCAGACATAACCTTCGCTACAAGTGTACCCTCTGTACAGCAGCCTTCGGCCTCAGGAAGGATCTCGAGCGGCACAAAACTACCGTCCACAAACATCTTTTCCAGTCGCAGACCCGGTTATTCTGTACCAACGTCGGCTGCGCCACACCGGATAAGGAGTTCAATCGCAGAGACAACTTCCAGCGGCATGTGGAGCGCTGTCGACTAGCAATCGCAACGAGAGGTACTGCGCAATGAAATCCGTCGAGGATTACAGATTCAGGCTTTGAAACGGGACGGGTTGAGACTGTGCAGCATGTACTCCACCAATCTTGTGCCTGAGACCGTCTGCTTGCCCTTGCAAAGACCGCGGTATCTTTGACAGGATCACGCATGTGTCTAAGGCCTCACAAACACGACTGTGGTTCTCAAAAGAGGCACACGTCCGTCCGGAACGATACCCCGCAATCCGCTTCGTGTGATTGATAAAGTCGTTGTGATACGCAGGGGTCGATCGTGATTACTAGCGCCGAACAAGAAAGCGGTCCGTGTCGCCTGCCAGGATTGTCCAAGCCTCCTTTCCTCATTTAGCCGCGTCCGTGCCAACACAAGGGAAGAGCACATGAACGCCTGCCAGGCGTGCCAGGGCATTGCCGCAGCTGTGGACGAGGTGCGATAAGAACGATACTCCTCTCCACCGTCAACACTCATATTGGTATGCCAATACACGACGTCGCATATTCTTGTCCGCTTATTTCTGGCTACTAGCCGCCTAAGCTCGCATTCGAAGCGCCGTGGGATGCAATCAGGCGGTCCGTGGATCAAAATGAACGACATTGCGCAAACGCAGAGTAACGACGGCATGCTCAAGAATGCAGCAAGAGTTGAGGAGGAAGACGAGCATGGTCAAATCGGCCAGTCGAGCCCCGGAACCAACGAAAGAGATGACGACGCAGCACAAGGCACCACAGCCCGTCGTAGACGTTGGGCGAGGAAGAGAAAGAGCTATAGTCATGCGCATTTTAGGGTGTACAAGAGACGGTGGTTTGGACTTGCACAGCTGGTCTTGTTAAACATAGTTGTGAGCTGGGACGTAAGTAATCTAATAGTCCTACTTCTCGTAAGAACACGTGTAATCGTGGACTGCCTTCCAACGAAAGGCGCCAGTACCGCATTTCCGTCTTAAACAGCATTTAGCTCCAATCACGATAGAACTGAAGAGATTGTTTATCACATGCACATCCAGACTAATTCTTTCAGTGGCTCACTTTTGCCCCCGTCTCCGCGACGTCAGCGAGCTATTTCAATGTCTCCGAAACGGCCATCAACTGGCTTTCGACCGGCTTCCTCTTCTCCTTCGCCGTAGCAAGTCCAGCCGTTATCTATCTCCTTCACCGAGGACCTAAGGACAGCATTCTAGCGGCATCTGTGCTGCTCCTTCTTGGAAATTGGGTCCGATACGCTGGCACGAAAGCCAATGGGGGCATCTTTGGCCTCGTGATGTGCGGTCAGATTCTGACAGGTCTAGCGCAGCCGTTTGTACTTGCTGCGCCTACGAGGTACAGCGACATGTGGTTCACGGAAAGAGGGAGGGTTGGTGCAACGGCATTGGCTAGTCTTGCGAATCCATTCGGCGGCGCTGTAAGTCAGATTGGTCCTGTCCTCCCGAACGCAGTATTGATGGAATATTACAGCTTGCCCAACTCATCAACCCTTTACTAGGATCCATTCCAAACATCGTGCTGATAGTCGCCATCATCGCCACCGTTGCATGCATTCCGTCCCTCTTCATTCCTGCTGCACCTCCGACACCTCCAACAGCTTCATCTGGGCTATCGAAGACGCCAATAAGCGCCTCAATTAAACACATGCTGCGCTCGCCGCCGTTCTATATTGTTTTTCTGACCTTTTCGACGTACGTCGGGCTCTTCAATGCCTTCTCCTCCTTGCTGAATCAGATTTTGTATCCATATGGATACACCGAGGACGAAGCTGGGATTTGTGGCGCGGTTTTGATAGTCGTGGGTCTGGTCACAGCAGGCATCACGTCCCCAATCCTCGATCGCACACACGCATATCTCTTGGGCATCAAGCTCCTCTGTCCCTTCGTCGCTATTGGCTATCTAGCGATGATTTGGGCACCACAAACACGCACCATTGCTGCTCCGTACATACTCAGCGCCGTGCTGGGCGCGGCTAGCTTCAGCTTGCTGCCAGTTTCGCTAGAGTACCTAGTCGAGATCACGTTTCCCGCGAGTCCAGAAGTCAGTTCGACGATATGCTGGGTTGGCGGACAAATCCTCGGAGGCATTCTCATTGTGGTTATGAACGCGCTGAAGGATGGGCGTGATGTGGATCTGGAGCTGGTGCAGGATCAAGGTAGGGGAGCGGGCGGAGGAAGCCGGCCCCCTGGCAACATGTACAATGCGCTGGTCTTCCAAGCAGTGGTTGGAATGGTGGTGCTGCCGTTGCCGTTGATGCTGGGCATCAAGCGGTTTGGGCTCGCGCACGGCGAGGGACGTCTCAGGCTAGACGAGCATCGCGCAGAAGGTGAGGATGGGGTTGTAGCAGAATCTGCTGGTCATGAGCAATGACTCTTAGAAGGATTTGAGTCTGATGAAGCGTCTGAAGACGATATCTAGCACCAAGGTACGAAGGACGAAGTGCTCCGTACAAACGCGCGCGAGAAAGTGGTGTGATGATATGGTTTGGGTTGTGGAATAGTACAGTGTGTTCTAACATGACTTCGATATGTACAATCATCCCTGTGCATCCCGTCGTAACTTTCGATCCAAATCCTGTTGTTCCGTACCGGGCATGCGCGCGAATTCGATGACTGACACGGGAAGGCGGTATCGATTGGCTGTGTCGAGTGGATTCTTACTTGAGCTGAGCAAAGAGCTTGGGGGCGGCACACTGGGTTGCACAGTGCGCCAGGTGGAAGACTGTTGCATGTTAGCAGAGGCCCTCGCATGAATGCCCTGTTTTGCCTCACATTCTTCGACGCAGTCCTCGCTGGCCTTGCCGTCATTCTCGATCTGGCCTGTCACGCGCTCAACGCACTCATCGTAGTGGTGCTTCGCGGGATGGCACTCCTTGGACTCGGCGCATTCTGTGTGTCGTCAGTTTGTGTGCTGCGTGTCGAGCGAAGGCACCGTGGCTGCGGCCCACTGCGTCGAACGCATATGCAGCTCCATCATGGGACTTGATCTCGAATGTTTGTGTGCCAGCTTCTCTAGTTCTGCCCGTCTGGGGAGGACTCACCCTTCTCTAGCGTCTCCTTTGGATCCGGCTCTTCCTCCTCTTCCTCCTCCTCCTCGGGCTCGTCATCGTCGCTACCCTTTCCGCTCGGCTTGTGTCCTTGTTCCTGGCTCTCGCCGCCCTTCTTCTCGTCCTGCTTGTTGACCTCGGCCTCCTCGCCGGATTCCTCGTCAGTGCCGGAGGCGGGTGACTTGGTCGATGAGCCGCCCTGGACCTCGGCGTCGGGCGAGGGGTGGGCGAACGTCTCCCAGACGTCGGTGAAGAAGTCGGTGATACCCATGGTTGCTGTGAGGGGGCAATTGGGTATTGGAGGTAGGGCGTGATGCTGTGGTGGGTGATGCGGCGGACTGAAGCTTGCTGAGGATCCCGCGGTCACGAAAACGAACGCGTGCCAAGCCATCGGCGGATCGCAAATTGAGCCGCTCACATTGGACGGTTAGGGCAGTCCACTACGACTACAATACAATCCTTTGATAGCATGACTTCTCGAAACTAGACACTCTTAATGGAGTAGACTCATCCTCGATGCCTTTTGAACGCTTCTTGCACACTAACACCGGCCTCAACGTCCTTGATAACCTGCTCGTCCGCCTCCACTAGTTTCGGGAGCAACTCCAGCAGTTGGTCGACCTTGTCTTGAGGCACTGCAACGACCCCGTTCTCAAATGGATCGATCATGACAATGTCGCCAGGCTTCACGGTTGTTGCACCGATTCTCACAGCCACGTTGCGTGCGTGGAATTTGGTCTCCGCCCCAGCGCCAATTATGCTGGTGCCCTTTGACCATATAGGCAGCTGTGTCTCATTCAGCGCCACAACATCTCGTACTCGCCCATCTACAATGACACCCTGCGCGCCCAGTTGCTTCATGCGAGCAGCCATGATGCCGCCAACGACGGCGCACGACTGACCTGCCGGCTGGCTGATGACTACAATCGTGCCCTGCTCAGTCCAATCCGCGTACGGCCGTGCATCTGGTAGGTTTGATTCAGGGACGTCCTCGGATGTTGCTGGTGGATCTGGAAACGATTTTGTTGCTTTTGGTAGCATCAAGAACGTTGAAGCGGGCGCAAGCACCTTTACAGGCTGTGGTTTGGCTATGCTTGAAGTATGAAGTAGCGGTTCTGCACGGCGGAAGTAAGCAATGTGCACATTATCCAAGTTGATTGGGTTCGTACGTATATTGGGAAGGAAGCCAGCGCCCGGTACATGAAGTTTGAGCAGGCCATCCGCAAGCTAGTAGTCCTCAGCTAGGGTTGCTAGAGAATGCTGCAACTGACCCACATCGGTTGCAGCGTACTTGTACAGCTCCTTCCATCTTAGAGATGCCATCTTTGTGCAGTTGTTGTTGCTGTGACTGAAGACATGATGTGTATTTCTTGTTCAGCGTCTAGAGCCCCCGCTTGCCCGGCGACTGCCAAACCTCGGAGCCCACAAGCTAGCTGTCCTGTCCAGGCACCGCACAAGCATGAGCATATTACATGGAACAGACTATCTCGAGCAATTGCCTGTCTGCAGTTGGCAGCTTGCATGCTGGTATAGGCGCCCGTGCATGGATCAGTCACGTGCATAACGTGACAGTCAAGGGTGCCAGGGTCCAGGTGCATTCGATCATCGGCGCGAATCCACGAGATTCCGTCCGCATCGTAGTCAAGTCGACGACGACCGCCCAGCGACATCTCGTTGCGACACCGCCTCCACGTCGTCTGCGCACCCATTTCTCTTCTCCCATCGGCTATTGTCAATACAATTTTGCGGCCTCTGCCGCGCGCGCTCCTCAGCATGGCTTTCCACGCGCCCGCTGTTACTGTTCGTTTCGCCACGGGTCCCAATAGCGTCATGGACATGTATCTAACAGTCATATAGAATGCTCTCTCCGCGACACCTGAACTATGGCCTGTGATGGCGACCGCTCTGAGAACTCCCTGGCAAGGCTTGGGCCGAAAGCCTGTGCCCACCGGCGCCCGGCGACTGCACACAGTAAAGGCTGAATCTGCATCCGCACAGGTGAGGCGCATACTCCTGGCAGCCGGAAGCATCCTGCTGACTACAAACCAGTCGCATTCCCCACACGTGCGTCCTGGCTTCCTCCAGTCTGTCCCCGTTTCCGCAATGCGCCCTGCGACCGCCGCGTTAGCGCTACGTGCCGTTCCGAGTGTTCCTGGGACAGCAGCAGCAGGTCAGTAGAGAAGCGGCCGCGGTGGGATGTGTTATTGACATGTACAGCTCCTCGAAATGGCCTGGGTCTTTGCAACCCTCTGGCCAGGATATCTCCGCTCGGCTTCCTTGCACGCCAATACTCTACCACGTCCCGCAACGGCTCTCTATCGCAATTCCGTCACACACTGAAGCCCGGCATGGTCGGGCTGAATCTCATACAACAACGATCACTCTTTGGCGGACCGTCTCAGGACCAGCTGGCGCGCCTCGAGGAGGCTGCGAACAACAACCCCAGCAGCGCCACGTCGCAGGCTTCGTTCTATTCAGCTTTGATGCGCGCCAATATGCCCCAAATCGTCGTCAATCGCTACAATACTGGTCACTTTGCCACCAATGCCGTCGTGGACAGATTCTATCAGAGTGCTTTGAACAAGCTGGGACAATCGATTGGCACCAACAACTTGCAGGCTGGTCAAGGGCTCTCGCAGCAGCAGATGCAGGCTGTCGGGCAGGCAGTGGGTGCCCACGTTGGTGCTGGCCAGATTGGCAAAACCAAAGGAGGTTCCGGCATCAAGAGCGACCCGGTCTATGTCGTCGTCGAGGAGTCTTTAATGAACGTCATCTTCAAATGGGTGCGCTGGATCTTCGGCTTTGCCCTCGCCGCCTACGTTTCGCTCATCCTCATCACGCTTTTCGTCGAAACCAGCGGAGTACTCAAGAAGGTTGGCGGTGGAACAAGCGCCGAGGTACGGCCCGAGCACCAGAATACCCGGTTCAGCGACGTCCACGGATGCGACGAGGCTAAGGAAGAGCTCCTGGATGTTGTCGACTTTCTCAAGCACCCTGAACGATACAACAAGCTCGGTGGTCGTCTCCCCAAAGGTGTCCTTCTCATCGGCCCCCCTGGTACTGGAAAGACGCTCCTGGCTCGCGCTGTTGCTGGCGAGGCCGGCGTCCCCTTCTTCTACATGTCTGGCTCCGAGTTTGATGAGGTTTATGTCGGTGTAGGAGCTAAACGCGTCCGCGAACTGTTCCAAGCTGCACGATCGAAGGCTCCCGCCATTGTCTTTATTGACGAACTGGATGCTGTAGGCGGAAAGCGTAAGTCGCGTGACGCCAACTACCACCGCCAGACCTTGAACCAGCTTCTCAACGATCTCGATGGATTCGACCAGAGCACCGGCGTCATCTTCATCGCCGCCACTAACCATCCCGAACTTCTTGACCAAGCCTTACTCCGTCCTGGACGTTTCGATCGTCACGTTCAAGTCGAGCTTCCTGATGTTGGCGGGCGCCTCGCCATCTTGAAGTATCACACAAAGAAGATTCGCCTCAACCCCGAGATCGACTTATCGACTATCGCTCGCGGTACGCCTGGCTTCTCTGGTGCCGAGTTGGAGAACCTCGCAAATTCTGCAGCCATTCGCGCTTCAAAGCTCCAGGCAAAGTTCGTCTCTCTCCATGATCTCGAGTGGGCCAAGGACAAGATCATGATGGGTGCCGAAAAGAAGACTCGTACAGTGCCTCTTCAAGACAAGATCCACACTGCCTATCATGAGGGTGGCCACACTCTTGTCGGTCTCTATACCAAAGGTTTCAGCGACGTTCACAAGGCCACCATTCTTCCACGCGGACACGCAGCTGGTATTACCTTCTTCCTGCCACAAGAAGAGCATCACCACACCCGTCAACAGTACATTCGTCAGCTACAAGTTTCCATGGGTGGCAAAATGGCTGAAGAGATTGTATTCGGCGCGGACAATGTTGCTGACGGAGCATCTGGCGACATCCAGCAAGCAACACAGCTCGCCTATAACATGGTCACAGCCTGCGGCTTCTCAGATGTACTTGGCAACGTCGACTTTAAATCAAATTACGAGATGGTGTCTCCCGAGACGAAGCGTCTGATTGACAACGAGGTTCGACGCTTGATCGATGAGGCCAAGGCGAGCGCGCGAGACCTCTTAAGGTCGAAACGACCTGAGCTCGACTTACTAGCCAACGCCCTTGTTCAGTACGAGACGCTGGACAAGGAGGAGATTCTCAAGGTGATTAAGGGCGAGAAGCTACCTGACCGCTTGATGGCGATGCCTGATGCCCCCATCAAAATACCCGACAGTCCTATCGCCCTGATCAAACCGGTGTCTGGGGATGATGACGGATCATCTGGACCTGGTGTTCCTGCATGAACATGGATGTGGGCTTAAAGATTTGGAAATTGATATAGCGTGCATCATATGAGGCGAACGGCGTTCACGATCCGCTCTTCCCTCTTGCTTTATAGCTACTGCAGCATAGAGCGTTCTCGGTCACCCATGGACCTGGGCTTCCATTACATCTTGTACAGTATTTGGTACCAGTAGTGCTAGTGAAAAGAGCTTGGCCTTTACCACCATGCATCGCATTAGCGAGTGTATAATATGAGATGATAACCAATCTCTGATGCAAATCTGATTGCGCGCTGGATGAATACCATTTGAGTCAACCAGCACAAGGACAGGTGGAGTCACTCATATATTTGAGGACTGCACCTGCAGTGCAATGCCGCATAACACGGCCGCTTCATCTCCACGTGCACTCATTACCAAGAAATGCCTCAACCTGAATTCGATCTGCGCACCATTCGATATGATACTAAAGGACTTAAAGGAGGACGTTAGACCAGATTAGTTTTAACGTCTCAAACCCACCACCGCCTAAACCACGAATAGACGACAGACTTGTGCAGCTTCCACTAAACGCGCTGCTGAACTTTGAGGAGAGGTTGTCGCAGCAGTCGTTGGTCGAAATGGTCAGGAAGGTAAGGTTTCGCAGACCGAGGATCTGGAAATGGCTTCTAGCAGAGGCAAAGAGTTCGAGAAGCCCTTTTCCTGAAAGAATGCCTACTTGCCAATGGCACTCATATTATGTGTTATGATTGCCGTTATCCTGGTATTTGAACGTACTGGGATGGACCTGGAGGCAAGAGGTCGATGTGCGTGTGCGTATTACTCTGGTTGCAGTTGATGAGACCGAAAGCTGCCGTAGGTGTGGAGTTGGAGCTTGCTGTGAAGTTCGAAGCAGTGCTGATCTCTGCTGGTGGGTTGCGACGAACAAGCTGAATCCACGAAAGTCTATTGCTGTCGCTGCGAGGCTAAGAAGAAGCTCTAGTCTACCCGCAGCATTAGGTCAGAACCTCACCACCATACGTACTGTCATATTCATGCAAAACATAATCTTCAAAATTGCATCTAGAGTTGGCCTCGGTGATTCTCTTCTGCGATTTTCAGATCGTCGTGCGATCACCCCCAGGGCGATCTTGGGTTGGGCCTCAGTGTCACCCCACCAACATCAACATACCCCATTCGGCAACTTGCAGAAATACCGTCGATTGCGGTTGCCCTTCGGTGCCCCTTCCAAGCCCGTTGCGTGACCTCTGATGCACATCGCCTGTTGAAGCTGCCTCATTGGGCAAGTCTGCGCTGCCACCGTCGATCGCAGGTGCCCTTCGCTGATGACACTGCAGGTCGCATCTCCGGCTTCGTGCGCACTGCCGGAACAAGCACTTCCTCGCAACACCATCGATTGCAGCACTAAACAGCATCCCTCGTAGCTCAGTGCTTAACTATCCCTATCGCAGCTTACTCACGCGCAGGTGTGGCTACACGTGGGCAAGGTCGTCCTTGTGACGTCGAACGCGTGGCTGAAGGCTTATGGAGCCTGCCAGTCATCTCCGGGTTCCACACATCTGCAGCCCACCTTTGACACCTTCTATCAACCTTCTGCTCTCCTTGATTATCGACCGTTGGCATTTCCTAAGCTCATGTTCACTTTTCCCTATACTTTGTCCTCCCCGTTCTTTGTTCCTGCTTCATGGCGTCTGCTCTAAACCCAATACGACGGCTTCGACGAACGTATCAGCACAATGTTGATACCATCAAAGCGCAGCCCCTCGCCGAGCTATCGGGCTCATTGGGCGATCTGGGAACGCTGCTCCCGCTTATGACTGCATTGGTCCTTACCAACTCAATATCGCTTCCGTCAACGCTGCTATTTACAGGCGCGGCCAATATTTTCACAGGAGTGGCTTTCGCACTTCCCTTGCCTGTGCAGCCAATGAAGGCCATTGCAGCAGTCGCTATTGCAAGGAGATTTACCCTCGAAGAAAATGCTGCAGCGGGCCTCGTAGTGGCAGGCTTGGTGGGAGTCTTCAGTGTCACAGGGCTGCTCAACTGGACGAACCGTGTGACGCCAACTCCAGTCGTAAAAGGTATACAGGTTGGCGCGGGGCTCTCGCTCTGCCTGAGTGCGGGATCAAAGATGCTTGCACCTTTGACCTGGACAGGACCCTGGTGGGGCGACAATTTTCTATGGGCACTCGCTGCCGTACTTCTGCTTCTAGTCACATTCGCAAGTCCAAAGCTGCCGTACGCAATGATCGTATTCGGATTCGGGATCTTCTTGTCCATCATAGGACCCAGTAATAACCCCTTGGATGCTATCTCCTCAGCAATTCCCATAGTCCATCCGTCTCGAAAGGACTTTTGGAAAGCGACAACAACCGCATCTTTGGGGCAGTTACCTCTCACCTTACTCAATTCCGTGATCGCTGCTTCAGCGCTCGCCTCTGACCTTTTCCCATCTCCTCCATATCCGGCAGCGCCAACAGTATCTGAGTTGGGATACTCAGTAGCAGTTATTAACCTGGTCGGCTGTTGGTTTGGTGCAATGCCCGCATGTCATGGCTCAGGCGGTCTTGCTGGCCAGTACCGCTTTGGCGCGCGCAGCGGCTCAAGCATCGTTGTTCTTGGTTCAATCAAATTCTCACTCGGTGTGATCGCATTCTGGCACTCTGACACAATCGTCAGCGTTCTCGCCGGTATCCCCAAATCATTGCTCGGCGTCTTGGTCATTGCAGCAGGAGTCGAGCTGGCCAAAGTCGGAGAGAGCGTCAACACTGACGCTCGAGATCTACGCGTGCTGGACAGGGAGCACTCTTGGGATGGGAAAAGAGTCAAAGAGCTCGACGAAAGAGACAGAAAAGAGCGGTGGATGATCATGTTGGTGACTGTGGCAGCGCTTTTGGCATTCAGTAACGATGCTGTCGGATTTTTGATTGGCTTGGCGTGGCACTGGGGCTTCCAAGCTGCAAGGTGGGTCGAGATGCGGAGGAATAGCAGAGCTGGACGGTCGTTCTGGAGGCGTATTACTCACAATCCATCAGAGAGCAGTGAATTGCTTGCTCATGAAGAGTCCGACACCGAGGCTTGAATCGCTTTGCTGCTTAGCGTCATCCAAGATTTCTGGAGCATAGCGACGGACGTTCGTAGTTTGCCTAGCGATGATTTTCCCTACTAAGGATGATTATGGGTCCTAATAGTACCTATTTACTCCATTGTATTCAGTCTACCTTTGAAGTCTACCAGTCCGACTTATCTAGCCACGAGAAGAGTGCCTTGTGATACCTCTCGCTATCCTGTATTTGCGGACTATGACCCATATCGTCAAACTCAACCAATGCTGCCCCACGAATGGCCTTCGCTGTAGCCCTGCCAAGCACGGTGTAATTGCCTAATTTCTTCTGGACGTCTGGCGGGCTCCAAGCCTTGCCAATGGCAGTATTGTCCTTGGTGCCAATTATCACCAACGTTCGTGCCTTGATCAATGGAAACTCATACACCACAGGCTGGTTCAGAATTGCCTCGGTAGTCTGCGCCATATTGTACGCAAAGAGAGCGCTTTCCCCTGGCAGCTTATACAAGGAGAGCAGCATGTTGACCCAGACATCGTATTCAGGCTTCCAAGTGTTGACATAGTATGTAGCCTGTTGGTAGTTTCGAATCGAGGTGTAGCTCGTCGCCAGCTCATCTTTGTATATCGAGTCAATCGGTCGGTATGGCACGCCAAGCGCTTTCCAGTCCTCGAGTCCGATCGGATTCGTGAGCACGAGATGGGAGGTTGTGTTTGGATACATGAGCGCGAAGCGAGACGCAAGCATCCCGCCCATGCTGTGGCCTAGAACCTTGACTTTCACAAGTCCCAGCGATTGCAGCAAAGACTGGGTGTTGTATGCTAGCTGCTGAAGCGAAAACTGGTAACCTGGTGGTTTTGAAGATTTGCAGAAGCCGACTTGGTCAGGAATGATGACGCGGTAGCCCCAGGCTGAAAGGCGCTTTGCGCTGTCTTCCCATGTCGCACCACAGAAATTTTTGCCATGTAGAAGCACGATGGTGTTGTTCTTCCGTGAGGTTGTGTTTGTTGGCGCGACGTCCATGTACGCCATGGAGAGATTAAGTTGCTGGGATGGGATTTGGTGGTATTGCACCGGCCATGGGTACGAGTAATTCCATGCGCTTGGTGGGATGACCGTGGCTGCAGATGAGACAGCAGCAAAAATTGCGGTCAGTAGCGTTGCAGGCCGCATTTTGATGGATTGTGGCCGATTCGTGAAGGAGCCAGCTTCGGGCGCATACAGTCGTGGAATGACGAGTGCTTATGAGGTTCAAAGATCCTTGTCGTCGCGTATCTGGCATGCCAATCTACTACATTGATCCTGCACCTGCCCATCTGGATGGGGGCCCACACGCAAACATGATCCTTCAACGACAGTTGGCCGGTCCCGCAGTCTGGTTGTTTCTCCTCCAATGAGGCTTGCGCATCGCTGAAACGCATACTCGGTTCCCGTATAGCCAGGGGTTATCTTCAGATTGGGACGCAGACAATCTACACAAGCACAAGCTCAAAGCCATTATGAGAATGCAAGCGCTGACTTTCAGGAGGTCACGTTGGGCTCGGGACTGGACGGCCTGTATGGCACTGAACACTCATTTCGCCAGACTCATTTAACTTGGGATTTTTAGTGCATGTCAAGTTGTATTCCGTAGAGCAATTCCCCTTCCTACTGCCGGCATTACAACTCCATTAAAAGCAGTAAACATTAGCCAGTTTCCACCAGCTCAGCGTTTTTCGGACAGTCGATGATGAAAAGGATGCGACACGAACCGCGGGGGCTCTGCAAGCCACGCTTAAACGGCTAAATGACCCCGACCTCAAAATGCGGGCGGCGAAATTGAGGTGGACTGAGGGCAGAAAGACTACGAAGGACGGGTCCGATTCTATTCGCACCTCGTCGGTGTGATACTACACTATAACTGATTTAACAATGAACGAAGCGCCTGAACGACTGAATCACTCCTGGATGGAGGCAACACCTTCTTCAGCAACTGCCGGCGCGCTACGAACATCCTATTGCCATCGGTACTATCGTAGCGCAACGGCCACGCGAGCATTTTGCCTGTGCCCCTGCCTAGACAGAGATCTACTGTTGATATCCGGGGAATGACCCATTCCAGAATGCTTGTTTTCAGCAACCTCAAATGGAGACGTCCTGGATGTAGTTAGCTGCGCGGCTGTTCAACTTATATGCACAACGCCATCCGGGTTGCCGGGGCTCTATATATGCTAGTTCATCAAAGATGCAAGTTCCTCAGCTACGGATCTCTCGTCTTTGTCCTGCTCGACACTCAATATGGCCATCCTCGCCACTCTCATTGCTATAACGGCAGGCTTCGTCTCTTTCGGTCAATCCTCCCCTTTCGAGGCAAGAGCTGCCATTGAGCCAACCAACTCGAAGTCCTCTTTGACACTCATATACCAAAATAACTTGAATGGATCGGACGACAAGAACCACATCGGTGCTCTGATACTAGACGCCGTACCCCGGGCCAAGGCTGCTGCTGCATGCGCCACGGTTAACGAAAAGCTTCTGTCCAAAGCCACGCTGCAAAAGTACGAGGCAGACTTCAACGATGCCATCTCCTTTCAGGACTATGCCAAGTACAGTGACGCCGAGCGCGGCTATTACATCGAAGACGGAGTTGTTTCTGTTGGCAATCGCGTCACATACTCTTCGTCAACGGGTAACCATAAGGATCTTCCAGTCCTTTGCACGCAGTCCGCCAACAACGGCTCCTCGAATGCTATACCCGTAAATGGCAGTCAGATCACCGTGTATGCTGCGGATAACACCTTCGTCGGCTACCGTAACCAGAAATCGTTCCGTTTTCTTGGTGTTCCATACGCCGATACACCAAAGAGATTCAAGTACTCTTCACTCTACTCGAAGAAGGGCCAGACTATTCAAGCAACAGCTTATGGTTCCCAGTGCGCTCAGGGTAGCTCCGGGAGTGAGGATTGCTTGTTTCTGAACGTTCAGACACCCTTCATCCCGAAGGTCGACTCGAAAAAGCAGCTACGACCGGTACTGTTTTGGATCCACGGTGGAGGCTTTACTGGCGGTAGTGGTGCGGACTCGTTATCCGATGGTGGCAATTTAGCCAGTAAGGAGGATCTTGTCGTAGTCTCGATCAACTACCGCCTATCAACCCTCGGTTTCCTTGCCGTTCCCGGAACTGACGTTAAGGGCAACTTTGGTATTGCCGATCAAATCACTGCACTCGATTGGGTCGTTGCGAACATTGCATCCTTTGGTGGTGACCCAAAGAAGATAACTATTGCCGGTGAATCAGCTGGCGCAGGCTCCGTGCGCACGCTTCTCGGATCCCCACAGGCCATTGGAAAGTACCAAGGTGCGATTGCGATGTCGAATTTGGGAGGTGGCGTTGCCCTCGGCCTGAGTGGTGACTATGGGACGACTTACTCCACCTACTACACCATCGACCAGTCCTATCGTGTCGCCGGCCCACAGATCTTCGCTGCTATAGGATGCAATGGTACCGATGTGGCCACCCAAATTGCTTGCCTTGAGCAGGTGCCCGCCTCGAAGCTTGTTGGCCTTTCAACTGTAGCGCGGTACGTTGTCCAAGACGGCAAGTACGTTGACACACCGAATCTGATCCTTTCCACCCGCAATGCCAGCACTGCGCATATCCCCGTTATATTTGGAATCACCCGAAACGATGGCTCCTCGTTCAGCACATATCCAAAGACGCCCATCTCGAACCACACTCAAGGCCTGCAAGTCGCGCTCGGTATCAACGCCACGTGGGCGCAGCGTGTCATCGACTCCAACCTCTTCCCTTTGATCAGCACCGGTAATTTGACTCTTGACTCCTTCAATGTCTCTCAACGCATTGCGACAGACAAGACCTTCCGCTGCGTCGACCAAGCCACTGTATACGCTGGTACAAGCACTCGCGCCTTCCAAAAAGCCTATTACTACCAATTTGAGCGCACGATCGACGGTTACGACCCCAACAACCTCGGCCAGCCCGCCAATGATAACCCCAAGAACCCCTACTTCCGCTTCCACGGTGCAGATATGCCGTGGCTGTTTGGTACTCTCAATAGAATCCGTGAACCAGAAGACCTGTGGAGTGCACAGCTGGTGACAAGCTACTTCGCGTCGTTCGTAAGATCTGGCAATCCTAACCCGGATCTCCAATATCTCGACCAGCGAGGATATGACAAGGTTCTTGAGGGTGTGAAGAAATATGGACAATGGGGCGAGGTTGATGCGAGCAGGAAGACAGGCGACGAGATCAGACTGCTGGACTGGCCAAGCAAGAGCACTAGCTTTGTTGACGTTGAGCAGTGCGCATGGCTGGGATATCCGTTGGATTACTACCTCAAGGGCGGCAAGTAGTTGCAAGAGGTGCTACGCGGCATTGCCTGAATCGCCTCTGTTTGAGTAGTGGGAATTCAAATCAAAATGATACATGTGTCCCAGACGCTATGCATGAGTGACAGCTAAGCTAGGCATACTTTGTCAGCACGTTTAGTTCCTTAGATTTTAGCTAAACATATTCGGCCGTGTGCTTTTGCTATTCGGCCGTGCACTCTGCATAGTAGTGCTCTAGATAGTTACTACGTATCTCTGATAATACAGGCTGAACACATTCACGTTCTACTAAAAAGAAAGTGTTGTAGTCCTCTAGAGGCTTTCAAGTATCTATGAGTGCTATGCTGCAATTATAAATAGATGCAGAGACCTCTAGGAACTGTTGAGTGATAATACCCGGTAGAATAGATCTTGCCTGGATTTTATCTCGGAGGTGAGACGTATTCCTTTGATTGAAGGCGCACAGACTAACTTTTGAAAGAGTACTATCAGTTGTTGACTGATGCCAATGGTATTGCTAATGTTCGGTTACCGCCTTGAACACAAGATCGACCTGAAACTCTTGCTTGCCGGGGCGTTACAAATAAAGGCCCAGCACTCTCTATGATTACCACCAAAATGGCTCATGCGAGTGGCGGCTATTCCATTCTCCGCAAGCCAAAAATAGGCGAATGCACGTGGCCATCAAATGACATCCCCGATTGCTGCCAGCGTGCGTGAAACCTGATTGGAGCATCTCTGAATCCCACGTTGTTCCCCATATCACTTGCACACTCTAAGCCGACGGCTCTCTTCAAGTGACCTTGATACCAGCACTCAATAATGCCTCCTTTGCGGGGCCCTCCAGAATACGTTTCGCCTCATCGATGTCTTTCTTCAGCTCCTTGCCCCTCTCTAGAGCATGGAATCCATCATCTTCCTGTACAGGACAGATCTGATCAAAATTGTAGTAAATTTTCTCGAAAATCTCCTCGCAGCCCTTCTTGAGCTCTGAATCCACTGTCAGCAGCGAAGCGTTCGCTTGTACTTCGATATGCTGCTTGACTGCTAGGTAAGGCCCTGAAGCTTGGTCGATTACTGCATTCTTGAACATCGCGCGGCGGTTGTTGTGGATGCCCGCCTTCCCGGTACGAGGAGGGTGGGCCTGCATCACTGCAGTGTACGTCTGCTTCATATAACGTCCAAAGGGACTGCCCTTTCCCTTGAGCGAAGTTGCTTGGTGGCTCATTTCCCTATACTCTGTTAGTGGCAGACTGGGTCGTGTACCAACCACGACTCACAAAAGGCCATCTTTCAGGGCTCCAACCACAGTTCGAACGGGATCCTCAATCGCTTTGTTCTGCAGTTGAATGTTGTCAAAAAACTCACTGAAGAGCTTGATTGAGGTCGGGTCGAGGTTGTAACGAAGGTCACGGTCCATATCGTCCATCTTCTCGTGGAAGCCGTGAATTAGCTCCGTGGCAAATGTGCTGCAGCCCTTGGTGCAAAGCGCATTCAACAGCGGCTCCAGGTCTTCCATGGCATAGTCCAACAAAGTGATACTCCAGTCCTCTTTGTTCTTCGTCGGCCTCTTATGCACACCTTCGCGCTTCAAGAATGTCCAGTAGCTATTAGCATTGTAATTGCCCCACTTGTCACATGTTCGCTCAGCTTTTCGAAGCCAGTCCTTCATAGAGCTGCCGAAGATATCCAGGACTGGTTGAAGCCAATTCGTGAATGTCTGGCGATGTCGGCGACACTGGTCGGGGAAGCTGTCGCGGGTGTCGTGGATGAACTTGAGCAGGTGATCGCGCTTGTACATGGGTTTAAACCCAGTGCAGGCGAGCGACATCTCATTCAACAGGTGTTTGACTTGGCGGTAGTAATTGATCATACTCTGCTCCTGACCTCGCTTCCTGATCAATGTGTAGAGATGACGCCTGAGTGCCACGATTTCGGTCCCTTCAGCGGTAAAATCTGGCAAATGCATCAAGGTGCGGTCATCGTCCTCCCTGATCAAGTCCATATAATGTGTGGTGCTTACGCAGAAAACAACCAATGGCTCTTTCAGTCCAGTTTTGTCGCGAAACCAGGTTCGAAGGGTCGACTTCACTTGGCGACTGCGTGCTTCTACAAGTATGCGCTTCCTCCTATGTTTGAATTAGTGTGTATATAGACAATGATTTGAACAGGGAGACTCACAATACATCCGCGTGACGAACATGCGTTCCTAAACTGTGTCAATCGTGCTTCTTGCATGTAGGTTACCATGCACACTTACTCGTATCGCTCTTTTTCGTCCCCTAGACTGTGTCGAAGCGACTGGTTCTTCCGGGTTTTCGGCTCTTTGAGCTGTGAGTTGATCTTGCGGATTTTTTGGTCCATAGTCGTGCGGTGGGCTTTCAGCGTGCTCATGAAGACCTCTTCGTCCAATAGAAGTGGGGGCCTTGCAGCTGGACTCGTCACCGATCTCCTATGTGTGCTAGCTTAGTGCGTGTCACTTCGAAATGGCAACAATGATGCGCTTACGTCTGCGTGCGTCAACACCACGACTACACTATCTTCTCGCCTTCTTCGCCACGCTTCATATATGCTTTGCTTGAGGCTCTCGTTATCACCAGCTCGCTTGATCTCTTCAACAACGACAGTTACACGGCATCGTTTGATATATGTCTCGGCGAGACGAACGCGCTGCTTGTTGCAGTCATTGTTACCTGTTGCAGTTAGGGCCGGGACTTGCATGAATCAGCGCTCGCAAAACAAACCGGGTAAATCAGCCAAAACTAGTCCTGCCTCAAGAAGTGAGTTTGACAATGCAACTCTACAGAGATCAGTAAGTTGTTTCTAGCGGGTTGCGTGAAGTGCCTACCGTCCAAGCTTTACAAGCGGCCATACGGAGCTGTCGGGACTGATATCACCGCATCCCTCGAAATACGGCGATGGCGCCGTCTGAACATATGGCTCCATGAGATCAGCAAGATCGCTTATCGTATGAGTAGAATACGGCTGCTTCCGCGTGATGTAAGTGAGTTTGTTGTGCTTCTCCTGGGTCCACTTGAGCAGCTTTGTCAGAACTTTCGTGTCATCAACAGATTCAGCTCGACTGAGGAAAGCATCCGCTTTCTCCTCCGACTCGAACTCTGGTGAATCGGAGAAGAGAGCAAGAAATGCATCTCTTGCAGGCTTGACCAGATCCGCGGCATCGGACTCATCCATTCCGTCCGTATCGTCGGCCAAGACACCTGTAAAGTAGTCTTCCCAATGCATACGAATACACTTTTGAGACTCCTCGAGCGAAAATATGCGAAACTCGAATCCGTACGGTGCCTCCTGGTCACCCAGAGGGATGTATTCAACAGGAACGTAGGTTCCCACGCTGCCAGAGCTCTGATCTGAATGAGTAAAGACATGACAACGGCAAATTCATGAACTTACGGTAAAGGCCAGCCCATCGACGCTAAGAACGGCGTTGATCAGCGAGGTCTTGCCTTTACCAGCGAGACTGCGCACTCCAACAATGACAGGAGAGCCGTACTTCGGCGCCAGAAGCTTCTTTGTTCGCTCTTCCATGTGTGAGGGTTCCGAGCTCGGCTGACTGCGCTTGAGGTTGGAAATGGCGGTGAGTAGGTACTGAACGACTTGTTGGGTAATCAATCTCTCTGCTCTGGCAAAGCCAGGACGGAAAATTGCGACCCGTGCTGAAGGGCGCTCTTCTTGTGTCGGATCGTAAGGTCCAATTGCCTCCAGTGCTTGACCGCTTTCAATCTTCTGGTCTAAGTCACCAAAATACGTTGCTGGATCGAAACATGCATGTAGAGCTAAGGGGTAGTTAGCCGCGTGTGTGTATGCGGTGACCAAGACTAACCTTTTCGTTTTGGCTGCGCTGCAGACGCTGGTTGGGCTCCAGGAGCAGCTTTTGGCGGCGGATCGGGCTCGTCTTTGGTCTTTGTCGGCGGCTCGATGTATATATGGGCAATTGGCGTAGCGTACGACGAGTGCGGAGATGGTGTGAGCTCGTCTACATCATTTGCTGTTCTTTCGGGCTCGAACAGTGGAGATACACTGCGTTTTTGCTGCTTCATTGTGACTGTATGTATGGCATGAAAGGCTGGGCATAGTTAGAGGACGATATGGCATATTAAGACTGTCAATGCACAGGTTGCGGGAGCATACTTACAAGGCGCCTGATGCTGCGCTCGATTGAGCTTTGCGAGAAAGAGAGGTTAGTAGAGAAGACGGCGCACGAAAGAGGAAGGTGGAGTTGTCAGTAGCGCAGGGCTTTTTTACATTGCAATATTTGGCTTTCAGGGCGCCCGTCATCGCGGATTGTGGGCAGGTGAGAGAGTATTCGACGCCGAACACCACGGTAAACGGGAGGAAAGAGGGCACTTCGCGGCCAAAGGCTACAGCGCTTGCCTTCATTTGACTCTGCTAGGGTATCGTTTGCCCAATTGGAGTCGTCGTACCCAGATACCGCAAATTTCATGCCTGGTGAGCTGACATCTGCATACTGTCACCGTAGACATTGCTTTGCCACGGTGGCTTCTTAATGTCGCGGCGCCTTGCCCCGCTGAGCATACTTATCAATAACAGGGGATACTCACCAGGACTGTATCCAAAGAAGACCAGAATCTGATGAGATGCAGAGTGTTCGATGTGCTCCGAGGTCAAATCAGACATGTGGCTCGTGCTGAAGGCGTCCTGAGATGGCGCCCGTGGAAGGATATTTGATGAATGCAACATGCGTGTGGTTTAGTATATTACCATGACTCTCTGAGTGTGATTCCTGCGCTCTAGGAAACGTGCTGACATCTTCGATGGTGTGGCGATCTTGCTCTACAAAGCCAAGCCGACTATACATGCTTATCGCCGAGTGATTGTCACTGGCTGTATCTAGATATATGAGTGCGTTTTCGGTGTCTGCTTTGTATGATATCCGATTGACCAGTTGGCTAGCGAAGCCTTTACGCCTATGCTTTGGATGCGTTGCCAGGTTTTCCAGCATATAGTGCTTCCGACCATGAAGGACACGTCGTTTAAGGTCTCGCAGGCCGATGGTGAACTCCATGATAAGGTTTTGGTTGCAGCCTTCGGGGAGGGTTCTCCTGTAAACCTCATCTTCGAATGATTGACGCTCTTCAGCTTCTTCCAGATCTTCATCTGGACATTGCAGCTCATCCGGATGTGATGACCACTGCGCTACAGACAAAACCTCTTGCGTATCAGGATCTCGAATGATGTCAAAATTCATTCTCCTGAGTCTTAACTGGTCCGCGATGCGAGGGGCCATGACTGCAATTAGGGCAGAATCTTCAAGATGTCCGAACTGCAGTATTGCGAAGGGCGATGTCCAGGACATTACGAACAGCGATGCTATCGCACTCGAGTCCGTGGGTAAGGCTTCGGCTACGGGCCTGGCGAAACCCATGTTGAGATGTATTGGGGATGCCGCTGTGACGTGAATCATCAAGCCTCAGATCGGATTGCCAAAGCAGGTCGGATGCCAAGCCACTAGCGTGGGGCTAGCTGTCCCTTCCAAAGTTGCTTTTGCTCCATTGCTCACTCACCTCCAGCCTCACGATGCATTGAAGCGGGATGACAATCATTGGAAGCTCAAAGCCTAGAATGCAAAAGGGATTCTGGCCTCCAGTGAGCTTCGATAGATAATAAGAACGCCGAGGGCGTGGCTTGCGCGAAAATGCTTACCTGATTGGCAAGCAATAGGTAGCCTCTGGACGACTGCGCTACTGTATTGAAAGCAAATATAACGCCCCTTTTCACCTTCAACGCGACATCCTGAAGGTCTTCGCATATGTCCTTACGTGCACCAGAACTATTACAATGCACTGAGGCCTCTAGGTTATCAAATCGGGACTGTAATCACTGTCCCGGCAGGGCTCCAATATATCTGCGCTCTGCTCACATGAAGTAGCAATTCAGAAGAGCGATGGTGCGGCAGTTTGATCGTAGCGACATACAAGCAGCGGTGTGCCAACGGCACGGCCTTCTCTTTGCGCGCGAACGGTACCACATGTTTGTTTTCCTGATGCATTATCTCGATTGGGCAGGCATCAACACTAAAATTTGGCTGGTGTCTCAGAGTTCAATCAGGAGAAGAGCGAAGGAAAACATGCGCTGTCGTCTTGTCCGAGCGCATTGTTGTTTGGCAGGAGGAGGAGGGTATACGTCAAGCCGCTCGTGAGAGGTCCCCACGTGACCATTACGAGTCGCTTGAAGACCCTTGCAACTCTTGCCAGCAACTCCCTGCGAAGCCATCAGCGTCGCTCCGAATCAAGGCTGCTGTATTTGCAGTTTTGAGATAGAATAACCAACGCATTCATTCGAAGCTTTCAGCATTGGTTCGCTCCGCTCTTTGGCTTGGCCCAGATGCAGGCAGGTTTGGTTGTGAAGTTTCCAAGTTTTATCGGCTGATCTCAGGTGTCAAGGTCGCTGAAACGCAACCTGCCTCGTGTTGGCTCTTGTGCAGCGCACGTCATGCCTGAGAAGCCTCGAGTTGTTGGAAGCATATAAATTCTCCCTTCAGGCAGATAGTTGACTCATACACCGAAACTGCCTACCTCAGCAATCTCAGCAATCATGGCTACCGAGGAGACCGTCCAACTCAACGAGGCGCACGCGCCACACCAAGCTTCCATCGATGCGTTCAACTCCGTTCTGCAATCAGTCAAAGCTGAGCTCGTCAAGCTACGTCATACTCACGACAGTAATGCTGCCTCTTCTCTTTAATTGAGGGAAACCTGACGGATACAGAGCATGAACCAGAATATTTCCGTGCTGTCGCTGATTTGTCCGACCACGACTTGGCCTCTTTCACAGCCAATGATCTCGAGTCGGTCCGCGTGGCAACCTCTGCCTACGGACTACACTTGTTCGGCAAAGTCAGAGTCCCCACTGCACAAGACGCGTACATCCATGTCCGTATATTCGGTTCCGCGAAGGACGGGACGGACGGCAACACGCTCGACGAAAGAGAATACAAGTTGCACAGCATCCATACTGAAGAGGTGGTCAAGAAAGACGGAGATAGGGTTTACAGAGCGATCTTCAAGAAAGATGACGCATTAGAGTGGTTTGACACGTAAATGGTTGTGGAAGGATCATTGTCTTTCCAATCACAGCAGTTTCTATTTATAGCCTTGTTGTCCCATTTCTTAGTAATGCTGGATCCTTCAATAGGTTGTCGAATTTCCGATGCTATGGATACCACGACAATGTTCGCGCGATGCAAACCTAGTTAGGATAGCTTGCGACTGTAATTTAAAGAGGGGCATCGCTAGTACACGGTCAAGTGTGGTCCAGCCACCCTAAGTTCATTGGATTTGGGGCTACAACGTGTTGCAAAGGTGATCAGACTTTCAGCAGTCATTTCTCTAATTTAGGCTTACTTGACGATTCAGCGTGCAACCATGTACGAGATTCAATCCGCTCTGTTCAGCGCAACAAACACCAGTCACGAGATACAAGCAACCACCAACGGGAGAATGGCCAAGGAGGTGGCCGTTGCGATGCTGGTATCAGGTACCTGCGGCGCTGTGTATCAGGCAAGCTTACGGCAAGGTACGCCGTGAAAGACTAGGTCGCCTTGTATAGTCGAGATGATCGGAAGCATGCCGCGCTCGAGTAGATCTGCGCTACTTGGAGGATACACGCCGGTGGATTGATATAAGACGCTTTGCTGGACCGGGATTGTGCCATGCTCGATATGCAGCCTGGGGATAGCTCTAGCGAGGGCTGCGCACGAAAGGGTCTGGCTCGCTAACAATAGCGCTCGAGAAATACTATCGTCAAGACGCCCTCTCCCATGGAACGGAGGGCAGATGTCTTCTATTGGCTTTACTGCTATGTTAGTAGCTGGGGTCTGAGAACATGGGCGGTTCGGCTCCAGCCGTACGCTAAAGCCCACTCCTCACTCGCCCAGAGCGCTGGCCGCAGTGGTCCAATGGTCATCTGTGGCGTGGTGATGGGTGCTCCAGGAGAGAATGAGGCTGGCATCTGGTGAACACTTCACGTGAGAGCCCACTACCATGTCATGCCAGTGCTATGGCTGAAATGGCAATGTACCGTTTATCCAGTGCCGTGTGACTTTGTCTCGGCGAGGCACCGCGGAGGGTAATTCCGCCTGTGTCTAATAGTCGGCTGCACTCGTGCCTGCTCTCGTCCGTGGCTCCAACAGACGCGAAGGAATTAGATCCTAGGCAACCTTCAACCTGTTTGAGATAGTAGGAAGGCATAAGAATACGGTTACATCGGGAACCATGTAGTTTAGCTATCGTTAAAAACTCAGGCCGCGCGACATAGCGCGCCTCATGGTCTAGTCCTAGCCCCACGTTGCCTGACTCGTTCTTGGAGTAAAGGATTGCGAGGCGACATCTGATGCAGAAGGTTACCGGCGCTTTGGTAGCAGCTAACAAGTGTCGCGTCAGGCAGGAATGCTGTGGGTTGTGCTTCGCGGCCAGGTCTTTCAAGCTAGCTGAAGACGGGTCATAGTCAGGCCGTTTCAGGCCCGCAGCGATGATATCGGTTTGCCGAATTTACCCTAGGACTGGTAGCACTCATATCGAGCTGAAGCCTTCTGTAGCCGCATGAATTAATGGCTTTGGACTTGCTCACCACACTGAACTGCACCGCCACTCAACACCATGGTCACTTCATCAGAAAGCGCTGATTGCAATCCTCACTCCCTAAATTCCTCAACAGATGCAGGAGACGCCAACCTGAATCTTGCGCCATCTGAATTTGTTGCCTACCGTCGATCGATGGGCCGACGGACCAATACGCAGTACGCCTTCATCATGCAAACAGGCGACGTGAGCTCGGCTGCTGTAAAGAACAAGCTAAAGACTGTGCGAAGCCATGTAATGAAGAACTACTTGCATCAACAGCAGCGACGGGGTGCCGAGGAGTTATTGGATCCGAACGCAAACCTGACACGGAGAAAGAGCAAAGAGCTCGCCCGGCGGAGTCGATCGAGCTCACTCGATGCCGACCCTAGTTCGGATGGCCACACAAACACGATCGTAATAGGCACTACAATACAAGACCGCTCGAGGTCCGCCTTTCACTTCTTTGGGCCCGTCTTCGAGATCAGTCTAGCAGATGTCGCTGCTGCAAGTAAGTGCCTCCACGCCTGAGGCAAGCTCGAAGCGAAAACACAGCATGCTGTTGTATCCTGCTGATTGACTTCTTTACTTGACTTGAATGTAACGATTTCATCAAATACTGATGCACGTCAGGTCATGAAACTCTTGTGCAAGTTGGTGCTGTTGGATATGGTCAATTCAACTCGAGAGGTGATCTTGCTGATAGAGCTCGTCGATACATGCAGTGCGTCGTAGCAGACAGTCTGTTGGATTCGCCAGGTTCAAGCTACGAGACATTGAATGCAAAGGTTGAGGCGGTTGGATCAGTTAAAAATGCTCTAGCACTTTGTGCAAGCATCATTCCACTTCAGGCAATCTTCGCTGTGAGCCTCTTAGCTTATGGATGTGTACGTATACGCACAGCAATCCATGAGCAGCACTGACGCGAAAAGGCCATCGTCACAGATTGGGGGGAAGCACAGGGCCACGCCGATGCGTTGGTACGTCTAGTCGAAATCTGTGGAGGACTTCAAGCACTCGACGTCGATCTCCAGAGAACAGTGGCTTGGTGAGGTCCATTTTATACTCCGGGCGACGATAGGATTGCTAATTTCCGCAGGATCGTATATTGCATTGGAGCTGCGACCGGGACCGGCCCGCCTTTTGCACCGCCCATCTTCAAAGAACACGGCACTCTCACACTGGCATTCTTCGATGACGCTCAGATGAAGGCGTGGCGGACTGTGAAGCGATTCCCCAAGAATTCTGCTTTCGTGTACGATGTCGTCGTCCGAATGCACCAGCTGAGTCTCGCCACATCTGCTGACTGGCAGGAGAATGTTGACTGGCGAGCCCTGAGCAACTTGCAATTCGAGGCAATGCATAAAGCTCTATCAATTAAGTCAGAAGCACCTTGGGTGGAGACTCTTCCAAGAAACACCCTTAGCGTTGAGTTATCGATGATGTTCGAGGTGTGGGCGCTGGCACTTCCTCTGTTCCTTTGGGCTACGACCCGGCAGCTGAGATCGCGACTCGGCATTGATGCGCCTTGGTCAGGACACGAGATCATAATATCAAGAGTGCATCAGCTCCTTGGAGATGACAGTGGTCATCGCAGCTGGCTGAGAGGGAAGTCTTTGGAGCCGATCTTGGCTTCGCTGATTTATTGCATCGAAGCATGCGACTTTGCCAGCCCCTTGAGACCATGGCTTCTACGAACTACGCAAAAAGTGTCACGTCTGTTAAAGTTGAAAGAGCTCGAGGATTTCAGGAAGGTCCTCGACTTCTTCCCGAGCACGGATGATTATCACCTTGTAAGAGATGCGGTATGGGAAGAGCTGACGCAGAGCATGCGCCATGAAACGACTCCAGCGATGACTTTCGCAGCTTTTAGTTAGGATGTGTCAGATACGTCCGAGTGTCGTCTGATTGCTGCACAGCACTCGGACTCGAATACTCATTTTGTCCAACCGACATAGGTTTCTTCTCCACGCTCACTTTGTTTCGGAGACCTACATTGTCGGACTTCACTTCATCGGCAGAGTGCTTTAATTAGTTGAACGCGGCCTCCATGCGCGTCATATCAATGGTCCTCCGTTACGAACGATGGCGCACGGCGAAAACGTTCTCGCGCATAGCAACATATTGCACCATACCGAAGTTGATAGCCCTTGTGTCATCCCCAATGGTCTCGGTCTGATTCTTGGCCGCTGAGGCGGGCGTGACGTTTGCTTTGGCGACCTGCGCGTTCGTTTTAGTAAAATTCACCGCGCTCTTGAAGAATGCATCCTGCATTGCCTGCTCTTCGGCATTTTCTTTGAATTGCTGGAATGTCTTTATGAAATCGTCGAGCATACCCCATATGTTCTCAAGAAGGCCGCCTTTGACTAGAGATTCGAGCTGGGTAAGCACGCCCTGAATGTCCTCACCAGTGGACAGCTTGGAAAGGCTTGTAGTGAAGATCTGCCCCAACTCCATCGGGGCGTCTCCAGTAGCCAGAGCAGGCATGGCCGTGCTGACGGCGCTAACATCGGCGGAAGATGCTACCGTGGATAGCATTTGCATGATCGAATCGTTGAACTGGTCTATAGAAGCCTTCATCGCCAAGGCTAGTAAGAATTCAACGATTCCATTTTCTTTATGTCGTCAGTTTTGGCTAGGTTTGACAGGCTCTTTTGCAGCGCTAGCAAGACGTTGCTCATCACCATTTTCGGCACTGTGTCCGCCACCCCCTTGTTGAGCTCGTTTATGCATTTATCATCTGAAGGGTAGAGTCTTTGATCAGAGCCAGACCCTGGCTGGTGGCGTCCAGTCTTGAGTTCAACTTGTCTGTTGCATCGCGATTCCGAAGGGTAGTATTGAGGTTAGCCACAACAGCTTGGTAGTCTGCATTGGACTCGCGATCACTCGTCTTCTCTTCAGCGAGCTCGTCATATCGTTTTTGGATGTCGTATACATCTTGTCGTCATGCGTTCTAATCCTTGGTAGCTATATTTCGCTCATTTGTTACAACTGTGAGCTTCCGCTTCAGCCTGGCAAGCTGATCTCGGAGCTCTCGGTTCTCGTGTGCGAGACTCGTGTGTTTCTCGCGGTGCAAGACGGTCTCCTTCCTTGCCGCCCCCAGTTTCTCTGCGTTATCCTCGGTGCTGAACTTAAACACCTCGCAGATTGTATCAAAGTCCCGGCTGTTCTTAACGATGACATGAATTTACCGTGTGTTCTGGGCCATTTTTCTGCTCAGAGAGTCGATGCCGTTCGCTGTGGTGGTGTCGTGAACGTCTAGGCGCGCACCGATCGCACGCACTTGCGCCGCTGGCTTTGTGAAGTGGTCGTTCAGATAGCACGTAACGTTCAGCATCGACAAATTATGGGCACACATGTTTGTGATGATTTCTCGGCGGTCTTACCAAGGCCGACGTTCAGCTTCACGTCGTGTTGGTTCATCAACCCGGCTACAGCTTCGAAGGACGTAGGCTCGTGGAACTGTGAACAAAGGCTCTCACACACCCTCGTAGCTGGTGTGAAGAGACCAGAACCAACGGCCGCAAAAGTTGCGCAGACCTATTCCGGTGTAGCTACAGCAACTTTTGTCGCCAAAGTTCAGCGACCACAAAGGTCCCTGAGGATAACCAGCCATCTTGATCAATGACTATCCAGTAGGCTACAAGTTGTCCCTTCTCGCAAGGCCACAACTACTGGCCCCGTTGAATAGGAGCAGCGGGCGAGCGCTAGCGGGCCAGGTGCTCCTATACGCCGACCGCCGCTGCGCGGCGGCGCGAACGATACAGAGAAGATTAGCATGGCCCCTGCACTAAGGATGACACGCTCAATCATTGAGAAGCTGCCATTTTGTTCGCTCGTGATCTGGCCTTTGGCGAGACCGATGTTGACTGGAAGATGGACCCGTGCGCGAAGCGTACGGACATGCAAAAAAGACCAGCAAAAAGAAGCGGTCGAGGCACGAATCGAACCCAGGTCCCATTTACACTTCTCATAGACATAACAAGCGGTTAGAAGAAATTGGAAGGATCGCCGGCCAGATCTGGGAGCGAAAAAAATGGTAGCTTCTCTTTGATTGAGCGTGTCATCCTTAGTGCAGGGGCCATGCTAATCTTCTCTGTATCGTTTCAAATTGACCAAATGCCCGAAGGCGAAGATCTGGCAAAACGAATAATATATATAGTAAGTTACTAAACTCATTGTTGTACCTGTGTGAAGACTATACGTAAGACCTCATTTGCGGTCTGCCAACGAGGAAAACTTGTCTCGAACTAAGGGCGGTTAGCGGGACGTTAGTGCTGACTGGCTGACTAACAAAGACCGTCCTGTGCGAGCGCACAGCGCTCGCCAGGACAGCCTCGTAGTTCCTCTAAGACGTGAGACTGTGAGCGAAACCCACCACGTGCCGAGATCAAGGGATTCACATAGATAAATAAGCCTGTCTATACTCAGTGTAAATTTCATGATTCACAAACTTTTACAAAAGTTCCTGGAGATAGACAGGCTGTACCAACCGCACAATACCATTCGTGTCGAACCTCAACGCTCACGCAACCATAACATAGTCCTGAGGCTCCATGCGAGCTTGATGCAGCAACAATTCCTCACAGCATTCGCTCAAACGTCTCGTCCACGAGTGCTGTTGGCCAGATGCCTTGTAGCAATGTTGCCTCCTGTCTGTCTTCAGCACACTTTTCGTACATTGGTTCTCAGCGAGAAATGTACCTAAAGACATACAGCCTACACAATCCGCTCAGGTTAAAGACTCGGGATCACCACAGAGCTGCGCATCACGATGCAGTCAAGGAAGCATTGCGCACTGGAAGAGAGGAGAAGTCATGCTCGGTGGTCGCTACAGACTCAAATTACCCCTCCATGGCGCTGGTGGGGTGCCTGCATGTAGCGCCGCAGGTGGAAACTCCCGAAGTCTTGCGCAGAATTCAAGCAGAGTAATACAAAATGTATGAAGCATTGAAGTCATCCCGGATGCTGTATGTAGTCTATGAGCAGGCCTCAAGTGGCATCTGAAAACATCCGTGCCGCACTGAGACTGTTATTTGAAGATGCGACACGGCGGGCACCTCGAAGCACTGCGATGCCAAAATAAGCCTCGCCGGACATTTACCCGTGAGGCTGCGCGAGGCTGAGCACCACCCCGACTCGTACCAATACATTGTACATTATTGAAGGCGTTACTTCGGAAATTCAGAGGGAAGATGGGGTATCATTGCTAATTGTGCCTTGCATTTACTCCTCCAAAAAATCCATGACCAGCTGCGGGATAATCTCCACACCCTCGGCCTTGATTGCGCTTATGGGCACAGCAGTCGGACTCCGCCTCCATGCGTGCTTGCGACTGCTGGGATGAGGCTGCACGCCATTCTTGACGTCTTCCAGATACTGTCGCAGAGCCTCATAATTGGCTTGGGTGTCGGGTAGATCTGCCTTGGTCGCTACAACGAACCACGGCTTCGATGAGATGGGCGTGGATGACAGAAAAGGCAGTGGCTCGGGCGCTGGATTCAGCACCGTATTCACGCTCTGGGTTGAGGACGACCCGCTGCTGGCTGGCGTGTATGTGACTCTGCGCTCCGTCTCTGCGTTGAGCTCTTTCCCGCGCATCGTCTCGTACTCGGAGACTTCGCGCCAGAGCAATTTGACTGCCGCAACAGCATCCCCTGCGTTGAGATCAACAACAAAGGCGAGCACCGCTGCACGCTCGATATGTCGCAGGAACCCCAAGCCCAATCCTTTGTCCAGATGCGCGTCTTCGATGAGGCCAGGCACGTCTGCTACAGTAAAGTTATCCCTCAACTCGCCATTCCTTCTACGCGATGTGACGAAAGGTCTTCCTTTGTGGTTGTCGAGCACCACAGTCCCAACGTTCGGTTGGAGAGTTGTGAAGGCCCAATTACCTACACGTGCTCGGCTGTTGCTCAAAGCGCGCAAAAGAGTACTCTTGCCAGCGTTCGGCAGACCAACCAGTCCAAGATCCGCCAATATCTTCAGCTCTAGCTGCAGCGAAATCTTCAAGCCTTCGTCGCCACGTGTTGCCATCTTCGGCCTCGAGTTGTACGGTGTCATGAAGTGCGGATTTCCCAAGCCTCCCATGGCGCCAGCTGCGATGAGCATAGGCGTCTCCATGTGCTGGTCAAGATCGAGCCACATGGGCGCTTGTGGTTCGAGGGCTGCAAGATGCGATCGACGAGGCGGAGGTAGCTTCGGAAATGTCATCCTGTTCAACTCAGATGGTATCGTGCCAGGATACACCAACCATCGCGTCTTGTTGAAGCTCGCTTTCCCCTCTTCGCTCACGTCGTCCTGTCCATGTAGTAGTGTCTTCCTGTCTTCTTCTTCCATGACTGCGATGGGGTCATATCGCTGGATTTCTCGTACAATCGTCCCAATCGGTACCGTGATGAGAATGTCTGTGCCCCGCTCGCCGCCCTTCACCTTTCCCTGCCCATTGCGCCCTCTGCCAGCCTTGATAAGCCGCCTTCGGGCAAGCTTATGCAGTGATGTCTCGCCACGTACTGCTTGTATGTACACATTGCCGCCGCTGCCTCCGTCCCCGCCATTGGCTGGGCCTTCCTCGATGTACTTTTCGCGCAGAAAAGATACGCAACCGTGGCCGCCGCTGCCAGCTTCGACTGTCAAAATGCAGCGATCGGCGAAGGGCGTCAAGGCATAGTCGTCGGCTCGAGGGTCCAGCCGGGAGGATTGATTGATGTCGTGAGGGCTCTCCCGCACCGTTGTGGTCGAATTACACCTGACCTGTGGTCGGAATCGTCGCTGAACAGGGCATTTTCGCGCAATCGAAAGAAGCGGCAGTTCAAGAAACGCGGGATAAAGAAACGGCGTCAAGGTCCCGCTGAGACAGTGTACGCGAGCAGAAGGCATACGTTCCTGATGAGACGTGATGGGCGCCGACACAGCATACGCTGGTTGTGCCGTCCTTTTCCAAGTGCTAGTGTCAGAACTCCGCACCAGCCAATCACGACGCCAGGAGGTGCCTTCGTCTGCGAGTAAGACTCACGTAAGACAAGGCCTCGAGGTGTTGCTATCCACACGCTCAACGATCCTCTCGATTCTTCTCCTTCCACCCGTTTTAACAGTGAACCTTTTGTCCTTTGAAAGCATCTACTATCGCAGAGATCCATATATTTTCGATTCTCACAAGCCCCGTCTGCGCCTCACACCTACAGGTACTATCTCTTCACACTCAGCCTCCCCCACCGTGCCACCCGCATTTATTGCTGCTAGAGACCAGCCTCTGGCGGATATCCAAGGTGCCGATCGTGGTTTCCAGAAGTTACGTTCGTGTTACCGAGTCCACACGTGCCTTGTTCCTAAAGCTTTCTCCCGAACCAGTTAGCCACAGGTCCTTGTAGCAAGCCTACCACAGTAGTGCTCCAAGTCCTTCTTATCCCCTACCTACAAAGGTCTGCCTTGCGCCTGCCTTCCAGGGCTTGGAAGGCATCGTTATCGTAAACTATCCATCTCCAGGCAGCATACCACCCTCTGACGTCATCCTCAGCTTTGAGTCCGCTCCGCTGTCATCATGCTACGGCTCATCATACTGGGTGCGGCGTGTGCTGGGCTGCATGTGTTCGGTCCTGCGCACGTGAGACTCGGGAGGAGTGTCTTCTTATCCGAGAAGAGTTACCAAGACATGCTATGGTACCTCAAATGGGGCTTGGGGTTGTGGGCTGTTTTCGACTTCAACGCTCTTTTGAACAGATGGGCGGAGAATAAGTGGACATGGAGGAAAGACGCGAGCAACTGGGACTGGAAAAATGAAGTTGCTGTAATCACAGGCGGCTCGCAAGGCATCGGTGCCCAAGTTGTCAAGAAACTGGTCGCACTCGGCATCAACTGCGCCGTGTTAGATGTAGTGCCTCTAGCAGACACCATCACGCAAGGTGTGCTGCCCATTCCTTCTGATATGATACGCGAAACTAACCCTCCTAGACGAGCGCAACTCTGTGCGCTACTACAGATGTGACATTTCTTCACCTGACGCCATTCGAGTCGCCGCCGAAGCCATTCGGTCTGATCTCGGATCGCCGTCGATTTTGATCAACAACGCTGGCATCGGTAACGCTTTCACGATTCTTGACATACCTTTTGATAACCTACAAAGACTCTTCCAGATCAACCTAATTAGCCATTGGAGCACAGTCAAAGAATTCCTGCCGGACATGCTTGCTAAGAAGAAGGGACACGTCATGAGTGTTGCGAGTCTTGCCTCCTTCTGCACACTAGCTGCAGCTGTGGACTATAGCTGCACCAAGTCAGCACTTCTTTCGTTCCACGAAGGCCTGAATCAAGAGCTGAAACACAGGTACAAGTGTCCTGAGATTAAAACCACCATTGTCCACCCCAACTGGACAAAGTCAGCCATGACTGCGCACGCGGCAACTCAAGCCGGCCTCAAGCGCATAGGGGCGAAGCTCTTGGAAGCCGAAGATGTCGCCGAAGCCATGGTGAATCAGGTTATTGCGGCGAGGAGTGGACAGCTGATTCTGGGTCCTGGGTTGAGCCCAAAGCTACGTGCTCTGCCAGCTTGGCTGCAGGAAGTCATTCGAGATATCCAGGCGAACGTCGTGGGCGGGAACGGCTCGACGGGATAGCCGCTGTTTCAATCTGTAACCTGCCCTGAGAGCATGTGCTTCGCCACAGAACGATAGTTCGTACTCATTTGCACGGGGCTGAATTGACAGGCTCGCGAGGCAGCTTGGGGCGGGCGGCACCGGCAGTGGAAGGACCCGCTAGGAACACCCGCCGTGACCTTGACGTCGAAAATTTGCAACATTGAATAACCGCGCCGTTCGGCAAGGCACAATTCTGACAGCGTTTCAGACGAGTCCGCTGTTGGCGGCACGTCACTACGATATCGAAATCGGGAATGTGTGTGCATTTCTAGTCCCTTAAGCACGATTAGATTCTGACAAACACCTGTCGTTATCCAATTCAATACTCCGATCGCATCGCACGTCCAGAATCGAACATGCGACAAGCGCCTTTCCAATACCTGGGGGCTAAACTTGGCTTACTTCGTTGGTATTCTCGGACATGTATGCGCGCACAGCCCCCAACCGCAGGTGCACTCCTGCGGCGTGGACCTTACATATGCGCTAATCCCGATTTGGCCCGACACCAGTACTTCCAACACCATGTCTCCGGCCTTTGCACAGGATCTGCAGCGGCTATTAAGTACTTGACCACGTTCCTCTTGTTTCACTTCTTGTTTGTGCGTCTGTGTTTGTTGCTGGTACATTCAGTCATTCGTTTCATCTTTGCGAACATGCAATGTTGTTCACGAGTCTTTGGTTCATTTGCTGCACGATGTTATTGGCGGCCGTTGTTGCTATCCCATATGGTCGGTCTACTTGTCCACTATCGCTCCACTCATACTGATATCAATTCGACAGGTCTCCATCCAGCTGTTGGAATAGATGTGTCACGTAACGTCAAACAAGTCGCACAAAGGCGACAGGCGCAGCCATGGAAGAACGAAACGCTATCCGCAACTCCAGATACTACAACACTACTTGCATCTTCAGCCTCTTCTGAGGTCATGTCCAGCTTGCTCCAAGAAGTCACGACAACAACGTCTCGAAGCGAGATTGTTATCTCGATGACAAGCACGCTGACGCCTAGTTCATCCTACAGTACGTCGATACTTTCGACATTGGTGTTAAAACCATCTCCAACCGGACAAGAAAGTCTAAATCTTCCAACGGTGCACACAATATCGGTCATGTCAACACAGGTTGGTCCGCCCATTAGCCAGGCTTCAGCAAGTCCAAGTACGTCGAGGCAGTATATCTCCTCCAGTGTGCAGCTTTCATGGAAGCAAGAATCAGAAACAGGTGTCTCTAATTCCGATACGAACCTGTTCAGTAACCAGCACACATCGACTTTCGTTCCAACAACAACGCAATTGCCGATATCTGGTGGCGATCACCTGCCCACGCAAAGTTCGATCAGTTCGCTTCAAACATCCGCAGTGGACGTCCAAAACAGCCCAAATAGTCATTCCGGCATCCCTTCGGAGTCTCACATTACATCTTTCAATTCTAGACTCAGCTCGATTCTGCCGTCGATCGAATCACCACCGCAAGCTGCAAGTTCTCAAACCACAAGTCTCCTCGCAGCTGCTACAACGCGACATGAGTCTAGCATCCAATATGGAAATCCATTTGTTCCTGCCGCCTCAAGCAGCGCTCCTTCCGCCGAAGCCTCAGAAGCGAGATCGACAACACTTCTAATAACAGTCACGGTCACTTCACGCCCGGAAAGCTCGAAAGTTGAGCAGCCACTACTGTTCACTCCTTCGCTAGTAGCTAGCGGCGATCCGGCAGCTTTGAGACCATCTTCTGCCCCTTCCCAGATCGATTCCTCTACCACTGCTGTTCTTGTTGTCTCCAGGTCGCTTTTTGTTGCTTCAGCCACCCCCGTTATGTCGACCTTAGCCCAGTCTCTTGTGACAGGAACACCTCTGCCAGTCTCTTCGAGCGCAACGATTTCACCATCTTTCATCCCAGCCTCGGAGTCCCTTAGCCTTTCGTCACTTGATCCAACGTTTAGCCCGGTGTTGGCAAGCAAAGTACCAAGCGGCGTTTTCTTTCCTAGCTCGTCAGGTACAGCCATTTCAAGTTCAACTCCAGAGGCTACTCAAACTCGTACCACTACACATATCGAGGGCTCAACGCGCGCCTTGGTCACTTCGTCTCTTGTCTCAGAATCTGTGAACGGCTCCACGTATGGTGTCTTCAGCACAACACCAGCCTTTTCACAGATCAGCGATATAGAGGCCCCAGTACGCAGTGCCAGCTCGTTATACAACCACATGACGGCGACGAATGTCAGTCCGTTGACACTGGCAACACCCATTGCAAGCGCAAATCTAACGACCCAGCCGAGAGGCTCCGGTGCGCTGACTGTATCATCCATGACGAGTAGTAGCTTGTTGCATATTGGCACAGGAAGCGCGATTTCGATCGCATACCACTCGCCCACTACTCAGCATGGATGGAATAACACCTTGTTCCTGGTTTCCGCAGCATCTCCAACCACGCTGAGGCCTACACTTTTGGCAACAGGCGTTTCATATAATTCTAATGCAACGTATTCGGGCGCCGTAGCTTCATCCCACCTGCCAACTTGGAGCAACTCGTCGAGCACATATCCTGTCGCAAATGACACATTGCCCATCAGCGACGCTTCTCATAAGCCCATTGCCAGCTCCCCTACCAGTACAGATGCGGGCATATCATCAGTCCTGGCCTCTTTGAACTACGGCACAGGGCCAGCGACATCTGTTTCGGCGACTCGTGCATCTACCAGTTCTGCATCAGCGACTGCCACTGCGGCTCCACCGCCGCCCTTGACAACGTCACAAACAGCTGGTGTTGCCATTGCTGGAACAACTGGACTCTTGATCGCGATTGTTGCAGCTGTCTACATGGCCCGTCGCCACCACGCCAGGAAAGCTAGACGTTCAAGTACCGGTAGCGCTTATCCTAAAGTCGCGTACCTGTATGATCCTCCGACTGGTAATAGTGACGATGAAGATCGCTCTTATATGTCGGGTGGAATAAGTGGTGTGGCTGTTCAAGAAAGTGCTTCTCGAGCGCCGCCAGATTCTCCACAACGCAGTCAGCGATACAGCACAGGCATGTTACCTTTACGGTACAGCGACCCAGGTAATCCTTTCCGAGACCCTGAAGGCCTAATGAGACATTCGAATGGAAGCTTGAATCGAACGCCCGCGGGTGCAGCAGCAGCACTCTCTGCAGCCATCAGAGGGTACACAGCCACTTCGCAGAGTTCACCAAACCTGGCCACCTTCCCGGAACATGCCAGTCCGTGCGACGTTGGCTATGGCATGTCGAAGCTTGATCACAGCAACATTGGAGATCTTTCACCAAGCAGGAGCAGCATCTTGAGCGAGATTGCCTCCATAGCGTATGGCTCCCAGCCACTTCCCAATGCCGCCACGTTGCGGTATCAGCCACTTTCGCCACATGGTCGTCATGAAAATTACAGTCTCCCGTGTGTGAGGGAGACGATGTACACTGATCCATTCCGAGACCCGTTCGAGCACGACTTGCTTCTGCAGGTCGATACCCGTACAGAAACACCTGACTCTGTCACCGTGTATGCTCCTGGACCACAAGCCACGGTGATGAAGCCTATCAAGCTACTATCGAAGAACCCCTGGGCTTCGTCAGTGCTGACTCCAATCACGACGCAAGGCACACCTCGCCCCCACAGCAGACTCGCCGAAGGAAGTCCCATCTCGCTGGACGCGACCATCGTGGTATCCGAACGCTTCTCACTGGTGTACGACAACACATCATCCACCACATACATAGCGCCATCCCAGAAGCAAGCTTACAACACTATTTCGCCTATCTCGCCTGCGAAACCCACCCACAGAGGCTGGGACGACATCAAGCGATACTCAGCAGACAAAGTGGTACCATCGTCGATTATCAGTCTCAGCGCTCCCTTGCGCCATGACAGCCCGCCTCCACTCAAGAAGAAGTCGCTACCACAACTGAGGCGCAAGGAGGTCGCGCTCAGTACCTCCCCCTCATCGTTAAAGGTTCCCTTCACTCACCACAAGACCTTGAGCGTCGATGGGCACAAGTATAGCCCGTCCGCAAAACTTGATGCAGCTAGACACGGACATTACGATCTTGTGAGAAATCCAAACTCCCACTTCTCACATGGTGTGCAATCACTGGCTGGGATGGTGCATAAGAAGAGGAGCGCAGACTTGGACTTTGCATGTGCTGGTGTGTAGCTTCATTTCATGTCGCAGTCCGGCCAATGATTACCTGGTTGCTTTTCTTTAGCGCTTTCATGTATATACACTTCCTCGAACGGTCTCGCTGTACTGTAACCTCATAGACCTGTACTACTAGTAGTTAATGTCATGCCTAGGTCCGCATTTCCAACGTCTGACCATGGAAATGGGACTTTGCACCAGCTGGCAATGTTCCGAATCCCACCGCGCCGGTGACGAGCGTTGTGGCTTGCATGCGGCGTCGTCTGATCGGTGACCGAGGAAAACAGCCCACCAGTTCACCACGCCGCGACGACGACGAAGACGGCACAGCATTCTACTTTACAATTCGCCCTGTCGATTTGCCTTTTGTTTCGAACTCTAACCCAGCCACGACTGAAGCATTGCGTGGTCAGCGGTAACATGTAACCGCAATACGATGGCGAAAACGACGGCATTTACCCTCACCAGTCGCATCATGCTGTGCCCAGCTTTTACCATGTAACCCCATCATTCCAGTCACCCCAGCTTATCGCACTTCACTAATCACCAATGCCGAGCTGACTGCACAAACCCCTTGCCCTGTCCAAATGCAAAAGCAAAACATTATCACATACCTTGCGCTTGTCTCACGATCAATTTCGGAGCCAGCTCCAGCGATGCCCATGCCCTCTCAATCCCAAGTCCAACTCTCATAATCACCGCCAAACGCCGCGGCTCCATCAACATCACACACATCATTTGCGATTCTGGCCGATAAGGAAGCCAAACGGAAATGGCATCATACGATTTCCCGAGACCCAGCCGCACCTTCGCTGCTGCCCAGCTTGCCTTCACAGTTTTAACCACCGGCAGCCGGTTCCGCGAGACGCCCAACATCCATGTCTCGAGATTGTGACTGGCAAACTCAATTGGCAGCATCCCAGCTCGGTGTCCCTGGCACTTGTGCTTGATCAGCAACGACTAAACACAAAAGGGGCAGGTTGCGGCTCAGCAGCTGTTGTTCCGCGCGCACTGGCGCTCTTTCTACTCGGGGGCTAGCGCGGAGAAGCGTCGCCGACGAGGCCGCGAGGCGATGACATAAGGGCGGGAGGAGGCCTTTGTTTCGAAAGTAATTTTCCAGCCTGGCCCATGCGGACTCGGCAGAGTTTCGCGTGGCATGTTAGTGCAGTGCGCCAGCGGAGGGTCTCCGATTCGCCGAGTATGCCCCCGAGGAGATCAGCAAGGTTGGGCGAGGGGAGGCTTGTCCTTTGGCAATGCAAGGAGTCAAGACGGGGATTCAAGAGTGACGCAAACGGACTTGGGCACCAATCTGCGCGCTTCACCATGTGCAAGGGGGATCGACAAACTTGCATGAGATAATGATCTCGTGATGTGTTATGTAAAATCCATGGCTATAACTCCGCTGCAAGGCGTTCACCGCCCAAATCCCTCATCGAGAGAACGGCAGGCGGATGCTGTGAGGTGGGATCCTAGAGCCAGGCGTGCGCTACGACAGTCGCCCCAAGAACCTGGTCGCCGGCATTTGCTGCCAAGGGCGGCATCGAGAAAGCTATGTGCAGCCTCCAAATCCACCAGTATGTTCCAGAACCTGACGGCCCAACGGTCAAGATGACCAGATCTCGCTAAATTCCTACACACGTTCTTCCTCCGCCATGCTGGTCAGCCTCTTGTCGGCTAAGTTGTTTGTGAATGCCATATTCAGGTGAGACGCGACATGCCGTGCATGCCATTGATGAGCCCAGATACGTCTGTATCGACGCCCGCAACGCCATTACGCTTAGTTTTGCGCTTGTTCCATATCTGCTGGAGCCATTCGTGGGAGTCTTCCAATCCGATCGGCCCAGGGCAGAGCGGCAAGTTTTGGCGAAACTCGCGTTCATAATTCCGAGCCTCTGCTTGACATCTCAACTCTTCGGCCATGCGTCCAAGAACTTTCCTCGCTGCTGCGCTGTCCAGGTCGAGACCGGCGAGAAGGCTCTGAGCTTCTACCTTAGCCTGGTTCGTAGTCAACTGAACGAGTTTGTGGAAGTACTGCCGTCTATGAACCTCCAAGGCGCCGTCGATCGGAGAGGCGAGGCCACCTAGTTCTCGAACGACAATGAGAGGGACCTCGTTGTAAGTCCAACAGTCCGCTCTATTTATGGAACTACGGTGTAAGAGCTGCACGTCCAACAAATGTACCTTGATCGCGCCAAGAGAGACCGCGATTCGCAAGTCATGCCTCAGGCCCTTCTTATCCAGGCTGGAATTGAACAATGGGTTGATGGACTCGAGATCAACACCTTGCGTCTTGTTTCGATCAACACAGATGCTGCAAATGATGGTATGAATTTGCCCAAGGCGAAGGCGCGCGATGTCCGTCTGGCCGTAGCTCTCAAGCAACTCGCAGCTTTCTTTGGTTCGAATGTCAATGGAAACGTCGGTGATGTCGCCAACAGGTACTCTTGAGCGCGCATTCTTGAGGATGCGCTTGATCCGACCTGGTACGGATTGGTAGGAGCTCCAATTGCTGACGAAGACGTTCTTGCAGCAGCTCTCAGAGCAAACCGTGTCTTGCATTTCTGGCTCTCGACGGAAAGGCAGAGTCGCAGGGTTGATGCGATGGATATAGAGGTCGGGAAAGGTCTGTGACACACTATGCAGAACGTACGCAGCTGGGGACAGCAAAATCACGTGGCTACGGCCTTTCTTTGGCTCTAAGTCTTCGAGAGACCTCGCGACACAATGTACGACATCAGTCATAGAGGGATTAGGCCGGGCCGGGTCCCAAGTCTGCGTACCGCATTGGCGAATACTGCCAGTCAAGGCGTAGAGAGTTTCTTCACTATCCGTGCTGAAAGGCCGGAAAGGATAATGCATTTCGGGCTTGTTACCAGTGACAGTTTTGTGCGTGCAATGCGTTGTGAACAACGCTAAGCGATCACCGCGTTGAAGGTGGTGAAGTGCACCGTTGACGGCGTCGGTCGCTCTCTCAAGGCAGTCTTTGGTTACATAGTATCTGTTCAGCATGTCAGTATTAGAGTGGGCAGAGACGGCGTTGTGGCTTACCCGTTGTCTACCACGAAAATCACGTCGATGGTAGGGGTAGCGAGAGTTTGGCGGTTGTGCAGCACCCCCTCCACCTCCACGGCGACATCTATCTTCTGCTGGTCCTCGCGGAGCTCTTTGAATTGCGGGAAGATCCTGATCTCGGCTCTGAGTGTTGTGGGGACATCCGTGGCTTCATTCAGTTGGCGCTCTTGGGGCTCGTGATCGACATCTACCGGAGACGGGAGACGCTCCGCCATGCGCTCCATCATGGCCCGCAGGCGAGAACAGCTGCTCACGTCAAACGGGGCTCCGGACAGACATATCACGTGCCTGCTTGCATGGCGACTTACTTGTTCGCAGTACGCCTGATGTAAGCCTCCACAGCCTCATCGTTGGGCTCCTCCGCCTGTCCGTTGTGGTTGCTGTCGTCCAGACTAGTCTGCAAAGCTGTGGTAGTTGGCGAGCCGGATTCAGATGCATCGGCCGTACTGGCACTTGTATCGCCCGTTGCAGTGCGGCGAAGGCGCGGAAACCTATTCGTGAATAGGCGCAAGCGCGATGGGCGCCTCTGCTTAGCCGCTTGGACACGACCCTCGTCTCGACTCTGCTGTGGGGTCACGTGTTCAATACCGTTGTTGTTACTGGCAGGGCCCATGCCGTTTGCAGGTTCATAAGACGGAGTATCGTCAAACACAGGCCAAGGTGTAGTGTCTGATGAGGAGGGTGCACCTACTGAATCGTGACTCGTTGCCTCATCCTGGCTGTTGTTGCGCAAGCCGCACATCGCGTCGCCTGTGCTCGATCCTGAAGTTGAGGACCGGCTGTTCCTGTTCTTGCGGATGGTCAGAGGCTGATCTTTGGGAGCACGGCTCAAAGGAAGAGGCGTCACCGTCCACGTTGACGTTGTCTTGAGTGGCTCGACCCAGTTCAGAAAAGACGTATCCAAACCATGCCCGGGCGGCGAATCCCAGATGTTGCTCTTAATAACGTCGATGATATCGTCCAGTGGACCGTGGGGTGGGTATCTGTTAGCATTGGTTGACTTACGGAGCATGCGACGTCGAAAAGTAGTCCTGCGCGATCTTTTCTGGATGTGGAGCGTAGGTGGGCAGAGGGTCGCTGGGTGAGGCAGCCAGAAGCTTCCAACTGCTGCTGAGGACATGACGCGTAGAGGTGGACACAAACAAACTCGTGACCGCGTCGCGTCCGCCTTCACCACGACTTGGGAATCGCCAAAACTCCACCGTGACGAGAGCCTGTAGGTGAGCTGTTGGGCTCGTACAAGGAATAAGATAGATATATGAAAGATGCAGCCAGTTATATGGGTTAAGAGTAAGCTGCTCACTTTTGGTGTGTTCACAATCAAGAGAAGACGAACAAAATGTGAGAAGAAAGGCTGAGGTGGAAGGTGCAGAGAAGGTGCCCACTACTTGGGTGCGGAAGCTGCGCTTTGGACATTTTTTTGAGAAGGCGCAATTTTTTCCTTCCTACCTAGCAAGATCAACTCACGACCGAGTGATATTACAACACTGCAAAGAGGTGTTTCGCCAAGACGTCAAACCTCTGCAGTCCTCAATGATGTTGCTTCCAGTTGCTGCCTCACCTTTTCCATGCTCTCAACGTCGCTGTCCCGGAAGCGAATCTGCCTCAATTAGCACCAAAGCCGAATAGGAGCAACGCCTATCTTACAATATCCTCTCCGGCGCCGGCACCGAACAAGACAGGCTCAGACAAACTGGCCTTCACAGCCTTTCGGACGCGGTCCTCCCACACTCCCTCCCAATTCCACTCGCCAGGACGACGATTTCGACCTAATGCAGCGGCCTCACCTGCTTGTTCTGACGTTGGGATATCAGAGCCTGCGACAGCCGGTTGCTGGGCTTGTGAGCTGGAAGCTCGGTAAGTTCGCCAGGCGTGGTAGGCACCGGGGTTTGCTGCTGCCTCCAGCGGTAGCGCGTCCAGAATTGATTCATCACAAAATGTCGAGCGAATGTACTCCAGTATACTCACGATCGAGACCTGCGGCGTTAAAAGTTGCCCGCTGACAGGGGCCGCGACACCACTTTCGATTGTTGTTCGCATAGGAGTCGCACTCCGAGCGGGACTACTCATAGAGGATCCACTAACGTCGCGCGAACTTGCTACAGACCGTCGAGCTCGCCCAAACCAATTTGGGAAGCCATGTCGCAAACTAAAGCCGCCGGGCGGTAGCCTCTCCTCATCGGTGGCACTGACTGTGTCGGTGTCGAGTGATCCAGTCGTGTACGTGTATGTCGTGAGAGGTGTCAGTAGCGGGTGGAAAACATCGGTAGAAAAGGTCACGAGAGGTGGCAAGGTGGGATAGCTGGGCGGAAAGGAGATTTGGAAGCGTAGGACTGCAGGCGCATATGGTCCTGTCAGAGGTGAATACACAGCACAGCGCGATGGCACTGCGCAAGCGTGCCAAGCCAGACTAAGAGCGAAATACCTCGTCTGACAAAGATGACGCCGACCCAAAGTGATGGATCGCCCGGCGTGATGCTCACAAACACGCCCTCAAGTTTCGCGGAGCGAAGGCTGGAGCTGTGTATTGTTAGACGTCGTGAAGTGGGCCACCAGAGTCAACGCACAACTCAACGAGCAATTGCTGCTTCCGGAAGGACGGGAGAGACGGCAACGCAGCCGGCATCTCGTGTTGTGTTGAGGTTGTGCGGTATGAAACGTGAGATCGACGAGGTGTCGCGGCGAGATACCCGCGCGCTAGCAGCCACAGTGGTTAGCCGACGTGCACGGGTCGTCCCAGCACGTCGCTCATATTTCCATTTCTGTGGGCACCCACCGCCCTCCAAACACATCATACCGCCGCCAGCAAGCAGACTATTGAGAAGACGAGCGCATGAGTCACGAGGGCACGCGACAATGGTGTCCCATGCGACGTGGCACTCTGTCGTCCTCCAACTCACGTCGCGATTGGCGGGGGCAGGTTTCCGACCAAGGACTCAACGCACCTGCATGCACTACATGGAAAACTTATCGTGACGATAATTGAAGTTGTCAAGTGTCAGCGGGACCGTGTCTCTGCACACCGCTGGCCGCTCCACGTCGCTGCAAGAGTGACAAGATTTTGCGGGGACTGACCGGATGATGGAGTGCCCCAGTCACAGCGCCCATCTATCAAACGTGCGGCACGATGGCACCTAACCTCCTTCGCGGTCTTGGGTTCGTCCTCGAGAGGCCACGATGGGTACGCCGTGACAGTATCGTAAGCATGCGGTCGAATCACATCTTCACCGGATGGGCAATTGTGGATGGGGTGGGATTTGTACTTGGCGCGCTGTCGCGGCAATTTGCGCCCACGCACAAAACCTGTCAACGTCAAGACTTCGCAGTAGTTGCGGTGCTACAGGCTCACATGCATGACCGCCCGGCTGCCGTGCAACTTCAGACTTTCCAAATGCGCTGGCTCCAGTCAAGAAGAACCAGGCTGTTCCTAACAGCTTGCAACACCGTTACAGACGCGGGTGCGGAACAGCACTGACGTCTAATTTGAGATATGTAAGGCGCCTGTGAGGAGATCGGAGAAAATCGTGCCCACGCTGCCGGGTCGAGTGGAGATCCTCTGGCCATTTCTGCCCATGATTTCACAAGATTCCCAGATTTTCTGAAGCGGAGCACCATGTACCGGCGCAAGCGTGGATATGCAACTGCACATTATTGTCGGGCCTGCGTACGCGAGCAGAGGCAGCTAGGAATGCCCCTATCAGACGGTTCGAGAGGAGGAACGGAGGCACACCCTAGAACACACTAAGAATCTCGCGTCGAAAACCTGGCGTTTCCACACTGCAGCCACCCTGGTCGGACCAATCGATGTCAGCCTTACATCTACACCGCTGCAGTCTGTTCAGGTCGAAACAGCCGTTATGCTTTGCAAGCCGGTGCGGCACTACTGCGACAGCTCAGCTTGCGACACGCGACGGAAGTACTCCCGAGTAAAGCTAAGCCGCCTCCACGGCGCTACAAACGAGTGCTGTCAAAGGCTGCCCAAGCACACTTGTGGGCACGTCGTCGCAGATGGGCGCAGACGATGGTCAGCTGACGGGTACGCGGTGCCCAATGCTCCGAGTGGACTGGTTGCGGTGCTGATGACGGTGCGTCGGCACTGACAGAGCGCGTCCAAGCCACTTACTGACTCTTGCGACGTCGGCTGAGTCCAAGGTTCGACAGGGCGCTGGCTGCGTGAGGTTGCGTGGAGATGATACCTGGGGCAGCAAATTAATCGCCGCTGTTGTGCCAGGGAGTGATCTGAGGCAGGCGAAACGGGCTCAAAGGTGCTTTAGGCTGCGCGAGTCGTAAATCGGAAGCGCTGACGAAAGCGTGTTACGCATCGTCATTTACTCCGGCGAGGCCATGCAATTGATGAACAGGGCCGCGTGACGGACAGCAACGACATGCGTCGTCCAAGTCACTTCTCTCAGAGACGGCTGCACACCGCCATTCATGGGCTTTACCGGAACAATCGAGGTACCGGTGCTCATCACAGATCCAAGCAGCAAGCGATCCTTGCTGGGCTGCCAGGGCTACGCTTCTGGAAAGTCTGCTCTTGACTCGCCGCGTAGAAACCACGTTGTCACACGGAAAGGCCCCTGACCAGGCTCACATCAGTGAAATTTGGCACCCACGCCGGAACTGCGTCCTGTGGCCGCGCGGGGAACCTCGATAGCTTCCGCTTGCCTATTAGGGCCTCTAGTCTGAGCGGCGGACGACAGCCGGCAGGTCGGCCTGGCCTGACGAACCAGGGTTACCCGTCAAAGCGCTGCGTTTGGGCAGACGAACCGTCCCCCCGGGAGTCTGCGCTAAAGTCTAATGCAGCCTGGCTGCGTTGATCGCTGCATGAGCAGGGGCTCCTCGCGAGCTCCATGTCATGGCACGTCTTAAATTCTCAACGCTCCTGCGACCTTCTGCAAGGCCTTACCCGCTTGGATCTAGCTCGGCCATGTCGTGGGTTCCATTCATACCCGGTTTTAGTTTTGTACGAGAAGCAAAGCTTCTGAAGCCCCGACCGGCTCAGGGGTTGCAGGGCGATTGCTGCTCTTGGGCACACAGGTGCCCTTCCCTTCCGGTGACTTGGAGTACCAAATAGCATGAGGCTAGCAGCAATTTGCTCGCCAGCGCAGCTCCGGTCGCTTATCGGCAGACTCCATGGCTTTGTTTCGTCGAACCATGGCATCACGGCTCCGCTCTCATTTGGCATTCGCTGGTCCTTCCGCTCAGCGCTGTGGCTATCCGCCCACACTACGTACCTTACCCACTGCCATACCACAATGTGCTCCGTCGTCTCCCCGCCGCTACGATCCCTGCCTGTCCAGCGGCCCATCCGCTTTCAGGACGCCACTTAAATCTTGCTCGTCCCTATATATCCTGTGACGCTCGCATCCTTGGACAAACTGACTCCTCCACAATCCCGGAGGTACTAAGCTGTCGCAAGTTTGCACATGTCTTATTTGTCTCCACTAGCCACATCTTCAAATACCGCCAGTACCCTCCATCCATAACATCCCTCATCCCTTGACTTGTGCATCTCGACCACACACTTACACCGTACCAATGGCTCGGCATAGAGGGACAACTGCCATGGGCAGGGACAACACACCTTTTCCAACCAGACAGATGGCCGTGCTGGGTAGGTCTCATCATGAGCGAAGGATGTCATTCACAGCTGACCGTCCCAGCGCTATGTCGGATATGCGAACCAATTGCCTTCATGTCGATTTTCCCTTACGCCTATTACATGGTCCAAGACTTTGGCATCACCGACCAGAGCGAAATCTCCATGTACGTGGGCATGGTCACATCTGCGTTCGCCTTCGCCGAATGCATCAGCGGAATCTTCTGGGGTCGGTTGAGCGACCGGATTGGCCGGAAGAAAGTGCTGCTCGGAGGTCTGTTTGGCACGGGGCTGAGCATGATTCTTTTTGGCTTCGCAAAAAGTTTACCAATGGCACTGATTGCTCGGGCTCTCGGTGGTTTACTGAACGGGTGAGGTCATCGCCGCCAAAATAGTGTCTGAGCGCTTGCTAACCGAATATGCAGGAACATCGGCGTTCTCCAGACCACAGTCGCGGAGTTGATTACGGTTGAAAAGCACCAACGTAAGTTTTGCCGTAATGAGGATGATGCCGATCGAAAGCTAATACTTGATAGCGCGCGCTTATTCCATCATGCCCTTTATTTGGTGCCTTGGGTAGGTTTCTCCTGAGCACGACGTTTCGTATGCAGCTGACCGCTTTTTCAGAACAATTGTTGGCGGATTCCTTGGCGGTGTTCTCGCTCGCCCCGCCGGGGCGTGGCCTGCGGTTTTCCAGAACACCATTTTTGAGACGTACCCGTACCTTCTCCCGAATCTGTTTTGTACCGCCGTGGTTTTGTTTGGCCTCACAGTTGGCATCCTCTTCCTGGAGGAAACGCATGAAGACCGCAAGTACGACCGAGATTGTGGACGAGAAGCGGGGCAATGGATCTTGCGTAAAGTTTGGAGGCGAGATGCAGACGCAACGTTCAACGACAAGGATGCATCCCTTGACGAAATGCGGTCCATGCTCGAAGACCACGATGCCAACGAACCAGCGTATCAAAGCACGTCCAGCTCGCCAACCTTGTGCAGCACACGCACGTCTATTTCCGAGCCACCATCGTTCGTCCTGGACAAGGAAGGGCGATCGGCGCCTACCATCCGACAAGCATTCTCGAAACAGGTGTGCTTGAACATTGTTTGCGTTGGCATCCTCGCCTTGTACGTGTCCCAGCATCTGTGGATATACCAATTACTAATATAATTCCAGCCACACCATCTCATTGGAGCAACTGCTGCCCATCCTCATGTCCAAGAGAACGCCGGAGAAAGGAACTACGCAACTCCCATTTCATTTCACTGGAGGATTTGGCTGGTCGACGCAGACCAACGGAGCATTTCTCGCTACGCAAGGAGTGCTGCAAATGTTCGCCCAGGTCATCGTCTTCCCATGGCTCAACAAGAAGCTCGGCAGCCTTCGCACATTCTGGATTACTCTGTGTCTGTATCCGATCCTCTACGTTCTCGCACCGTACCTGGCACTACTGCCGGAGAAGCTACGCATCCCTGGCCTCATGCTCCTACTCGTTGGCAAAGTCACCTTCCAGTCGCTTTCGTATCCTTCGCTCAACATCATCCTTGCCAATTCATCGCCCTCGAAGCGGGTGCTGGGCACCCTGAACGGCGCGGCGGCTTCGTCGGCAAGCATTTGCCGAGGATTTGGGCCGACCCTCTCCGGTCTCATGGACGGTATCGGCGAGACGCACGGCATGTCAGGTCTTGCTTGGTGGACGATTGCCGGTGTTGCCTTGCTGGGCTGGGCGCCGGGTTTCATCCTTCGAGAAGGCAAGAAGCCAGCGGCCTTCACCCTGGAGGACGAGGAGGCGTTGCTCGACACGTACTCATCAGACACCGAATCGATCCTCACACTCACCCCGGACGACACAGTGGAGACGGTTCTCTCCAAATAGACACATACATTACGACCACATGACGGCGCCGAAAAAAAACTTTCACTCTCCAGTCAGCGCGCTGGCAGCGACATGGTCCTGGATTTTCCCGCCTCTATATATCCTAGATTTCTTCTCCTCGGTTTCGGTTTCGGCATTTCCATTTAGAACTTGCATCCGGTTCGGCGCATTCTCATTTGATGCTTTATATCAGCACTGTTAGGTAATGGGAGGCTTTTTGAGCGACATTCTTAGATGGGAAGCTCACACCAGCGAATGGTCACGACGAGCAGGCGTTTTCAAAACTACAGAATACCCCCAGCAATGTTTTTCCCCCCCTCGGGTCGGGTTCGTACTCGACCACTTTCTTGCTAGACTAGCGCGCTCAAGCAATGCAATGCTCTGATTCAACTACCAAGCTCGCACACACACCGCATCGTGATGGTTATGCATATATGTAGGGAGACAGGGCAGTGAGAATCTGACTCGGCATGCCGTCAACGTGGGTAATTCCCCGGCAGCAGCGCTCGGCTTCCTCACCCAGAGCCGCACCCGCATCGAGCGGCGGGCCGGGTAGGTCGGATAGTCGGGCATCGGTGTGCTTGACGCGACGTGCTGTGAAAGGGCAGCATGATGCGAGTCATGGAAGCTGCATATAAGACTGAGGTCAGGTGAGCGCATGATTGAGAAGGCGGAGCATGCATGCGGGCGTCAAGGCGAGCTCGCGTAGACGGCATGTTTGTACACGGCGTACGAAGTGAGGCATGGCATGTCGATGCTTGGCTGCGGACCATAAGAGGATGACTTATGGTCAGGGCTGATGAGACGAGCGGGTTTGCCCCACACTTGTCAGGCACGTGGGACAGAGACTCGTGCACGACTCAAGCACAGCAATGCACGGGGAGCGCACTATTCAGGAAGCATGGGATAGGATGGGATGAGAGGGTGGCTCAGTGGAGAGTGGAGAGTGGAGGAGGCAGAGGAGGTGACGGTGGTGTTGTTGTTGTCAGTCAGCCGTCACATGCCCATGACGGCCGCCCACACACCACCCACGGTTGAGCCGACAAGGCAAGCTATCTCCCTTATCAGCAGCGAAGCTCCTAGCCCGGCTGCTAGCCATCCACGAGGCAGCGCGTCGGGCTCGATGCTTTTTTGGAGATGGCAGCTGCACGCCGACGAAGGACCTCTCTCTGCGCCCTCGAACCGCCGTCTACACCGCCGGCGCCTGCTGCCATCTGAAGTCGAGTGCGCCTGAGTGCGGGGAAAACACGACGCTGGCCCGCGCTGTCCTGTTCTGTCCTGAGCAGCAGCAGCCTCACAAGCGACCAACCCTACACTAGTCTGCGAGCCCGCCGACTTCCTGCCATGCGCCCTGATGAGCGGCATCAAGCGCTCCTTGGAGGACTCCTCCCATGACGCCGACCAGCCCTCGCCGTCCGAGTCGTCCATCGCCTCGGTGAAGCCGCCGTCGCCGCCTGCGCCTGCTGCCTCGGCCGCCTCGTCGTTCCGCAATGTGTCGGCGTGCAACCGCTGCCGCCTGCGCAAGAACCGCTGCGACCAGCGCCTGCCGTCGTGCGCCTCCTGCGACAAGGCCGCCGTCAAGTGCGTGGGCTACGACCCCATCACCAAGCGCGAGATCCCCCGCAGCTACGTCTACTACCTCGAGACCCGCGTCGCCTACCTCGAGACGCTGCTGCACGACCACGCCCTCGACTTCCTGCCCGCCGAGGACTTCAACCCCAGCTTCCACGCCAACGGCATCGCCGCGAGCAAGTCCATTGCCGCCCTCCCGCCGCCGCGCAATGGCACCGCGCAGCCCGCCACCACCACCCCGACCAAGGAGGAGAATGACCGCTACGACCGCGAGAAGCTGACCAAGCTGGTGTCCAACATCGGCATGGTCTCGGTCCAGGGCGCCAGCGACCCGCGCTATCTGGGGTCCACGTCGGGCATCTCCTTTGCCAGGGTCGTCTTTGCCGCCGTCAAGAGCTCTGTGTCGGGGTCGTCGTCTGAGCGCGGCAGCAATCGCGGCGGCAAGGCTGTCACCAACGTCGTAGACAGCGGCACCTCGATGCGCGACTCCTTCTTCGGCCTGCAGACCAAGCCCACCATCCGCCAGGCGCCCTTCCCCGACCGCGAGCTGGGATCGCGCCTGGTCGAGCTGTACTTTGAGCACGCAAACCCGCAGATCCCCATCCTGCACCGCGGCGAGTTCATGGAGATGTTTGAGCGCGTGTACGCCTCTGGTGAGCGGCACAGGACGTCGCGAGAGTCGTACATGCTCAACATTGTCTTTGCTATAGGCGCTGGCATCATACTGGGCAGCTCCGACACTGAGGACTCCCCGACGTCGGATCCTGGCCGCTCGCCGACAAAGTCGCGCACCTCTCCACCAAGCCACAAGAAGCGGCGACTCGCAGGCCAGCAGCACCAGCCCGAGGAGTACCACGCCTCTGCAATCGTCCACCTCGAAAACTTCCTGGGCTCTTCTCCCGCTGCGGATCGGCCCGACGGCTTCGGAGGCGGTCTGGAGGAACTGCAAGCCGTGCTGCTGCTTGCCGGCTTCGCTCTGCTGCGACCCGTTGCGCCCGGCCTGTGGTACATTGTGGGAGTCGCTGTTCGCCTGGGCGTCGACCTAGGGTTGCATTACGAGGATGGAGTGGGCATTGACGGGTCGGGTTCGGAAGACCACTCCGCTGGGAAGTCTGAGTTCAAAGCCGAAGGCAATGGCACATCAACGACTGCCGGCAGTGCAAGCCCAACAAAAGTGGACGCAAAGGAACGGGGCCGGAGACAGTGGGTCAGAGACCTGCGGAGACGCCTATGGTGGTGTGTCTATTCGCTTGACCGGCTAGTCAGCACATGTGTTGGCAGACCATTTGTAAGTGACTTTGCTATGCTGTTACACCTTGTCCTCTGTTGGGATGAAAATTTTCACCACTCATGCCAGCCGCGGATGCGTCAAGGTTTGGCATCAGATGACATGGACATGTCGTCCATTGGATGGGCTAGCACCTCCGATCTTGTGGCACAGCGACGGCTTTGACTTGGGCAACATTGCAGCAAACTTCAACTGACACCTTGCAGGGCATCACAGACCAAATCGTGACTACCGAGTTTCCGTCGTTGCTGGACGATCGATTTATTACCAAGGAAGGATTTCTGGATCCACCGCTGCACCAAGACAAGCCGACATATAAGATTGTCGCGCATCACTACTTCAGACTAAGACTGCTGCAGTCCGAAATCCTACAGGTCCTACAGCACCGTCAGGCACAGCAGGCGAGGGCCAGCGGGGCTAATCAAGGCAATGAGTTTATGCACACCAAATTGCCATCGCCGTTCCTGGCCAATTTTGACTCCTTCCGAGCCTGGCGCGTCGATATCGATCGACGGCTGCTCGAGTGGAAGGATTCTGCGCCAACGCAGCTTGATGCCGGCGTACAGTTTTCTCCGCTCTTCCTGGAGCTGAACTACTGGCAGGCCCTGATAATGCTGTACCGGCAGAGCCTAGTAGTACCGTCAGGACTGCAGAATGAGCTAGGGAACACTGGCTCAGATGTCGGGAGTCCGTCCATGGTTAACATTGAAGAGCGTGAAGACGAAGACCTGGTCTTCTTGAAGGTTGCCGAGGCTGGTCAGAAAGTGCTCAAGCTATACAGACAGCTGCACCGCGTCCATCTTGTCAACTACACATTCCTGGCAACTCATCATCTCTTTATGGCCGGTAAGCATGTCCGGTCCGATGATGGACGTCGCTAATCATTCGCAGGCATATCATTCCTCTATGCGGTGTGGCACAGCGTCCACGTCCGCAGCTTGCTAGTACGTTTGGCCTTGCTTTCTGTACCACCTTGGACGCCTTGTTGGCACATCTGAAACCTGACGCTAACTAGCTTTGCAGTCGCTAGATGATGTGGACTTTACCGTTCTGGCAGCGACCTCCGTTCTGGGTGATCTGATTGATAAGTGCCCACCTGCCGAGGCATGTCGTGACGCTTTCGACCGCATGAGCAAGGCGACCATCCAAATGTGCATGAGCACCACCGGATTCGGGCCACAGGCCCTGCGAGCTCTCCCGCAATCTCAACAATACCATGCGCAACCGTCATCGCATTCCCCGACAACCACATACACGTCAGCATCCGATGCAGATGCTCGGTCCGACACGGAGATGCAGGGCTACCCGTCCCGGCATTCCAACAACTATTTTGCACAACAGCAAGCGCGACGACCAGTCCCGCGCTTCGACATGAACCTGAAGGATCTCTTTTCCGACGACGAGACCGACAAGCGCTCCTTTAGCCGCGTGTCCAACCAAGTCAACGCAATGCGACCACCACCGCCTCCCATCAAGCCCGAACCCCAGCAACAGTCCATCCAGCCCTTCACAGCCGATCTCAAAATGTCACCCCAAATACGCAACCACCAACAATTCTTCAACTCCTCCCCAAACTTCACATCCACCACCCCAACTCTGTCCCCGCCCATCTCCCAAGCAACACCTATGCCCTCGCCCTACCAGGTATCAAATCAACTCCCTTACAACGCCTTTGCGCAGAGCATCACGTCCACGTATCCGGACATTGGCGGCTTCAACGACCTCGATTTCCTAGACAGTTTCCCCGTTCAGGGTAACGGCGCGCAGGGCGACGCCAGCGCCGGCGGCATGCAAGATGTCGGAATTGGATTCGGCATGGGATTTGGCGACGGCACGCATGATTGGAGCGACGGCAATGGGTTTGACTTGTTTGATGGCTTCTTCTTTGGACCCGGGGGAACAGGAATGTGATTCTCGTCTTTCGTCTTTTGTTCCATGTCACGTGGAAATGTTACATAAGCGCAGCATAGTTCTGGGCTGAGGTTCTCAGGGGAAGACAGGCTACGGCACGTGAGCACGGTCGGGTCAGAGGTTGACTCGATGCGTTCGCATAAAAGCAGGCGGCCGGGCATATCGGATCTGCGGAAGGATTGTGGGCGTGTGGGGTAGGCGCAGGTACGGTAGTTGGGGTGCAAGCGGGGTTCGGCGGTCTCCGACGACGGCACAATGGAGCCCGGTGGTTCAGGCATGTATGTATGATAGAACGACTGATATGAATGATTGGACGCTGTTCAAGTTATGATTGCTTGCTTGTAGTGTGAGTGAAGGTGATTGGTGGGGAAGGCGGCTTGTGAGGGACGATTTGCGTAAGGAGAGTACTGGATAAAGGACTGCTCTTGATGAAGGACCTTGCTACTTCTGCCTGTGGCAGCTGTATAGTAAAGTCGAAGCTCAAATAGCAAAGCCCGTAAAAAGTACTCTAAGCAACCTGTAGTATCGCGCTCTAGCCCATTGCGAAGCGTGTGCTGTCAGATATCCCAAAGATGAGGGACCATGTTAGCTTCGACAGCCATGATCCCCCAATGTACTCGCATTTCAGAGCCTCTATCTCCGCATTCACAGTCATTCTCAAGCCTTTCATAACCCCTGACCTCCTCACTTGTACACCTTGCACAGCTCCAGACTCTCCAGCGCCACGCCATCCATGATCTTCCGGGCCTCTGCGACCAATAGATGCAGATCGGTGCGGAACTTCTTGCCCTGCTCAGAGTCATTCTCCTTCCTACGCTTCATGCGCTCAAACGCATTCTGCACCAGGCCCAAGACACCGTCGATATTGTCTTTGAGCTCCTCGCGGACTTCGCGCATGGCTTTGGAGCTGTCTTCTTCAACCCAGCCAGAGATGAACGAGAATGGACCATTAGGACCGGGAATGTTATCTTTCAGCCAAGCACAGCGAGCAACGAACATGGTTATGCCTGTGGTTTGGTAAGTATCTTGACTGTGTGATTGTGGGGGAGAGCATGTTTGAACGGAGAATACCTTTCCCTCTACCAGGGACTTTATGGGCATCTGCGTAGAAGTCTACCATAGCCTGAGGGAAGTAGTCCTGTTCGCGAAGCTTGTAGGTGTGCAGGTGGATTGTACTGTCAACATGTCAGTATGTTAAGGGCGATGCATTGTGGGGATATCCTCACATCAACTTGTCTTTAAGGTCTTTTGCCGACTGCTCAACCAGACGAGTGACTTCCGTTTCGTAACGCTTGAGGTTGTCCGAGAAACAAATCTTATAAGCATCGCACGCCAGAGCTTTAGGATCGTCTGCAAAGGTATTAGAATGACTGCACAATGCAAGACATGGGCAGGCTTACTCTTCAGAATATGGTTGAGATCGCGCAATGCTTCCTTGATGACTTGGGCTGCTTCAGCCTTGAAGTTTTCGCAGGACGTGTCAAGAAGGGAACGGAAAGCCTGATCGATGACAGGTCTCACGGAAGACATTAACTCTTCGTTCCAATTCAAGAACAGATTCTTCTTCTTCTGGGCATAGACGCCTACAATATTTAGTAGTTATCTCGTCAAATGTTTGCTGTGTTTCAGACATACCTTCCTTCCTGATGACGGCTCGATGGGTGGCGGCATTCTTGACGTGGTCAGTTTAATCAAAGGCATACACAGTTGACTTCCACTTACGAGGCTTTCCCACTTCTCGAGGCATTTGATTGCATGCTTGTCGAATCGAGTCTGAACGGCGTGATCGGCCAGCTCGTCCTCAAGCAACTTGATGTCAGTTTTGATGAATTTACCGGCCAGGCGGCGAATTTTGACACCAACATCCTACCATGCGTTAGCAATCATGGAGAGCGAATTGAAGCTGTGAAGTTGCAACATACATCCCGCGCTTTCCGGACAATAGCTGTCAAATGATTCACTCTAGCCAGCGTAGTGGTGCTGCAGGACATCTGAACGACGCTTAAGAGAGTTTGGACCGAGACTTTGACAAAATGATCCAAGCTCGCTGTTCTTCCTTTGGAAGGGAGGGAGTAGAGAAGCGAGCACAACGCCGGAATCTGAGTTTCTTCGATGGCCATAGTTGGAATAGTGGCGTCATTATCCTTATCATACCCTCGTAGATGTCGCATATACATGAGGTTGGAAACGCAAAAGACGGAGACGTTAGCGTCGTCGCCGGTATCTGTACGATAGTTCTGAGCGACGACCCTGGCGACTTGCTTGCTGCGACACGCAATGCGGACATCTTTGCGCCTGAGAATGTTAGCATGAGAACGACGTTAGGTACTACGGAGACTTACTCTTTCTCAAGCGCCGCCTTGCGTTTTAGGAGCTTCTTCTTGTCCTCCTTGAGCTTCTTGTTAGCCTTGTTGTTGTGGCTGATTCGGTTGCGCTCAATGTCATTAACAATGACGCGGATCTTCTGTTCGACATTTGTGATCTTCTGGGCAATAGTTCCGAGCAATTCCTCGGTGATCGTGTCTAAAACTAATGTCGAGCCCCCCTCATCGTTTAGATCCTGTTACGAGGAGTCAGCGCAAAGTAAACTGTGTGTTCAATCCATCGCTTACATCAGACCGAGTCGCAACGAGTATGACGCTTCCGCTACGCCTTCTCCGATATGCATCCATGTACTGCTGACGAAAGCTAGCATTGTCTTGAAGACGGTCAATCTTCCCAACCACAATGGTCATGTCGCATTCCTGCAAATATCGAGCAGCATTCTCAACGCGGGAGCGGTTGACGTCTGAGCCTCCAGGAACATCCGCGATGATGACATTCTGTTGAAGAATTGGTGAGTTGAGCGTTACCCTACAAATATGTCAGCATAGAATGAAAGGCCCAAGCCTTACGCTGATACTTACCGAATGATTTGTACCAAGGGCCATGGTGTGAACCTAAGGGGCTTGCCTCTGAAGCTGGCGTTCGGGCATTCTCGTGTGAAAAGGTGGTATTGCTCCGTGAGTGTCTCTGGGGTCGAAGAGCTGAAGTGTACTGAAGTCTCACCATCCTCAATGAACATGTGGTGGATGTCATCAGTCCAAGACATGAATTGTTTGAGCACTTTGGGATCTTCGGCTGATGTTGCAGTGGCCATGAAGGTCTCAGAACTGCCGAATCCGAGACGATCTGCAAATAGCTGGTTCAAGCAGTCGCGTGCGGTGGACATCTTACTCAGATCTTCGTCATCAACGTCGTCCGAGTTCTGGCGCTGCTTCTCTTTGACGGTGTACCACTGCGTGAAGAGGTCTCTGACCAATTTCCGACACATCTCCAGGCAGAAAAATTGCACCTCAGCCGCGTAAGGTGCATTTTGTGTGGATGGTGATTGACAGAATTCAGTAATGACACACGTACAGGCGCCGCCGTCACCGCTCTGAGACAAGAGTTAGCCAAGACGCGTCAAATTGTTAATATGACGCACCTCGATGGTCAAGTTGAGTACACCAAGAATGGCGTTCATCAAGGCAGACTTCCCAACGCCAGTATCACCAGCAACCGCAAGCCTTACAGCATTCTGATATGGAATCACCCTGCCTTTCACAATCTCGTTCCATAGCTGAATAAGTTCATTATCCTTGTAGCCGTCATCTCGAGCTTGCGTGAAAAATTTAATGAATGTGTTCAATGTATCCAACGTGATCTTTTCCGTGAGGGCAAACCCTGGATGATATATGGGAAGCTTTGGTCGCTTCTGAGAATTCGGATCTATCGGCCGCACATCGTCGTCAAGGTCATCGCTGTCAGCGTCATCGTCGTCGTCACTGGCGTCGGTGTCCATTTCAGAGGCTGCATAGAGTGAGTGTGGAGTTGTACTTAAAGCATGAAGATGACATACCTTTACGCTTTGCACCTGCAGCCTGAGTGTTGGTAGAATCATCTGATGCCTGGCCCAGATACGCAGGATCCCAAGTCGCCATCTCGGCTCTAGCAGCGGCCTCAATGGCCCTCAGTCCTTGCACAAATGGTGAAATGACTTCTTCCTCAATCTGTTCTTGTGGGACAGATGCTGTTGGCGGCGGCTTTGCGTCGTCCTCCTCCACTGGAGCAGAAGGGCTGGGAGCTTTTCTAGCGTCAGGGTTATATGGAGTGGGCTGTGGCTCCTGGACTTGGATGCCTTCCATGCTCTCTTCTTTGCCCTCTGGAACGAAGAGCGAATCGAGATCATTGTCCGGCGTTGGCGTAGGCTGTTGCATCACGTCCATGCTAGCGGACCGAAGTTGTGGTACGATAGGAAGGTGCAGAAAGGATGGAGGTAGTAAAAAATATGAAAGGCGTTGAGGTAATTGAAATAGTTGAGCGTTTGTGCGTAAAGTCGCCGTGAACGCGACTTTATACCTGCAAGCAATCTGCAGCCTCGAAGTGAGAGAAACTGCGCAGCCCCACTGCAAGCTCAATGGACGTCGAGGTGAGTCTAGAGACCTCGTTACTCTTCCCTACCTGGCAACGAGGTAATGTCGCAGTGAGCACGATATCAACGCGCCCCTCGCCGGTGACGTCGACTTCTGCATCGCCCTCCTCCATATTCGTCGTCGTCGACACCAACTTATGCAATAAAGCCATCATGAGAACGAGCTGATAGCATCGCAGTGAGTGTTTTCGAGTTCGGTAAATTGCAAAGACATGTGATGCAACATTCGTACTCATTTGATGTGAAGTGTTCAAGAATCGCACTCCCGCTCATCTACAACTTCCTCAATTCCCAAGCACGCTAGCTCAATACAGCAAGCCATCGAATACGTACCAGGTTGCCATCTATGACATGCACGTAGCAAACGAGTGCATGCCCGACTTTGCTGAAACCTGGACCGCTGTCAAGATGCACGCCCCAGTCCCGAAAATGCACATCCAATACATGTTCCTGCTCGAATTCCCTCTTCTCTGCCTAGATATCTTGGTAGATATATACATGCTGCGGTGGAGTCTCCGAAGTCTTGTTTGTGAACTGCTTCGATAGCAACTGAGTTTTGACTTGATGATGCTGTACGGGGTTGTAGACTTTCAAACCCAATTTGGCTCCCGCAGCGGGACGAAAATTTGTTCCAAATGATTTCCGCAATGCTGTGTACCTCCAACCCCGCCTTTGGTAGCGTTGGTACAACTTGAACATATGGCGGTGGTTGTATACGATGTAGGGAAACATATCGTTCACAGTTTTGCTGTTCGTAGTTGTATGAATAAGATTCAATTGGAACCCATATACAACATCTATACCCCTTTCCCACAAATAAGCGCCGATTTAAATGCTCGCACACATAGACAAACAGTCCCACCATTCCAATCACCCCGGTACTCACTCATGCAATCTTCAAAGCCTCTACCCCGCTCATCTGCAACCTCCCCATCAACCCCTTGACAACCCCACAGCTCTTCTCCCTCTTCTCGTCCACCTCGCTCATCCACATCCTCATCTTGCCCAGCATATTCGTGCCATCGCCCCTCTTCCCGCCCTCTTTGATGTTCGTGAAAAACATCCTCCGCTTCCTGCTATCCAGTTTCTCCCACTCTGGGCTCCCGGACGTGCGCTCTACGTTGGGATCCAGGTACTTGACGAAGCTGATAAAGTAGTCCGAGATTTCGTTTTGGCGGCGGACCATGACTTGCCCGACCGTGCCGGCGTGCTTGGTGCCGAAGCCGTTCTCGATATCGACGCCCCACATGACGTCCCATTGGTATTGATATGTGGGTACGCTGGAGGGGTTATGTGTCGACATGGCGTTGGATGCGAGGTACGTGGGACAAATGTAGCGAATGTCGCCTTGAGCTTTGGCAACGGCGTCCCAGTACTTGCCGCTGTCGGGCCAGTGGCGGTCGTTGGGGTATGTCCTCACCAGGAGTGCGAGATCATCGTCGTTGAGAAGCGGATAGTGGTCTTTGAGGTACGACTTGAATTCGCCCTCTGAGTCGGTGGTTTTCTTGACTTGGTCGGTGCCTTCGTTGGAGGTGAAGCCGATGATTGTGGGAACTTTGGCGTAGCGACCACCCATGATAGCAGCGGGCGCAGGCTCAGTAAACATGCCGCCTTTGGGCTCAGTCGTGGGCGCCCACATCCAGCGCGGTGGCGTGCCGCGGTCGGGGAAGTTCATAGGGTAGTTCTCGTAGTAGAGGTCTCCGGGACTTGAGTTACGCACGCAGGCGATGTCGGTGCAGTTCAGACCGGACGCTACTTCATTCCAGAACTTCTCGGCTTGCGGCGGTGTGAAGAAGGTTGGACTTGCTGGGCTCTGCGCAATGGCTCCGTGGAACAGCTGTTTCCTTCCAGTCCCAGGCACGGGATAGTGGTGATCGCCTTCGTTGGCCGTCAGTTGCAGCAGCACCGAAGCACCGCCCGCACTCGTGCCCATAGTCACAACGTGGTCCGGATTGCCTCCAAAGTACCGAATGTACTTCTGCACCCACTCCAGCGCCGCTCTCTGATCCCGCAGGCCCATGTTGTAGTCTCCGTCTTTTGCAATCTCCTCTCCAGAAAGGAAGCCGTAGATGCCGTTGCGGTAGTACATCGTCACGACCACGATGCCCTTATCCAGCTTGCCGTTCGCGCCTTTCGCCCTCCTCGCCTTCTCCACCATCTCTCCGCCATTACTTCTGCCCGGGAGATGGAAACCACCTCCAGGGATATTCACCAGCACCGGCAGATCATCTCCGGCCTCCGCATCGATCGGCGTAAACACGTTCAAACTCAAACAGTCCTCTGTGATCCTCGTGTTGATGCCCAACACATCTTCACCAGCAACATCTTCCCGATTCCTCAGCGACGCATCAATTTTCTGTATCCGAGGGCACATGCCCAGCTCCCCACTCCACACCAACGGCTCCTCATTCCTCCCAAGGCCATACGTCCTATTCACAGGCTGCGGTCCACGGAAGCGATTCTTCCCCGACGCACTCGCCGCGTACGGAATGTTCCAGTAGAACCTGACCTTGTCCGAGACATTCGGCTTGATCGCAAGATAGTCAAGCGTAATAATGTTCGGGTCCGCAGGGTTCTTGGGCGGCGCGACGAAGTACGGCGCGGGTTTCGATGTCAGCGGCGGTATCCAGTCTGCGCTGGGCCGCAGGTCTGGCGAGTATAGGAACGCAAACGTGAAGGCGAGAACGACACAGGCCGCGAGGCCAAGCAGGACCCGCCGGTCGAATATCAGGCTCGAGTTGAGGGCGCGAATCGCCATGGTGTTGGTGTAGGACGGAACGAACGTGGGTAGTGGGATGGGTGGCTTATCGCGGTGGTGAAGGCTGCATCTGTGCCGCAGGAAGGATGGAAGCGTTGGGCGGTGCGCTGCTTGAAAGGAGAGTATAAGGATGTGGCGACGGTATCAAGACGCGCTCAAGCAGTCAACATAGGAGACGAAAGATTGCGACCCGCGCACTTGTCTCTGGATTCCTGGTCCCCAGTCGCAGTTTCCTTGCACACGACACGCACGGTGACGAATGAGGTTACGGGATGCGGGAACCGGCAACTCGTGCCTTGGCGATGACGCGTTTCATCATTGGAGGATGGACAGGAGAACGTGGACACGGACATGTCGAAGAAAAACAAAGTGCATAGATAAATGGCGATGGTGTTCAAGAGTTGCAGCAGAATGAGGGACTCTCGTATTACTTGGGTCTACTGGTGCACATTCCACGCGTTCTGTCATCGAGCACAATAGCGCCGGATCCAGACCCACTGGATGCACCCATGTCGCTCGATTCCACCCTCGTATGCTTCGATGACAAGTGCATAAATGCTCGTTGAGAGTATGCCATTCATGATATTGATGCATCTATGTTTATGCCCGTCATGTCCCAGGTTACAAGGTCCAGCCTATGCTCTTGATGCTACCCAATCGCTACAACGCCAACAATGCACCAAGACTCTATGTGGAGAGCGTCTGCAGAAGCATCCAAAGCGGATGAATGGTATCACAAATCTTAAAAGTAACCGTCAAATCATATCCTCCCACCTTCGACAATCTCCCGCCCAATCAGCTCCAGTTCACCACTCTCGGCGGTACGTCTTCGTTCTAGGATCCATCGCCCCTCGCCCGCCTCATCATGCTCGCGCACATAGGTGACGCTGTCCGCGGCACTCCCCTTTCGAGAATGGCCCCGCCAGCCACCACCGCTTGGAGTGATTGGGGACGAGTTCGAGACGGGCGACACGAGGCCCATGGACTGTCGGCGAGGTCCAGTCGAGCTTGACATTGTAGCCGAAGGAGATGAAAGTGACGTGTCAATCGACGGGGGAGCTGTAGGTCTCTGGTGAGGAACAAAAGGCGAGCCCAGAGGCACGCCATAGGGTGACATTGGAAGGGACATGTTGGAGGGCGACTTCAAGGCCTGCCCGTCTGGTGACATAGGCAGGGCGATATGGGATGGTGACTGCATACTATGCAGAGCCTGAAGTTGGGCAGCGGACGGAAGAGGTGGCAGGTCTTTCCTCTGGTGATCAAGGTGGCTTTCCGGACTGCTGAGCGAGTTGTAGTCGCTCGCCGTAAGAGTTGGACTCTCTGGCCGCTCTTCGCCTGCGCTGTCATCGCTGTCATTCTCGTCCTCATACGCTGCATTGACAGCATCCATCAGCCCTTCGTCATCTTCACCCTCAAAGTCATCTTCGACATTGGCCGGTTCGTCGCTTTCCCGCTCGCTGTCGGTGTGCTCCTTCATTCGGTTCCCGGCAGGGCTTGACATTCGTGGCACAAATTGCATGCCCATGGGGGATGAGTTGCGGGGACTGTTTGACGTGCTACCGGGGAGACTCGCAGCACTGCCACCAAAGGCTCCCTTTCGCAACTTCATCAATGCGTCCAGACTCAAGTCCTCTTCTTCTGGCCAGCCGTACGGGCTCATGCGAGCAAGCTGCGCTAAGCCTGGGCTGGCGAGCGGCTGCTGGCCGTCGCGGAAGTGGTTGAGGCTTATGAAGGAATTGCGTGTGCTGTACTCGCTCCGCTCCGTGATAGGCGTAAGATTTGGCTCGCGCACAGCATTGCGCCCGCTGACGGTGCGACCGATACCTGATGGGCCGAAGAAGCCACCCCAGGCGTTTGGCGAGTCGCCAATTTGAGAAGCATAGAATCCGAATTCTTGCCCATAGAAGCCTTCGTCATCATATGCTAATGCCTCAGCGTTAGCTGCAGCGATCATCGGGTCGTCCTCCAAGGCAGAGTCGTAGTCGCTGTAGTCGTAGTCATCGACAAAGCCGGAACTCATGCCGAACACATCATCGTCTTGTTGGAAGCCGTCTGTCTCTAAGCTGAAGCGGCCATCGTCAGGGACCAAGCTGGGCCTCGAGTTGCTCAGAGAAGACACATCCTCGGCGTCCGAACTTGATCGTCCAGCATCAACACTTGCTTTGCGAGCAAATCGGCCAGCAGCTTCGGCACGAGTGGCTGCATCAGCGAGTGCACTGTGGTACGCGTTCATGTTGTTGATATCGGGAACTGGACGCTGGTGGACTACAGAAGTTTTGTGGGCAAGCGACGGCTCAGACGTGTCGAGGTGTCCGGTCAGGTTGTCGTCATCTGCTTCATAGCCAGTCTCAGATGCTGGCAGACCAGGTGGGTGGGATGCAAGGGCATTCGGAATGTCTTCGATTGGAGGTGGCCTGACCTTGCGCTCGTAAAGTGGACCTTCTGGATCGTCAAATACGTTCTCGTCAAACTCTGCAACATCCTGATGATCCTGCTCTCCGATCAATCCGTCGTCAAAGTACATATCGTCGCCAAGATCGATGTCGCCGGGACTTGGGTCATTGGTTCCATTCCCCTCCGCGGGGATAGATGAGCTCGATTGTAAACTCGAAGAGTGATTCGAGACCAGCAGCTGGCCTGTTGAGCCTGATTCGAGTTGCTCTGCGCTGCTATTCAGCTGGTTGATATTTCCGCCAATGCCAGCCTGTTGATATTGCTGCAACATCTCTTCTGACATGGCGAAGCCTATAGGAACGCCATTGGCGTCTACAGGGGTCTGCAGTTGGCCAATCATCGGACTCATGGGATCGTTGAGGTTCGGCTGTATTGATAAGGACGAGAAGTCGAACGTGGTAATGCCCGCATCCATGCTCTGATCACCGAGCCCACCAAAGTCGTCTTCCTCCCCAAGCATCGGTATATCTTCCTCGTAGCCACCGTCCATGTCATAGTCATCCATGCCGTACTCATCATACTCATCGTCGAGCGTATTGGTAGACATGCGGACCTGCTTCGAGGCTTTCTCGGCGGCCTTTTGCTTGTGCCTCTCCTCCAGTATGGCTTCTTGAGCAGAATCGGAACCACCAGATATTTGGAAGCTGAATCTGGAGGCTCTACTCGTGAAGTGAGCTGGCAATCCAGCCGGTTGGAATGATGGATCCGTGACAGATGTAGCCCTTGACCGCGCCGGAGGCGGGGTTTTCGTTGACTTTCTCTTGCGGGGTGTGGGCTCAGCAGAAACATCCATGGGATCTTCCGTTTCCTGCACTGGAGAAAGGACAGTGGAACCACTGTCGGCAGGAGTGAATGCTGGCCGTGTTGGAGGGGAAGAAACTGGTGGAGGAGCTGCGGGTGGAGAGTCCTTGGGAAGTGGAGGAGGTGGCGGAGGTGACTGGCCTGGCGGTGGCAGTTGCACGGAGTTTCTCGCGAGGAAGTCCTTGTTGGCCAGCTGCTCCGCTCTGATGGCAGCCTGTGACTGCTCATAGCTCGTATCGTCGTCGAAATGCTCTCGGAACACGGGTGTATGCTCTTTGTCTATCTTTGGCGGGCTGACACGGCCTTCCCCTGGCTGTGGCTGATCACCTCCGTATGCGTTGTTGTATGAGAAGTTTCGGTTGATGCGCGGGGCATTGAAGTCGTGAACAATGTGGCCGCGGATGCTGGGGTCGTAGTTTTCTGGCATGGGAGGAACTATGGCGGGCGAGCGGTGGCTCACTAGAGCGTCATCCGAGAGAGGGTCCAGCGTCTGTCCAGATCGCCGTCGCATCAGAAGCGACATGGGATTACGCAGGTTGAGTCTTGACTTGCCCTTGGCCGGGGCTGCTGTGGGTGTCGATGTCGTCCTCGAACTGCCCGACAGCTTCTCGCTGATGCCACTCATCAGCGACGTCTGCGACCGTGAAAAGCTGGAGTAGCTAGGCGATATGGTCGAGGGTGCGAGGTGGGTGGCAGACTGCGAAGGGTTCTCTAGGTGCGGGCTGGAGTCGGGATGCGGCGCGACGCTCAGTCCCTGTGGACGCAGGCCCGTTGGCGTGTTCGCAGTCATGGGCCGCGCTGACAGGTGAGGCCCCTCATGGCTCGGCGATAGCTGCTCCTGCGACCGCTGCGGTGGTGACAGCATGCCCTGGTCCAGGCCTATCTCGCGACTGCTTCCGCCCGTGCTTGTCGCAGGGCGGCCCGCGGTGGGCGGTGGGCGGCTGCCAGACTGCGTCTTGTCCAGCTTGGAGGCGACGCGGGTGATGGGCGGCAGCTGCGGGGGGAAGGGCGATATGGGCGAGCTCGACAGATGGCTGGCATTGTCAGAGAAGCGCGGCGACAGAAAGTAGTCGGTCGACTGCGACGGCGATGGCAGCGGGTGGGCAGCGGGGCTGGGCACAGGCTCGGGCGAGGCCAGACTCGAGGCATTGCGCTTTGCGTGGCCGGGCCGCAGGTACGAGAACATGTTGGAGGGCGCCATGGTGGGCGGCGATGCGCAATGGGCGCGCGGCCACTACGCGTTGCTTTTGTGGAGCTGCAAGGAACGGCAACCACCAGCGCGTGCTGGCAGTGGGGAGGGCAGAGCTGCCTCTCAGCGAGGCCATGCACCAAAAGACACCATCACAGGGCAGGGTGAAGCCAGTCGGGCGCAGGCGGAGCGATCAGACGCGGATGGGGAAAAAGTGACGATGCGATTCCGGTGTTGCACAATTTCGGGAGGGCCAAGGGGCCAAGTCGCGATGGGAGCAATGGGAGAGCGTCTCGCAATTGCAGGGCGTCTTACAGCAGCGTCGGCCTTCGCGTCGGTGCTCTGTCGGTTCGCTGTCTACGTGTGTCGAGGTTGTCGCTACCAGCGTTGATTGACGATGCGGCCCGCTGCTGGTGCCCTTTGCAGCGCCAGGTTTCATGCACTTGCAGGGTTCAGTCCGCGTCTCCATCGCTTTCAGACGCCAACTTGCAACGGCGTCAGACTTCATGTCGGCTACACTTGCCGTGGCGGCATCCGCGCAATGTGTCTCACCATGTGGCATGACCCAGCATTGCTTCAACACAGTCATCACTTCCTCAAGCAGCGGGGTGCACTCTAGGGTCGACGTTGATCGACAACTTCAAGGACCCTGTGACGTTGCGGGCGTGTTAGCGCATGCTGTGCGAGCTGACTAAACCTCACAATATCGCGCGTCGTACAACTGCCTGAGCATGTGATCCTTCATCCTACTCGTGGCTACTCTATACTATGGATCCTCCGCTCAATCAAGCAGGACGTTTCCCACCTCTCGACATCCTGGGCCTTCCAAGTTTGCCCGACGCCCTCTTGCCCAGACTTCTCTTCGCTGCTGCTTCACTGACAGCCCATGTCGGCTCTGGATCGGGCGCATTGAGCGCTGTGTTGTAGGTGGCATTAGCCGGCGTCACCTCAAACTGTATCGTCGCGTTCCCCTCACGATACGTGCTTGTTAGCGTGCCCTCGGTCCTGTAGCTTGCATCGACTTTACCCTTTCCAGTTGCAATGTCGACCTGCTTCAGCGCACGCTCAAACAGCTCGAGAGCAGCTAACGGCTGGTAGAAGGGCACCTCGTGGCCAGATTCGTATATGCGCACGAAGGAGAAGAGGCCCGCTTGCTTGACTTGACCGTGCACGATACAATCGCTCGTCGAGATGTTCGTAAATCCTGAATCAGAGTAGCCAGTGGCATTGATCATGTCTGCCACCTTTTGACCGCCAAGCCAGTTGCAGTTATAGTCGCTGATTCTGTCAGCAGTGTGGGTAGAGAAGGGGGACTCAGACTTACGCATCACCGTAGTAGAGTGTGACTTGCACACCTGCATCAAGCAGTTTCTGGCATGCTGCGATTGTGCCTGACGGACGATCGTCGTCGCCAGTATTCCCGAACGCCGCAGAGACCGTGCCTGAGCTCTCTGAGACGTTTTGGTATGCGCCGATCGCTTTTTGAACGTCTGGTGTATTCAGATACTGGACGTAATAGGAGTATGGGAACGGATCTGGGGTGAGTTCGCGCATATCGTACTCGTCGCGGCCGCTATAGATATCGTACAGATTCTCAACTTTGTTGTAGCAGAAGTCGTCCGCGCGTGAGCAGACGGAGTTCTCGCCGGTTCTGTAGCAATCTTTCGTCATGTCCAGACAATTGCCTTCGCCGTAAAGGTTGTTGTACCACTCGGCCTTGACAGTGTCGTTATACGGGTCATAATCGTATGTGTTTCCGGGGTATACGGAGAAATTGTAGTATGCCTGGTACTGAATGAGCGGATCGAACCAGCCGTTACCGATGAGCACATTCTCAAGGTCAATATTGACTGCCCCAGAGATGTTCTTCGCGTTCTGGTCCAGGAAATAAGCGTTGAATACAGGGCCATAGTGGCCGCCGTATGACTCCGTAGCAAAGTTGAACCCATTCTGAGCGTATTCCGGGAATGCTCCAATGAAGCCCTGCAGCGTCTTCCACATGTTCGGCGCAGCACTCTCGGTAGAGTTTGCGGTAAGGGTGAGGTTTGGTTTCGAGTATGTGCCACAGCTGCCGTATGATTGAGCATAGTCGGGACAAGTATTATTTGGCAGCTGGATTATGTAGCCGTTGTCGTCTGTGTAAGCCGGAATCGGGATGGAGTATGATAGCCCAACGGTGGTCGGCTCGTCGATGAAGAGCATGTTGCTAACATTGCTCCATGAGTACGGGTTGTTGAACGGCTTCATGTCTGGTCCGACTCCGCAAGGTCCCAGTTCCTGAAAGAGACCGATCATAGAACTCGAGCCTGGTCCGCCATTGATCCAAACAGTCAGCGGAGCTTCGCTCGGATCGCCATTGCGAGCTTCAAAGAACCACCAGAAAATATGTTGATCGTCGTCGACATCTGCGTAGCCTGAGTAGCTTTTGACGTTGGGGTCGAGTTCGCAAATGCCCGTGGGCACTTCTTTGTATCGCACATCAATACCTGCGTGTCCTTTCTTGGTGATCAAGTCGGTGGGCGAAGGAACAAACTGTGCGACCGCGCTGGCAGCCAGCAACGGCACGGCGAGTAGCTTCGAAGTGCGCTTCATGGAGAAACACTTGACCAGAGTCTCAAATAGCCCAAAGCCTAATTGACTTCGCACGAAGAGTGAGAGCAGGTCTTGTACCAGTTATTGCGCGGGATCGAACGACGTAGAAGTATTCACAGGAACAACGCAGTTCAAGCAACAACAAACAATATTCAGGCCTGAGGGCGTGGGCCATACTTAAGATCTCTGGGCGCATCATAACTCTTGCCAATCGCATACCAGGGACGATAACAGAACCATCGACCTTCCCATAGAGGTTAAAAGACTGCGTATAGCGGACGTGACAAGGATAGAGCTGGTCGCAGCCGTTACCCGTACGAATGACGCCATGGTTGCTGGCATCTGGACAATGACATCGAAACGCGCGATTTGAAGCATCAGAATATCAGATCCGTTGCTGCAACTGAGACCAGTTCCATAATTCTGGCCGTGGTAATGGAAGTGGGAGCCTTGCAGAATGTTCTTGGTCTCCGTTGGATAAGCTGAAGCTCTTTGGAATTCCTAGCTTAATACGAAGTTTCACCGCGCCATGTGGGGCCGAAGTAAGCTTTACCTTGAGCTTGTGCATGCTTGCGTAGCTTGTTATCACCGTCGTGAAGCTTAGGGGCCGATCTAGTGCTCTATTTGGCAGGTACTGCACCTTTGCAGCTCCCGTGGGACAACAGATTTACCCCCCTCTGTAAGTTCTCTTACGCGCAGCGCAAATAGATGCGACTGCTGCTAGAGTAGCAAAGTCAGTCTTAACGTAAAAGCCGAGAGACCCTCAATGCATTATAAAGGTAGTACTGCAGACGAAAGCACACCCGAGGGCATCCAGGAGCTGTCAAGATGCAGTTGAAGGTCGGCGCCACACGAGGGCTCGCGCCGCCTCGAGACGCGTCATGCTGGCGAGGTATTAATTGGCACTGTATGAAGGTAGCGCTATGTAAGCGTGCACTTACGTCGTGGTGCCGCAGGAAAGAAAGTCAAGCATGAGGTCAAACTTAGCAGATACGACGATCAGCGCTAAAAGATATGGCTGAAGCACGAATCATGGGGTACGACGTCTTTCAGTTATGAATTGGACAGTAACATTTGATCTGTCTATGCCTCGGCGGCTCTAACTGAGACTTGAGTATCCGTCGCTTCGTATACATTCGTGACCCTCTTCCAAACGCCGTTGACTCCGCTCCTTGTATCAGCAGGATCTCAACCCGCTCATAGCACAGTCCCGAAGCCGAAGGTCATTTTTATCGACCGTACGTAGTATTGGTCCCAGTTGGTCTTAGTCGGCTCCTCTTGACCCACGGGAACTCCCTTCCATTCGACTCTCATTACCGTTACCGCATCGACGTCGTTCTGATCAAACCAGATGGATAGCGTGGAGTAATGTCCTGCCGGCCACTGCGCAAGCCGCCATTTCTGGACGATGTGCGTAGGTTCCTCCAGCTCTGTAAACTCTCCACTGACGTTACCACCGAACAGCTCGAAAGTGCCACCGGGTTTGGCGCCGGTGAAGTTCTTCGGTGGTGAGCGTGTGAAAGCAGCAATACGCTGCGGGTCAGTGAACGTCTGGAAAAGATTTGCGGCATCAGTACGGAACTCTGTACTATCGGTGATCGTAGTCACGTTGACGACCGCGCCAGAGGTGGACTTTTGTGAACCGGCATCAGCCTTCGAGCTGGTAGCCTTGTTGACATTTGAGTTCGAGTAGACCTTTGGTGACGCCCAACCGCTTCCGGGGTCCACGCCGGGGGCATGCTGGATATCCTTGCCATGCTCTACCATGACTGCTGGGCCGAGCTTGGCGAGGCTAGTCCGGAGCTGTGGTAGGATCTTGGTTTTCACCAAGTCCTTGACAGGCTGCTTGCTGCTGTCATCAGAGTAGACGTCTATCTCAAACTGTACAATGGTTAGTAAAGGTTCAATAGGTATTGCACATGGAAAGGGTTGTGAGCAAAGGGAACATACGACATACTCGTCTTCCTCAGTGTCGTGAGCGACCTCGGGAATCGTGATAGTGCCGCTAGCTTCTTCGCCTTCCTGGTTCTTGCCTGCCGACCAGGTCAGCGCACCAAGCTTATATGCCACCAACGTGTCACGTACCTGAGTATTCCAACTTCAGTCGCACATCGAAGATTGTGATGACCTTGCCCTTGCGCTGGCTAACGTCCACGTCGCCATCCATGCTAACGACCTTGTCGACTTTCGCCGAAACGCCATCTTGCTCAGAGGAGATCTGGGTCAACTCCTTCTCGAGGTATTGTCTGGCCCAAGGCGCAACATCTTTGTTGACCCAATGCCAATTGTTCGGATTGTGGAGGACCATGGTGAATTGAGGGACGAACGAAGTTAGAATATCTGAAGGTTCTGTCAGCACGGGCCGAAAGAGATTCTGATGCGAGTTCGAGAAGACGATGGATATCAGAGTTCGGACTTTAGTCCTGTAGCTAGTCCGCATGCAAAGAGTACAAGTCTTCTCAGACTGGTGCCAGCTTGTGTCTCATCCTTTGATCGAAATGTGAAATTGCAGTTCTGGGTGTGTACTTACCAGGCAAGAAGCTCAAGCAGTACTCAAGCTATGCGAAGGTCGGTCATCCAGTAACTGAAGTGTGGGGAGGAAAGGAGTTGGTGAGATTGAAATACATTGGTGAGGGAGGGAGGAGTTTGAGCAGAATTATTCGAGAAGCTTCGGACCCAGCCCACCGCCAAGACTCCGGGCCGACAACTTCCGATGAGCTCTGAAGAACAACAGTTCCAAGCGGTCGTGTGATATCATCAGCTACAAGTCGCATGCTCGTCTTCTAGTTTAGTCGCAATACGATGCCTGCTCACTGTAGCTCGTCGATGGCCCAATTACACGGCACTTCGGCTCCTGAGTGTGATTCGCCATACCTCTAGCTGCATCAGGGAGATGCAGCAGAAGGCCAGAGCAGCTACCCGTCGTAGCAGGCACAAAATGAGCATCGAGCTATGAGCGTACGCTCCTACCCACCACGATGAAGATTTGCAGTGCTGCAGGATTGCAACGTGACTCCCGGAGCCAATTTTGCGACAACTTCACTTGCATTGAGTAGTCATGAATAGACTTTCAACAAGTCTTCCGTTACGAAGATTACAGGCGTATTCCAAAGAATACTGTACATCTTTTAATCACATTGCCGAATTGTAGCCTTGGCTTTCCTCTGATCGTGTCTCCGATCACTCTGTCGACTCGGCCTGCCCGCGTCTGAGCAGGCAATGAAGATAATCAAGCTCCTCGTCAATAAGCTGGAATTCCCAAACTGACCACTTCTGTCTCTAAACGGTCATTTACCACATGCGCGTGGCTGATTGCTCCGATCCTGGGAGGCAGCGAGGGTTGCGGAAACGTGCATTCAGTAACAGTCCAGTCTCGCATCTCTTTCGACCATTGGTGCCCGCTTACGGCACTGTGCCTTGATTCCCGCGGAAAGGCGCTGTGTGAATTGCTACGGAAGCAATCAGAATCTATCTCAATCATCATATGGCCGTGTTGACAGCCAAGGTGCAATAGCCGACAAATCTCCAGCACTTTCGGAGGGGAATCACGTTGCATGTGCGAATTCGCGAGAGTGTATTCGGGACTATTCCATCGGATGTGTGACAAACCTCCGGGACACTGCAGAGATATCATTCTGTTTGCTCAATTCAGAGCGGCATGCTCAGAACCTACCGCACCAGAACTACTACCGTCGGCCACGGGCTGCTTTTCACTAGCACACATGCAGATCTTATATAGTAAAGCCAGCGCTGTCAATCCGCACAATGCCTCCTGTCATGTCTTCGAAAATCGTCTTCAGGGTGAGAGAAGCCTCTTTTTCGCCATTGTGACGGACTTCTGGTCCGTTTGGCCCACGTAGAAATCACACATTCTCGGCGTGACTATGAAATGCGCCAAAGTGATCATTGAGGCAACTGGATCTTCGCACACAAGACTGGGGTTCACTGGAAGGCAGCCCAAGGTCTATGGTTCCGGCGGCACGTGATGCGCTGCTGCGAATGGTCGAGGAAGCCAGAATCAACCTGATGGACCCATCAAGGGTATGCTAGAAGACTCCGGTCTGTTTGTGGATCGGGCCAGACCGAATCGTAGTTGTCGAGGCAAACGCAGTCAGCTCGGACATGGTGGGCAAATCGAGGTTTTTGTAAGAGAAGACTTCGCATCGAGTCTCTCTACCTCCGATCAGCCCAATTGTTGTCCTGGCGCATTCACCGCTTCAGTCTCAGCATGGGCTATTCTTGCATGGAAGGTTCCCCAAGCTTCGACCGGTGCACATTTTCAGATCATTTGAGAACGGCTTCCCAAAGCAGCTCAAAACTCGACACCTCCAATGACTCGCAACGAGCCAATTCAGATTATTCTTCTCTCACATCACCACACACGCCTGCAAGAAAACCGAACCTCCGAACTGAATCGTGTCTTCCTTCATGTCTAATCTTTGACTTGGGTATCATAACATCCATAATCCTCCACACAATCCGCGCTCCTCATAACCGTCCCCGGTCCAGCTGATAATCCTTCGTGACCTTGATCTCATGTGGTCCCAAACTGCCCACTCTTTCCATACTCTTCACCCCATTCTCCAGCGTCACAAATGCATTGACCTGCGCTTTCGGACCCGGCATCCAATGCGCTGGATTGAGATTGCTCGTTGACGAACTGCCGCTCGTTGTGCGGAACTTGAGGCGGCGCAAGCCCGTGCCTTCGGTCGGGAGGGATGGGCGCTCGCGATGCCACCATGGATGCGGAGATGTATTAGGCATACAGCAGCAGACGATGCCGAGTGCGATTTCAATGGGTGAGAAGCAGACGCGCCACCACGAGGCGCCGATAGGATCGTGATTGACGTCACCGAAGATATTAATGGCGCAGTCGATACGAAGTACTGCGAGGATGGTGCAGCTGTCCAAGGTGAGCATGCTGCAATAGTGATTGTGAACATGTGACTTACAAGGATCCAAGCAGGAACAGGATGATCATAGAGGCCTTTCGCTTGGATGACAGCTGCGCGGCAATTATGGCGGGGGCCGGAACGAAGAGTATGACGGCGTTGAAGAAAACGTGGAGCGACCCGATGATGATGCAAGACTTCTTGCTCTGTAGTTCGCACTTTCCAGGTGGGTGGCACATGCTGATCCACCCTGCAAGCGACCATATATACCAGATAGCAATCAACAACATCGAAGCGTAGCAGCCTATCCTCGCGGCCAGATTGTTGTTGTAAAGTCGCACGTAGAACTTGGCAAAGGCGAGTTGGACTGTTGCGACCGATGTCGCCCAGCAAATGTCGAGCGCGAATTGCATCTGTTCCACTGGTCAGCCCTACAAGCCACCAAAAGAGCGTTCAGCGCGTACTCGGAGCCAGTATCTCTTGACATAAGCATAGTCCCTGGTAGGATCTGCCTTGATCTCGTCGCTGGTCAATCCCTCACCGCAGAGAAAGACCAGAATATACACCAACGTGACGACGACAAAGCTCATGGCCTATATAAAGTCAATTCTGCACTACTACTTTTCAAAACCAACGTACGAGCGCCGCCAAACATAACCCATCCTCGGTCAACGTGTTGACCCTCCTCACGCTACGGGTGTACCATCGTAACGCAACGGCAGCCGTGGCTAGTACGAAGCAAAGAACGGGGGCGACGAGCAGCGCGATCTGCTTTCCGTTGACGATATCGAAGCGATCCTGATTCCCAGCCATAATCCGAATATCCAGTTGTCCAAGAAGCTCTCCCTCCTACACACTCATTCCATCACCACGGAGTCCAGTAATCAAGCAGTCGAACGAGCGAACAGGAATAGCACCAAAAAGGTCAAGAGAATCGGAGCCCCGGAGCAAGGTAGATCCAAAGGAAGGCGGAGAAGCGTGCGTGTATGAATAAAAAGCCAGAACGGGGCCTGTACGCTCCACTATGTCTCCAGTGGCCTGGTTTCCCACACAGCCGCTGCAAGCCTTGTTTAGGAGGGGAGGGGCTAGCGAAGGGTATGCACGCCATGCCAATTGGAGCACAACCGTGACAGCCCAAGTGCAGGTGGCGCGCACGACGCAAGCGTGGTGGACCAGGGTCGTGTCCAACCGTGCCGCCACGCGTAGACGGCCTTCGGGAACCGAAAGTCATCTAACGTGCAACGCGGGGATCATCGTGCTTGGGTCCCATTCGCTGCGAGTCATGCAGAGCGGCTGACCTGCATTAACCTCCCGGTCGGCTGCACTTGTGCTGGCCAATGGGAATGGGCTGGTCCTGTTGCAGTGGGGCAGTGATGCCCTTCGGAGTTGGGGCATGTCTGCTGGTCACATACGGTTAAAGAGTGGGTGATAAGAAGTAGAGTATGCACTAATCTTTCGATGCATGATTCTGATATTAGGAAAGGATGACTGCGGCTGTAGCGAAAGTTTGACGACAGTATAAGATGCTCCACAACAGCCTGACATGTGTCGAGCGACGCCGGTGGTGCTGACTTGCTTTTCCGACGATCCTAGCACAACTCAGTGTCGAGTCCAAGGTTGTAAAGTCCTTGCGTTAGGAACCCCAGTCTTGAGAGGTCAGAGCCCGAAACAGCCACATCGGTCGTCCACGCAGCTTTTGCGCCCTGTGAATGGTAGGGCATATTGCTGTGGCTGTTGATCCTCGTCTACGGCAGGCGAGACACCGGCACGTGGCTGCTTTGTTGAGCTTGACTATGGCGAGCGCCGTTGGCATTGTCTTCGTAATGAAGACAAAGACGCTCTCACGATGCCTGTCGTCATCCCAGCATACACAATTATTCATAGCCTCGGATACCTGCATACCCTCGCTGCGCCGTCGATCGCACTTGAACTCTGTTCAGCATCATATCATAATCGACACTCAGCCCTGTCCAGTGCAGTCCATCATCCCCGTCCATCACACATGCTATACGGCAAGCTAGCCGACGGAGATTCCCAGGCGAAAGCAACGACGCTTTGGTATGGTTCACAAGCATGATCGACTCGGCGAGCGCACGTTTCTTTGCTTTTCTCAGCGCTGCGCAGGGAAGATCCGTTGAACCACACTGCTCGGGCCTCGGGGCCACCCACTTTCCACGTTGCACCTTGTGCGCTTCGGCACGCTAGCTTCGCTGACGGGGCATGACTCGACCAACCGGCGCGCCTTCCAGAATCCAGAGCTCAGGTGTCGGTCCAGATCCTGGTCGATTTCGCGACGACGGATCCGCAGAGCGGCTTGGCGTGCGTTTCGTTCATTTGCAACGAAAAGAAAGCGTCTTTGATTAACCAGCCGCGGTTTGTTCATTAAGGTGTCATATCCAACAAGGTTTGCGAAACAATGTGCAACGATGTCTCTTTTTCCCCGAATGTCTGGCATTTGCCGATGATTTCCCTCAACCGTCGACGTCGAGTCAGTCCTGCACCCATGGCTGTTGCACGTGCACACTGGGAGATTACTGCGAAGGGGGCGAACAAGGAAACTGAGAAATGTCCGACGCACTGCCGGCGCTCGCACATGGAAAGGAGATGACCCCGTGTACTGGTCGCACGGGAGGCTGTAGCCGAAGGATGTTTCCTACCCTACTAGTTATCGTGGCGTTGATGTCATGACATGAACGTCGTTCTACTCCGTCTTCTCGCCCGGTGTCAATCTCCTCTAGTGCAGCAGGTTGAGTGCAACACAAACGGACCCAAGTGCATTCAGAGCTAAGTCAGACAGTACGTACGGTGCGGAGGGTGGGAGATCTTCATAATTCTATAAATTGCGAGCTAGGACCCTAGTAGTGTGTGAAGGTCGTCATGGGTGTCTCATCAAACATTCTAGGGTACAGTATCTACAATGAAGCAAAGGCGAGCTCGTACGCTGCGCCGACCGTCATCTTTGCATGCTCGAGCATGTGAGTGAAGCTGACAGTGCTGATGGTATCTTGTGCCGTGTGAATGAAGCCAGAGGTATTCTCCATCGCAGACTCAATGACGAACGCAGAGGGGTAACCAGCCTTGGACGCGCTGGCGTGATCAGAGCAGGCGTATCCACACTTGGTCTCGACGTAAGGGATTGCGCAGTACTAGGACGGTCAGCTTCGATGTCAATTGAGTGATTGCAAGTGCACTTACAGCAGTGATAACCTTCTTGATGAAGTTTGTGAGTCCGGTATCAACGAAGTCGGTGATAACGCCAACTGACTCTCGAGTGTTGGGCTTCACGTAACCAGTCATGTCCTGCTGGAACATAGCCTTGACAACCTTGCCGCTGCTCTTGTAGTTGGTGAAGATTGCCTGACTGCCCAAGAGACCGCCCTCCTCAGCAGCATACCAGTGGAACTCGATGGTGTTGGCAGCCTGGCCAGCTGCGATGCGGGAGTCGGTTAGGAGGACACGCATCGCCTCAAGGATAGTCACAGTGCCGCTGCCGTCGTCGTCGGCACCAGGCGCGCGTCCACTCGTAGGGCTCTGACCATTTACGCTGTCCTGATGCGCACCCACGGCAATGATGTTTGCACTCTTTCCCGGAATCGTGGCAATGACACTGTTCTGTGTCCACGAAGGATGGCTGAACGCACGCACTGTCACACCAGACACTCCCGATGCCGTAGCAATGGCCTGGACTTGCTGCAGAAGCCACTCTGAGGACTGCTTGCCCGTCGTGCTCTTGTAGTAGCGGTTGTTGAAGGCGACAAAAGTCGTGAGCTTGCTCTGCATGTTCGACGTGCTGAGCTTAGACAGCAGCGGAGTGATGCTTGTCTTTTGTGCCACCGCAGCGGGGAAGGTGACTGCTTGTCTGGCTGTGAGAGCCTTAGAGGATTCGTGGAGCTCGGCGTAGTCTGTGATGTCCATGAAGTGGACGCCAGCCTGCGATGTTCAGCATTCGAATCATCTCATTCATGCCTAGTGACTTACATTGTACAGCTCCCATTTCTCTGCTTCGGTGACCTGCTTCGTCTCCCCAGGAGCAAGTTCGAGCGTGAAGAGTTGTTCAGGCGCAGCTTCTCTCTTGGGAATGGAGAGCGCAAGTGCCGCCGAAGCGGACAGGGCAAGAGCGAGGCTGGACTGGAACTTCATGTTGCCGATGTGATCTTCGAAAGCGATACCACATGTCCATCACGACTCTACAAGCTCTTATATACTGCCCATCCTCGTCGACAACCTACATGATCCGATACATGCTCCATAATTCGCATCCGATTCATTGTTCGATGCAGGAACAATCCATCTGATTCGCCGTGTAGAGAGGTATATGCCACTTGTAACCAGGCGCTTCCTGCATTCGACAGGCGACAAGACAAGTGTAATAAGGCGAGACTTGGCTCTTGCCAATAGGAGCTTGGTTGTTGGTGCGGGTGATCTGCCATGAAACCCCATGTCGCGGAGGCTTTACCCGAGTCGGCGGTCGACATGGCCAGCTGCCTATTTGGGACCGAATAACGACTTTGTTCTCGCTGACTGCGCGTTGATGAGGCTGGAGATTTGAAGATAATGCAATAAATGTGGCACGACTGCGGAGAGTGTACACTTGTCCAGGCAGGTGACAAGGCAAAGCGCAAGCGACGATGTGGAGTGAATATGGAGGAGTTTGATTTGCAGCGAAAGGATGGAGAAGTGTTGTGGGTGCTCGGAAGACGATGCTGAGGATACAAGAAGTATCGAAGAAAGAAATATGTTAGAAACGACGGGAAATTGTGGTGACAACGTCTTTCGTCCACCACGGTGCAATTAGCCTCGCCCGTCAACAAAAACAAACTGCTTCAAGGCGACTCATCTGTATGAATGCAATAAATGTTTAACGCCTCGCGAAATGCACATCCGATATTCTTGTGCCCAACGCCTCGCTAAAACAACATAGCAAACCGTCGAATGAACCTCCACAAGCTCAATCCGACTTTTCCTTCCCCTCGTCGTCCTTGTCTCCGCTCTTCTCACCCTTCTTCTGCTTCTTACGCTCCTTTCTCAGGGCATCGCTAACCTTCTGACTATCCTCGTCTTGCAGCTCATCCCACTCAACGTCGTACTCGTTGGCCACGGCCTTGATCTCCTTTCGCAATGTGTTGCCGTCATCAATCAAGACCTCCCACTTACGGAGGTCGAAATTCTTGGACTGGTAAAGCTTCTGCTGGCGTCTCGAGATGGTGAAGTTCATGGCGGAGCGGTAGGACACTTCGCGATTGTGATAGAGGAACCACATGTAACCACCGATCAAGGTGGAGAGACCGACCAGGTACTATCGACCGTTAGTATGTTACTTCTTGTTACTCGTACCAGGTCTTACAGTCACAGGCTCCATGACATCCCAGCCAAGCTCGGTTTGAAAAGTCAAGTAGTAGACAACACCCCACCAGCCGACGACTCCCATGAAGCCAGCTCCGGCAACGCGCTGGGCAGCCTTGTGTGCCAACTGATCGCACTCCTTCTTGATATCAGCCATCTCTGCAATCTTCTTGGACGTCTTCCGTAGGCGCATCCGCAGGTAGTACGTCCTGTCGTTGAAGCTGGGCACGCCGACTCGAATCTCTTCGGGAGCGCCTTCGATCTCGATGGCAAATTCTTGACCTCTCGCAGCATCCCGGATGAAATCTCCCAGCTCCGTCGAGCTGGACCATCGTACAAATTTGCGCTCCGCCGTCTTATCGCTCGGCGCGTCTTGGCCAAGACCCGAATATGATTCAACGCCGCCCTTCCCAACACCCTTGCGTAGTGCTGATGCCTCTTCAGGGGATTTGTTGTTCTTTGCGCCGCCACTCAGCTTCCCTGTCTTCTCTGTCTTGCCATCGACTCTAATCTCGTCCACCTTCTCAAAGTCCTCCTCGCCCTCTTTCTCCTCCATCACTTCGCTGTCATTACTGACGGTAGTTTCTGCCTTCTCAGATGGTTGCTCGTCACTTTGCATAGAGTCTTCGGCGCGGAAATATACGTTGGGCACTCGCTCCTTGCCATTCTTGTCTGTTATGAAGGGCAGCTCGGCTTGGATCAGTCGCTCCAGGTATGAGATGGGCTGCTGCGGGTGTACGAGGAGTGCCAAGGGCTCTATGTCCTTTCGGTCCGTGTTCGTGTCCTTTGTCGTGAGCGGAAGAATGATCTTCAGCATGCGTGATGGGGTTGTAAGTAGTTTTCCTGTACAATAATGAGCAGGAGATAGCCAGCGTGTGAATGCAAGCAGTACCTTTTGTCATTGCGCCTGCACTCCTCTGGCGAGCCACCGGTGGCACATCGCTGCCTTCTCTGTGCCATGGTGTTCGGATTTGTTTTCCCTTGTCTTCTTGTAGCTTCTTCGCGAAGTGATCTTTCTCTTCTTGTGTGATATCGTCATTGAGCTCCGCGGCAGGTCTGGCATTGGAGTTCTCGTATTGGTCCCCTCGTGGTGCGGCAGCCCTCAATCGCGCTCCTATGGCAAAAGTGCGAAGTTGTAACGGCGTGGACCATGATAAATCGTGCGGTCTAATTCCAGGGACTCGTCTTGGAACTTGGGTGGTATAGAGGGTTCGTGAACACGTCGAGGCGCATGCAAGCGAAGCTAGGCCGGCTATGCGGTACTTCATAGTCAGGACACGATCAGTAAGATGTCCTAGAAGACGGGTAAGTCGGATCGTACTGCAGAGAGCAGAGGAACCTCCGCCGCGACCTCTGACAAGCTACCATGGCTGGGGAATTGCACGCGACAAGCAGGGTTGCCAGAGGGCGCTACGTCATCGTGACACGCTTCGCTAGCGCCTCGGCCACGCGACCAGCTAAACAACGCGACACATTAGGTAGACATTGGCGTATTATCACCGAGTACGTTTCCGAAGCCAACAGATCACATCTTATGATAATGCTGGCATTGAGCAATAAATGCTCCGGTATTTACAGCCGTCAATATTTACAACGAAGACCACCAGAACCTTTCTCACTTCCACTTCGCAATTGAGATCAACACCAACGTTGCACAACTCAAGTAGCCTAGCATCCGCTCGTCTTCACGCCGCTGGTCGCACAGGTCTTGCCATCCGGAGCAGAAGCAGTCTTAGTCGGCTCACCGCTCGTGACACCCTTGAACAGATCGCAAATATTCGAAACGCTCAGCAGGCAGGCATTCTTAATGGTAGTAGTGTCTATTTCGGGTCAGCATTTGTCCGCAGCAGTGTGGCAGTAATTGCTTACCTCCAAGGTTACCGTTGACACCTGCAACAAGCTTTCCGGTCTTGATCTTAATGCCGTCGAAGGTGCTCTTGCGCGCGTACTGCGTGCCGCAGTTGCCGCAGCTGCGGTATAGCTTGCCGATGTTCTCGGCGTAGAAGTTCTTCACAGCGACAGTTCCGGCTCCGTTGTGCTGGAGGACCTTGTCATCAGCGCCCTTGGCACCTGTGTGGATGTTAGACTCGGCTGGTATGCATTGTGCTCATGGTTCTCGACTTACCACCACCATTGACATAAGATGTTCCGGACTTCTGCTTGAATGTGGCGGCGTCCTCGCACACATCAACCCACCAGATGTTGTTCAGTGTGCAAGTGCCAAGGCAGTGGACACCCTCGCCGTTGTTGGGACCAATGATGGCATTGGAGAGAACAGCGCCTTCCCCGAGCACGAACACGGCATCCGCATCGCCACCCTCTGCCTGCTCATTGCAGGTGTTGTCTGATACTGCTGTTAGACTTGCATAGCAGACCGGCTTCGGTGATGTGCTTACCACTACGATCCCACTGCTTCAAACCACCATCAAAAGTAGCACCCGCGGCGATTGTCTTTGCTGCTGCAATGTTGGTAGTTCCTGAAGGCTTGGGGAAGGTGGTTTGTAGAGCTGTGTTGGTGACAGCACGGGGCTGGTGAGGGTGCTTGACCTCTGCTGAGGCAAAGCTGGCCAAAACGGCAACGAGAAGAGCTGAGCTGTGCATGTTGGAGAGGATTTGATTGAGTCTAGTCGAAAGGGAGGAAGTCGAGGCTGTGGAGCTGGGCTGATGCTGGGTCTGGCCTTCCAGGTATCGAGTCGCTACTTATACGTCGCGTGAGGGTGCTTCCACTGGTGCTCCACTGTCTCTGAGCTGTATAGTTCGGAATTTCTAGACACATCTTGCAGTATTTCTCCGCGTCCGCGTAACCATCGCTGCATTGGTGTCGCCTAGAGCAGGCAGTGGAGGTAATCTTGGCATCAATTGCTTGTAGGGCCAAGCCTGCTAACGCATTCTCATCCTGATGAAACCGCCCTACAATCTACAACCACTTAAGCTTTTCCGGGGATGGTTCCTGAAGAGCGTGCGGATGGTCGGAAAATTTGTTGGGTGCCACACAGAACTATTTCTGTGGAATGCGATTGGAGGAACATTGGGCCAAGTGTTTTGGGGCGGGACACAACGAGTGCACTGCATACAGTGAGCAACCCCATGGGGTAGCACGTGGCCACGCGAAGATTGTGGGTTAGTGAATCTGAGTGGCTGCTCACTTGAAGTCGGGGAATCTGACGGGATGGAATGTGCTGCGTTTCTGTCCCTGACTTGTAAGAAGGCACCCACACGCTGTGATTGTGATTGGCCGCAAGGCTGTACGGGGAAAGATTAGGAAAAGTCCTCCTCGCGCGAGGACTGCTTGTCTTTCGCTTTAGACTTAGTGAATGGGACGACAAACCTGTTCGTCCTTGGACATCGGCGAGCAATCAACCGCGATATCCGCTTTGGGACTGTATGCAGGTGGGTGGAATCCGGGGTAAAGACTTGTTTCGCCATGTGAGGGCGTACTGGCCAGGTACGGGGCTTGGCTCCAGCCCCCATTGCTGGAAAATACCGGGCGGATCGTGAGATCGAGATAGCGGCTTTTGATTCGACATTGGGCTTCGGCAACTGTTAGGCAGTGTGCTTGGAGCAACCTTGGTGCGATCACTGCGTGGCCGACATGGAAGATCCCTCTTCTTCAATTGCTGGAACATCATGACGGACTCTTGTGCAAGCTCTTGCTAAAGCTTGGTTTCTCATGGTCTACGGCTGCAATTGTTTCCGGCAATGCTAACCACCGGTTGCTGGGCTAGGGAAATCTTGGCAATGTCTTGGCAAGAGCATCGACACATGTCCGCGGGCTTTGCTTGATCTTCATGGATGTCAAAATGGTGTCATTCGACTTCCTTCTATTCATCCAATGAAGCGTCCAGTTCGGGTCTACATGACCCGAGGCCAGCATTGTGTCGTATTCAACGTGCGACTTCCATCGCTTGTGCTCACAATGCATCGCGCATGCTCTGCTGACTTCGATATTAAATGACATGAACAGGCATGAACAAACGAAACAGAAGGAGGATCGTAGCTACGACAGTCGTTCGAGTTGTACCTTCTTCTTAACCAGGGCGCGCGCATCTGGCGCAGCACTGAGGTGAAGGGCCTGTTGCACCGCACAGCGCGGGTCTGGCATTGAATGTGACTCTTAGCGGCATATCCGAGCCAGCAAGGCGGGCGCGACAATTTAATCTTTGCTTGATAATATTCACCTTCGCAGGAGGAATTTGTCGAGATGTCCTACGCTGATGTGGTGGATTTTTCCTTGATGCATTGCAATTCCACAGTAGCATCTGTGGTAGGGCAAGCATACATCATATGATGCAAGCGGCCGTCAACCTTGTTTTAACAGACTGATTCGAGCAACGAAGAGGAGTGCGAATAGAGCAGTCACAACGCCGAGGTCGGAGAAGCTCGATCTTGCGTATCGAAGGCATCATTATGAAGCCTTGTTTGGCGTATGGCGACTGGACCCACATGTCTCATACTGCTTATTCCAGCTACGCAACGAGCCGTAGCCCAGCAAGCGGAGGGAACGTGCATTTTGATGACTTCGCAAATTGGAGCATGTGCTTGCTGCCTGCATATTCATGCGAGTCGACGTGGATGAATGTAACCATGGCACAGTGCACCTGAAAACAACAGTTCTGATGCTTTCGATGACAGATGCTCTTATATACTACCAAACATTGGACATTTATGGCTGCCCAGACGATATGTGCTGCGCTAACACTTTGACGTATATTGCTGCAGCAGGGGGCTCAGGCGAGTGCAGACACGAAGGATTTAGTGGTCCATCAACTGGAATATTGTGGTTGTTTCTGGCGGTGTGATGGCACCTTGGACGGAGCTCGCAAGACGCCTGCTTCCTTCCGGCATCCCGTTTGATTGCTGCGGAATTCGACATGTGCTTTTGACGGTGGGTTGTGTTGGGGAGATGATGTCTATTCTTGGTCTCCAGGTGGCCAATGGTGCACAGCAGGGCGTTTGTAAACCGTCGCAATGGCCATGAGTGGCTTCATCGTGTGTGACCTTCCAAGGCAAATCATGACAGGCCGTAAAAGAATGTTGTGTTGTGCAACGAAGGTGTGGAGGAGAGATCTCGCCTCGGTAACTGCATGCAGCAAGTCGCACCACACGATCGGATCGGGACGCTAGTCCAAGCTGACGAATCCTAGTCCATGGAATAATCAAATCCCCACAAGCCGAAAGACTCCGCTCGCGTGTCTGGCCAAGGTCCACAAGCGCTGCTACAGATAGGTACACGAGATGGCATTTTGCATGGCTTCTACTGTCGGGCTGACTACAAGAAAGAATGACAGGGGCGCTGCCTCACGGTGCCACCGACCGTTTGCGTGAGGGGTCTCACATTGGTATCCACAGTTTCCGATGTTAGCCCGTCCCAGCATCTCTTTTTGGGTCACTCCTCCGTTTCTCTGGTGGAGCTTGACCAAATCACATTTGCAATCAGCGCTCCTGTGCGGGTGCGCATTGGCGAGCAGGAGCCACGATAACATCCATCGTGCGAGATAGAAGAGGCGACTCCCTGAGGAGAAGTTGGCCGCACCGGCAGGCTCCGCCTCCAGCAACTTTTGGGACGCCTGTGTGGCTGTCCGCTTTCGAAGACCCAAGAAAAAAGCAAGCGGGGTCGCCCAGATGGAAAGACGGTTGTCGCAGCAGACGAGCATGCAAGCGACCGCGCTGCAGATCCGCTGTGAGTGTGTTGCCTTCAGCGGCGGACGCGCGCGTTGCCGATATAGACTCGCGTAGGCCCCCGACTATTCCGTGCTGAGCAAGGTGTGAACGGCGATCTGTGATTGGATTGGGCAATGGCAAACGGCGAGACCAGCCCTGTCGCTGTTCGCCGCACCCTTATCAGCAGGGCTTTTTGGTGCGGGATGCTAAGATGCAGCGCGAGATACGTTCCTTCAGATCCCAGACCCTGTGATGTGCATCCGCAAAGGTTAAAAGTCGCCGGCTCGCCTTCACGTTGTTACTCGGCGCCGACTCAACCTTCTGCTGCGCAACGGGCCTTGAAAACAGTCCTCCCTCCCGCGGCCATCTCTCTGCCCTACCTCCAAGAGACAGCAAATTCTTCAAAACCATGTCCGGGTGGGTTCACAACGCCAACAGGGCGGTCGCCCGCACCGTCGTGGGCAAGTACTTCCGCCTTGAGGGCTCTGGTCACGTATGTACTATCCATTGCATGTGGAAATGCAGTCTAATTGTGTCTTCAGCCGAAAGAACGCAAGGGAAGCTACTTCTTCACCGAGTTTCGCGCTGGACTGGCCACCTTCTTCGCCATGGCCTACATCATCTCCGTCAACTGTATGCATATTCGCAACATTCTTGAAGACCAATCTGACATGTCAAAGCGGCCATTGTGTCTGACTCTGGCGGTACCTGCGTCTGCCCGGCTTCGAGTTCCGACAACTGTCTTACAGATAGCCCGATCGAGTACCTCCAATGCGTTGAGGAGGTCAAGCGCGATCTTGTCACTGCCACCGCTGCCATCTCTGCTCTAACCTCGTTCTGCATGGGTCTCTTTGCCAACATGCCAATTGCGCTAGCTCCTGGTATGGGTCTGAACGCTTACTTCGCCTACACCGTCGTCGGCTTCCACGGCAATGGTATGGTCCCTTATGAGGTCGCACTTACTGCTGTCTTCGTGGAAGGATTCGTCTTCGTTGGTCTTACTATCCTCGGTATCCGTCAATGGCTCGCCCGGGCTATTCCAGCCAGTATCAAGCTTGCGACCGGAGTCGGAATTGGACTCTACCTTACCATTATTGGTCTCACGTATTCCGCCGGAATCGGTCTCATCACGGGTACAAAAGCAACTCCTGTCGAACTTGCGGGATGCGTCGAAAGCCTAATTGATCCTCTAACTAACGCCTGCCCTGGCTCGGTCAAGATGAGGAATCCAACCATGTGGATCGGCATCTTCTGCGGAGGTTTCCTAACGGTCCTGCTGATGATGTACCGTGTCAAGGGTGCCATCATTTTCGGCATTCTTCTCGTGTCGATCATCTCATGGCCCCGACCGACTGATGTCACCTACTTTCCCCACACCGTGCTCGGCGACGGCAGGTTCGAATTCTTCAAGAAGGTTGTCACCTTCCATCCCATCGGCCGTATTCTGGCAGTGCAACAGTGGGACATCTCTGGCCACGCTGGACAGTGGGGATTGGCATTCATCACTTTCCTCTATGTCGACATCCTTGACTGTAAGAACCTCGCATCGTCGTATTTTGATATCGACTGACATGACCAGGCACTGGTACTCTGTACTCCATGGCTCGCTTCTGTGGCGCTATCGATGAGCGGACGCAGGATTTTGAGAACTCTTCCATCGCCTACACTGTTGATGCCATGGGCATCTCTATCGGGTCTCTCATGGGCGCGCCGCCGGTCACTGCATATATCGAATCTGGTGCCGGTATTTCAGAAGGTGGAAAGACTGGTCTTACTGCCATGTTCACTGGACTCGCCTTCTTCGTCTCGGTCTTCTTTGCGCCAATCTTCGCTTCAATTCCACCATGGGCAACTGGATGTACGCTGGTCATTGTCGGCTCACTGATGGCGCAGTCCGCCAAGGACATCAACTGGCGCTACATGGGCGATGCCATTCCCGCCTTCCTCACGATTGCGATCATGCCCTTCACCTACTCCATCGCCTACGGCCTGATTGCTGGTATCTGCTCTTACATTACCATCAACACAATCGTGTGGATTATCGAGAAGGCTTCCGGCGGCCGCATCGTCCCTCCGAACAAGGAAGAGAAGGAGCACTGGACCTACAAGATCCCTGGTGGCTTCCTTCCACCATGGGTCCAGCGGATCATGAGCGGAAAGAAGGACTTCTGGAAGGCTCACGAGGAGTCTGAGGGTGTCCACGCCCCGCAGACAGAGGCCAAGGACGACGGATCTGCGCACAGTGGCCATCCCGAGAAGGAGTTTGTGACTGCTGACAAGCCGAGTCATCATATTGCTTAGACTGCTTGCGCTCCATGTGTTGAGAAGAGCACGGATGAAAAGTTGACTTAGCGTTTCCTCAAGTTGTGTATATCAGTGGAAGTTGTGTATGACACGGCCGCAGGAGTTTAGACAATTTGCTACCATTTTTGCGCATCGATATACCCTCGTTGACAGCCGATTGGAAGTAATAATACACTCGTACCATCGTTCACGTATCTTTGCCGCATCAGACATTCACAGCATTCTCGTCGTACCTAGGCCCATGCAGTGGTTCTTGTGAAGCATAACAAAGGACAGCCCAGCCCCGTAGTACCCCGTGCGCATCAGCTGTGGGCACGACGCACGTCAAAAGTGTCACGCGCCGCCCTTTCGGCACTCACGAAGCACAGCAGGCGTTGGACGGGTCGCGCCCGCTGTGCACAAGGCAATATCGGTGTCGGTAGTCGGAAGTCTGGAGCTGAGGTGGAAGCGGCCAGGCGGCGTGGAACAACGCCGATAGGTGATGCAGGGACCGAGGCTCTCACCCCACTACACATGACGATCGCATTTTTTGGTTGCCCGGCGCGGTTCCGCAGGACATTTGATGGTGCTGAGGCTTGAGCAATTGACTCACCACAGCAATACCAGAAACACTTGTCGAGCTTGTCGAGCATTGTACCACCTTTGTGTCTGCGCAGTCTACTCTGAACCAGAACAACCCATCTTCGGCGCGGACGCTTCCGGCTTCGGCTTACCCAATCATCGACGTCTTTGCTAAGCGGTGACTACTTGCGACTCAGCACCCCGAGCAGACGGACCGACGTCAAATCGGAATACATACATAGTTCGAAAGCTTGAGGAGAGAGACACACAACAACCAGGCACCGAGCAGAACAGTACCGCAGCAATGCCCGCCCAAACCAATGGCGCGCCAGCCGTCAATGGCACTCACGCAAATGGCCTTTCAAACCCCACACCCGCACATCCAGCCTTCGACTCGATACCAGATGTCGTACGCGCATTCGGTACACCCTCCCTCACTCTCTGCCTCATTCCCTACCCCAAAAGCTAACACACGCAGCAAACGACGAGTTCGTCATCGTGCTCGACTCGCCCAGCCGCGAAAACGAAGGCGACCTCATCATCGCCGCGTCCGCCCTCACCCCCGCCAAAGCCTCCTTCATGATCCGCTACAGCTCCGGCTACCTGTGCGCCCCGCTTCCCGTCTCGCGCGCCGCGGCGCTGCATCTCCCGCAAATGGTCGCCGACAATGCGGACCCGAATCAGACGGCGTACGCAGTGAGCATCGACGCTGTGCACGAGACGGTGTCGACGGGTATAAGCGCGCACGACCGCAGCTTGGCGTGTCGCATGCTTGCGGATCCCGCTGCGAAGCCAAGTAACTTCCGTCGTCCGGGACACATTTTGCCATTGCAGGCGCGTGACGGGGGCGTGAGGGTGCGGCGCGGACATACAGAGGCGGCCGTAGATCTGTGTCGGTTGGCGGGGAAGCAGCCTGTTGGCGTGATTTGCGAATTGATCACAGACGGAGAGGTGGTTGAGCAGGGCAAGCCGGAGTTTGTCGGCGGCGGCATGATGCGGAGAGACGAGTGTCTGGCGTTTGGCAAGGAGTGGGGAATCAAAGTGTGTACGATTGAGGATTTGGTGGCGTATATTGAGGAGAATGATGAGTTGTTGAAGGTGGTTTAGAAGACTTGAAAATCAACAACGGGAGTGTGGAGGAAGGATCAGTAGGGTGGAATTGCTGGAAAAGCGTAGGAGCTATTGGTACTCGGGTTTTGTTGCAGGAGTTGGACGGCTGCTGGTATGTTTCCTTGTTGTATAGCATTCTACTCACACCACGGTCCCAGTAGACAGCGAGCGCGAGCGCAAAATGGAGTTCATCACTACTCACAAATGCACACTCCTAGAGCCTGTGATAGCAAAACCAAGTGCAGTTCGACATTGCCGTGTCAGAACGGCAGCTTACCATCTTAGCTACACTTCCACACCGTCCAGAAGCTCTAAGCTGACTCTAGACCACATGATAGTAGCTATCGATCCCGATGCTGGTCTGGTATCAAGGATAAATCGACTCGTTGGCTGGGCATCTTCAGCCCGCATGGTCCAGAATTCCACATACCAAGAGATCTTCACACGCGAGATAGATCGCCCACACACCCAGCGTCGATCCGATCAGCCCACACATCAGCGATCGAGTCACCTGCAATCTTCGAAACTCTGATAAGATATTACCAAGAAATATGATTGTAATCCTCTGACACCAAGATATTAACTACTTTTCGGAATCCGCCGAAACGCGCTTGACTATCCTATCTCCCCCATTACCAAGACCGGGCTTGTGGACGCCACATCTTTCCTCTAAGTATCCAGCGGGGTAAATACACCAACGGCTACTTCATCATCTAGATTCCAATGATGAGTACACAAAAGATATTGGTGATGTTACCGCCCAGCGAAATACCCCTCGAGTCTCCGCGCCACATCGCTCATTTCCCGTGCACTCATTGCGAATCGAATCCTGACCCATCCAACGTCTCCTTCTCCGCCCTTGACCACCATGTCCTGACTAAGCTTGATGCCGACGCTGCTTAGCCCGTTGACGACGCTCTTCACTTCTGCTGCGCTACGTGCGATTTTGGCCCAGAGGAACAGGCCGTGCGTTGGGGTGATGAAGTCGATTTTACATGTTCGTAGTGACTCGGCGAGGATGGTGTACGATGAAGTCAAGCGTTCCGAGTTGAGATTGAGGAGGGTGGGGAGTTGGGACCAGCTTAGGAGGGAGGTGAGATAGATGGATGAGATTGCGCTGATGGGGGACGTTGTAAGGAGGGAGAGAGTTTGCAGTAGAGTGGGGTTTTGTTGGGATATGATACAGCCCTGGAGGTGTTAGTATCTATGTTTCCTTGCTCTTAAGGTTGTGATGAAATAGTGAAAGGGAACGTACGATTCGAAATCCGCTCATGCCGAAGAGCTTACTCGCGCTCCAGACGACGTGAACGCGGCTTGGATCGACCTTGACTGCGCCCTCAGGGACAAGCGGTTCGCTGAGTGATAATGCGGAGACGAATTTTGGTGCTCTGGCAGGGGCGGTGGTCAGGTTCGTCAGAGCGTAGATCTCGTCGACAATGAGGTGAAGGTTGTGTTCTTGACAAAACTCCATGAGCTCGAGGATGGCATTCTTGGAGTAGCATCTTGACAGCGGATTGTGCGGATTACACAGCAGCACAGCTTTGATGCGGGATTTCTCGGCCGAGAAGTCATAGACGGCTTGGAGTGATGGCACGAGATAGTTGTCCCAGTTGGCATAGGTGGGTGGTTGAGCTACGATGATGTTGACATTTGGTCGCGCCTTAAGCATAGGATTAAAGCCATCTGCATTGAGTTAGCTTTTGAAGCGATGTGAATGGCGCTATGCATGTGACCTACGCCATGCAGGACCAGGTACTAGCACGCTGTCGCCATCGTCACAAACAGCGTGTACTATCTTTTCAATCGCATCGCTCGCTCCAGCAGTAGGGATGATATGCTGTGGCTTGACGGCATGGACAGGATGGAAATATTTGTTGAAGAACGAGGCTAGTGCTTCGCGAAGCAGAGGATCTCCACCAGGAGCTGGCAGCGCGAACGCCTGTTTGGCGATCAGTCAGGGGCTCACAACTTCATAGCTTGAGATGGGCTCGCGAACACTACTCGTGACTTGGTCCTCTACAGTGCTCTTGAAGAACTCGAGAAGCTCGGGCCGTAGCACCTCGTTCTGGGCCGTGGAGACATCGCAGACAGTGTTCGGGTTGGCATGTGGGGCGGCTGCGGGAAGGAACGCGTCCAGGGTCTTTGCCGCGCGCAAAGACAGTCCTGCCTCCATGTTGGACAAACAGTGAAAGTAGTGCAACGTCGTTACATTGAATCGTGCCGACGAGGCTCTGTCGGCTGCGAGAAAGTTCAAGGCCTCGGAGACTAGCAGGTCATCGGCGCCAAGATGCACCCTGTGCGGCACAGTTGTGTTGAACCATTGCCCTGGTGCGAAGGCTGGGTGACAGCTGCACGGAGCGCATTCGCACCGCAAGGATACAGATCGAGGGCACTCCACTTGTCCATTGCCATGTAAGATCCCCATCAATCAGGACAAGCGTCAGGGGAAATCTTGCCAGGCCGCGCAATATTCACTCGAAAATTCAGGCTATAAGGATTACTATTTCTGTATCGGTAGCCTCATGATCCGATTGAGGTCGAAGTTTATTCGGTGTCAAAGCTCGACATCAGGAAGATGACAGCTGTCATTAGTTGAGACGCAAGGAAGCCGATTCGTTCGTTTCGCTTTTGTGCTCTTGAACCAGAGCTGCAAAGCAAAGTGTGGAACGAAGCCACGCGACGTCTCCTGCCCAGCGAGCTTTTCAACCTACCAACGTCTCTTCACCGTCGCCGTCTTCCACAGCAAAATCAATATATTGCGTTCTGCAAACTCACCAAGATCATCAAACCCAGAAGTAGATGGTGGAGCGGAGGATTTTCATGATGCGCGGGTACTGAACCCGTTCGGAAGCCCCAGCATCTTCGAAACTGGTATATGAGACACACACAGCCTTCATGGTCATGACAGTGTGTAGGTACCTGCGATATGGTATCTTTGCCCCCTTTTAGCGACACCGCTCCGAATGAATTCCGTCAGCCCCGACTCACTCAGCCATGGTTGAGTAGGGCTTATGAATGAGAATCAAGTCCCGCAATTCAAGTCCCAGCGATTACAGAAGGTCGACTATTGTGCTAGCAATTTAGATTCGACAGCTGCCAAACCCAGATACGACCTCTGAAGGCATCATCTCTTTCATTTTGGTAGTGCCTCTTCCTTCGCATTCGATCCTTTCCCGGACCATTGTACTACTTCAGAGCTCGATTGAGTGTAGTATTGAGCTCGTCGAGTCCGCTATTGCACAAGTTGAAAGTTTTCATTGCCATTTGAGATTCTAATCAAGTAAAAAATGCGCTAGGGGGGAATCTTATAAGGTCGCGCAACGCCCAGCCAGCCGATGCATGCCATGGTCTTCGCCATATGTACCAAGCCATCCCAATCACATTGGTGCAAGCCGCCTGCACCCAAACGCCGCTGAAATGCTCACTACAACTGATATGCGCGGAGGAGGAAGATATGCTGCAAGTGTCGAGAAGCGTGGGGCCAACAGACGCAAGCGTTCGAAAGGAGGTATTCATGACAAAGATAGGAAGGGCCAGGTTTGACGCCCAGGCTGCGGCAATGACGCTTGGAGCTGGCAATTAACACAGGTCGCGCGCATGAATGTCGATCCAGATTACTGCGGCGGCCTTCCAATACCTTTCTTCGCCTGAGGGTTCGTCAGTTGCATTCATTGCCAGAACGGTTAAAGTCTCACCTTCATCATCTCAATCCGCTGCTTTAGATTCTGCGTAACCTCGGCGGCTCGTTTCCAGCTCTCTGCGCCTGATGCAGCGTGTGATTGTTGAGGTCTGCTAGTACCATTCTCTGCTGGACTGATGCGGCCGCCGCCTCTCGATGACAACGAGGACTTGCCAGATGCATCTGCGCGTAGAGGACTTAGCTTACCGCTCAGGTTGCTACTTGGACGAGATAGTGCATCGAAGTTCTCCTTACCATCACCACCTGGACTTGCAGGACCATTGGCAAGACTTCGCTCTCTTCGACCATACAGCCCTTGGCTGCCGTACCCGGAATCCCCGAGTCGGGCACCATTGGCATTGTCGGTGTAGATCTGTTCCCCAAGCTCTGTAGGCGGTGGCGATGTAGCGCGTACCTGGCGGCTGAGCTCCCGCTTAAGGCGATCAACTTCTCGACGCTGATTTTGTACCGTCTGCTCTGCAGCTTCGTAGTCCGAGCGCGCGCGGACGAGTTGAGTCTCCTTGGCCTTGATCGATAGAACATCGCGAGTGTGGTCTTCGATGAGTTGAGCATTCTGGTTCTGGAGTTCATGGATCTGCGAAGTGAGCTTAGTCCGCTCACTCCTGAGGTCCTCGTTTTGTCGGCGCACTCGATCAACTTCTGCTCGAAGCTCATCAAGTTCAGCTCGTTCAACGAGACTAAGACCCGTTGGAGCTTGCGCCGGTGGTGCTGCCACAGGTTCAGCTGCTGGTTTGCCTAATGGTCGGCCTGCGAGGCCACGTCCAGCACCAAATTTGGGTTGTTGTGGAGGGGGAGCATAGTCGTCTTCCGGAGGTGGTGACGCAATTGGCCGTGCTGGTGATGGCGCAGCAAGACCTGAACCTGGCTTCTTGAGTCCTCCTAATCTGGATGGGGCGGCGAGTCCAGACTTCGGGGCGCCTAGCTTCGAAGCACCTGGTCGTGATGTAGGCTTTGGTGCGAGAGGCGCGGTAGGCTCTTCCACGGGCGGAGGAGCAGGTTTTGGCGCTGGCGCAGCCTTCTTGGGTCCTCCGGCAGGCCTCTTCCCAGGGAAAGCTTTCTTGGTGGGTGCAGGGGCTGCGACGGGCTTGGGTGGAGCTGCGGCCTTTGGCTTGTACTTGGCCTTTACTTCTGCAGCATCGAAGAACTCCTTGATCTTCGTCTTCCGGATTTCGTCGAGACCGTCGAGGTGAGCATTCATGATACGATCTCCCATGATCTTCCACAGCGTACCCAGCACCTCGGCACCTGCAGAGCGCTGGACTTCCTGGGACTCTGTGAGCAGCTTTGTTGAGGCTTCCGCAATGGCCTTGGCTTGTTCTGGTGTGGGAGCATCGCGAGTAATCTTGAGACTGCGGATGAGGAACCTGGTCGACTCGAGCTTGACTTGGGGGTTCTTGTGTTTGAGGAACTCCAGGATCTCTTCGAGACAGTCTTGGAAACTCGTGGAAGCGAAGACTGCATCTAGTGCGGCTCCAATTGCATCGGTCACCGACTGCTTCTTCTCCTTTAGTCGCTCCATCATCGGGGCCATGATGTCCTTGCGATATCTAGAGAAGCTCTTCTTGAGACCCTTTGCCAGTAGCTCAACACAATTCGCCGCAGTAGACACAACGGCGATATTTGCATCCTTCATGCTCTTGGCAAACCCGCGAATGAGTTCGTCAAAGGGTCCTTCCGCGATTCTGGGGTGGTTCAGGGCTTTTTGCACTTCTTCAAGCGTCTCTTTTCGGTCTTTCCACTTGGAAGAGCCGAGGCGCTCGCTGTAGTCCTTGGGAATGTTGGGGAAGACATCGACAGCTTCAAACTCTGGCTCCAGATCGATCGCAGCCTCTTCCTCCTCTTCCACGTACTCTTCGTCACCACCGGGCGCGGCTGCCGCGGCCTCTTTTGCCGCTTGCTGGGACCGCAGCAGCCTCTCCTGCTTTGGCGGTGGCTCGTCCTTGACCTTCTCGAAAAGCTTATCGAGATCTGTCTGCTGCACAGGCTTCAAATCGTTCCAGAACAGCGGTTTCATGGCTTCTTTAAGCCAGCGGTAAAACTCGACTGTCAGTTCCTGGGCCTTGGCACGGACGTTCTTGTCCGCGTGGCCGTACATCTTTGGCAGCGCTTTGAGCACAGGCTTGGGCTCGATGGTCTTGCAGCCATATGCATGGTATATTTGGGTGAGGGCATCTAGTGTTGCAGCAATAACCTTGGGCTGCTTGGAAGAAAGGACTGGCAGCAGCTCCTCGATAACTGGGTCGGGTTTATCGGTCTCAATGTAGAGCATGAGGGCTTCGAGCGCCTTCTGTTTTGCTGCTGGCCTTGTAGACGGCAGGCCTTTCTCGGCGATTGTTGCGATTGTGATTTGGCGCGTCCTGCGCATTGTTCATCAGTCCGCGGCCATCGACCCTGTGCTCAAATGGTTCTTACCGTGTGCAGCCGGACTGGCCTGAGATCTCGAGGAAAGCGCATAGTGCTCCAAGGCCCTCTTGCTGGGCTGCGACATTCGAGTCGCCTACTACGCCTTTCCATATGCTCGCATCGTTGATGAACTGGCGCACGATGGGCTCTCCTTCGCTTGCTGCGAGACTGAATTCTTTGGCAGCGGCCTCATATGCCTCCTTCCTTACTTTCCAATTCTTGTGGATGAAGCGATCGGGCAGCGGCAGCGAGCTGAAGTCCTCCTCCTGGTCGGCCATGTTGTGATGTGGGATGTGCTGGGCGCGGGGTACTGTCGAAGAAACAGAAAACTTTAGACGGTTAGTCGCGAGGCCTTGTAGCTTTTGCTGGGCTTGGAGCAGATATTGCCAGACACGGGCGCGGGTGCGTGAAGTTTGGGCGTCGACGCCTGGAAGTGTTGTGGTGCGCCGTTTGTAGGCTAGTGCACAAGGAAGGAGTGGCCGGGTGACGTACCGATTACTGTGCGTGCATGCAGTCGACTGTTAACGCGTCTTGAAACCACTGCGAGTGCGTGTTTGGCGTAGTTTGGCGGGCGTGGTGGTGGTCGTGGCGGGGTGCCTGCTGGTGCGTGCGAAAGTTGGGTATTGTGTGTGTTGGTCAGGCGCTCGTTCCCCAGGAAACTAGCATCAGCGGCGCTGCAGGGAAAGTCTGAGGACCCTCGAACATGTCAAACCGCAAATAGCCACCCCGCACGCGCATTGCTGTCTTCACCATTGCTCTCCAATCTCGCCTGCCTTTTTGCTGCCCGTCCCCGCTCGCAGAGTCTTTCCGGTCTTTCTTCGCTCGCCAGAACTGCTCACCGCATCTCCCCGCATCCCCACCAAATAATACGACCCACGCCCAACATCGCACACATCTGCGCAGAGGACCGATTGTCACATCCGGGGTGTATGGTGGCTGCAAGCAAGGCTCTTGCATGAGCAAGCTTTCGCCGCCATGAGCGCCCTTCTGACCGACCGGCAGGCGGAAGAGCTGTGAGCGCATGTCAAGAATGGGCAGACGATCGCATGCTAACCATGCGACAGCCACAAGGCCATGCTGGCATATTTGAGCGTCATAAATGCACCCAAAACAGCAGCAGCGCTTCGGGAGGAGGCGAACATACCCGCCGCTTTCGACGATGCGACACGGAAGAAGTACGAGGGATTGCTGGAGAAAAAGTGGACCAGTGTCGTACGGTTACAGAAGAAGGTAGATTGCACAGCCCATGGGTGCTAGCGGACGGGGCTTACACTTTGCAGGTCCTTGAGCTTGAGCAGCGCAATCAGAGCCTCCAGAGCGAACTCGACTCGACCACCCCTACATCACTTCTGCGCAGGAACCAAGATCCTTCAAGCTGGCTGCCCCGAGCGCCAGCACGACACACGCTCCAGTCTCACCGCCAGCCGATAACCTGCGTCGCGTTTCATCCAGTGTTTTCATCATTAGCATCAGGCTCAGAAGACACGACCATCAAAATATGGGACTGGGAATTGGGCGAGCTTGAGCGAACAGTGAAGGGACACACCAAGGGAGTACTGGATGTGGACTTTGGTGGCCCAAGAGGCGGTACCTTACTAGCTTCGTGCTCGAGTGATTTGACTATTAAGCTTTGGGACCCTTCGGACGAGTATAAGAATATTCGGACCCTGCCTGGACACGACCACTCTGTTTCGGCGATTCGTTTTGTACCAAGTGGAGCAGCAGGTTCACCGTCGTCTGGCAACCTCCTGGTTTCTGCTTCTCGAGATAAGACACTACGGATCTGGGACGTCACGACTGGGTACTGCGTAAAGACGATACGGGGACATGCTGACTGGGTCCGAGACGTTTCGCCAAGCTTTGACGGAAGGTGGTTGCTCTCAGCAGGAAATGATCAAACCGCACGACTATGGGATGCAACTTCGGGAGAGGCCAAGTGCACTTTCCTTGGGCATGAACACGTCATCGAATGCGTGACAATAGCACCGCCAGTCTCCTACACCAACCTTGCCTCCCTAGCCGGGCTGAAGAAACCACCACCGCTGAGCAGCTCTGCCGAATTTGTCGCGACAGGATCGAGAGACAAGACCATCAAGATATGGGATGGACGAGGTACCTTGATCAAAACACTAGCGGGCCACGACAATTGGGTCCGCGCACTGATCTTCCACCCTGGAGGCAAATATCTTCTCTCCGCGAGCGACGACAAGACAATACGATGCTGGGATCTCACACAAGAAGGACGCTGTGTTAAGGTTGTCACAGATGCGCACGGCCACTTTGTTAGCTGTATGAGGTGGGCACCCAGGGTTGTCAAAGACGTCCCAGTCAACGGCGATGCCGCGAATGGAGCCACTCCCAATGGGACGAACAAGAAGAAAGAGGAAGAGGCTGCCAAAGCCGGCATAAGATGCGTCATCGCCACAGGCTGTGTGGATCTAAATGTACGCATTTTTGCTTCATGACCGAAATGAATGGATGGTCAAGACGCTTGCCAGCATTGGCTGCCACCCGTACTGTACGAAGCTCTTATGGCACATTAGTAGAGGGTGGTCTTTTCGGTCGGATCAAAAGGACGGCAGATTGCATTTGTACCTGTTGTTTAGCGATATGTCTCTGACGAAGTCATGTAATTACGTACGATTACGCTAGGAAACGAGCATTATGTAGTCACGACCATGGCGTTACTGGTGTTCGAAACGTTAGACGGCGCATGAAAGTGTACTAGCTTAAGAAGGATGAGGAAACACCAGGTGTCTGAGAGGTAGATGTTAGATGCACGGAGATACTTGTCTGAATTGTTTGCTCTTCATAATACTGCGTACATCGACAACATTAATGTAAGAAATTACGAGGTTGTGTAATCCTACTGTCACTCCCGGAGCGTCTACACCGGATGTTGACGATAATAGACTGCATCACGTGCTCCAAACCTGCTGAGTCAGTTCGGCGCGCTAGCGGGCGCGGAAAATTCAGGTCCAAGCTCCTCCGACAGGTTAACTTTTCTCGCAAGCACTGCAACCTCTCTTCCTCACCTCACAACTCCGCGCTTTACTTTGCACACGACCAGGCCTGTCAGGACCATACAATCCATCATGGACGCGCCTCGTGTTTGAGCAGTAATCGCGGAGTTGTTGTTCCTTAGGAAAGGTATGCCCACCCCCCTCACCATCCCACACTTACATGATGATACACAAAGCCAATTCAAACTAGAGTCTTTGACCTTTCGAGGAATGAAACTCCTGCTTGCACGTCAGTCTGAACGCGACTTCTGGTCTTTGCTCGCTTGCGCACATCGCATCTGAGGATTTCTCACTGACATTGTCCAGGAACCTCGATGGCTACTCAATACATCTATAACATCATCAGCCGCGACATCAGCGCACTCTTGACTTTGCGAACAGCACTAGCCTCGTTGCAATACTAATTGTAAGTCATTCCTGCCCTTTTCTCTTCCTCCTCCAATGATGATCTGTTGTGCTTCGGCACGCTGGAAATTACCGACCGAGACTTCGGTCTATGGCGAAAAAACATGGCTGTTTCTGATACTTCTTCCACTCGAGAACTTCTCCCTGTATGCGTCAATGGCAGCTTGCTAATCAATGCCACTGCAGATTCTTCGCCAAATGCCCGCCAATTACTGGTACGCGCTGTTCTCCCTTCACTCCCGCTCGCATACACAATGATGATACGGCACTGGGCTCCGACAATCCGTGACGGATATGCCTATCATGGCAGGCCTCAGAAACCTCGCCGACTGATCTTCACGCACTGCTCTTTGTTTCAAGCATAGATGCCGAAGCAACGTAGCTGACTTGCAGTAGTCGCCACGGACGCAATGTCCAGAACGACTCCATCACGTAAGTTCTCAAAATTTTCTTATCTCTGGAGATGATGCGACTTCAGATGACGAGTCTGATGGGTTCGCCCAATGACGACCTCATTTAAAATATCCATTCATGCCTTTCTGATCCACTAAAAACACTTGTTGTATCCTGACTGCATTTCGAGTCGTAGCTGACCATCAAGCAGAGCACCCACCGCCATGGTACGCAGACTCCTGTTTCCCTTCCCTTGCAATGATGAATCGACACAACACAAGACAAGCATATGTCCAAGCTTCGGCAGAGACGAGAACTGTCATGACTGACCCGCAGCCTTCTTCCCGTATTAGTCTTCGACATGCTGAGAGTGCGCTTGCTAATGGGCGGCACAGTCGCGTAAGTATAATCTTTCTATGGGTCCAGTTTCCCTTTAGGTACGTTCATCCCCACACTCCCTCCCACTGCTTCACAAGATGAACATTCAATTTATCACGACGGTCTACCGAGCTACGGCAATGGTGATAACTGCCTGTGACAGGGCAAGAGTCTGATCAGCGTTTTTACACACGATTTTAATGAACTATTGGATATTGTAACAACCGCTGACCAACTGTTCAGATTCCACGGTAAGCTCCAAGCCTCGATTCAAGCATGATGATTTGTTATTGCACCTTGGCCACATACTTGGTTCACAACGATCGTCTCGATTTTTGGCGTGAATAAGTTGTCATTCGTTACGTGAATCGTGCACCTATTGCTGGACCGGTCTGAGACGCCAGCGTCCATCCGGTTCCTTCTTCCTCGAACTGCCAGTTGCTGCGACGAGGGTATCGCGAGTCGGCAACGCCTTGCCACAATGCTTGAAATTGTTTCTTTCCGACGTAGTCCTCCGGGTATCCTAGTTCAATACAGACCGATCGTTATATCTCCTCGAATCCGTGCCGTCAAATGAATTTCTGCTTCTAAGTCCAGCTTGATGCCCAGCAGGAGTGCTGCATCTTTCAAGTTTCCTTTGTCGTCTACAGCTCCTTTGATAATGTTGCCGGCTGGGCGGTTCAAGGTCGATGACGTTGGCACAGGACCCGCCTGAGCGACTTTGCGACCACCAGAGGCTTGGCTGTCGGTGTCTGAACTGTAGCCGGTGGGCCGGATGGTGGAATCACTGAAGATGGTCAGATCAACCCCCGGCCAGTAAAGGTAGAGACTTACAGTGTGGACATTTTAGCTGATGTTTGCTGATAAAAGCTCTTGGATGTGTATGAACCGAGACTTGGACGACGAAAGATTGAAGTGGAGCTGTGGCTTTGTAGGTGCTGAGGAGAGGAATGTCAAGTGTGCTGGCACTTCGTCGGCGTCGAACGTTCTGCCTTATATGTCGACAGTATTCAGGTATCAACTAGGCGACCACTGAGGTCGAAACCGTTGCTGCGGCATTTGCAAGTCTCGAACCAGCTGCCATCGTTCGAGAGTCGTACCAACCTTCTCGCGAAAGCATACTCGAAGCTGAACGCTCGCTTTTTTCCCAGTATGCCGGGTTCTCACGGTGGAGTCGGTTATGCTCGACGGCCAGGCCACGTGCAGATGAAACGGGCAGGGGCCAGATGGGAGTGAAGAACCGTCTCAGATCGGCAATCGAATGAGCATCACGCCATCAATCACAGAGAAAGAAGAAGAATGTCTTTCGACGGATCCAAAGGCGAGGATCACCTAGGGCCGATACGACTCGCACGCGAACGTGCAGTGTTACATGTCTGACGCAGGGGATTATAGATGGCTCGCGGAAGTGTACTTTTTGAGCCACAAGCATGCGACACAAGGGCGGCCATTGAGGGCGAAGACTCACAGATATTGCTATTGGCTTTTAGACTTGTCCTACTATGCGCATTGGTCTTGTATTGACCACAACTCAGCATGCTCGTACGCGTCTATTGGCCTTTGAGCTGTATGCAAGGCACCTCCGACACCGTCTCCCACCTAACGTCCTCGCACAATGGCTCTCTCCATGCTCGTTGCGATCATTGCCGCCCCAGGTCTACTCGGCTCTCAGGAAGCAATTCGACAGTCGCAGTCCCAAGAAAAGCGAGAAGAGCATCGGGCTCGCCGATGCAACCTCATTGCTACATGCACCAAGTCATCTGCGAGGAGTCGCGAGATCGATAGTCGACCAGTGGTGCTCAAAGATGGAAAGCTGTGGATCGATACTGGGGCAAAGGATGGCGCACCGCTTGGTCATGCGTACGCTGGATACTACCTGCCCTACCCTGATTCCAACCATGAAGGCCTAGTCACCACTATAACCGACGTGGCGCCCGTAATGAACTGGGTCTATATCGACCGAGAGACACATGAAGCCAAATACGGCGTTCGTGTCGATGCGCAGCCCAACTTCACCGGGCCATTCGATTGCACGCGGCAAGATCGTCGCCTGACTTTCGCAGGTTGGGAAGGCTGGTGCGCGGTCGAGGAACAGCCTGGTTCGTGGGCACTTTACTTTGACGTGGATGATGATGGCTTAAAATCGAAAGTTACGCCGAATACACGGGTATTAGAAATTGAGCTTAGTAGAAAAGAGAAGAGGTTCCAGAAGGAAGCCGCTGCTAGACAGCAAGATCAAACAACCAAGAGAGCTGTCGATGTCAAACAGGATGCACCTATCGATGAAGCGCTCGCGCCTGAGGCTTTAGTATCGAAGCCTGGCGTGGCAGACGCTGAATCGGGAGGCAAGGTGGAAGAAGTGAAGCCGACGCCATTCATGATGCCAAAGTCGATATTCGAGAACCCGCCGCCTATGTTAAAAGAATCAATGTTTGAAAGGCCGTCTACACCACCACCAGCGTACGAGACGAAAGAGCGGCCCCTTCCGTTCAACATCCCGCCGGTTCTAGACGACAAGACAGATCCAACCAGAATCCTAGTCTCCCCTATGCAATCTGGCTTCAAATTGTCGGTCAATACGCCCACTAGACGATCACTGTCTCCCACGGCCATTCGGCAGGAGGCGCCAGCCATCGAGAAGCGCGTGACGCCCGTGAAGAGAAGTAGTGGCACACGGACTTTGGCGAAAGCGCAGATCTTTGAGGCGCTCGCTGCAGGGCAGAAACCCGATGCAGGCGCAAAAGCTGGTGGTAGCCGCGAATCCCGAGCAAGCAGCAACGCGGACTCCGTATCTGTGTATTCAGTTGACGGCCCAGAGCTATCCAAGAATACAGAGATTGCACCACAAATCTCTCCCACGCCTGCACCTCTCGCATTGAGGGCCGCAGAGACTAAAGTGCCACCAAAGAGTGTGGAAAATGTGACGCCGTCAAAATCGGACCAGGAAGGCCTGCCACGCCAAACAGCGTTCCCCGATGCCATGGATCCTGCCGTCTTTGGGACAGGCGCTCCGCAAACAAGAAGAACGTTCTCGACACGTCGTCCAAGCGCAACGACAAGTGCACCTGGTCGCAAGCAACCCACTCCTCGCAACTCATCACAAGCATCCGCTACTTTAAAAGAATCACTAGCTCGAAAGCCCTCAACGTCACGCAGCATCTCTCAGGATAGTCCTCGTCCTCGCATACAGAGACGTGGCACAACATCAAATCCAAGACCAACGATATCAACGTCCACCACTTCTACACGGACACAATCACAAGCCAGTAGAAGCACCGCCAGTACCTCGTTAGCTGCGACCATGACTACTGGGCGGGGTAACCAAGGCATGGCAACGAGAGTCGGTGGTGCTGTGGCTCCGCCTAGAGGACGGCCTGGGAGATCAAATACGGTGCAGGGAAGTCCAAGCACGGGAGCGGCGAGAAAGACAACGTCCGCGCTGTTCAGGGAGATTGATGAGTTGGTCAGTCAGGACATCGGTGGTGGTGCAGCGAGTACAGGAAAATGAGAGAATTGAATGAGCAGTATAGGAAGAAGAGGTATGCTTCGCTTCGAGTCCACGCGATGCCTAGGCGTGGGTGGTCCGGAATGGCCCCGGAGTCACACGAAGTCATTGGCTGAACCAACCCAACCGATAGCACACACATTTCGCCCCCAAGGGAGGCCTGAGCGGTTGCATCACATCGCGAACAGCAAAATAACAGAGATGCGACGGCCTGTCTACTGTACAGTGTCTGCCGTGCGAGGCGTCCAAGGGTGGTCCGACCATAAGCGCCCAGCCTCATGCAACCGCCGTACTGAGGATGTTGGTTGGATCAACGGGCTAACATGAAACACATGGAACCAAGCCAACAGATCGCCCGCATTGTATAATGGAGTGCCTTACACGCACGGACATGTCTGGTGCGGTACAGTCAACGAAAAGTACACAAGGCTGCCGCGACTTGTGGACATCCTGAGGTTGCAGTCACCCCACTGGCATACACTTGTCCGCACAACTATGGATCGAACAACGCAAAAACTGAAAGAGGCGGATCCAGATCAGAGCGGAAGACCGACTTCTCCATGGCGGACGGGGGTGTGGCGGCGCTTGCCCCGGGCAGGCATGCTTGCTCTTCTCGCAACTGTGGTCGCAGTCGTTTTCATGGTGCAAATCATCATCATGTCGGATGAGCAGCCAATTCGCAGGTGGCGATTCCAACCAACGGTCTTTCTCTCGATTACCTACACAGTAGCGAACATCGCATTACAATACGCACTCGCGCGAGCAATCACCATAGCTTGGTGGGCCAAGGCGTTGAAGGGCGATGCCAAAGTTCGCGACCTTCACAACATATGGGCATTTGGCAGTGGGTTCTGGGACATACTCGCTTCTGGCCGGTCTTTCAACTTCGTCGCTTTGGCAGGGCTTGCAGTGACCTTGGTTCCGATCAATGGGCCGTTGCTCCAAAGGTCTTCAATCGTCAAGGAGCAGACCAGAGTCGAGCTCAAGAATTTGACTGTTCCTGTTGCACTCGAACTACCCGTCGGCTACACCGGTGCTATCACGGCACGATTGGATACCCGGCCTACTTCGCTCTCGAGGCCCTTTAGTGACATTCTCAAGCAGTACAGCAACCGACTGCCAATGAATGTCACTAATTCGGATTGTGACGGCGCATGCAAGGGAGAGCTTCTCGGCGCGGGCTACGATATCAAGTGTCAGAACGAGAGCATCCCTTTTGTTGTTTCTTTGAGCGAACCTCATGCGAAGCCGGGCACGAGATACGATATCTCTCCTTTCGAATCCAACTTTAGCTACGTCGAAGAAGATAATGCTGTGATAAACTTCACGGTGACGTTCAAGACTAAGTCGACCTGCGATGATGATTGGACAGTGTCAAGATGCACGCTGCGACCCGCAACTATAAGGTAAGTGATTCATACTTCCAAACAATTTTGCTTCAGTCCAGCTGCCGTCCTTATTCAGTCCTGGCATTATTGTGTTATGAAAAGTTTGTCTAGACGGCGACTAAGATGCCTTGTTCATCCTCGCACTGGAACTCTTCGCTAATTCTCTCCTCGTCTTCAGGTATCCTATCTTATTCACAAACGACACGATTTCGCTGGACCCGGCTTATTCCTGGAAAACTGACCAGACAGAAAGACTTCGTCCACCAACGAACGTGCCCAGGTACCGTGGCCCAACCACTCATGGTGGTATGTGGCTCTATCTCGACACGCTCTACAATTCTGGAATGTATGCTGGGTGGGACGGGGTAACTGGCTGGAAAAGTGGCACCACGGGAACAACAGCGTTTCGATACGTCAACAACCTCGGCATCATGAATGAACATTCGGAAAAGGGTGGTTGCGACATATCCTTCTTCGACCCGACATCAGATGCCATGGACGCGGTCAGAGAGATCGCTTTCAGGACCGCTCTCTTCATCCCGCTGGACAACGTGAAACAACAGGACAGCTTATCCTCGCTACGCAACATGTCCCGCGAGGATTGGAGTAAAACATACATGCAGCAAATTCTCGTCCGGCAGACTCGCACCGAGGTCGTGTATCGAAGTCAATACCTCTTTCTCTCAATCGCAGTTGCTCTGACAATGTTCGCAATGCTCTGCGTGCTAATCCTCTCTCTGGGGTGGTGGCACTTAGGACGCGAGGTTTCTATGTCTCCGATCGAGATTGCAAAAGCATTTGCTGCGCCTGCCCTGGAAAGCGCGAGCTCAAACGCACAGGCGAGCACGATCTTGAAGGAAGTTGGAAATGAGAAGTTGCGGTACGGAGCAACTTGGGATAATGAACATGCGTCTTCTGATATGTCGGTGGCACTCCTACGGTTTGATAGGCCGGAGCGCAGTGAAAAGGTACGGGAGGGTCAGATGCTGGGATAGACTGTTGAAATACACAACTTCGTGCTTATTAGAGCACTGCATACAGACTGTTGTACGCCCGCGGCCAAGCTTTATCGGCGATAGATGGAGCGACCTACAATTGGCAGACTCTGAGCGAATAGGAAACAATTGGCAGACTCTTAGCAAATAGGAAGCAGTGTCACGCTGACAGTGATCCTGTGAAGCCACGATCGCGTGGGGAAACAAGACTAGACTGAATACGGTATTAGTTTCGTAGGGCTGCATGATTAGCGAGCACCCACATGCCTACAGCTTGAATTCGCGACAGTGACATCAACAATCACAGTTTCCACACACGGTATTTCTTCCTAATCACAATTTGTCGCGATAGACGGTCTAATTGCGAAGTAGACCTCAATTCACACATTCAACAAAATGGTTGAACAAAAGGCTTCCAAGTACTATGCTGCGGAGGAAGAGCAGCAATTGAAGAAGGTACATGATTCTCTGCGGAGAGTAGCTCATCTATGAAGAGTGGTTGGATGCGTGGAATTTTGGCACGAGCAAAAGCGGGATGCTGACGACAAACCAGGCGCGCAAGACGGCACATCCCACCAAATACCGCGAGTCGCTCGCTCCAGGAACAGTCCTCATCCTCCTCTCCGGCCGATTCAGAGGCAAGCGCGTCGTTCTCCTGCGCCAGCTCGACCAGGGCGTCCTACTCATCACCGGTCCCTTCAAGTCCAACGGCGTCCCGCTGCGCCGCGTCAACCACCGCTACGTGATTGCGACCTCAACCGTAGTCGATATCGCAGGCGTTGACGATGAGGTCGTCGAGCGCGTGAGCAAGGATGAATACTGGGCACGCGAGAAGACAGAGGGCAAGGGCGAGGACGACTTCTTCAAGGACGGCGAGTCTACACCACAGAAGAAAGACACGGACCCCCAGAGGATAGAGGACCAGAAGAAGGTGGACAAGGCGCTCATGGCGAACATCAAGAAGATTCCAGATCTCCAGGCATATCTGGGTGCGAGCTTCAGCTTGAGGAGCAATGAGCGACCGCACGAGATGGTATTTTAGAGCGCTGGAGATGCGAGGTGGATGATGGAAAATCAGGGAGGTCAAACCCAAGGGCTTGCAGGATGATGGGCCATAACCTCTCTATCGGAGAGAGTGGGTACGATTATGCCATGAACAACGACGGCACGATTTCATACGTAAATGATACCCAGAAGAGACGCATCATTACTATATTGTGCATACTTGAAGGAGATTGTGACACCCGTGTACCTTCAATCACGCATAATTACTTCCAGTGCGCTCAAATACCGACCGTATACCTTCCCGAATGGCCATATCTACTTGTCCTCATCTATCTCATCCTCCATCTGAACTCCCTCCAGCGCCTTCTGCGCTCCATCCATAATGATGCCGTCGAGCTCATCTTCTAGCTCCGCATCTTCACCGCCCTTGACCTTCTTCTTGCGGGCGTCATAATTCTCCTTGCGCTTTCGCGCCGCAACTGGCTCCTCGGCCTCCTATATCTCATGTTAGTGAAGACAAAACGTACGAATGGTCAGAATACTCACGGGATCACGCAGTGGCTGAAGAAGGTCCTTGATAACCCTTTTCACATCCGTCTCCTTCACCCACATCTCCTCCTTCTTGTTCCTCAACTCCACCGCATAGCACAGATGTGTGCCCATCATCTCGCCCTGGCCAGGAGTGAACTCAGACAAGATGGCCAGTTGCGCCAGCAGACGGGTATCCCAGGCGGCTACATCGCCCTCGGGGCGGAAACTTCGACCGTGATGTGGGAGTGGGAAGGTCGACATATCCACACCCCAGTTCTCGTTGATGATGTTTAGGCTCATCGCGGAGCTGTACGACGTGTTGAGCTTGTGTTTGGGCGTCTGGGATAGTGCGGCCTGGAGGGTGTCGACGCCGTCTGGGGACATAGTGACTTGGGGTTGTCCGTCGCTGTAGTCTTCGGACTCGATGATGGCGCGCTTCTGGGCGCGGGAGAGGGAGTTGAAGTCGGTCATGATGGCGTTTGAGGGACTTGTTAGAGATGGGCAACTCGAGAAAAGGTGTCGAGAGCAGTGGCTTTGGAGCATTTGTATTGACTGAGGTGGAAGTGAGCATTGGAAGTCGCATTCACCTGGGTATTGACCCTGGTATTCACCTCACATTTCCTTTAGTGACTCTGTTATTCACCTCAGCGATTATGGTTGTGAGAAAGTTGCCATTGTAGTGCCTGAGTAGCCTCGGAGTGTGCACAGTAGTATTGCAATAAGTAATACCCCATCGAAGACCTGCTAGGTGCTAGGACGACAGAGCATCTTGCACTCAAACCCGATGCGAGTATATACAGGCTCTACTATCGGGTACTTGATAAATGAGGTGAAAATACGCACTGTGCGCATGTTTACTGCCAGTGCAAACGCACAACACCCAACATGATGTCACGTTCACTACACACGAGTAATCCATCGCACACATACTCTCATAATATAGCTTTTGTAACTACAGTTCTAAATTGTTGTGTATATATCAAATAATTCTCAAAACTGTCAACAGATCACAAAACCCACACTCTGTCCAAACCTGGATGAGCTTCCTGGCAGGGCCCGGGAAGATACCGTGCTTTGGGAGAGGCCGTGGTCGTTGGTTCGATCCCATCGATAGCCACCTTCGAGTGAGCTGGTGTTCTGTTTTTGGCCTTTATTTTGTTCTCTTTCATCTATGCTTAGTTATGCATATTATGATTTGATAACTTCTTTTGAATGCAGTCTGGCTAGTGGCGAGGCAAATAAATGGCCTGAAGGCGAGACGACAATGTAGTGTGGATATGCGATACACTGTCAGTATCAAGAGCGGTCGTGCTTCCACTCTCGAGGCTATCCACGATGGTCTATTCCTTTTCGCCCATCTCATACCCTTTTGTGCGCGGATAGCACCATGTAACACTTGACACTCATCTCCATACTCGTAGCCACATTGTCCGCAGCATGACAAAAAAGCATCTGCCTCCAATCTCTTCGAGCATATATTCTCGCACACCCATGTTCCAAGACCTCGCAAGAAACAATGAACCAGCCGGACACCACCCTCATCTCCACACCTCCCCTTCCATACACACCACCAACACCCTCTCCCACCATCCCATCCCACCGCGCAATTCCAATTTCCACATCCCGAGCCAGCGGACCCGCCTTGCATTCCTGCATTCCTACCCGCACCCCCTGCCCATGTCGACACGTGACGTGGCGCTGGGTCGCTTACCCAAACGGGCAACTTTTCCTTTTGGTGTAGAAAACAGATTGCAAATGGGGCTTGGCGCACGGATGTTTTGAAGGGCTTGTCGGGTCGTGGCCAAGTGGGCACTGCAGCTTGGGTTTGGCTTGGGATGGGCCCGGGGGGATGGTTGTGGGGGGAAAAAGGTTTGCGGTCAGAAGGAGTGGAACAGGTGGTGGTGGAGAACGTGGGTTGCCTTGCAATTATTGAAGCGTGGTTATTTGAATGGTACAATCAGAAGAAGAAGATAATATAGAAGCTGGGGTATGGGATGCAAGAAACGCTGCAAGAATTCAAGATACCAAGTCAAAACCGCTTCAAGTGCCAACCATGTGAATGTCATCGTCTTCCTCGCCTTCAGCGTCAATGTCCATGTCCCCTTCTGCGTCCTCGTCGTAGTCGCCATCGGCATCGATATCTTCCTCCTGCTCTTCCTCTTCGACAAGCACGGCTTTGCCTTTGCCTTTGATGTCTTTGGCGATGCGCGGACTGCCGAGGGAGCTGGCGGAGCTGCGTGTGCTGCGGCGACCGTTGATTGTGACGGCCTTGACTGCACCGCCGTCTTCAACGTCGTCGCCATTCGTGACGCTCTCGCCGAGTCGACTTCGTGTGCGGCGCAGCGAGATGGTGCCAGGTGTGAGGACACCGTTGGCGGTGGGGGATCCTTTCGCGAGCCTGCTAGGTGAAAGCTGAATCTTCGACACCGGTGCTGTGTGTATTGAGAGCGATGCATTGCGGACTCGATTTGGTGTGCTTGTACGTCGTCGGGTTCCAAATGGCCGCCCAGGACGGCGCTTCGAGGCTGGCTGGCCGGGAATGGGAGGGAAGATTTCGAATCGCGTCGGCGGTATTGCCGGCTCGCTCGTGGCCATCTGCGATCCCGCAAGCGCGATGGTGGAGCCGTTCACAAGTGGTGTGCCTGGGGCCGGCGAGCCGCCGTCGACAGAGTCTTCTGCAGGCATTGCAGGCGTGAGCGGATCATCTTCATCACCAGTGCCAGCCTCGTTGTCCTTGCCAAATCCATTTACTCTAGCCGCCATCTCCTTCTGTACACCCTCCTCAGGAGCCACTGGCTCTTCATCCTCGACCTCATCACGCTGCTGCACAGTCTGCAACGCCGGTCCATCCTCGTACTGACCAAACCGGCCCATGACGTAGGGCGTCCACACCAGACAATCTGGGTTGATCTTGGGATTGTCTTGCGCGTTGCACTTCTCAATGTATTGCTTGAAGTAGCTGGTGTCGAGGCGGAATGCGTACTTTCTTGTTACGGGATCACGCACAAGAGCACGCAGGCCTTCTAGAGCAGACACAATGTCGTCGGGGGTCATGCCCGTGCGGTCGGATATGGCTGAGATACTAATAGGCCCCTTTTGCCTCAACAGTTCTTCGCACAGGACGAGCCGCCAGTACTTCCGGTAACTCACCAAGCCCATGTCACTGAGCGGTTTTTCCGGGCTTCCCGTCTTTCTCTCGACGCGCGTCAAGAGGTACGAGAATTCGATCAGATATTGCCCATATCCTTTGCGCATGTGTATGGGTAGCACAAGAATACAGGAAACATTGTTGAGGGAGCTGGGTCGCTTCTCTTTCGAGAAGTAGCCCACGAAGTGACAGCCGTAGTTGTCGTTTTCGGTCATGACGTAGAAGAGGAAGGGTTCCACGTCGTAGTAGAGTGTTTTGGAGCCCAGGAAGAGCTTCGCCAGGAGACAGAGATTTTGGCAGTAGACGGGGTTCTTCCGTCCATCCACTTCGAAGAAAGAGTACTTGCCATCACGGTAGATTTCGTCGCCGGGCGGGTGCTTCGCAGGACACTTGAGCTACAGGATGTCAGTTTATGCTTACACAATCTATGCAAAATGCTTACTTTGTGTCGCCATGCTACGTAATCCGAGTTCATGTACTTGAGACAGAACTCGCAGATGTAGAGCACTCGGTTCTTGCTGTACTCCTCCGGATACGGTGCGGCATGCCAGGTATCAATCTCCCATCCACCAAAGTTGACGCACTTGATCTTGCTCGCAGTAGCGGTCTGCTTGGATGGTTTGACAATCTCAAGATGCGCGTACAGCGTCTCCTGTTTCTCTTTCCAGTCCTCCTCAGCTTTGATACGGGCGTCTTCGAATCGTTTCCGGTCAGCTTGATTGGGGTATGTCTTGGACGTGTCCGCGTCGGCTTCTGAGAGAACACCTCCATACGGCTTGCTCTTTGTCTCATCCTCCTTCTCAGAGAAGCCGTGGAATGGCGCATAGTGGACCTGCACAGGAGGGTAGTGCGTGAGCTCTGGCGACTCTCTTGACGCTTGTCGGGCCCTTCTCTCGCGTTCGCGTCGCTCTCTGTCCCTCTCGCGCCGCCTCTCTCTGCGCACCTCGTCCTTGTCGACGACCTCGTGGTCTATCGTGAGGACCTTCTTCTTAGGCTTGGCGGTCACGATCTTTTGTACCTTTTCGTTGTTAAGGTGAAAGGCCATGATCAGACTGGCACCTTGGGCTTCTTCGATCCAAGCAAGTGGCCGCTTGTCGTTGGACCTCTTTTGCTTTGAGCGGCGGGGCCGCGATCGCAAGCGCGAGCCATCCCCATCAGAGGCCGTGTGCTGCGCATCGCCTTCACTTTCGTGGCCGTCGGTCACGGCACTTCGCGCACTCCTCGCACTCCGTGGTCTAGCTGCGGGTGAGGAGACTGTCGCTGCTGGCCCTGCAGCTGACGCCTTTGAGATTTCGGATGGTCTCCGCTTTTTTCTATTGATTCGTACAGGCTGCGGGACCTCTTCCTCGTGGGAAGCCTTGCGCTTTCGCAGCGCCCGAGTCCCGTCTGGTGGATCGTCCGGGAGAATGAGCTCTTTGAAAATTGAGTGACCGCCTGGATCTACTCCGCGATGTGATGGAAGCAAGTCTCTAGCAAGCTTGGGCACCGAAGAGAGTCTGCGGCGTGTGAGTGATTGAACGGGCTCATCCTCCTCTTGACTATCCTCGTGCAAGTCGTTTTGAATGCAGGCGCTGCACCGCCAGTGTTTTGCGTCTATCAGAATTAGCGGACATGTCTTGACACGGGCCAAAAGGGCAACTATACCGTCATCGGGGCTTAGCGTGTTAGCGTCACGGGCGCATTGCCGATGTGCTGCAGGTACAAAAGATCATGTCAGCTACCCGAGATCGTAATGTCAAACAACGCAGTGGATTCTCACCGTTGTCTCCACACACACCACACGCGAGATATTCTTCAAAGTCCTCGCTGGGGTCGTGTTCTTCGTCCTGGTTGCAGTAGCTGGATCAATTAGCATGTGCACATTTTGTTTTTCCAGCACTGCAATTTCACGTACATGCAGACGTTGGGGTCTGACTTTGCGACCTCAACCTCTTCGCCGTCTTCGCTCTCGGCGTGCCACTGGACCTCCTCTTCGGATTCGGCGCTGGAGTCGTCCTCGCTGTCGCTGGTCTTGGCATCCGAGGAGTTGGCGGCAGCTTCCTCATCCATGTCGTAGTCCTCCTCGTCTGAAAATGCAGGCCGCCGTTGTGCTATCTTGACAGCGCCCACCGGCTCGGCCTCATCTTCGTCGTCGTCGACCTCTTCGCCCTCGGCGTCTATGTCGGAGCCCTCGGCGTCTGTGCTGTGGCCGTCTGCCTGCGCAGTCTGTGTCGCAGCAGCTTGCTCCTGTTCGTACTCGTCGTCCATTTCATAGTCGCCGTCGGCATCCACGTCGTCCAGGTCGGCGTTGCTCGCAGTCTGGCCCATGAGCCGGCCGGGCTCCGCCATGGCGAAGGAGACGACAGCCGCCAGCCTGGATGCAAGATACGCCAGTGTCGCAAGCTGGGCGCTGGAGGTGCTCTACTGCGTCGGGCGCGCGGGCGGTGGGCGCCGGTCTGGTGTTGTCATGTAGAGCGCGTCGTGGGGGCGTTGTAGCGCGTTGTTGTGACGTGTGAGAGCGCTGAACGTGCCAGAATCGCGTAGTCCAGTCGTGAAGCTGGTTGGCCGTATGTCTCGAGCGGCGCAGAGGGATGCGGGAGGCGTGATGTCGTGCTGTTCGTCGTCGTGAGCCGGCGGCGGCGTGCGATGGCGGCGCGCGCAATTGTTGCAGCAAACGGGGGCGCAGAGGCAGCTCGTGGGGCGGTTCGTAGCAATGTGTGATGCGGAGCGACACCGAGAATAATTGTCGCGGAGCTGCAGAGGGCGTGGGGATGCGGTTCCAGGGCCGCTGGTGGACCGTCCCTTTACTTGATGTTCACGGGGAGAGCAATGACCACGCTAGCAGCCATTGCCCTCACTGCAACTGCACGCTGCGAGCCCACGATAACGCACCTCACCACACCACAGCGACACCCACCACCGCAACCATGGGCGTCCCATTCGAGGCTCTGCTGCCGTACGCGATTATGACCGGCGTATGCTGACCTCCGCCATTGGCCGCCGGACGCCGTGCTAACCACGCCCGCAGTTCTTCGCATTCAGCGCCGTGTCGGTCGGGAAGCTCAGGGAGATCCAGAACGGAGGAAAGCGAGGCCGGCGAGGCGTTGATCAGTGGGATAAGGTACGGGACACATCATATGCGCTGTGGCAGAGCTCTACTAACGGCGTTGCAGCAAAGTACGGCCACCCTGCCATGACCTCATGCACCTGCTGAACGTATACAGTGATGGAACGCGACCGCCGACTGACGGGCTTTGCGCGCGGACAGACCGACAAGCCAATCGCACCGCCAGGCTTCGAGCTGAACAACCCATGGAGGGTATGCAACCCCGTATGAGTTCCATGGCAGAACGCTGACCATCTGCAGTGCGAGCAGCGCTTCATGTGAGCGCGGTGGGAGATGAAGACCAACATGTAAATGAAAGAATCAATCAGTTCCAATCATCACCAAATATTCACATCTTGCTAAAATCTACTTGAGTTGCGAAGCTAGCCCCCAGATTCCCTCTCGTTCCGCCGCCCCAAACTTGATACCAAAGTGCTGCTCTAGCGCTTCCAGTCTCTCCGTTTCCGTCTTCAGCTCGATCTCTTCCTCCTTCTCGCCGTGGATCCTGCGCTTGAAGACGTTGCCAAACATGAGTAGACTCCCAGCCAAGTCGCCCGCATCGTCCAGAACCTTCTTGTCCACGAGTATTGTGCGTGTGAAGAATGTCTTGTGGCTTGTCGAGGTGTATGAGGACATGACGTTGTAGTCAGACGGCATGAATTCCACCTCCGAGTAACTGTACCGCACATTCCATTCGGCATCGTCGTTCCAGCGGTGCTCGTACACCCAGAGGCGTTGGTTGGGGTCGTTGTTTCCGGGGATGTTGCGCCACTGCAGCCGGGATTTCGCAGGACTGATGTGTGACTGAACAGTTCCAGCGCGGTCAAGCGGCATTGGAACCACCGGCCCCTCTGCACCAAAGCCAACGTCCACGTGGAACTTGGAGTCTCCAATTGTCACAAAATTCACCATATGACCCCATCCTGTCCATCTTTGGTCGTCGTATACTCGAGCTCCGCCAGAATAGATGGTGAAGCCAAGCGAGTAGAGGAATGTACCAAAGAGGCAATTGTTTTCCATGCAGTAGCCTCCACGGCCATTGTTGTCGCCGATGATCTTCCTGAAGAGCTCCTCTGGGTGGATGGAGATCTGACGATGGGTGGAGTAGTGCAATGACAGGTTCTCAAACGGTATCTCTGCCAGATGGTGCTTCTGCAGCAGCGCCAGGTACGCGAGGGCATCACTGGGCTCAAGCCGCGCCACATCATACTGTCGCTTGGTCTCAGGTATCTTCAGGCGCTCAAAATACTTCGACAGCTGCGCCTTGGAGTACTGGGGTCTTGCATGCTCTGCAGCCATGTTCGGTCGCGGTCGAAACGACGCAAATCTCAATTTGATAGCCGGAGATCGGCGGTTTATGCACGAAGAGATGTGTGACAATGAGATGCAGAGTCGGGATACACGAGCACGACAAGGTCATCAAGACCTCACGACGCTACGCGGAGGGGGGCAAGGCTAAACCGTCCACAACTCGCCCCCGCCACTCATGTCGTCAAACACAGGACGAATACGCTGCGAGCGCGGGTAGATGGTGGGGGACGGTCCCTGCCAAGGGCTAACCGCGGCGATGATCCCGCCAAAGCTAGCGGCCCCTTTGAGCACCCCTGGCGAGCATTCCATGACAGCCGCAGCCTTTCTCAAAGCCCGGCCGCCAGCATCTCCCAGCGACAACCGCCCGCCAAATCTCCCTCCTCTCTCCTGAGTGCAGACGCGCGCCCCGCTATGCATCCGTCACCGTGAATACCTTTTGCGCTCGCTCCACTGCGAGTCTGCTCCTCCTCTACGCGCCCGTTGCTCTTTCCATCCGGACTACTGGGTCCTCGCCCCAACACTCCCACGGTCCGGCATTGACACTTTTTCGCCGACAGCCGGTGCTCCCGACCATGAATAGCAATGCCTTGCGCCGGCAGCAGACGTGGGCCGGCGATGCCCTCAGCCCGCGGCCCTTGTACGACTTTCCCTCGCCCACGTCGAATTATCCGTCCGGCGTAGGCGCACCGTCGCCCAGCTTCTATCCCATGGCCTACCAGATCTCGCCGCGATTCGGTGCTAGTGCCTTTATTCCCCCACCAGACGTGTTTGTAGACGGCCGGAGAGAGACGGCGCGCGAGAATGGGGGCTATGCGCCGCGCGAGTTGAGGAAGAGAAGCTCGGATGTGCTCAATGCGGACCCAGTGGCCATGCACCTGTTGGTAGAGACTGCGATTGGAGACAGCCAGTACTTCGATATCCTGACTGTCGAGGAGGTCGAGGGGCTGAAGCAGGAGCAGAAGACGCTGGACGCGCGGCTGGCCACTGTGAGGAAGAAGCTCGAGTCGGAGACCAAGATCCGCGATGCCACGCGCTCGCTGAGTCGGCTGGCCTCGAAGAAGACGAACGGACACACGCGCGGACTGAGCAGCAAGGGCAGCAACGCAGTGCAGGCCTACGATGCCAAGGCGAACGAAGGGCTTGACTCGAGCAACAAGAAGATCGAGGAGCTGATCAGGGAGCTGCTGGAAACCGAATCTCGCATGCGCATGATCGACATGCAACTGCTGATGCACACTGCTGCCGTGCTGCAACTCACACACAAGGGCCCAAAGCGGCGGAATGAGAATGCAAGCATGTCGGAGGACGGCTACCGGAGACCGGACAGTCCTGCGAGCCTCGACACGTACGATGTCAGCCGGGCTAACGGTGCTCGTGGAGACGACTATTTCGACGAGAGGAGCTTCTACCGGTCACCAGAAAACCTAGACACCTTAATGAACGTGCTCCAGAGCGGAAGTCTCCAACATTCCGAGTCGACCGAACAGCAGAAGGAGGCGATTGAGACGACTGCTAAGCGGCTGGAGGAAATGAACGAAAAACTCAGATCACTTCTTACACAGGCCAATCCAGATCGCGCAGCAGAGTATGACCTACCCCCAGCCAGTGGTGACGAGACTCCGGACGCAACTATCAGCCGACAGCTGGACTTTCTGGACCAGGGTCTCCGCAACGTCAGTGCCGAGCATGTAAATATGCGCACCAGATCCAGGCACTCGTTGAGCGAGGTAGAGGGCCGTCTAGAGGGCATCAACAACCAGCTCTATGCTGTGCTTAGCCGGTCCACCACAGAAGGAGCAGAGAATGTCGCCCCGCCCCCTCCTGTCACTGGCGGTACTCCGACCGAGCAGCTGAACTACATGGAGCACTCTTTCTACAACCTCGAGCAGATTCAGTACTCGCTCAACGAGCAGTTGGACGAATTGAGGTTCAAAGCACAGAATAACGAAAAGTCTGAAATGGCAGAGAAGTACGAGACAACGCTCATGGGCTTGTGGCAGATCATCCAGGCAGGCGAAGAAGAGGCTCGGGAAAGGAAACGCGAACGCCGCCGCATCCTCGCGGACAATCCTGACGCGGACGAGCAACTCTCCCCAGATGAAGATTACAACGCCAATGAGTCCTTTTCCCTGCCCGCATTCTCCGCCAAAGTCCAGTGGTTGTTCAGCAGAGCTACAAGTCTAAAAGACAAGCAATCCGTCCTCATGCGTCAGATCAAGCAGCAGCGCGAGCTGAACAGCAAGTCTGATGCCCAGAAAGAGGCCGAGTTCGAGCGACTCAACGAGCAGGTCCTGAGCGCACGATCCGAGAAGAAGACCATGGAAGGTGAGCTGCAACATGCCATGAGCCAGTTGCAGCAATTCGACGATCAGAAGATCCAGACCGACGCGCAAGCACTCCACGAAACCCAGGAGCGCAATGCCGGTCTTGAGGCGCAACTCATTAATGTGCAAGAGCGAGCTGCAGCTTTCGAGAATGACTTGAAGAAGGCCAAGGATCGTGCGGTCGCTTACGAAAGCCAGCTAAAGGACGTTCAAGAGAGTGCTGTTAGCTTTCAGACGCAACTACGGGATGTGGAAGAGCGCAATAAAGCCCTCCAGAAAGAGTTGCAGGACAACCAGGAACACCACAGCGCATCTAATGTGCAGGCTCGGGAAGCAGGAGAACGCAGCGCGAGCTATGAGGCGCAGATACGAGACGCTCAAGAACGGGCAATTGCTCTTGAAAGCAAGTTGCGCGAGGCGCAGGATGATGCGCGTGTTGAAGCTGCAACAATACAAGCTGAACTCTCAGAGTCCGCGGCGAAGATTGACGAGATTATGGCTGCGCTCAAGCAAGCTACCATGGAGAAGGAAGCAGCAGAGGCGCGTTCGCTAGAGGCCACAAATACGCTGAACACGAAAGAGGATGAGTTCCGCAAACTAGAGGGCGAGATTGTTCGTCTCACGACCGAGCTCACATTCGCCAAAGCAGAGCTTGATGGAGCCTACGGTACCCGAGCACAACGCGCGGCTGACTCGGCTGCCAACCCGGCCATCAAGAGAGAGCTCGACGACCTGACGGAGAAGAACCAGGCTCTGGTGGACGAGCTTACTGCCCTCCGTAAGGTTCAGGATGCAGCCTCTCAGTCCGAACAGGAGGCCCGCCAGTCCGAGCGCAATCTCAAAGCAGAGCTCTCGGGTATGGCGTCAGAGTACGAAGCCCTGACCCGAGACGCCATTCAGAACGAGAAAGATCGCGATGTTCTCGAGTCGCAGATTGACAAGCTGCGCGATGACAAGGAGGCACTCGAGCGCGAGCTCAGCGACGAGAAGGTCAAATGGCTTGGTGTTCGAAGCCCAGGCATAGCCACTGGAGCGCCTGCACCGTTGGACATGGGAGCCACAAGCATCAGGATGCTGAGGGAAGACTTTAGAAAGATGATGAGAGATCGAACAGCGGAAGGTTTGAAAGCGCTCAGAGTAAGTCCAAGTATGACAACATCACCCAGAAGCATGACTGACGAGTGCCTAGGCTGAGCAAGAAGAACGAAGAAAGCTCGAAGCCTTGGTTCGACAATTACGAAAAGACGCAAGTCCAAGATCGAATCTGTCGAAAACGACTGTTGCGCAATAATAGCTATCAACATATAATATCAGACCCAGGCGCATATACCCAGGCCTGCATGACTGCATCGCGTCGGAGTTAGGCTTCACGAACTCATTAGCGGAGCACGTGTTTGCGCCGTGCATATTTAGACATCTAGACGGCACCCATTGGAAATATAACACATTTCACACTACAACCACACTACAGCTCTCCTTCTTGGGCCAATCACACTGATTCTGTTCCTAGTCCTCGGCCCTTATGGCATAGCAGTTTTCAGGGCCTGACAGCATCTTGCAGGGTATCAGCTAAACCAGTGAACACGCCCCAGATTTTAATATGGTGAGCCACGAATCGTAGGGACGCTACACTGCCACGCATAGCCATTATGACGAGCACATGCCTTCTAGCTTGCGAACACTGACAAGTGGTAGATAAAATTCTCCTCGACCACAAGATAGGGTTGCGGCTTGTGCCGCGTATATATGATTTGGATCGTTCCGAAACCGAGAGCGCGAACGCGAAACCGAAAAAGCGCAGCGATTGGCCAGGTCGAATGCGCCACACATGTAAATGGTCATGGACCATCTCTCGTACAGGCAATACGACACTGTCCGATCTACAGCCTTATGCCGTAGATCCTTAATTTGACATTTGGTCCTGCATTCGACCGTTGATCCCTAACGTGGTCGTTCTTGCGAACTTAGGTACGCACCACAGGGCTGTGCCAACCTCGGAACACGGAAGATGTATGTTTGGGAGCGGCCATGGGTGAATCATCATCGGAAGAGATGGAACTGAACATCAGGGTCTAAGATCGGACCGTTTTGAATAACCATTTTGGTGAAGATGCGCAGTGTACATAAAGGGCGGACATGCCTCGTTGAGGACTCACCACGCTCTTTCGATAACAGCAACCTCAGCAGTATCTTCGACCAAGATGTACTCTACTCTTCTCTTATCACTGTTGCCTCTGGCGTCTGCAGGAGGCCGCCATTCTACGAAAACCAAAAATCTCGCCGACCCAGGCATTGCCTGCAGTCTTCTCAAGCAGCAGTTCGCGAACATCACTTACCTTCCGAGCGACGCTGGTTTTGAAGCCGAGACGCAAGGTATGGACCAGTCAACTCATTATTTCAATGGCACATCAGTTAGCTAACGTGAGCTTCCAGTATCATGGGACGCGGCCGCCTGGCAAACACCAGCCTGTGTCTTCGCACCCCGCTCCGCCGTCGACCTCTCTTTCGCTGTAAAGCTCCTATCCAAGTCCTCGACCTTGTTCGCGATGCGTGGTGGTGGCCACATGCCGATTCGCGACGCGGCCACCATCAACTCGACCGGCGTGCAAATCTCCAGCTCGAACCTGATGACCCTGAAGCTCTCCGAGGACAAGCAGACCATGAGCATCGGTCCTGGGCCAAGGTGGGGCGATGTGTTTGAGTATATGGATGGCTCAAATGTGACTGTCGTGGGCGGTCGATTGCCGCCTGTCGGTGTGCCCGGGCTCCTGCTTGGTGGTGGAATCAGTTACTTTGGCAATGCGCATGGCATGTCGTCTTCGGAAGGCAAGGTCAAGGCTTATGAGTGCGTCCTTGCGGACGGTACCATCGCGCTCGTGACGGCAAAGAGCAAATACTCGGATTTGTACTGGGCGCTTCAGGGTGGAGGCAACTCTTTCGCCATCGTTACACGCTTCGATCTGCAGACCTTCCCACTCGCGTCGGCTCTTCGCGCTGAAGCGACATATGTCGAGGCTGAGACAACAAAAGATCTCTACCTTGACGGCTTGCTCGACATTACGCTGAACGGCGATGTTGACACTCACGCCGCCGTCATTCCAGTCGCACGCTGGGGTCCCGGCTCCACAGTCCCGAGCTATGAGTCCACAATACTGTACAATGGAACTGAGGCACCCACCACTGGTCCAGTCACTACATTCTTCAATGGCACCATCGAATCGGTTAATGCAAGCTCCACTCTCCGTCCGCTGAGTCTGGCAGCATATTCAAAACTCCTTCGTCCGGCCTTCCAGAATGGCGGTCCTGGCCACGGCTTCCGCCAGAAGTTCCGTGTCGTGAGCACAAAAGCGACCCGCGAGGCCATGGACATTGTACACGATACATGGTTTGCCAAACTCACCGCCACCGATATTGCCAATCATGTGCCTGGTTTCTTCGCTGGGCTCGCATACAACAGCATCACACGCACCTTTGCCGAACACTCGCAAAACATGCCCATGGCCATTGAGCCTGTCCCACAATTCTGGGTCGAAGAAGCGATTTCCTGGGACCACGAGGCAGATGACGCAGAAGTCGAACAGTTTCTGCTGGACGTCAATGCTGATATTGAAGCGCAATTGGAAGAGAAGGATTTGGCGCTTCCGTATGTGTATCTGAATGATGCGGACAAGAATCAGAAGGTGTTTGAGGGATACGGAGTAGAGAACATGAAGAGACTGCAAGCAATCAGGCAAAAGTACGACCCTAAGGGCGTGTATACGGTGCTGATGCCCGGTGGATTCAAGGTCGCTGCATTTGATACAGAATGCGAGTAGAAGAGGGACGGTCTGGGTGACGGAAGAAGCTCGACAAGTTTTCTGATTCACATGTGTATTACCAAGTTATTCTTCTATTCTTCAATCATCCTTGTACATACTCCACACGCCAAGTAAGCATTTCCTGGAAACAAAACATCACACCTGCATTTGCTGTCACCGTACCAAGACAATCCATGAACCTAGGGACCGAGGTCGACCAAATTTCTCCAACCCCAGTCCTAAAGCGTTATCCCATCCGCCCCGTCTAATCGCCCTTCGGCAACTCCTCCGATCGCCAGGCACCATTTCCCCGCAAATGTGGAGAGAAACACCACAGCGCCTTCCGACCATCCCTGCCAGGCACGGAGATGACGTTGGTTCCGGCCACCATTCTTCCGAGATTCCGACGCGACCACGCATGCGATCTACACTTTGGTGCATCGATTCAGCAAGGTTGCCGGCGAGATTTACGACCACGACAAGGCCGTTGGTGAGGTTATAAGATCGGTACGTCGCTCCCAGTTCTCGGGTCACGTTTGTGAATTCACGAACTGCAATTCAGGAAAGATGTTGGGACCTAGGATATTGCTTACGAGTGTTGTTGCAGGCGCTGTTGCGGCGGGCGCGTCGGTTGCAGAACTTGTGCATGATGGAGCGTTCAGGTTCAATGCGAAGAGGCAGGTGTCGAATGGTACGGCGCCGTCGTTTCATGGGCCGTATAGCACGTCCGGAAGAGATATTGTGGATGCGAGAGGGCAGAAGGTTACGTGGGCCGGTGTCAATTGGCCCATGAGTGGTATGTTACATGCTGCATTGAAGCGGAGTTGTGCTAATGAAGCGTATAGGCGAGACGATGATTCCAGAAGGTTTGGAATTCGCGTCCGTATCGGATATTCTCGATGACATTGCGAGCGTGGGCTGGAATTACATCCGCATGGGTTATGCGATTGAGATGGTCGATCAAGTGTATGACAGGAACGGCGAGGATGTACCGCTTGAGGTGGCCATGATTCATGCATTGGGATACGTCAATGGCACGAAAGTCACAAACGAAATCCTCGCGAAGAACCCAGGATGGACGACGCAGACAACACGTTTCGAAATCTGGAGCGATATTACAAAGACCGCTGAAAGCAAGGGCATCTTCATCAGCCCGGACGTGCATGTCGGAAAAGCGCAATGGTGCTGCTCGCACATTGACGGAAACGCCTGGTTCGACGACCTCAACTTCAACGCTTCACACTGGCGACGCGGCCTCTCGTACGTCGCCAACTGGGCTAAAGACCACCCCAACGTCGTCAGCATGTCGCTCCGTAACGAACTCCGCGAGTCCTGGAACGTCACAAACCTCTACTACAACTGGGACACGCTCGTCGGTAACATGACCGCCGGCTCCGATGCCATCCACGCTGCCAACCCCGACATCCTCATTCTCTGGGGCGGCATGCAGTACGGTCAAGATCTCTCTGCCCTTACCACTGGCAAGAATCTCTGGACCGCGCCATGCTACAAGTGCACCGCCATCCGCGATGCGGCACGCCGCCAGCCCAAGGTCTTCAATCTCGACGACCACGCCTGGGCACATAAGCTCGTCTGGGAAATCCATCTCTATAGCATGAGCGAAGACATTGACACAGGCAACTGCGACATCGTCAAAGCCGGCTTCTACCGCAATGGCTTCAACGCACTCGGCATAGATCCCCCGTCCGCATGCAACATCACAAACGACTGCCCCAAAGCAGTCCGCCAAACGCCCGTGATCATCAGTGAATTTGGCAGCGCGCAGGACGAAACTCTTTTCAACAACACGCTACAGAACTGCCTGAAGGAGTACACCATTGAGAATGACGTTAGCTGGATGGTGTGGGGTGTAGCGGGTAGTTATAGGATTCGCAGTGGTATTCAAGGCTTCCCGGATACGTGGGGATTGACGAACTATAACTGGACTGGGTGGAATTATGATAGGGGTATCGAGGAGTTCTGGAAGCCGTGGGTGAGCAGAATGAATGCGACGAAGATTGCGTAAGGTGATAGAAGGGGCTTTGTTGGAAAAGAAGCGAGAAATGAACGAACAAAGTTGAAATAAACTCAATATCCAAAGACTACTGTCGACGAAGATGTCTGGAAAGCATTACATTGCTTTCCTTGTGCGGATTCCTTGTTCTATTCAGTCATGTATCAATGTCCACTCGAAAAGGAAAGAGCACTTCACACCCGCTGACTAACCTCAACCCACACCAACCACTCCCCATCCCAACACACCAAGCACACCACCACACCCCCGTGTCAAAACATCCCGACGTCGGTACCTTCTACCCGAGCGATCAGCACCACCATCCCCCTTCCGCTCGAACCCAACACGATCCCCTCGCGCATTTTACCCGGCGGCTCCCAAAACCCGCCCCACATGTCCTCCACATGGCCGCACGTTTCTTCGCTCCATCTACGCGAGGCTAAATCCCACGTTGCCCGCTTCGCACAAGCATTAGGCGTGTGAACCGGGTAATGTGTGCGTTTGGCGGAGAAAAGGCACGCAGGGGTCCCGGGAAGGGAGGGAGGGGGTCATAGCTACCATGCATGTGCAATGACGTGCGAGGTATAGAGTTTGAACCCTTGTCGGTAGTTTAGGCGGGGAGTGTATAAGCTGGTTGGGTTCTGGGGTCGGATTTGAGTTTCAAGATTGAGTTCGTTGCATTGGATATGGCTGTGGCGTTTGGAAAACAATTTGTGGCGCTGTTGGTGGTGGTGTTGAGTCTGGGGGTGTACGGGCAAGGGTTCAATTCGAGGTGGTATAATCCGATTATACCTGGCGTAAGTTATTGGTGACTGGAGAGTATGGTGAGGGGTTTGTGCTAATGGTGTGGTTAGTTCCATCCTGATCCAAGTTGTATCTTCCATAAGCCGGATCAGACGTATTATTGCGCGTCGAGCACATTCAATGTGTTTCCGGGCATACCGATACATGCGAGTAAAGATCTGACGAATTGGAGACTTATTGGTATGTCATCTCACCACGTTTTGCTCGACCGCGTTTTCAACCTCATTTCTGTTCCGCTACGAAGCATTGCCGTCTGGCTGTGCTAAGCACCATTTCATCCGAGCATTCTAAATACCCCTGCACGCCGCCTAGACCATGTATCGGCTTTTAGCTGCTCAACATATCACACTGCTCGCTAAGCCCTGCCTGGTCACGTAACCCTATATTCCTCTTTCGACTATCATTCAGCTATCGATACTTCGCTTCATTCTAAAACATATCAACTCTGCATCTTCTTGAAACTTGTGGACCGCCTGAGCATCCAGGGATTGAACTAGTGGCTGAGCTTATATTGACCAATAGGTCATGCACTCAACCGAGAAAGCCAACTGCCGGAACTTACCGACTCAGTCGGGTCGACGAGCGGCATCTGGGCACCGGCACTTCGCGAACACAATGGTACATTCTATCTGCTTACTACCATGGTGTGGGACAAGAAGCCGGATAACGATTCGTCGAGATGGGATAACGTAAGTGTCACCACAATTCAACCATGTGGTTAGTTGCGTGAACTGTGGCTGATAATGCTTAGATTATCTTCTCGACCACTGATATTTGGGACGAGAGCAAGTGGAGTGAGGCTGTGCATATTCCGTTCGAAGGATATGACATCAGTCCGCATTGGGATGATGACGGCAACTCGTACATCGTGGGATCGCATGCTTGGAAAATAGCGTAAGTGTTTGTTGGTGATATTATGTGACCATACTAATGAAAGTACAGCTATGGCATCCATCTTGCCAAGGTCGACCTTAAGACTGGTACTGTTTTAAGCAACTGGACTAACCTGTGGAATGGCACAGGCGGCATCGTAAGTGATCACGCATCAAGAAACTCAAGCCCGGCCACTGATGATTGTCACAGGCTCCTGAAGGCCCACACATCTTCAAGAAAGATGGATGGTACTATTTAATGATCGCTGAAGGAGGCACTGGTCTTCTTCACATGGAGACTATAGCACGCTCAAAACATCTCTACGGACCGTATGATCCCAATCCGGCGAACCCAATATTGACCAACGCAAACACTACCGAGTATTGTAAGTGCTGAGATCATAATCCTATATCAGCCATACTAACGACATGTTCAGTCCAAGCGGTAGGCCATGCCGACCTCTTTCAAGACGCACGAGGGCAGTGGTGGGGCGTTGCATTAGCTGTACGCGCAGGTCCAGAATGGCTCAATTTCCCTCTCGGACGCGAAACAGTTCTGTACAACGTGACCTGGGAGAATGGCTCGTGGCCTCTCCTCCAGCATCCCGTCCGCGGAGAGATGCGTGGCTGGTCGCTTCCAGGAATCATCCAGGACTTGCCTGGTAACGGGTAAGCATCTGTACCCAAACTTGAAAAGCTTGCACTAATGAGTTTGCTAGCCCCTTTGCCGATGAAGGCGACTTCTATCTCACCTTTCCACCCAACTCCACCATTCCACCGCACTTCGTCTACTGGCGTCCACCTGTGCAAGGAAACTACATCGTCTCACCACCTGGCCATCCAAACTGGCTCGAGCTTAAGCCCTCAAATCTAAACCTCACAGGCCTAGATGGCAACTCCAACGGACCCGGCGGGATAACCTTCATCTCGCGCCGTCAAGTCGACACGCTATTCACTTACGACGTGACGTTCAACTACACGCCCACGGCGCTAAACGAAGAAGCTGGGATTTCACTCTTCTTGAGTCAAAATCATCATGCTCGATTCGGTATCAGTTTACTCCCTGTATCAAACTCTTCAAACGCAACGCTGGCGCCACATTTCCACTTCCACGCAATATCATACATCCCTGTCCCGGCGGACGTCATTGCGCCTGTGCCTTCTGCATGGACGAATAAACTTCTCACGCTGTCCCTACGCACAGTGAATCAGACGCATTATGAGTTCGGCGCCGGACCAGCAGACGGATCTGATCGACCACGCCAAATCGCTGTCGTGTCGGGCGAGATAATCAGCTGGGGATTTACGGGTGCGTTGGTGGGCGCTTATGCAACTGCGAATGGCGGGCTGGGGAGGACGAGTGCATATGTGAGTGATTGGCGGTACGAGGGCTGGGGACAGGTGAGGGATATCTGGAATGGGACGTTGAGAGGATAAAAAGGAGATGGAGATGTAAATCTCACTTTTCTTCAAGTAAGGATTGGGACCGCGAATAGGATGCGGCTGTTGAGTAATCGGAGCTTTGTTCCGCAGCCATGTCGTGTACCCTGTGACGATGTCACTTCGCAGATGCAGCTGTTGTGTCCCTCAGCCTCACATCCATACCCAAATCACTTCAACCTGCATCTCTCTAGCATAACCGGCTCTTGATGCACAACGTTACAAGCGGACCTACGCGAAGCTACACGGGCGTGGGGTGCCGACTTCGGCGCTGCGTAGCACGTCGTACAACTGACTCAGTCAGCATAGGCGACGACATGGCTACTGCAGTTACGTGGTGAGGCTGAGACGATGTTTCGGTGGCTGGATGTCAAGCGGGTGAGGCTGAGCGCTAGAGCGGAAGAGGCTAATGTGCGGAACACGACACGCGATCCCTAGATAAGACAAAGATTGCGGGGAGTGACCTCAGGTCAAGATAGGGTGGGATGTTTAGCGCGACGACAACGGCGCCTTAAGGCGTGGATTGACATGTGCGCATCAATCGCATCTTTCAGAGAGAGTTGATTGTTCTCTTACATTTCTGGAAGATCAGTGTCGCATCATGCTTGCGCCGACAACTCTCGCCATCCTTCTACCCCTCGTCTTACTGACTCATGCTGTGATAACGTATATTCGCAACCCACTGCGAAAGATACCATCTGCGCACCCATTAGCACGTTTCACATCGCTATGGATACATTCGATTCGCTGGCGTGCAGTTGAGAATGCGACATTGAAAGCTGCACACGCTCGTCTCGGGCCAATCATATGTCTTGGACCAAACGAGATCAGTGTGAATTGCGTCAAAGGGGGAATTCGTGATGTGTACGCTGGAGGATTCGAGAAGCAGAGCTGCGCAAAAAGTGGATATAACTGGTATGCATTTTTCTCGAATTATGGCGGGTAAGTTGTACTAGACTAGCTTTATGGAAAGAGGGTGTGCTGACCCGTGACAGAGTCGACAACATGTTCTCGATGGGGGGCAATAAGACCCATTCTTTGAGGAAGCGTATGATTAGCAACATCTACAGCAAGTCGGTTGTCAACTCGTCACCGGCTTTACTGGCTCAGGTGTCTACCATCCTCTTCGATCGCTTCCTGCCCTACCTAGACTTGGCTAGTCGCAAGGATGGAGGCGTGCTGAACATCACCTCCTTCTTGAGCGCGTCGACCATGGATATTGTCACCGGCTACATCTTCGGGCTGCATGCGGGATCCGACTTGATAAGCAAACCTACTGAGTTGACGTGGTTCCTGGACCTGTACAATTCGCGAAGATCATACAACTTCTGGCCACAAGAGTTTCCAGAGCTCACCAGTTTCTTTGAGAACCGACTGGGGTACAGAATCGTTCCAAAATGGGTCGACGAAGCCAACGAACAGATCGAGAAGTGGACGCGAGGAATGTGCGAAGGCGCGGGACGTGTGATCGCAGCCGGGACACCACAGCCGGCAGATACGCCCACAGTGTATCAACAGCTTCACACTGTGCTTCACAAAGAAGTCAAGAAAGGAGCTGTCGAAACGGACGCCATAGACGCACTCATAGCCAGCGAAGTGCTCGATCACCTGGCAGCAGGCTTCGACACGTCCGCAATCACGCTGACCTATGTCGTTCACGAGGTTTCGCGACACAAGCAAGTCCAAAGTCGCCTTCAGAGCGAGCTCCGTACCCTGTCACCACAGCTTGTGCCCGAATCCTCGTCAAAGCTGCCGGATCCCAAGACTGTGGATGCACTGCCATACTTGCACGCTGTTATCTGGGAGACTCTTCGCCTCCATTCAGCTATTCCCGGCCCGCAGCCACGATTCACGCCGCCTCAGGGATGCCACTTGGGCCCAGAGGAGAAACCGTACTACGTTCCGGGCGGTGTGAGGGTCAGCGCCAGCGCTGGTCTGCTACATGCGAATGAAGAGGTGTACGAGCGCGCGAGCGAATGGAGGCCAGAGCGGTGGCTGGATATGGAGAGTCTCGGTGAAGAGAAGCGAAAGGACATGGAAAGCCGTTGGTTCTGGGCTTTTGGAAGGTCAGTAAAGGTGTCCTCGAGGTGCAATAAGTCTCACTTACCATTTACAGTGGTGGCCGGATGTGCGTCGGAAGCCATTTGGCAGTCTACCGTAAGTGTGCTGTCTTTTGCCTTCTCAAGTTGCTCTGCACAGAGATCAGTAACGCCATGACGTCCGAGAGACTAAAAGGAGCGGTGGAGTCCTTTGCGGGTCACCGCCGTGTTGTATGGTGACAAGATCATGAGAGTGTAGATTCCTACATCTGATTCTCAACCTACCCAAGACATATGCGTCTTGTTGCAGTGTTCTACGACCACCTTGGCTGACGTTAAGACAGAGATGAAGTATATCGTCGCCGCGCTGTACTCAAATTTTAGCACCGCCATCGTCGACGATACCCACATCGAGCAGATCGACAGCTATACTGCGCCGCCCGAGAGCGATAAGCTCATGGTTAGATTAGAACGAATACAGTGTTGAGCTCAATGCTCTGACAAAAAGTGCCCTGTCGTCCCTTGCTTGGCATCTAGTCATCATGCAAAGGAGCGTTTCTGTAAGGAGGCTTGAACGCGTTTCCGTGCGTGGCTCAGAATTTACTGGGCGCACAGTGAAAGGAGGGGCATTTCGATGCACTTGTCCGGCAAGTGGGGTCCGGTGCAGGTCGATCCGCCGGTGTACCACAACATCGTCATGCAAAGGCGCAAATATGACGACATGGAGAGAATGCCCAACTGATTTTGGCTAAGCAAATCAAGTGAGATTTTCGTGGCGCCTGGTGCGGAAGGAGATATTTCCTCATCGCGAACTCTTTGATGCTTGTTCAGCATGTGACGAGATCGAGGAAGTCGCAACCAGCGACCACATTGGCAGGACAAGGCACGCCACCTGGTCTAACAGCATTAAGATGGAACGAGGCCCCATGGCGAGATCTCAATGTCTTGGTCAATTGCTGAGAGCGTGGCCTTCTTTGTTCATGCATAATCTAGCTAGCCAGAAGCAGGTAACAAGTACGATTTCACACTCAGAAGCTTGAGGAGCTTGGAAAGCATTTCTACGTGCTAATTTCACTGATCTATGGGTTAATTGGGTGATATAGCGGCCGATCGGTTTCTTTCTCGTAGCGAAAAGCTCCTCCAATAGCGATTGATGCCGCTAGGTGAAGTGAATTGACGGGTAGAAGCACCCGATTCCAGCCATTGCTGGCGAACATTATCAGACGCGGGATTCAAGTGTGGTGGGTACGAGCAAGATCGCGCCATCTGCTTCGATCATTTCTGCCCGGCACTGCTGGCAGTAAGCCGAAGAATGCTACCTGGACGATTGAGCGCGATCTCTATGTGGCTTGTTGATGAGGTTCTGGCCAGATAGCGCTCTGATTGCTGTTCCCGAAAATGGTACAGCGCCGTAGGCGAAAGATGATCGTGAGCAGCAACGGCGCTTTTCCAAAGTAGGAGTACGCCCACAGAGGAGGTGAGAGTGGAAGTGCCGTCGATCTACTGAGTAACATGAAGAATTGCTGTTTGGTGTAACTGCGAACGATCGGCCTAATCATGCACTGAAATCACCTGATGCCCATATGTTTCGCACAGCCACGAGACCGATCTTTGTCATGGCTGGTAAATCTCCAGCGTGACCAAGACAAGACTCCGTTTCTTTGGCATCCGCGTGTACTTGAGACGCTGGTCCTAGCTTCATATTGCCATTTGACAGCCTGGAAGGAGCTCACTATATCTATGAGTTCACACAACCCAGGCTGCGAATCCCTGATGAGCCACGCTGCTCATGGCAACGACACTGACGAACGGCTCGAGAACAGAAGAGCCGACTGGCGCTGCTAACAGTCTGCGGGTCCTGTTGACCTCCTTGTATAAGTGACCTATCAAATCGCGGGCAAGATGTTCCATGTCACATGTTTAGGCGGCTCGGAGTGCGATCGGAATGGATGGTCACAGCGAACCCCACATTCGCTACATTGACCGGACGTGAAAGCGGGCACCACCGATTTGATTGCGACCGAAATTGATCGTGAAGTTGCTCGCATGCTGGCCAAGTGCTCGCTGACGGCAGCAACATAATAATGCCGATCCTGCAATTGTGTGGCGTGCGGAGGAATCGTTGCAGCGACGAAAACGGACAGGCGCATGGTTTACGCTTCGTCGATTATGCCACGACTGATCGCGGTGACATAGCTCACGGAACAATCCAGGCTGGTGGTCCGCTTCAGGGCGGAAGACTGCAGCAGATGCACGCAAGAGCGGTGTCATTAGGGCCACATGCCTGCCCGCAATGCCAATCTAGCATGTCTCAGGTGGTCTTTCGGCGGAGGCACGTCTTCACAGTGCTGCCCAGAGTAGGCGAGGGCGTAGATTAATCGCATACAACGTCGATGTTGGGACAATCTGGCGAACCGCGCGGAGGCGCCAAGGTCGATTCGCTGTTGCATCTGCAGGAACGGCGCCGTGGAGCGCCGTGCGTCCTGGAGCACAAGACGAGGACCCTGGGCAACGAGCGATGTGTCCAAGGGCTCATGCCCGCGACGCACGCCCGCCGAGACTGTAGCAGTGAGATTGCCGTGCCGCAGCTTGGAAACAGCCATAACCCGGTGCAAGCAGTGCTGACCCAGCGACAGAGCTTCCTTAACGGCAGGGGCGGCTATAGCGCTGCTGTCGCTGTCGCAGAATGAGAGCCGAGCCAGCATCTGAGCATCGCCCGTGCTGAACGCTCACTCGCTGGGAGTTTGGTGGCTAAAAGACCGCGAACGGGGATGCGGATGGTGGTGCAACGTCGTAGAATTCTATCTGGCGAGAACAGACCAGCCAGTGGCCCGAGACCCTTCATGATACCCTGATCCTTGAAGAAATCCTCCCAGCCACCGCAAGATTCGACGGCGATCTCTCCCCACTACCTGCGTCGTGACAGCTTACTTACAGACGACATCATCCCGGCAAGCTCATTTGTCCACCTCGACGCGGCAGCCGAGTTCGCAGACGATGCTCCCCGCGTCTACTAGCTGACCGCCGTGCGAGAAGCACGTTGGACCGGGCACCGTCGTCTATCAACAAGTTGTCATCTGTTGTGCGAGGTGAGTATATGCAACGGCGACCCTAGCTTCAGCGGGCTGTCGTTCCTACATGGCGTCCAGTCTCGAGGCGTGTCTCTGCAAGCCATGAGGCACCGGCGAAGCAGCAGCGTGACGGCCGCCATGTGCTTGCCCAGATGCGTACAACTACCGCAGCCGGCGAAGGCGCGGAGCAGCGTGCGTGGGAACATGCCCAGCCGTTTCGTTCTCTGTGTTTCGCGGCGGAGCTATGGAGCGTTCACAGCAGACAGGCGGCGGAGACAGGCTGAGATATTGGGCCCCAACGTGGCATTATATACCCTCTCTCAAGTAGAGTAATTTCAGTGGCTAAATGTCGAGCGTTGTCTGGGTGTTTCGAGGCCTGGGATGCTGCTCCCGATTGCCCCGTCAGATGCTGCACCGTGGCCCATAGGACCTAGGATTGCCGTTTAGTCGAAGCTCAGCGGGAAGCCTACGTGGGCACCCATGTCGGCCGCCGTGCAGCCATTGATGCTCTGCTCGGCTGCATGGGACACCCTCGCTCTGGCAGAATGTGACAGGCAGGCAATTGTTCCGTTCTACACCACAACCTGGCTTGGCTGCCGTCAACCTCACTCGATACCTCTGGTCCATATACCTGTCTGCTCGCTCACCAATGCCTCCCGCGCGGCACTCTCTCTCGCCGACTTTTGCTGCCTGCGCTGCCACTTGCGCTTGCACTTGCACCAGCGGGCTGGACGGCCGCTCTTCAAGATCCATAGCCCTGGTATTCTGCTGAGCACATACCATTCTGTCGTTTCCGACCACGCTCTGGACGTCATACCCGAGGCCCGCCTTCCCAGCAAAAGTGCAACGGCAGCCACGACCCTCAGCACCACGCGGGAAGCAAGAGCATCCAAAACACCGAGGCGGCTAGTCAGGAAGCCCGCTTGTGGTTGAGGAAAGACCAAGCTGCTAGCGCCTCTGACTGGCTGAGCTAAAAGCTTCCTTCGCATAATCGCTCCGCCGCTCGTTCATCTGCTAGCTCGCCAGATTCGGCAGCGAACTATTCTTTTCGTCCAAGATTCGGGAGCTATCCATCGCCCGCAGCATCCAAGCAACCCGGTACCGATAGGCGTGGGAGACACGCTGAACCACAAACCTCCATGAGGCTGCCCGAGCTCGCACTCAGGACGAGGACCATTTTGAGACACTCGCCTTGCGGTCACGGAGGGGAAACCGATCCCGACTGCACGCAAGGCTGGCCTGTGCGGCCGTCTTCCACCGTCGCAAGGTGGACTGGAAATTCCACAGCCTTTGGACTCTCATCTTTGACATCTCACAAGACCAAGTACTCAGCTCATCTTCATTCTACGCTCCCGCTCAAGGAAACAACTGGGCAGCATCCACACCACAAGTCAGAACCACAACCATTCAGTGCAGAATCACGTCTGTACTGTCCTGCAAGAGGAGGATCTTATCCCAAGGCGTGACCACCCGGCCTAGATATTGCTCTGACCTTCGGGAGAAGCAACCACTTGATTAGGAGTCAACGGACGACTTCGGTGTCTTGGCTCATCCCCTCCACGCGCGTATTCACCAGCAGCTCGGTTGCTGCACTGCTTGCGTCAGCCACTGATCTTCACCTGGCGAAAGGTGCCAGTTCATCCCAGGTTTGTCCCCTGAACTCAGCTCACAGCATTTTCTACATAGACGAGGGACTCGCCGCACTATCAGCGCAAGACGAAACACTTCCGGCCGCCTGGAATTCCTCCCAGCACCTTTTAGGAGAACTCGACTGGACAATTTCGACTCGAAAAGGCCGCTGTCTGCCTTTCGAATTCGGCTGAACATCGGCAGTTCATCTGGTTGAGTCTTGCGTAAGTGCCCCTCGCAGTACCGTGGTTCTTCGTGAGGGGCTTTCAGCGCTGCCGTGCGGAGCGGCGCGACCCATCATCGATCCGCCACTAGGAGACCTAAGTTTGCGACTCCGAACCTTTGAATCTCTGCCTACCACCTTAGCCTGTGTTCAGAACCACAGTATATACTCAGTTTAAACCCCGTTTGGCCTGGCCAGTGCGCATCTCGACACGGTCATCGAGAAAAGCTACAAAACCGCGCTCCTCCACCTCCCAACCCCCTCACGACGTGATCTTCAGCTGAATAGGCTACGTCAGGCTCCAGTCTTCTGCGGCTCTTAGTTTCCACACCTCCTCTCATCCTCTCACCTCAGTTGGAAGGCCTATACCCAAGAATCTTGGAACAGTGGACCAGTGTCTAAGGCAAAGGACCACGGCTCAGTCTTCAGCGCCGCCACGGCTTTTCACCCGCAAGCCTTCAGTTGTTGTACCACATCCTCACGCCTCAGCTTAAACTCCATATTCAAGCGGAGCCAGACTCCAGACGATAGTCAACCACTGTCGTCGACACGTACAGCGTCCTAACGCACCTCTACAGTGTCACAGCATGGCCGGCAACTTTGGCGGCTATGGTAACGCGGGCACTCACATGGCTCCCATAGACCCGAGGAGTCTCTTCACTCACAAGGGACCCAACACTCCCGTCGCCCCCGGAACTACCACGGGTCCAACCATCGATCGTGCAAGCTTTGATGTGAGAGTGGTCCAGCAACCAGAGGATGCACTGGTCACCGTCTCAGGTAAAGAGAAAAGCAGAAAGCCTATCGACCCACCGCCAATCTACCAGATTGAGCTCTACAGGGGTGTAGATCCTCAAAAGCACTTCTACAGAAACCCATACGTGTTCGGCTCAGTCACGCTGATCTACGAAGACAAGGACGAGCCGTACAGGCACAATGGTCAGGACCCCTTGACCGGCACACTCGTCTCCTCTCTTCACTGCCTGAAGAACCATGACAATAAGGAAGGTGGATTCTTCATCTTCGGCGACGTCTCGGTCAAAGTCGTGGGCCGGTTCAGGCTACGCTTCTCCATACATGAGGTCGTTCCAGACGACTGTGCTTGGTACCTCGGTGGGGCGATTTCCGAACCCTTCGAGGTCTCATTGCCCAAAGACTACAGGGGCCTCAAGGAGTCCACCTACCTATCAAGAGCATTCTCAGACCAGGGCGTCCGCCTCAGGCTGCGCAAAGATACCAGAGGTGGTGCTGGCATGAAGCGCGGCCCTCCGGACGACGAGGGCCAGAACGACAGGGAGGTGAAGAGGCAACATAAGAGCCCGTCCTTTCCTCATAGCTTGAGCACTATCCCCGTCCCAGCACCTCGCCTCGCAGCCCCAGTGGCCTACTACCCGAACTTCACCACCATGGCCCCTCGTCTGCCTTCATCGGTGCCTCAAACCCAGCCGTACAGCATGTACACCATGGCCAACAGCCAGAACTCCTACATGAACCCTGGAATGAGCCATAATCTGCCCTACATGCCACACAATGCGGCTCGCTACCCGTCAAACAACATGCCGTCTCAGGGTCCTCCGAACACGAACCCCCAGTCGTCGCCAAATGCGTCCTCCCAAGGACCTACCAACTCGAACCCATATTCATCGAGCAACATGCCCAACGACAATTGGCCGAACAACATGGGCGGAGACGGATCTGGTTACCCCTGGACGTCTTAGAAACGTCGTCACTCAGGCCCATGATCGGGGCACTGCCTCGTAGGCTGGAGACGGGGCCCAGCATAGCGCGGCGTTCTGGTAATTTTGGGCACAAGAGCAATGATACCCATTGGCGTTCCTTCTAGACGGAGCATGGCAAAAGGAGTATGGAATGGCATTCCCAGCACTACATCACGTTTTCACGACGCATGACAGGGTCATGAAGTTCGCCTCAGTGTAGGCGCACAACGGAGTTAGTCATTTCCTTTTTGCTATACTCTCAATTCTTCTGTTTCTTGTTGGCTTGTCTACGACGAACCGTTATTGACCTACAACGGCGAAACGTGTTCTTAATACAGCGTTATGCCGCTACTTGCTTTTCAAACTGGGTCAGGATATATACGCGGGATGGCAATACCCCACGTGGCGTTGGTCTGGTTTTTCTTTCCTCACGCACCGTACTACATCGTGGCCTCGCATCACAGACACTACCGGACACGGAGATGTTGCGCTGTCAACGACATCGCCAACATCTCTGTACTCTTGTGCCGACCTCGCACCCGTCACAAGACGGGCGCGAAATGTGCTTCGAGAGCATTCTATGCTTCCCCTGTGTCTGTTGCTTGGCTTCTTTGTTCTATGGAGTAGAGGTTGGCGCGGCGTTTTAATCTGGGTTACATCTATCTACGGCTCATGCAAAGAGTGGATTATGCTTCTATCATGTTTAATGCTTGGCTTCGTTATCCTACTGAACCGAGGTTCGCACAAAGTTCGCCTTGATGGTTTCCATTTCTACGGTCCATGTTTTGCTTTCCTCACGCACCATACAACAACGTGGCCTTTGCCCCGAATCTGCTTGTGGATCACGGGGCGGGCTCTGGCATCGGCATCGCCGAAGCTGCCGGAGCCATACGAGCCTGTTTACGGCGCGTTGGCTTCTTTGTTCTGTGGCGCTTGCGGACTGCGGGTCTGGGCTGGACCAGTTCTAATGTCATAAAATTGTAATACTAAAATTTTTTAGAAAACAGAAAAAAAGCCCCCAACCCACTTCTTGGTGTTATGTTTGCGTCGTGAGTGTTGCTCAATGGAAAATCTTAGTTCGTCTGCGGATGTGAAGATCCGGCTTACCGCAGGCTGCGGCTAGACTTTCCCTCGTGCGACAATGTCAGGTAATGCCGTCTTGACCTCAGTAACGCCGAATGTTAAGAACACGTCGATGTCAGTCCCCATAAACACCACCGCAGTCTATTCACACAAATTACCTCCCATCATCACCTCCCATCAATACCCTCATCCATTCTCACCTCTACCCCTCCTCATCGCATTATCTCCATCCCTCCTCAACCCGTCAAACCCCTCCACCCACATCGCACCACCGTAGCAATAAACTTCAGCCGGCGCGACGCCACTAGGCTGGTCGTGGGCGCTCGAGCCGAGGATCTCCGCTGTCGTGCTGCTTTTGGGCTAGTGCGGGGGATGACATGCATGAGCTTGCGGTCTCGTGATTTAGTGCCACGGTTTGGGGAAGGTGGGTGGGGTGGCTTTTGAGGACTTGGCGGAGAGAGGGAGGGAGATTGGATGGAGGGGGAGATGAGGGGGTTTGAGGTGGGAAGATTAGGGATTGGTGTGGGATGGTGCGATGCGGTGGGGTGAGGGCTGGGCAGGAAGGTAGGGTGTAGGGTTGGACGGGAGGAGGCGAACAAAGAAAAGTTTTAGAGAGGTGTTTCATGAGAGCAGGGAGGAGGGGAGGTGGATTTGAGCTTGTCATTTGTGACTAGCTACAGTCCTTGACTGAGCGAGCTTGACCCAGCTCACGATGCTCAAAAGTCAAAAGCCAAAAGCCAGATTTGTCAAAACCCTTCCACCCAAGCTCCGCAATGCCGTTCTTCCAACTAGTATTATATTCCCAAGGCAGTGCTGAAAATGTGCACCGATGTATCGTTTTGAAGCCTTACATGCTGATATATTGCCTGGTCGAACGTGTGATGATCAAGGAACGTCTTATTTCACCCATATCGGTGTGAATCATTCGTACTGCGCCCTAACCGTACCGTACTTTTTGCCGTCGACAACCGCAGAGTACTCCAAGGAAGACTGAACGGAGATTTGGATGTCAAACGTTAGGCGGTGGTAGGGTAATCCGGTATGGCTCTGGCAGCGTTCGAAGTTGTCCTTGGGTACGCCATTCAGATCGACCTTGAGTTTCGCCACGGTGAACACTTCCTGGGAGGTTGTTAGCGCATGGTGGTGAAGAGTTGTGACATGGCTCAAGTACCTTGTGTGTAGAGCGCTGTGGTGCCTTAGCGCAGTTGGCGGCCATCAATTCCAAACTCATCTCGCGCTTCTCGTTTAGCCAGAAGTTTTGGTGAAGCGTCAACTTGCCATGAGCAGCGCCAGATGTAGGAAGATCTTGTCCCTTCTTGAATGTCCAATTCATCTGGTCGTCTGCTCGCTTCTTACCGTCATAACTTGAGATGTACGATTCGGCTTCGTTGTGAATGGATGGGTCGAAAATCTGGGCGACACAGGTGCCGTAGTGTCGTCGACATTTACGTTTGGTGACCAAACCATTGTCTTTCGTGCCATCTTCTAATCCCTTAGTAGCAGCGCCACGAGCTACAGCAGACCATCTGTGGCAGTGTCAGTATGTATGGAAGATTAGCACTCCAGCAGACCTACGCAAAGGCGGGCTTGAACACCTCGAGATCAAGATCCTCGGCAAATTCTTGGATCTTCTTGAACATGTACGGGGACTCGGAGAACCCACCTACTAGGAAGATAGACTGTGGAGGTCATTAGACTGTACAACAACTTTTGAAGGCCGCAAATTGTTCCGAATTCGGCAGAGTGGAGGACTGATGCGTTCTAATGCGCTTACTGACCTTTATCGTCACCTTCTTGGACTTTCGAACTTGCTTCAACTGCTCTGTGATGAGTTTGTATGTCAGACGAACAGGCTTATCGAACATGGCCTTCATGTCATCGCTGTAGCTGGTTAGTTGGTGCGCCTCACTGAGAAACGCAATTACTCACGGTGTGATCTTGATATCTCCATCGGACATACCCCGACCCTCATCATCGATGGCGCTCAGCGGGTGGGGAAGCTGCAAAAAGTTCGTCTCGGTTCCGGAGAATCCTCCTTTCGCCCCAAGCCTGAAAGCCTGCAGCATCCGCGCGGCTTTCTTATTGAGCGACGTGAGAGGAACTTCTTCTGCCCGACAACCTGCGATCTTGAAGAAGTCTGTCGAACCCAAACGCTTCTCGAGCCATTCTAGGAAAGCACGATCAACGAAGCTGCCACCGCATTCGGCTCCGCCACCGACGGTTGCTTCCTCAATCACGGTAGGTTGAAGGCCAGAAATTCTGTACGAGATTAAGTCAACCGTGCCTCCACCCATGTCACACACAATGAAGCCGTCTCCGACTGCGAACTGGGTGTCTTGAGAGGTACCACGAAGAGACTTGATAGTGTAAATGGCGGCAGATTCTGGCTCGGTCGTAATGATGGTCTTGATCGACTGAGGAAACTCGAGTGAGTTGAAGCCCGCTTTGTCGACTGCTTCAAGAGTGCGAGCTTTGGCCAGATCTGACCACACGGCTGGAACGGTAACGACAAGGGTGATGGGCAATGTCCTCCACAAGGTCTTCCCGTACTTCTTGTTGAGGTTTTGGATCAAATGAGCTTTGATCTGACCAAGGTAATCAGCGATGATGTCGATTGGCCGCTTCCCTGAGTTCTTTGGCGACTTAGAGGCTTCCTGGAAACACTTCGCAGCTTCTCCAATCTTTCGATCGTCAAGCTGGAGTTTGTTCCACATGTGACGCGGCACATCAGGGTCGATCAGTGCGCCCCATACTATACCCTCGTCCTGATAAGTGACTTCGCTAGGTACTTTCTCACGAGTGCCAATCGTGTTGTTCTTAGACGGCCAATCATGGATAATCTCCATGTGCTCTCCATGGCCATCAAAGTTGGATGACTCGCAGAAGGACACACCTAGGCAAGTGGTCAGCGGGTATGCTTCTCTAAAGGCGGTTTACATACCAGTGAATGTGGTTCCATAATCAAGGCCGATTATGAGGCGGTTGTCGCTGATGGATGAGTGCATCTTTCTCATTATCTGGTGTCTGGCTTATCTAGCGTGTAATGTTTGGGTTTTGGTGGTTAAGAGGCAGGTGTTAAAGCATGATATGTTGTCGGTGACGGGCGACCAATCTACTAGTCAAGAGAGCGTCTTGAATTGAAGGTGAAGGTGAGAATGAGAAGCTCCAACCACTCACTCACGGTGCAAGTGAAGGCGCAAAACCCCGTCTAAGGTCAGAAACCAAGGTGAAGGCAAACAAACTATCACAATCTATATATATCTCCAGGCCGCAAAACTCTCCGCTGCTCGTAGCTCGCCCACAGTACCATATCTGGAAGCGCTCCGTGCTTCCCAACCGAGAAGAGTGCAACAGCAGACGAGCATGGGTGCCCAGAAGCCTGTGCTCAGAAGTATCAAAGATATAGCAGTAAGGCTATCATCCACCTGTCGAACATTAGCGCTCACTCAACAACCACAGCTAAGTTATCTCATCGGACACGCAGAGCAGCCCACCCAACCCGCCGATCCCAAAGACGAAATGTATGACAGCAAAGGTCGAGACAAGAGGATGTCAGGTGGCGGTCATAACTCGCAAAACCGCCCTGGCCGGCTTCCTCAAATCGCACGCCGATCACAGCATACTAAGTCGGAACTCATAGCAAAGATAGCTATGCTTGAAGGTGAGATCGGCAGGCAAGATCATCGGTACAGCAGCATGCGTGGCCATATGCGCAGATTGCAAGAGGACCTGAAAGAGGCAAAGGACAGAGTCGAGGACCAGACCAATGAGCACCGTGTCTTGAAGGAGCGCTATCAGACCGTCCTGGACAAGGCAGTCATTCTGTTTGCGCGCAGCAAAGGCATCGCATTCAATCTTCAGACGGGCGAGCCATTGACTGTGATCTTGAACCGAATGCTCCAGGATGCATCGCGTGCGGAGAGTTCCCAAGCCGACACACAATCCTGGCAAAAGCGACTCCAAGCTTCGCAAGGGCAGACTCGTGTCTACAGTGAGGAGGTTCGCCAGTCGCATGGCCTCATAGAGGAGCTTCGCCATCAGCTCCAGATTAAGGAAGCCGAGACGGAGAATTCACGACAACGAGCACATAAATCACAGGCTCAGAACCAAGCTCTGATGAAGCAAGTCGAAGCCATGCAAGTCCAAGAGGACGCGATGCATGCCCGAGTCCAAGATGTACAGAGAGAGATGCTTGGCAAGGTCGAGAAAACACAGGCAGTATCTGACGATCAATTGTCCCAAGACTTCCGTACTTTGATCTCCATGATCAAGGCACTGAGCCGCATGATCAATTTTGACGCGTCAACCAATGTGGTTGAGACACTTAAGTCATACAGCTTCCTTGAGCATGTCTCTCCGCAACACTGGCAAGGTCGAGCTCAGAAGAAGCGCTTCATCGAGGCTTGGATTTGGTCGGTACTTTACATCGATGTCTTCGACACGCCGTTCAAGATCTTCGGCACTTTTGGCAACGGCTTGGCTGAATCTTGGTTTAGCGTGTATGGTGAAGACCACGTGCTTGAGTGGCCGACTCCTAGCCTCAAGTGTGAGCTCTGGCGGTACACGACAACAGAACAACTCGTTGAGTCTGTGGGCAAAGACTTGATCAGCCATGGCCGTAAGAGCCTGTTGCTCGACGATGTGGAGGCCAGTGTGGTGGCGGTGCGCAAGGACATTGGCGAGATTGTCTGCACAAGTCTCTGCGTGCTTGATCCAGCTGCCGACGCGATCCAGATCGGCAATGTGGTTGACAAAGCATTCACGTTGGCGATGCAGATGTTTCTCCAGCGATCTCGGCTACAGATCACGTATCCTCAAGTTGGAGACAAGTTCATTCATAACGAGATGACCTTCTTGCCAGACCGTAATGGCAACGATATCGAAGATGGACTAGTGGCTTATGTCTTGAATCCAGGACTTGCGAAGTGGGGAAATGCGCATGGCGAGCAGTACGAATGTCGACTCGATCTCGTACCTTCGCTTGTTCAGCTTGAGTCCGTGGACATCAAGCGTGAGTCTTTCTAGACTTCGATTGTGGTATGGCATTGGGGTTGGGGAGCTTGGAAAGGCGCAAGGGAAAACTTCGTGGATGAAGGAAGCGGAACTGAGTTTTGGTTACCCATCAACGGGACTGCACACAAGGGCAGACTGACAGGAAGGGATTCAGAGTCATGAGTCTATGGCTGGCTACCTTCTTTATGGTGGCTGGTTTGGAAGGGAACGTGTGTTTCGAATATGGCTCTTTATACCTACTTAGGTTTGTAGGCCTCAATTCCTGTCAAGGCGCACAACACCATACCAAGAACCTGTGCATATCGTGACTACGTTCGTGTTGAGCATGGGGTCATACGGACAAGTCGGCGCTCATGCACGAGGAGCAGGAGTTATGCGGTGACTAACGGGTGGGTGAATGTTCACGTCAGAGGCGCGACTTGCGCCATCCCAATTTCATCGCTAGCGCCATTTGCACGCGTCGTAGCTAGCATGGCATCCTCACGTAACTGTGCAAGCACCCGCGCCCACGCATGCCAATTGCCTTCTCCGCTTCTCCATAATACACTGCGCTTCTATTTTATTCTTTTCCACGCCTTCAGATATGCAGTGATCGCCTCGGCCTTTTATTTACCCACGACACGCCGCCGAACGCGTCTCCAGCGCGTCTTCTCCAACTTCCGCCTGCAGTGCACGCCGATCCCACTACAGACGACAATGTACCTCCCACGCAACCTAATCGCACACCTCTACAACAACCTCATAAAACGAACACATGCCGCTGCTCCACCAGTTCTCCTTCTCGTCGCCCTCGAGCCAGACGCGCTCTGCGCTTGCAGGATACTCACCGCGTTATTGAAGCGCGACTACATTCCCCACAAAATACAACCCATTGCCGGATATGGCGACCTTTCACGCGCGGCAGAAGAGCTGGTACGGCCGATGCGGACCACAGACGGCGGAAGCGGGGGCGTGGTAGTGTGTCTGGGTGTTGGAGGCATGGTGGACCTCGAAGAGACGCTGGGCCTGGACATGGACGAGAACGGCCAGGGCGGGACAGGAGATGTCGAAGTCTGGGTGCTCGACGCAAGACGGCCGTGGAACCTCGCGAACGTATTCGGCACGCCCATCAGTGAAGACCCGACTAATGGAGAGCTCGTGCGGAGACAGTCTGGCGTTGAGAAGGGCAAAATACTACAGTCGTATCAGACGTCGAGAGGCGGCATAATAGTGTTTGACGACGGGGATATCGAGGAGGAGCTGCAGTCGGAACGGACAGCGTACTGCGCGCTGGAAGAAATGCCGGAGGTTGGGGAGGAGGATGACCTGGACGAGGACTCGGACGATCAGGACGACGAGCCGTCTTCTGCACAGCTACCGAAGAAGCGAAAGTCGTGGAGCGACGAGGACAATTCGGACGACGACATGTCAGACGACGAGCGACCGCGGCAACGACGGAGAAGTAATTCGGTATGTATTGTGAAATCAGGAGACTGGACAATGTCTGACAAGCGTAGGGTGGCTCGATACCGTCATCACCAGAGCGGAGACCAGCACGAAGAGGACTGCTCATCGAGAACCAACTAGGTGGATCCTCCGACTTCTCGCGATCAGATTCACGCAGCCGTTCAGCATCACCAGCAGTAGCCGCCCCCAAAGAGAAGTCCGTCCGAAGTCTACGGAAACAGCTCATGGTCATGCGGAACAAGCACACCAGTGTGCTCGACAAGTACTACCAGCTCGGCGCGTCCTACTCAGAACCAGTCTCGTCACTTGTGTACGCTCTAGCCTCGGATCTCGGACGCGAAGACAACGACCTCCTCTGGAACGCCATCGTTGGTGTCAGCAGTCTCGAACTCTACGGACGGACGGGCAGCGGTGTCGGCTTGAACCCGCTCTCAGCAGCAGGTGGCTCAGCAGGATGGAATGGCAACCGCGGCGAGCAAATACGGTCCGTCTTCCGCGACGAAGTACGGCGCCTCAATCCAGTTACAGATCCATCAGGCGTAGCCCGCGATGCCAGCATGGGCGATGCAAGTGGTGTGATCCCCACCAGTGCCCGTTCCGCGACCGACAAGTCAATACGACTTTCACCAGAACCACGCTTCCTCCTCCTGCGGCATTGGTCATTGTACGAGAGCATGCTCCACTCGCCCTACCTCTCCGCCAAGCTCCACATCTGGAGTGACGCAGGGCAGAAGCGTCTTGCGAAGCTTCTCGCAAAGATGGGCGTCTCGCTCTCAGAATGCAAGCAACGCTATACACACATGGACATGGAGCTCAAACGCGGGCTCCGCGAACGCCTCCTCAAGTTCGCACCACAATACGGCCTCGATGGCCTCGTTCCCCCACCACCCCGCAGCGGCGACATGAAGGACGGTTGGGGCTTCGTGCGTTGCTGGGGCTGGAAAGCCTGTCTCTCCGCCATCGACGCAGGCGTCATTCTCGGTGCCATCCTCGAAGTCGGCGACGCAAAAGACCTCTCACAATCCTCTCTCGACTCCTCCAACCACATCCCCTCCACGCAAGACCACGCCTCCGAGATCACATCCACCCAAGAACAACAATCCGCCGCCCAGGAACACATCACATCGCGCTTCTGGACCGCCTACGACGCCCTCAACTCCATCGACCTGCTCACACACCACATCGCCACCGCACAGCACTTGCACCGCGCCATCCTCCGCACCGGCACCCAGCTCATCGAGAAGAAGCAGATTAGACATCTCCGCGCCTTCCGCATGGCCGTCGTCAAAGAAGGCCCAGACGTCCAGCTCTTCACGCACCCCGGCGCTCTCACCAAACTCGCCCTCTGGATCGCCGAAGCCATCGTCGAGCTCAACGGGACAAAGGGCAAGAACCGGGGTTCCGAGCTCGTCATGGCCGGACTCGATGAATCGCGGGGCTTGTACGTCGTAGTCGGCTTGGGCGGTGGTGGCGCGACGGAGAGCGCAAAGGAACGATTGATCAAACGTACAGCGAGGGAGAAAGCAAAAGAAGAGAAGAAGGCGACAAAAGCACGGGAAAAGGAACGCAAGAGAGCTGCACGCGTGGCGAGGAATCTTGCGGCGGGACTTGAGGAGGACGAAGTAGATGATGATACTGAAGAGGAAGAGTCTGAAGAAGAAGATGAGGACTCAGACGACGAGGACGAAACGAAGGGATACGGACGGAATCGATTTGGAAATGCCTTCCAGGAGGTTGTAAGGGAAACGGGCGCGCGAGTCCGGATGGACAGTTTCGAGGCGTGTGTGATTGAGATCCGGAAGGAGGATTTGAGCGGGTTTTTGGAACGGCTGAGCATGAAGGCCGTGGTTGGGTGATATCACGTCGACAAGACGACTTTTCCTTTTGTGGTTTTCGGGCAATCGATGGACGGGCATAGCGTGGCATATCTTTCGGCGTCTAGCGTCGCATCGTTTCGAGGGCAAGTTGGTAGACAAGCAATATGTAGCGATGATGTTTCTTCTGGTTCTTAGCATAGCAAATCATTACCATCCCACAATGATGTTTCTACCGTCCCTGCTTGTCTACATTATGAAGAATAAGAAAGTGGTATCAGAAGCACTAGCACTAGCCCACCTCCATCACGCAACCTCGTCACCCTCTCATCCCTCGTCATTCGTCTCCTTTCCCTCCGCATCCGCCATGCGCCAAAGCTGTATGTAGAGCGGTATGAGCAAGACGGCGAAAAGCAGCACTGCCCAGATTGAATCCGGATCGGTAAAGACACGCACCTACCACGTCCCTCGATTTCTCTGCACCCCAATTGTGACGCCCTCCTCCTCACTTTCGTAGCCCGCCCCACTACTGCGTCGCTTGCCCATGCGCTGCTTGACGCCATCATTGAGTCGTCGCTTAACCTCCTCCAAGTTGCCATCAATGGTGCTGAACGGCTTGAGCGTGAAGCCGCCCAGATTCGCGCTTGACGCATTCCTGCTACGCGACTTCTTAGGCGTATGCGGTCTGCTGCTGAAAATGTCCTGGTTGGCGAGGTCACCAAACGACTCGTTGCGCGGGAGTTGATTCGATGGGCCAGGCGATGACGGCGAGGCAGGAAAGTCGTAGGTCCCGACCGCCTGCTTATCCTCTCTAGCTGCGTCTTCATCAGACTTGATGCGTGGCGGTGTCTTCGGCTCGGCCTCCTTCGAGAACGGATCTTGTATAATGCGCTTGCTGTAGAAGTCTTCATACATCTCCGGTCCAAGCTCATTAATGATGTCGTTCACCCGCTGGGCGAGGTCCTCGCGGCGCTTCTGCAGCTTTGCCAGCTCGCTGTTGGAAAAGGGATTCATGGCCTTCCACAGTGGACCAAGCGACTTGAAAATGTCCATGGCGACCTCGCCAAAGCGAAGGGCCTGGTATGTGACAAACGGATAGATGACTGCTTGCGCGATGACGAGATAGCGCTTGCGGTAGCCTGGCGGAAGCATGCCATTGCAGCTGTTATACTTGTACCAGTACGTGACTATCGCAATGTACCAGAGGTACGACAGAGGGGCGACTGCCATGGCGACAAGAATCTTCCAGGTGGCCATGACGTCTTTCGCCTGGACTTTGACATTGGACGCCGCAAGTGCTTCCCTAGCCTTTCGAATCGAGATGTACTTGCACGTAATGAAGACGAGACTGAAGAGAAGGGTCCCTGGAATGACGAAGGCGCTCATCATGATCAGCTTGGCGAGGCGGTAAAAGAAGAGGCCGGCGGCGACGATGGGGTGCATCTTGGCATACTGCACCTGGTGGTCACGTAGACCAAGTGCCCGCAGTTTGCGGTTGTATGTCATCACCTCCTTCTTGAGTTCGATGATGCGGGGGTCGTCCTTGTAACGATCGTAGCCTTGGACGAGACGGCGATTGAGTTCGACGACTCTTGGGAGAGGCAATTTGGTACCTTTCGAGTTGTATAGACGTCGCACAGCTTGTATAACCTGTGCAGCGTGTCAGCTTGCAGCCAGATAAAATCCACACGAAAACATACCGCAAGAGTATCTGGATCTGGAGTGGTGACGGTGACGGATATTAGGCCCACGCGAACGCTCTCCAGCATGTCGCTGATCGCCTGTCGCCTTTCGTCCGTGCCCTGATGTGTGAAGCTTTGAGCAAGCTCCGGTGGGACTTCAATCGCAGTACCAAACTCGATGACGGCCCTCGAGCGGAACTTGTGTGCATGGAAGTAGTTCATGCCCACTGGGATGATCTTCAAGTTGCAGTCCGGCTTAGAAGCGACCGTACCCAAGGCCATGATGGCGACACCAGCTGCGAAGAGTCAGCAATGTCATGATAGAAGGCATGATACAGTACCTTTCAGAGGCAAAAGGTCGGTCCGGTCATGGCTACCTCCTTCAGGAAAAATACCAATGCTTCCACCATTGTGCAGCACAGTGTGTACAGCGTCATAGACCTCTGTCTGGTCGAGTTTGGGTGCCACCTTAAAGTCAATCCCCTCGAAGCCTTCTGCATTCGGCTTCCGGTCCGCAGCACCGTCGATAAACGCTCCATCCTTGGTCATATCATTTCGCCCCGTGAGCTGTTGCAAGGCGACACCGCCCTTGAAGGCTCTTTTAAGCCGTATCTCTTCAGGTCCCTTGATCTCGAGGATCTCAGCAGTCGCAGCCTTGTCGTTCACTTTTGGAAGCACAATGGAGCCGCCGACCTGAAAGGCCTTGTCTTCGAAGTTGGTGTCGACGCCGCGGAGGAGGCACGGATCGTTGATGGGGTCTGGGAGGTAAATCTTGCCCTTTGCCGGCTTTGTCATGTCCATTGCTCGTCCGACGGGTACCACGCCCGTAAGTCCTGCCATGGCGCCGATAAACTTGCGCTTCATTGATTTGTCCGCAATAAGGAATTGAATGCGCCGCCCTGATTCCTTCTTGACGATGCGCATCAACATCAGAGGGTCGACAAACTGCTTGCATTAGTATTGGGAAGCAGAGACTTGAGTTCATGCCTACCTGGTTCGCGTGCGGCGCACACACGAAGAGAACAGGTCCTTCTTTCGGCACCTTCCAGCTACTTCGAGGGTGCACTTCTCGGAAGAAGAGCTCCACGAATATGGAGAACACCCACAGGAAGGCATCATAGACATACTTGTTCATGACCGCAAGGGGCTTTTTGCCCTTGTGCTGGCTGTCCTTCGCCATTTTGACGGAGTCTGCGATAGCTCAGGCTCCGCAACGAGTGGTAGGTATATTTGAGGATAAAAGATCGATCGTAGCGATTGGCAAGGCCTCGAAGGTCGAGGATGGATAGAGATACGAAGCGGGGTCTGGCGATGTGGCCACGGTGGAAGGGTAGCCTAATGTTGCGTCAGCCATCGTGCTCTTTCCTTCGCATACATGGTACTTACCTATACCTTCACTGTCTCGACTGGCTTCACCTGCTATCGCTGTCGCGTGTATTGAAAAAGCAGGAGCACATCAGGCCATGAGATGCGTGCGTATCAACCGAGCTTCCGCAGCTGCCGAACGACCGACAAATGAGCCCGTTAGCTGAGGCTGCCGAGCGGATATCTGCGCGCAAGTACCGCGCTATATGTGTTGTTGAGCTCGGAAAGGTGGACGACTTGCATGTGGGCCGGGGTAGCGCGAGGTTCTCTGCGCTATGTCATCGCGGGCCAGACATTGGCGTCCGCATTGTGGCGTCCAGCGCGGGGCAACGGCACGCGACCGAGACACGCTGAAGAGCAGTGCCATCCTTGCAACATGGACATTGGACTCGAAATGGACCATGAGGCTGAAAGTCAGGACAGGGATGTGACCTGTGCATTCTCACATGCAAGTCTGCACGACACGTTCAGTCGGCTATCGGTCCGTTTCCAGCCACGAAGCAAACGGTGGTGCATATAGCAGTTCAATCATGGTAATGCTCGTATTGCGACTATACAGTTACGCTAAGCTTTTGAGCATTTTCATGCTTCGTCTATGTAAACGCTGTCGTGCAGCTGGGAGTATAGAACAAATGGACAAGTGTGGTACAAAATTGTGGCCAGTCCCTGTCACAAGAGAGGGAGAAGGCAAAGAAGAGAAGAGAGAATTGACGTCTGCCATCTACAGCAGTCCGGCGATCGCAGCAACCACCAGCGCGCCAATGAGCGAGCCGACAGCCACACTCGTCTGGCCAGCAGCGCCTTCGAACTGCAGTGGTTGGCTCGGACTAGCCTGTGGGATGCTGCTGTTAGCAGGCACCACGGGAATGATCGAAGTGGAGAGAACTGGCACCGGCGCGCCTGTCGACAGCACAGGAGCGTAGACAGTCTTTGTCACGCTCGGGGTGCAAGTGCAAGGGCTGCCTGACTTTGTGCAAGTTGACGAGTTTGAGTTTGGCTTCTCTCCAAACTGGCCACCAGGCTGGGCGGTAGAGCTGGGAGTGACGCTTGTGCTAGGTGCAGGCTGTACTGGTGCAATGCTGGCGCTGGGTGTCGACGGTGGTGCCTGTGACTTGGGAGGTGCTGGCGGGCTCGCGACTGCGGAAGTTGCTGGCGCCGCACTCGAGGGCGCAGGAGGCGCCTGGCTCGATGGGACAGGTGCTGGAGTGGGAGTGGGAGTGGGCGTAGAGCTGGGCTTTGGAGTGACAGTCGTAGTGGGCTCTGGCGTAGACTCGCCCTTCTTGACAGGCACAATACCTTGTTTGAGCTGCAAGAGAGCCTGAGTGATCTCAAGAGCGGACAGTTGCTGGCCAACGCCAGAAGTGCCGTCCCACGAGCCAGTGTACCACTTCGAGCCGCAAGTTGTGCCGCTTGCACCACCTGAGCACGCCTTGGCGGCGCCTACCGCCGAAGCTTTGAGGTACTTTGTAATCGTGTCCTTGGTGAAGGGAGCCACGGCTGCGGTCTTGGCCATGAAACGAGAGAGATAAGCTTTGAAGGACTGCTGGTCGAGGTTGCAATGCCTGCCCGACTCGCCCGTCTCACAGGCCCACTCGTACATGATGTCTGTGGAGTTCTCGAAGGGTCTGAAGAAAAGCAGCTCGGCATGCTTGAGAAAGCCTGAAGTTCGGTCCTTCCACGTGCTGTCACCACCGGTGTAATCGAACATGAAGGCGGATCCGTGGAGAAACATGGCATTGTTGTAGGTCCATTGGGTCTTGTCGGCGACCGTAGCGCAATCTTTCTTGTCGTCGGAGCCGTCAAAGACCTCGTAGATATCCGTGATGAGGCCGACTTTCTTCGTCCAGTCGTAGATCTTCACCGCCCAGTCGGCATAAGTCTGGTTGCCGGTGTAGCGGGCGAGGCGGGCTCCCAGGGCAAACGCACAACCGTTTGAGATGGAGTTCTTGTAGTTGTAGCCGTAGGAATTCTCCGGGTAAATCTGCCACTTCAGACCGCCGCCGCACGAGGTCTCGTCCCATCGTCCAACAATATTGTTGAAAGAGTTGATAGCCACATCAAGATAGTCCGCTGGAGCTTGGCTTGGGTCTGGGAATTGATATTCCAGCGCACTCATCACAGCCAAAGCCCAGAAAGCCTGGTCATCGTTGCCCTACGTCATGCTGTCAGTGTTTGTTGTGGCTGCAAGCACAGTCTCGCAACTCACCGTCTGGCCTTTGCGGTGTTCCAGAATGAAGTCATTTGCCGGTCCGTAGTTCGATGTCAACGCCTGCTGCAGCGTCTTGACGTGGCTGTCATCGCCAGAGAACATGCTGTACTCAATCATACCACCCCAGGCCGCGCCGCCCTCCCACCAATAGTGCGGTTGAGGCCAGATTCCGATGTCTTGCGGCGCAGTGCTCGTTGCATTATTCGTGTACAGCTCCATGAGTCCGTACGCATACTGCCTAGCAGCAGCCTTGATCGATGCCTCATCATCAGGGTTCAACTCGATAGCCTTTGCGGTCGACGCAAGTGCGAGAAATGGAAGGAGCACGGCTCCGCTGTTTTGGAAGAACCTCATTGTGCGTAAAGGTTATAAACACGAGGTTGAAGCGAATGTATAAACAGAAAAGAAGGAAAGTAGAAAGAGAGAACGAACGGAAGGTACAGCACACAAAGTGAGTCGCGGTGGTGAATGCAGGAAGGAGGACATGGTAAAGTCGGGGCGCAGCAGCGTCATTATACCCCGATTGATCGGACCCACATCACCCTGTCGCTTGCCCCAAACGACACAATGCACGACGGCGGCCAGCAGAATGATTGAGGCTCGTGGGGAAGGAGCGCGCGGCAGACGGCAAGCTAAAGGGACCGCTGCCTAATCGGGCATGACGGCGTTTCGAACGCAGGAACAGGAAACCAGCAGTGGCCAATCATGGCAAAGGCCCCGTGTTTTAGATTGACTGGTGCTTTTCTTGGACTGGTCCTGGATGATTCCGGGCTTCAGCGGAATTGTTTGTGTTTCCTCAAAACTGTCTTCTCTGGCTTGTGATTCGCACGAGCACGTGTCACGGCGAGTAACTAGGTCGCTCGCTCGAGCTGAGGGCTTGCAACCACGGACACTTTATGAATTTGCTGTGCACTCAACTGGTGATGATTATCACAATGCTTGTTCAAATCCCTCGTTCCAAGACTTTATGCATCTAGGGTCATTTCTTCACGTGCCGACTTCTACTGCCCAGCAACGGCCCTTTACCATCGCAAGTCTACGCGCGGGTCTATTCCAACACCCAGCCGCGAATCGGCAATACTCCAATCTCAAAGAATTCCCATGCCTCATAGGGCCTTCAACTGGATCCTGCGAGTCGCTTTTCCTTCGCCGCCTTCTCGGCCTCCTGAATGGACTTGAGCTCGTCCTTCGACGCGTTGTAGGCCGCCGAGACTTGGTTGAACGGATTGTCGGGATGCTTCTCGAACTCCTTCCGTATCTGCATGACCTTCTGGTTCTTCCTCAGGCCCTTCTCGTCCTTCATCTCCTCTAGCCTGCGCTCCTCGTATTGTGCGTATGCAGCCTTGTACCGTCGCTCGGGATGGCGGTCCAGCTTATCCTTCTGTTCGGCAGTGAGGTCCAGAGCGTCCAGGGCGTTGTCGATACCGGAGGCATTGAGAGCGTTGGGCTTGGAGTCGAAATCTCCGAGTGCCGAGTCGATGCCCTTGGCCTTCTTCTCCGCCTTTGGTGCTTTGCCTTTGGGTTTGGAAGGTAGCGAGGCCTCCTCTTCGCGCAGGAGGGCTTCTTTCTCGGCTTTCTTGCGGGCGGCTTCGGCGGCCTTTTCGGCAGCGGCCTCACTGCTCTTGTCAGCGTTGAACTCGCTAGGTTGACTTCGTGATCGACATACGCTTTAGCGTTTGATTTGGCACCCTTGTCCCATTTCTCTGCCTCTGCTGCTGCTGCCTGACTGTCCTTTGCTGCTTGCTTTGACGCCGCCGCGTCCGCCTTGCGCGCCTGACCCTGTGCTTTCTTCGAGCCTCCTCCGTCGCCGCCGCCAGCGCCGCCTTTCTTTGCCATGGATGCGATACTTTGGGTTACGTGGTTAGGAGTGGTGTAGAAAATTCAGGGTTCAAGATCGATATTTGAGGATGTGACGCGTGAGTCAAAGTTTGGTTCAAAGTTGCGCTGACAGCGGAGTTGCCTGCAGGGTCCTGGCGGGGCAGCCGGTGCGTCATAGCGAGGCGTGACTTCGCTCCGAAAGAATGCAAGTGAAGACCACCAAAATTACGGTTGTAAAGCATGACTTTTCGTTAGCTCAGTTTTACCTTCCGAACTCCTCGCTAAATATAACACATAGTACACAAGGTTCTCCGAACTGAGCTCATTACACGCATAGCTAGCTCATGACTTAGACGATACCATCCTCCTTGTTCCTTCGCGCATGCGCCCTCAATTCTCTCCTAGCATATCCAGGCGTGAGATGCTTCAGTCCAAGCCATGGCGTGTTGACGGGGCTTGGGCCTGTATAGATGAAAACGTCGTATAAGAAGCCCCCAAAAGCGCATCCAAGGAATGGCGCCACCATCGGGATCCAAAAGTAATTTTCGCCCGCAGAAAACACTTCAGTGCCATATCCTACGGCCCAAGACATCAACCTAGGACCAAGATCACGGGCAATATTGATAGCATAGCCAGTCTGCCATCCGAAGCAAGATCCAAGGCCAAAGATGAGGAAGAACAGACACAGCGGAAACCATTTATCGCTCTAGAGGATTCATTAGTGGAGCTCGACACCGAAGACACTTCGAGGCTCACCTTTGGGACTCCATTATTACTGGGATCCTTCAGCGCAAAAATGACGAACATGAGCAGAGCGCTCGCGATGAACTCCGAGAAGAATTGACTCGACTTGGTCACAAATGCTTGCGGATATGTGCAGAAAATGCCTGCCGTGGCCTTCTCTGCTGGCGGTACTGTGCGCAGGCCGCCCTCGAACCAGTCGATGGCGGAAATATAGTTGGCATACACGATGCCGCTTCCGACGAATCCACCCAGCATCTGCGCAATGAAATAGACTGGGAAACGTCGCCATGGAAGCTGCCGGTATAGGCAACTACAGAAGGTAACGGCAGGGTTAAGGTATGCACCAGAGTCTCCGGCCACGTACACTCCTAGCATCACGCCTAGGCCCCAGCTGCAATCTGGTCAGTAAAAGTTTGGTTTGGAACAAAACATTGGCTTACCCCCAATTGATCGATTGATACGATCCGAAGCCGTTACCACCGGGTGCAGTCGTTTGTCCAGTTGATAGCACGACTTGAGCAACCGAACCATCACCGAACATCACCATGATGGCGACGCCCCAAAATTCCGCGAATGGCTCTCGCAACACCGTCCGAATACGCGACCACAGCAACTCCGATCGCGGGCCCTGATCATGGTCCTCGTCGATAGGTGCCTGAGGATGGAGGCCAAGTGCTGAGCGCGTCTTCCTGAAACTCGTCGAAGTCCTGTTCGGCGAGAGTTCGGATGAGTGGACAGAGTGCTCTGTCGGTGCCTGATTTAGTGGAGTGGCGCTTGAGTAGCCGGTGAGGCGGTTTTCACTGTTGCCGTCTGCCCAGTCATGAGAGAGCTCTGAGCTTGGAGCCGCTTGTGCCATCGGGCCTTGTGTGGTGGCCATCTTGCTGGCAGCTGGGAAGAACCTTGGTAAATCGACAAAGCCCAACACGGTAAGGCACCACAGGAACAAACTTCAAAAGCACCTGCGTTAGTTAGAGGCAGTAAATGCAGGTTTCTGATCTCGCCGAAGCGGCCATTTGCAGCTTAAAGAACGGCGTGTCCTCCCCTCAACGCGCACCCGTCAAACGACGTCACTGCATCATCCTCAAGACGGCACAGCGACGCCCATTGGAGATGGTCCCCTCATTAGCTAGCAGTTATTCCCGTCTGGGGTAAATTGCCGCGCCGTCAGCTTAGGTGTGACGGTTCCGCGCCAAAATGACGTCTCCCCAGACATGCAGGAGCGGAAGTGGCACTATTGCCGCGGAGCTGCCGGGGCGGAGTGTCGAATGTGACGAAGAACAAAGAGAAATATATGTATACGAGACCAGCAGATTGGATGACTAGATATGGGATGGAAGAATTGCTTTTGATATTCGTTGGATCCCCAGATTTGAAGTGTGGAGCGCCGTGGAGCAGTTTTGTGGGTTTCCTGGGGTGCGTCGATGATCGACCCACACGTTCGCTTCAGGCCGCCCAACTGTGAAGTGGCCCCTGCTGTGCCAAGCGAGTGTCGACTTCATCTCTCCGGCCACCATCACTCTTCATCCTTCACAATACCCCTCCTGGTCGCGTGAGCTTGCAACAACGAATTGAAGGTGACCGATCACCTTTTGGAGACTGCAGGTAGCTCAACAGCCAATACCACTGGCCAACAGAATGTTGCTTTGGCTGCAGGAATATTTTCAGCCTTGCATATCAGTTCACAGCCTTGTGATCTCGATAATGTTGTTTCTCATGTTCACTTCCGCGTACCATGTCCAGTTTATTGTCTCTGGCTCCCTGTCTTCTCTCTTACCAGCCTCGTTGTCACCAGGCAGAAATTTCCTATTGTACCTCCACTCCACCACCTCCACCCAGCATCCCCAGTCGCCTCAATTCTTCGAATGACTCTACGACGAAGTTCTTATTGTCTTGGAAACTGTCGTTGTTTCCTCCTATTTCCCGCTTTCTCCGCCTGATGCAAAACCTTCCAGTCGCTTGCGGCTGGTGTACCTCGGAAGTTGATCTCTGAGCTTGTTCATTTTTTGCTTTTTGGATCTATCTAGACGTTGCTCTGCGTACTGGCGAGCGTCGGGAACGAACTGAAACTTTTGGGTGGGGCATTAGGGGTGCGTTGGGTCTAGTCGAGGTGAAAACTGATGCTGAGCGAGGGGCGTTTATGCTAACTTCCATCTGATCTTTAGCCTTGAGAATACCAGCGCCGCCTGAAAATCTTGGCCCACCTGGCTCGAAGAGGGTCAATTGCTCGAGGTTGCAGAAGCTTTAGATACAGAGGTTTGATCAATGCAATATGCTATTTACAAATGCGGCACTCCAACGCTCGCCAGCACCAGATTGACAATACTGAACAAACCCTCTCCCAAGATCAATCCACTCGCCAACACAATAATTGGTGTCTCAGTCCTCCCCTTCCACCTCCTCCACCACAAACTCACCAGCCCTCCAATCGTCCTCGCCAGCGTAAAAGATGGCGTATTGTACATGCCCACCGCAACCGCGATCCCTCCAGGCACAAAGTCAATCCATTTCCCTCCAATTCCACGCTGCTTCCTGCTCGTAGCATAAACTCTGAGTACTGTGCTGACGGCGAAAATAACAGCTGCACCGCTTGCCCACTCCTTGACCATGGGCGGCAATCCGGTACCTGTCACCAGGCGCGCCGTGAAGACCCAGACGTAGCCCGTTGGGACTTCAAACAAGCCGCCAGGGATCTTGTAAACGTTTGTATAAAGCTTGTACACAACCGCGGACAACACTGCACCGACTGCGCTCCCGATGATCTGGCCGTAGAATTGCGCACTTGGTGCCGCACCAACTAGATGCCCACACTTGAGGTCTTGCAGTAAATCCCCAGCCTGCAGAGCCGCAGACTCAGAGATTGCACCAGCGACGAGGTTGATGATGACTGCATTCTTGTTCCCCCGCGGCGTGACGAGGGCAAAGACGAGCTGTGTGAGTTTGGATATGCCGGAGACGGGATTGAGATCCGTTTCGCCGAGTGCGCGGACGCCCATGATGGACAAAAAGAGGGCGAGGACGAGTGAAAGGAGAGTCAGGCGGAAGGGTATGAGGCCAGGGAAAGAGATGTGCACGGCGACAATGCAGAGGACGAGGGAGGCGACGAGGCCGATGATGGTGGTGCGGTTCGAGATCAGGTGTTCTGGAGGTGCGTCGGGTTCTTGATCGGCGGCAAGATGGCGTTTGATGGTTGTCAATGGACTTTCGGTGCTGCCGTCGTCGAGCTGGGTGTAGCGTTGTTTGCGTGTGATGTTAAGGGTCAACAGTTCGCGCCAGGTATGCGACTGAATCGTCTCTTTGATTGTAGGGTAGTATAGCTGCGCGATGCTAACAATGGGCCGAAGGAGGAGCCATCCGAGACTGACGAGCGAGTCTGCCAGCATGATCGCAAGCGAGATCCAGACGATCCAGCCTTTCGAGCCGTTGGTCCAGTCGGACACAGGTCCAGGTGCCCATCCTTTATGTTTTGCGAGCGGAGAGAGGACTCCCCAGCCTATGATGGCTCCAAGTAGCATATGGAGAGTTGTCGCTGGTCCCATGATAATGCCTTGGCCGACGTACGCTGGTGATGGGTTCAGCGTCCATAACCACTTGGTTGCAAGTGGGAGACCAAAGATAGGTATATCGTGCAGCTGTGGTATAAAGTAGGACACTACAGTGTATAGTGCAGAGCCAGCGAACGATATCAGAAGCAAGCGAATCTTCGCCTTCCAGTCTCCATCACTCCCAAGCTCATCATCATCCCGTTGAGCTTCGTCGAGCGAAGGTCGCAGATCATGGTCTTCTCGTCGTGAGTCCGATCCCTGCAACAACCCACGGGACTCTTCTTCTGCATCGCTATCGGCATCGTCTCTTTCAGTTGCAGCCTTCGCATTCGATTTGTCGTCTCCATGCAGCACTTTGATCAACAAGGCCGTAGCCGTGCCACTCGGGAACTTCAGCTTCTCGCGGATAATCATTTCCTTCCTCAAAGGCACTGCAAAGACGACACCGAAGAAGCATATGCCGACAGACCAGATTATCAGTCTCCACAAGCTGATGTCGAGCGGACCATTCTCTTCTTCTGTCAAGAGGTAGTTCAATGCCGGAATGACACCAACAAAGCCACATCCTAACGGCATCGTACCGACTGATCCAGCAACGGATTGAACGAGGACGTTTTCCACGGGTGTGAAAGGGAGCTTTAGAGTGCGAGCAACGACCTTGAAGTACGCGAACCCAATGAGCGCCGACGGCATCGCCATACCCGACACCCATCCGGTCTGCAGTCCAAAGTACATGTTGGAGAAGCATATCACGACACCGATTGCCAAGCCGACCAGCACACCTCGAAGGGTGAAATTTTGCGGCTGCTGAGCCTGCTGGGCGAGATATCTGCGCGTCCCCGACCTGCTCCGGCTAAGTGCATCGTCTTCTGCATCCTCGTGGTTCCCAGCTCTTTCACTGTCAAGCGACGTCGAGCCCCGGTCCGGTGCCATGGTAATATCTTGGAGTGGGATCGACTGAGACACCTTGTTGATATTGTAGAGGTAGGAACTTCGAAATGTGCTTCATCGCATATGATCTTCGAGATTACGTGCGCGAACCCATGACGAATGTCGCGTTCGGGCTAGCTTTCCACGTGAGGCTGTTATGTGCGGCTTATCTCCGATTTGTCAGATCTCACAAACAAGCAACGTCCATCGTGAACGGCGAGTCGCGACAGAACGATTAGATTGCACATCCCTCCCTTCTTTTCGTTCCTGTACCTCCATCGCGCGTCTACGAGAATCTCACGAGCTTCCAGCAAGCTCAATACACACGATGAAGTTCTCCGCCGCTCTCCTCCCTCTCCTGGCCGCCCCCTTCGTCGCCAGCGAACACACATCCAACTGGGCCGTCCTTGTCTCGACATCGCGCTTCTGGTTCAATTACCGCCACCTCGCCAATGTCCTCTCCCTCTACCGCACTGTCAAGCGCCTCGGCATTCCAGACTCGCAAATCATCCTCATGCTGCCCGATGACATGGCATGCAACCCTCGAAATGCGTTCCCAGGGACCGTATACAACAACGCCGATCGCGCGCTCGACCTGTATGGCGACAACATCGAGGTGGATTATCGGGGATACGAAGTCACAGTAGAGAACTTCATCCGCCTAATGACAGACCGTGTCGGGGAAGACATGCCGCGCAGTAAGCGCCTCATGACCGACGAACGAAGCAACATCCTTGTCTACATGACCGGCCACGGCGGCAACGAGTTTCTGAAATTCCAAGACGCAGAAGAGATCAGCGCATTCGACCTCGCAGACGCATTTGGCCAGATGTGGGAGAAGAAACGGTACGTCCTCAAACTGCCCCCCATTCCTCCAATACCATACTAATATGTCGGGACCGATGTAGATACCACGAGATGCTCTTCATGATCGACACCTGCCAGGCCAATACAATGTACTCCAAATTCTACAGCCCCAACATCCTCGCCACTGGATCCTCCGAAATCGACCAGTCCTCCTACTCCCACCACGCCGACAACGACGTCGGCGTCGCCGTCATTGATCGGTACACATATTACAACCTGGAATTCCTCGAATCGCGCGTCACAAACCCCACTAGTAAACTCACAATGGGCGAATTGTTCGACAGCTACGATTCAGCCAAAATTCACTCGGATGCAGGAATCCGATACGATTTGTTTGAAGGTGGGGAGGAGGGAGCGAGGAGTAGACGTGTCATGGATTTCTTTGGAAACGTGCAGAATGTGGAGTTGCAGGCAGAAGGCCGGAATGAAACGCAATGGAGAGAGGAGTTGGAGGCGATTGACAGGATGATTGAGGATGCGAAAAGGAGACATAACGAGAGTTTGGGTGCGAGACCGACGGCGCAGCATGTTGTTGAGGAGGCGAAGCCGGTGCAGAGCATCAGGAGGGAAGGTGCTGTCAAGGTAGGCGAGGAACAAGGGTGGAATAAACAGATTGTGGGTGCCGCAGCGCTGTTAGGATGTGCAGGTGTTTGGCTAGCGGGGAGCTTGCTGGAGTCAATGTGAATCAGTTGAAGCTGGTTGGTGATGAGATACATGTTAATGATACCCACTTTTCATTGCGATGGCTTGTGCTTGAAGGTATCAGTGATCAGAGCGACTATCGCAGGGAATAGGGAACTAAGCAACCTCTTGCATTTTAGTTGCGTTTCTGACTACGTATTTTGTGCCGTTTTTCTGATGTCCTCTGACGCTGTGCAGAAAGAGGCCATGAGGTATCATATGCGATACGCCATTCCCGACCCCGACGCCAAATGAGCTGAAAGAAAGATAGGGACAAATCGAGTACTCCGGTTGTGAATGCACCGCCCCAGAAACGCCTTTGACAAACAAAGAGGCTATACGCGATCGACGTATCCTCCAAAACATGGCGTGCGGTGCAATATTGTTGCGCTACTATTCGCCTGAGTCCGCACATATCCACTAAGTCACATTAAACCTATGCCATCCACCACAACCTTGCAAAGCCGACGCCGAAGAATGTTCATAAACCTGGACTAGAGAGGAAGAGCTGTTTTCTCGAGCAGAAGGTACTGCTTTGGCAGCGGGTATCCTGATCAGACCTGCCGGACGACGACCAATCTGCAGCGTTCTTTACTGCCAGGGATCGCAAGACCGTCACTCAATGTGACTACGTTCCGCTAGAATGGGTTGTACACATCCCCGTTTGGTGCGCCACCAAGGGCCATCTCACGAAAGCCAGGCGGAACGGTCCAATTATGCACGGCGCAAGCGCGGATGTAGGCGTCGACAGCTTCGCCAACACCATAGTCCATCCGCCCCCCGCCTTCAAGTCGGGCTGGCTTGGGCTCGAGACTTGATATGGCCATGCGCACCTGGAGGAGGACGGATTCTATCGATGACACGGCACTCCAGCCGTCGTTCGTCAGAAGCTCCATGCACATGGCACCACCGGCAGTGACGTGACCACCGCCACCTTGTTGGAAACCAAGGAACCGAGGACGAATAACGCGTACGAAAGGTGGGCTCATCGGATAGTCCTTGCCGAAGCGGAGTTCCAGGACAATGCTCTTGATGTTCTTGCTCTTCATGTCCTTCGCCAACGGCAGCGTGGGATCAAAGGAATGTAACTCAACGATCCACTGATACATATTCTCGACCTTGTCCTCGTCGATATGCCAGCCCAGCTCATGTGGGGGCGTGCTATTCTGCACCTTGATCAGGTCACGGAAGTCGTTCATCAAGCGCTTCGTAGCTGAGTTGGCGGCCCAAGCGGGCATTTGGAGCATAGGAAGGGTGCTGTAGTCCAAGGTGCCAGGCACATAGTCCGTAAGGGGTTTAGACGGTGCCTTGGAACCAAACATCTTGGATACGATACCCCCAAGCTTCGACTTGCCCTTGTCGCCCGTGACGGAGTTGGGCGTGGGCAGCGAGTCGTGCGTCGGTTGGAAGTCGTCGTCGTCTGCAAATAAGATGAGGTCTTCGTCCAGCGTGGCGATGCTGGCGACGTCGTCGTCATCATCAATCTCTATCGGGTCGTACTGGCTACCACTAGTCGCCTTCTGTCGCTTGTGCTTCTGTGACTGATTAGCGATTGTAAAGGAAGAGCTCGGGTGGCAACATACCGTAGTCGTCTTCGGTTTAGGCCGCCGTGATCCGGAGATGGCATGTATGGGGATGATCAGCGCACCTTGCGTGCCCTTTGGAGTCATGACTGGATCTTGTTCGAGATAGTCATAAGGCTTCACACTGCTGTCCGAGGGCGTCATAGCACCAAGATCTGCCTTGGTCTTGACGAAGAGGTAGCGCGTCTGTATCCAGTCAAGCTGGGCGACGACAAGATGGGGGGTTGAGCTGGTGAACTCTTTAGGCGCATTGACGATCTCGTTCAGCGCCAATGCCTGCTGTACTTTCAAGTCACTGTTGGGCCAGCAGAGAGCACCATAGCCGAATTGGGAGTAACCCAAGCTGGTGTTCACGTCGAGCGCGTGGTAGACACCATTGCCATACGCACGACCGTGGGAGATCTCATTGTAGTGAAGACCCTCGCGAATGATACTGTGCCAGTTCTGAAGAGGGCTGCCGTGCCAGGCAAAAAGCGTCGGGTACTTCAAGTGAAGCCTGTCCGACGTTGCACGTACGGCTTGAATAAAGCGACGCTCCTTGTCAGGAGCACCCATGGCGAAACGAAACTGCGCCCAACCAGGCATGCCGTACAAGCGGTCTTCTACCTTTCGGCCATGACTCACGTCATCTTCGTTGTCGACTTGCACGATGCACGCTCGGTTCGAAGCGATTATCCAGCGGAGAATACCAAGCGCAGCTGGCGGCAGGCGCTCGACCCAAGTGCTGAGGGGAGATTGAGCTTTGCGTATGAGGTACTTCCTCATATCTTCGACTGGAGGGAGCATGTCCAAAAGGACGGCGATAGCCTGTCGCTTCTGCTCTTCTTGCAGATCGTCAAAATTCTGCTCATACACGTAAAAGCTTGCTGGGCGGAAATCTTTGACTGGCGGTGCACGAGGCACTGGTGTTGGTGGCTGAGCAAGATTGGCTTGTGGGCCTCCATAGTATGGGGTCTGAGGAACGTCTGCGATCACCGGCACAATTGGCTCTGACAGCCTCACCGAAGGATAAAGCGAATTGTCCAGTACGCGGCAATGCATGGGCTTTTCTGGAGCATGATCCAACCGCAAAACGATCCACGTCGCATTCATGATCGGACAGGCTTGGTTCTTGTCTTCGAAGAGTAGCTCTTTCGTAGCCTCGTTGTACCTCGCATTGATTGCAGCTACTGGCTTGGGAACCGATTGTGCTGGTGGTTGTGGCTGGGCTGGCGCGACGTATCCGCGATATTGCTGGGCATTGACCATGGTGTAGGAATCGTTCGAGGCTGGAGGCGGTACAGCGAGGCTCAGGCCGGAAGGGAAATCCCGCAGTCTGCCCACGCGAGCGCTGGTGTAGCAGAAGCTGACCAGCAAATCCACAACCTTTGGCTGAGAGAGAATCTCGTGCTCGATGCTCGGGCCGAACCCAAGTGACATGTACTGGTACAGACATAGCGGGTTGTCGCAAACGTATGGCTTGATGGCTTGCAAATCGTCGGGCATCTTGCTGAAGCAGATGAGACAGAACTCCGTGCAGCGAACAAAATGGCGGAGGACGAACTGCATCCCTACAAGCGGAAGAGAGTGCTCTGCAGTGAGTGATTCCTGGATATGATCCGCCGTGACCAGATTGGGGAAAAGCGTGCTGATCTGCTCCGGCTCATAGTACTTGTCCTCAGAGCCAGCAGCGTGCGTTGTGTGCGACGGGCGCAGAATCTGGTCGTTATAGAACGATTCGGCTCCGCTCCAAGGCATGCCGCTGTAGCGGTACTTTAAAAGCATGTGGAAGCGCTGCTCCAAGAGCTCGTTCAACGGCCTTGAGATGAATGAGTTACGGAATCCCATAGAGACCGTTTCTGCCTGCTGGGAATCGTTGGCTTGGGATGCCTCGCGTCGCTTTTCCTCCTCCTTGCTCAAGACTGTGAAAGCCTGGACTGCCTCTTGCATCGTAGGTTTGTAAGACGTGCAGATGCCGATACGGATGCCAAAGCTCCGACGCGTCTGAGCTGCGTCGTACGACTTGAAATCGTCCATGCTCTTATAACCTGCTGGAAAGTGGAATATGGTGACTAGATACTCCGTGGGTTCGAGCTGCCATGCTTTCATAGCTTCTTCAGATATGCCTAGCTTGGCAATTCGGACTGACAGGCTGACATAGCAACCTAGACCATCCATCAAGCCACCCAAGTGTCCAACCTTGAAGCCCTCGTCCTTCGCAGTTAATAGATCTCGACGTATCCTCTGGCGAAACGCGGAAGTTGCCTCCGTGAACCCTCCGCTGGGTGCTGATAAGGTTGTGTTCGACATGAGCGGCTTCGGGAGCAGCTCCTCGTCGCCAGGAAAGTACTCTTCCGCGTATTCATCGTCATCTTCTTCCTCGGATACGTCGAACTCTTGCGAGTTTAGCATTTGCTGATCCCCATCCTGGTCGGTGGACTCCAGTCTGCTAGACACGAGCTCCAGGATCTGTGGGATGGTCTTGCCTGCCGCGGCGTCTGAGATGCTGTTCAGCGTCGCAGCTACCGAAGCTGGCGCATTGTCAGGCGCAAAGATCATGCATATGTGCTCCGAGGGATAGTCTGAGAGTTCTACGAAGGGTGTTAGCTTGCGTCCATCTCTTGCGTACCGGATATCGTGGTGGTAGCCCAACGGGACCTATCAAGAGGATTGCGACTGGCAGGAACCAACTTTGTCAAACGTACCTGGGATCAAGACAGAAATCTTGAGTTTCTGACCGTCGGCGACGCATATGCAGGTGAATTCGCCATCGTCATTGCCGCTCTCCACGTCCGAGATGCCTGCAATCGACACCCCGGCGACCGCCTTCTGAAGGTCGGCGACGAATGCCTTGCGCGGCATATTGCGACAACTTCAGAGTCCAGGCGAGTAACGCTGGGGACTAGTGTCGCATGCAAATGTGTGTTGCCTGGAGTAGAGTGGTTGTTTGCGTGCTGAGCGTGGGCGAGAGTTGAGCAAACTTGGGGTAGTTGCGGTCAAGTAATGCGGTTGTCTGGAGAATGATATGAGAGGCAGGCGAGAGAAAGGCAACAAACTAATACGGGATCGCCTAGAATAGCAAGTGTGACGTCAATTTGGTCGGTGTGAACGCGGAATTTAGGGAAAGCGACGTGAAGAGTCAACAATTGCCAGTCTCTAGAGGACGGGTTGGAGTGTCCTGTGGCTGCGGCGCAGGTTGAAGGGGAAGCGACCCACGAAGTAGTGGAAAAGAAGAGCGTGGAGTCAACCACGATGCCTCACCGGCGTGCACGCTTGGCCCCGCTAATTTGTCCTGTGCAACGCTGCCTGGCGCATGGCAGTGTTCGTGATGAATCGACGCGAGCTCAAGGCAACAGAGGAGAAGGGAGCTTCAGGCTGCATTAGCGGGCCACAGCCACCCCGCACTCCACCAGGCACGGCCTCCCACAGCCTCGCCCACGATTTGAGGTGATAGACGTGCATCTTGCATAGGCTCACTCGCTGCGCCCTCATCATCATGAAGAGTAGCTGTTCATGCAATGAGGAGTGAAGGAGTGCTGTAGTCATGTCCAAGAATCAAGCTAAGCTGCCCCTCCCCCACTAAAGGCGGGAGCGAACTCATTCCGTCAACCGTTCCGCGCGGCTGGCACCATCTCGGCGATCCAGGAACGACGCCATTCCATGACATTGCTTCCACATTCCCCTGTTCGCCATGGCTGTGTCGGAAGACAAGACGGCCTCCAGATCCTCGCATGTGTCGGACCCAGCACTCGCGCCTTTCCTCGAGTCGCGCTTTGACCCTGCAGAATATCTCAATGCGACACTTCCTTCCTTGTCGCTGTCATCAGCATCTTCGAGACCCCTAAAATCGGGTAATGCAGTTTCGCTAGCCGAGCTCTCTTCACAGACACAAGACCTGCTCTCACAGCTCAACGCCCACACCACACGACTATCAGCGATTCTCACCCAATTGACGGATGATATTCTGCGGAGTGGTGCGCGACTTGCATATGAGGTGGAAGTGCTACGTGGAGAAACCGTGGGGCTGGCAGAGACGCTGACGGATGGCCTCAAGAATGATGTCGAGAAGTTTTTGCCCGGTGGCATCGCGATAGACGTCGAAGAGCCTGCAGACAGCATCAAGAGCCCCACGCTGGCGGGGGAGACACAGGTGACCGAAGAGGTCTCATCGAGGCCCATACTAGGGGAACCAGAAGATGCGACACCAGAGTACATCTCCGACCTCCGCACTCTCACGACCGTTCGCTCCCGCCTAGAGACCGTCATCAAGGTGTTCGGCGAAGCAATGCATTGGACCCTACCACCGAGCGAAGTGTCGATCGCATCGTCACTTATCTCCGTTTCCGCGCCGGAGCCTGGAACGGACAGCGCATCGCGCGAAGAGAAGGGCAAGGAGTTCGCAGCATCGTTGCGCTCCGAAATCGCCGACCTCGTTACGGGCGATCCAGATGAAGGAATCGAGAAGGCAGAAACGAGGATACAGGCACTGAGAGACCTGGCACAGGTGTGGAAGGGCACAGCGGAAGAGAAGGCTCGAACGAAATTCGTGGAGAGCTTGGTCAAACTGGCAGAAGACAAGCAGCGGGAGGTCGAGCGGGAGAGGGAGAGGAGCAAGGACAAGGGACAGCAACGGCCAGGCCGAAGTGGCAGTATGCAGAAGCAGCCGTCATCTGCACCACAACAGCAAAAGTCTGGAGGCTTCTTGGAGAACTTGCAGAGGATACGCGGTTTCGTGGAGTAGCGAATCAAGACTGCTTCCACAGCTTTGAGTTACAAACGCGCTATCACGTGATATCGCGTTCATCGCCAAGTGATATCATGTCCTGCCTATGCGTGCTGTCGGACGCTACCATGATCCCGGGTTTCCAAGTCCGTTCATGAGCGGGTAGGGACAATCCAACGGAGTGACGAACTGCACGTATATCAGCCACAGGAGCAGCACCAAACCGGTAGTGTCCTTCCCACGTTCCCATCAGCCTGCACGAGCCTACAGCGTTGTCTTGTCACTGCTGCCTCTTCCATTCATGGCTGCCTTCTGTGCACACTTACTTGTGCAGGTAGAAAAATGAACGCTGAATAGTTCCCAAGCAAGCGCTGGGCAGATCCAACACGAATTTGTGCGCGACCCAACGATCATGGTTCGCATACAACGCATGACCTCGGAGACTTCGAGGGCAATGGTACAAGAAAGCTGTGGACAAGCTTGGGCATCAGGGAGAGGATCTGGATCCCCATGTATGGATCGTTTCACGTTACAGCATAGTCATCAACACAACCAAAGAATGCACGAAGGGAAAGCAGAAATCAGTAGCAGTGTCGTCATTCTTCGTGACTTCGTGACTTCATGACAAAGTAGAATACAAGAACAAAAAATTCACCCAACACCGGTGTGCAACGCTAGAACACCACGATCCTTCTCAGGACGACGCCTAAAACAACTCCAGAACACCATAGTCCATCTTGGGACAACGCCAACAAAACACCAACCTTGAACCTTATCTTTGCCAGCCCCTCACCTGGCTGTGTTGGATCATCCCGCGGGAGCCAGCCCTTGCAGGCGGCTGCGACACAACGGGAATCACCTCAAGCAACGGTGACGGAACTGGGCCGGGACGTGGCTCCAAAACCTCTCGCAAAGCCCATTCGGATCATAGTGTTCCATGACCGCCACCATATCCAATTCCAATTGTGATATCACCGAAAACCACCAAAAGACGAACCAAACCAAAGGAACCGCAAACAGACTAAGCAAACCCAGAACGCCAATGTTTTCCGACCGGGGTATCATAAACGACTGAACGCCGCCGTGGTAACTCCAAAAATTCAACTGCTGCTATCACTCCTCATCGTGTCTAGTAGGTAGGGATAGCTTCGAGCACAGCTAGAGCTCGCTTGCCCTCTGCTTCGAATGCCTGAATCTGCTGCTCGCACGCCTTACGCAGCTTCTCCTCGCCGCGCTTCGCGTTGTACATGACCCACTGCTCGATGGTCATCTCCTTTTCGCCATCTGTGAGACCTGCCAGGAGGGCAGCTTGTATGTCTTCAGGTTTGGATCCAGTTGTGGTGAGCCCGTCAAGGCCAGCGTCAATCAGAATGCCATTGATAAGCCCTTCAACTTCCAGCTGACTAGCGAAGAGAGCCTCCATGTCCGTTGGCTGCCATGCGGCGGCGTCATTATCTTCGTTGGCTTCCTTAAGGTGGCTGGGGGTCCTCTTAGGAGTCCCCACAAGCAGATTAGGAGGCAGGCTGGACATGGTGAATCCTGCTGATTCGATATCTTCCGGGTCCCTCTTAGGGGTTCCGACCGGCAAGTCGTCCGGGAGACTGGAAATACTGGAATAACGAGCCCTTTTGACCGATTCTTGCTGACTGATGCTTGCTTGCGTGTCGTCAATAGCTTCGCTTGTCCGCTTCTTGCCGCGGGTTGCTTTCTTCGTCGTCGTAGCAGATGCTGTGCTCGCTGTAGATGAGCGAGTAGCCTTCGTCTTCGTCTTCTTTGGTGCAGCGGTGCTAGCAGTCGATGATCGGGTAGAAGCGCGCTTTGACTTGGTAACACGTTTTGCCTTCTTCGGCGCGGGTTCTGGTGGATGATACATCTCGGCGAGAGCAAAAAATAGACAATCTGGCTGTCGACGACGATGCTCTTCCATCGGATCGTCGCCTGCATCCCATGCGTCCAAAGCAAGGTTGCAGTAGGCGCATGTAACGCCATCAGGCATGTCATCTGCTGGATCGTAGAACCAACCGGCTGCGGCCATCTGATCTTGTGAAGGGTAGCCAGCCGCAGGGTCGAGCGGCCAGACACTTCCGAATGTCTCGAGCCTAGCCGAAAGCATCGATGCGCTAGTTGGGTCGTCCTCCGTGCGAGCGGGGTCTCCATGGCGTAGACGGATTGATGTGACGACAGCAAAGCCACAAGTTGGCGAGTGAGTCAGATGTTCGAATGCCGGCACATCCGATTCCTCCCAACCGTCGAGTTGGCAATTGCATGAAAAGCACTGGACATTGTCTGGACTAGCTGAAGTCGGCTTCCAGACGAAGCCAGCAAAGGCCAGATCTTCAGCACTAGGTGCAGATAGCGGCCAGCCAGGTTTGGCTTTCGTTGCTGGCTTTTTCGAACGCGAGCTGGTACGCCGTGACTTCGTTGTCGCTGCTCCCTGGAATGTGGCAAGTCGCGCCTGGTAGGTGACCATGGACGCGTCCATTGTGGCAGGTGCGACGTGTCGAGAAAGTGGGAATTGCGCGTGTTCTGTAGACTTTTGAGTGCTGAAAAGTGATCTCGAGATCGACAAGACTTTATTTCCACTGCGGGATGAGATTTGAGAAGCGGAGTTGGTGGTTGCGTATAGTGGGGTGTGGATGTTGATTGTGATGGTGAGGAAAGCGCAAGGTAAACAAAGTCAATCCCACGCTGAGCGCCCATTCCCAAAGCGGCCCAGCGCGACTGCGCTTACGTCACCCGAGCTGGCTCTTCGCAACGCCTCAGGCACGTAGCCCAACACAAGATGAATCGCTCACGGCCTCTCGTTCGGATAGCTTGGTGCAGACGGCGTGTAGCTTGTGTCAATCGCCGCTGCATCTCGTCGCAGCAGACGCAACCTACCAATGCGCCGTCGGAAAACCAGTCGCTGCCACCAGATTGGGAAGACGATGCGCCGTCGCTGTCCGATTTCGCGCAATTGCCGGAAGGCTTTGGGAAGAATCAGTTGATGCAGACGAATGAGGAATTCAAAAGAAGCTTGCGAGGGATACTGAAAAAGTTCCCGCCCATCACTTATGCGTTTGCCTACGGCTCCGGCGTCTTCCCTCAGTCTGCAGCAACAGCGTCGCGCACGTCTCTATCACCGCATCCGAACCCTCCCGAGGCGATTTTGAAATGGCAGAAAGGAGGTGGGAAGATGATTGACTTCATCTTCACGCCGCGCTTCTCTCAGCACTTCCACTCGCTCAATCTGCGCGAGCATCGCGACCATTACTCCCTCCTCGGTTCGCTGGGCTCAGGAGTCATAAGCCATGTGCAAGACAGGTATGGCGCGGGCGTCTACTTCAATCCATACATCACGGTGAATGGTACGATGATCAAGTATGGAGTCGTGAACTATGAGACGCTCCTCCGGGACCTCACCGAATGGGACACGTTGTACCTCGCCGGACGGCTACACAAGCCTGTCAAGATCTTGACCGAGGAGCCCAACATCCGCGTCGCCAACCAGCGCAACCTTCTCGCCGCGGTGCGGTGCTCGCTGTTGCTTTTACCGACGACATTTACCGAAAAGGAGCTGTACTCGACCATCACAGGTCTGAGCTACCAGGGCGACCCGCGCATGCAGTACGGAAGCGAGAATCCTAAGAAGATCTCCAACATCGTCAACAATCAGCTGCGCCATTTCCGATACCTTTACCACGACCTTATCACATCGCTCCCGAATACGCGTTACGTAGATGACTCGGCGACACACAAGTCGGGGTGGATGGAGGATGACAACCTTGACCTGAAGCTGGAGCAGGACATGGACCCGGAGCGGCGAGGCAACATCGTGCGGCGGTTGCCCAAGAAGTTCCGAGAGAGAGTATACTTCCAGTACCGCGGCAAGTTCGGCATTTCAGGGCGAGAATACAACGAGATGCTGGAAGCGTCCAAGGATGAGGACGCAAAGGGCGGGCTGAAGAAGCAGGTCGGCGGTGTCTTCGACAGGAGGATAGCGGGCGAGAAGGACCTTCCGCAGATGGTCACCAAGGCCATCAACCAGACAGTCAAGTGGCCATCGACAGTGCAAAGTGCGAAGGCCCTCCTGACCGCCGGGCCCGAAAGATCATGGAGATACCTGCAGGAGAAGAGGGCGAAAGGTAGGGAGAAATAGACGCTGAGCCACAGTCACAGGCTGGTGCGTGCTCTGCAGCTCGTCCACGTCTGACCGTCTTGCATCTGTTCCGTATGTACCATCACCAAAAAAGCGAAAATCAGCAAGCGAGCACTTTGTACTAGCATAGACTTGAGTTGAAATCGCGCGCAGCCGCCGTGGTAAAGCGCACGGGTCAGGCTCGGCTCGTAAGAATAGAAAGCACTGCAAATGATCCTCGAGCTCCACATCAAGTGCATGTCTTTTAATGAAATGGACAAGATGCTTGCCCCTCGGGAGCTTCTTCCACGTAAATTCTTCATGACTACCCATCTACACATCTGTCTCCGCCCCTCTTGACCGACTCTTACAAACATGCCACTTGCTCCACCCGTCTCCACAATCTCCACACCTCGCTTCGCTTCGCTGACACCACGATGCCCACCATAGCCCACCACACAACGCAGCATATCCAAATCGCCTGGGCTAATGTCTATTCTCTGGTACAATATATTTCATCTATTTCTTCGCTGACTCATCAACACATCCAATCCGGCCTTATGGTGTAAGCATCCCTGCAGCCAACACTCCCATGTGACACATTGGCTAACAACCCATTAGCTAGTCGTATGATTCCTGCTTTGTAAGAATCTACCAGCAACAGGCGGTATGAACGAGTCTAATCGATCTAGGGGTACTTGCCTAATATGCAGGAGGTCCTGGGTAAGTCTAACGCGGCTCAATACTAGTGACAATGAGTACTAATATGTCAAAGGTTCAATTCCCAGTGAGGCCCGTCCTTGGTTGATTTATTTTTTGCTTTGTATTTTTGCTTCAGGTTTGTTCACAGCTTTTGAGATGCAAAAGAGTGTGCGCGTGGCGTGAGTATGTTTGAGATAAGGGACAAGCATGGTATCAGAGTACAAAGTAAGAAAGTCGTTATTCAGAGAGGTATCACATCCGTCCAAGTTTCACAAACTCCAAATATACAAGACGTCCACAATCATAAAGTCACAGCACCTCCAACCTCCAGCATCCTCAGCACAGCTCACTGTGGCCACATCACCTCTAATCCCTTACTACGATCAATCTCAACGCCTTGTCGCTCATCGGCTCGGACTTCCTCGCCTAGGATGACTGTCGCCAGACGCCTCACGACTTCCTCGCCTTGAATCAGCTCACCCGTCCTACCGGGCAAACAGTCTCCTAGCTCGATCTCCCTGCCTTTTAGCGCCTCGTATGCCTCGATACTCTCCAGCGTCATCAGTTCACAGAAGACTTGGCAAATTACAATCAACTCCTCGCTCATATCGAACTCATAGCCCCATGCGCTAAACACGGCGCCGACATAGGGCTGCTTGTTGGCGGACAGGAACTTTTTGAGCAGGTGGGCGTTGGTTTGCGAAAGTGGTGTTGGGGGAGTAATCGACGGAGAGAACAGAGCTGGATGCTTTTGGTTGACTTGATACAGTCTGTCGATCATCTTGTAATGTGTCTTGGTCCAGGGTTCTATCTTGGGTAATGGCGCAAGCTTTGCAAGGATGGGGTGTGGTGCTGGCGATGACGAAGATGATGAAGCAGTGGCTACTGCAGGGCGTGTGACAGCGGACCATAGTGAGGAAGTCATGCGTGTGAGGAGGCCAGTTGGACGTTGCTGTTCCGCTGGAGGCGTGAGGATCCGCTCTTCCGTTGCGCTTGAGCTTGCTGCGCTCTCGGTGTTCTGCATCTCTTCGTCTACCACTGGCGACTTTATCTCTCGATGCAACGCAAATCTTGGCTTCTCTGGCGTATCACGGAAGAGTGGCACCCGCTTGCGCACCGGTGACAGCATCTTAATCTGCGGCAAACTTGGTTCGATCAGGGTTGTGTTCTTATGCCACGTCCTGCTTGGCTCGGTGACCTCCTCAATCTCGTCCAGACTGCGCTCTTGCGGTTCGTAGGCGTCCAGGTACTCGTTAGCTTCATTGCGGACTTGACGAATGCTGGAGTCTGTCACGCCTTCCATTTCCATCTGCAGTTGCCGTTGGTCGGAAGCCACCGAAAGCATGCTCTGGCCATCGACAAGTGTATGGAAGGGCGAACTCTGTGGAAGTGGTAATGACGACTCGTCCAGCACACGCGATGGCGATGCTGATGAAATGTCCGAGTTGTGTAGCTCACGGCGAAGAGGGCTGCTCTTCTGGGGCGAACTTGGAAAGCCGGGGAAGCGCGGTGGCGTGTTCAAGAACGGATTCGCCTTTGTCGTAGACGACGATTTCTTTGTCGCCATTGGTGGTGATGATTCTGGGACAAGGCTCGCGCCCTCATTGAGCAGGAGAGTGAGATCCAACTTGTCAGCTTTTCGATTTTTGAGATCGCGAGAATGTCTCTTGTTGAAGATGTTGGGCATGTTGGATTGGAAGAACATTCCAGTATCGTCCGAGGCGTCGCTATCGGAATCTTCTTCATCCTCTTCTGCTTCTGGCGCATCTTCCACCACAACTTCTGGAACATCCCCAGCAAGGTCCATGGCAGCTACGTGTGGCTGCTGTGGTGATTCTGCCTCGTCACTGTACTGGAAGTGGTTGCCGCTCTTGCGACGCCACGTCCGAGGAAGCTTTGCACGGGCGGGTGGGATGACTCCAGGTTCGAACAGGTCTTGAACTTGTGGGGCCTCATCAGCATCTGCTGTATTCGAGGAGCGACTGGCTTCCTCTTGCCAGATGTCGGAGTAATCCTCCTGCTGTGCAATGGTAGCGGCACCAGACGAGGCTGCTGCAGCAGAAGCAACATGCATTTCCTCAGTCCGATCAGTGATGATTACTGCGCGCATGCGCTCCGTGTTACCAGTGACGGCAGGTGGAGTATCGACTTGCCAGCTCATCTCATCTCCATCCTCGCTCTCTGCCGGACTGGGGAGAGACTTCTCGGTGGCAGACACGTCCAAAGACGGGTACTGAACATCGCCCATCACAGACTCAGGGGCCGGTGCAACATTGTCTTCTGCTTGGTCTTCGGGTGTAAGGAGACGCGGTTGATGAGCTTTCCGTTGAGTTTTGAAGACTCCTTCCTTGGGAGCTGTTCCCTCGCTCGACTTGTCAGAGGCTGTGCGAGCAAGCGGGGACTCTTCCTTGTTGTGATTTTGTGCAAGTTGCTCGCCTAGACGAAGTCCCGCCTGCAGCTCTCTTCTCGTCCCCTCGCTGAAGCCGCGGAAGAGATCATCGAGCCTGTCGCGCTTCTCATCAAGCATCTTCTGAGAGGGCTCTGGAGTCAAGCGGCTGGGATCCAGCACTCCCTGTAGGGCCACACCTGCAGTCACCACACGGCCAAGCCGAGGGGTTTCAGTCTTTGGAGGAGCGATGGGAGCGGGGTCAATCACTGGAGGCGCGACTGGGGCGGCGGGATTTGTTATTGGCGTAATGTAGCGTCGAAGTGCAGGTCGTGATAAGCCATCTGTAGGCTTTAACCCAGAGAGAGTTTGCGTAGGAGCTGGTGAGATTTTTTGAGCACTCCGTGGCGTAGTTCGCGACACTGTCTCAGCTGCAGGGACCAAGTACTCATTCCGAAGCTTGGAGCCTGTTCGAGGAGCTGAGACAATGCTGACGTCTGGGGGCTGAGCAGGGCTGGTAAGACCGCCACTGCTGGGTAGAGAATCGACCGAGATCATGCTGAAGTTTTCGCTATCGATCACAGTCGTGTCATCTGGCATCCTGGTAGTGCCTTCGTCAAAGGCGAAGTTGGTAGCATCCTGCATCTCTTCCCCGTCGTCCTCGGATGATTGGTCCGGAGGCGTAGGAGCATGGTCGGCGGGAGAGTTGATCATGTCGGATTGTGCGCTATCCGAGCTGGGCGATGGATGCCTGTCAGGCTCGCTGGCCCCTGCACGTGTGTTGAATACATCTTGACCCGCGTCATTGGTTTCCACATCCTCCTCACCACTCGTAGGCGTGAGGATGTTGCTGTCCCGATCGGACTCTTCATCGGATGATATCGATACTGGAGCAATCTTCTTCGCATGCGGAGTGCCCTTGCGCGCGCGAAGCCGGTCTCCCAACTCGGTCCGTGGCGGCGTGTCGACAATGGGCAATTCGTAGTCCGCCATGAGCTTCCGCCTTCGCCTATCCGCTGGAAGCATGAGGCGAGCGCCATTCTGCTTCTTGTCTTGAGACAGCATTGATGTTGGTGGCTGTGGTGTAGCGTCGGTAGTCTCAATCGCAGGCATAGGCGCCTGTGGGCTAGCGAAGCGGGTGCTTTTGTGTGAAGTCGAAGGTGTCGGTCGAGTGGTGGGCTCGGGCGTGGCTTTTGAAAATGGCGACAAGTCCCTGTCCAGATCCTGGACCGCCATCATGTTCTCATCCTCCACGGCTGGCTGCTTGTTCTTCCTCGGACGTCCTCTCTTCCTCTTTGGCGGCGCATCCGTATCCACATCAGCAGCGCTTGCTTCTGCGGCTCCTACACTGTGCTCGCGCGACCTCGATCGTGCAGTCCTCTTGGCGGGTGTGCCCACACGCTTAGGCTTTGATACTGCTCCAATATCTGACTTCCTTGGCCGCCCACGGCCCCGCTTGACTGGTGATGATGGCGCGTCCGGGTCCTTGAGAGGAACTGTTGTTGTCTGTGTTCTCGTGACGCGCTTGACGCTTGGTGATCCCCCGTTCTCGTCGTCGCTTCCCGGTTCGGCCTGGACCGTCACCTTGATCCGCCACGGGCTCGCACTTCCCATCCTCGGCGTATTCATGATCATGGCCTTTGACGGCGACATAAACTCCATCTCTGAGACGCTCGAGCGGCGGTTCTGCTTGCTGGGTGATGTCGAGACCAAGGCTTTCCTCGGGCTTGATTTGCGCGCTGTTCTCGTGTTGTTTTCATTCAAAGAAATGGCCAGTGGGTCAGGACTGGAGTCGTAGCTGCGATCCATAGCATCGCTCACGGTCGGCGTGCGACTGCGGAAAGCCATGACGAAGCAGTCCTTCGGAATGTGCGGGGGGTTTGGCGTCGGTAATAATGGTGTTGCAACGTGCGCCGCTGGAATGTGGGATGCGGACGTGTCTGACGTGTCGTCACCCCGGCAACAATCTAATCGCCCGACTCGGCACCGAACCAGCACCACGACAGAGGCAGCGAACTGACTTGAGAGGGGAGCATGGAGTTGCGATGGGCATCCACGGGTAAGTGATGGTTCGTCGCATAATTATGAATGGTGTATTGATGCGCGCAGGATATACAAAGAGATTGGCCCCGGCAAGCGCATAGCCCTGTCCAAACTCGCCGTTGAGAAGTTCGAAGAGACCGGCCGACCGTTGCGCATTGCTATCGACACATCCATATGGCTGTTCCAGATCCAGGCTAGCAAAGGTTTACAATTTGTATGTATGCGCGGTGAATTGAAGCTGACTGCGACCAGGTGGCACGAACCCAGCATTGCGAACCTTCTATTACCGCCTCCTTCGCTTGATCGCCCTCTCTATTCACCCAATCTTCGTGTTTGATGGCCCGAACAAGCCACCCTTCAAGCGCAATAAGCGCACTGGGCCCAACGTCGCATCTATACCCGAGTTCTTAGCGAAGCAGCTGTTGAAGCAATTTGGATATCCCATACATCTTGCGCCTGGTGAGGCGGAGGCAGAATGCGCACTCCTACAGCGCGAGGGCATAGTCGATGCTGTTCTGAGCGAAGATGTCGATACACTGATGTTTGGAAGCGGCATCACCATCCGCAATTGGTCGCCAGAGAAGACTGGCAAAACACCTACACATGTGAACGTCTATGACGCGGTCGAGACAAAGAACGGGCCTTCAGGCTTGGATCGTGAGGGCATGATACTGGTCGCCCTGATGAGCGGAGGAGACTACGTTCCTGAGGGCATACCCGGATGTGGACCAAAGACTGCGTGCGAGGCGGCGAAGGCTGGATTTGGGCGGGACCTGTGTGCCATACCAACCACCAACAAAAGAGCCATGTCTGAGTGGCGAGAGCGATTACAGCATGAGCTCAAGACGAACGAGAGCAAGCTGTTCAGGCGCAAGCATGGCGCTCTCAAGATACCCGATGACTTCCCGCGCTTAGATATCCTTGGGTACTACACGCACCCCGCGATCTCAAATCTCGCTGGGCTGGATAAGCTGCGCAGGTCGATCAATTGGGACCAGGATCTCGATTTTTCAGGGCTTCGGGACTTCACCCACGACGCATTCGATTGGGTGAAGCTGGAAGGCGCAAAGCACTTCATTCGTAGTTTAGCGCCATCGTTACTTGTGCGTCAGCTTCGCATACGCTCCAAGCAGCTTGATCGCCTGCCTACACATGACCTGAGAGCGATCGAAGAAGACGAGACATTGTTAGTCAAGGGCATACATGGCAAGCGACAGCATCCAGTCACCGACAACAGCACCGAACTTCGAGTGAGCTTCACACCAATCGAGCTCGTTTCCATCGACCTTGATCGGGAAGATCCTGATGACGATGTCGAAGCACCACTGCCGGGCGCACAGCAGGGCATCGATGTGGATCTGGATGACGAAGTGGCTTTGGAGCTTGAGGATGATGGACCAAAGAAGCGTGGACCGACAAAGTTCGATCCCCTCAAACCCGCCAGAATATGGGTTCTGGAGTCTTTTGTCAAAGTAGGGGTGCCGTTGAAGGTTCAAGACTGGGAGGCCGGGCGACAGATTCAACAAAAGCCAAGGCGAGCCGCCACAGTTGAAGGACCGGCGAAGACTGTCACGAAAGCAAGCAGAGCAAAACGCACAAAGACAACAGGAGATTTGCCTCAACCATCTATCAATCAATTTGCAAAAGTCACGAAACCTGGGGCCAAGCTATCTCGCGCTTTGGAGAAAGCCCAAAAGCCCGTGGATGATGCGCCGTTACCGCGAGCTCAACAAAGTGCGTCGTCACAAGTGGATGTGCTCAATCTGATCTCCTCGTCACCTGTGCGAGAGCCAAGTACAACAGCTGCATCGCGACCGATCCGTAACAAGTCGCCTTCGCCAGTATTGCAAGACTTGCCTGTCAGTGTCACAAGGAGAAGAAGAGGGCCAATGCAACGATCGCAAACGCTTCCAACCACAACAAGTACTTATTTCGAGCGGCCTGATACGCCTCCGCTGCCCGACATAGTCGAAACCCTGGATCTACTGAGCTCACCTGTGCGCCCATTGCTATCACGACTACCTGCAAAGGAAACAAAGAACCATGGGCGTAAGCCATTCGAGTCGAGGGCACACCGTGGTACATCAGTGTTGTCGTCGCCTGGCAAGACACGACAAACCACTTTAGATGCGTGGAGAGCATCTGCAACACCAACGAAGTTCCGTGACACTCAAACAGCGATCGACACGACGCCAATACTGGCTCCAGAGCTACGGCCATCGAAAAATGAGGTTGACGAACTCGATTTGACATTATCTTCGCCCCTGAAAGCACCCGCAGCGAGGCCAGAATCGAGCAACTGCACGAATCCACGGCGGACAAAGCCAAAAGCGGCTGCACGCCCACCATTGACATCAATCTCGTCTAATGCATCGTCGCACTCGACTTCTTCGACAGGCTCGGCGCGAGCGAAGACTTCAAAAGAAGCCTCTGCAGCGATACGCAGCCGTCGCACATCACCCCGATTGCGAAAGACAAAATCTGCCTCGCCCGAAGTTGACGCCTTAGATCTCGTCTCGCCGCAACCTGCCGCAGCAAAGACCGTATCTACGGAAGTCGACGTCTTGGACCTGTCCCTGCTCTCTTCGCCCGCAGTCTCGAATGCACTTCCCGAACCTAGTCCAATTGCCGCTATATCTCCACCACCCACCCACAACCCCCCATTGATATCAAACCTCCGTCGCTCGCCCCGCAACCATACATCCACTTCTCCCGACCCTCCGTCGCGCGTCTCACCGCCTGCAGCATGGAAAGCCCGCGAAAAGAAGAAGCGCCAGATCATTCTGCGCAAGAGCGTCGCAGGCGCGTGGGACTTTGTTGATGTCGACAGTCCGCAGAAAGCGACGGCAGGAGCTGCAGATTCGGTGCCCAAGGGCAAGGATAGGCGGAAGTGGAGGGAGAGCGAGGTTGACTTTCTGGACTTGAGCTAGTCGGGAGGAAGTGTGGTGTAGTGTATTGTTCTTGATTATGAAAATCATGATGATGTAGAATATGAAGAAATGAACAGCGTTGTATATGCATTCATTTAAGTTTGATGATCATTGAATGTGGTGTTACTAGTGTGAGACTGCGGCACCATGCAATGTCGGCTTCAGGAGCGCACATTATTGTGCGCTACTTCAGCAGCACAACTCTGCCACTTGCAAAATAGATTATTGTGCTCGCAAACACTTGTGTGGTTTTTTTTTTGATTTCTTTTGAGGTGTACGTATGGTAACTAGGAGGTGGTGGTGGTGCACTTCCCAAGCCCAAGAGCAAAAATAAACTAACTGTACGGCTTGTCTCAAGACTATGCCAAAGGACGCTCGGCACACGTAAAATGTATCTTAATTGTGATTCAGGTTGCTGCCATTCATGTGTATGTACACAACTATTCAAAAGCTACCATGCACATAGGTCCAAGTCTTACCTGGACGCAAAAATCAATAAGTACGATGCCTGTACCTTGCAAGCCCACTTATCGCGGTTGGTAAGGCGTAAAAAAGGGCAAAAAAGAAGATGGGGCCTGACCGGGATTCGACTGTACGAATGTTAGACATCCTTCGTGTGCGAATCTTTTTGGATGAAACTTACACCCGGGGCCTCCTGCAGAATAGGCTTGGACTCGAGAACGAGCTGTCCCAAAGCAGGAATCATACCACTAGACCATCAGGCCGTAAACCACTCTGTTGGAGATGGTAAATCGCTCTGTGAGAGATGATTGATGGCAAAGTCTGAAAATGGCTAACTTATATACTTGGCAATAAAGGAACAGCAGAAAACCAGGAAAACTCTGCACAAGCGTATCTGAAACCAGTCATCAGGCGTTATTTGAGTGGAATGAGGGGAAGTGGGCTGTGCCAGATGATCAAGTGCCGAATGTGCCGTCTTGTCAGCCCCTTAGCCGGTGCAGCACAGACCCCCTTGCATTGCGCCAGCCTTTGGAAAACCATGAACTTTAAGCTTTCTAAAAGTCCCCTACCCATCTGAAAGTCTCCTTATCTAGTGATCGAGCAGGCCCGTTGTCTCCATATTTTTAAAGTGCTTGCGCGCACCAATGGGCATCGAGAAGTATTGCCGTGCTGGCAGCAGTGGCACTGGACACATTACAGCCGCTTGTAGCTCTCTAGGGACTTGCAAAGTCCTTCTTCAGACTATGCGCATTGGGTGCTGAAGAATCTTATGGTATCATAGGTAGTGAGGGTGTCCTAATCTTGCGAGGCATGATTCCGCAAGCTGGTACTTTCTCGTGCGCGGTCAAGGAATACGACACCCAATTTGCGTACGAAGACAGGGACAAGCTCGCAGAGGTACTTGCGCAATTGATAAGATTGTTGGGCTTTTTTTCGCTCTGCGATTCTACATTAAGGTCAAAGACTTGGACAGCGCAGCCCAGTCGCTGCCACACTTGCTGCAATCCACATTATCTGCAGGGATCTCTAGGCATGGAGAATACCCGTGCGCCAGGCAGCTGCCTCGGGGATCCTGGCAGAACTACTTAGTGAATGGATTGGCCCACTACAAATCTTGCTAGTAAATCATGGACTTGTAAAAAGCGATAGGAGCATAAGTCTTCCAGCTCCGAACTATACCACTGTACCGACATCTCGATTGACGTTGATCGGCCACGGAGAATCGTCGAGATGGGCTCCTTTCTCTCCTACGAAGTTCCACCACCCCGTCCGCCTCGGAAATATCTGCTTTCTTTCCCCGAAGAGGACTTTCCCAAAGAAGCAAGCAGAGCTCCCGAGGATGTGGAGGACTGGTATTCTGATTTCCTCGAAACATTGGTCTGCCTTCCTCACAAAGACGGCAAAAGTATACTTATCGTGGATACACCTGACTACTTTGTACCCGACTCACGGACAAGGCCGGGTTGGGCTCGCAAGCGCTTAAGTAAAGCCTACGAGCTCTTTGGTGATGGTCATCCCAGAATCGTCCGGTACGTTACGTCTCAGCGGTTTTTGATGCTTTGCACTCATCAAGCCAGCTACCTCGGGCCGTTGGAGAGCGGCATTGGTGTCATCGTCGAGAAGCTCGAGCCAGGGCCCATCGCGTGGGAGTCAATTCCAGCATTGACCGTGCCTCTGCCGCAAGAACTGTCACGAAATGACAGATTGTTGCTGTGTCTGTACTACCGATGGGCTTTGCAGGTGCTCTCGGCTTTCAAATTCGCCCACTCCCGATCGGTGTTCATCAGAAACTTTTGTTCACGGCTTGTGTGGCTGCGGTCTGATTACTCTCTCGCACTAACAGGCTTTATTGCCGCCTCAGCACCAGAAATTGAGGAAGAAAGCAGACGAGACGGGATAGCGAGCGCACGGGAGAGGTTACAAGATTCTGCCCAGCCGTACCCGATCTCGCTGGAAGAGTTTGATCGCAGGGTCAAGGAAGAAAAGTACTCGCCCTGCCCGTTCAGCGACGGCGAGTGGATTATAGACGGCAATGTGTCTGACGATCTATATGAATGCGGTACTGAGAACGGCAGTGTCAAAGAAGACCTGTGAGTACCGCCTATTGATCTTCAAGTCTACGCTAACGAGACATGGAATTCAGGCACTATTGGGCCGTTTTCGTCAAGTGCCTCATGAACGATGTATCCGCAGATGTATACACATCACACTACGAAATACCCAGCGAAATTGAAGACGCACGTTTGAGCACTATTACAGCCAACGCAATGAACGGTCGCTACGAGAGTGCTATTGAGATCATTCAGGACGTCAAAGCTGCGGCCTTGCAGATGGGAATCAAGATCGTCGGTGATGATGAGGTCGACATTGATGATAAGTGGGAAAATGTCTTCGAAGTATGTGAGAGGCGACTGCGCTTCCGGAAACAGGATTGAACCTGCACGGGAAGCTACGACTGTATAATATGGCCTAGTATCAGGAGTGAAGGCCAGTGGAGATATTCCAATTGGTTTCCTGATCACCGGACCTGGCAAGGTGAATGAAGCACGCCCCAATCAAATATAGTATCTTGTGTGCACGGTTTGACACTCATTTCCACGGCCAGATGCCAACGATCCAGGCTTAGAGGTCGGAAAGTGCTGGAATACAGCGGCCAACACCGTCATATACGATCTTCTGCACGCTGGTGACGAGCAGCTCATGTACGTGAGAGTCTGGCATGGTCTTCACGGATTGGAACTTGAGGTTTACAAGACAATAACCCATTGCCGACCTAAGTATCGATTGTACTGTGACTTTCTCAGATAACAAAAGTCCCTGCAGGACATTCTTGTATGCTGCGAATACAAAGAACGAGTCACTCCCTTCCAATTAGTGAGCAGCAATCTGGTTGCGCCAACTGTTTTGACTACTTCCAAATTTATTCCTGCTGTGTGACACAATGTCTGCTCGCCATACAATCAGGTAAAGCAGCCAAGATAGCTTGCAATATATCAAAGAGTCTGCTTGCCAAAGCATGCTGAAATCATGCCCCTGATGCAGCTTATGCTCCATAATGGCGTGACTGCTGACTGTGCAGGCGCGCGTACAGTCGGAGCTCAATGTCAGCGGATAACCAGGTTGCCGGTGTACAACATACGGCTTGACAACTCCCGTATCGCTGTGTAGTTGTTATTCTGTGGCCAACTCCTGGAGTTCCCCGCTTGAGACGTTCAGGTCGCACGAGTACAGCAAATTTACCAGCATGTAGGCGAGCGCTATTTACGCATGGCGGACGACACGAACCCTGAGAAATCTGAATCTGCGCGCTTCGAACTCTCTGTCACCAAATCATGTCCCCCGAATAGCAGCGCGAAGTCCTGTTTGGATTGCTAGTATCATGCCTTGAGCTATTACTGCGTCGAGCAGAAGGGTTTGCTGACCCTATGTGCAGCCATGCTGTACCATCGCATTCTACCATACACTAGAAATTTCGCCACTTCGCACGTGTCCAAAACTGGGTAGAACATCAGATAGATTTGTCTTGGCAACCGTGCTGGTGCGGTACCCGGTCACTGTCGTTCGACCATGCCATGATCCATGGAGATCAGTTCCCAGGTGGCGCCCAATTGTCATCGTAAATATCTCTTCTGCCAGCGCATTGTTTCGATTCGCGCCTGAGTGCCTAAGTGTTAAGGCTCTGTGTCTTTTTTTAGAAACTTCTCCAGCCTCTCTCCAGTTCTACCATCTCCTTGAGACCGCCACCGAGGCGTGGTAGCATTCCTTCACGACCACATCCGGCCGCTTTCTTCACCCTCGATCATCATAGAGACCGTTTTTCCAGCCTCTCCATGGTGTTCGAAACTTCTCGTGTCGTGGGTAAGCGCAGGACCCGAGTGTTTCCCCATGCACCCAAGAGGGGACCGGGCGCAGGCGGCTACAGAAGATAGACCTGCGGCTGTCAGAACGGAAACACCAAATCTCCGAACGAATAAGAATATCGTGGCGTTTCTATAGTAGTCATGAGCGCAAACAACAAGCCCAATCAGGGGTTGGAGAAGGCTCCGGGAGCGTCGTCGTAGCCGCGTCCGACGTTGGGTGCATCTCACACACCTACGCCACTACAACCACGCGTATCGTAGAGTCACATTGCCGAATAGGATGACAAGCTTCAAGCCATAGCGGTATCAAGGCAGTCAGCCAAGGGTGACGATGTTGTAGGTGGGGAAGGCTAGAAGAAAAACGATCGCTGCGTTACTCAAAGGCTAAGTAAAGGTACTCATTCCCGATGAGCAAGTCGTCACGTGTGTTCTAGCGTGGATTCCTACTTGGAGAGCTTCCATGGAAGAACGATGACAATGTCGTGGTACCGAAGAACGTTGTGCCGATAATCGATAAGATCGTTTTATTCGCGCGTTGTCATTGGACGACTAAAAATAATGTTAAGCGCGGAGCGCCGCCGCTGATCCTCCACGCGATCCACCGCACGAGCCAATACCCCACCTCGAAAACGTCCAGAGTGTTGGTTTCTTCACCGTTTTCATTACCACTACTACGCCGCAAACTATCATGCGTTGACCAAATAGGCTCGCGTCAAGGACGCTCATTCGTCGGTGCAGCATAAACAACACTGATCTCTGACTACTGCGCCGTCATGTTCGTTTCAAGGACGATGAGGCTCGAAGCGCCTATCTAACTGTGCCTCATCGTCATCATCGACTTGACCGCACGAGGGGGCCAGATGCTAATAATATGCCAACGTGCATATGTTTGCATATGTTCTCCATCTGGCGGCGGCAACAGGATATACTAGGCTGGCTATCCGGCCAGGCCAGCGCTTATACTACTGCCCTGTACGGCTTCACCCTCACCGGTGACCCGGCCCTACAGCACCCGACGCCCTCGCCGCACGCAGGTGTCCTGGAAACAGCCCTCAGCCTCTTTTCTTGGCACATATTCATGGAGGCTGGCACGGTCCTTGCGCCTAGGCTGAAGTGTGAATGGTCGATCGGCTCGGTAATGCACCAATTTCTAGAACGAAGGCATAGTTGGCATGCACGCCGCAGTAGCAGCAGTGTTTGATGTTTCACGCACACTCCAATCATGAACTTGGGCGGCGGGGCTTTTACATGAACCTGCATAGATTATAGTTGGAAGGTAAGAACCTCAGTGAGTGACTGCAGTACCAGTCAGCCTTGGATTGCATCCTCTGTCCGTCGACTCGAAACCATACAGTTTCCATATTCCCTCGACAGAGCTGGTTGATCCCGCGTTCTTACTTTTATTTCATGCCGTATCCTATTTCTGTCCCAGGTCAGGCATCGAGTATGTCTGGTCCAAAGCGCAGCCCCTCCTTATGGCCGTCGTTCCCAGGCATCCCAATCTACCTTGAGACTCACGATGAGAGAAACGCCCCCAAGACGTATGGCACTACACCCACAACACCTACAACGCCAGAGATTGCTCCCAATGGGAAGGCAACCTATCTTAGCCCAGCCGATGCTGTTATCCCCCAACCACCATCTCCCATCGACCCTAGCCCGACCACCACGATCCAAACATCCAGTGATCGTTCCGCTATCTGGCCTATCCCTGAACCGCCACCAGAGGTGATCCAGCCTCCAGTACGGCGTCCGCTACTTCGGTTCTTCCCTGCTGATCGACCGAGAGTGAGACTTGATAGACTGAGTGTCAACACTGCTTTCGAGAAACATCAATCGGAGAAGGCCAGCATGAAGGAGGAGACCAAGCAGGATTTTGGTCTCGGTATCCGTAACACGCCAGCTAAGCCACCCTCCATCCGTATACAACCACCACCATTCGAGAATGAAAAGAGCGAACCGAATCCAAACATTGCTCAGCGAATTGAGGAAAAGCTATGGCGCTACAGTTCTTCAGGCAACGTCTTCGAAAGATGGTTGCTTGAGATTGTTAGCTGGTTCATAAGTGCAATATGCATGGGAGCTATTATAGCTTCCCTCATTGTGCTTCAAGACAAACCGGCATCCAAATGGCCATTTGATGGCGTTGGACTTACACTCAATGCCTTTGTCTCCATCCTCTCTCGCATTGCTGGTGCTGCCCTTCTCCTACCTGTTGCCGAGGCGCTTGGCCAACTCAAGTGGATATGGTTCGTCAAAGGGGATTCCAAGAAGATGTGGGACTTTGAGATGTTTGATAATGCATCTAGAGGTCCGTGGGGGGCACTCCTACTCCTCATACATACTAAGGGAAAGACTATTGCCGCTTTGGGAGCGCTTGTCACCATATTTGCGCTGGCTCTCGATCCATTCTTCCAACAGGTTGTGGCCTTTCCTGAACGGTGGACCTTGGAGAAGGCAACAAGCTCGATTTCACGTGCGGTGCGATACGAGCCTCCGCTCAATAACGATTACCTGAACGGAGTACAATCCGTCACTTTGGACAATCCCATGGTGGCTGCCACAGATCCTTTCTGGACCGGAAATGGCACACAGCCGGTACCTTTCGGCAACGGTTCTCGTGTCGAATTTCCACTATCTTGCCCAAGCAGTAACTGCACGTGGCCGAGCTATGAGACGCTTGGTATGTGTAGCCAGTGTGTTGAGACGCCTGATCTCCTCACCTTTCGATGCATATATACCCGCGTTGATTGGATCTCCACACTCAATGAAACCGTATCTTCGTATCCGAACTCGACCGTTTGCGGGTACTTCCTGAATGCGACAAGTACTGAGCCCGTCCTCATGTCTGGATACATGGTGGAAGAGGACGGTAAGACAAAGGGTGAAGCGCTGCTGATGCGGAGTCTCCCTTTGGTGTCGAATATGATGAAGACTCCGTTGTGGGGCGTCGGTTCTATCCACTTCAAAGATGTTCGCGATCCTATTGTCGATGCTCTCATATCTAGCACTACGAACATCTCCGACGTATATGCAGATAAGCCACCACTGCTGCAAGAGTGTGTCGTGTCTTGGTGTGTGAAGACTATGCAATCGTCATACTTCATGGGTACGTACAAGGAAGAGGTTACACGCACGTACCTCAACACCTCTCAAGGATCCTTTCCATGGACAGTCACCTACTTCGAGGACGAAGATAGCTACTACACGGATTATTTGCGCAACGTGACAATTGATGCTCCTTCCACGGGCGGAAACTTCTCAGAGTACGGTTGGGGAATCAACAACGACACCATGTTACAGACGTCAGATGTATTCGGTCGAATGTTCCCATCGTTCACTTCTATTGTGAACGCATCGTCCGGTGAAGTTTTCCGCTGGCGCACTGGATCCGCAACATTGGTCAGAACCAAATTCCTCGATTACAATCCATGGCTTATACCGAACAATGTGACCCACCACCTGGAGCGGCTCTGTGACGCAATCACCAGTGTCGTCCGCTCGATGCCGAATAGTGACGAAGTGATTGGCAGAGCTTGGAACCAGGAGGTGTATGTGGATGTTCGCTGGGCTTGGTTATCCCTGCCACTTGGTCTGCTGCTATTCAGTTGTGTGTTCCTGATTGCAACAGTCATCAGGAGCGCCATGGAGAAAGACCAGATCAGCATAAGGAAAAATTCAGCTATAGCTACATTGCTGTATGGGTTTCCAGACCACTATCAGAAGCGCCTTGCAAAGTCCAACTCGAAAGGTACTCCTCGCGCCAAAGCCAAAGAGCTGAAAGTCAGACTGTCGGCTACGAGAGGCTGGAGAGCTTCGGAGCTCGGATTTTCGCCCATGACGCCGAAGGCCCCGAAGAACGTGCCACCGCCAGGGTGGATTTGAACAGTCCGTCTTTCGCCTTCGGGAGGAGGTCCGTATTACAAAGGAGATGCGAGGTATTTCTCTAGCCAGAGGGACATCGTACCGGGTAAAAAGTTGAGAATATGAATCGCTCGATAGAAATGAACTCGGTCTGCCTCCTCTTATGATCCGGTTGTTTCGGTTTGATGCGCCTCGATCTCACTTACTAGCACCACCTCCAGGTCGGCCGTTGCCACGCTCCTCAATCTCACGTTTGCTAGCACCACCTCCAGGTCGGCCATTGCCACGCGCCTCAATCTCACGCTTGCTAGCACCACCTCCAGGTCGGCCATTGCCACGCTCCTCAATCTCACGTTTGCTAGCACCACCTCCAGGTCGGCCATTGCCACGCTCCTCAATCTCACGTTTGCTAGCACCACCTCCAGGTCGGCCATTGCCACGCGCCTCAATCTCACGCTTGCTAGCACCACCTCCAGGTCGGCCATTGCCACGCGCCTCAACCTCACGCTTACTAGCACCACCTCCAGGTCGGCCGTTGCCACGCGCTTCTACATCATGCGAGACTTGATTCGGGATTGAATCAATGAGAGGATGTCGCCTGATTGAAGCTGGAAGAAGGTTGTGTAGGGGAAGCGTATTGCGCCGTTCGACTAACGCACTTTCATGGCTCAAGATCTAAGGGAAGGCGTCAGCATTATAAACTCCCAAAAACGTAATATGACGTACGGATTCTGTTGGTAGAGGGGCAGCTATGGTGGACAGGGTCAAAGCTCCGAAGAGAAAGAATGTACGTCCGTGCATTATGGCGAATACAGTCAAACTTCTCGAAATAAGACAACAAGATTGATTGAGGCTGAGGGAAAGGTATTGACGACGATATCTGCTCGGCCAAAAGGATATGAAAGAGCCTGCGAGGTTGACACAGTTCTGGATGCTCACTGCGGATGGAGTACCGAGGACATGGGAAGCATTGATTCATTTATCCATCGACAGGCAAGCATGACAACGGCCGGCGTCCAGACATCGCACGACAGCGTCATTTCCACCATCAATCCACGGCGCTTCAGACCGCGGTGGTCCATCACTTCGATAACCGCCTTGGAAGCCACCGATGCGACGGCACTTGCATGGAGTGGAGGAAAGAAATATTGAGTTGTGCGAAGCTTGTGCAATCATTGGAAGGACTGTAGAATGGCATAAATGTTGGGGTACCGATGCGGTGGCCTGAAACGCGACAACCGACGCGAGCGGAACGCAAGGCGTTAGGGCGGGCCTCGTGGAGGTCCAGGACCGCGTCGCAATGGATGGAAAAGCATCCAGGCTTTTCGTCACACGGAGTTGTCACAATGCAAGCGCTGGAAGGGCTTTCAGCAAGGCAATTTTGTCGTTGACAATTGATGTGAGTATAATTCTCCACCTGTGAGTTCTGTAGTCCTTCACAACTGCCAGAACGAATTCTAACCAATCGAACAGAAAAGGAGCGGCATAATGAGGCTTGGCGGTTTAGGCTGCATCCCTGGAGCTCAAGCGATTGGCTCTGCGTGGGCGACCGGCTACGCCAATCAGCCGTTCCCGCAACCCGAATCACAGACCCCCCAACACGTGATTTTGACTGGCGTTACGCGTCGTAAACTCCTAGACTTTGGCAAATGTTCATGTAGACTAATGATGAAAGCCACTGCGGACTGGCCATTGTTGCTGAGGTTGTCGCACTTTCCGTTTCCGTGATCACAAAGCAGGGGACTGCAGCCATGATCTAGACGACTCCACGTGATTGGCAGGCGAGCGGCATATGAACATCGCATTCCAACTCCACATCACTGTGATAAAACGGGAAGAGGGATTGAAGTCTGCTTCGATGCATTCCGGATCATGCACAGCACTCACGATTGCGACTTGGACCATCTCATCAAAACATACGATATCTCGTGCAGCAACCCTCATGCTCAGGTACCTTCGCCGGGAAAGTTACCTTAGGCCAATAGAAAAGACCCTCTAAGCGCGGAGGACGGGCACTGACGAGATTCGCTTCATCGTTACGGCGTTCGAGCAGCATCCACTAACTGCACGTCAACCTTATTGAAACGACCGCTTCAGCATCGTCACTCTGAATCCTTGGGTGTAGAGAGTCTGATGACGCTACGCATACTGAACTCTTGACAACCTCGCGCGAAGCTTCACATATGAACGCGAGACAACACGTCCATCAACAGCCGAACGGCCGACAAGAGGACGAGGATCAACTCGGATATGCGAACGCAATTGCATTCTAGAGAACCATCTGCATGTCTAGTGCGCTATGACGCAGATGCGTCTCATGCTTTCTTCGCTCCCAGCCTTATGACAGGACAGTACCTCGTTGCACGTGGCAGACACTTTCCGGACCTGCGCGGGCGATGAGCCATCCACACAGGTAAAGCATATCTATGGAAAGGCGGATATTTGGATAAGGGATAATCGCAAATAATATCAAAATCACGGAGCAACAAAGCGGATGAGGGTGGCGCAATCAGTTGAAGTTGAGCAGACAGTGCACTGGAACAAACATCCAGACATCGTCATAACCAAGAAGCACATGTATCCTCGCATTATCATCATTACCAAGGCTTTAAGAGGTCGACATAATTGCAACTGCTAGCCCACGTGTTTGAAATTGTGCCAGGCGTGGTGTTGGTGTGCTGGTGGTACATGGGTTGCGCGTTGGGTCCGTATGCAGGCACAACCCAGCGGAACAGCTTAGGTTGACTCAAGGCATACCCGCCCAGCTCCCATCTCTCTATCTACCAAATCGTTACTGCTTCATCCGCCATCAAGAATCAAGTGAACCTGGCGCTTACAGTCATCGGCATGCTCAGGTCTCATCTGCGTGGCCCGGACACGGCAGGTTACCGCCAGATGAGCTCTGACCAGTGTTGGTGGCACGGCGCTTATTTCATTGGACTGCACGCGCGTTCGCGTGCCAACGACAGGATCGCAATATGACAACATGAGAGCGCTTATACTCTGCTCGCAACAGGTCGATGCCCTGACAGAGCGGTAAGAACTTACACTCCCGTGTTCTGATCGAGCTTATCTGCCACGATTATGCAGCCGCACATCCTGACATGACTATCCAGAACACGTCCCATTAAGCTTAGCCAACCGCTACCCATAGCCTCGCTGCACATAGCCTGCTTCGATATAAGCGGTCGACATTGTAGATCAATCACTATGGTTTTCATATACGCAGTCACAACGTCGCCCCCAAGGCTACCTGTGAGAACAGATGCGAAAAAGCTTCAACGCATTCGTCCGACATGGAATGCACATGCTCACAACATCATGCTATACCTAATCACTTGGTTACCAACAGCACCAGCCCACCACCTTCATACCGAACTTCTGCCAATGCTAGAAAGTCACTGGACATAACACAACGTCTGGAACGAAAGCTCGCGCGATACAATGCGTCGCAGAGCGCCCTCAAGCGCTGGCTGTTTGAGATTGTCAGTGTAGCCACAAGCGCAATTTGTATGGGTATGTAGATGTTGTATTAGAATCGATTGTGTTCCTTCGCTGATACTATACAGCTGTTATCATTGTAATTCTGGTTTCATTAAAAGATCAGCCTCTCAACAAATGGCCGCTTGGATTGACCATTATCACCGTCCTCTCCAAGATAGCATCAGCAGCGCTCATTCTGCCCATTTCTGAAGCGATCGGTCAACTTAAGTGGTCTTGGTTTCATGGAAAGGAATCCAAGGATGCATTCGATTTTGAAATTTTTGATAAAGCATCGCGTGGTGCGTGGGGCTCCGTGCTACTTTTGATACGTACGAAGGGGAAATCGCTTGCTGCTCTCGGAGCTCTGCTGACCGTGATGCTCCTCGCAATCGACACCTTCTTTCAGCAGGTCACCGATCTGCCAGAACGATGGACGCAGAAAGGCGAGGGCCTGCTCGCACGGGTTGTGCGATACGACCCAGAAGTTGTCTATGCGTGGCAGAGTAGCATGGGCGACGTCCCCATGGCGCAACCAAACCAGGACTTAATGAGTGCGCTGACACCTCTCTTCTATGACCAAAACGGCACTCAGCATTCGACAAATCGCAATGGCAGTGAAGCAGATTTTCCTGTGTCCTGTCCAACAAGCATGTGCAAATGGGAGCCGTACCAGACCTTAGGGGTTTGCAGCGCTTGTACCGACATCTCAAATCTCTTGACATATGCATGTTTACCCATGAGGATGGACTGGATCCGGAATTCGACCGGGCCTTCGACAGAGCATACCTATCCAAACGGTTAGTCCGCTCCACTTCTTCCAACCGCTAACTTGGTGGTACGAGGCCTTTCACCCTCAAGATGCGCATTATACACGGTCTCCCCGTCCTGTATATCAAGTAACTAACTTCGAATCCTAGGAACCGCCTGTGGATACTTTCTGAATGCTACAAGTACCATGCCAGTCCTCATGTCTGGATACAGAGTTGAAAATGGTAGCAGCTCCCCGTACGGCGAAACGCTTTTGATGCGTACACTTCCACTGGTAACCAACCCTAGCCGAAGTACCCTGTACGATGGTTCGATCAACTACAAAGACCTCAACCATCCTATTCTTGATGCACTTATCGTCAGTTCCGCTGATGGTTCAGCGGCAAGTGTGTACCGAAAAGAATTTCCAATTGCGCAAGAATGCATGTTGACGTGGTGCACTAAGACGATACATTCATCGTATTCTTGGGGTGTCTATGACGAGACTGTAGAGAGTTCATTTCGCAACACCACCAAGGCGCCGTGGCCGTGGGACACAGTTTTTCGCCCAGAGAAAGGCGGCACCGACTTCAACTATTTTAATAACATAAGCATATATCCTCCATCCCACAGTCGAGATGGACCTGGCTTCGGCGTTTCGAACGATACAAACCTGGATACTATCCTCATATTCGACGCAGTCTTCCCCTCCGTCATCACTGTCTCCGATCCAGCAGCGAAGCCATATTTGAAGTATCGCACGAGCTTCCTCGATCGTGTCATGTGGCGCGCTTTCCACTTCAATCCTTGGCTAGCACCGAACAATGTCACTCACCACATGGAAAGGATAGCAACGGCTGTAACGAACGTGGCTCGATCGGATCCAGGAAGCAATGAGCTGATTGCTGGCAAGGCTTTCGCTCCAGAAACTTATGTCAAGGTCAATTGGGGATGGCTCGCATTTCCATTGGCTATGCTTGCACTCTGTTTAATGTTCTTGGTAGCCACCATGATCAAAACGTCGAAGGGGTCCAACGAAGAGCTTGGCACATGGAAAACCTCTGCTATGCCAACATTGATATACAGCTTGCCAGAACATCTACGGCAAGGCTTGACTGATGCCTCAACTTGGGGCAGCACAAACACACAAGGCCCGCGGAATGTCAAAATCAAATTAATGCCAGATAAGGGTTGGAGAGTGTCTGGGCAGATGTGCACCTCTCCCACCCTCCACAGAAGAGGTAGCCCGCGGGCACCATCGGGTTGGATCTGAAAAGGACAGACTTGCTAATATACACGTCAATAGAACAGAATCATCAAATATGTGGTGTTGTTGCTGTGACTACGAAGATTGACCGTTCTGTCTAGCTCTGTATTCGGTTAGCGTGCTGACCATCACTACAGAGTTTTGGCCGTGCCCTTGTGCCCTCCTAACAGTTCACTCCACCAATCTCAAAACCACCTGCAAACCCACTGACAGATTCTCCCTCTCGCTTCTCATGTCGTATTTTATGACTCTCACTTTGATTCTTAGCCGAATCGGGCTGCGACCAAGGTGTGATGTCAGCAGCCGCCCACCTGCTGTGCCGCAGCGCTAAATCGTTGGTGAACTGGTGCGCATTTTCTAGGCGCCCTCGGGCAATGGACCGACAGTACCGCCAAAATCTCATCCTAGAGTTCTGCCAATCCATAGCCGCTGGCAGGGGTCCGCCAAAAAAGCGCCGATTACTGGAGTGCAGGCGGGGCTCGTATACTGCAGTCGTAGATGCCGTCAATATCACGGGTTTTGTCGCACCGTCACTCTTGTGAGTGGCTATGCCCTAGGGTGATCTGTGTCTACTATAATGCTATCTACGCCGTTTTATTGTTCTCGTTCGACGTTCTCTCGCCATTACTTTCATCCATCCTCAGATGCTCCCGATTCACAATGCCCACGCCCGGCCACAAGCGAAAGTATATCGACAAAAGTCTAGGAATTATCCAACACAATCAAATACAACAGGCGATCGATCCAATATCTACCAAACCTCTGACGGCGTCCTGGTTGAAAAGCGCTCGCTGGATCTCACACAGAGGCTCGAAAGAAAGCTAGTCGAGTACAATGCCTCCGAGAACACGTTCAAAAAATGGCTATTCGAGATTTCTAGCTGGTGTCTCAGCCTAGTGTGCATGGTTGCAATTGCCGGCGTGTATGCATATTTGAACGGCAAGCCATTGGCTACGTCAAAGTCGGGGGTCCTCTTACCCTGGCGAACGTGCTCGGAAAGCTCGCATCTGCAGCCCTCATCGTACCCTGCACGGAAGCACTCGGACAGTTGAAGTGGAATTGGTTCCACAAGTCCAATGCCATGTGGGACTTTGAGATTTTCGACAAGGCCACCAGGGGCCCCTGGGGTGCATTCATGTTACTCTATCGAACGAAAGGGCGCTCGTTGGCTGCCCTTGGTGCAATTCTGATCGTGTTGCTTCTCGCAATCGATACGTTTTTTCAACAAGTTGTTACTATGCCAACTCGTTGGATGCTCGAAAGTAAAGCGAGCATGCTTCCCTTGACGATCCAGTACGAGCCTAGCCTCCCGATGGTCTTTATAGAAGGTGTACAGATAATGGCGGACGATAAAGATATCTTCCACATGCTAGAGAAGTTTGCTTATGGGAATGGTACAGAACCTATTCCATTCGGTAATGGCACCCGACCCGAAATCCCCGTTGTAAGTTCACCACTTTGCAGATAAAATGCCATCAAAACCTACAATTGCTGTCACACTATACTGCTCGTAGGCTAACTCATCCTATCTGTAGTCCTGCCCAACGAGCAATTGTACGTGGCCGCCGTATGATACACTTGGCATGTGTAGTCGGTGTCAAGATATCTCAAGCTATCTGACATTTGCCTGCATCGAGAGCAGAGTCGACTGGACTTCAGACTTGAAAGGTGGTTTTGGCAACGAAGCAAGCTTCTCCAATGCAACCACATGTGGCTACTTTCTCAATGCCACAAGCGGAAGCCCGGTCCTGATGTCTGGATATGTTGCCGATCCAATGTCGGCTACGAATGGGGAGGCTTTGATGGTCCGCATCCTGCCTCTGACCGACCCACTACTGAAGGAACCGTTATATGGCAATGGCTCTATCCACTTCAAGCAATACCGCAATACCCTCACAGACGTATTGATCGTCTCGGCTTCCGATGGGACGGCGGCAAGTGTATATCGCAACGCGACTCCCATCGCGCAGGAATGTATGATGTCATGGTGCGTTCAAAGGATGCAATCAAGCTATCATTCAGGCGAGTATGAAGATAAGATTCTTGATACTTACATTAACACCACTGCTGGTCCTTGGCCATGGGTAGCTACCATCTTTGGTGACGAGGAAGGAAACGGAACAGATGTTTCTTTCCTCCAGGAAATTGAAGTCAACGTAAGCCCAGTCCATGATCAAACCCTATCCACGGTATTTGGAACCCGTAATCGGACACATTCTGCGATTGTTGCAGGCTTTTCAGACATCTTCCCGTCATCTTACACGGCTGTCAATGGTACCGCGCCACCGCTTCTTCGCTACAAAACATGGAGCAGTAACTTTGCCTGGAACCGCCAGCTTGATTTCAATCCGTGGCTTGCGCCAAACAATGTTTCACGCCACATGGATCGCTGGGCATCAGCGATGACGAATGTTATCCGGTCTGCTCCCAGTAAAAGGATGCTGGAAGGTAGCTCCTTCAGCAGGGAGACCTTCATATCAGTTGAGTGGGCCTGGCTAAGCTTTCCAATGGCTCTATTACTGTTCAGCTTGGTGTTCTTGATCTCAACATTAGTCAAAACATCACAGGATGGAGAAATTGGGACATGGAAAACCTCTGCAATGCCGACGTTGATCTACGGTCTGCCTCACGACATTCAGAAACAATTCGTCACGTCACAATCATCTCGGGACACGTTTCGAAAGGGGTCCGACAACGTCAATATCAAACTCTTACCAGACCGCGGCTGGAGAGTATCGAGGCGAATATGTGTTTCCCCAACTCTAAATGCACACACCCAGTTTGGTGGGCAAACCTGATGAATGTAGAAAGGTTTGCCGGCTACTTCTCTGTGCTCGCCCGTCACACAAATTGAATATTCAACCACGTATCTTCCCATCGCCAGCGATTATGTGTACTCTTTTGCGCCCTCAGAAAGTACTTGACGCTCACCAACCTTGATGTTGAGCTTGCATGGTGCACTAGAGACCGCAAATCAAGCGGTTCGGCTGAAAAGGCCGCAACATTTAAACCATGACAGTTGCCCACTCGGAACACATCGAGCACATAATATACATAAGAAAAATGTCGTATGATGTTCGGCACAGGAGATAGGAGCTGCACGAAATCGTGTCTTGCCGGGGGAGGGCAACTGTGCCGCAGCGCTAAGAGCAAAGCCTCGATGTTGGCGAGAACGTCCAGACGTCGCTTGAGCTTGGCACAAGCGGTCTTGTTGATCCTTCCATCCACGCATGAAGCCGGGCGCTTACGCTTCATCGGTGTAGGGATGTTCAATGTTCGTCCAATAGCTCATTACTACGCCTAACCTTTGCTGCTTCTGGCGCTAACATTATCCGCAGCCGTGCTCTTACTGTAGATTGCATCAGCGTGCGTGCATACAACTTACATAGAGTCGCTGTTGCCTCGTCTCTTCTACGGTATTGAATTCTACGGCCCCTTGCGACTGTCATGCCAGCAACCACATCCAGCCATATTTTTCTTTCCCGATGACGACTTTCAGCATCCAGAGATTTAGTACTTACGATACCGGGTTTTCAATGCAGTAATAACAAGAACAACGCCCATTTCTGCGAACATGTATCCAAACGCTCGCCCTCCACCATATGAGCTACCGGGCGCAGGACACGAATTACCACATTTCACCTCTCAGCAATTTCAAACAGATACTGCCGATGCTTATGTAGACCCTACGGCTACTACCGCTGGGAGTCTAGCTACCCATGACAGAAAATTAGACTTCCCACAACGAATCGAACGGAAGTTGGCTGAATACAATGCTTCTCAGAACGTTTTCAAGAGATGGCTCTTCGAGATAGGCAGCTGGCTTATCAGCGCAATCTGTATGGGCGCTGTTATTGGCATATACATCTGGCTCAAAGATAAGCCCATGTCACAGGTTGGTCAACTCCTTACATATGCCAATATACTTGGCAAGGTTGCGTCCGCGGCATTGATTGTGTCAACTTCTGAGGCACTGGGTCAATTGAAATGGAACTGGTTCCACGAGTCAAAGGCGATGTGGGATTTTGAGATTTTCGACAAAGCATCAAGGTAAATACGATTGCCAACAAAGCTTGACAGTCTCACACTGATACCTATCTTGAAGGGGCCCTTGGGGTGCTGTCATGCTTCTGTTCCGTACCAGAGGGCGCTCCCTTGCTGCATTAGGTGCCTTGCTCATCGTTTTGTTATTGGCTATCGACACCTTTTTCCAACAAGTCGTCGATCTGCCAGATCGATGGAGATTGGAAGCTGAGAGCGCCATTCCACGTGTTGTTCAATACAAACCAGAGTATTTGAAGGAATACTTCCAAGGTTGGGAATCGCAACAGCACGATGCGCTCATGTATCCTAATGTTCGACCGCTATTCTATGGCAACGGAACGCAAACCGTGCGTGTCGATAATGGAACGCGCTCGGATTTTCCACTCATATGCCCAACCGGGTTATGCACTTGGCCTGCTTATGAGACCCTGGGAGTCTGTAGCGAATGCGTAGATGCTTCGGACTTGCTGGAGTTCAAATGCCTCTACACAAAGATCGATTGGACTTCAACTCATATCGGTCTCGTCACTCCCGAGGGAACCCGAAACGGAACAGTGTGCGGTTATTTCTTTGATGGCGGGGACAATGGTCTCTCACTCATGTCCGGCTACATCGTTAACGCAACCAACGGATCGGCAGAATTAGGTGAAACCCTTCTCACTCGAACATTATCCTTTACGGGGATGGAATCAAGGAAGCCTATTCTGGATGGGTCGGTAAAGTTCAAACATGTTCGAAATCCCGTGGTAGATGCGTTAATCGTGTCTTCTGTCGATTCAGAGAGTGTATACCAGCATAAGATGCCAGTGGCACAAGAATGTGTTCTTTCCTGGTGCGTCAAAGCCATAGAGTCATCTTACGATTCTGGGAACTACAACGAGGTGGTCAAGCACACGTACCGGAATGAGACCAGTGGTTCCTTCCCCTGGACCAGTTTCTTGATCGAACCAGATGAGGGCGGCGGCTGGTGGGTCGAGTACAACCAAAACGTCACCATCAACCGAGCTGTCGCTGATGCTGATGCTGATGCTTCTCAACGGATCATCTCGAACGACACGTACATGGTCGACAACGTGACCGTCTCCAACGTTCTCCAATTTATAGAGTGGATTTTCCCGATGTACTACACGGACAACAATCCTTCTGGAAAACGCATGCTAAGATACAAGGACTACTCTATTGGCGCTGCGTTTCGAGAGTTGCCATTCAATCCATGGCAAACGCCCAATAACGTCACCCATCATCTGGAACGGATAGCAACCACGATGACGAACTCAATGAGATCAGCACCAAGCGTCGAGTGGCTAAAAGGTGCAGCTATGAGTAGGGAGACGTATGTGTCGATTCGCTGGGTCTGGCTCACATTTCCGCTGCTTCTTCTAGTGCTGAGCTTGGTATTTTTGGTTTCGACCATCGTTAAGACTTCTAGAGACGGCGCAACTGGAGTATGGAAGACGTCAGCCATGCCGACGCTCATCTATAGCCTTCCCAAGGAGACACAGGGCCAGTTTGCATCTGCCACAACATGGAGTAGCGGGAAGGGCGCACCTAGAAAGACTCGCATCAAGCTGCTGCCGAACATGGGCTGGCGCGTCTCCGGTCAAAGTCACTTGAGCCGCTCACCGAGGCTGCCATCAGGAGCGCGCGTGCCACAAGGTTGGGTTTGAAGTTAGGATTAAGAAATTTGATTCGGTCAATGTACATGGTATTATGTTTATGCCTCATTCTCAATAGTAGGAACCAGCCTCAGCAGGTCATTACAGTCGATCCGACGTCTCAAACGGTCCCATCTCTACCTCGACTTACCGGCAACTCCTGCCCTTGTGCTACTAATTTCCCATTTCACTTTGACTTTCCAACTCTCTTAGCCTGAGTTGCCTTGTTTCTACGCCTTTCTCATCTTCCGACTTGGACTCTCGCTCTCCAACCCCCTCAACACTGATCCACTATAAAGAGCCGCAAGGAGAGGCAGTACCAACAGCATCAAAAACAGATCCAGCCCCAGCACGTAGCCCTATTCCTTTGGCAGTGCATTCTTTCCGGGATTCACTCCAGCCAAATTTTCCCTCAGCCGAGAGAACCTCTGGATTATGCCGAAATACCAAGACCCGTACAGCAGATACCTCACGCACTTCCACTCCTCCCAAACCTCCCATTTTCTCACCTCATGTTGCGTCTGCAGCCCTATTAACGCCAATTCGGAACTTTCCAATCAGTACAACACACAGCACATCAGAAGAATTGCTGAAGCCTCAACCTGCACATATACGCCGTCTGCACTCCAAAATCATACGGATCCAACAGCTTCCCTACCACTCCTTGCATGATACAAACAGACACATCCAACCAGACGTACCATGTCCGCAGACTTACTCCTTCGACACCCGAAACCGTTTTTTAGTCGGGATATAAAATAGCCACAAGTCGTCCAGCAACCATGAATCCAACTGCTTGACCCACAGCGGTGCAAGCAAGAAGAATAATTGGTTCTTGAGCAACATTTGCTGGAAGACGGAGTTTGCGTGACGTGACTGCGATATGACAATGGGGCTCAAAGTGCGCTCGCACGATGTTGGCGGTAACGCGACAGAGCTGTTCCAGAGAACTGGTATAAGTCGTATAAGTGGCGGTGGATGTGTGTGTAGTTGGAGCTAATGCAGAATTTGTCAAAGTAGCGGCTTGGACGATAGATATATAGCACATGGATAAGGTGGGTGAAGTATGGACGCCAAAATGCTGATACGATGAGAAGGGGAATGGTTGACAGTCATGTCATTATATCTTGTAGAATTTTGCTTCTTGGTTGTTATCCTGCTAACTTGGCATTTCAGCCTACTGCTCCGGTGCGTGCCTCCCAAGCCGCAACGTTGCAAATATATAGCGTGCCCATCAAGAAGCAGTTGCGATCCCTGTCATTTGCAAGTATTTAGACCCAGCGCAAGACTGATCCCCAGTGTCGAAGAACTGGTTGGCCAGATCTCTTCATCGGGCTCAGGGGCTTTCTGCTTTGGGGTGGCTGAAGTTGTGGCATGTGGCGAGGCTGTGCTCTAAGTTTGTTGATGATGATTGAGAGCCAGCTCGCTGGGCGCATTCGAAACACACTTGCTCTCGGCCGAGAAACTGTAAATTTGCGCGCTCCATTCTCCTTACTAATTCTTCCTAGCTTGCTGTTCCCTCTCCGGAGACGCTTGTGACATCCGCGGAATCAGCGTCAGACGATGCAGCAACAATACAAATCGTTGCTTGGCTATTTTCGGTTCAACTTCTTCCGACTGTGACAACCACCTCGTAGGCACCCGTCGTTGCGACTGGGTGAGATGCGCCAACAGTCTCGCCGTGAGCCTGTAGCCTGACCGGAGAGGCTCATGTTTTCAGACAGATGCGCATATGAAATGCTTCGGTGCTTGAGAATGTGATCAGAAAACTAGTCACTATGATGTGCTCTTGTTTAGAACATTCTTTGCCGTTTGATATCGACGTCTTCACACCATCCTGCCGTTGAAAAGGCTCGCGTCGCTATCATTCGCTCTCGAATTCTCGTTACAGTAGACAGCATGCGCTGGCCGCGCGAGCGTCGTACTGCCACTGTTCCAGCTGTCATGACTGGGCTTCCTCGCCTGCGAGGTCATGGTGGTTTCGCTTTGGACATGGATTTGTGGCACCGCCGGCGGCCGGTCATTCGAAAAGGGACTGAGATGCTTCGATTTCGGTACGCTTGACTGTGAAGACGAGATGCTGGTATGGACTGGCCTGTGGAAGGGGTCTTCAAGAGCGCTGCATTCGATGAAGTCCTCTCCTCTAGTCATAGAACGCGACCGCTTGTGACCGCTATCAGTGTTGCGCGACGGCGTGATCGACCCGCGATGGACGCCATTGCCTGCAGAACTAAACTTCCGCGCGACGATATCATCAAGAACGCTCTTGAAGTCGTCGAGGAAGATGGTATCGGATGCGCACTTGAATACAAGGGCGAACCTCCAATATGGGTTGATGCCGCTGCTCGCTGTGACCTTGGCTGCACTGACAGCTACGTCCGTGAGCAAGAAGGCGATCGAGAATGCCATGCAGAGCAACATGACTCCGAACCTAGTGTTGATTCTGATCAATGCGAACAATTTGAAGCCGTACGTCTTCTTGATTGCATCAATCAGCTTCCATGTTGTGAAGATCCACCACGGGTCACGAAGCAATGCTTCCCACGGCCGCATACGAACGTTGGCATCGGAGCCGAGGCCGTTGAAGTACGAAAAATTACTCCAAGCTTCAGCCTGCAATAGAAGAGATAGTCAGTATATATCTCACTCTTGATGTGTGATCAACCACTCACCACCCAAAAGGGCTGCACGCAGAGCAGAGAGATGATGAAGGCGCGCGAGCCCCACAGGGGCAAGAAAGGTCGGATCTTCAGCCACGAGACGACATTGTGGAGGAAGTACGATATGAAGAGGAGGGTCGCGGTGGCAGACAGATACCAGCCATAAACTGGGTCTTCGACGAAGATGAACGTTCCATGCCAGATTGCGAGGACAAGCTTTCATTGATTAGTGACAGTGAGATCGATAATGCTCGCCCGACATACCTCAAGCAGAATGAGCTTGTGAAGCCATATACCGGAACGATAGTTGCAAAAAACAATCAGAATCAGAATGATCAGGCTGCCAACGTTGTAGCCTTGCGCCCAAGCCTCGAGATATCCTCCCTCAACAGTCAGGCTGTCTCTTGTTGGCGGCGAGGTTCGTGTTGTCGCGGGTTCCGGGAAGCGTTTCGCAAGCGTCAGCAAATTGTTGCCGATGGTTGGTGCCATGTCTCCATAGCACATGCCACAGGCATCCGGGAGGTGTCAGACCGAATGCGACCGAGGTCCTTCTTTCGCAGCGGTCAAGTAGCAGTGCTCTTCAGCACGTCTCGATGGCGTCGTTGCTTGTGATGTCTGGCGGTGCGAAATGTCGAAACAGACCGGAAATTATGGGGCCGTAGGCATTACATACTACACTGACGTGCCACAGCGGGTGGGCTGTCTTGGGGCATCCCTACCTATGTTTAGATGACCAAATCAAGCTCCGCCCAGTGGCTCGGGAGAGCGGTCGGGGAAAGCGAGGCTGTCACCGTATGCTGACCGCAGTGAAGATCTTCTACTGTCCAACGAGAACACCAAAGGACGTGGAACAAAGCTGCGGGAAGTCCGCTGCCTATGAGAGTCCGAACAGTAGTGGTCGTCACACGTCAGTGGTGGCTGCAATGCTCGACATATCGAGTGCGCAATCGAGCAAATGGCAGGAGGCGCGCGGCGGCTTCGACGGGTTGTTGATCGGCAGACGCAAGGTATCCTGTCCTAACCAGTTTGAAGAAGAAGTGGTCTGACTCGTCGCAACACGTCCGACGCGGTCCTCAGTTCCATTCAATGCTCGTTTTGCCAGAAGGACCGAGTTGGAGGTCGCATTTGCATGCGTAGCGGTGAGTTTGTTTGCCCGCATTCATCTCGCGAAATGAGACCGAGGCAGGAAGTTAGCAGTCAGCGCTGTGCGACCCTCCAAAAACGCCTTGTCGAAGGTATGATGTAAGCCATGACCTCGCTCGCAACACACATCCGGCGAGTTTGCGACGGGTGGCTGACTCCAGTTGCAACGTCAGTAAGACGGGGAAAGTCTGGGGTCGATCAATGTCGGGTGTTGTTTCCTTCCCCGCATGTCGACCAGTCGCGAGCTCTTGCCGCATTGAGCGTGTCATCGTGGGGAAAACAACAGCGACAGAGTCGATCGAAGTGCAAAGGAATCTTAACTATCGGGACACATACATATTATATTGGGGGGAGCGCAATTCCACGTCTAAGCAGCTTTGCAGTCGCGAGACGTCGCCGAAAATCGCACTCGAACCCATAGTGAGCCCACTCACTTCTGATACACATTCACTACCTTGCGCAAACTTGCCTATTCCGGCAACTATGATTATACTGTCGATTGTAGTGCATGTGAATCGAACCATGCGCCGTGTCGCGTAATTCTGTTGAGCCGAGACGTTCGAGTATGCCCTCACCTGCCTTTCACTTCAACCTACGTGATTGGGCAATCATGACATGCCATAAATCGCTGCAGCTGTATAGCTCGGCCTGGAAGACTCCGTGTTGGTTTTCACTTGCTTTTCAGCTATGCCGTGATGCTGAGTTCCTAGGCTCGAGTACTTCGTTCCAAGTTACATGCCTACCAAGACGTATCCACACAGGCCATGCACCAGCAGCTTTTTGAATCTTCTTTCATTCTCATAGGGGTGGAAACTATTGACTCTCCAACACTTTCTTCGCGCCATCGCTTATCCTCTTTATTTCTGTATGCCCCTTCTTAACCACCTCTTCCATGCGCTTCTTCGCCTTCTGCAAATCGTCTGGCAGCACTTCTCTATTCAGCTCAAACTTCCTCAGCCTCTTGTTATGCTCCTGCCGCGCGACCTGTATCGACTTGTCCGCCTTCTCTGACGCCTTGATGGCAGATTCGACAGCAGCGCGGCGCGATTCGCCTGTTGGTGGCGGCAGCGGGACTTGAATCGTGAGAGGATTGTTCGCGTCGGGCGCAAGTGGTGTGAGAGAGTGTTCAGAGGCGGCGATGGCGGAGGTTATGTGTTTGATGTGCTGTGCGATGTAAGCTTGTGCTATGGAACATGAAGGCAGGTGATCGTACGGCTTCTTCTCCGCAGATGACGTTCAGCATCCTTCCCCTAGGAACGACCTGCGCAATATCACCAAGCTTCACCGTCTCTTTACCGTGCCCCGCCGTGCCCAACTGCACCTTCAGGTTCTCTACAATTTCTGGATTAAGCTTGCCGCCACCCCGTAATTGACTCAAGTCATGAGAGAGCTTCTCAATGGCCTGGAGTATTTGCGCTTCCAGTCCTGAGACATCGTACGCTTCGTCCGTCGGTGTTGGCTGACCCGGGTTGGTCACTGGTGGTGATGAATCTGTGCGCGCATGCGATTTGTTTGCCTTGCCGGCCTTTTTGTGTAGCGGGGAGCTTAATGAAAAGCTTCGAGTCGCTTGAAAGAGACATTGAGGCGCCGTAGCACGGCTGCGAGTTCTATGGATTGTCGTGTGAGCGGACCGTCGATAGCTGCTCACTCACGCTGCAAGCTTACAGATTCGCCAATGGCAGCTCAAGCGGTCTTGTACTAGGCGAAAGAGCATTCTTGGAGCGCAAACGCAGCGCAGCACGCGATAATGCTGTTCGGGACATTGTGAATGGTGCTGTAGTGGTAGTGCAATGATCTCTCGTGCTGGGAGCTTCACGAGCACGCGCACAAGCCACTTTGGAACACGCGACAAGCGAGGACGTCATTGCCCCATATTCTAGACCACCAAATGTGTATACTCTAGTTCCATCATATTAAACTCCCAAATCCAGCCTCTGAGCTACAAGATAGTGGGGAAATCCGCGGAAGAAGTGTAGTGTTGGGTATCATTTCCTTAAACATCGGACTCAACCACCTGCGCCCCCACCTCCTTCACCACCTTGAAGCAGAAAGTCTAAAAGCGTATGTCGCTTCTCCTTCTCAGTGATGATCATGCACGTTGCTGTAGCAACAATCACCTGATAAAGAGTGCTTCTCTTCATTGTCAGGAGCTTCGAATGCTCGCTATCCTCTGTCGATGCCTGGTCCTCCTGCGCCTGATCGTCGAACGGATCCTGTAGAAGCATCGAAGGTGCGTATTCCTCCACGAGTCGCAGTATTGCAGTATCGAATAGGTCTAGAGTTCCGTTCTTGCTGCAAGCAACCGAGCAGGTGTATTTCCCGAGGCAGACTTCAGGGTGATCCTCTCTCTTCTCATCGCCGACCGATGGTATCTGGGCGACCAATTTGAGATGGTTGAAGCGCAAAAGGCCGCCACATCGTCTCGTTTCCTTGACTGTTCCCGTACCTTTCCAGAAGAAGTCGATACCGGCATATTGGAAGTGGTAGCGTCTTGTCTGTCGCGACAATGGACTCGTCCACTTCAGATACACAACTTCGTCTGCTCTCTCGGGCTTCGTATCGTCGTGGTCTAGCACATCAGGGTCAGGGCCTTCGCCAGCATTGCGATTGTTCTTCACCGAGTGAACATAATCCTTGCCGTTCTCGCCCCATAGCCGCCAGGTCCTAACCTTATAACCCTTCAGTTTGCGATCATCAGCTTTGAGGGCCTTCTTATCACCACCGTTATGTCTCCAAGCCACTACCCCTCGCGGATCTATGACTCCTGGCTTAGCAATCGAAGGGCCCAGCTGCAACTTGTACTCCTTCCAGAAACAGCCTTCATGAATAAGGACGGCTGGCTTAGAACCGTGTTTCGAGTTGCCGGCATACAACACGCGAGGAGGAATATGGAAAGCAAGATATGGCCTGTGTAAGAAGAAGGCATTGTCGTCTGGATCTACCAAGGGTATGCCCAAGGCTTTGCGCTCTTTCTTCTCCTTTCTTTTCGCTTTCTGCTCCTTTGGCTTGGGACCAGACCAGCGCTCTTTCGCCGGATCTACAATGGGCGAAAGGCACTTATGGACCTCGTGCTTGGAGTAGATGTGGAAGATTGACCGTGGGCCTGAACCAGGCGGCACATCATCATCTTCTTCTGTTGGTAGCCGAACCAGATTCAGGTCGTTAGATCTGGCGGTTCCTGTGACAGTTGCAGAGGTCTATATGGTTAGCTACTGGATCGCAAATCGACATGTGCTGACGTACTCTGGGCTCAGCCTCAGCCTCGGCAGCGACTAAAGCGTGCTCTGGATGCTTAGCGGCCATCACGGTATCCAGATATTACATCGGCCCGTTCCGTTAGCTGCACTCCACAATATCAGAGGGTTTGAAGCAACTTTGTCGTCCAGATTTCCTTTGAGTTGTCCTGGCCGCATGCTTCATGAGCATTTTGAGGGGCCTTTGCCAAGACCGCACAGCCTCCACAAACCACCATCGCTTTCGTCGTGTTAATCTTGCAGATCATCGCGGTCCGTAGATTTTCCGTTATATACGAGAACCCAGAGCCATGTGGTGCCTTCATTGGCTGCAAACTGCCTAGAGACTAGGACTTGATCACGCGATCTGTTGTGAAGTACGAGGCAGACTTCGCAAGACCTAGCAACGAAAGACAGCAGCCGCCCTCTCATAGAACTTGGAAAGTAGAAACTAAGAACCTGGTGCGTAGCACAAGATGAACGCTTGCAGTGTTTGCACAACACCTCCAGAGACTGGTGGAACTATTTCGTGCAGTAAGGGTCTTCAAGCCCGACTATTGCCTATACAATGAAATACACTTCATGGCCTCAATGAGTTAGTACGACCAAAATTACAAACTTATTGCTAGACTTCCACGCTCGCAAGAGACAGCCATTGATGCGTAGTGTGAGGACGGGCTAGGACGGAATCTTATAGGAAAAGGGCCCAGTCGAAGCGATGATTGATGTTGCTGCGGTCACAATCCCATAAAGTCCAAAGGAGGCGATATAAGGCGAGGTCCGTCTCGAGGTCTTGGTCTAAGCCTTGTGTATCGGCTTTGTATGTTCAAGTTGCACAGTCTCGCTGAATGCTGCAGGGATTGGCACCAAGGATGTGACACAACAGAGTGGCTGGCTGAAGCATCAATGTCACTTACGCCTGGCGTATTGGCGGTGAATCTTTGGGGTCGTACAGGGCATCAACATGTCTTGGAACGTCGAGCCCATGGCGTTGGGGCTGCCGCCCGGGTTACGTTGAAAGAGCGTAACATTCGCGCGGGAAGTGAGAGGCAAGGAGTCCGAAACATCGTCGCATGGGCAATGATGCAGCGGCCGCACGTGGCGCTTATCGATAAGAACTATCAGCCTCGTGAACGTTGGCCACTGCAACTGATGACGTTGACGACCATTGCATCTTGACAATTGTTTCGGTCGGGAACAGTGTACGATCCTGAAACGTCTCCGTGCAATACTTTCTGTATGAACCCATCTACTGCCTCAAGATCTTACACCTGCGCACGCTGTCTGCGCGCACAACAGCGTCGCAACCTCATTGTGCCACTCTGGACGCAATTCTTCTCTTCCACGCGATATGCAAATTCTGGAGCGAAATTGAAAGAGAGCCAAGATGAGACGGACGAAACCATCTCAAGAAATCGTCCCGAGCAGCAAAGTGTCGATGGAAAAGATGTAGAGGAAGGCGCATTCACCCGCAGAATGCGGCAGATGAGCGAAGAGGCTCTGGAAAGCGGAGGACATGGCGCACGAAAAGCTGTGGAAGAAGCTGGCTTCAGTACGGATCTCAAAGCCCAGCTTGAGCAGCGCATCGCAGCCGCAAACCTCAGATCATCTGAAGCCGCTCTACCCGCCTCTGCTTCCCGCCACACACGCGAATTAGCCACCAGTGAAGCCTGGACGGGCACCGAGAACATTCACGACGCAAGCCTCCGCATGCTAAACGATGCCCACAAACCAATGCGACTCGGAAGACCGCCACGGCCGCCCGGTGTCCAGATGCCCAAGTCAATTGACACCGGACGGAATCGAAGCAAAGAGCAACGCGGAATTCGCCTGGCAAACGCGCGAGATAGGAGCGGCATATATTCCAGCGTGAAGAGTGATGAACAGATGGATGCTGAGGATCGGGCAAAACACTTGCAGGAACTAAAGGATCGTTTCGATCCACATGCACGAGTGATGGTGCCAGCAGATATTCAAGGTCTTGCATCGTTGGCAAACAAGCGGATAGAAGATGCCATCGCTCGGGGGCAGTTCAAAAACATACCCCGGGGCAAGGGCACAAATGTGGAGCGAGACCACAATGCATCAAGTCCGTTCATTGATACTACCGAGTACTTCATGAACAAGATCATTCAAAAGCAGGAGATTGTTCCTCCTTGGATTGAGAAACAGCAAGAGCTTACCTCGGCAGCTAGCAAGTTTCGCAGTCGTTTACGTGTCGAGTGGAAGAGGCATGCAGCTCGAATGATAGCTAGCAAAGGAGGATCATTGCTAGATCAAGTGCGGAGAGCAGAGGCGTTTGCAAAGGCGGAGCTTATATCAAATCCGCTCAAGAGAAAGACAGAGACCCTCACAGCCGTTGATGAAGATGGTCATATATCGCAGATCTCACTCTCAGGAGGATTGAAATTCTCACCACCATCAGAGCCCGGCGACGTATCTGTGGTCGCAGAAGAGATCGTAGCGCAAAAGGTCACCCTGAACACAACGCCTGAAGCCATCATGGAATCATCTGCAACGCCGCAAGTCGCAAACACATCTACCCAAACAATAGAGATACCAGTCACCACTCCCACACCCACGCCCGCACCTAGCGCTCCAGTCCCACCAGCCCCGTTCCCTTTCCGCGATCCTGATTGGGAGCGTATCGAAACAGCCTACTGGACCGTCGTCATCGCCGACCTCAACTCCAAATGCCGCTCCTACAACCTCCTGGCTCCCGAGCTGGCCAAGCGGCCCTACTTCAACCTGCAGCGCGAACTCAACAGCTGCTTCGCTGACGTTGCTCCGCAACTCGCCCAAGCAATACTCGACCGGGCACGCGCTCCGCCCAAGAAGATGGAAGGGTTCGGCCAGGCCGTGGGCGAAAAGAGTGTGTTTGACAGCCTAGTGGGTGGGCCCGTCAGGATCAGAGATGAGCGCAAGACGAAGCAGTACGGCTTTCGACAATTTTGGAATGATTTGTGGGCCGAGAAACCGAAGTCGAGTTACTGATCAAGAGACCTCTTCCGCAGCGCGCGTGACCACGAAAACCCAGTACAAAGAAAAGTAAAGAAAAACATGCATTGCGCGACACCTCAGACGGCGACAAGATAACGTTGCGTCACGCATTAGGCAGCAACATGTCTGCTTTCGAGTCGCACGGCACACAATCATCGAAGGACTACCAGACCAACTACGCAATATTACAACATGATATACCCCCCCAAATCCAGCACCCCCTGCATGCACCTCCAATCCTACATCCATCCGCCGATCATTTTGAAAACGGATATCGGCTCTTCCGATTCTGCACCTACATCCCAAAGAAGCAATGTGGAGCTTCCAGCGCACACGAACATGCGGCACAGCCCACCACGACTCGAACTCCCAGTCATTACCATGGCTCCACTGTTCCCTGTTTACAGGACCACTTTTACCCGGGGGCCCGAGATGCAGGGGCAAGATGGCGACAGGATCTTGCAGCTAAGGCTGGGAAACTGCAGGCGTGGATGGTGGGAGGGTTGCTCCGCGGATGCGCGAGGGAAAGATACCCGGGGTACTGGGTCGATAATGCAGGAGTGAGGCGGAGCGATCGGTCGATCTGGTGGATGGGGAGGCTGGTCTGTGGGTATCGTTGCTCGTGTCGAGGTGATTAGACATGGGTCGTCATTGTCTGAGAGTTGAGAAAGGAACGTGTTTGGCATGGATTCTATGTTCGGATATACGATGTCATGTCGTACGATGAGATATTTACTATCAAGCTGTATGAGTACTGTCAACGCTATGATACAGTCTGCCAATACAATCTATGAAGCTGCAATGACTTACATGCTGTCGTGTATCCAAAAGAGCCTCAACAGTGTAAGAATGCTGTGCATACCCCCAACACCTACTTTCCCTTTCATGCACCTCATCGCCAACAAGGCACTTGCTCATCCTCCCGATTCAGATCTCTCACACACCGATAGTCTTAGTCGTCATCCTACTGGCCGCACTATCAATTTTCCTTCGCCCGTGTGTCTTAGCAGCACTACTCGTTCTCGTCGTCCCTTGCCGCTGCTTCTCAGTCCTCACGACCCGAGTAGCAGGTCCATACTCACCGTCACCCTCAATATTACGCTCGCCTTGACGATCTCGATCCCTTTCAAGCCTTGGATGCATCACTTTGTCGTCGCCCGTGCAGGAACCCACCTTCGGCGTGGGTTTTCCCGCACCGTCATATGGCTGACAGACGCAGACCCTCAACGCATGTCCCGTAAGCGAGCCCCTCGAGCAAGCATTTGAGGTCTCATCATGAGTCGCGCGGATCTTTGTTCCGAGCTGGGCTGCATGTCTGGCGCGAGGCTCGCTAGGCCCGCGCCGTGTATGCGCATGTGCCGACGGGCGTACTTTGACGCTGGTAGTGTGCCGCTTGTAGAGTGTTCTGCGTTCCACATGTGCCTTGCTCCTTCCGGACGTGCAGCAGCAGCGTGCGGCTAGGGCAATGTATCGTGACTTGTAGAAACTCACGTCACTTTTCAGGTTGTGAAGGACGGACCTGGTTGAGCGTCGGCGCTTGTGCTGGGAGCTTACCTTGATTTTCTGGTGATGGAAGTGTCGTGTATGGCTTCGTGGAGTGATGCTGTCTGATCGAACCACGCCGCCACAGCCTTTCACATTGGGACTAGGATCGATAAGAGACTCACACGAGCTTATTTGAGACTTTTCGGGACGTCGATAGTTATGATGGTGCTGCAGGTGAGGTGGAAGCGGGGCAGTGGGTGTGGGAGGCGTAGTCATGGGTACGAGAGTTGGTCTGGCTGGAGGAAGGCATGCTGTTGCGGTGAGCGTCTGGTGTCCCGGTCCTTTTCCATGTTGAGCTGAGTACAGTCTCGGTGCTGTTGGCGGGCCGCCGTATTCCCATGCCCTTGTCTCGGGAGATGAGCTGCCGTCGGGTTGTATCAAATTGCCAGAGGGAGAGTAGAACGATATCTTCGGCGTATTATAGTTCGGTTGTACGATTCCTGTCGCTGCAGCTATTGGTAGTAGAGATGTCAGTGCGGAAGACGTAATGGAGCGTCGTGTAGCTTCTGTGTTAGTTGCTTGTTTTGACTCAGGAGACGCCGAAAGCGATGCCTGACGCTCTAGCTCTGCCATTTGCGGTGTGAACTATACAGGCATACGCGAGCTCGAGTGACGTGCTTGTTGTGGAGTCTCATACTGAAGGTCAAGATCAACACCAAGCACGGTGCCTGAGTAGGACGTGGTCATTGTGCTACCGAAGCTCACACTTCGGCTTATTTCCCTTGCGCGATCATGCCTGGTTAGCGAAGAGGCGCTGAACCTGGGTACAAGCGCGCCATTTAACGTGTGTCGAGCTGAAGAGCTGCTGTGGTGGCATTCACTCGGGAGCGTTGCGGCTCCAGTAGTGGCACCATCAGAATGCGCCACATCGCGTGGTTCTTGGGGTACAAGACCCACAGAAGAGACCCGTTCACGCGAGTGCGTTGCAGACGAGGGCTGCAAGAGGTGTGGGACAGAATCGGAAGTCAAGTCCGGTTCGAAAAGAGGCAGAGACGACTCGAGCAAGGGCGGATAGGTTGCAGCTGAAGCTGAAGCTGGAGTATTTGTCAAGGCAACCTTACGATTTCTGGCCTGAGAGTCTGCGACAGACGTGGAGGCAACACTCGAAATTTGGCGCTGCACCTGATTATCCAGGTACGGTGGGCGCTTCTCCAGATTGTGGTCTGGTTTTCGCTGTTGATATTCGCATGCGTCTGGCTGATCTTCACGGGCCTCGACTGGTGGCCCGTGAGTCATGGAAGACGACCGAGACCGTGTCCGCGAAGCGGCCCGCACGTTCTGCAAGACACCACGAAAGAAACTTTTGGACCTGTTGCTGTCTGCGGTCCGATCTCCATCGCTAAGCTGTCGTTCTGGAGATTGCGGCAGCTCTAACCCAATCGATGCTGTTGGCATAGCGGGATCGAAGATCGGACGCAGTCGCCCCCTCTCATGCAACTCTGCACATCCTGCCATTGCCGCAGTGGCATCATGCTCACAGTGAGCGTCCTCCCGTATTCTCTGTAAGGCATAGCCGTCTAAGCTGTGTGACATACCATGCGTGGCGCGCCTGGGCGAAGAATTTTCCGCGACTCGTAGAGAGGGAATCCGACCCATGCTGAGCAACGAGGCGCGAGAATTGAGCGTGGAGTATGAGCCCTGCTCAATGATTGTAGCCAGAGGTGCTCCATTGCTGTGATTCGCTAGCCGAACAGCTTGGTGGTATGGGATGGCACGAGCTCTGGCCTGTTGCTGCTGTCGGCTGTGGTCCGCCTCGACGCCCATGGCTTCCGAATGCCTCGTGTAACTATCGTCATGCTGCCTGACGTCCTTCAAAACGCTGGTAGATAGCGTGTCCGTGTCAAGAAAGGCTTTGTAGTACATGAATGGATCCTGGAAAGTGGGTTGCAAAACTGGGGCTTGCATGCCCAGCGCATCCATCACGACCAGGATTGTGTTGTGTTGTCGATTTTGAATGACGAACGCGATGTGCCGGCAGAAGCAATCTTGTCTTTGTTCCTATCTGAGGATCGCTTGACGCCGATTCGAGAGGCCGCCCCTGTCTGTCGCCTAGAGGCTCGAGCACCTAGCTCGTGACGGTTCTTAGTGGAAGTGTTCACGGAGTCAGGATTGCGTGGAGCTCAGGTACCCTTCAATGTCGAAGTGTAAGGCAGGTGCATTTGATCCCGGTCAACCACCCGGGCCGTGGCGATGCTCGGACGCAGAGTAGCGGAGGCAGGCATTGGTTGGAACATTTTCCCGACGTTTAGCTCTTTCTAAACTGGTACCCAGTGCTGCACCCGAAGTGCTTGTCTGAAACAGCAATTGCGACCCTCTGTAGCCATCGTGGGATCTGCACTGCGGCCATACTAGTTGTAACCGAAAGAATCTGAAGCGGCTGCCTCGGTAGCCCAACAACACGCAGTAGAGGGAAATCGCCGAAGGCAGAAATATATCCCGATATAGTAGCTTGCACAAGCGCATGGACTGCTGTCCTCGACCTACTGGTTCTCCTTGTCCTGGATTTCGCTCACTATTGCCCAGAACAGCGCCTCATGCAGACGAGCCAATGCGAACAGATCACGACTGCAAATCTGACACGATACCCAACAAGAGCCCTGGTTTGGCTCCATAGGTACAAGGTGCGTGTGAAAACCTGATGCAGTAGGGTCGACATTATCAGTGTCACAATTCCCGAGTCAACGGTACTGTGAAGCACGAGGCACATTTTGCGTAGATCCAGTAGTTGTTGACTGTGCCGTATGTCTGCACATTGTGATTCCGGTGAGTCGTCGTGATCAAGGTGCATCTGAATGCTACAGAGCTAGCGCCTTCAGAGTAACCTTTTGGAGATTAAGCCTCCCTCAGCCTTGGAAAGTCGGCAGAGGGTGATGTCTACGACGAGCGCCCACTCGCGAGGAATGGTCGGAGTCTATTTTTCCTTTTTTGAAGGAGTCGAGGCATCGTCAAGGTTCGATGCGGACAATGAGGTGATTTAGCGCCGCTTTTGACTGGGTCTCAGCGCTCGAACGACGCAAATAATTGCCCCATTTCTCCTCAAGGGCGAGACTGTGGGTCCGATGCAATCTAGGAGAGCGGAACTCTACGATGCGCGCGTGTAGATCTCGTGAGGGGTTGTCAAGGCGGGACCTAGGGCGGAACATGATTGGGATATGCCTGGCCTTACTGCCTATCAAGCCTGTAGTCATCTTGCGCTATGTTTTGCCATGCGGATAGAAGGCGCGGCTCGTGCGGACGAAGGTGCATCGTGCGAGTATGCAAGGCCAGGCATGCGGGCTCTGATTGGTCATGACAAGGTGTGCACAGCGCCACTGCACGCGTATCTGGCGATGCAAGTGCTAGCTCCAATGCAGACGAGATAGAGATGCTACGGCAGGGACCAGTCCCAGCTTTGGGTGACGTGATGACCAACGGTCAACTTCGATGCTCGATCAAGGCTGCCGGCACGGCGACTGTTTGTAGTCGGCCACACTCACTCAGCTGGTGAACGTCGACTTTGACAAGTTGTACCTATTGCCCCTAGTTTCTGTTGATTTTCGTGGCGTCTGGGGGCTCATACGGCAGCGAGCTTCTAGAAGGCGTGCAAGCCTGCATCTGGGCCGTATTTCGCTTCGCCAACGAGCGTTTTCGACTGCGACCGAAAAAGCCCTTTGATCACAACTGCAAAGGCCGATGTGGGAAGTGATCGCCGCTGGGGCCACCGTCCAAGGGCTTTATATCTGCGGAGACAGGTTGGTGTGTTCCAATGTTAAATGCCAACTCGAATAGTCGACGCATGTTGCTCGCTCGAGCAGTGTGATCGATCGCCTCCTCATTGACAAAAAGGCTCTAGACGACCCGTTCGAAACGGAGTTCCCTGCAGATTACTTCTCGACTGTATTCCGATAGTACGCCTCGTCGAGATTGGTTCCTTGACTCTTTCGATATTCGAGGCCGAAAGTCGTAAGTTTCGTGCCGCTCACAGGCCGATCATGATCAGAGTTCCATTGAATGTCAATACATCCTAGGCATGACCTGCCCACACCGTTTTCGCGTACCGAGAGTCCTTGTAGATTGGCCTGTAGCTAAGGTCTATAGCGAGTCGGAAAAATACGGGCTAGACAACCCTATTAGCTGTATCGGTTTTCAATACACAAATTCTTGCAGCCCGCCCGGTGTATTGGTCGCACATCCCAGCCATTGCTGACAAGATAGTGCTAAGAAGAACTACGACAACGTCGGATCGGTACTGTAGCTCTGCTCACTCATCCTGCCCACAAGCGCTGATGTCCGTCAGCCAGGCTGCTGGGACGCTGGCGAGTCTGTTGTCCTGATCCAGCGGCCCGATATGCGCCTAAACACGATTCTTACAATTGCCAATTGGGCAAGCATTGGTCAATCCTGCATCAAAAGGATCAGAAGCAAATTTCTAGTTCGGTGGAAGAGCGGTAAGCGAGCTTGTGCACCGACGCTGAGTAGCGTAGGTTTTCCTCGGAGCAAATCAGAGTGGCAATCGTTTAGGTAGACGCCCGCCGTTGCTGCACGAACCACGCATGCGAGAGACAGCGTGACCCTGGCCATACCAAACATCGGCGACTACCGAGCGCCTGACAGCGGGGCTTGCAAGAATTCCTAGTGTATGCCGGCTGCATGAGGGTGGGCGTTGACGGGCGGGCGCATCGGTCCGAATCTTTGATGTGCTTCTTGCAGGGTAGAGGTCTCAGTCTATCCCGCTCCTTCATCGTTGTGGCGTATACACCTGGCGTCCACTCCACGGATGGGTGAGATTTCGATAGCTGTCCATCACATGGCGTTAAGCTAGGAGATTTTGCTCTACCAGACCGTCTTGAGAAGGATATAAACCTGCGAAGCATCCAGCACGAGCTTCGTAACGCTTCTCGCTGCTCCAGCACTAGTCCCATTGCAACTCTATCATCGCGTTGAGGACTCGTGAGATTCCAGATATCGAACATGGGAGCACCCCTGGCTCAAAGCGCGGATAAGAAAGACCTCTTTGCCCGCCTTGGTCTAACCGAACAGACTCATAAGATTCTCCTGGTAAGGGACCGCGCAAGCCTTCATTTCCAGCTTACTAACATGCCGTGCGTAAACAGCAAGAGGCTCAGCTCGCCAGGGACAGCTTGAGCAGAAATCCAGTCAATTTGACCGAACAATCCAGACAACGACCACCTCGTGAACCCTATAAGTGGGACGAGATTTCCGAGACAGCAAAGCATCGAGAAATCTTGACAATTGTCAATAATGCGCCGCCGCACACGAGGTACTACTACGAGCAGGGTCGATACTACAATGTCAACGAAGAGAACTGGGTGGCTAGATGGTATCTCTGGCACAGCTTCCGTTATAGGTCAGTACGTTTAGCAGCAAAGTCTTACTGTACTGACAGGCCGGTCCAGGGATAATAGAGAATCAAGGTCCAAAACTACCACGAGCAGCGAAAACGACGGCTACGCAGGTGAGTATCTCCATGCAGAGATGGCTGCACCCTCGGTGTAAAATAAGAACCACACAAATTAACGTATGCTAGGAGTCTCAGCGTCCTATGCTGGCGGCAGTGTTGGCGGTCGCGGCTACTACGATGCAGCCCGTGGAGAATATAGAAGCCATTGATGGGAGTGTGCTCGCCCGCTCATGGAAGGAAGAACCTGACCGTCGACGGCATCTCTTTCTGTAGATGTTCCGGTGCCTCGAATTCGGATCCAGACACCAGACCGTGGAATTCAAGCCGGTGCTGCATACTTTCCGGTGGTGACATGAATGGTAACGCTGTTTCCTATTTATTGAATGCTCTGTATATCTTAATGTTCTGTACTACAAAGTCTGGAGATTGAAGGTCCAGCATACCTTCGCTTGCCGACTGCTTCGGCCAATTTTGAAAATTTCAATGCCTGAAATTGCACATTCGCTCCTGCCGATGTTTGCTCAATCCCATTGATGGACGGCAGGTGTTCACCTGCCGTTATTGTTGAAAATAACCACGACGTATGTTCGGGCTCGAAAGAGAGACTTTAGGAACTGAGGTCGGGCGGTGGGGCTATCTAGTATTCAATGCGCATACACGCTGCGCTAGCGATTAGCCTAGACAGGCACAATGCACTTCGGAGGTTCTTGCGGCCCAACGAACAGATTGAAGACGGCGACAAGTGAAAGCCTGCCCTCCCAAACAGACTAGTGCAAATGTAATGGTGGCGAACATTGAAACAAGGCACCAATCACCGATACAGCTTCAAGTCAAGGTGAGTAAATGCTCAATAATGAGATGCACATTACTAGACGCTGGTGTCACGGAACATGCGAGAAGCTGGCCCGCTCTCTTGACATGTCGATCATCGCGAGCTTGCGTCAAGATCGCCGACCATAAATGCACAATGAGGAGAAAGCTGTCCTATCGGAACTCTCTTCCGCCTCGGGCTTGTCATTGGACGAGTCCTCTGAGCTAATTACTGACTCGACTGCTGTTGTGATGTTGTCTTGTGAGGATCTTGTTCATGTATTCTGCATCGTCGCAACGTAGTGAGCAACAAGCATAAGGCTATCAGGGTCTACTTGGGCTCTGACGTCTGCACAACTCGCTTCATACATGATGATACGCAGGCGCCCAAACTTGAAAATGGTTGACGACAATAAGTGGTGCGTGGTGCGACAACGGTGCAGAGTCGATGGTAATGGCTGCTACTTCAGGATGTAGGTCGACGTTGGTGGCGCTCGCTTCCCAGGCCGAGGATAACGGGACTCGCTTCCAGCCCTGTACTGTAAAACCGATCTTTGACTCGCGCAAGTGGCTTGCGTCTACTGCGATCGAATGAAACTCGGCAGTGGCACAAATATTGAAGAAGAGAAAGCACGATAACTTCTTGTCGTTTTATGATTGCCGGGAGTGTCCAGCAGGTGATGATCTATGTGGCTCCGTCCGCTGAACGCCATCGCTATGCAGGAAAAGAGAAATTTTTGTCAGGATCAAGAAGAGTGAGGCTGGGCCTAGCCTCATGTTGCACTCAAAGCGCCGGCCAGGCTGTACTGCTCTTCTAGTGCTTTCTGGTACTGTGTTCTTGCCGTGTTGATAGCCCGAAGGAGAGGCTCGACGACTTGATTGACAGCCTTGGCCCCGCCCTTGATATTAGCAGGGTCGAACTTCTTCTTCTTACCAGATCGTTGGTTGTAAGCTTCCACTTCCCGCCGGTATCGTTCCGCTATGGCAGCGCGATCCGCCTCTGCAGCATCGGCGACGGCTTTGATTCGATCAAGAGACTTGTCCAGGGTCTCAATAAGCCTCGCGACTTCACCGGCGCGATCGGCATCTCCAGAATGGAAGACCGCCCAGAAATAGTGCAGGAATTCCACCGTCGTGTTGTGTGTCATTGTCAAATTGTCCAGAACAGTTTCAGAAATGGCGAGTTTCTTCGCTTGCTCGCTGATGGACACGGTTCTAGAAGCAGTGTAGTCATCATCGTGCAGATGGCGCTTCCTTATGGCTGAGATGATCTGCGATGTGGCTGCGTTTCTTGACGACTTACTACCTACCTTTCTCTTCTTCTGTGGTGCAGCCTGATCCTCATCACTGCTGCTATCGTCATTGACTCCCAGTGTTGTCTGGAAGTCGACCCCCGCAGCTTTGGTTTGGTTGGCATTGAGGATCCCAAAGTCTTGCTGTAATGTCGACAAAGCCTGAGCTGGGGTACGTTTCGAGTATGCCGCGGCACTGGTTGACGATTGCACGCTCTGTCCAGCGGAGAAAAACTTGCTTTGGTCTTGGACCTTGAGCACTACCCGGTTATCGTCATCTGCGAGCTGGAGATCGCGTAATTGCAGCTCCTTGTATGTTTCTTCGTCGACACCAACAGGCGCATGGCGATCGGCATCAGAGTGCGGTACATCTTTTAGCATCTTCTCGCTCATGCGATTTAACACGCGTAGAATGGGTGCTTTCTCGTAATTGGCTGGGTTCATGGTGAAGTCGGGTCGATTGCCCTGCTTCTGACTGTGGTTTTGCTCGTTGCCTTCTATGTTGATGAAGAGTGGTAGAGAATCCATCTGCTCCTGCGAGTCGACGACGGCTTCATCATATTGTAGGTATTTGTCGAGCTTTGGATCAAGCACGTCCTGCTCCCTTATGCGTTCGCCTTTGAGTTTCTTCATCAACCGACTGTGGAAAAATCTTTCCCAGAAATCCGTTTCGGTCAACCCTGGCACGTTTTCGTTATACGCCTTCTGCACTACTGGGTGCTGTCGGAAGAGCAGTTCGATCTGCTCCTTGGTCAGACTCAGCATCAGCGCTCCGTTGACAGTCTTGCTCTTGATGACCGAGAGAACGTTGTATGTCCCTGTTGCCTGAGATCGTTCCGTAGCGTGCGATCGGAGCATGTGGACCCGTGTGGACCAGAACTGGTTTGAGAACTGGCCAAGCGATACTGATTCGGGCTTTTCTGCCAGCGCTCTGTCAAAGCGTTGGCGCAGAGAGGGATTCGTATTCAGGAGCGACATCTGAAGGTCCAGGTTGGCCAGCAGCTTCGCGTCGTCGTAGGGCTCCTCATTGTCCTTGGACGCAGCGGTCACCGTCTGGGCCATAGCCATGGCTGCGGACGCGCCATCTCCAGTCGGACCGGCAGGGGGAGCAGGACTCGGCGCTGCTTGTGTCTTGAAAGCTTCTATCCACTTCCGCAAGTGACCTGTGATGGTCTGCTGGTCATCGCGTGCAGCGGCCGACGTGAAGGTGAGGGTGAAGTTGCCCGGCTGGGAAGCTGTGTCTGGGACGACAATCTTGATAGAGGCTTTGGCAGAGGTGGCGGGCGTCTGCTGGAGGTCTGGACATGTCAGTCATGTATGCGTCCTCGCAGGCAGCATGCATGCACATACTGCCAATGTCTGCAATGTTTATCGACAGCGGCGGAGCAGCTCCGCTGACAGACTTCCACGACACCGTCGTACCGTCTGCGGATACCGTGACCGTGCCATCCTGCTTCTTATACTGGGCGGCTGCGCTGGACATGCTGGGTGGAGGGCGCAGGTCGACCAGGCTATGGATGTGAGGCTCAAATCACTTGCAAGGCATCATGTTAGCGGGGGCTAAGCCCAATGCGGCTTCCCCGCAAAGCGCGTTCTCCCGTGATCTCTCCAATCTCACATACCAGCCCTGATGCTTGCTGTTCAACAGCACCTGCATCTGGGGCTACTTCGCAAGAGTCTCACGATGCCATGGCTGCTCGGATAAAGAGTCCTCTGCGTTGCACGGAAACATCCGGCCCTTCCGCCAAGCCGCACGGAACGTACTTGACGCAGCGGATACGTTTCCGTCCCATGATTCTCGACCAACGTCAGAGCGCGTCGTTCTGAGGCGCAGGTGGCTGCGTGCCGTTTACATAAAGAGTACGCTGCCATTGGCTGGTATTCGCTGGTCCCATGGTCTGTGGATGCTGTCACTCGTCACGGCGAGGACTTCGCAGTCAGTCGCTCAGCGTCATGGCGACGGTGAAGATGGAGCGTGATGAGCCGGACTGAGGACGCTGGCAGAATTGAGAATTGATTGCAGCCCAAGCACAGTCGTAGATGGAGTGTTTGAGGCATTTCTCACCAGCGAGTCACAGCGGAGTCCTCGAAAAGCTTCGACTAGCCGCGGAGCCGCTAGCCCGACACGGAGGCCCTCACAGTGACATTGCATGCTTGTCCTCGCACATCCGCCTGCATTGCACTACACACTGCTTACACAGAAGCAGCTTCTGTCCTCCGCCATCCGCTTGGATGACCGCCATCCTCTCCTCCGCAACCTCCTAATACCACCACACTATGCTGCGCATCCCTCTGCGCCAGTGCGCCCGGCAGCTCCAGAGCTCGCCTCGCGCGACCCTCTCGACACTCGCCGCCTCGCCCGCGCGGACCGCCCTCCAGACATGCCGCCGCCCGTTGGCGCTGTCACAGCGACGCAAATATGCCATTGCCGCAGAAGAGACCAGTAAAGGCGTGGTGCGTGAGCCCTGTGACGCAGACGCGAAGTTTTTCGGAGCCACAGCTAACAATGACCGCATAGGACGCCAACGACTCGTTCCTCCAGGGCAACACGGCCAACTATGTCGATGAGATGTACATGCAGTGGAAGCGCGACCCTTCCAGCGTGCACGTGTCATGGCAGGTCTACTTCCGCAACATGGAGTCTGGCGACATGCCCGTCTCGCAGGCCTTCCAGCCGCCGCCCACGCTCATCGCTCCCCACGGCGGCATTGGGCCCGACTTCAAGCCAGGAATGGGCATGGCCTCCAGCGAGGGCTCCGATGTCATGAACCACTTGAAGGTGCAGCTGCTCGTCCGCGCGTACCAGGCCCGAGGACACCACAAGGCCCGCATCGACCCGCTGGGAATCCGCATTGAGGCGGAACAGTTCGGGTACAGCAAGCCCCGCGAGCTCGAGCTGTCACATTACAACTTCACCGAGAAGGATCTGGACCAGGAGATCGAGCTTGGACCCGGCATTCTTCCCCGATTCAAGACGGAGCAGCGCAAGAAGATGACCCTGCGGGAAATTATTGATGCCTGCGAGCGCCTCTATTGCGGCTCGTATGGCGTCGAGTACATCCACATTCCTGACCGAGAGCAGTGCGACTGGCTCCGTGAGCGCCTTGAGATCCCGCAACCGTTCAAGTACTCCGTCGACGAGAAGCGCCGCATCCTCGACCGTCTCATCTGGGGCACCAACTTCGAAGCCTTCCTCGCGACTAAATACCCCAACGACAAGCGTTTCGGTCTCGAGGGCGGTGAGAGTTTGATTCCTGGTATGAAGGCGCTTATCGACCGCAGCGTCGACTACGGCGTCAAGGACATTGTCATTGGCATGCCCCATCGTGGCCGTCTCAATGTGCTCTCCAACGTCGTCAGGAAGCCCAACGAGTCCATCTTCAGCGAATTTGCAGGAACAGCCGAACCCACCGACGAAGGCTCTGGTGATGTCAAGTACCACTTGGGCATGAACTTTGAGCGCCCCACACCTTCCGGAAAGCGCGTGCAGCTCTCTTTGGTCGCCAACCCGTCCCATCTCGAGGCCGAGGACCCAGTCGTTCTCGGCAAGACCCGCGCCATCCTACACTACAACAACGATGAGAAGGAGGCTCGCAGCGCCATGGGCATTTTGCTCCACGGTGACGCTGCATTTGCTGGACAAGGTATCGTGTACGAGACAATGGGCTTTCACTCATTGCCTAGCTACCACACTGGAGGCACGATCCACATCATCGTCAACAACCAGATCGGATTCACGACCGACCCCCGTTTCTCTCGATCCACCCCGTACTGCTCTGATATTGCCAAGGCCATCGACGCACCTGTGTTCCATGTGAATGGTGATGATGTCGAGGCGCTTAACTTCGTGTGCCAGCTTGCAGCCGACTTCCGCGCTGAGTTCAAGAAGGACGTTGTCATTGATATGGTCTGCTACCGCAAGTCTGGTCACAATGAAACCGACCAGCCCTTCTTCACCCAGCCTCTGATGTACAAGAAGATCGCCGAACAACCGCTTACTCTCGACATCTACACCAAGAAGCTCCTCGAGGAGAAGACATTCACCAAGGAGGACATTGACGAGCACAAGGCTTGGGTGTGGGGAATGCTCGACGAAAGCTTCAATCGCAGCAAGGACTATCAGCCATCAGCAAAAGAATGGCTTACATCTGCCTGGAATGGCTTCAAGTCGCCCAAGGAGCTTGCCACCGAGGTTCTTCCTCATCTGCCGACCGCAGTAGAGGCATCGCAATTACAGCACATTGCGGAGAAAATCGGTGGTGCGCCAGACAACTTCACAGTGCACCGCAACCTCAAGCGTATTCTTGCTGGCCGAACAAAGACTGTGACGGAGGGCAAGAACATCGACATGGCTACCGCGGAAGCATTGGCATTCGGTACGCTCTGTATGGAAGGCCACCATGTCCGCGTGTCTGGCCAGGATGTTGAGCGTGGAACGTTTTCTCAGCGCCATGCTGTGCTCCACGACCAAGAGACTGAGAAGACATACACCCCATTGCAGCACCTTGCCGATGATCAGGCTACCTTTGTCATCTCCAACTCGTCCCTTAGCGAGTACGGAGTGTAAGTTTTTATTTCCCACTCCCTTTTGCAGAGCTAACATCTGTGCAGGCTCGGCTTCGAATATGGTTACTCTCTATCCTCGCCCAATGCTCTTGTCATGTGGGAGGCTCAGTTCGGTGATTTCGCGAACACCGCACAAGTCATTATTGATCAGTTTGTGGCTTCTGGTGAAGTCAAGTGGCTGCAGCGTTCCGGCCTTGTCATGAGCTTGCCTCACGGTTACGACGGCCAAGGACCCGAGCATTCCTCTGGTCGCATGGAGCGCTACTTGCAACTCGTCAATGAAGACCCACGTATCTTCCCATCTCCCGACAAGCTTGACCGCCAGCACCAGGACTGCAACATCCAGATCGCCTATTGCACAAAGCCGTCCAACTACTTCCATCTGCTGCGTCGCCAAATGAACCGCCAGTTCCGCAAGCCGTTGATCCTCTTCTTCTCCAAGTCGCTCCTTCGCCACCCGTTGGCTCGCTCCAGCTTGGATGAATTCACCGACGAATCACACTTCCAGTGGATCATCGAGGATCCAGCACATGCCAGTGGCGAGATCGGTTCCCATGAGGAGATCAACCGCGTTGTTCTCTGCACTGGTCAGGTCTATGCGGCCCTTGTCAAGGAGCGTGAGACCCGTGGTCTCAAAGACGTTGCCATCACGCGCCTTGAGCAACTCAATCCCTTCCCATGGCAACAACTCAAGGAGAACCTCGATTCGTATCCCAACGCACAGAACATCATCTGGTGTCAAGAAGAGCCACTTAACGCTGGTGCCTGGAGCTTTACCCAGCCAAGAATTGAGACTCTCCTGAACCAGACCGAGCACCACAACAGACGACACGTCATGTACGCTGGACGCAACCCAAGTGCCTCGGTCGCTACCGGTCTGAAGAACTCGCATAAGAAGGAGGAGAAGGACTTGCTCGAGATGGCTTTCACCGTCAAGCAGGACAAGCTCAAGGGCGAGTAGTCGCGCATCAGAAATTTTCATTGTGATTCCCAGTGTTTACTTGCATTTCATCTGTCACGCTCTCACGCACACAAGGGCTTGGAAGCACACTGGATAGGACTCTTTTGCTGTACATTTGCATGGATAGGAGTGTATGTATAGCGTCTGTAGTATAAAATGACTTTTCTTGTTCACCGCTTGTACAAATGTTGTGCTGTGATCGTGAAGCGGCATCTTTGCAGCTGCACGGACACTACGGTCGCTACGTCGTTACGGTCGGCAGCAGACAACCCGAGGGTATGTCAACGAGGTTGAATTTCTCCTGGATTTCTGCAAGCCATCGGCACATCGCGAACTTATCCGAAGCATGGGAAGATTGCTGTGCGCGACATAGCCATGTATTTTTCCGTTCCGATAAGATGAGGCTCAGCGCGCTTCGTACAGTCCGAACCGTCCCGATGTAGTTGCGAGCACCGAACGCAAAAGACCAGCTTCTCAAGTACAAATTGGTGCGCTTTGCGTCAAAATAGTCTAATCGTGACTTTTATCCAAGATTCATGAAGCACGCTGGCTTCAAAACTCAAAAAAAGGTCATCTCGATGTTGCATGGTGGCATCGCACTCCCTACTTATATCCGCGGGCCGGAAAATGTCGGACAGACGTCAGAGCCCCGCCAAACCCCTCCACTCCACTCCACATTTTCTTATCCGCACATGCATCATCGCCCAAGCTCCCACCTCCCGCAACAAAGCGCGTCTCTTGCTCAACGTGCGCCGTGCCGCGCAGCCAACTGTTTCCGCATCGCAGGGCCCAGACCACGCTTGTCGGCATCTGCTCACGCGTGCGGCTGCTGTCAATGGCTGCTTATGCGAAAGGGTGAAGCATCGTTGCTGGTGGTGCTCGTGACGTTTCTTTGCCGAGGGTGGAAGCTACGTCCAACCATAGCTCCTGCCAAACAAATACCGAGATGGGGGTCCGCTGCCCCGACTCTACCCACCTGGACCCAGGTCTGACGACAAAGTAAATCTTCCGTGCCTTTTTGTGCTCAATTGACGCGTGCCTTCCTTCATCACCTTTGTGCCTGTGCTACTGACTACCATCTGGTCCTTCCTGCCTCGAACACTATATCAGAGCAAAGCAGCAGATTTTGAGTACGTCAAAGCAGATCATTGGAAACACGAGAACAGGCAATATGGCGTCCAACGGCAATGGAGAGAAGAAGGGAGAGGCGGTCAACACAGATATCATTACCCTCACGCGGTTCCTGACCGAAGAGCAATCGAAACACAAGGAGGCGACGGGAGACTTCACGTGCGTCTTTCAGCTCTTTTTACCTTTAAAAATCAGACAAACTGACAGCATGCGACACCAGACTACTCTGCCATGCCCTGCAATTTGCTTTCAAGAGTATCGCATACTACATCCGCCGCGCAACCCTCATCAACGTACGGCGCATTCCCTCCCTTTAACCACACCTCCTAGCCTAACTCAATGTCTAGCTTACCGGCCTCCAAGGCACCTCCAATACGACCGGCGACGACCAAAAGAAACTCGACGTCATTGGCGACGAGCTCTTCATCTCCGCCATGCGCTCCTGCGGCCGCGTGCGCCTGCTCGTCTCCGAAGAGCAAGAAGAATGCATCTTATTCGACGAGTTCCCCAACGCGCGATACGCAGTCGCATGCGATCCTATTGACGGCAGTTCCAACCTCGATGCGGGTGTGTCGGTCGGCACGATTTTCGCCGTGTACAAGCTGCCCGAGGGCGCGCAGGGCACCAAAGAAGAAATGCTCAAACCAGGCACTGAAATGGTTGCCAGTGGTTTCACCATGTACGGCGCGTCCGCGCAATTGGTTATCACAATGAAGGGCGGAAGCGTAAATGGCTTCACGCTTGATAACGCGTTTGGCGAATTCATCCTCACGCATCCGGATATGAAGTGCCCCAAGAGCCGCGCCATTTACTCCGTCAACGAGGGAAATAGCATGTACTGGGAAGACCCTGTCAAGGAGTGGTGCCATAGCTTGAAGAACCCGGCCGAGGGCGGAAAGCCGTATTCGTCGAGGTATATTGGTAGCATGGTGGCAGATGCGTATCGGACGCTGTTGTATGGTGGCATTTTTGCGTACCCGGCGGATAAGAAGAGTCCAAAGGGCAAATTGCGGATCTTGTACGAGTGTGCGCCCATGGCGATGGTGTTTGAGAATGGTAAGTTGAGAAACGTGTGCGGCGACAGGCAAGGACGGTTGCTAACGTGTTGCAGCTGGTGGTCTGGCGGTGAACAGCAAGATGGACCGCATGTTGGAGGTTGTGCCCGAACATATCCACGATCGATCGGGTATCTTCTTGGGTTCAGAGGGCGAGGTGCAAAAGGTCATCGATGCGCACAAAAAGCATCAGAAATAGGCGTGCAAACAACAACCATTGTGACTTCAGCGAAACGATTCTCAAATAAAAACAGTCAAATCAAACATCATGTGCATCGGCAAAGTTACGAGTGTGAATGTACGAAGATCTATTGGGAGAATGTACTACATCCATAAGATCTTATGCTCTTCCGCCGCACCCGTGCTATCCAGACGAACCAGATCCACGTATACCGCCACACCACTTCGACACTAGACATGTCCCACATCCACCATATATCTGCCATCATTACCATCTCAATCCGAACGTAAGCCAGGCCTTGTGCTGCCCGCTGTGAGGTATCGTCGTTGCAGACTTGGCCGTCTATGATACAAAGCAACTGAAGGAAAGCATGAAGAGAGGCCCAACCCCGAAAATCAAGGTGGGCCGACGACCGATGGTCCAGCTAAGGAGTCGGTCGTCAAGAGGAAAGAGCAAGGTGGGGCCAGCCTTGTGATATCGTCAGAACTTTTAGAGTGAGAAATCGTAAAACCGTCCGCCTAGTGTAGGGGAAATCGTGAACCATAAACCGTACGCCATTCGCCATCGTCGCTGAGTTATCGAACCATCATAAAAGGCTGCCGTTCAAGCGTGACACGAATCGAGTCCTACTCGGTGGCAACTGTGAGGAGTTTAAGCCTTCTCATCTTTGGACTCCTCCTTGGGGGCCTCCTTTTCACCCTCACCCTCTTTGTTCTTGACGTATTCGTCATAGACGCTCATGGCCTCGTCGACCTTGGCGCGAAGGGCGGACTCGTCGGAGGTGCTATTAATGGTCAGCGTGAAGCTCAGAAGGGAGGAGTGTGAGTATACGTACAGGTTGATCAGCTCGCTGTTGTCCATCTCGAGAAGCATACCGGTGATCTTGCCGGCAAGCTCGGGCTGCATCTCGTGGATCTTGGGGTAGAGAGCCTCGCCGAGCATCTGCTTCTGCTGGCCAGGTGCGGCAGCGCTGAGGGCGGTCATGTCGACGCCGGCGCCGCCGGGACGACCACCCTGTGGGAAGCCAGGCATGGGAGGCTGACCAGGTCGGCCTTGGGGAGCGCCACGACCACCCTGAGGGAAGCCCTGACCGCCGCGGATGCCGGGAACACCAGCCATTTGCGCAGGAGGCATACCAGGGATAGGACCCATAGGACCGCCACGGCCACCACGTCCACCAATAGCCTGTGCAGCCTGAGCAGCCTGTGCCAACTGCAGGTACTGCATGTTCTGGTAGGGAGCACCGGGGAAAGCGCCGGGTGCCATACCGGGCGGCATGTACATGGGGGGGATCTGCTGAGCATTGGGTCCGCCACGACCGCCGGGCTGACCGGGAATACCGCCAGGGAATCCACCACGACCTCCCTGTTGGCCAGGGATGCCGCCGGGGAAGGGCATCTGGCCGCGAGCACCAGGAGGGAAGATCATGGGCTGTTGACCAGGAGCCATGAACATCTGTGGGATGCCGCCAAACTGCTGCTGCTGAGCTTGCTGCATGCGCAGCTGGTTGCGAGCCTGAATGGTGGCCTCGAGCTGGTTCTTGCGAACGTCCTTGCGCTGAGCAAGGGCGACGTACAGAGGCTTGCCCTCAATCATCTTCTGGTTCATCTCGGTGACCGCCTTGGTGGCCTCGTCGGGATTGCTGAAGCAGACGAAACCGAAGCCCTTGCTCTTACCGAGGATCTTCTTCTCGCCCTTGATGGTGACCTTGTCACCGGCCTTGGTGTCCTCGCCCTTCTGCTCGTCGGATGAGCCCTCCTTGGTCTCCTCATCTTCCTTGGGCTCTTCTTTCTTCTCCTCCTTCTCCTCAGCCTTGTCCTCAGAAGTTGACTCGGTGCCCTCGGCAGGCATAGCGTCGCGCATGACCTTGGCGGAGGTGATGGTACCAAAGGGGGTGAACATGTCACGAAGCTTCTCGTCGTCAACGTCGTCGTTGAGGTTCTTGATGTAGAGGTTGACGCCCTGGTACTTGGACTGCTTCTCGAGACGGGCAGCTTCATACTGCTTGCGGAGCTCCTCCTCGCGCTCGTGCTTCTTCTGAGCACGGCCGACGTAGAGCTTCTGTCCCTTGAAGTCGGTATCGTTCAGGGTGTCGACGGCGACAGCAGCAGCCTCGTGGCGGATGTAGTTGACGAAGCCAAAGCCGCGGCTCTTGCCCTGGTCATCACGGGCGATCGAGGCAGAGGTGATGTCGCCGTGCTTCTCGAACAGATCGCGGAACTCCTCGTCAGTCACATCGAGGTCGATGTTCTTGACGTAGATGTTGGTGAAGTTGGCCTTCATCTCCTCGAACTTGCTCATGCGCTCCTTCTTGGGGATGTGGTGGCCGACGAAGACCTTCTTCTCGTTCAACAACATGCCGTTGACGTGCTTGATGGCGTTGTTGGCAGCCTCGGCGGTCTCGTAGTGGACGAACCCGTAGCCCTTGGAGTTGCCGAGCTCGTCTTGAGCGACCTTGCAGCTCAAGATGTTACCAAAAGCGGCAAAGGTGTCGTGGAGCGCCTTGTTGTCAATGGCGTGGTCCAGGTTCTTGATGAAGACGTTGCCCTGGCCAGTCTTGCGCAGCGCGGGGTCACGCTGCGACCACATGATGCGGCATGGCTTGCCCTTGATGACGGTGTAGTTCAGCTCTTCGAGAGCCTTCTCGCCGTCCTCAGAGCTGTTGTAGTTAACATAGGCGTAACCGAGCGAGCGACGGGTGATGGCATCGCGGCAGACACGGATGGAAGCGACTTGGCCGATGGAGGAGAAGAGCTCGAAGAGCATGGCCTCGGTGACGGAGAAGTCGAGCTCGCCGACATAAAGGGAGGCCGAGTTCTGGTGGGCGGGGGCGGCAGAGGTAGGGGTGGGGGCCTCGCCAGAGGCGGCAGGAACGTTGGTGTCGAGCTGGGCGCCGTTGGCGTCAGCGCCGTCCTGGACGGGCGAGGTCGAGTTGGCGACTTCGGCAGACATGCTGGCTGCTGCGTACTGTGTCAGTCGGGCGGCGTGCAATTTTTCGGGAAGGCGCAGGGTTGACATGTGCAGGTGCGCTCGCTTCAGGAAAAAAGTTTAGGCTCACCTTGAACTTCTAAGAGTTGCGAAGAGTGCGAACGTGCGGGGTAGAACAGGCGACGAGGGCAAACACTCGTCGAACAGGCGAACGCGCTGCTTTCTTCTGCGCGTGCGAGGGGGTGGGGTGCTGGAGAGGACTGTCGGGAAGAAGCGACAGTTGGGTGACGAAGGGTGGGTTGGCGGTGGTCGTCGGACTGGCTTTTTTTGTGGTTTTCTGGATTTTTTTGTTGCTTTTTCTGTTATGGACAGTCCGCTGGGGAACCGGGGCTGGGAAAGCTGGTGGGTGTGGTTGGGTGTTTGAGCGTTTGTGGACGAGGGAGCGTCGTCAAAGCCGTTATGTATGTGGGAGAAATTCTGGCAGGCGCGGTCTGTGCGTCCGCTAGCCGCTTCGGGGCGCCGCAATCGATAGCGGTGAATGAAGGAGCGCTGCAGCACCGCCAACGCAGGCAGCGAACACGCGCGTTTCCCGGCAGTGGCGCACCACGCAGAAGGCAGGCCATTGTTTGCTGTCTCGGGTCACGATTCGCAGTGTCGGTGCCCACGTGATATCGGCGTGTCAATTTAATGAGTCGTGTAAAATATGAGAGAAGCAGGGCGGAGCAGCTCAACCCTCTATACTTGGACAGGACTCTGACCTGTTATGCGTGGCATGGCCAACGTGAAATTCCCACTGAGTATGGAGTACATCACTCTCATGGTCAGGACAGTTGAGGCAGAACATCAAAGCTCAGTAACATCCGCGTCGCCGTGGCGCATGCATATCAATTCCTATCTCAAACACGCTCATGGCCCAAACAGAGCCAAAATCGGGTATCGGTGCGCTGCGAAATGCTAAATCATGCCAACATGCTAAGACCAGATGCTCCAATATGCGCCAACCTCATTCCCTCAAGCTATCGTCCCACCCGCCCTGCTCGGTGAGGAAGTCCTCCACCTTCATCTTGCAGTCTTGCAGGCCCTGGCCGAGGGCTTCATTCCACTGACTCTCTACCAGGCCGACCTTCTCCTTAAGGTCATCTGTCAACCTCCGCTCTTCATCAGCGCGGATAGCTTTCATCTCTTGATCAACGCCCACTAGATCCTCGCCCTCAAGTAGGCGTTGTGTTTCTAGTAGGCGCGAGCCTGCAGTCATTACACCGGTCTTGACCTCATGCAACAGACAGAGCAGGTTGATCTGAGACTCGATGAACTGGTAGGCCGAGCGACCGGCGTGCGCAAGCAGACTGTAGAGGTACTGCAGCGGGAAATCGTGGTACGCTGGCGTCTCTTCGTATTCTTGCGGCGGCACGAGGACTTCGAAGTTCTGCAGGCGTGACGGAACCTGCTGTACGATTGCGAGAAGACCAGGTGCAATATCCCAAAAGGCGGACAATTGCGCTTCAACGCCTCGAGTCACGTTCTGCTCGATGATGGCCATGAGGTCTTCGTATCGCTTCTGGACATCCTTCTCGAACGTGACCTTCCGATCTTGCGCATCGCGCTGGAAGAACGTCGTTGCCTCCTTGACCTTCTGGTCGTTCTTCGCCTGAACGTATGGCAAGACGATGATGTCTCGATAGAGGTCGTTGCGTTCATCCTCCAGCTCGAACATCTCCTTGTGAAGCTGCTCACGGGCCTCAAACAGCCATTTCAGCAAAGTCAGCATCTCCAGGAGCTCGGGCATCTCGTCGCCCTCCTCTTGGGTTTGATTGGGGTTGGTCTCCTGTGCTTCAGTGGACAATCGGCCCTTGAGGTGTTCCATTGATGCCGAGACCTTGGTGATGCGCTCGCAGAACATTGCATGCAACGAATTAGCAACCTCGGTTTGGAACGAGTCAAAGATCCATTGCACCACGTCCTGGGCACGTTGATGTTCGCGGGCTTCGAACTCTGCCTCTGCTTTTGCCGCGTCTGCAAAACTCATGACGCCGGTGCGGACATTGTCTTGGATGTTATATCGGAGTTCCGCTCTCCGCTCGTTTAGTGATGTGCTTTCCTGCTTTTTCCTTGCTTCGGTCTTTGCGGCAAAAGTCTCCTTTGTGGTTTTGACATCATCTAAATCTGATATGGTGCGGAGACTGTTTCGGATTGTTGCTAGGTCTGGATGGCTGTTGTTGACAGCGGGATGGTGGCGTGGATAAGGAGGCGGTAGCGTTACCAGTCTCGACACGTCAAGCTTGCGAGGGTCAGGCTTCGCTGGCGTCGAGACTTTGTGATACCCATGCGACTGCTGGGCTTGCGGTGATGCAAAATCTTCGGGGAAGCCAACCTTTTCTGTAGGGTACTCCTCTGGCGCGTATGCATGCTGACTGCTGGAACCCGCTCTTTGTCTGGGGGTACGCTGCTCCTCGCCGGCCCATTGCAAGTTTTCACGAGCTTCCTTCTGCAAGCTCATATATTTCGACTCTCGCTTACTCCTCTCCATTCGTCTGCCTCCTCCGACTGAGGATCCTCCGTCGCTCTCCCACCAACGACTTGCCGACCGACCTCTTGAGTCTTCCTCGTCAGGAATAGTACTCATTGCCATACTCGGTATGGGCGAAAGCGATGGGTGGTAATTGTTACTCCACGAGGCATCTCGAGGACCCTTTTGGCTCGACGCGCTTGACGGAGAGGCTGGCTCGGTGTGGGGAGTGAAGTTGCCCATCGATGACGCAGGGCTGGCCGCAGTGTTGGGTATTGAGTTCGAGGGACGAGTATCGGGTGATTCGCCAGAGACGGAGGCTTGTGATCTCCTCCCACTTGGAACTGGTGTCGTACGCTGAGTATTCGGCGTAGCTGATCTGCGTCCCGTATTTCCGTAGGAACGCCAGAGGTCTCTGGTTAGGTCCATGATGTCACCAGCCATCGCATCGAAAGCACTCGAGTAACGATCACGACGAAGCCTCGACTCAGTGACAATGAACTCGGCGAAAAGCTCTAGTCTATCCTGATCGGTCTCGGCAGCCATCTCTCTCTCGATGAACTGACGGTGTCGTTCGACTGATCCTTGTGCAAATGCATCACGAGCCGCTGGTCGTGGTGTGCTCACTGTCGAGTCCTCGGTACTCGGGGTTGTCAAGATTGACATCTTCGACGCGGAGCGATTGGCAACTCCTGATTCAATGGTCAGGGGAGAGCCATCTACATCGCCATAGTTGCGAATCGGAGGAGTAGGTAGGGCTTTTGAGGGCAGCGATGCAGCTATTTTATGGGAATGAAGATGATCGAGATTATCCGTACCTGGCGAGAAGGGCGGTGTTGGAGCAGAGAGAGGAGCACCTCTTTGATATGCATCCATTCGAGGTGTCGAATCTGCGGAACCGGGATCATCGAAAAGATGTGCGCTTCTTGGTGATCGAAGAGCGCCACTACTGCGTGGGGTGCCCTTGGTGACGGCGCCACGTCGGGTCAGACCACTATCAAGGTCAAGATTCGCAGGTTTGGACGATGACGCTTCCAACTCCTGGGCCCATGGGTTGTTACTCGGCTCAACACGCTCACGTGCAGCACGACTCTCGCTCCTACGCTCGCGAATACCACGACTAGTGTCACGCTTGAGCGGAGTGCGATAGAGAGTCCCACTTGAATGAGATGTCGTGGTTGTTGGCCCTGAGGAGACTGAGAGACTTTCGCTCTCGGATGGAGGTGCAGTTCGTTCTTGTGGGCGGACTGCCTCTGGGCTCGTATCGATGTGTAAACCACGGGCCGCCGGACCCCTCGCGTGGTCGTCGGCGGGCTCGTCCTGCCAGCCTTGAGGTGTAGGAGGGATGGTAGTCAATGTAGTCTGACCAGGTCTCCTGGTTGGTGGAGCAGAAGGACGTGAAGGCTCACCGCGGGCTGGCTCTGCTCCAGGTCCCATGCTTTGCGACCTTGAACTACTCGGTGGAGGTCCTGGTGGGGGAGGCGGTATTGGCATGCTTCGTCCTCCCCAGGGGACGATTGGAGACTCATCGATGGGAGTCCGGGTCTCAGTACCATGACCCAATACACCTGCTGATGCTGCTCTTCGAGACGCAGGTGGCCGAAGTGGCGATTGAGTCTCTGGACTATATCTACGTTCCGCGAAAGCATTATTGAGGTAACTATCCTCACGTTAGTACATGGGGGATCACAAGCTGCGAAGTCATACTGAGAAGCGGCGCGCTGGGCGACCAGTCCTGGTGAAGCTGGCGCTCGTTGAATTGCATCAGACGTGTTGATGTGCAGGGACTCAATAGCACTCGGCCCCGGACCTTGTTCGTTGTTGCGATTCCGAAACGACGACAGACTAAACTTTGAAGCAAGCTTGTCACGAGAAGCCGATCGAGCGCCTGGCCCATGTCTCGCCGGAGGTGGTGGAAATTGCGGGTTCGAAGTTATACTCGTTGCGCTCGACGGTACCACCATTGACCCAGGACGACTCTGGTAACCCGAGATTGGACGCGCAGAGGACGGTGTGCTTGTTGGTGGTGGAGGCGGGGGCGGAGGATGATTCATGGGGAAGGCATTGCCGGAGAGCTGCGGCGACGAGCTCAAGGTCTGGGATATGTTTTGAGACTGGGCCGGAGAGTACGGCGGGGGAGGGGAGGGCATGGCCGCTACGAGCATTTAGCAAAGACCATATGGGGACCGCAAGCAGTCCAAGACGACACGATTGATCACTTCCGGAGTCACATCAGATGCCAAGTCTGGAGTTTCTGGCGCAAGAAAAAGGCGAATTACCTTCCATGCCCGTCATGTCATGAGTACGAACAGCCGTCTGGACAGCAGGATGGGGAGCATACTGCCCGCTCACCTGCGCGCTGCGGCCCCATTGCTGAGGATTGTAGGGAACCGAAGTGTTCCTCATTGCCATCGGAGAGGCAGGCGGCAGAGGAGAAGGAGCATACGTCGAGGGGGACGAAGCGACGTAGGGAGAATATGGCACGTTTAGAGTCGAGGCGCTCGCGGGAGTGTACAATTGGCCATGCGGACCGTGCTGCTGCGGTGCGAGGGCGGTCCTGAGTCGGGGAGGTTGCACTGCAAGGCGCCGCAGCGGAGATATCTGCGGTGCGTGGTAGCTTGGTGATTGCTGTCCCGGCGGCACGGTCGGGGGATGGGGCGCGGTCGAAGGTAGAGGCGGTGGGGGTGGTAGAGGGGACCGCGGCGCCGAGTAGTCGTCCTGAGACATGTTCGCGGACGGTGGACAGAAGGCTTGACGCCCAAAGCCTCCAGCGGCTCGAATCGATGCACGACGAATCCAAATGCGACGTGATGGGGCACTCGCTGCACTACGAGTGTTGCGTCCTTACACAGGCCCACTGCAGCTTCGACAACGGCGCATATCCTTGCTCATGCTGTGACCAAAAGGAATGAGGAGGCGGGAAGAGACGAGCACGCAGCATGCTGGTCTCGCCATTCGTCTGCCGTCGCCGAGTCTGAGGGCGATCGTGGCATGAGAGGTCAAGTCTGGGCGGCCGGACACTGGGCCCCTTGCCCCAACCGGCAAGGGAACTCGAGGGTTGGCCGTCTAGCGAGGCTTGACTTTGCTTGACCAGCGAATGGCAGCGCCATCATGCACAATGCGACATGGGCGACATGCGCAATCCTGGTCTATCGTAAGAGTGTCGGCGCTTAAAAAGGAACCAGACGTGATCAACCAGGCTAGCCTCGACGTCGGTCTCAGAGCAGCAGCCAGGTCGGAGGGCTGCAATATCAATGCCTGCTATAGCGCAGCACTCCAGCAGAAGCATATTTATCTCTTACTCTGGCGCTGCTCGTGACTCGCCCTGCCATCTTGTCCAGCAGAACCATTTCTCTGCTGGAAGAGGGCGGAAGTATCTCGGCAGCGAGCTCCACACGTCCGACTTGGGAGATATAAATAGCAAGGGCAGCTCCCGTCCTGCAGCCTGGGCACACACCATCACAAAGCCGAGTCAAGAGCTCCCACCACCACCACACCAAAAAAAAATGATCCATCATGCAATGCGCGTTGGTGTGCTGTTGGATTACGGAGGTCCTCCGAGAAATTCCAGATTGCAGACGCACCACAGCAAATCTATTTGGAGGGGCGGGCCAGCTTAGTGTTGCTGATGCAGAAGATCTCCGCGAAGACGATGCCGTTCGCCTCTTACCGTTGCCTGTCGCCCGTGATCCTGGACGCGTGTGTTACGTGCATGCTTGCTGACAGCGGTGTAACGTGTGACTGGCCAACGGTCAAGATGCAGCTTTGATGACCGGACCCTGGAAATTGAACACAACAGCCGGCAGGTTTCATCGGGCAATACCCATTCGTGCTACCCTGTATCCATTACCACGGAACAACCCTTCGGCCATTGAGACATCCGTTCTGTATATATCTTGGACACCTCTTGACTGAAAAAGAGTTTGAATGGTGAACAGAGACTTTCAAGGTTTGCTTGTGACTTTGGTAGGTATTTTGGCTAATCTTGCCGCCTCACCACCTTGCAGTCTATTCTTGTTCTCTAAGAAGCAGACGAGCCCTCAACTACCGGCCTGTCATGCGAAGCTGGCGCAAGTTGCCTGTTGCAGGCAACGGTCTGCAATATTGGGTAACAACAGTGCCAATATCAGATCAACACCCGAAAGATAGTTGCTTTACCTCTGCCGCTTTAGAGGGTAACATTACTTCCATTTTGGTCCACAGAACCTGGGTTTCTTCATGAGATTGGAGACTTTAGCCTTTTCAGTCTGAGTTCAGGTCTAGCAGGAAGTTCTCCCATGCTGCACAAAGTCACCTTTCTAGCATAAGGTTGTCTTTGGTATTGGTCTAACCAGTATGAAGCGGAGAAACGAAGCACATCAGAAGAGCTGGCTTCTGTTGAGGCCGCGGGCACGTAGGTCTACGCCTGTGGTTGCTTCGCGAAAAACACAATGCAGTGGTCGCCCCTCCGACCATTTGAGGAGGTGAGTTGAGCGAATGTTCCAATTTCTAGTCAAGAAAACAATGTCGACTCGATGCTCTACTCCCAAGGATCACTGCTCCCCAAGGGCGACTGCATATTCTGTTCGTTTCTCTTGATTCCAAAACAGTAACATTGCACGACTACCTCAACCTGTTCTCAATCAACAGCCTCAGCTCTCCGCTCAATAGAGCTATGACGTCCACTCAAATATCGCCACCAAAGCCCGTCGAGCTGATCAAAGTCCTCGTCGGCCCAGCAACCTCCACCCGGCCGTTCATTCTCCCCCGACAGCAGCTAGAGTTCTACTCACCCTTTCTGCGCAGCATCATCGAGTGACCCACGCTCTCAGACACGATATGTCTGCCGCTTGATGATCCCGTCGCTTTCGACCCTTGTCAGCTAGATGAGCTGGGAACCAGATTCACTGATAGGCCACCAAAGCGCCCGAAAGCTCCACGCAAAGCTGCGCAGCGAAGACGATGACGGTATTATGCTGGCATTTAAGGTCTGTATTCTCACACATCGGCTAGGCTGACCATGTCTCGTGCTGCGCGACGAGTGCATGCATTTCCTGTACGAAGAACACACGACGCCCATGCTTGGTAACACTGCACTAGAAATAACGCCCGCAACGGCTCTGTACGTCTTCGAAACCATCACCAGCGGTAGCGAACTCAAGCACTTTGTCGTTGCCGTCTTGGCGCGCGAGAAGAGGCCCTGGTCATCTGTCGACCTGGGAGGAGCGTGGGAAGATATGTTCGAGCAGGTCCCGAACTTGAAGACATTGGTGGATGCTGCGTGGGAACTTCCGCGTGATGCTCGCATGTGGCAGCTGCAGAATATGGACAAGTATATGTTTACGCCGGGAGAAGTGACGCCGGACTGGTGGCAGAAACTGACTGTCGGTGGTGGGCCACGGAAGTATGCTGAATAGTACGTGGTCGAACAAAGATTTGCGCGCACATACAAATAACTGAATAGCTGGGAGCACAATGGGTAGTACTAATGGGAGGCTCTATCAGCGTAGGGCTTCCTCTCCAAATTCATCTTGGTACTGATACACAATTGGTTGGGGCGTTTGATAGCCGCTCACCAAGCTATCCCCAAGTTGGTAGCCTGGTTTACTGAAGTAATTCATCATTCTGCCCATGAAAATCGGGTTTTCTGCAGGATAATCGACGAAATGTGGGGATAGATCGTCTTGAGACGTTGCACTATAAGCCGCAAGAGGCTGGCATGTTGATCTCGTCGTGTCGATTCGAAGTGCAGTTCGTGGTGGAGATGGCGATGGATCGGTTTGCAGGCTTTGGTCTACATATTCAGGCCTTGAGTGCTTCTTGCTTGGCACATCGTGGCAGCCGCAAGTACAGGTTGTTGGATTTGTTGTTTGGGAAGACGGGATGGGGACGAGCATGTAGCCTTCGGGAGCTTCAAAGTCGGATAATTGTCGCGGGGTCGCTTTCAGTGAAACTGCCTGACTAGGTATAGGCTGTGAACGTTGGATAGGTCTCGTAGACTGTGTAGTGGTGGGCTTTGCTTCAGATTGCGAGAAGTAGGAAGGGAACTTCGTTGGAGAGACGGATTGATCGCGGGAAGTCGCGCTCGCCTCTAGTGGCGTCCATTGCGACGCGAGATACGTTTGTGATCTTCTCATAGGGTATATCTCAGGTGGTTGCTCATCAACTTCAGACAAGATCGACGCTGATGAACTTGTTCTCGAGAACGACAGGCTGGGTGGCCGTGAAGCCCTCCTTGACGAAGCTGCTGATGACCGTCGACTTTCTGCGATTTCCATTGTAAGTGGTTCGGATCGTGTGCTGACATCCGACAATGGCCGAAGGAAGGACACAGTCCTCGCTCTTCGCAGCGCCGGTTTGTCTCCCTTCTCCTCGTCCTCGGCTGGCTTCTTGACTTCCGGCTCTTTGAACTCCAGCTTTCCATTCTTGTCAGAGGCAAAATACTCCTCACCGCGACCAAACACAACCTGTAATGTAGCAAAGTCTCGGTTCGTGCCATCTTCGGGGTAGAGCCAGTCTCTCAGCGCTGGAGGCAGATCGTAACCATCTAAGGGGCATCAGTACGAACATCGACGTGCGGAAGGACATACTCACCTTGCCTATATGCGCCACTTTGCGTCTTCCAGCATACGTAGTATCTCTCGAATGCCCCGAATGCGCATACTAGCAACTCCGCAAGACTTTCTGGGTCTTTAGGATCTTCTGGAATTTCACCGAGTCGAGTATAAAGACGAGCGGATGAGTCCATGGTGGATAGAATTCATAAGCTCGTAGAAAGACGGTACAGCTCAAGCGTTTGGACTACGGTGCCCTGGCGAATGCGACACTTCAAGGTTAATATGGAGACAGTGCGTGGATATGCACTGCGCCAAAGAAGTGCATCCTTTTCTTCACAGTCAAACGGGTCGTGCTATAATGCAGTACGGTCGCGTGAGATGCCATCTTTGCGACTTCCTGCTAAACGTAGTTGAAGCAGTCGGAGAGCGTGGTCAGGTCATGGTGGGCCGAGTTTCACATGTGCGACTCGCGGGTGCGCACCGTTAAAGGAGCAATGCAGGAACGCAAGGGACTCTGCGGTGTTCTGTTACTTTTTTGGTAGAGCTAAGAAAGCATGACTCTTCTACGAGATTGCCTCGCCGGGAGGACGGGGCCCAAACGAGGAACGCGGCGATTGACTGCGACTTCTCGGTGCGAATGCATTCATAAGTCCTCAGGACAGCTCGCATGGTGGTACCGATCATCACAGAATGATTACTTTGATTTCGCAAAACTTAGAGATCTTGAAGACCGACAGCCATGTTCTTGCTGAACTAATGCGCATGTTTGCGGCAAAGAGATGAACTTGGTGTTACAACCATGGTGAATATGGTCTACACCACGTCGGGCAACGCAGATATCACAAAGTCCTCCATGCCATTTGAGATTTACGCTTTCCCAAAAATGAACTCCATTATAGCTGTTGCACTCATGGCTATCGGTGCCTTATGATCCAACTGCGTGCGCTTGACCTTGGAAGTGTGATCCTAGGTGCCTTCACCAATGTCTCGTTACCAATATTTCCAACCACCTACTGTTGAAAAGCTGGTCCATGGGACCTACCCACTCAAGGTCTCTTCCCGCACAATCCTCAAGATAAATCCTTCTCTGTTCGACTTCACACCTCGCACTCTCACCACAACTCCAGGGATGCCCATACCCAACAGCAGCCATGCGCCACCCCAACCAACTCGTAAAACCGATGCTCGGCGTCTGCCTCCTCTCCATTCTCGCCGTCATCGCGGTCGCATTTCCCGTCTTTCCAGTCCCGCAGCCGCTTCTACCAGGCGCTGCTATCAGAGCCCACAACGTCGCCTCTACAGTCCACAGCAACAAGCTCCCAATCATGTGCGATGATGCATTTACCCCTTCTCCAACGCCATCTTCCAAGTAGCCCCTTTTGCCAGGCGCTACAATCAGCGCACGGAGGAATAAGCTCAATATCGCCTGCGACCATGTTCCTGCCGCTTCACCGGCACCTTCTCACAAGCACAAGTTCCCTTGTGTGCTGAGGCGGCGCAAGGGTGGTTGTTAGCGAGTTTCCTTTGATGATATTAGCGTGCAGTCGTATTCTGACCTATGTAGACCAGGGTGGTTTGGATGAAATGGGTCGGGCCAAGGATAGTGGAATATCATGGAGGATCAGAAGGAAGAAAAATAATCAATTTGTCCCAGTTCTTGAAGATATAGGATTGGGTTACTTTGAATTCGCGGCAAGGTATCAAATGCTACTCGGCTTCATGCGACGGGATCTACTGCTTCTCGCTCGCTGCTAGTTTGCTTGGAAGGCTCTTGCTTACGGCTGTATCGAGGCCACTCCACCTTCTGACGATATGCTGAATCCCGACTGGAAGTATTGAAAAGAAGCCAATGTAGTGTGAGTACAATGGTATGGCAATTTCGCCGCTCTCGCCTCGCTCGATCAATTTGATAATGTTCTTTCCGATTTCCGCAGGCGTTGCGGTCGGCGCGAAGAAGTTGCTGGGAGGTTGGACGTCCGCGAACATCTTGGTGCTCATCTGACCTGGTGTGACGAGTATGGTCTTGATCTCCGCAGCTTCAGGTATTTGTGCGAGCTCGGCGCGGAGCGAATGGTGCAGAGCCAGAAGCGCAGCTTTCGATGCGGTGTAGGCTGATAGATTCGCAGCACCAAGGTGGCCGAGGACCGATGATACCGTCACGATCGTACCACGTCCTTCGCGGAGCATGTGAGGAAGGAATGTGCGCAGTGTTATGAAATGGGAGAGTGTGTTCACCCGGAAGGTCCTGTATATTTCGTCAGAAGAGTGTCACCCAGAGCAGTTAGACCACATACTGCTCAACTTCCTCCATTGAAGTCTCCAGGATAGACTTCTTGTGCACAAGCCCAGCATTATTGATTAGGATCGTAGGAGCGCCGAGCTGGAATCGTTAGCAGCCGTCCCCTGGTGATATGCGATAAACTCACGTCTTCCACGATTTTGGCAGCCGCAGCTTCGACCTGCTTCGCGTCGCTCACATCGCACTGGTAGTACAGTACGCCCTTCTCTTCAGCCTCGTCTTGGTCCACCACTTTCGTATCCAGCACAGCGATGTTGGCATTGCGCATTCCGTAGGTTTCTGCTAACAGGCCCCCAAGGCCCTCAACACCGCCTGTAATGACGATGACCTCATCAGCCAGGTCCACCTCTCGGGGCGATCCGAACGCGATGCGGTCGCTGATGATGCTAAAGATGCCAATTGCGCTCATGAGAATGGACCATGCTATCGCAATGCGCATCTCAGGGTTGCCATAGGGCGTGTATTGCGCGCGCAAGCACAGGACGACGACCCACGAGACGAATGGGTGGAACAGCGTGTAGCCCAGGACGTACCACAACACATCGATGGACAGGTAGTGGTGCCATGGCTCGTCGGGGCGGTCGTGCTTTTTCGGCAGCTGTACAGTGACTTCCTTCATGGCGGAGGACATGTCGGGCATCTCAACACACTTGCGTGAGGGTTGTTGGAGCATTGGAGTGGTGGGGCGCGTGTCGGCGCGTAATGGAGGCTTGGATTGCTGTCGAATGGAACTGCAAGCTGGCAAGTACTGCGATGACGGCTAGCCGGGATTAAATCTGAAGGCAGAGTGACTGATATCGAACGCGAGAACTATAGCTGGGGCCATGTTGGTCTTATTTGTGCAGTCGCTGAATGCTGAGGTTTGGTACGTTTCATTCCCGCCTCAGGTGTCGAGACGCTAGCGATGTCCTGCAGGGGAACTTCTGATGCCAGTAAGCGAAAACCGCATCGTGAATCTTGACTTCCGGCGACCTCCTTTCAAGTAACACCCTTGACATTTGCATCTGGATTAGCCTTCGGCTTCATAATCTCCTCAGATTTCTACTATGTCGGCTATGCCAGAGTCCACAGCATGGTCGCAGTTCATGAAATGTGCCTCCGCTTACTCGGTCCTCACCACAGCTCATACAAGCCGCTTGCAAGAAGAATGACAGGACAAAATCACCAAAGAAATAGTGCCTGAGGCTGACGAACAGTGACACTTAGTCTTATGATTAGTCTTTCCGTCCTCCCAAAGTGTTCAATCACCATCACCAAGCCCTCACCTGCCACCTGCATGGCGATGCTTCAACTGATGAGCCAGAGAGATCATTGAGCTGTGAACTCCCTCTCTTTCTTCAGTCACACTGTCCGCTATCTTTATTGCTTACCTCAAATCATGCGTCCTTCCCCACCTGTTGCTGGTCATGAAGGCACACCCGGACCGCAGGGCTCAAGGCGGGAGGAGTGCTTTCCCAATGGCGACGCTCAGCTGCCATTGCCAGTTGGACTCAACACCAACAGGAAGGCTGCACTCACCCGCTAGAGAACAAAAACATTGCCCGCGTCCCGCTCTTCTATCTCTTCTCCACCCCACTCACCATCCAGTACCATTGAGTTGGCCATCAATTCTCCATTCATCCATAACCCCTCTCGAAGTATTCACTTCTCATCAGTCTATTAATCGCATCGTACTCGCCCTTGCACTCTCCGGCATCATGACCAGCCGCATTCTCACCGTCGGCGGCCTTGTGGCTCTTGCCCAAGCGAAGGCCATCATCACCAACAATTGTCCAGGTCCGGTGTACGTCTGGTCAGTACCCAACGTCGGCTCCGCACATACCGACAACCTGATCGTCAACCATGGCGGACGGTACGAAGAGCCCTGGCGCTACGGTACCGCAGAGCATCCAGGTATTGCCCTCAAGATCTCACCCCAGCCCGATGGCATCTACAAGGGTGCCGACGAGATCAACTTCGCCTACTCGGTCGAGCGTTCCAGCAAGTCCAAGATCTGGATCGATTTGTCTCCAGTCCGTGGCAAACCATTCGACAACAACCTCGCCTTCCACACTTGTCATGGTGTCTATCACTCTACGGACGTTCAGACCAGCCTATGCGATGCCACTGACGACGTCGAATTGGTTCTATGTGGCACGGCACGCTCATCTCCTGCCAAGGACTCCACAACCACACAACTGATCACAGACTGCTTTGACTACCATCACGACAACAGCAAGTACGACCAACCCGAGTACGAGAAGCCGGGCCATTACTCCACGCCTGTCTCGGTCATCACCAAACCCGCATACTCTTCCGCAAAGAGCACCGCGAAGCATGCCAATCCCAAGGCTTCTCCAAACGACCAGTATCACCAACCTCCCAAGTACTCTTCCAGCAATGCGTATCAGCCTCCAAAACATACCTCGACTGAGCCGTATCATACGCCCCAGAAGTATATCTCGAGCGAGGCATACCCCGAGCCTCCCAAGTACACATCCAGCACCGCGTACCAGCCTCCGAAGCAGACCTCAACCACGCCATACCAAGCACCTCCCAAGTACGCTTCAGGTCAGCCATACAGTCAACCTCCCAAGTCGAGTGTCGCGTACCACCAGCCTCTGAAGAACACCTCAAGCGCCGCATACTTCAAGCCCCTCAAGCACACCCCGACGGAGCCATACCATCAGCCTCCTGTGTACGCTTCGAGCAGTTCCGACCAGGCGTATCACGAACCTCCCCAGTACACTTCGAGCAAGCTATACCTTACGCCTTCCAAGTCTACATTCGAGGAGCCTTATCACGCGCCTCCGACACACACCTCGCATGAGCTTTATGCGCCGCCCCAGAAGCACACTACCGCGTACCATGAGCCACCAAAGTACACCTCAAACGCCTATCCACCTCCCAAGTATACGTCTAAGAAGTCCTACCCGTCGCCTCCGAAGCACACGTCTGTGAAGTCATACTCAACTCCTCATACAATCGACGCCTACCCTGCTCCCCCTGAGACCAAATCCTACACACCTCCCCCTCATCACACCTCGGTCGATGAATACCCTGCTCCTCCAAGGACTTGGTACAACTCCCCCAGCGACAGGCCCAGTCCTCCCGCCGATTACACAGAGGACGAAGAAACCGAAGATGACGACTACGAGGAGCCTCACCCGACACCGTATGGTGGCGATCGCGTATTGCGACGTGATAACATGGCCTGTGACACGTCTGGCAACAAGAGGCCAAGCTGCGATGCGCCGGCACCGAAGGCACATGACTACTGCAAGCCCAAGGTTGTGTATCCGAAGCCGAGCACAACCGGCCTGATGTCCAGCAGACTGGTCAGGATTGAAATCCAGCTCGAGACTGCCACGCATCGAGAGGCCGCCAGGCATCAGGTCGTCACGGCATCATCTGCTCAAGCCAGTATCGGTGTCAAGGCTAGGGCGGCGAAGCCAAAACACTGCATTCTCCCGTGGTGCGAGCCCGCTGTGCCCGGCGTCGATTGCGACAAGCTTGGACTCACCATGGAGCTGGCGGACCGCAACCAGGTTGACTGGACCGATGACGAGAACACCTGTCACACATTTTTGTCCAACCTTCGCGGCACGTACGCTGCGTCAGCAGCCAAACCTAGTCTGTGCATTCTCCCATGGTGCAAGCCTGCCCAGCCTGGCGTCGATTGCGCAAAGCAAATTGAAGCCTTCGAGACGAGGGACAAGGGCTTGGTCAACTGGACCGACGATGAGAAGACTTGTCAAACGTGGTTGATGCCTCGCAACGCCACTCACAGCTCCCGATCGATGGCAAAGCCAAAGAAGTGCATTCTGCCGTGGTGCGAACCCGCTCAACCGGGCGTTGATTGTGAACAACAAGCGAGAAATTTCGATCAGAGGGACAAGGGCCTCGTACACTGGACCGACGGTGAATATGTCTGCCACCCATTCCACCTTGCTGGCTATGGTCCTAGGCCCGGTGGTGCTTCTCTGACTCTCAACTCCCCCTCCATCGTTCGTCGCAATGCGCTCGGTCGCCCTCAAGTGTGCATTGCGCCCTTTTGCTTGAATCTGAGCAACAAGGCGTGTGAGAAACTCGAGGATGTCATGGAGGAGATCGATAAAAAGAACGGTTTGAATATCGATTACACCACCGACGACGATGCCTGCGGCAAGTTTCTAGCGCCGCGGAACACAACATCAATTCGTCGCAAGTCGAGCTTGTCCGCACGCCGAGGGAACAGTCTCAAGCAGACTAGAAAGTCGGTTCCCGCCGACAACTCCACCATTGTCGCCTAGGGAGAGCCTCTGTCTATCTCTTCCTGTGCGAGCCCGCAGTCAGGGGTATGACGAGTGGTGCCGCCGATGCCTTGCTAGAGACGGTTTTCTGGCCTCGCAGTATCGAGTTGGGCCAGAGTCACGCACCAAAAGACTGGACGGATGCACACTGGGAATGCGAGGACAAAAAGTTACCTGCACGATATTCCAAGGGAAAGACAGCCGTCTGCATATGGAAGCTGTGTGAGCGTCACAGACTCAGCAATCACGAGCGTGCGAAGCTTGAGCTCGATCTTGAGACTTTTTCAAGGCAGACGTTCAACCTCGACATCGACTACACGACCGACGAGGAGGTCTGTGGCAAGAAGTGAGATTGACATTGCTTGAGCGATGTGTTCCTTTTTTTTTTGGCTGTTGACTGAAGTATTGTTTCTTTTCGTAATCATGAAGGACGATGAGTGTGGCTGGATGCATTCGTAACGCCTATTCTGTTAGTGTCTTCATCTCTTACTGCTTGTAATGGAATACTGTTCTCCCGACTCGTTTCTGATGATGCGCCTTCGTTCACGTGCTGCATATCAAGCCCTCGGCGTGCCTCTCAGGCAAAAAGACGGGGCGCCTCATGAGAACCCTTTGTGAAATGTCGCGTCTCCTATTGACTCCTGAAGCCAAGATTAGATATTTGTTATCGAGATCCACGGCGCCTTGATGCACGTGGAGGTGAAGTACCTGCCAAGATCGGCGGTCGGAGGTTCGCCAACGGGCTTAGCCGCGGTCATGAGCCCTGCGTGAGTGACGGTCCGTCGATTGTCCCAGAGCCAATTCACTCCCGCAAGCCTTCCGTTGTGCGTCCTTGCAAGCTCTGCATGTCTCCAGCACTTTAGCGACCCGCGTGCGACGACGAGCAGCCTGTCTTGTCTCTTTACCATTCAAAGCATCACCTCAAGTCCAGATACGAAAGATCATCCTCCTAGCGACCATTTGCTGTGCTTCCGGCCGAACCTGCGCCGTCCACCAAGATCACACCCTTCTTGCTTCCTCCAGGGAATAGTCGTCGCCATGGTTCGCAATGGGAGTCCGTCGCCGGCGGACAACTTCCCGCTTGGCCATTCTGCCACTTCTCCCCAACCACAGCCTTCGAAGCGCGACAAGCGGCGCAACATGCTGGCGGAGAAGCTAGGAGACATGATGGCATCCTTCTCCGATAACAGAGACAGCCACTACAGAGCTCAGCTGGCGGCGCTGACGGCCGACATCAACCTCATCATGAAGGCCGATCCCTATGCGAACGCGCCGCTCGATGACGGCGGAGAAGAAGCCTCGGAGCTCATCTCGCAGATCATGGGCAACAATATACCCACAGCGCCGAGTGCGGGCACAGACTACATTGCGCAATGCGGGAAACACTATGCGCGCTTTGTCGATGCCGTCAACGATGCGATGGAAGAGCGCGACTACAATCTGACCATGCTCTACGTACGAGCACCCGTCTCCAAGCCACTCCTACATGCTAACAAAGCTCTAGAACAAACACGAGAACACCAAGAATGAGATCGAGAACTCGCACCAGTACAAGATCCAGATCGCCGAAGAAGAGCACAAGCTGCTCGCAGCCACTATCCGCGAGCGCTTAATCGCAAGCATACAACAACGCACGGGCAGATTGAAGCGCGAGAAGGAGCAGTTAGACCTGTCCGACAGCAATGCTATGCTCCTCCACCCGAACCAGTTCGGCATCGGTAACCCAGCCAGCCCCGGCGGTCCGCAAGCGCCGCGTAAGACACGGCGGACAGGGCACAAATTTGGCGAGGGAGAGGAGCTGGCCGCTGCCAACGAGAAGCGCAAGAGGAAGCTCTTTGAGGAGAATGACAACGACTCGCCTGGGCCGTCTGGCCGCAACGTTGAGATGGGCGCGGGGTCGCCTTTCCGCGAAGCAAAGGCACGCACCATCAATGCGCAGTTCGAGTCCGCGGCATACTCTCTTGAGCGTCTCTTCACTGAGAAGGAGCTCAACATGGCCATGAATCAAGCCACGACCGCCGCCTCACACTTCTTCGCGAAAATGAAGAATGCAGACACAGGCGCTCAGCAGGAAGCCACCACAAACGGACATACCACCAATGGCAATGGTACAAACGGCGACCATGCATCTGAAAACGGAGACATGATGGACCAGGACCAAGACTCTGACGATATTCCTGGCGCAACAGACATGACGCGCCAGCTCTCCTCTAATCCACACGCTACACGCGGTGCCACGCGCTCCGCCTTTAACCCCTCCGCCGCAGCCATTGCAAACGGCCACATCCCCTTCATCTACAACCCGCCCTTCGTCCTCGACGCCAAGATCTTCCAAAAAGCCAACGCTGCCGCCCCGACACCGCCCGCGCTCTCAGCCTCCGACGTCGAGCAAGACCTCAAGCTCATGCTGCGCGATGCCCGCCCCGACGACGAACTCAACGAGAAGCTCCTACAAGCTGCGTGCAACCCCGTCAAAGCGCGCGATTACCAGGTCCAGCCGCCAAATTTCCATGAGCCGGTCAATGAGATTACAAGCCACGTCCGCAGCGTGAACCCACATCTCGAAGTCGGCGCGGGACTGGGTATGGGCGGTATCCCGATGAGCGCGCAGAGCAGTATGGCGGGCTGGAGCGACGCAGGTGGTAACACGCCCGTCGGGAGGTTTGGTGAAAGGGAACTCGCGGTCGGTGGACACGGTGGTGGGATTCCGATGGCGAGGACGGCGAGCGGGAGTGGGCGGGGACGAGGGAGGGGAAGAGGAGGTGGTTAGATGTCTGCGGATGTCTGACTGCTTTCTTCTCTCATCCTGGTCTTTCTCTTTGCTCACTTGCCGGCGCGCGAGTTGTCGTTATATACCCATGGCGTTTTGGACTGTATTGGGGAGGGTTGCATCGCGAGGTGGAGTTGGGATGGACATTTTCTTACGAGCTCCGGCCGGGTCATGTTGTATTAGGTCATTCGCATTATCATCATAGCATTTCACAACGGGGCATTACGCTCGACTTCACGCTCACATATCTGTTCGCGTTCATCTGTGCTCAGATGAATGCAACATTGAATTTCGTCTCCCTGAATGCTAGAATCACGCTTCTCCATCAATACCATCCCTACTCCCATGTCCAGCTTCTTCTACCTCCTCCACCTCAACCTCACCACACAAGCAATACCTCCCTCCACAGTACTCACTTCTTCGCACACAAGACCAGAATCAAATCCAACTCACCCTCCAAGTACGCCGCCGTATAATCCACGCCCGGCGTCCCATTCCACGTAATCACCGTGCCCGACTCGCCCTCAATGGGTCCCAATGTAATCTTCTCGCCCCAAAAGTCAAACCCCGCATGCGAGCTCAGGCCATAATACACCTCCTTGCCCTTCTTGTAGCTGTACGCAAAATGCAGGACGGGCTTGCCCGTGTACAGGCCGGCCCCGGACTTTGTGATTTTGATGGCCGTGCCGGTAGTATCATAGTACTGTCCTTCTTCGGCGTAGGATCCCGAGGACAGTTTTTCGGGAGGGGACGGGTTCTTGCTGCCCACGGAGGTGTACCAGATGTCGTAGGCGCAGTTGTTGTGGATGGTGTTTGTGGCGGCGTGAGTATTGGCTGCCGTGATGGCGAGGGTGGTGAAGAGGGATGAGAAGCGCATGATGGTGGTAAGGAATGGGATTTGGAAGCGACTGTGATGGACGAGTTCTGAGGGAAGAGCGAGCTGGACTGGAACGATGCTAGTGAGTGTTCAGCTTGGAGGTTCGCCCATGGTGGAGATGTCGTCTCTTATACGATGCGAGGGAGGATAGATTGTTCGAGCCCTTGGTTTGCTTGCTTGGTGCCTTTTCACAGTCCGGTCTTAAAGTTTATTGAAAGTGATTTGTGCCTGAACACTGCCTCAAGTAAGGTGCCGCTGTTGGCCAGTTGAACGACAGGCAACGTGATGCCAGGCTGCGATCATCCGCTCATTGGTAGGGTCGACGCGAGGAGAGTCGGGTTTCTGTGGTCATGGTCCCTGACGATTGCGAGGCAAGGCACAATTGCCCTTACGACGGTGATACATTAAGTTACGAGGCCTTGGCGGTGTAGCACGGAGTGTTATGGTGGGTACAGGCTGGAAGTGATACCCGCAAGTATAAAGATTTTGTAGTACACGGAGAACGAATCGAAAGTAGACATATGTGGGATTTTGGTCAAAAGAGGCGAAGGCAAGCGGATCGTCAAATAGAGTAGCCAGACGATGAAGTTGATAGTATGACGGTTGATATACTGTTCGCCAATACTGCTGTGTAAGAGAAGCCGTCACGGTGTCAGACGGATGCTCATACGACGCACCTGTCAACTGTCAAACGCTGGTGACTGTACGCGTATACTCGCTGGACGCGCCTCATTTAGGTAATTCTCAGTCATAGGTAGCGGTCAACATACATCCTACCGTCCACCGGCTCCAGTACGCTCGGTTCGAGATAGATAGCCTGGGTGGGCGACTCTTTTCACGAGGGTTCAAAATGCAACACTGGGAACGCGATGCGGCTTAATGAAGTGAGGAATATGCCGAAGTGCCGGGATCATGCAGATGAAGGCAAGGGCAATCTAAATCTGTCTGATGCAGCGGGATGCAGGAAGAGAGAACGTGAAGTGTGCGCCATTGGTTGTAGTGTTTTGAAGGCATTGAAGTCACGATGGAGGCGATGACGACACAATCACACGTGCACGGCACTTTCTCGGATTGACTGGCAAGGGCCCAGCGAGCTGAGACGGCTGTTCGATTCCTCGTGTCGCAAAATACTAATCAGATAATCATCAAGTTGGAAATTTTGGATGCGTCTGACGGCCGTGGAAGAGTCCAGCGACGCGTTAAGCCGGCCGGTGCCGCGTTCAGTGCACCTCGGCTCAGTCCCGCTCTCCACAACCCGGGGAAGTTAAGCTCCTCATGTCCAGCGGAAAGTCGGCGCCACCATGTGAAAGCCGTCTTTACTACTCGTTAGAGCCTCTTCTCTACGCCGTGTATACATCCCATCCTCGGTCGAATTCTATCCTTAACTCGTCATGTCTTCTGCCGCCCTCCGCACATCATTCAGGATGGCGTCACGTCCACAGCAACGCCTTGCCAGCATACAACGACAATTCAGCAACTCGGCGCGGGCAGGGAAGGAAATTCGAGATGCGTATATTATAAGCGCAAGCCGAACGCCTACGGCCTGCGTATGTATTCTGCCACCAAACACCAGACGGTGCTCTGACTCGGAATAGTTTAATGGGAGCTTCACAACCGTCTCCGCAACCGAGCTCGGTGCCACCGCGATCAAGGATGCCCTCGCAAAGTCCAAGGTCCCCGTCTCCTCCATCGACGCCGTGTACATGGGCAACGTCCTCGGCGCAAATGTTGGCCAGGCGCCAGCACGACAAGCAGCCATATTCGCTGGTCTCCCCACCAACATCGAGGCTACCACCATCAACAAAGTCTGCGCGTCAGGGCTGAAGGCTGTAAACGTTGCCGCTTCGACCATCGAACTCGGACAGGCTGAAGCACAGGTTGCGGGAGGCATGGAGAACATGACAAGGGTGCCATACTACCTGAACCGAGCTAGCCAACAGCCTGCATTCGGACACCAGAAGCTGCAGGATGGACTGATCAACGATGGACTGTGGGACGTTTATAATCAGATTCACATGGGCAACTGTGCGGAGAAGACAGCCAAGGACCACGGCGTTTCGCGGCAAGACCAGGACGATTACGCCATCGAGACCTACAAGCGCGCGCAAAAGGCATACAAGGAGGGTCTGTTCAAGGAGGAGATAGTGCCCGTCACAGTCAAGTCCAAGAAGGGCGACATCATCGTGTCCGAGGACGAACAGTACAACAAGCTCAAGCTCGACAAAGTCTCCACTCTCAAGCCGGCTTTCGAGAAGGGTCCCAATGGCACAGTTACTGCGGCAAACAGCTCGCCGTTGAGTGACGGTGCTTCGGCATTGGTCCTCGGAAGCAAAGAGATTGCACAAAAGTATGGCAAGGACAGCCGTGTCCTAGCCAAGATCATCACCTATGCTGACGCTTCTGTTGGTATGTGGAAATTCTTTTCGTACTCTCCAAGCCATCTACTGACATATCTAGACCCCATCGACTTCCCTATCGCCCCTACATCCTGCGTCAAGAAGCTCCTGAGCCAGTCCGGCCTCAAGAACGAGGACATTGCCATCTGGGAGTTCAACGAGGCCTTCGCCGCCGTCATCAAGGCCAACGGCAAGCTTCTCGGTCTCACCACTGACAACATCAACCCACGAGGAGGAGCCATTGCTCTCGGCCATGCGCTGGGTAGCTCAGGTAGCAGGATTTTAGTCACATTGCTGCACCAGCTGGAGGTTGGTCAATACGGTGCTGCTGTAATCTGCAACGGCGGTGGTGCTTCGTCAGGCATTATCGTGCAAAGAGTGAGCGCAGACAAGCTATAAGAAGCGAAACAAGTCAAAAATTAAAAAGCTCCAAGAAATAAATCGAAACCATATCCATAACTCATTGCCACCGCCGCTCATTTTTGGAGTCTACAGTCATGTTAACAGTGACTATCCCGTACCCCTTGCTACATATCCCGGCTGCACTTATCCTCGGCTCAAACACAGTCCCTTTATTACCATCCAATGTTCCTATCCTCTTTCGCATCTCACGGCTTTTGTGCACTCTCGTCGGACCACCCCAACCACCCCGCGTCACCACCACCGCATATATCCCAGCCTCCCCCGACACAACAGCGACACAGAGAGAGACAATGCAAACAAAAATTCGACGTGGGCCAGATTCGAACTGACGACCCCGAAGGGACAAGATTTCAAGTCTTGCGCATTAGACCACTCTGCCACCACGCCTGGGAGTGTGTTGATGAGAGGGTCTGAGGAGTAGGTAAGATTTGTAGTTGAATGCGTGAGGCACAAGGTGATTGAGTGGGCTTGATTAATTGGAGAAGAATGCCGCGTTCGTGTTGTGTTGTGATGTGGATCTGTTGAGGCGGTGGGGATGCGGAAAGGTGCATGAGTTGTGTGAGGTGAAGGATGTGGGTTGTGGAACGTGACTTGCATGTACAACGTACACCAACATGTTGAAATAGCAGTGCATGGATAGATATGTCTTGGTCTCTGAACGTTATCAGAATGGACGCGGTGCTTGCGGGTTTCAACAGACATGCTATAATGTAGCATGGCGTGACTCGAATCATGAAGCTCACGATAAAGTAGAATGATTGCAAAGTGCTTGTATGATCTATGACATTACCATCTCCACTCGTGATATGTACGATCGATCTACTTTAAGTCTGAATATCGAAGCCGTGGCTTCTTTTCTTGAAACGCCCAACCAGCGCCGCCATGCCGTCCGAAAACACCAAATGAAAACCCCACACAACCTGTCATTAGACGAAAAGATCGTTAACCATCCAATAACCACTGTACTCGCTCCAACTCTCCAACTCCTCGGCGTCTCCTAACACTTCCCAAACACATTGAGATCCAGATCCAGATCCGCATCCAGATCCATCATGAAATTCATCTCTTCGTTATCCCATGCCATTCCCGCACTCGTCGCCACATTCCCATGCTCCATTCCCGCAGCCGTGCTAATCGGGATCGTAGAATGGAAGCCCGCGCTGGTTGTCGGGTTCTGGAAGTCTTCAGGCAACTGGTCCCAGGTCGGGAACTGGAAGTCGTTGACATCAGGCATGGCATTGCTATCATCTGGCCCGCAAGTCATTTCTTGGATAGATGGCATGGTGAAATCGCCCTCTGTGGCGGGACATGCTTGCTCGGAAATCGGTTCGAAAGAGCGAAGACCGACTTTTGCGCATTCGTGGATTTGTTCGCCGGCAGCAGAGCATTGTGCATTGAAGGAGGCCATGGAAGCTGTGGCTCCATTGAGCCAGTAACGTTCCTTCTTGCCCTCGGACTTTGAACACCCGCCCTTGCGGATCGCGAAGCCAACTTCGCCGTTCTCGCCGAAGCATGGCCCACCGGGTGCTGTGCATGCCAATTCCGAGATGGGTGCGAAGATGCCAAATGAGTGCTCGTTGGTGGTTATGGGAGTGAGCGAAGTCGGCGAGGCAGACACGGAGCCTGACAATCCAGGAATACTGTGCGGGGTCTGTCGGCCGGAAGAGAGTTGGCGGGCGTGCGCGGTCAGATTGGTGGTGCCCGTAAGAGTGCATTCAAATGCTAGATCACGGCCAGGGTCGTTTTGAGCCATGTCGAGACAGTCGAAGTTGTTCACGTTGAAGCTGGGGTCAACAACGCTGTTGGAGTGGATACCAAGATCCTCGTAGATTTCGTGATGGGCGCTGATACCTGGGCATAGAAGTTAGCACAGAGGTTCAGGAACAGTATACTCGATTCGCAGTTAAACTTACCTGAGACTGGGACAGTGGTATCGATGCCATGCGCTTTCTTGAAAAGATTCAGCCATTCAGGATTGTCGGCTGCCGTCTGCTCCCAGCCGTCCGCATCTTCGTACAGTATCAAGCGAGCCTGGTCCTGCAGCATTTTGTCCGTGATAGACTGAGCGCCGTGCTTCTCAATGTGTTCGCGAGCAAATCGTCCGAGCCTCAAAGTAAGAATCTCCCAGCACGTGGCGTTTGGATTGACTTGCGGTGTTTCGGAAGCGGAGTAGTGTCGTGGTGTAGTCAATAGGATTGGTCCGATCCTGCTCATGTCCGCGTTCTCCTGGTACGCTACGAAAAGATCATTCGTTGGACTCTGTTCGATGTTGGGTATGAGATATTCGAGGTCTTTACTCTCGAGCTGAAGGTCCGATTGCTGCTTCACGTCAGGCTGGTTGTTCTCAAACCGTAAGACGGGAACCGCTCGGTTCCATTGTCGCCCAACGTAGTCGCCAGTCTGGAGACCTACCTGCATACTCGAGGAATTGCTGGCCGAAAATGGGAATGGAGATTTGCTCTCATTCGAAATCAGATACGGCGGCATGGCGTTGGTAACGTGAATGGCTACGTGGGGATCTAGTCCACGGCAGCCTTTCCACTTTTGCATATCCGCCCCGTTTCGAAATTCCTTTGCCAAATGATCGATGCGATCTTGCCATTTTTCGAAAGTCATTTGACAAAACCCACATCTAGACTTGATATACTGAGCCTCAGACTTCCACGACTCCATGCTAGTAGTCATCTTGCAGCCATGCATCAGACGTAGATGTTGTCGGAGATGGTCCTTCCTGTAGAATGTTCGAGACTCTAAGCCTTTCTCCTCGCAGCCCTTATGGTTATGAGTTGCCAAATGCTCTTTACTAGGCTCCAATTCGTCACAGTACACGCACTTCGGCTTACCAGTTGCTTTATCGGCAATGACTTCGCCCAGAGGTGCGCAGATCCACTTCTCTAGGGACAAGTGGAGACTCTTTTCGTGGCGCGCCCAATCGTACTTGGACTTGAAGCGATCGGTGCAAAAGGTGCACTGGAACAACCGAGGGCCTGCGTCTACGTTTGCCTTTGGTGCGCGCGTCGGGAGGCGTCGTCGCCTGCGCCGCTCCTTTGACTTCAGGCTGTTCAACGAGCCTAATGAGTGGCGCGACCCGTGCGAGTATGCTGAGTTGTGCGAACCGATAGAGCCTGATGACATGCCAGTGAGGCCAGTCTCGAGCGAAGAAATGGATGGTGCTCTAAAGATGGAAAAGCTGCCAGTGCTGTCATTTGATGCGTCTTTTCGGTAGCTGCTGCTTGTGCTGACTGGCGGGTCAAACTTTTCCACGGCTTGTGCGATAGCAGTCAACGGTGCAGGTTCGTTCTCAGGGGGAGAGTGTTGCCATCGTTCGAATGGATCTGTAGCAAGTCAACCGAAACAATTCTCCTGCTGTAGTACTGGCACTGATGAAGGTGTGCCAGTCAGAGAGTCCTCGCAGCCAGTCATGGGCTCGCTTCCCACGCGAAAGGTCAAAAACCTTCCGGAAGTTGCAGATGCCATGAACTTATGAGCTTTTCTAGACTTTGGTTTGGAATACGTACTCAGGGACTCCCACGTCTTGCCTGCAGGCATATTGATGGCTTCGGTAGATGGGCGGATACTTGGAGAAGCACTTCGCTTTGGTCTTTGCTTCTGCCTTCGTCTAGTATTGGCCATCCAATTCGATATTTGACCGATCGATAGCCCGGTTTGTTGCTTCAAAAGCTCTTTATCCTCATCGGTGGGATATGGATGATCGATATGCTGCAGCATCCAATCTTTCAGAATCTTCGTAGAAGCCCGTGGAAAGCGAGCAGCGGCAGCTCCCTTTTTCGGTCGTTCATCTCCATCGTTATCGTCTTCGATGGGTCCCATGTGTCCCAGACAACGCATCGGTTTCTTGCCGGTGAGTCCACCAAAACATCGTTCGTCATCTTCGCCTACAACGTCCAAAGTATCTAAAGCGGTACGTTGCCTGAGAGCTGGCATTTTCTCGGGGTCACTGAAGCTACAGGGCCGAAACAGAGCATTGCATGGTGAGCATCGAACTTGCTTTGAACCATCGGCATCGTAGATGAAGCACTCAAGCCCTTTCGACCGGCAATATGAGCACGGGTCGGCTGGTTTCTGATATCGAGGCAGATGAGTTGAGAAGTCTGTGTTGAACTCGGCTCCATTGTTCGTGATGCTTTGCAGCTCCTCGTTGGTAAGAAAGCTGTTATGTATTAGCCTCATGCTCAGATAACCTAAATCGCCCAAGCTGGAGAGTATATGACAACACTATGCGGACTCAGAAATGTTGATGAATGTGCTCCGCCAGTCTCGAGATTCCATGAGGTAGGTAGGGCATTACTCACCCCTCACCAGCATGTTGGTGGGAGCTGTTCGGGATCGTTTCTTGCGACAGATCCGGCATAGCTGCATCCCCGAAATCGAAATACTGGCCCATGTCGGTCATAGCTGGGGTAGCCATGCTGAGAGAGTGTCACCTCTGGTTCGACGGCGCTCGGAGTACCGTCCACTCGGCGTAGAGAAAATTGACAAGCACGCCTTTCGGTCAATTGTGGAAGAACATTGACTATAAGGCGTGAGGAAAGTACTACAGCACAATAAAGAAGGCCTTGCGTCCTGGATAAGACGAGACGCCATCTGACCACATCCAGACCAGTCACACTTTGCGCTTATACAAACCGGTCTGCATGTCAAGTTCGAAGGGCGCGCGGCCCGTGCGCAGCCAGAAGATTGACAAGGCCATTCGAGATTCGGGGCTTGGCCGGTATAGACCAAAAAAACGGGTTGCAACGCTGAGTCAGGACGCAGTATACTGTACTCAACCGATGCGCTCCGCCTTGAGAGCCACGAAACATCTGCAAAAGCACGTTGCAAACATCTTACTTGCTTCTCAGAGACCCACACCTCTTCTAGGAGCTCAATGACGTCCCCAGGTGCTATTGTTAACAGTTCGCAGGGCTAAATCTTACGAACGAAGGATTGCCTAGCCACAAAAACTGGCGAGTGGAGAACCTAGCGAAGCTGACAAACCCCACTTCGCTGCTGCACAACCGCATCGCATTCAGCCCACTAAGCCGCCATGCTTCGTCTCATTGGCAGGCAATACTCAGGCAGATGGTGTGTTGACTGCACTGGCTGAAGATTGCGTCTGGGGAACAGCGAAGATGCATGTGGAAAGTTGCGGATTTGGCAGTTCCAACCGTCGAATGCTACCTTTGATTGAAGAGCATTCTGCATACTGCACCACCAACGGTGACCTAGGATGCCCAGCAGGTACTATGACCATCTACCGCGTTCCAGTCGATTGCGAGGAGTCCGAAGGTGATGCGTCGGAATACGGACTGTCGAGATGACGGCGTCGGCATCACCTGGGCCGGGTCTAGCCAATTCCATCGACTCTCTACTCCGACAATCGGAGGACCTGCGACGTTCTGCCCCGACTGGAGGAGTATGAGTATAGAGTTGGACTGCAGTGGTGAAAGTAGTTGTGAAGTGTAAGCAACTGTGCTGCTCCGACGTCATGTATGAGTCTCAGGCAGTAGCGTCTGAAGGCAACGTCTGCTCATGGGTGCTCGCACTCATCAGCATCAACACCCTGACTTTCAATCGACTACCACATCTTCACCATGAAGCACTGTGGTCTGTTCATTGCCCCATCTATTTCGCCGCGATCTTCCGGGGGTCGTAGTGGCCTTACGAACTCAATATGCTTTAGTTGGGCATTTCTTGGAGCCTCCAGCCAGACGAGACGATCTCAAGAACTTTCGACAGCGAAACAACATGACGACTAGCTAATCTCCACTTCCATGCTTGATTTATTCTTTAATCCTCGAAGACGCGGCTTGCAACAAATCTCAACCGTACAAGAAACAATCGCCATAAACGTGGTTGTTGGACAAAAGCGGGGTTCGCAAGCACGAAGCGGGGCGTCGTTACACATCGCACACGGAAGATGTATTTGTACCTGCAACGTCACGCTTCTCTTGTCAATTAAGGTCGCTGATTTCGGGCTTCTTTATGAATTGGCATCTCGCCGCGGACAACTCAATCTTCGTTGAGGTGTCGGTCCTTGGCGCGCATACCGAGGTTGAGCCCTCAGTGGGACTTAGCGATCTGCCAACTCACTGCGCATCAATCCATCTGTCCAATCCATAGGATCACTCCATAAGCCGCACAGGCTAGCCAATATCCGGGCTCGTCCTCCACAACAGTCGTCATGTAACATGTCCTCTGTCACCGCCTGTGTTTGACCACCCAAAGCCTAGCCTTTCGACTCCAGCTAGTCCTTAGCATCGACCACTGGCCCGTACACATCGTTACAAGTCGTGGCCGAACCAAGACCCTATGCGCATCTTCATAACCCGACAATGACCGAGAGTTCCGTTTGAGACGGTACATGAGATATGGATGAGGCTCCCAATTGCGCTATCTGCAATGCGCCAGCCTATCCAGAATGCCCGTGCGAATCAGAGCGGCTTCAGATCGCGGTGAAGCAGGCAGAGCAGCGGGCTATGGACGAGAGGTTGGCTGAGATACGGTGCGCTTCATTCTTCTTGTGCCAGATGACTTGCTAACTGGTATGCAGAGACTGGGTGATCAACCACGCTCGCCAACACATCCTGAAGGCCTTCGAGAGTCTCACGTCGATCCGGAAACAAGCCCACGCCGGTTATCTGGCCTCCTTACCCAACTACGACATCTACATGCGTTATAGTGGTCGCCCTCCGATTCCGCATATGTATGTGACGACGCTTCAGTCGCAGATCGCAGAAGCACACGCGGAGTTGAAGCGAGGCATTGATGCCGACTGGCGGGCGTCGGTACTCCGCTACCCAGTGGTTCTAGACTATTTCTACAGTCTCATAGAACTGAGGCTACCGAGCGACCGTTCCCAGGAGGTTATTCAGCCACCGTTCGCGGCAGCTGGGTACGCCGACAGGGGTTATGACAGAGGGTATATTGATGCTTCCAGTGTGAGCGTGGAAAAGAAAAAGAAAAAGAGGAGCCAGAGAGAGGGCTCTGCTGGTCCAGAAAGACATGCAGCATTGAATCGCATCATGAGGGGCCCACCACCAGTTCCGACACCTCCCCTCCAACATGGCGCCTTCCCCAGACCACCTGGTCCGTATCCTTATTGAGCACAGCGAACTGTGACTGCACATACACGACTTTTGGGGATCTCCAAGGAGTTTTGGGTATTAGCCGTTTCTCCCCCTTTGACGAAGTACCTATGTTTGCACGATTGATGACATGACGATTCAGCATGCACTGGCGTTGTATCCACTGGGCTCTACCAAGCACTCGAGAGTGCACTTCGGAACTGATCACCTTCCCAGAATGAATTTAAGCATAGCGAGGAGTTTGGAGAGTCGTCGGCAAACCCTTTCGTCGTCCCGCATCGGCTTGCCCATTTCCGTATATGATTTTGCATTTGCCTCCAGATAGCTTGTTCAAATCCAAATCAGGTTGATATCAAGTGCAGTAGCGCACTCTACACGTTAGCACCGTACCTCCATGGGTCATCGTAGTAGCTTGCTTATTGTGTCCGTGCTTTTCTTGGCAGTGAAGCTTCTCTCGAAATGTTCTGGAGCTAAAGCACGACCACAACCACAGCTTAGAGGCGCAAAGGCGAACGCCCTGTTCACACCAATTTTCGGCCCCGCGGAACATCACGCGATCCTATCCGAACGCCAAGAAAAACGCTACGAGCACGACAGCGTCACATCACTGAGTTGCCCATCATGAGCGGGAAGGCAGGCGCATATGGAACGCAAGGCGGAGGAGATACAGACTTTAGGAAGACATGGGATCGCGACGAGATGGCGAAGAAGGCGAAGGACCGGGAGGCAAAGGAGCGCGACGAAGCAAAGGAGCGTTATGAGGCAAAGGCAGCTGGGAAGTCATATCGCCGGAGAGCGTCCACGCCAGAGGACCTCAAGCAGACGGAGGCGAGGTCCGAGAGGATAGACTGGAGTCAGATGATCGGTAAACAGACCCTCACGTCTGCAGCAGCAGGTGTCGGGAAAAGAGGAAAGGGCGCAGGCGCGTACTGTCAGGCTTGCGACCTTACATTCAAGTACGGTTACCAGCCGAAGTCTGAATCGCACATGCTAATACGTCATCCAGAGACAATATACAGTACGTCGAGCATCTGAATAGCAAGCAACATCTGGTTGCCACAGGGCAATCCGGTGAGGTACGGCGCGCAACCCTCGAAGAAGTACGCGACCGCCTACGCTACCTCAAACGAAAGCGCGACGAAGACAAGTTCCAAGAAGTCACTGATCTCGATACACGATTGGCAATGAATAGGGACAAGCTCGAGCAAGAAGCAGAAGAGCGCAGACGAAAGCGCAACGAGAAGCGCCGCGCGAAGAAAAATGGTGAAAGCACAGCAATGGAGTGGAATATCGAGGGCGATGGGGTCATTCGATGATCCGGTGGACGAGGTATCCGCCTATTCCATACTCGCTGGAACACAATCAGGATGATTGTATGGTACAGCATATAAGGCGTTCACGTTCGGTCTTCGAACCAACAGGGAACACGGCATATCAGGCGTTCAGCATAGGAGACACCCGACCGACTCATGGGTGTCTTCGACAGGTCGCATCCTTCGCGTTATACGTCCGGGCGAAAAGTCGCGGAGCTCCGCTTTTGTTTTTGGCGCGCAGATGCATCCATGATACCCCACGTTTCATTTAGCATGCGATCCCATGTAGCTTTGACGCAATCGATTGATTTCTAAGCTCAACTCTGCTCGCTTATATCTAATAAGCTCGACCCCGCAACATCCCCGCCAATACGTGACATCATCTTCAACATGGCTCACGTGAACGGCAACGCACCCAAGATCACACTCTATACGAACCATAGGTGTCCATGGGCGCACCGTGCCCACATCGTCCTCAAAGAATTGGGTCTCCAATACGATGAAGTGATAATTGACCTGGATACGCCAAGAGAGCCTTGGTACCTAGAAATCAACCCAGTCCGTTCCTCCTCCCTACAGCATCCATCTTAAACTATTATTAACAAAGCCAACAGCGCGGCCTCGTTCCCTCCATTGACTTCAACGGCGAGATCATCACGGAGTCCGGCATCGTCTCCACCTTCCTAGCCGATGCCTATCCCTCACACGTCTTTCCTGCGGCGGGCAGCCCAAAAGACGCTTTGACTCGCGCACGCATCAACTTCTTCGTCGACACGTGGTTCACCAAAGCCGGCAGCTTCTGGTTCCAGATCCTGCGCGCCGAGGAGCAGTCTGAGAAAGAGAAACTCAGTAAAGATTTCGTCGACATTGTGCGCAAGGAGATTGAGCCGCTTCTGCACAACGCTGCACCATTCTTTAATGGAAGCAGTAAGGTCACGCTCGCTGAGGCGCTCACGGCGCCATTCATTCTACGCATATACGCGCTGACGAAGCATGGCTTGTTGCCGCAGAGCGTGGTTGATGGGTTTGATCAGCTGCCGAACTTCTCCAAGTGGGCGAAGGAGGTGGTGAAGCAGGAGAGTGTGCTGTATATTTGGGACGAGGAATCGACTGTGCAGGGGACGGCGAAGAAAATTGAGAGCTTGAAGGCGCAGAGTAAAGCGAAGTGAGCAACTGCACACGAGCTATTCGTGCTCAAACGGTGACAAGCTCCAGGATATGAGGCATGGCAATGTGATATTTTCTACAATTACCGCAGCGAGAAACATAAAGCGATGCAATACATGAACGCCTCAACATCGTGCCGTCATCATGAAGCCAATTCAAACCTACATGCAAGTACTGAAAATGAGAACCCCAACTATGAGCGCTGAAAAGCTTAGACACGTTGCGTACACGAAAAGGAAGCTGCCGTCCGGGAAGCTTCTGTCACAAAGCTGAGGAAGGTGGGGAGGTCCTTCCTCACATTGTCGAACCACGACGCGTCCGCTTCGTCGGTGGCAACAACATCTTCTGGCTGGCACCCAGCGACAACAACAACTCTGCCGCTTCAATATCGTTGTGTGTGCGCCCTACATCGTAAAGGAACTCGAAACGCCGTGCACCATCGGCGCTGACTGTTCCGGCGGTTTGAGGTCGATCCATTGCCTCTTCGTCGCTGAACGCTACTTTGGAGTGAGTACGCTTGGTACTGCACTGCTCGCCATGTGGCAAATATGGTGCAGATGTCGGCGATTGGGCGAACGTAGGGGCCCGCATGCTATCCGGTGAGCTCATCGGGGAAGAGTTAGCTGTTCGCGGAGAGGATGGCGAACGGGATCGGTTGATGGTGGTCCAACGGCTACGAGGCGACACTTGAGGCGAGAAAGCACACTTGTCGCTTTGATCGGTATCGGTGCCATACCCGCTCTCAATATCAGCTGGTCGAGTATGGCATGGCTGGGACGCCTTCGAAGTCCAAGGCGGTTGGCCAAAGCGCATTCTCGGTGTCTCCGCTGGGGACGGCTCCATCGGCTGTGGAAGACGATACGACATACCCTCGGCGCGAAATCGGTCTGTCTCCATGGTGCAGTATTGGACGATCGCGGGGTCGATGAGGAACTTTGCGAAGCCAGGATCTTTTGGATGCAAGCACATCGAGGGAAAGTCGTTCCCGAACACTGGTGTCAGTGCCCATCGAATGTCGTAACAGAAGGTCGATACAATTGCTTTCGCGGCCTGGTACGGCATCCAGTATCCTAATCAAGGTCAGTGGGAAAGTTTTCCATTATTGCAAGAGCTGAACGGACCCTGACAGACAAGAGCACCACCGGTAATACTGTAGCTGATGTCTTTCAGACCGGGGTTCTCTCTTAATGCTTTTGCTGGTATGGTCTGCAGGTGTCAGCTTTTCAGACCCGCTTCTCTTCAGTACGAAGCGAACCCACCTTTGAGTATTTGCACGACTTGAAGAAAGGCGTCATTCGGACTAAGCCAACGTTATAGTCCCACACCACCACGTAGTCCTTCTCCTCACCCGGCCTCTTGTATGTGTACTGGAACACTATAGGTCGATCAGCTTAGGAGTGCCACCGAACAGAATACGACTTACTTTCGAATGCATCGCGCCCGGTCTTGTCAAGGAAGTCCTTCTTATCGCTATTGTACGGGATGTGCCGCACTCCTTTCTTGCGAATCTCTCCTAGCGGGAACATCTGGAATCGTCGGTGCTCTGTAACGAGATCTTGATCGTCTCCGGCTTCATACGGGGGATAGTTGACAATGCCGACAATCTTGTTGCCTTCTGAGAATATAGGCGCGTCCTTCGGTACCTTCTGCCGCTTTGGTATGTTGCTTTGGTGACCGGAATATGGCATCGAAGCTTCGACGGGCGTCTCCTGGCCGCGGTAGCCATGTTGGTCGTTACAAAACGGATTGAGCAAAGAGGTGATCTTCATGATGGAAGACGACGAAACCCACTGACGGACTCGTACACTTCGCGAGCGACAAGATCTGAGACTTGTTTGAGTTCCAGTACCTGTCACTGATAACGGACTTGAGGAGGCGACTTTGAATCGAGTGTCTGGGAGCAGCTGTTGTGGAACGAGACCTTGTTCTGGGATGAAGTGAGAGATGAAGGGAGTGACTGGGAAAAGACCTGAACGAACGGCGCGTTTGCGGGCTGTTCACGAGGACGAATCGACGGGCTTAGACGACAGGCGGACCAATAACCAGTGTAGGGCCACTGCAGCAAATCGACAGCCTGTGACGTTCAGTCAGATCGTGGAAGACGCAGGCATGAATGGGCTCTACTTACGTATGCTGATAAGACAGTGGCGGTATAAAAAGGGACTTTTAATACGACCAGGCAGGAAATTAGCAGTGGCGACCAGGATCCCACGTCTGTTCGACTGGTTATGGAGGTGGCGCTGCGCGACAAACGGCTCGGTCCCGTGGCGATCAGACGTCCTCGTGTGGTGTCCAACGACTGCTCGTTTCGGCTATCGCGACAGTACAACCTGGCGAGTCACTTGAGGCTATGGCTAATGGACAAGTCAGCAGATGTCACGAGGAGAAATGCACAATCGGCGTGCCGCATACCAGATATGGAAGAAGTTCACTGAAAGAGTCTGAATTTCCGAGTGAGCAACAGTACGGAAGATCAGCAGGTTCGCTGAGGAGACCCACTATCGATGGTCGTCGAATGCTAAAGCGGATGCTTGTGTACTTCTCAGATCCTTTTGACAGAACATCTCTTGCCTCTCTCTCGGCCCGCTAACTGCTGCGCCTATGTGCGTTGCCAAAGCTCGTCCGAGCGTCCTGCAGACGACCTCCGGTGTGCAATGCGCATGCTGGGGTTCAGTACGCACACTAAATGGCTTGACGGGTTGCGAGACGGCAAAGGTGCTGATTGGACCAAACGGCCGCTACCCTAAGCATGTATGGCACGTAGGATAGTGTCATAGCTGGTGGATGGCATCGAGGGACTAGCGTTGCACTGCACCAAACACTTCTCCCATGTTGAACCCTGCATCAAGAACGGCACGCCTACCGTACGCGCTTTGTCCCAAAAGGTGCTGAATGAGCGACTGAAACAATACCATTGAGCATCGAGTTGTGCAAATGGGCAGCAATGATGCAAGTTTGTCGTCTCTTTGACATACACACGGGCACGATGTGTTTCAATGCATCCTCGCAAGCCAGGCGCAACCCAGACTTCCTCTTCCAGCTATACTGCGCTTGGGAGGAGCTTCTCCTGCCGGTCCCAATTTGACAGAAAATTGCTTTGCGATCTCACGAGGCACTGACGAGCATTCTCAGCAGCATCGTATGTCTTGTTAGACGGTACGTCTCCCGAAAATTTACATCAACTTTACAGCAGGACTGGGGCCAATCCATAGAGCTCTTTGAAAATGCCCAGGAAATCACCCGGTCGCCTGTGTTTACATGCACCTTCCCGCTCGTACAACGCACGTCCCTGCCTGGGTCGTGTGTCTTGCAAACGTGGTCCCATCACCTATTCCCAACGGCCATTTCTGCAGCCTGCACGGCAAATTGCGACCGTCTCAGGCTTTTGGTTGGTTGATCCAGATCTTTGCGGTCAAGCAGCCTTGTTCATATTCGCGATACTCGAGATGAGAAGTCCTGTCCCGGCTGCTCCCACTTTCTGCCAGACAAACACTTCAGCGTACGGCCTCCGGAAAAGCAAGAAGTGGTCTATGCAATAGACTGGTGGCAATTTCCTGAGTAAGACAAGGCGTCTTTGCATACAAGCCCCTTCACTTGCTTGCAGTGTAAGTTTGGGTCCGGACATTTGTCTGGGACGTGCTTCACCGGACATGATCAACAAAGGAAGAAAGGAAATAGGCGTAGTTGGGCATGTTTGAAGCAATTGTGGACCAACATGTTTAGAAAGGCGGTGTTTATGTCTCAGTACAGACCGCTCAAAGACGACGAGGCCAAGCTGCAGCTCGAGCTGCCGCGACCCGTGACGTTTGGACCACAAAAGATCGTTTCTGAGTCACTTCTGGAATCGCTATATGCGAGACCTGGCGCGAAGGAGCTGTCATGCGACAGTCCTTGACACATGCGTCCTTGCCCGTCGTCACTGCACGCGACCGGCGGTGGAGGATTCGAACAACACATAGCGCTGTCCGGTCAGAGCAGAGTGCCTTCGTGAAGTCAAGGTCCACTCGAAGCTTGATGCTATCATCTATTGGTCAAGTCTTTATGCTGCCTGGAGATTGCAGATCACACGCCCAGTTCCGAAGTTGAAGATTACGGCATCTTGCTATCGATTCGGCATGCCGCCAACGAGGCGCTCCCGCTTCCGCTGGCTACACGATTCCAAACGACTGGTTTGACAGGTGTGCGTTCAGCCTAATCTTCTTCCCATGGTATATACGGCCAATAGTACAGACTGGATTGTGTTGAGTTGCGGCACACACTTGCGGTTGCAAGGCAAGTATATCCAGCCCAGCACTGACTTTCGCTGCGAGCTCGAGTCAAGAGAGAACGCCATCGGTGAGACAATATGCGCACCTCTAGGCGATCACAAATTCTAGAGGATCAAGCACTGATTTGCTTTTACTCAGACCTGGCACATTGCCACCGATCTTCTGTCGTCTATGTGACCTCAAGGATTATCGCGAATCGGCTTGTCCCTGTATCGATGCTGAACTTAAGCAGCCGCAGAACACCCAAAGATGGAGAAGCAATAGTCGCCATTGATACAGCGGATTTACTGCCAGATTTGGCTCCTTCCGCGTCACATCCACATGCACACCACGGTTGCTGAACTGGATGTGGTGGTCGTTCACCATGGGTCTAACAGTGCACAAAGATGGGTACAGTTCATAGAAGGGTTTTACAAGATGATCATCAAGTCAAATAACGTAGATATGCAAGTAGCATGTCTTGACCAGCACGGCGCTAAAGTGCCGAGAGCCTCGTTGCACAGCTATCTGCCAATTGTAGCAGCATCACAACTCAAAGGTTTTACCAGAGGACTGCCCAGGGTACCATCGCCATAATAAGCACTAGGTATGATCAATCACTCAACACATGTAAGAATGGACTCGAAGAGTGCTTATACTATTCAGGCAGGTGTGCGTTCGGTCCGCAGCATACAAAAATGTGGCCGGTGTTAGCAACCCGAAACCCGCTGTCGGACATACCAACTTCAACATATAGTGCAGACCTGCCGTACACTTCTTCTGTGGACAGCACCCAAGCTTCATCGCATCTCATCCAGTTCGGCATCTCTTAGCTTCCAAAAGCACCAGCAAGAATACCCAACCGAGTCAAGGTCACTCTAGACGTCTCTCACAATAGCTCGCAAACCTGCCACTACATGTCAGGGCTACCTTCCGAGCGAGTGAGCAAATAGAGAGCTCATACGAGGCGTATTGTGCTACCCGCTTGTCAAAATCGTTCTGTATCGCAGACAAGTGACACCAGAACGTGCGAAGACAGCCCAATTGAGTATGGCAATGCGGGAGAGAGTGACGCCCGGCCACAGCGTCTTTGCACCACAACCTTTTATCATTTTATTTCGCTTCGAACGGGTGCAATCCATCGCCCTCTCTCGTTGCTCTCTTCTCAGACTGACAGCGGCAAGGTGCAGGGATAGCCTGGGGTACATGCTCTCTATCGGCTTGGGGTTCCATGGTCGCTCAGGAACGGCTGCGAACTTGTAACGCAGATGACGACGCAAATGCGACGGGCCAGTCTGCGTGGATGCCCTGGACGAATGGATCGGTTGAGATCTTGTGGATGACAGGTTCTTGGTAAGTTCTGACTGACAACTATTGTGATACGGTCAAGCTTTGTGGCGGTCTTATCGGGTCATACAGCCAGGATGGCCAGGTGAGTAACGAGTCCTCCCGCCCAATCTGGCTATTACAAGCGAAGAAACAGCCTTATATTTCCCTTCCAGAGCGTATTGATGTACATAGGGCGTCTCCATAACAGGCCACTCTCCACGACAGATGTGTCTAGTGTTATCGCATCACTATTCCGTCTCCGTGAGATGCATTCTCCTAGAGCGTTGCTACGACGCTACTAGCTCAACTCTCGAAAATCCAAATGAACATGTTGTTGAAGACACTAACAGATATTGCGCCATCAGTCTACATCGTTTGGCCCCAAAATCTTCCTCTCTGGACCGTCGGCAGTTAGCTCAACGCCATAAGCCCGGCCAAGAGAACGATCGATCGTGCCGAAACCATACGAACACATTAATTCCTTCTAGCTCACACGAAGCTGCGGCAGCCTGCGTATCAAGCTTGACGAACTCTTATTGATGGGGCTGTTGGTCAGATGCCCCGATGGAACACGAGTGTCACTACCAGCGTATGGCAACATGGAACTGACATTTGACAGGTTGCACGGTGCGAGGGCTTACGCACTGTGCGTCTCACGGTGCCTTGAAAGTTGCAAAAGAGGTAATGCGGGCATACAAGCCTCATTATTTGAGTATCCTGCCCCTCTATACACTGACTATCCAAGTCAACCGTTCACCGCAGCTTGACTCCAGTACACACCATCTATCTTCTCTATGCCCCACTGGAACGCGTACCCCAATCCGCCACGCTGGCTACTAGCCAGCACATCGCGTCACACCAAACACCCCAGCGCCTTTCTCCGTCCCCGTCTCCAACGTTTCCGTCTGTTCCCCTCGCATATCCACGCACTTGATCCCACTAACCACAGCCCCACTCCACCAACGGCCCACTACCTCATCCACCCGCGCGCCAGCGTCCATGGACAAAGTCGCACACCCGATCTCCGGTCAACGTGGAAGCCACAGTGACGCGGCGATGCTGCTGTACCAATCACTTTGCTGCCATACCCGTGTTTCTGCCCATGGAGACCAATCATCAGACTGGTCAGCCGTCTTGCGTACGAGGTCAACCGTATACAGTATGCATGAAGTCTTTTGGGCATGTCTCTGTCAATATCCTTGAAAGGTGGTTGCATGGCCGAAAGAGTTGGGCCACGGGCTACATGCCAATCTATCCACCTGTCAAAAGCGGGCCGTCGGCGTGTGTGACGCGAGGACTCAGTGGTAGGAGGTTTGTGTGAGAATGGTGTATATGGCGCAATGTAGCAGAGAGTATGGGATCGCCATGTGAGGGGCTCTGTAGCAGTGTGTCGGACCGATGATCGGAGGTCGACATGCTGGCGGGCATGCTTCGTAGCCTCTCTTCATGGCCGAAAGGAATATCCTGCATTGGTGGTGCAGAACGCTTTCGTAGACGGTATAATTATGACTTTCTCGCACGTTGTATAACAATCGCAGCTCGTGTAAACAGGCACACCATCATCAAGGAACAGAGACGACGAATGAATGAAGTAAGCCTGATATTACGGCTATATATATATGACAGTTCCGTGCAATCCATACTTGTGATAAGATGAGTAGAACGCTAAGAGCGACGCCAGACACCACTTGGACCATAGGTCCTGCCATGATGAGTCTTTGGAAAAAGTGATAGGGAAAGAGCCATTAAAATTATCCTTGGCTCAAGAGAACGCCATCTGCGCCGTCAACCGGGTATAAGCCTCCGCCTTACCACCGCTTCGTCACAATGCTTAATCGCTCTCATCGTCCTCGAAGCTCGGCTCGCTCGCCTCGTCAGAATCCACCTCATCATCGCTCACAATGTACTTCGCTGGCTTTGCGGCGGCAGCGCGTCGACCAGGTCGAGCCGCAGGTGCGCGAGATGCTGGCTTGGGTGTGGGCTCATCGTCATCCTCGTCAGAGAGAATGTCGTTGGCGATGGCGTCTGCGTCCTCCATCTCCTCATCCGAGTCGATGGTGATGGGCTTCTTGGCCTTGGCTGCGGGCTTGGACAGAGCACCAGAGGTCTTCGCCAGCTTTGCGGCATAAGCCTTTGCCGCAGGCGACAACGCGGTGGTCTTCTTCACAACGATGGGCGCGGCCTTTGGTTTGGGGGCTGGTTTGGCAGCGGCAACCTTAGGCTTTGCAGTGAGCTTGCTAGGAACAGGTTTCTTGACTGCTAAACCGAAGTCCTCGTCGTCGGAGCTCATGATGGTGTCGTTAACATTTCGAGGAGCTGGACGCTTGGGCGATGGCTGAGGCATGAGACCCTCGTAGTTGGTGGTATCATCGTCGATCTCGATGGGGCTGTTCTTTTTCGCAGCCCGCGGACCTCCAGCAGCACTGCCAGGACGAATGCTTCCATTGCTGCCGGGCCGAGCAATACCGGTGGCCTTGAACATCGGCACACCGTTGCTGCCTGCTCCAATTGTTTTGACCATCGTGCTGACATCACCCAGTAGGTCTTCGTCATCCGAATTGGAGTCGCTGCCGGCGAGGTTGTATTTGGGTGCTTGCTTCGTAGCAGCTCGACCAGCGCGAGAGGCAGCAATAGTCTTCACAGGCTCTTGCTCTGCCTCCTTGGCCACTGCGGCAAAGACATCGGACTCCTCGTCCTCCGAGTCGATGACTGGAATTGGCTTCTTGGCGACCTTCGCGGCGGCAGGTCGGCCACGCTTCGGCACTGCGGCCGCATCCACCTCAGCTGGCCTGTCATCGGACGCGCCGTCAGTTTGAGGTGTGCTCTCCTTCTTCACGAGATGAGAGAGCAGCGTGCCCTGCTTTGCTGGAGCAGCGCCAAAGGCCGAGCTGCTCTTTAGTGCTGCTGTTGCATTGGGCTTCTTCGCAGGCTCGAGATCCTGGCGAAGGTAGCTGAGCAGACCTTCTTTCTTCGGTTTCGCCTTCTTTTTAACCGGGCCGAAGTCTGAAGCGGAGTCGTCATCTGAGTCGCTGTCGTCGCCTGCCTTTCTCTTCTTCTTCTTGCCGCCCTTGGATGCACCGATGCCAAGTTTGTGGGAAGCACGACGGGTAATGCCAGCGATCTTCTTCTTGCGCTTGGCTTCTTCATCCAGCTGTGTGTTCCACTCGTCGACAAATGCGTCTAGGTCTACGTTCCAAATGTCCTTAGGTGACATCTTGATGAGAGCATCAACTTCCTCTTCTTTATCGCCGATCTGCTTGCGAAGCTTCTCGACGCGCTCCTGGGTAAGCGACCAGATGGCCATCTATGCAGATTAGCGACTGTGCAAAACAATGTCGACGAGAAACTTACGCCAAGGAGGTAGTCGTAGTCGTTGGCTTTGACTTCGACCTCTGCATCTTCAGACTCCTCGTCATCCTGCATCGCTTCTTCCTCCTCGCCGGCCTTCTTGGCATCCTCCACTTTGGGGAATGGTGTGAAATTGAGTTTCTTGAGCTCAGCGACAAGAACAGCCTTCTTCTTCTTTGATACAACAAGCTTGCCGTCAATGATCATCTGAATGAAGCGAGCTTGGTTGTTCATCCTTGAGAGCTCTTTCTCCATGAACTCAAGTTGATGTTGCTTGCGCTTCTCATAGTACCGCAGACGTACATGGTAGAACTCCTCCATGATGTCAAGCACTGTAGCGTACTTGTGAATACGGCCTTGAGCATCAAATGCTACGAGGTTGGACGTGGCCTGTCGGGAGTAGAGCTTAAAAGTCTCTTCGAGGCCCTTCTGAACAGCCTGTAACATGTGCTTGTCCTCCATCTTGATGATGAAGTGGACCCGGTCTGGAGTGTTGTAGTCTATGTAATCCTTGATGAAGGCAGGAGTCTTCTCGGCCTTGATGATGTCTTCGAGCTTCTCTTTGAATTCCTGTGTCCAGTAACGAACTGGGAGTTCGGTGATTTCGAGCTCGTTCTCGCCCGTCTGACGGATCGTTCCAGTAAATTGATAACGATCGTTTCCAAGGTCTTGCGTTGTGCCATTGAAGCCCTTGTACCAAGGAATCATTGGCTTCATGTCCGCTTTCGAGGAGCCATCTTGCAGACGAATCCGCAAGTTGTCGATGATATCCATGGGATTGAAGTTGGGAATTTCAGAGCTCCAACCCGTGCCGATTCCACTGGAGCCGTTCACCAAGATAGTCGGAAGCACAGGGACGTACATCTCAGGCTCGATCTTGTGGCCGTCAGACTCGCCGTACTTCAGAAGAGCGTCATCGTGGGCGTGGAATAACCGACGTGCAAAGGGCGACAGGCGTGTGTAAATGTACCTGGCGCTCGCGGCATCGGCACCACCTCGTAAACGGGAACCAAAATTTCCACTGGGCTCTAGGTAATTGATGTTGTTTGAACCGACGAAATTCTGCGCAAGACCAACAATAGTGCCTTGCATGGACGCTTCACCGTGAGCATAGTCTGTCGAACCGGATACGGAACCTGCCAACTCTACAACCTTGACATCTTTCCTAATGTTCCGTCGGAAGCAAGTGTAGAGAACTTTGCGTTGACCAGGCTTCAGGCCATCCATGACTGAGGGAATAGATCGCAAGTTGTCTGCAATGGAGAACAGGATGAATTCCTTATTGACAAAGTCGTCATACGAAATCTCGGAGGTGGTGAGATCGAGATGGTTGCCAGGGACGAAGTTGCCCAGCCATTCTTTACGGGCGTCTGCCTTCTTCTTGGAGAAGGCTAGCTCGATCAGCTTCTCTTCCTCGTCACGCATGACCTGGAAGCGCTTCATGTGAGTATCAAGGTCTTTGAAGTAGATCTGCGCATCAGGAATGTCGCTGGTGCCCAATCCCTTGAAATACTTGTGATCCCATCCCTTCTCGTTTTGGTGTTGCACCTTCCACTCCTCATACTCTGGCATGGAGAAGAAGCTCTTCAACTGGCGCGGGTGCTTCGGATCGCCCTTCCATACCTTGACGATAGGCGTGATGAACTCGAGAAGGAATCCAGGTATCCTGAGCAAGCTCGGAAACTGGCATTGAAGAAAGTTGATTAACAGTCCCTTGATATGGCTACCATCGTGATCTTGATCCGTCATGATCATAAGATGGCCATAGCGGAGTCCCTTCATGTCGGCAACATTGTACTCCTTCTTGTGCTGAAGACCCATGAACTTCTTGATGTTTTGGATTTCCTGATTCTTCATGATTTGATCAACAGTAGCATCTCGAACGTTCAGCAGTTTACCGCGGAGCGGAAAGACACCGAAGAGATCTTGATTGACGACAGCACGTCCAGCAAGCGCAAGGACACTGGCCGACTCTCCCTCGGTGAGAATGAGTGTGCAGAGGTGGCCGTCCTTGGTACCAGCTTTGTTGGCATCAGTCAACTTGGCGTTGTTGATGCGGTTGCGCTTGTTGCCATCAGTCTTCTTCATCATTTGATCGGCCTTTTGCTGAGCAAAGTGCATGATGTTCTGGATGACCTCGGTTTTCTCAATGGCCTTCAAGAATTTGTCGCTTAGTATAGGCTTGCTGCCAAACTGACTCGCTTTCGTTGTCAACTGCTCTTTCGTTTGTGATGTAAAAGCTGGATTAACAATCGAGCAGTTGACGAACAAGAAGATGTGGTTCTTGATCTGTGCAGGCTTCAACTTGACCGCGGCCTTGTTCTTCTTGTTGACGACAGCCATCAGCTTCTCAACGATCTGATCGGCAATGTAGTTGACGTGTGTTCCACCAGACGTTGTGGCGATCGAGTTGACGAAGGACACCTGGTTGAAAGATCCATCCGAGACGGCAAAACCAATATCCCAGCGGTCGTGCTTGTCGGTGATGATGACATCCTTCTCCTTGTCGTCCTCGGTCTTGCCCTGCTCTCGCGAGATGGCCTTGGTGTACATCTCCATGTACTTCGCGAACGTCGCCACCTTGACACGATCGCCGTTGAGATAGACTTTGATGCCACGGAGCGTTCCCGCCATATCGTATGTACGACGCTTTATGAGCGCCTCAAAGTCATCGTCGATGCCGTCCATACCGAATTTGGCGTAGTCGGCTTTCCATGTAATCTTGGTGTAGTCGTCTGATGACTTCTGGTCCGTGATCTTGGCCTTGCCCATCTTGCTCATATTTTCCGACCAAGTCTGCTTGTACTTCTTCTTCTGCTTCGAGTCGACCGTCTCAACAGTGAATTCAGTACTGAAGACGTTGCAAAGCTTTGCACCATAACCATTGCGACCACCAGTGACTTTCTGCTGGTTGTCATCGTAGTTGGACGATGTGAGAAGATGACCAAAAATCATCTCTGGGACATAGATGCCGTGTTCTTGGTGAATCTCGATTGGGATACCCTTGCCGTCGTTCTTGATGGACACTTCGCCTGTCTCTCGATCCACTGTCACGCGAATCTCGCTCATGTTCTTGTCGTTCTGCTTGTTGTCGGCCGCATTCACGAGAATCTCGTCGAAAATCTTGTATAGACCAGGTACGTAGGTGACGTCGCGGAACTCCATGCTCTCGGTGGCTGAGTTGTACACCCACATCTTGTCGGTCTGTTGATTTACAGAGCCGATATATGTGTCCGGGCGCTTCATGATGTGCTCCAAGTGGGTCAACTAGGGTGAAATTAGCCTCTGCCTTTGCAAGATTCACATCTCAGCGCACCATCTGGTATTTGCTGCTCGCGCCACCTGCGCCCTTGGCTGCCTTCGTTGCAGGTGCCTCGTCCACACCATCGAGCCCAAAGCTTTCGTTTGCAATGTCCGCAAGGGGCTTCCCGCTCGACTTCTTGGGTGCAGGTGCCTTCTTCGCCTTAGGAGGCGTGTCTGCAAGAAGTGACTCGTCGTCTTCCAACGGGTCCTCGGCCATGTCGATATCTGAGTTTTCTTCGTCCGAGTCGTCTTTGCGCTTCTTCTTGGGCGCAGGCTTCGCCGGTTTCGCAGCCTTGGGCTTTGCGGCCGCGCCCGCGGGTCGTCCTCTGGGCTTTGGTGGTCCCGCCGCCTTCTTCGGTGCTGCCTTCGCCTTCACAGCTTTTACGGGCTTTGCGGGTGGGGCAAAGTCAGAGCTGGCGCCCTCGTCAAACACCGAATCCTCCATCAGTGAGTCGTCCATGGCGGACAAAGGGCAATTGCAGTCGCCTGCAAGCCAGAGAAGAAGGGTAAGAGAAGGAAAGAGCTCAGATGCGCGCGAGTTGAGCGGGTATCATGAGCAGCGCAGCCGAAAAGAAGGTGGTGGTGTTGGTGTTGTGGACGCAGAGGGGCGTTGTGTTTAGGGAAGCGACTGCGTTTGTTTGGGACGCGTTCACGGCCGTTGTTGTCAGGGTCGCCGACAGCCGCTAAACCCCATTTGCGCGACAATCCCTGCATGAACGTGACAGGTGAGCGATGAACGTTCTCTTGCCCATCTTCCTTCTATATCAACATGAGTGTCGGTAACACTATCGTGACAGCAGCAGCTTTTGAGGCTCATTATGCAAACGTTCTCTAGACCAGAGTACTGAGAGAGCGAAACAATCTTCCAAGGTTAGGTGAACCCGTCTCTCGCAACCAGCGCGCCTTCTGCGTGCCCAGCATGCGGCATAAGTCACGCGTTTGCTTCACAGAAAAGTAGGAAAACGGTGGCAGCAGTGGGTTGGGTGATCATGGTAGGCTCTTTGCACGTATCGGACACCATTTTGGGTACTATCACTCATAGTTCGGGCGCAGCCCCATATGCGTGCGGAGGGAGCACCACATCTTACACCACTGAAGCAGCACCAGCAAATTACTACAGATAACATCATTTCCCTGTCTTCTGAGTGGTAGATCCGCTCATCAAATAGTACTGTTACTCCTGCGCCCTCACTAACGATCATGTATTTGGCTTCCATAACGTCGCCGCGGCCGATTAAACACACAGGAGAGTTCACCATACTCACCGATGACGCGTTTGAAAACAAGTTCGAATCACACCGCAATTCACAGATCATGTTCTCTGACTCACTCAGCATGAAGGCGCCGTATCTCGCTGATAATCCAGCAGATTTAATGAATGGGAAGCGGCGCAGCTAACTAAGATTACCAGGATGTGTAAGGTCCGATCTAACGCAAGAAGTAAGTCCCCAAGAGACATTGGAATATCGGGTGGTACTTCCTTCGAAGCTAGTACGAGGACGTTGAAGTGCTGAACAGTTGTTACATGTTGAAAAATTGTGTACTCATCCAGATCTCAGATCGAGTACAACACCAATTCTTTACATTATTAACCAAGATCGCACATACGACGACATGGCTCTCTCAGGCGCTTAAACCGAGCACGTAGAAGACCTCGCCGTGCGTCCGCTCCCGAGACATGTTGGGGTTGTCAGACCGTGCCGCAGTTAGGCGTGTTGGCAGGATCTTGTTCATAGACGATCGTCTTTGTCTGCAGGCGCCAAGCAGGACCAATAATTCTATTTGAATCCATGCAGTTGAGGTTGTGACGATATATTGGTGGGGCGACTTGACATGGTCTGAGAATATGAAGGAATGGGAACACTGCTGCAGCAGGTAAGTAGCCATACCTGGCAACCTTCTCTCGTAACATGTCCATCACGGGCCACTGAACACGTCAATACAGGCTCAGTCCGCAGCTGCAGCTACTACTGCCATACTTCAGCTTGGCTGTCAAGTCGCGAAAAACTTGGTATATTGTGTTGTTATTGCCAGCTGGAAGATACGGCTGCGCCTCTATTGCTTCGTGATCAATGACGTCAAAGTCCGGGTGGCGCCCAGCTTCCAGACCCCAAACCACCAATATCTGTCATGACTGAGCCTTAGACGACAGTCCGCTGATACGGGAATACGATACAAGGCCGAGAGATCTCCTGGCATTTTGGCGTTGTGAGGCTGAAGTTCTTGTTATGCTAAATAATGATCTGTCTTGCGCGTCAAGTTGGCTGCAGCGGCGACTGAAGCTAAAGCAGCCAACGCGCAGGAGATTAGGAGGTAACTTGCAGATGTATGCTCAGTGGCTACAATGTTACAGGCTCAGTAGTGGGATGGATTCAGAGACATCACTCCGAAATTTTCGTGTTGGGGCTACAGGATGAAACTGCGAAGCGCCTGCGGAGAATATGAAGCCAACAGATGGAGGCTCAAACGGCCACAACAGATCTCGCAAGCCATGCCTCAGATCTGCATTACGCAAGCTGCCGTGTACAACACTTGGGTACAGGCAACGGCTGGAGCGTGTCCCGGATTTCCATTTGTGGAGTGACACGGGCGCGTACTGTGGGCGGCTGCTATTTTCATGACCCGGATCTGTGCGAGCCGCGCGGGGGACATGGCGAGTACACAGAGCCGCATAGAGCGCTTTGTTAGATTAGGTCTTAGCATGGGGGCCTTCGAGCACCTGTTCACTTGGACATTGGGACATCTTGAACGAGATGAAAGTTCTCCAAACCTGAGCGGACTCGACTTCGGCGCGCAACATGTGCGCCCAATCGGAGCAACCAGCGTACGCAGGCAGGTGGTAGCGGCGACACCGAGACAATCTTGATAGAGTTGTCTTGAGTGCTGACAAGCAGACCATTAAGGTTGCAGATGTCTTGGATGGCTACGGCCTTCTGGAAGGGGCGCTGTCGAGGCAGGAGGGGTGATTGGTTGTGCCGATTGAGGCGGTGCAGCGGCTGTTGAGGAGGGATGCCGAAACTTGGAGTCTGGCCACTGATTGGTAAAGGACCGTCGCATGAATCTGCATCTCGTCGCGAGGTTTCCCAGTGCAAGCGTGTGGACATGTTCAAGCAGCTGAACGCGGCGTTGTGGATGCTCGTCGTCATTCATGCGGTGGCGGTCATATGTTCGGTGTAAACAAGTGTTGAAACGAAGGCAGCTTGTTTGACGGCCTTGGTGGCCAATGAATGTCGCTGACACGACCCTCTAACCCTTGCGCATGACATGCCGATCAGTCGTAGTGGGTAGGCCAGCCGAGCTTGAACCAGCATCTGGCCGAACGTTTCCCAAGGCAATGCAACTGCTGTCGCCCATGGTCAGAAGGTTGGTGATCTGCGGCGGAATCATTCGGCCTTGTCCACCACCGTCCCTGCAGGTTGGGTGGCATGCAGATGGCGGACCGAGACTGGGCTGTTCGTACGAATCAAGGCCGAGAAAAACGCTGCCCAGCTGCTGAGCCACAACACGCTCTGATTTATCGCACACTCCAGGTGTAACGCTTGCTTTCCAACGCGGTGCAACACGCGTTCTGGAGGCGAAAAGAAAGGGATTCCTTCCCAATGCGGTGCGCATCATTGCTTGGTATGCCCTCGCGTCCGCTGTATCCTCGGTCGGCGGAAAAGAGGCTGGGTTATTCGTCACCAGGAAATGCATTCAGCGGACATTGCCAGCCATGACAGTTGTCCGATGGCGTGCACTCGGTAGTTCACTCAAAATATATGGGACAGGTGTGCTGCTACTGCGTGGTGGCATACTATTCACCAAGCACATCGACCTAGGTCCACTCTTGCGACCACACCGCTCATATCGAGCGCATCGTGACCTGATCTAGGCCAGCAGACCTTGTCCACTCCTCTGGTCGCGCAAGTACATATCGCCAACTGTGTCCCGCGCCCGCAGAAACGTGCAGCGACAGCGAACGTTGTAGTTGACTCTTCCGACGAGTTCCACCACCCAGTCATCGCTCCTCACTCGTCTTGGGAAAGGCCGTGCAGCTCTCAAACATAGAGCCTGCCCTCGAAACGCGATCGGGTCGTAGGATTATTGGCTGTCAGGGCTCCTCACAGACTTAGGCCACAAGCGACTGGCTTCCGACTTGAAACAGACTATTCTGGGGGTCTGCAGCTCACCTCTCGCAATCTTGAAGGATCCCCAAACAGCCAAACAGCCGCTGGGTCTGTTTTTCGTGGCGCGCTAACGACCTGTCGCCGCCCGTACGCCGCGAACCATTGGCTCTCTGGTGCAGCCGCCAGGCCCCACTACGTGTGTTGGATCCTCTCAAGTTTAGCATCGCGAATTGCTGCCGCTCGAGGGGTTTGGATAATAAGTATCGCGCTTTCTGCCGTTGATACTCATTTTCTGGTCAGTGCAAGTCTTCACTACTTCTCTCCCCTTTCTTCTCCCTGACGCCCCAGCGGTGCAGGCATTCCCCAGTCCGGCACTGCCCTACCATTTCACCCAACCACCACCGCCTTCCTACTTTGGCAGCGCCATTCACACTCTCCCTCCCGACAAAAGTCTCACTTCCCATTGCTGTTTCGTTCTGCCGGTCAGGACTTGTTGCTACCTAATATTCTGCGGCCTTGCGTTCAACCTTGCTCTGTTATTCGATCGACCAAGCCACCACTCAGCCTTCTCGGACTACTTGCTTACCCAAACAAGTAACAGACGGACTATCTGCCTTGCAGGGCTCAATCTATTTCGAAAAGCCACACCACGACCTCCATCGCTCTTCAAACAGTTTAAGAGCCCTATTACCCGTTTACCACAACAACACCACATCGACCATCATGCCTTACTCAGCAAACCTCGCCGCCGAGAACAGCGCTGCTCTGGACCACTTTATCCAGATGCCTGTCTCTCAGGACATGATCTCTTACCTCGCACAAAAGGCTACCCAAGTCATCCGCTGCGAACCTGCTCTCAACAAGAACCTCCCACCAACACCTCCTGCTTCGCCTCCTCAGCATGCTGCTCAGATCCGGGAAGCACCTATCCCATCCGTTGAGGAGTTTATCACCTCCCTGGTTGAGCGGTCACATGTTCAGGTCCCCACTCTCATGACTTCCTTGGTCTACCTTAGCCGGTTACGGTCTCGTCTGCCTCCCGTCGCTAAGGGCATGAAGTGCACCACCCACCGCATCTTCTTGGCTGCTTTGATCCTCGCCGCAAAGAACCTCAACGACTCGTCACCGAAGAACAAGCACTGGGCTCGCTACAGTGCTGTCCGCGGCTACGAGGGCTTTGGCTTCTCGATCACTGAAGTCAACCTGATGGAGAAGCAGCTTCTCTTTCTTCTTGATTGGGACCTCCGCATCAACCCTGAAGATCTCTACTACCACCTCGAGCCTTTTCTGGCACCCATCCGTGTCTGGCAAGCTCGCCAGGCTGAGAAGGCCAGGCTCGCCGAGAAGGAGAAGGAGATGGCCCGCCAACAGTACCAGCTCACTGCCGAGAACCTCTACCATTCCACTACATCCTTCTCATCCTACGCTGCCCGCCCACAAAGGCAACGCCCCCACCAGTCGACACGTGCGCCATCGCGCACTCCATCGCTGTCCCCACCTACTCGCAGCTCCTCCGTGTCCACCTCATCAGATTCTCCAGTCAGCTTCACCGAAGAGCCTACAGAGGCCTTCGTGCAGCGCTACGACTACGACCAGGGTGCCACTATTGTACATATCAATGGCCCTGCATCGCAGTCGAAGCTTCAACTTCAACACTCGCTCCCACTTTACGACGAAAAGCCCTCCAAGAAGGCGAAGACGTCAGGTGGTTTCTTCAACAGGATGTTTGGCCAAACAGGCACATATGCCACGCGCCAACAGACCTATTAATTTCACTCGCTATTTACCCATTACCGTCTTACTAGACCCACGAGTTTCTTTGCATCTCAAAACAAGACGACATGAATCTTGCGCTGCGAGCTAGTCCCTGGATGGACATATCTCCCGCATCTCATGATCGCTCACATTGCATGGTCCCGGTGTTATTTGTTGCGCATTTACAATCGCATTGCATCGTACGGCGCACGGAGGATCTTGATCACCAACAAGCATATTTTATCTGAGCATGGCCGGCGCGCCGCGATATCCAGAGTAGCTAGCTACAACATCCACAGCGCTCCTACCGGGAGACGCGAGTAATGAAATCCACTTGAAAACATTTTATCCTATCTCCACTTGCTTGGCAAACGGCCGTGACGGAAGCATGACAGTCCCTTGCAATTTCCGCGCGAACAGGTGCTTGCAGACTAACACGGCCGCTAGGCTGAACGGCTATCGTGAACGAGTGTTTTCGTGGAACAAGGGCAAAGTGCATTCCTTCGCGCGCGCCTCATGTCATTAACGTGAGGGGCGCGGCATAGATTGCTCATCCCTTCAATATTGTGCTTCGCGTTCGCATCGCGACAATTCTGGCCGACGTATCTGCGGTGGCTGTACAGGAACGCATGCAACCCACCATCACGAATAATACCCTCTCACGTCTATCAGCCGTACCACTCTCTCTACCCTATCATAAAGACTACGCAGGTCATACTACTACATACCACAGCCACACCTGCTCCCGTACCCCGCAACCCAACATTGCCGTTCTGCCTACAGAAGCATTCTTTACCGGCCGTCTGCGCAGCCCCATCAGGCTCACAGCCGACCGACGAGCACTTTCATTGGCTGACTCGCACCACTGCATCAGCCCTGTGGTCAGCAATCCTCACCACTCTATCGATGCAATCCACTCAATCATTGCATGACCTTGCAATCGTAGACATGGCTTAGCCGTAGCATGCCGTGGCCGGTGCAAAGCTGCATGCACACATGCAAAGGTTAAAAGCTCAGGCAACAACGCATCGCGAGCGGTGAAGATGCAGGGGCTAAGGAGACCGGCAACTTTCTGGTGCTGGAGATCAAACGGTGATGGTTGAAGGTGCATGCAGAGTCGTGTTTCAGATGTGTGCCTTGGGCTTGAGGTGTCTGGATGGGGTTGGTGGGGTTGGTGCAAGCGAGGTGTGGTTGGATTGGTGGGAAGTGCCGAGTGGGTCTCGGGCGGAGTTAGCGTGGCCTTCTCGTGGACGTGCTTCTTGCTTGAATCTACACGACACGACACCGATACGACACCGACACGACACCGACATCTTCCGCTTGATTTTGCGATGAGTCAAAGGCACAATCTACATCAGACTCGACTGTGCTGAAAGTAATCGAATGTTGTGGGCTGTATGCCTGGCATTTTGCTTGTTGTCACTGCGCATTGCCAACGGACTTCAGGAGTTGTCTCACCATGTGACACGCGTCGACAAATCCGCGTCATGCGGATCGTAGATATCGCTTTGTGGTTCTCCATATAATGACATGTATACGGCTGGCCACGCGGTTATATTGTCGCCCAAGAGTCGAGCGCCGATGGCTTCGCCTTCAATCTGCATCAGTCATTGTGCTGTGTCGCCGAAACAGGCTGCATAAACAGCTCATGGGGAGCCAGGTCGTATAGAGTCTCTCTGAGTACGTAGACCTGGTTCGTGAAGCCGGAAAGGGCAGAGAAATGTGCCTTGGAAGAGCGATTTGACCATTGTTGCCGTTCAGTCGATACCCACAATGTTCATGACCTGGTCTATCCGTAGGCTAGAACACAATTGCACTCTTTGGCTCACGTCAAACAGTACGACACTTAGATCCTACCCTATTCGAACAAGGCCTCGTCGCGTAGGGCTGCATGATGCGGATAATCCCCGGCACCGTTTGAACCCACCATCGGCGAGGCCCCCAGGCATGAACCATTGTTGCCATCTGATACACCATGTTGACAAACCCCATACCACGGTAGGCCCATGTGCCGGAATCCTTCCGGATTGACTATCTACGCATCTTGCGGCTCTTTCACAGCTTCAACACTCTTTCGTCACTCGTTTTCTTCACTCAGCCTCATGTTTTCGCTTCGTTGACCGCTGTGCGGTTCCCTCTTTACACTAGTAATGGTTCGTCAACTCACATTTTCTCCCAATGAACGGCGCGATACAGGACCCGATGGGAGGACGACGCGATACAGTCATTGGACGAGATACAATACGTTCTATGGGCTTGCCTTAACGACGGGGCTGGCGACTACACTTCTGCTGGCGGAGCTGAGGGAGTGGCGTGTTACGGGCAATGTCTTCATACTGGCGAATCGGTTTCCTGGAAGCGTTGCGCTCATTGTGCAGTTGCTAGCGGCATTTTTTGGACTTCTGCATGTGGCTGTCATCTGCAAGTTGATCAACTATGCACTTCGGCTTCGGCTGCTGAAGGTCAGTGTCTCGCTAGATGTCCTGCGGACCTGGGTGGACCTCACAATCCCGCGAGTCGACTGGGACTTGCCACTTCGATTCTTCTTTCCAGTCTTAGGCGTTGTCTTCCTGAGTCTTGTTCCGGCGGCGTTGTGGGCTGGTTCCATGACGCCGTCAGTTTCTCGCACGATGGGAAGTGGAATGCTGCTGGTGCCAACCTACGAGGACGTCTCCATGATTATGGAATATCCGATGATGATCGGATCAGCCGGTCCTTCCCTTCGAACACAGAAGGGTTTCTTCACTTACTCGGTAGGCCAGCAGATGAGCGGGCAGTTGATGGGATCTGCGGCATCAGCTTCTTCCACTGGAAGAGCGCCACACGTACATCGGAAGCTTGATAATACACAGTTCAGCTACCGTGGTCGCTCATACGGAGTGGGCGCACCCGCTGGACTGATGGACCAAGGCATCTCCTCCAACACCCAAGTCGCAGGCTATTGGTACCAGGAGACCGGCTATCTGACCAACGTAACTTGCATATACAATGCAAGCTCGAACTTTGTTCTCTCTGGCCCTGTCAACGAATGGATCTACTCCGCGGCCGGTGCCCTTCCTGATAGCGTCGACGGCGAAGAATACTCCAATTACATCGGCCACGACGGCAAAGCCATAGTGGCCATCGGCGTAGCCTTCAGCGACCGCTCGCCGCGCCGCTATCTCGCCATCGCCGCCGGCGAAGCTTACAATTTTCTCAACTCAACACAATGCGAGTTCAACTTCACACCCACGCTCTTCAATGTCACGGTCGACATTGGAAACCTCAACATAACCGTTCGCCCTACAGCATCCATACGTGACTTTGATCCTCAGCGCAACATCACGCGCACTGTCGTCCGCCAATTCGAACTCATGTCTAACGACATGACAAACTTGTACGTCTCGCTCCTCGGCGAGGCTTTCAATTACAGCATCGCAGCGCACAAAATGTCGCGCGCAAGTGCGTCTCGCGATCCTTTCAGCGATGAAGAAGCTACACTAGCCGGACTTACGAATTCCATTACTGCAATGGCTGACGATATGCTTGTGGCATATGCATCTGCACAGCTCATGGTCGGGCGTATGTTCACGCAACAACCCGCACGTGTGTATCTGTATGCGTTGCAATTCGGCCAGCCGGGATACATATATGCAATCTTCAGTCTCAATCTAGTCATCATCTTGGCCGTCATGGCCGAAGCAGCACGCACATACGGCTGGTCTGGTCTCGGACGCTTTAATTATCTCGATCCCCGTGATCTGATCATCGCTGCTTCGCGCGGCGGTGCCGAGATTGCTGAGGCTGCAGACCAAGTCATGGAAAAGCAGGACAGGAGGAAGCTGAAGCACGTGTGGCTATTGAGTGATCCAGACGAGGGCAATGGCAGCTTAGTGGTGAATATGCAGGGTGACGAGGAGGGTCATATGAAGATTGTGGTTGCGAGGAAGGGCGACATGGTGGCTAGCATGAGGACTCCGAGGACACCAAGGACGCCGAAGACGCCGAGTGAAATGGATATGGAGATTAAGAGTGGGTTTTATGATGAGGAAGAACAGCAGAAGAGGATGCCGAGAAGGCAGGAGACGCTGAAGGTGGGACTATTAGGGGTTAGATAGACGATTTATGACTTTGGTGGGAATGATGTTGCGCCGCCTGAACATAGCTGTAAAGGGAGCATCTAATGAATATCCGTTCAATCGTATTTGTGCTCTCATTCTCATACTGTGCCGTTCAACTCCTTCCCCTGAATTGCTCCGACATCATTTCTCCGAGCGTCCGCCTCTGTCTGGCTCCACCTTGACCTGTCTCGCCAGCTAGTATGCCTGTGGCAGCTCCTGTACCACCTTCTCTTTCTCGCTCGGCGTCCAACCTGGCCCTCAAGCCTTCAAAGCCCTTCTTCTTCTCTTCGCCCACCACCCACCCTGGCACTCTCCAATTGATTGCGCCCGGGAGTAGATCCCGTCTGTATGCGGTGCCAATGGCCCAGCCTACCGCCGCAGCGAGTAATGACCCCGGGAACTGGGACAGTGCAAGTTGCACTGGTGGAAGGTATGACAGCGACTTCGATGTCAGTGTCAAGCTCCGGGACCATATGCTCGACGCGGCTTGGGTGTTGGATTGTGACGATGATGGCTGCGGGGGCGCAAATGCAGAGATCTTGTAGCGGTACGTGTAAGGTATTGCGGCGTAGTAGTTTGCCAGAAGTGCAAACAGGATCGAAGTGGGGCCGGCTGGGAGATAGTTTATGCGGCCAAATGTGAGCGGACGGATGGCGAATGTGAGGATAAGCGGAGGTAGGAGGGTCGTGTAGGGTAGGGTAACGAGAAGGAATGACTGGTTTGCATATTAGTATTGGTCCCGGTAGTGGCTGGAGGTCTTCTTCTTACGGCAAATTTCCTGCTGCCCCAGAGTCTCTCAATCACTCGGAGCTGATAGAAGGTTATCACACCAAAGAGGACCTCTGTAGAATTGGTGAAGCATGTCTATAACCTCATGTCAGCCTCGTGGAAATACAACTCTACTACTACAGGGGCGCGCGCCAGGCATTGTACTTTCCTCTAATGTATGAACGAAACTTACCTGCCATGTCAAGAAACGCCAGAATTGCCCATATGTCCAGATGTGCGGCACGACTGAGATGTGGAGGTAATATCTTATGTCGGTGATTGTCGCGAAGAGCGCGCCAATGACGGTCGAAAAGACCAGAAACTGGCTCACAGGCGCGTTTGTGAAGCCGGACGTAATCATTCTCACGGTCGTGGATTATGGTATGTGCATAGCTGTATCGACAGTGGCATGAAGTGGGTGTGCAATGACGACGGAGTTGTGCATTGCGGAGCTAGCGGAGGTGCCACGGTTGCCATTGGCCCCGCGAGCTCGTGGTCTAGTCACGTGTCCTAAGGATGGAGCGCTCTCTGCAACAACTAATGTCGTCTTGTCATCATGTCTTCTACGTCTGGAAGATATGTGACTGACCACAGCTAGCCTTTCAAAATACTGCAGTGCTAGGGCCTGGATGACAGCAGCCACTGGCTTCGATACGATGCGATACAAATACCTAATCTTGACAGCGCCGAGTCCTTTCAATAACTTATCGTCTCTTCGGCACCGATCCTATGCTATCCGAATCTTTGCTGTTCACTGGGTCTATGTTTCATCTTCCTAATTACGTAGTACATAGTCTGCCTTCTATGGCGTAGGGCGTCACGCCTGGTATTTAGATAGGGCGCATTCTAGCCGCGGCGGGAAAGGACGCCTTCCCAACGATGACACATACTAGAAAAATCCTGACCTTACATATCAGAACACTCCTCTTCTCTTGCAGCACGCCTCCTCATACCTTCTTACACAAGGCACTTTCCCATAATGTCCACAACAACCTTTACAGAAGATCGCATTGAGCTCTCCACTTTCGGCCCACCATCGACAGCTGCACTGACTAAAGCGACTCCTCCAACTTCTGTGCATAACCTTAGTTCGTCACCACACGGTCCCGACGAAGTACCAGAAGATGCACCATACTCAGTGTCTGCAATACCAGACGGCGGATACGGCTGGGTCATTGTAGCTGCAGGCTTCATCACGACCTTCTGCCATAATGGTATCATCAATTGCTGGGGAGTGCTGCAAGCTGCTCTTCTAGACTCGACTATGAGCCATGTACCTCCATCTACGCTTGCATACGTTGGCAGCATGGCTTTGGCGGAAGGCGCTCTCTTCGGTCTTGCGGCTGTGAGGATGATGCGATGGGTAGGATCTCGCATTACCATCCTTGTTGGCGTCTTCCTCATGGGCATGAGCCTGGTCGGTGCGAGCTTTTGCACATCAAATCTCGCGGGACTCTTCGGTACTGCTGGGTTTGTGGGCGGAGTAGGCATGGCGATGGTGTATGCGGCCACAAATGCACTTCCTGTGCAGTATTTCAGCGCACGTCTCGGACTCGCGAATGGGCTTATCAAGCTCGGTGGTGGTGTTGGAGGATGTGTGATGGCTATTGCACTAAATGCCATGTATAGAAAGATTGGCATCGCGTGGACGTTTAGAGCACAAGGCCTGATGACACTTGCTCTTGGAATGCCGGCTGCTTGGATGATGAAAGACCGGGTGCCGTTGCGGAATGTGCCTTTTGTCGACTGGTCGATGTTTCGGTCTATTCCGTTCATTATGACCTTCATTTCAAGTGCCATCGGTGTGTTTGCACTCTACGTTCCGCCTTATTACCTGCCTTTATTCGCCCAGTCAATTGGCCTCAGCTCAAGCACAGGCGCCGGTCTGGTCGCTGCATTCAATGCGTGTAAGTGCTACCTGGAAAGACCTCTTTTATGCAGTATCGAGTATCTGATAGGTATAGGCAATGCCATCGGCCGTTTTGCAGCTGGCCCACTGTGCGACCGGATTGGGCCTCTCAACACGTTTGTCATCACCATGGTCCTCAATGCTGCCAGCATGCTCGCCATTTGGCCGGTCTCGAATACTCTAGGCCCGTTGATGATCTTCGCCATGCTTAATGGCGTTGCAAATGGTTCTTACTTCACTACACAACCCACGGTTGTGGCCGGCATCTTCGGACCCGGACGCGCAACAATAGCTATGAGCATGTCAGTGACAGGCTGGTCGGGTGGATACTTCATGGGCGCACCCATAGCAGGCTATTTGCTCAAAGCTGCAGGTGGAAAGCAAGGCAATGGCAGCACCCAAAGCATTGACGTCTATCGACCTGCCATTTTCTACGCTGGCGGCATGGCTACTCTGTCGGCACTGATTGTACTTGCCGCAAGGGTCTCAGTTGCGAAGAAGTGGAGAAAGCGCGTCTAAATAGATCATAGACCTGCAATGACTCCTGGACTACACAAAAATGCCCTGCTCCAACAGCTCCAATATCTCATGCATAGTACGCCCTATGTCCACTGTCCCTCTCAGCTTCTTCCATCCTCTCACGACTGCGTCGATCCGCGGTTGATTCAGCCCGTTCATCAGCGCCAATCCCCGTCTCATCCCTCCCTCTCAACCTGATCGCCAACCCCGAGAAGTGTTCCAGCACACCTGCACCCGCATACACTCCCATCGCAAACAAGGGCCTCTCCATATTCTCTTTCAATGTCGGCTTCGGCGTCTCGAAGAACTCTACGCGGCAGATAGGGCACGTGTTGGATTCACGCATCCATTGCGCAAGACAGTTGCGGCCGAATATGTGTCCGCACCGGATGATCGCTACCGCGGGCTCGCAGAGTGATTCATGTATTTGGTATTTCTGACACATGGTGGTGGCTAGCGGCTCGAGGCAGATTGTGCAACTGGACGGGCAACCGTCGGTGGGTGTGATGGGTCGCGTTGCGGTGTCGCGGCTGCACCTTGTGCATGTAGCTTTAGGCTGTCTCATGATGGTGAGCAGTTAGAGCTCCACCCGGCATACGAGAGACGCCTTGTTTTATGGGAGCGATTTGGCAACAAATCAGATGGATTGATGACGAGGTGTTATCTACTGCAAACAAGGATGGCAAACGGCTGAGGAAAGGATGGTAGGGCAAACTTCCCGCGTTGTCATGCAACTGAATATATCTACAAACAAATCAGAACAAAGACACACCTCGCATGCTGCTGCATGATTCGAACACTCACAGGCGCATCTTGCCAGACACATCTTGCCGCGCGCAATACAAACCAACAATGCACACATGTTCCGCCACTGTCCGCCTACCGAGTCAATGAGTCGGAGTGCGGCCCAAATGTAAGACAAGGTAGCCAACAATACTACACATCCCAGGAGCTTTTTTTCGCGACGAGCATCAGATAACAGCCTCTCAATTCTCACGCTGCTCGCTCTCACTGGGGCTCTCCGAATCAGTATCCGTCTCTTCACCATAGTCTTTCCCATCACTCTCAGGCATCTTGTCATTGTCCTCAGCTTCTTCAATCTCATCATCTCCTTCATCTTCTTCGTCACCACAAACTTCAACAGACTCCCACGTCACCTCAAAACCCTGTGCCTTATACAACTCAATCGTAAACTCTCGCATCAACATCATCGACCACTCGCCCATGAGGTTCTTTCGCATCATCGCCGCCGTTTCCCGGTCCTCGAGCGCGCTTTCAACGTACTTGACAAACGCGAGACGCATGGCGCGCGTCGGCTCACGGAAGTAGAGGTGGATGCAGCGCGGGGGGAAGAGGGTCTGGTTGCATGTTGGGCAGCGGTTGGAGGTTGAACTGGCGAACCATTTTTGCAGGCAATGACAGCCGAAGATGTGCGAGCAGTGCGCGATTTGAGTGGCAGGCTCCAGCGTCGGATCTTCGGTATTGTCGTTGGAAACTGCACAGTGATCTTGAGATTCTGGGATAACGGCGCTCGAGTCTGCGGTGTTTTCTATCGAGACACGAGGGAAGCTGATGGCTTGGGCTTGTGGTAGTGACGATGGTGTGTGAGTTGCTGCCGAAGAAGAAGTGGTGAGTGGCTCCCGACATATTGGGCAGTCGAGAGGCTCGTTGAGGGTGGTATCGATCATTCCATGGGCGAGGAAGTCAGCCTTTGATTTGAATGGCGGAGGTGGTTTAGTTGGAGAGGATGCTGTCTGACTCATAGTAGAGTATTGTGGCGCTCGCTAAGGATGAAGCAACCAAGTAAAGATAGTAGGGACGGCAAACCGCAATGACACAATCGTGAGGAGACCGAAATTATTGATCGCAACCTCGACTTTAACAAGAAGCAGATTGTGAAGTTGGAAAGAGAGAGGCGGAGGATGTCAGGAAAGAGCGTTTGGGGTGATCAGATGTGTATGGTCAGCAGCATACCGCCTTATGTAGTATGGTCACACGCATAGGCGGCAGCGCACTTCACAGTCATCACACAAACGCAGCTAGGGTGCGGTGAGAAGAAGGAAATGCATGATGGTACACTAACATTTGAAGCCGGGCACTAAGAAGCACTCGAACCACTAGAAAATGAAAGAACTAAAATGCAACCCTGGGTATCCTCACAAGATGTAGCAGAACCACACAACAACGAGATACCAATATCTGAATACCCTCAAAGTCCCAACCCAACCAAGGAACGCAACGAAACTAACCCCAAAGATAGATAGACCCTTCCAACACCCTAAAAAAATCCTTCCATCCAACGACCCAACGGCTGGGCCGCCGAAGTCGGTCGCTTCGGCCACAACTCCATCCTGCACATCGGGCAGGTGTTGTGGCTCCGAAACCACTCGAGAAGACAAGACCACCCAAACTCGTGGCCGCATGGAATGACCTTCATTCCCGGTTCCGGGATATCTGCCGACCCTCGAGGGCGGGCGTGCGCGGGCTCAACTCCCTTTTGCTCTGGGGAGCAGGCCTGGTGGTGGTGGGTGGCGGCATCGCCGTCACAGGTCGCGCGGTAAAGCGGCTTCAGACAAATGCCGCAGTCGTCTTCGGCCGGACTGGTGTCGCAGATGGTAAGGAGGAGCCCCTCCTTTTGGAAGACCTCCACGGACGGGTAGGCGGCGATGGTGGTGGAAGACATGGTGGTGGTTTGGTGGTGGTAGTAGAAGTGGCTTTGGTAGCAAGTGGTAGTAAAAGTAGCTTTAGTAGCAAGTAGGGATGCTAGTAGTAGACTGGATATGAGAGAAGCTGTGATGGATGAAGAATCTCCCTTCGGGAGGGCCAGGAGTTCCTTTAAGGAGGAGACGCACGGACTGTGATCTGAGTGAATTGAAGCGACATGCAGTCGGTTGCTAGTGTACCATTGTACTCACTCTAAACGCTCCCCAGATCACACGGCGCTTCAGTCGAACATCGGATCAACGCTGCCTGAGCTGCGGACGAACACCTGGACATGCTGTGAGGATTCTCGAGCGCTGCTATAGACTGATCGATCGATACTCAAGAAGGCCCTGAGAATATCTAGCCTGCACTACTTTCTAGCAACGACGACCACTCCTCTCACGACGCCGGATCTACCCCACCAAGCGAAGAGAGATTTTGCAACACTGAAGTTCCCAATACCTAGGCCTAGCATCTTCAGCTTACTGTCCTGCTCAGCTAGATGCTGTGCCAAAGGTCCAAATACATGCTCAGAGATATCTACAATTTTGATGTTGTCAGCCGAGTAACCCACAGCACTCAGCTTCTGCTTGTACTCGTCTGAAGTGCCGAAATTTGCCCACGGAGCGCCCATGAGCGCTGTCAGGCCACGCAAAGCGAGCTTCTGCTTGAATGTAATGGATGGCGAAAGGCAGAGATCAAAAGCCATGAACGATGCGCGGAATTGGGTGTATGCGTGTCGAATGACGGGCCATCGTGACGGTGAAAAGTGGTATGCGGTATCCAAGGCGAGCATCCAGCACTCTGGCGAGCCCTTCAGGCTGTCATCTATGCGCTTCTTGACCTGAGGACTCCAGGAAGAAGGGTCTGCGGCATCTTCACAGAATAGCGAGATCACGCCCACCTCGCGTCCGCTAGGCGTCTTGGTAGCAGCATAAAGATCGTCGACGCCTTTGGTAGCGTATTTGGCTTGCACTGGATCCTTCGTGATGCCAACGTAGTGATCGAACTTGACGCAATGTTCTCGGTCATCCCACCATCCTCGATCTTGAGGTCGCGGTGGAACATCGCTCATGAGATAGATAGTCTGATCGCCGCATCCGAAACCCAGGTCGATCAACGTTCGCTGAACATGCTCATCCTTCACATCTGCAGCCTTACTATCATCTGCAATCCCTGCCTCAGCCAGTACAGCCTTGAGAAGATCCCTACAGGCTTCCGCCATGGTCTTTTGCTTCTTCCCGTTACCCCAATGGCCCATGTTCATCCACATTGGAGTGGGCGCGTGCAGGTGCAATCGTCCATGTTCCAGGCCGTACATTGAGTCTTGCTTTCCATCTCTTGCTCTCAACCACTTCGACACGGTCCATTTGCCTAGAGCGTACAACAGTGCTCCGAAGCCCAAGCTTACAGCCTCCGACACGATTGACGGCTCCCCGACACTCTTTACGCCAATAAGTCCGATCTCAGTAATGTAGTGCCGCACAATTATAGCGGCACCAACTGTGCAGAAAGCGTCGAAGGTGTTTGCAAATAATCGGAGTAGCATAGCGTCATTGTGATCTGTGGGAAAGCCATAATTTGCGATTCCAACGTTGGCTCCGAACACTGATCGCGGGCTAACCACATCTGGACATTTTGACAACACGAAGGAAGTGGTGACGCAAAGCAAGGGTATCAAAAAATTGAAGATTCCCAAGCATTGAATCTCATTCAACACAGCAGCTTTGTATCATTTATCTCTTCACCCGTGTTGCCGGTCAATCACCGCATCATTACTCGGGACAGCTAGGGTGAACGGATTCAGTATTGAACTACTACCATTTGGGTATCTTCGCTGGTTATAACTCGATCTGATTTCTCCTCTTCTGCAACCACGGTATCTCGACATCAAGATCACGAGCAATGCGCATGGCGGAAACAACGCAGCCTTCGAGAAGCACCATCCCATCCCAGCACCAGCCTCCGGCTAGCCACACATTTCCCTCTCCATTCTTCCACTGTGGCACAGACTTGTCGTCCACATGAGGCTGCTCACCCTCTCCGAAGATAGCATTGACTATCCGCTGGCTCTCGGGACTGCGCAAGACGCGTGTAAACCTGGCCGAGTGTATGACAAGAGATGGGTCCAGAGGGCTGTATGGACATGTTGTTACGATCGCGCCGCAAGACTGAACGTGATGGGATTCGGTCTTTGTGTCGGAATCTGCTGATGTTCGGAGATAGATGTGCTGCGCGCTATGGGTCTGCAGTGCTTGGCGAACCGGCGTCGTTTCCTTCAGCACACTACGGTCCGTGTGCACAACGCTCTCCACCATCGTGGTAGGCATGCGTGCCATGTGGTGTTGTAAAGGTTTGAAGATGCGACCAACAACGTCTGGAGCGACCGCGAGGATTACGATGTCGAAGCGTTCCATGCACATGCCGCTGCCCGCCTGCTCCCACCAAACATTCACCCCCTTTTCTTGAGGCTCCACCAGTTTGACCGCGGCATTGAGCTCATAGTCGATGTCTTTGATCAATAGATCTTGCACACTCTTGACACCCTCGGAAACTGTGAAGTGCGGCGCACGGTGGGTCCTCCGCTTGTACTCTGTCAAATCGCTCGCGGGAAAATTCAGGAGTGTTTCGTGCGGGCACGTCGTTACGCTCGAGATGAGTGGCAGGAGGTAGTAGGTTACAAAGCGCCGCGGAGTCCATGTCCGTCCGAGGAACTGCCGCAATGTCTCGCCAGCGTGCGGTGCGATGAAGAAGCAGCACAGGGAGAACCAGCCATAGCAAACTGTGAGGTACAGCACCTCCACCAAGTATTGTATGGTCCCGATGGTTCTCGGTCGTGGCGCGAGCTGGTGCAGGTTTGAAGCATGCACGAAGTACGAAGTCTCCTTGCTCGCTGGGGCTTTCAGCGCCTCGGCGAACTCGAAAAGAAACGGCTGCGAATGGTACGGGACTTGAAGATGGTCGTATAGGGCTTTGAGGTTGTTGTAGAAGCCGCCGGCAAACGCGCGCATGGGCAGGTCCACGCGGTCTTCCGTCTTGAGCTCGGCGTTCGCTACAGATATGGAGGCGGCATCGAGAGATAGGGAGGTGCCCTATGCTGTCAGCGTCTCTACAAGAGCCATCTAAATCGGCAAGCTCACCGACTCGAAGATCCTGACAGCAAACCGGTTCCGACGGTCATTGTGCAGTAGGTGTGCAGTTGCCAGGCCGGCTAGCCCGGACCCTACAATCGCAACGCGCTTCTGCGATTCCATGTTGTGGCGTTTGTGAGAAGCTACCGTAGAGCTGCAATTGTGGTTCCCTTGATAGACATGACGTGGAGTGTTGTCGAATTTCCCCGCGGCACGAAACGTCGCAAACTCTCGAGAAGCAACTTGTCAAGGGAGAGCTCCAATGAGAAAGCGGCCGCGCCTGCAGCTGCAACACGTGAAAAACATGGATATTGGCAAAAGACTAACCGCAACAGTGGGACCTGATTGAAACGTAGGCCGAGGCTTGTAAACGACGATGTCTTGATGTCATTTCAGGATAATCGCAGGGATCTGGTTGGTTGGGAAGCGAGACGCGTTCCCGACTGATCATAGCCTTGCATACAGCGACTGGAACATCATGCGACGACCTGCTCAACGCTGTGTACTCCAAAAGACAAATTGTATTGCTGAAGAAGCGGGACTGGACTCAATCTTACTGCAAATACCGATCTCAACACCATGGCTGGTTCAGAGAAGAGACCGGCAATGCGTATTGCCGTAATTGGCGCAGGGCAAGTGGCGACTATGCAGCAATTGCTTGGACGGAGCTAATACTGGATACGTGTAGCCCCGGCGGATTGACTACACTGAAAACACTCTTGGAAGCATCGACACCGGAGCATCCAATCGAAGCAGTACTGTTCGAAGCGTGAGTACATCTGAAGTGTTCCAGAGTTGGCCCATGCTCACGTCCTACAGCGAAGACAATATCGGAGGCACCTTCCACTACCGCGCATACGAGAATGCAGAACTTGTCTCGTCCAAGCAACTGACAACCTTTTCGGACCATCGGTTCCCTTTGGATACTCCAGATCACATATCGCTGCCGCAATATGTAGACTACCTGCATTCCTACGTCGACAAGTTTGCCCTGGGACCACTGATCAAATTAGGATGTCGTGTCAAGAGTATCGCGCCTCTTGCCAAATCTTCGGATCAGAGATGGAAGCATCGAGTCACGTACGCCGACAAACATCAAGGTGATGAAGAGCGCAATTTCGATTGCTCACATGTTGCTATCTGCACCGGGCTGCACGTGGAAGCAAACATCCCCACAATCCCTGGCATCGAGAACGTGAAGGGTGAAGTCTTCCACTCTTCTCAATACAAGAAGAGGTCGCAGCTCACAGGAAAGGATGTCCTGATCATGGGCTGTGGAGAAACAGCAATGGGTGAGTACGCTCCTCTATCTATTTCTGCAGTCCTAACCTTGGACAGACATTGCCTATGAAGCCATGAAAGGCGACGCGAAGTCCGTCACAATGTGCTTCCGCAATGGCTTCCTATCCTTCCCCAAAGCTCTCTCGCGCTTTAAGGTCTTCGGCAAGCAATTCAAGGGTGGCCTCCCCATCGACGGCCTTATCACCAACCTCTTTGAAACCGCCTACGTTCACCGTGCCATCGCCGCAAGCCGTTTCCGCTGGTTCGTCTCCGACTTCGTCATCAAGCGCGTCCTCTGGTTCCTGACCGGCACACAAGCCGGCATGAATCAACACGTTGGCGCTCTCCCTCACGACCGTCTCGGCCGTGCATTCGTCTTTCTCAACAAGAGCAGTAAGGCAATGCCGTATCTCAACCGTCCGTACCAAGAAAAACACCCCCTTGCCTTCCTAGGAAACGGGTACGTGGATCCGCCCGAAGACGCCCAATCCAAGCGCTGGGTCGACACGTGCTCGTTCCCTCAATCCTTCGATGCCACTGGTCGCGTGACGTTCGAGCCCCGTCCCGACCGCAAAGACTGGCGCCGACTCAAGGACACTGAGGTCCGTCCAAATTGCGTCGTATACTGCACAGGCTACAAGCAATCGTTCTCCTGGCTCGATGCATCATATCCCACAGCTTCAGACGCTACGATCCGAAACATTGTCGCCCCGTCGGAAACCAGCATTGCCTACATGGGCTTCGTGCGTCCGGGCGTTGGCGCAATTCCACCGATTGCTGAACAGCAGGCGATGTGGTGGACCGCACTCATCACAAATCGCATGTCCCTACCAACTGACCCGCCGCACTACCATCTCCTCGCGAAGCAAACATCGCGCATCCAGTATGGCGTCGATCACAGCGCGTATATGAGCACCCTAGCCAAAGACTTTGGCGGCGCACCCGGACTGCTTGAGCTGTGGAAAGCACATGGACTTAAAGTCCTTCTCGTATATTGTTTTGGTGCGAGTTTCGTCACGTTTTATCGATTGATGGGGCCGTTCAAGAGTCAAGGTGCGCCGGAGATAGCGAAGACGGAGCTCGCGGAGACGATTACGCGGAGAGGCGTTCTTGGGAATTTGTTCTTTGGGGTGATTCCGATGGTGTTTTACGGCTCGATCAATTTGATTGCGTATACGCTGGAATTGCTGGGATTGATACCCAAGGAGAAGCCAGTCGTGTAGGATTGGGTGTGAAGAAGTAGTGTAACAAGAACGTTTCATTCCATCATACAATCTACATTATTCCGTGCTATTCCGACTTTTTGTCTTGCCTTCATAGCGCACCAACTCCAGTCCTGATTGGAGATGAGATGTCATAAGCAACGAGATCGTCTATCCATCATAGATGATCTCTGAAAACGCCTCCCAATGCATCCAGTCAAACTCGGGTATACAAAGATATGGTACAAAAAAAGGCGACCCGAATATGACCCTGTATGTGAGTCAACACTCAAGATGTCAGTGTTCAGAAGTCGAAGTGAGACTCCCTTCTCTCACCACCGGAGCCACCCCTCCGGTCACCACCCCGACGATCGCCCCCAAAGCCACCACTTCTCCGCTCTCCGCCACCGAAGCCGCGATCTCCACCACCTCTCCTGTCACCTCCGAAACTCCTGTCACCACCGCGGGAGCCTCCGGATCCTCGATCACCACCTCTTCTATCGCCTCCGAATCCTCTGTCGCCGCCCCGATCACCTCCGAATCCGCCTCTTCGGTCACCACCAAAGCCGCCGCCTCTGCTGCCGCCATAACCGCCACGACCTCCACCACCACCGGACCTCCTGCCGCCGCCGCTAAAGACACTTGCTGGAACGGGAGGAGGTGTTGGCATACCCCATCCGAATTCTGCTAGACGGTTCGCACCATCTACCAGGCCCCGCTTGTCACCGTACCACTGGTACGATCCAAACAGTCCGCGGAATGCAGCGTCGAGCTGATCAGGGTAGACTTTCTTGTGAGCTTCCACGCACTCAGAGAGGATCTGGCCGACGTTGGCCGGGACCTCTGCGGATTGGGTCATGTCGATTGTAGCGCACTCAACTTCGTTTGTGGCGTCCGTAAGAGGCAAACTGCGGAGACGTCTGGTGGCCTCTTGAGTCTCGAATGGAGAGAGGAATATCCAGCCCTCGCCCTCCTTACCCGCGCGGCCAGTACGTCCAAGACGATGGATATAAGACTCGCGGTCGCGAGGGAGACCAATCTGAATGACGTGGGAGACGTTGGGGAAGTCCATGCCTCGTGCTGTCACGTCAGAAGAGAAAAGGATACCAGATTTGCAGTGACGGAAATCGTCTGCGGCTCTAGTGCGCTGAGCTTGCGAGAGTTTGGCGTGAATCTCGTAAGCACGCATGCCACTGAGGGGAGTGTTGCGCTTGAATCCTCCACTGAGCTTGTAGAAGACGGAAGCCGCAAGGGTCACCTCAGCAGTGCTGTTGAAGTAGATGATCGCCTTGAAAGGGCGTCCCTCGCCTGATTGTGCCCGCTGATGCTGTTGTGAAACAAGCTCGTACAGAGATGGCATGATATTCTCGAAACCAGCCACCTTGACGTACTTCTGGGGAACTCGCTTATGGGTCGGCTCCTCATCCTCGCTGACGCACTTGGCGAAGTGGAAACCCGGACGAAGTGTCTTTCGCACGAGATCTACAACGTCGCGTGGGACGGTCGCGGAGAACATGAGGTTCTGGCGAGGGACTACCTCCGGGTCGGGCAAGAAGGTCTTGATCTCATCGATCTCTTTAGTGAAACCATCGTCAAGCAGACGATCGGCCTCGTCCATGACCAGCGCGTTCAGGTTGGGTGCCTTGATACCCGAGTATGGGTCCGAGAGGATATCGAAGATACGACCAGGTGTACCAACAAGAAGGTGGCAACCCTCACGCTGAGTCTTCTGAAGCATCATTCGCTTTTGTGTTCCGCCCACGGCTGTTTGTACGACGATTCCAGTGCCAGATGTGACCTTCTTTGCCTCGACTGCAATCTGCTCGGCGAGTTCTCGCGTCGGTGAAATGACGATGGCTCTAATATCGTCCGCCTTGCCGCGCTTGTATCCGCGGGGCTTCTCGCCCAGCTTGGGGTCGTTCTGGACGATTCGTTGTATTACGGGCACAAGGAATCCAAGAGTCTTGCCAGTACCTGTCCTTGCTTGCGCGATGCTAGAAACAGGTCAGATAGGCAGTAGAAAAGGCTGGAGCATGTTCCTTACACGTCGGCTCCGCTCAATGCTTCATTGATAGTCCGCGTCTGCACATCCGTCATGGTCGTGATTCTCATTGACTTCGTGATAACATTGATGATGTTAGGGTGCACAAGGCCACGTGCTGACAGTTCTTGGAACTCGGTGATGAGGCCATCTTCAGCAATGGGCAGTTCGGCCTCCGCCTGCGCAGCCGCGATCTGTTGCCACTTGGCGCTGTGGTGGAAGCCTGCGGTCGTAGCACTGGCAATTCGTGTCGACGGTATCCGCAGTGCGCTTACAGCTCGGAGGGAAGATACCTGGAGGGCTCTAGACGGGGAGGCGGCTGCGCGAAAGTTCCTCGAAAGCGTCGCTGGGCATCGTCGCAGTGCGCCGAACATGGTGGGTGGGTGAAGGAAGTCTGCTGTGTGATGTTGGGCGTCAGAACAGTGTATTACAAAGCTCTAACAAAGAATGCAGTGTGAGTACGCCTGGTGTGTACGGCGACTTGGGATGAAAGAGTGGCTCGCGAATAGTGGTGTCGCAGGAGAAAGATGCACCAGAAACTTTTCGGGGGACGTGCCCGACTTTGCGCTAGGGAGTCCGCATCACCGACCGCCGCCGATGCGACAGAGCAGATACCTGCCAACGCCATACTACAGACTTGCAATGGCGAAGGTCGCTTATACACAACATGTTCTATACTTTGTTTAATTAACGAGTCTACGATCAGAGCGCAAAGCTATGACTGATTCATGGCCTGCCGGACGCCCTCCTGCATGCCTCCTGCTACTTCTCCTGCGACATACAGCGCGCCGTTGTAAATCGCATCGCGAACAGCCCCATCGTTCATCGCAAATACAGCCTGACTGACCCGCAATCCCTCTCGACTGATGTAACTCGCAGTGTTGACGCTAGTGTTAAATACTCTTGTCGATATCTGGTACTCGTTGTCGATTGCCACCGCTCGTCTGAAGAAGTAGGCGATGTAGGGAAGGAGGAATTGAACAACGAAGAGGAGCTTCAAGATCGTCCACGCTGAAGCCCGCCATAAGAGACTTCCCGATGAGGATGAGGGTGCACGAGCGGCGTCTCTAACAACCAGGGAGTTACCCTGTGGCTTCTGCGCGTTGAGAATGGTCTGCGGAACCGCTGCATGGAGATTGCGTATTTCCGCGTCCGTCAGGTCGTGGGGCAGGCTCTCGAGGAGCATCCTGATACCATGGACAAACTGCGCACGAATGATGGTGGTCAGAGCGGCGTCGTTCATGGGCGGGCGCGGGCTCGATTGTTCATGTGCAGATCTGAGGAGAAGCCATGCTGAATCGTGTCAGCATTTTCTTGTGCAATTAGGATGAGCTACACACCCTGCGTCGCTCGTTGCCAGTTGATACCGGTCCATGGTTCATGCGTAGTAGCCATGGGAAATTCAGCTGGTGGTGGGTCTGATGCAGCACTCGATGGTGCGTCTGATCTGTCGTCCTCGTAGTCAAAGACCGAGTCGCTGGCATCCGATGCCTGACGCGAAGGCGTAGAGCTTCCGCTGCCCGGTCTCGATGTATAGTCAGGCGGAGGGGTACATGGTCGTGACATCTCTGCGACTGAGTTGCTCTTGCTGTGGAGTCCCCGTCTGCGGTACGTGCTCAAGGAGCGGCGGAAGGAGGGTATACGACTCTGTACGAGGGCTGGGAGGACGTGGTAGAGCATGCTGGTTCTTTTGCTCTCTCGGTCATCATATGATGTGAGCTCCATGACTTCTTCTGGTACACCACTTTCGTTCCGGGCGAAATCGTGCATCTCGTTGGCGCTGAAGAAGTCAAACCTTTGGTACGGGTTCATCGCACTGGGACCGGATGCGGACAAAGATGTAGGTATGACGAATGCATCGCGCAGAGAAGGAGCGAGTGGATGTCAGTAGCCATTTGAAAGCCTGTGTATGCCGAGCGCATACTGCTGATACGAACTGAGGCACGATTGCGCAAGATTTGATTGTCGAGCATGTGAAAGTGCGCCGTTGTTGAGGTTCGCGCCCGCCCGAACCGTTGAAAACCGCCAGGGTCCTGATTCCCGAGCACCAATCGCGCTCCAACGTGCTGCGTCTAGCTCTGCAAGTTGCATAGCGGTATCTTACAATTCTTGATCGTCTTCGTATATCACAAGACTCTACTATTTATGGACTACTTTCCCTACTGCTGCGAAGCTTGAGTCCAGATCTCATGAACTCTGAGAGGGGAAAGCCAGGACAAAAGCACCCCCACGTGGGGGCAATTATTCAACACCACGGCTGACCAAGATTGCGGTAGGCTGCTGCGAAAAACTCAGCCTCATATTTGACTGAACGCGAAGATTATGACAGACGTGAAACTTTCATGTTCTCACTCTCCAGAGAATACGATTGGCCTTTTAGTCACTAGGCGCAAGCTTCCATCCCGCATGCCCGGTCGAAAGACCGAATGCTGTGGCCCACATGCTTGACATGGTAGACCGTTCGCTTCGGTTCATGCATCCTGTCTGACAGTACCATAAGCCCGTATCGTGGGTGGCACTGGGTTTCCATTCTATCTGATCACAATAGGATGATGCAAGACAGCGCTTACAATGGCTCGCAGCATCCCGTCGCTCCATCCTATCAGTCAAGGATACTTCTACATGAGCAAAGCAGACGTTCACGCGATGAAAGGCGGAGTTTGTATGAGGCGCTGAAGGCAGTTTGACATGCGTTGCTGATTCAGTTGGGAGCTTTGCAGGACGTCCTACTTTGACGCGGACCAGGACATCACTTCTTCCAAAATTTGGAGTTGGTTCCCCTGATAATACTTCGCAACGATAGCTTCAGATGACGCTGAACTCCCATTTCCTTGGCATTACATCAGTCGACGTCATATGGTTGGGATGTAGAAGTCGCAGACCCGGTCACTGTTGAAACTATTTCAGTCTGGAAGCAGAACACCATTGACTTAAGAATCGGGAACAGTCCCCATCCGTTTTGACCCCAAGTCACACATCATACAAATCAACCTGATCTAAAATAGACTTAATGATCAAATCACCCCTGTTTGGAAACACAGAGGAATCTATCGCAGACACTACCACTCTCCGATCTCTCCATTTTTCGGTGGATCTTTAAAGGCCCGCTGAGCTCATTCTGTGTAGCACGCATGACAGGGCGAGCAGCCACATGGCCAATTCTGACGGCGTTCTGGTCTCAAGATGTTGTGGCAGCCTATAGAGATGTTAGGAATCCCCGTCCGTCGATTTTGCCGTGGCGGAAGTGCACACGTCCGACTAGTCTGCCTCCAAAGGACGTTGTATGGTACTCGACAACAAAATATGTTAAGTTGTCGAAGGGGTATACGTGCTTTAAGCATAAGTCACACGCTCGAAGCATGCTTCTGCTTTCGCTGTTGAGGTCCCAGCCATCCGCTCACTGATCGTGATCAGTTGCTAAATCCCATGTTCATGGCTTCGAAACTCACACTCGTGATGCATATCATGTACATCATGTTTATCTTCACTGCCACCGTCGCATCCTTCCCACTTTCGGTCAACAGCTTCCACTTTGCCCTGACTCGATCAACCCCTCGTCATGTAGCCCGCCAGGTTGGTGACGGTGTGAACGGTAATCAAACCAGCAACAACGGCTCAACCGGTGGTACAGGACTAGGAGATGGCAACGGAGTGGGATTTGCAGGCACTGGAAATGATATCGACACTGGTATGTCTCGTCACCTACATCTTACCCCTTACCAACCCCCTCTCTCTACATTCAAATCTCATCAAGATCCGCACCCTTGGCGTACGAGTCTTATCTGACATTCACCAGGTGACGACTTTGATATTGGCGACGGCAACACTACCATGGGAGATGGCAATCGTATCGAAATTGGCGATCGCATCACAAACATCAACATACCGCTCAACATATCTGATGTACTTGCGAAAGGCATTGAGCAGGGCAGAGCAAGAAATGGAAGCGGAGGACTGGACATGAATATTGATATCACGATGCGAGTGAGGATTGCAGGTGGAGATGAGGAGAGTGTGACCGTGCTTGATGGGGGAAGTGATTTGTGAGGAGCTGCTCCCGGGGGACGTGATCGGGTGAAGTGAAGAATGTGACCTGGTTGGGCTTCGAGAGCGAAGAGGAAGCACTTATAGGGAAAAAACGATACACCAGCCTTTCGCGCCACTTGCATGATTTCATGGCTCATGTGATGGTAGTAGTGTCAGTGTCTTGACTCTAAACCTAATAATCCCAGAAAACGTCAATCGCAATCTCCCTTCACTAGAATTAACTTTTCAGCCGCTGGCAAAGAAACTCAACTTATCCCAATCACAACCTCACGAAAGGAGAAACTGTCGTCCAATTTGAAATGATCCTTGCTGGGATGCCGACTCCACTTGCCGAAACAGACTAAACCCAAATCGTGGGTAGCACTGCAGCATCATTCACTTCCGCCGCGGCACGTTCCGGCATCTTACCCCTGTCCCCAGAGCCGACACTTGGTTCAGACACCTGTACCTGGCTAGCTACGAAACCTCGTTTGAAGCTTGCCTCGGCAGCTCGTGACTCTTGTTTGCAGGGAGAAGTTACATCCATTGCGATGGGTCTGGACACCAATTTTTGTATTTGCGGGGAAGCGGTCGGTTGGATCAAGCCGACTGTCCATATGTGACCTCAGAGCAATCTGCTAGGTTCGATTCTCAAGCCTTGTTCCTGACTTCAATGCTCCACGTAGGACGTACGGCCCGCTCGGTTGGTGGTGTTGATGTTTATTTCAATCGTATTCTTAGTGAGGAAACAGGATTTTGAGGACACATGACGATGTTCTCAGACCATTGGTGGATGTACAGTACGAGAGCGATTACCCAAGTTCCCAAAGGAGATCGCCATCAAGCGAATGTAGTAACCGCTGCGGAACTGGCAGGACGATCATCTATATGGTTTGAAGATATTTAGTCTGCGCGATGAACGACATGTGAAGACTCAGCTGTACCACGGCTCTTCCTTCAACTGCAAGCTTCACACCGACGACAAATACAACCGTCAAGAACGCCATCTCAGACCTTTCAAGTCTCCACAATGACGCTGACTCGATCCAGCCTGATGGCTCGCTCCGCCAATCTTCTCGTCGGAATTCTTGCAGTCCAGCGCATCGCACTAGTCCATGGCCTTCCAGCCGCTGCCGATAAGTTTCAGCTGGTCGGGCGTGAAGACTTGTCGCCAGACAACTTTGACCTTGCTCCACGACAGGACATTCCCGATGCTCTTGCCGGCTTCCCGTCCGGTCCCCTCAACCAGCTCCTGAGGCTGTTCAGCACTCTGCCGCAGGGTGCAGTAGCGCTTGATGCCGTGGGCAAGATCATAACTCCGTTGACACAGGTCCTTGCCGACGCCAAGGGAATCGACACCACGAGAAATGACTTAGCAAGCGGCGCTCCCTGCGCGGCTGTGACGGTTGTGTTTGCCCGCGGTACGACGGAGCCCGGAAATGTGGGACTTTTCGCTGGACCGCCATTCTTCGATGCGCTGAGCGAGCAGTTGGGGGGCAGCTCTCTTTCTGTTCAAGGTGTGGAGTATCCGGCTACATTTGCCAGCTTCAATCGAAATGGCACGGATGGGGTGCCGAGCATGTAAGTGGCATTCTACCTCGTCCCGTGCATGCATCACTGTAAATTAGTCAATGCTAATTGTTGGCTCAGGACGAAATTCATCAATCAGGCGCTCAACAACTGTCCAAATACCAAGCTCGTCATGTCAGGATATTCTCAAGGCGCACTCGTGGTTCGCAGCACCGCTGCATCCCTTCCCGCAGCAACGATGGCTAAAGTCAACTCCGTTGTAACTTTCGGCGACCCTGGCAACCCCGGAACCATCACAGGTGCTCAGGACAAGACTTTGATCATTTGTCACGAGAATGACAGTGTTTGCCAAGGTGGATTCATTACTGTCGACCATTTGACGTACGCCGATGATGCTTCTACGGCTGCCGCATTCGTGTTGCAGAAGGCTGGTATTTGATAGTGACTAGCAGCATACGCATTTGTCATGTTTCTCAAAGATGTTTATAGGAAATAGCTGTAATCAGATCTGAGTATCTTGTTTGTAATGCAACATCCTGATCCAATATCTCTTGCCCATAATGAAGCATACCTGCAAAGTGCCTGCATAGCTTCGTGTCATGATTGAAGAATGTAGCGAGAGGAAGCATGAATTCCTCCTATATCTAAAAAGAATTCCTGCTTACTTCGTGCCATTGGAGCGCGAATACCAAAATCATGCCAGCTTAGCAGCTCAGCCCCCATGTTCCAGGCTGCCAACCTTGATACAACCGCACCGCAGCATCGTCTGTTGACGTCATAACCGTGAGGTGCGACTCACGTTCATGACTCACTTTTCAAAGTCTTGTTGCTCATTTCAAAGAGATGGATCTCGCTATGGTCCGAGATGGGATGTCTGGCCACGCGTCGCAGTATTGTGCACCAGAAATGATCCTCTTGTACATCGCAGGGAGCTCTTCCACGCAAAGACTTCTGCGCACTTACGCAGAGATGCTGATTCTAAGAACGACTGAAAGTCTTCCGAAAGAGAAGATAGGTTATCCGCTAATAAATCTCAGACCTCTTCTCGCTTGCGACATGATCACGCAAGACCTCAGGAATGCATGGTGTATAGACACACGCCCACATCCCTTACATCACTTCATCCACCACTTTAACTCGGCGTATTTCTTCACCGTCACATAAAGCCTCTTTACGCTGCGTCTCTTGCTTGTCATTCCGACTCCACCTTCTGCCGACCAAGCGCGCATACCCGATCATGATTGCAACGACATCCACTGCCGTAGCTTGCGCTGACACAACAATACCTTCACGCCGTACGTCATGGAAAGACGAGTTCGAAGCTCAGGGCGTGTCGGTACCATCCTCAGACGAAAAAGCCAATATCAACCCGGCATCTGATAACCCTTTCTCCGGCATATACCTTGCAAACACTTCGCCGCACACCAACCTTCCAAGCAAGATAACCAATATTAGCGACATCGAAGCCCAAGATATTACGGCACTCCAACGTCTTCGCAAAGGAAGAGTGCGTGACTGTCTCGCCATATTCTGCATGGTCCTTGTATGGTTCCTGTTTGTAATCGGCGCCTACATGCTCATGGAGACTGTCTTTCCTGGCTCACTGTTCTCGATTCGAAAGGTCAAGGTGGATCTAGTAAGAAAGGTAAAGAAGGTTGACATGTTGATGACACAAGTCGGGGAAATGTATAGGTATGTGGGGAGTTTAAGGATGGGCGATGTTGTTGGGTTGAGTTGGGGTAATGCGACAATGGGGGCAGTGGAAGCGAACGCGAATCAGACATCGATCATTTGAGTGAGAAAGCAACAGTGCGCATTACTTGATGTTTAGACGAATATTATACCGCGAATCTACAAGCCTTACTGTGCTCAGCCTGTTCCGTGAGCCGCACTATTTTTGCGGAACACACTGCAAACATGGGCGAGTCCCACTCAACCACCCAGACCCAGGACACTAGAAGTGGACCATTCCATCACTCCCTCACATACCCCATGAAGAATGACTTCGCACCCATGCGAACCCACGCGCTGATCGCCCTTCCAGTTCGTCGCACTGAGCACAACCATTGAAATGATAAGCGTGAGAATAACCAGCAGAACTAAGAAAGCACAAATGCACCCCGAACCACTCAAACAGGCTCGGTTCATTGTGCACCTCCTTCGCGACGTTGATGGGGCGCCAAAGTCTTCTTCCTCCTCGGTCTGTTGATGACGAGGACGCGTCAAGTCTGTCAGCGTTACCGAGGGCCCATGTTGGGTTTGCGTGACGGTGATGGACGGCGCGTGAGTCGGGATGTAGGTGCGCGGTGGAGCGCGAACAGGGCAAGGGAGGGAATTGGCTTCAATGCCGCTGTCGAGGCGAAGAAAGGCTGGTCTTGCTGCTGGCTCCCGACTTTCAAAGACTGGAGTTGGGGTGGGATCCTCAGTGTAGTCGGGCACGGGGTCGTCTTCGATGTAGTCGGGAGGAGGGTCATGGGAAGGCAAGGAAAAAGGCATTTCTGCTGGTGAGATTTGATGAAGGTGATTTTTGTTCGGGAATTGGATGTGAGAGTGATCAAGTGGGAACTGGTGGAGGAGTATATAAAGGATTTTTTGAAGATAAAAGAGGTTGAGGCAGAAGTTTGAACATGAAGAAAATCCATGAACTATACCATGGAACGAGACCCAAGTTACGAAGTAGAGTCCCGCCCCACGACCAGGGGAACTCATGGGGAAGTGGAGACGTTTTGCACTTTCCGCGCTGTTGCATCTTTCGAGTGTGGTATACCATGGTTCGAGAGACTCATGGTCTGGAAATGGCTGTGCCTGCGTCTCTACAAACACACTTGGGCCGCAGAATCCGACTTCCACAACTGGGGCTGCGTTTCTGATAGCGCAAGAGGCATCTTCACGCCGTGACTCGAATCGCAGAGCTCATCGACGTCATCACGTACGATTGACCAAAGTATGATCTCTTGGACTTCAAGAGCTTTGTACACGTTGACCAGTGCACGTTGAAGATGCTCGGATATAGGCGGAGATAAAGAACCAGCTGCAATACGACGGCGGCAATGAGATGTTTGATGCGTCTGCGTATTAGTCAAACACGGTTCACTCTCAGGCTTTCTCGTGCATTTGATGTTGGCGATTGAAGTAGATGGTGTTGGTTGCTTGGGGGGTGTGCAGCATGTGAAGCGATGATGCCATGATGTACGCTAGGGCTCAGCCCTATGCGGCGGTGCTGACTACACCTCACCTCCGCCGCATCACCTCCGCTGCTGGAGCGCGGTGGAATTTGGTAGAAGGCAAATAAAGTTACCGCGCATCTCCGTCTGCTGCCATTCTGCCGCTTGCGTGATGCACCGCTAATAAATTACACTTACCCTGCGAAACGCTTCGTCCCCCCTACGGCCGCGTGGACGCATCGACTCGCGCGCAGCAGGCTGCCTGACTTTCACAGCTGCACCTTGGAGCTCACAGCGCCTTATAGACACCCGCCTGTCCGTTTGGGACTTATCACGCCTCACGACTTTATAGACAACTATACACCACATCTACGAACCCCTTCCTCTCTCCCCGTAATCGAGATTGCCAATCCCACCACCCACCATCTCTCAACACAATAGTCCGCCACCATGTTTACAACCTTTACCGGCAACACGCGCCGGCCACGCAACGTCAACCTCGGCGGCCGCAAGACGAATCCATTTGGCAACGTTGGCACCGGTGCCGGCTCCCAGGCTGCCCTCGACCGCGCACAGCAAGACCGAGCCCAACGGCAACGGGAACGAGACACACTGAATGCCGCCAAGAGGATACAGCGCGTATGGAGGGGCCATGCGAGCAGGAAGGAGATTGCCGATGAGCTGCGGCGCACCTGGGATGCTTCCGAAGGCACGGGCGATTCAGGATCCATATCAGGCTATGCATCAGAAGAAGAGGCACTCGATCAGCTCCAGCGTCTCCTGCGATTTGCTTCGTCGAGGAACTCGGGAGATGTCAGGAGGATAGAGCAGTTTGGGGCACGGCGGAGGCAGATGGCACAGCCTGCACGCGATACGCTGAGCAACACATGGCAATCGGCATACTATAGGCTGGAGGTGTTGCTATTAGCCGTCCTTAAACGGCAAAGCAAGGCAGGTTCTCTGTCATGGTCCAAGTCGCGCGAACTCATAGCGCTCCTTCACTTTGTAGCCGAGCAAATACCCGCGGAAACCTCACAGCATGCTGAACCATTCTATCGCACCCTTGCCGATGCGGTTGCGAAGGTCGCACCAAGTCTACAGCAGCACACAGACGACGACGCTCCCGCCGCCTGGGAGGTGTTGCTCGGCGTCGTCACGTCTCCCTTGAGAACAATCACGGCCCATACGCTGGAAGCATACGAGGCTTTCGGCCGCATTTTCTTGACAGTTCCTCTGCTCAGTTCCAGCTCGCCTTCGACGTCAATACAGACGTTCCGTGACTCTCTTGCCGACTCCGTAAACTACAAATTACTGGCCAATGCCCTAGCGACACTCTTCCGAGGCTCAGGACTGCAAGCACAACCGGAATTAAAGAGCGCGATTAGTCGATTACGGCTACTAGGACTTTTCGTTTACTTCCACCGCTATGCGCACAAGTTCGACACACCTGAGGCCTACGCAGTGCACAAGGATTTTGTTTCGGTAGTGTCGCTGCTCCTAAATTCGCTTCCAATCAACATAATTGACGGCGCTCATTCGATTGAGGAAGTCGACGAGAGCGACGAAGATGCCACGTCAACAGACGCAGTCACGGGCTTCTTGAAAGAACAAGTCTTGTCTCTGGTCAACCAAGAAGGCATAGGAAGCTTGTTGACGGGCCTGTCCCAGTCATCGGAGGCTACGGATGATGAGAAGATCGAAGAAGCCAGGCAATTGGCCAACTATGCCTTGGCATTGCTCCGGTTCTTCCCACGTCGAGGTGACGAGATAAGAATGTGGCTCTATATTGGCCCCTCGGACGTCCGATCTGGAAGAAGTACGCGCAAGCTTCCTGCGATACGGTACTTTTGGGAGGCGTCGAAGCGCTCGTCTGTCTTCTCAACCATCTTTCGCGATTCCAGGGCAGCTGTGGAACTGCTCAAAGCAAAGCCGACCACGAACAGCAATTCAGAGCCAGCCGGTGGTTTCTGGCAGCCCGCTGAACAAGAGGTTGATCGCAGCGCCATCATTGCCGACGAGTGGCGTGTGATCCTAGTCTTCTTGGAACTATATACCTTTGTTCTGAAAGTCACAGACGACGAGGAGTTCTTCTCAGCCGGACAGCAGGGCGCATCCTCAAGTCAGATTCGCGACAGTGGCCTTCCTCTGTCTGAGGTCGGGACATTGACTACATTCCTGAAAAACCTGGGCTTTACACTGTACTTCAATGGCGCAGACATCACTGAAGCTGGGGACCGCGCTACTAGCAGCACTGGGCTGAGCTTCTTCAGTCTGAAGGCTTCTGACACTCCAGCTTCAACCAAGCCAGCAGAGCCTTCCATTGGGGGGGTCGCAGGCTTGAAGCTGGACTACGTCAAAGGTTTGGTGACTGGGCTCCTCCGCATGGTCTACGAACGCGATTCGCGACGCAAGTTCCTACCTGAGGACCATTGGCTGATGACTTCGCGTTTCGATATGACTAGTTTCATTCCAGCCGTGGTTGAAGAAGAGGAATCCCGACACAAGCTGCAGGAAGAGGACGCGGACGATCTTGACGAGGAGGAAGAGGAAATTGGTGACGCCCCACAACTCATCGGCACCAGCAGGACACATCAACAACGACGACTAGAGAAATTGCAACGACAGCAACGGCGGGCATCTCGGCAAAGGTATCTCCAGGCTGTTGCACCACGCTTGCAGATATTGCAGAACATGCCCTTCTTCATTCCATTCACCACGCGTGTCAAGATCTTCCGGGAGTTCGTGCATCTAGACATGACAAAGCGGAGAGGAAGCGCCGACCCAGAGGCGTGGCGGTGGAGAATGATGCAGAGGCCAGATGCAAGGGGCCAATTCGACAAGCACGCTGCCAGGATTCGACGAGAGAATGAGTTCGAGGATGCCTTCGACCAATTCTTTCCTCTGGGCGCTGGCTTGAAGGAGCCGATCCAGATTACGTTTTTGGACCAATTCGGCGCGCAAGAAGCCGGCATTGATGGCGGCGGTGTGACGAAGGAGTTCCTGACCAGTGTCACCAATCGTGCATTCATGCCAACGGACTTCATCGACATGTTCATCGAGAACGACCAACATCTGCTCTATCCCAACCCTACTGCGATCGAAGAGCTCAAGGCTGCGCTTAGGCAAGACGGCCTGGCTGATAACTCGCCAGAGTTTCGGTTACATGTCAATGAGATGTTGCACCGCTACGAGTTCCTAGGCCGCATCATTGGCAAGTGCTTGTACGAAGGCATTTTGGTTGACGTCAACTTTGCTCCATTCTTTCTAAGGAAGTGGGCATTAACTGGCGGCGAAGGCTCAGCGCCAAATGAGACTGGCTATCGGCCAACACTGAATGATCTGCGCGACCTGGACGAAGAGCTCTACCAAGGTCTCCACAAGCTCAAGACTTATCCTGGCGATGTTGAAGACTTTGGACTCAGCTTCACAGTCACGGATACCGTCGTGGTCGACCACACCACCTCCCCCAAGAAAACCAAAGCCATCGATCGCGAACTCAAACCCGACGGCGCAGATACCCCGGTTACCAACCAGAACCGCCTGGTCTACATCAGCTACATGGCACGGCACCGGCTGCAAAACCAGCCCTTCCAGCAGACAGCCGCCTTCCTTCGCGGTCTCGGCCAGATGGTGCAACCTTCCTGGCTCTCCATGTTCAATCACTCTGAACTCCAAACTCTTGTCAGCGGCACCCGCAACAACATCGATGTCGAAGACCTACGTCGCAACACCGCGTACGGAGGCACATATGTCATTGGTGACGACGGCCTGGAGCACCCCACCGTACAGCTGTTCTGGAAGATTATGACAGAGATTAGCGACGACGAGAGGCGTGCGGTGCTCAAGTTCGTGACGAGTACGCCTCGCGCACCGTTGCTGGGGTTTGGGACCTTGAATCCACGGTTCAGTATCAGGGATGCTGGTAGCGATCAAGAGAGATTGCCGAGTACGAGTACATGTGTGAATCTGCTCAAGTTGCCAATGTATAGGGATGAGAGTGTGTTGAAGGAGAAGCTGCTGTACAGTGTGTTCAGTGGGGCTGGGTTCGATTTGAGTTAAATACGTGGGCTTTGGGGAATGAGAAGACGGGTGTGATTGCATGGGAGGCAGCTTTGATATGAACCAGTTCGGACTTGGAGTGACATTGCTCCATATTCCGCACGGGAAGCATATCGCAATGGCGGGATTGCGTAGATGTAGATTTCTGAATCAATGAGGTGACATACTGCCGTTCAAATCTCCGTGCATCGAGTACAGAAAACTGCCATTTCAGAATTACGCTGCTCAAATGATTGCAATCATCGCGTAAGCTAAGTCAATTTGCACTATCAACCAAGCATATGAGGCGGTCGCATACATCTTACAAGGTCCTACCTCCGGGCCAAGCTTTCCACTCACCGGTCGAAGTCGACAGGGAGATATATGCACTGCGAAACATCGCACAGCTGGCTTGCCTCGATTTGGAGTGAATTTGTTGTTGTGAAAGACAGGAGATTAAAGATAACGGAAGCACGATACCAGCTCGGATGGAAAGAGAAGACGACAGGGAGGCGCTGGACGATGCCCGCGTGACCACTCGATGGTGCTTTATCGCCGTTCTTTCACTGGCGTTATCGCGACGCGTGTTATCTGGGGGTTACGTTGGACATTGATCAACCAAACCTCCAGGCTTGTCGCAACTTGCAGATATCCCAGGAACTTGAGCGATATGCTTGACGACCATCAAGTCTATCGCTCTCTTTATCTCGACCAAGTGGCAAAACTAATCATCGATGCATCTACTTCTGCACGATGCGCAAAGCGAACCGCGTAATCGAGAGCGCAACTGCCCGTGCTGATGGTATTGGCAACAGTGGCACGGTTGGCAGGCCATCCTATCGGACATACCGTTGTGCAAACTCGAACATCGCATCTAGCGTATGTGGGGTAGAATGGGTGGCGATTATTTCGATCCACTTTTGAGGTTGTAGAGGATGTCGACGAGCAATCGGGTTGTCGTCGGGTTGTCGCTATCTACGCGACGATCCGATCATGCTTATCGAAAGTTACACTTAAACTCCAGGTGCTCACCAGGGCGGTCGGGTTCTGTGGTGAGGGCCATCGGAGAAGATGGCGATTCGCCAGAGGCGGCCTTGTCGAACGTCTTCTGACATCGTCTTGATAGCTTTCATACCTTGGCTGGGGAGTTGTGACCGCGATGCAACATGAGCTGTCTAGCGTATGTGGAGTGTAGCTGACGCAACTGTGAGCAAACTGTATTGACTGCACGACTGAGTACGAAGGAGGCGTTGCTAGCGTATGTGGGGTTGAGCATATCTCGAACAGTGGACTGGATATAATGCCTGGTCGAGGCAAGCAAGTCCAGAGGATGAAGCCGGCAGGAGGAAGCTCGACAAACAAGGCCTGTGTGGTGCAACGTGCTGTCAAATGGATTACCGGCTTCGATCCGCAGTAAGTTCGAGCTGCAATCGATGATACTACCGAAAGTGCAGGGTTGTTGAAGTTGGGCTATCAGAATCATTGACTCATGGCTTGTGAGATGATCTCGGGCAGTTGCGCAGATGACCAGGCGATGAAATGGCCGAAGCCAAAGTAAGAATACAAACTACACGGAAGAAGGAAACCTGCAGAGCCTCACCGAGATAGTAGATTTGATAGAAACCACTGACGTTTTCTCTTTACACAGCACGCTGTACACAGCACGTTGCATAAGAGAGCGTACAGACTGCCTTCACAGACTCCAAGGCGGATGGAATAACTCACTCCGATTCGCCGTGTCTAAATTGTTGCGACAATGCATGTTGACTGGATTTCTGTCGCGTGAAGAACGTCTGCATTAGGACTGGTGGAGTGCTGCATCGCTAATCGCTGCATGTGCCTGCGTGCTGCGTCTTCCGCCAAGGGCAGGTCAGTCGAAGGATTCTGCAGAACTGCTGCAAAATCGCGACAGGTGACCTTATGCAGGGTAACCGGCCTGTGGCGGCGAGATATGTCATCGAGCGCGGACTTCCGTGTGGAGCTTCAATTGCACGCTGCTCTCGGAACGAAGGAAAGTCGATTAGGCTGTCTGGTTGCACAGGTGCAACCGACCACCAACAGAAGCAATCTTAGTGTATCATGCTTGAAGAGCCGCAAAAGTATGTCGTTGGCACCTGCAGCACGCTACTACGAGCCGCAGGAGCGGCCACGGAATGAATGGTCTTGATTAGCCAGCGCTATGTCGAGCTTCTGCTTCCAGGCTAGTCCGACGCAAGCCGCCGACACGATCACGTGCGGCAGGTCGCTCCGGGATGCTCCTGATCTGCATGGTGTGGTGATAGCAAGCGAGCGTTGGCTGAAAATTTTGGCGTCGAGTCGGTGTGTACTCGAAGGGTGATCGTATCGCATGGCTTCTCGCTGTGTTGACCGTGATCGAGGTGTTGGAAATCCTTGAGCGGGATTGCATTGTAGTGTTTGGGGGGCAGGGATGGAGATTCCCAGGATGCCAAGCGAGAAGCGATGTGCTCAACCTCACTTCGTGTCCCGACTCCAGAACATCGATCACGGCCATGATACCTCCCGCTTGGCTAGAGATAATCTCCGGATCGCCTAGCTCTTCTCGGTCCCTGCATTCGCACTCGTGATCCATTTATCATTTTTTCCGTCCCTCTTCGATAATCATGGTGCACAGGAGTCTGTGCGCGGGAGCGACGGGTTCATCCTCCACGGTCCCGGCTGGACTCATCTGACATGTGTGTGTACTCGCTGCATTGTCAGATAGGGTGTAATTGATTGAATATGCAATGCAACTGGACGTGGCAAGACTGGACGGTCCGAATCGACACCTGAACGGATGCGGTCACACGCCGATATCGTGGTGCGCAGAACAAGTGCAGGGAAGGTGACTGCGCGGCGCGCTCACCCGTGGCATCAACTCCCGGCAATCTCACCTTTATGTAAGAGCTGAGCGGTGTGTAGTGCGTCGAGGATCATAGGGAGGACAAATGGACTTCGACCGAAAATGGCCTAGCGCGATGGCGTGCGCGAAATCGAAGGCATTGCGTGATTGCAACCCCAAGTGGAAGGCATCATCCTGCACATGCGACCGCACCCGAGCCGCAGTTTCCCCACAATATCAACATTTAGCTAGGAGTCGCGTCCGGACGCCTCGCCAACTATCTATATAAGCTGCTCCGCACTCACTTGACCCAGGTCCACACACACTCACTCCCAATTCTGGTACCGGCAAACGCTCGCGTGCTTGTCAACCATAGGGTCGGGCCGCCACAACGCTTTGTCCTTCCACATAAAACTTCTTCCACTTAGATTCACACTGCACTCTTGCACTCTCCAAAGCCTACCACTTGAATTGCGTGCTCTGCAACTTCAGCAACATGGCACCCAGCGTGCTGCTGCAGCCCGAATCACCCCCGCCTTCTTACGCTCACCCCGTCAAGCAAGCGGCAAAGCCTGAGGGTGGCGTGTCATTAGAGGCACATGCGCCTGCTGTCGGGGATAATTACGTGTTCAATGGCTCTTCTACCAATGGCAACGGCCATGTGAGCGGCGGAGGTGCGAATGGTAACAGACACTCTGCGCGCCAGCAGCAAGAGGGGAGCGACTTCATCACTGCACAGTCTCTTCTCGCACAGTCACAGAGCTATGGAACTCAGAACCAGGGGTCAAATGAAGGCTCGAAGAGGCCAAACATCTTGTACATTATGGCTGACCAAATGGCGGCGCCACTTTTGAAGATGAATGACCCAGACTCAGTCATCAAGACGCCTCATCTTGACGAGCTTGCGCGCACCGGAGTCAACTTTGCAAGCGCGTACTGCAACTCCCCACTGTGCGCTCCATCCAGATTCACCATGTGCACTGGGCAGCTTCCTTCCAAGATTGGTGGCTATGACAATGCCTCCATCTTGGGCCCTGAGGTCCCCACCTATGCCCATTACCTCCGGCGAGAGGGCTACGAGACTGCTCTTGCAGGCAAGATGCACTTCATCGGCCCTGATCAGCTTCACGGATTTGAGCATAGGTAAGCTTTCTGTAGGATCAATGAAGACCTGAGCTAACACGATCCCAGACTTACTTCTGACATCTACCCTGGAGATCTCGGCTGGGCCGTAAATTGGGACAAGCCAGAGGAGCGACAAGAGTGGTACCACAACATGTCCTCAGTCATGCAGGCAGGACCATGTGTGCGCTCCAACCAGCTGGACTATGACGAGGACGTCATGTACAAGGTAAGCAATCCCAGGTGATTCCGCGGGTTCATGAACATTGCGCACGCCTCGCCTTCTCGTCGGACATCAAACTGACTATAGTAATCAGGCCCAACAGTATCTATACGACTATGTGCGGTCAGATCCGGAGACTCGCCGGCCATTTGCGCTGACTATCTCTTTGACACACCCTCACGACCCATATACCATGATCCGGGAGTACTGGGACCGCTACGAGGGCGTCGACATCCCTTTGCCAAAGGTCGAGATCGCCCAAGAAGATCAGGACCAGCACTCTGAACGTCTCATGAAAACCATCGATCTCTGGAACAACCCCGTTCCTGATGAGGCTAAGATTCGTGCTCGCCGAGCTTACTTTGCCGCCTGCAGCTTCGTTGACGATCAGGTTGGCAAGCTTGTGCGCCTGCTCAAGAATTGCTACCTCGATAAAGACACCATCATCGTCTTCTCAGGCGACCATGGTGACATGCTTGGTGAGCGTAGCCTGTGGTACAAGATGTCTTGGTTCGAGAACAGCGCGCGAGTACCTATGGTCATCAACTATCCTCCAAAGTTCGAGGCAAAGACCGTGACAGAGTCGGTCTCCACTATGGATCTCCTACCAACCTTTGTCGATATCGCCGGGGGTGATGCCTCTGTCATCCTACCCATTGATGGCGTTAGTCTTCACGACTACCTTGTGTCTGACAAGCCCGGCAAGGACGAGGTATTTGGTGAGTACATGGGCGAGGGCACTGTTACTCCCACGTACATGATTCGCCGTCACCAGTGGAAATACACATACTCCCTGGTCGACCCGCCTCAGCTCTTTGATCTCTCCAACGATCCTCAGGAGCTACATGACCTGGCCACCTCTGGGAAGGCACACCACAAGCAAGTTCTCGCCAACTTCCAGGCGGAAGCTCGTGCGAAGTGGGACTTCCAGCAAATTCACAAGGATGTCCTGAAGAGCCAGCGTATGCGCCAGCTCACATGGAGCGCCCTTCAGATTGGTCGCAAGGAGCCCTGGGACTACCAGCCACCTTACAACGACAAGGATCGCTTCATTCGCTCGCACATCCCCTTGGACGATCTTGAGCGACGAGCCCGCTTCCCCATCGTCGACCATAATGGTCGCGAGAAGACCGCGGGTGCTACTCACCACGGCATGGCGGGCGCCTTTGGCGAGTGAGACCGCCCTCACCGTACGCAGCTGTCTGGCGACCGTTCTTCTACAGGGGTTCGCGTCAGCGGCTTCGATTTGTTTCTCTCTCTCTACTGGGTACTTTGTTTATCTGCACTGCACATTTAGCGACTCACGACTTGATGATCTGGTATTCACATTCATGGTATCGAGAAAAGCATGGGTGATCTCACGGACGGTCGAAACACCGTATACAAACTGCATGGCGCTGGGGTGGTCGTTCTGTGTATTATAGAGGATACATTGAGGATTAGCATACCAATCTAAAAAGATAGAAGTATTGTTACATTCTGGTCTGAGAGTTTGAACAGCGTAATTGGACCAGTAGACTTGTACATGATTACGACGCTAAAAGCGCGTGATTAGATGAGTGCCACGTGATGTGGCGTATCGGACTCCACTACCCGATCGAGGGCGGCGGCGGCGACAGTTACCATCACTCCGGCCTCACGAAAGCACAAACTCACCGATCACCTCTACGTAAACCAGTGCAACTGCCTTACCTCAACCTCGCGAGATCCGATCAGCCTTCACCCATAGCCCATTGCAATGTCGACAGCCGCCCGCCGCCGCTTGATGCGCGACTTCAAGGTACCCCGCCCTCCCCTGCGCTTCATGGAGTCGCAAGGTCATATGTGCTGGAGTGAGCAGTGCTGACACAAGACTGCAGCGCATGCAGACTGACCCTCCCGCCGGTGTCTCCGCGTCTCCCATCGCCGATAACGTCATGACCTGGTACGTGACTCCGCTCCGTACATATGCACACGCGACACCTCTCGAGAAGACAGGGGCGCGACAACTGGCCCAAGGACACGTCAAGGATCAAAGGTGCTCCATACTGATAACGTCACAGGAATGCTGTCATCATTGGGCCTGCAGACACACCCTTCGAGGATGGGACTTTCCGCCTCGTGATGCACTTCGAGGAAGCGTACCCCAACAAGCCACCGGGCGTGAAGTTTATCAGTCAGATGTTCCACCCGAATGTGTACGGCACTGGCGAACTATGTCTGGACATCCTGCAGAACAGGTGGTCTCCGACATACGATGTTGCCGCGATCTTGACAAGTATCCAGAGGTACATTGAACTATGCATCACACAATCGGTCCTGAAGGATAGGCGCTGACATTAGGCTAGCTTATTGAATGACCCAAATACATCCTCGCCGGCCAACGTTGAAGCATCGAACCTGTACAAAGAGAACCGCAAGGAGTACACGAAAAGGGTACGCGAAACCGTAGAGAAGAGCTGGGAAGATTGATCACAGGCAGAAGTCTTTGCACAACAGGGTGTGATGTGGTACAGCATTGCTCAGGAGTTATCGAGTCGCATGCGGCGGGATACCAGTGACATTAAGGGATATTCGGCGTTGCTGGCTATGTGTATATGACTACAATGAGGCGTTTGGGACTTTACTATAGCGACTGACAGTCTGCTACTCATCAATGAAATCGCGTCTTCGAGAGTCCTTGTACCTAATATGGTTTTTGGTAGCACCGTGAACGACTTGGAATGAAGCTAATGCAGGGTTCCGTGCCTGACCCTGAACACGACTGCCGTGCATAGAATCTCCATGCTTTTGTGAAATGCTGATATGACGTCGGTGACCAAGTCAGCTCGTTTGGCTCAAGCCATGTTCAAGTGCTGTTCCAGGGTCCTTGCAACCGTTGGTGAGTGTGGGGGTGGCCGCTGCGCTAGGAGGGAGGTACAGTACCGATCGTGCGCCGACGCATCAACACAAGCCGACGCCTGCAGCTCGACTGGCACCGCCGCCCACGTCCTTCACCCTCGCTGCACCGCCCGCAACGCCGAGCTCACTGGGGGACGACTAGCTTACGCCACACATCACCTGCCGGGGTCCCTTGCGGCGACGTCAAACTGCCAATCTCCTCCCCTAAGCCGCCGCGGGGCTTTAATTACCCACTGCCACGCGCCGAGACCAGCGAGACGTGACGGTACGACAACAGCAACTCCCGCTGGTTCCGCAGCGACACGGCCGTAGAGAGTGAGCGCAGCAAGCAGAGTGCGGCCGCTGGGCCAGAACACACCGAGCAGTGCAGCAAACATGTCGTAGGTAGCCCCAGCGGTATGGCGTGCACGGTGTGAGACATGGCTAACAATTGGTGTCATAGGGGCTCAAACACAATCAAAGGTGCGCAGCGAGACTACCAGTACACAGAAGCAAACTTCGGAATACTGACGGTGGGACGATGCAGTCGTGGCGCGGTTCCGCCCACAGAACAAGATCGAGATTGCCAGCGGCGGAGAGCCTATTGTTGACTTCAACTCGGAGGACACATGTACGATCCAGGTACGCCGTAGCCATTACATCTCCCGGGGATCGCGATCGGAGGCAGATAGCTGACAGCCATGGTAGTCGAAAGAGGCCGCGGGGGCCTTTACCTTCGACCGCGTGTTCGACATGGCCTCGCGCCAGGCCGACGTCTTCGACTACTCCATCCGCTCCACCGTCGACGACATACTGAACGGATATAATGGCACCGTGTTTGCCTACGGCCAGACGGGCGCTGGAAAGTCCTACACTATGATGGGCAGCGACATCGACGATGAGGCGGGCAGGGGTGTGATCCCACGCATTGTTCAGCAGGTCTTTGCGAGCATCCTGGCGTCGCCGAGCAATATCGAGTACACAGTCAGAGTCAGCTACATGGAAATCTACATGGAGCGCATCCGAGATCTACTAATGCCGCAGAACGACAATTTGCCAGTACACGAGGAGAAGAACCGGGGTGTGTATGTCAAGGGTCTGCTTGAAGTCTACGTTGCGAGCGACGACGAGGTCTACGAAGTGCTGCGAAGAGGTGGGGCAGCCAGGGCGGTTTCTGCAACAAACATGAATGCGGAATCTTCTCGGTCCCATTCCATCTTCGTTGTGACCGTCTCCCAGAAGAATGTCGAGACTGGGTCGCAGAAGAGCGGGCAGCTCTTCTTGGTGGATCTGGCTGGTTCTGAAAAAGTGGGCAAGACAGGTGCTAGCGGGCAAACATTGGAAGAGGCAAAGAAGATCAACAAGAGTTTGAGCGCGCTGGGTATGGTCATCAACTCCTTGACAGACGGCAAATCCTCGCATATTCCGTACCGAGATTCGAAGCTCACGCGTATCCTGCAAGAATCGCTTGGTGGTAATTCCCGAACAACCCTCATCATCAACTGCTCTCCGAGTAGTTACAACGACGCCGAAACGCTGAGCACGCTGCGGTTTGGTATGCGCGCAAAATCAATCAAGAATAAGGCCAAGATCAATGCCGAGCTTAGTCCCGCCGAGCTCAAGGCAATGTTGAAGAAGGCGCAAGGTCAGGTCACAACATTTGAGAACTACATTGTAGCACTTGAGGGCGAAGTGTCAGTTTGGCGTGGCGGAGAGGCGGTGCCAAAAGAAAGGTGGACACCTGCTTTAGATAACGGCCCTGCTACCGGGCGACGCCCTCCCTCAGCACCACGAGCCGGAACGCCGTCGAGATTGGATGCGACGAAGAGCTCGGAAGCACCATCACGGCCAGACTCTCGCATGGATCTGGAACGCGCAAGCACGCCCAGCATACCACTTGAGAAGGACGAGAAGGACGAGTTTCTAAAGAGGGAAAATGAGCTACAAGATCAAGTTGCTGAGAAGGAGTCACAGCTCACCAAAGCAGTCGACCAGCTCAATACCGCCAAAGATGAGCTACAATACTACAAGGATCGTGATTCCAAGACCAACAAAGACAATGAACGAATAACGTCGGAACTCAACGAAATGAAGATGCAGGTTGAGAAAATTCAGTTTGAGAGCAAGGAGGCGCAGATCTCTATGGACGCTCTGAAAGAGGCGAATTCAGAGTTGACCACCGAACTTGACGATGTCAAGCAGCAGCTCTTGGATGCGAAGATGAACGCCAAAGAGACAAGCGCTGCTCAGGACGAGAAGAAGAGAAAGAAGGCGGAGGCTATGGCACAGATGATGGCCGGTTTCGATCTTGGAGGCGAGGTCTTCAGTGACAATGAGCGCAGTATCCGTAGGATCATTGAGCAGCTTGATCAGCTGCACGACATGAGCTCTGCTGGTGAGGCCATCGCTCCAGATGCGCTGCAAGAACTACGCGAGAAGCTCGTAGAGACGCAGGGCATCGTCAGACAAGCAGAGTTATCGCTCACTGCACGAAACGAGGAAGACAACGTACACAACAAACGACGCGACGCCCTCGAAGCACGGTGTTCCGACCTGCAAAGCTCATACGAGGAGCTCCTTGAGCGCAATTTGTCCGACTCTGACAAGGAGGAGCTCAAGACGAAGCTGGCGGGCGCCTACGCTGCTAGGCAAGAAGGCAATGTTGAGCTTGTCGATGATCTCAAGCAAGACCTCGCGCGGAGAGCGGAGGACAACTCGAAGCTCAAGACAGAGATTGAGAGCTTGCAGCAGCGAATCAAGAGTGGCGCAATCGCGAACGGCGTTGCGAATGGCATCAACGGCAAGACTGTGCAGCAGCAAATCGCTGAGTTTGACAACATGAAGAAGAGCTTGATGCGCGATCTGCAGAATCGGTGCGAGCGTGTAAGTACTCAGTTCCTTCGCGCACCAAACTACGTACTAATCGTCATTACTAGGTCGTCGAGCTCGAGATTTCTCTCGACGAGACCCGCGAGCAATATAACAACGTGCTCCGGACCTCCAACAACCGCGCTCAGCAGAAGAAGATGATGTTCCTCGAGCGCAATCTGGAACAGCTGACTGTCGTGCAACGACAGCTAGTCGAGCAAAACAGCTCACTGAAGAAGGAAGTCGCCATTGCGGAACGTAAGCTTATTGCCCGCAACGAGCGGATACAGTCTCTAGAGAGCTTGTTGCAGGATTCTCAGGAGAAGCTGACAGCGGCGAACCACCGGTACGTGAATTTTGCTGAACCACAATATCTTCGGGTGCTAATGCCGCAACAGATTCGAAGCACAACTCACAGCCGTCAAAGAGCGCCTGGAAGCCGCAAAGGCCGGCTCAACACGCGGGCTAGGCTCACCTGCTGGGCCCGGCGCCTCATTTGCTTTCGGCGGCGGCGTGGGCTCGCGCATCGCCAAGCCACTCCGCGGCGGAGGTGGGCCAGTCCAGGACGGACCAGTCCTACCCGTCATCGGCAATCTGCAGAAGCAGGACGGCGACGAAGGCAACAAGGCGAAACGCACAAGCTGGTTCTTCAACAACGGGAGGTAGTCTGTCAATATGCAAATACTTGGTTATTCATACTCCGGGCCAAGGATGGCGTTTGGCGCTGTGATGAGGTCTGGAATAGCGGCAAGATGAACCTGCACTCGATATGAAGGATGAATTGGGGAAGGCACGATGGGATGAGATGGTTCATGTGCATGTCTTGGGAGTTGGAGGGCCTCGCTTTGTTGGAATCGCCTCTTCGTCTGCCCCTTTGGGTCTGCTGGTTCTTAGCACTTATACCACCATAGATGTAGCGAATGATACCGCGTGCTTCATGATTCGCCGTGCTTGTACATGCAAGTGAGGTTGAAAAGCCCCAAGACTTCAAGGCCGAGACTGGTTTCCATTGCTCTGGATACAATTACGACGAACGTGGCTGGATCACATAGACACCAGGTCAACTGCATGACCATCCATAACTCCCCAAGCGTCCAGAGTTTTGCCACCTAGAGATCCTCCAACAGTCCTCCCAAATTCCTCCAGGATCTCATTACCGCCAAAACTTCGCCATCATTCACCAGACGAATCGCCCAGACCTAGCGGTAGAGGTCATGCTTGCCCAATCGGCCGACAACGCTGCGTCGATTCGATCCATTTCGGGGTGTGTTTTTGGCGGGTCCGGCATCACCAGGTCGGTAGACGTCGGCTCGCTCACGGCGTCCACGAGCTCGGCGCTGGCGTCGTTGAGGTCGGAGAGAACGTGAGCGGGAGCGCGAGCGCTGCTGGCTGGATGGCGTATCCTCAAGGTCAACTCTAGGGCGTTTAGCTTCACCACCGGCGGGTGTTGATCAGACGTTCTTACCAAATTCGCCGGAGCCCTGGGCGTGATCTGGACCATCGCGGCCGGTGCGAGTGAAAGCACAAGCATTATCGCCAGTGTAGCCTCCATCTTCCATCTCCACCTCGTTCACCTTGCCATCCGCTGCCTTGACAATTCCATCCCGTACCTCATGCTCCGTCTCCAAAATGACTCGCTGAACTTGCTCACACAGTACACGTACCTTTTCCGCATCCTGGCGAATCTTGCCCATCATGTCCTCGTCTCGGTCACCATACTGCTTGACGGTACGCTTCCAGCTCTTCAGTATGCGCACATCGTCATGTAGCTCCTTTCCAGTGGTACGAACAAGCCAGATGTCTTCACGCAACCAGCGCTTACCGTCGGGGCAGTCGCGGACATAGTTGGTGACAAGGTCATACGCACGGAGGCTGCGGTGAATGAGGCTGTCTAGCTTAGCGTCCCAGAGATGAGGTCCCTCGTCACGATCGTCTTCGCGGCTAGGTGAGCGGTGGTCGTGGCGGAGGCGGATGGGGATGTTGTTTGGATTGCCGTAGTGTGCGTCGCTGTACTCAGAAGGACGATGTGAAGGCGAGTGCGCGCGACGGCCATGCGTAGAGACCGAAGTGGTGCGACCACGGGAAGGCAGGTCTCGGTGGTCATCGTCGTAGCTGGGACGGTAAGAAGGACGGTAAGAATTCCAATGCGGGGGAGGGTGCTGTGTCACCATGATCACAGTTGAAGCGAGGTGATGGCAGTGTGGTAGAGGAGAGAGTGTTTGCGAGCGGGCAGGAGGGCTTTGATGTGACGGGAAAACATTTTATGCGTCATTGTTGAGTGAGGTGAAAGTGAACAGGAGCCACTGAGTAGGTGTGGCGGCTAGAAAGTGAAAGCTAGTACACGAAGCAGAGCGAATGTAAGCGACTGCTCTATTGAGATTCGCACCGCAATGGAGATGGAGCAGCAGATGAACGGCTGCAGGGCAGGGAGGTGCAACTGTCAGTGCCATGTGGTGGACGGAAGAAGCACACCTGAGACAGCACAGCTGACGAGGTCGCAACATCGTCTGTAATCAGCTCTGAACTAGTACTCACGGCTTGTCTTCTGATTTTCCTCTGATATTAAGTGCATCTTTTTTCCAAGTAGGTGACATATAACGGAGTGGAACGTTCGCGGCTTGTACCTCATGACAACACACCGCAAGGGGAATAGAGCCGGTGTAGGCCCACAGCGTATCTGAAGACCAGGGAGAGACCAATGTGAGTAGCTGAGCTGGTCATCGAGCACCCGCCTTGAAGCAATGAAGAGAAGCAGTAACAACGTGAGCAAAACATAGGATCTAAGATGACAAGAAGAAGAAGCTGCTGGTGCATCATACCACCTGAACGGTATAATTCAGGAACATACATCAGCATAGACGAAAAAGCACCTCGATTTGTTCGTGGATGACACAGTGTGCTGGGTTCGGGTGCATCATGTCTTGTTTGGGCCTTGTGAGCTCTTTCCATCTGAGATCATCTCAGATGACGAAAAGTGGGGTAACGGCGAGACAAGTTGGAAGCTTCACAGTGGTCAATTCGGCAAAGTAGTGATATTGCAAGGCGAGATGCTAGTCTGCAGCGCAGTACAAATCAGAATGCAGAGTGCCTGACTAGAAGGGTGGTGGAAGGATGCATGCACAGGGCATTGTTGTGGTCCAGGGTTCTCACAGCAACAACCGCCAATCCTGGTACAAAAGCGCGCTAGGGTGGTTCGCGCATTCGTGCCATGACCAGCCACACAAACAACCACACACTCTCGCTCCCAGCGAACCCACGACCGTTCAGTGACGCGCCCGGCCTTCGCTCAATTGCCTTTTACTAACTGCCCGCCTGCCCACCAGCCATTCAGCAGACTGACATGGCCACGGCGCGCGCTTGAAGAATTCTCGAGGTGCCCGCTCCCGTCGCGTCGTGAGCTCAGTACGCGAACCCCTCCTCGACACACTACTGGACCCAACCACCGTCACAGTCCCATACATGGCAACACTGGTCTTACCTCCCTCTTCGCCCCACGTCACCGCCATGTCGAACCGCCGCATGCCTCTGGCAAATCTGCAGAACGCGACAAATTCACCTCTTCGCCCATCTAATCTTGGAGGAAAGAAGCGCTCGCACGCGAGTGAGCAGAGGGATGGTGCATATGGCCAGCCACCCGCCAAGAAGCAGATCATTGAAGTCGACGATGCTGAAGCTCGCCGTCATGGCCTTGTCCGTCGAAGCGGGGCGCCTGCCACGGCCTTGACTAGAAAGCTCGAAGCTGCACGTGAGAACAAGGTGCCCGTGAAGCAGGTCGAGAAGGTGCAGCGAGCGTCGGGTGACCTTGAAACCATTAGGCAATGGGTGCGGCACTACAAGAAGCTGTTCCCGCAGTTCGTCTTCTACTTCGACTGCGTGCCGGAGTCGCAGAAGATAATGCGCAAGGCGCAACTCCTCGGATCTGTACGTCGTGCCACTCGCCCACTCCTCCGGCAGTACTGACCATATCACAGCGCGAGATTACGTTCTTCTCCAAGGAGGCTACTCATGTCATCACGTCGCGTCCTATTCCAGCCGATATCGACTCCAGCTCCTCTTCACACAAGAACACTGCAGTCCAGGACAAGAAGTCCGTGTTCGACACTGCCTTGCAGAAGCAGAGCGGCCGTGGCGATGCGGTGCTGTACAAGGCGAAGGAGCTGGCCATGAAGATCTGGTCGGTGGACAAGCTTCAGCGGATGGTCGAGACCATGTTCAACAAGGAGACTGGCGAGGATGTAGCAAGCTACCAGACGCGTCAGGGCACGACTGCTTTGCAGCAGAAGGGCCGCCAGGCGGATCTGCAGAGGCTGTTACAGAACGAGAAGATGGACCGTGATTACACTATGGCGTCCCAGGATCTTATTCCGCTGCGCGGATACTACATCTACGTGCACGACATGGACGAGGCGACCCGACCTGTCATGATTCGAGAGTACCAGAAAGTCACGGAGAAGGAGAAGGGCAAGTGGCCACAGTTCCGTGCGTCAGGCAATGGCAAATGCCCGTTCGTTGACGATCCTCACTTCGGTCGGCGGCAACAGGAGGAAGAGGCACGCAGACAACAGAGGCCCGCCACGGCTGCGCCTCGCACGCGTGCGGCGTCTGCCAATGAGGAAAAGCTTGCTTTGGGCGAGAACAACAATCTCGCGCGGCGACCCAGTGCACCAGCTGCTTTTGTTAAGGCAGAGGATGAGGAAGACTCAAAGCCATTGGACCCGCCCAAAGCCATCCCCCCAAAGCGTGCTAATACTGATGGCGTGCCGCCCATGTTTGGCAGTGCGCAGGCCAACATACGAGCGATGCCCCGTTTCATTGCTGGTGAGCCCATCGCCTCTGGTCTGCAGGCTTCGAATATCACCTCCGCCATCCGATCCCAGATGATCTCCTCCACTGCCGCTGCCCCTCGAGCTGGAAACAGCAAGGAGGTTAATGCCCTTAAGCGCAAGGTCCTCGAGAAGAACAGTGTCCCGTCGGCCAACACCAACAGTGGCCACTCGTCGGCCATGAATGACGTGCGGGCTATGCTTAACCAGGAGCACGTCCCGCCCATGCGTGCTGCGAAGCGCAAGGCTCAAGAGACCCTTGGCTTCATCCACGAAGACGAGGATGCGGAGCGACAGGCCAAGAAAGCGGCAGCCCTGCGTAGACGCAAGACTGTCGAGAAAGAACTCAAGCCCGGCTACTGTGAGAACTGCCGAGAGAAGTTCAACGACTTTGACGAGGTAAGCATTTGTGTCGTCAACCGCATGTTCTACACTAACTGACTTGCTAGCACGTTGTCTCTCGCAAGCACCGCAAATTCGCAGCCACCGCTGAGAACTGGGCCGAGCTTGATCAGCTTCTTAATCAGCTCGGCCGCCACTGAGCTGGGCCAATAGCTCACGATCCACGATGCATCCCTAACGGCGTACATGCACGAACTAATACACGACATACTTTCTCCTTTAGCTTCTTTTTCACTTCAAACCGGCACCCCGGTTCACGGCTGTTTACTCTACGCGCGAAATACCCGTTGCACAGCATTTTGGAGAACTGAGCATTTTCGAGGCGCATCTCATTTCCTTTCGCAGCATGGCTTGGTGGACACTTTTTGGGTGGCACGATTTCGATCCCTGGTGGCTTATGGTGCATGCAGCATTGTACATACTTTGGTAACACAACCAGTGCGGGCTCTTTTGTCAGTACTGTTTGCGATGGCTAGCGGGCCAGCGCTTGTTGGAAGACTAGGCGACGACTACATGGAGGTTTTGTGGATATCCTCAGCAACGCAAAGACGTGGCAGCAGGTGTGCAGCGGGCACGAGACAATAGCATATATCGCTATCGTGTTAGATAACATATTAAGTATCAATGCGACTGTCGACTTAAGAGCAGCAATCGCGTGCGTTTGGTGTGATGTCGTGCAGGATCTGATATGATTGGTCAGGCAGTTGCTGGCAACGCGCCCTCTTCCTTGGTCAGTCGCTCAACCAGGCCTTCACTCTTCAACATCCATCTTCCTGAAATTGTAGTATCGTATTGTTCACACTATCCATCGACTTACCCAGGAACACACCACGAGGGGATAGCCGCCCGGTCGCCATCGCATAGAAGGTGTACCTAATCCAACCCACGCACAACATGTCTGCAGCGCCAGAAGAAAGAATACCAGAAGATGATGAGACGACAGAGGCCCCGCTCACCATGGCGGCCTCTGTCGTGCTCACAAATTTACCCCGCGATGCTTCAAAAGCTCTCGAGACCGCCGGCAACCTTACTGTACAGAAGAGTAAGTGCCGCATCTTGTACCGTCTCGCTCATGCGCATACGCTTTCACCATACACTTTACCTCCGCTATTGATGCGGTATCTTCTCTCCCAAAGTATAGCAAACCATCATCCATTGCTTCTACAGCGAGCGCACCATGTTGACACGCGATAGTCACCGTAAGGCTACAACCAATCGGCTCTGCACCACATCTCAATCAACGCGTGTTCAAGCTTTCGACAAACCAGCGCTTTGAGACGATCGTGAAATTCCTGCGGAAGAAACTAGGTGTCAAGGAACACGAGAGCGTCTTTTGCTACGTGGGGAGCGTGTTTTCACCTGCGCTAGATGAGGGCGTAGGAAACCTTTGGACGGTATGTCAACCCTTCCTAGTGTTGGTGGTCCCGAGTGATGGGCTGATTGGCTGTATGTAGTGCTTCAAGCAAAATGACGAGCTAGTTGTTGGATATGCTATGTCGCCAGCATTCGGATGACAGCATACTACCAATTCTTAGTCCACGCGGCAAGGCAGCGCTCACCGTACCCATTCGAGGCACCCAGATGAAGCGCCAATAAGATGCATCATCATCACTTCCGCCTACAACTAAGCGCGAGAACGCGTTCAAATACTGTCTTCATTTGAAATTCAAGCCGCCCACAAAAGGCAGTAGCTAATTAGGCAACCGCTGCATCTAACTCCAATAGCAATGCAAAATGTCCGGGATATCTACAATGAGCCTCTCCGCTTGTCCTCAATCAGTTTCTCGAAATCGCTGACTACATCTTTTGAGATGGGGTACGTGTGTTCCGGTGCAGGGTATGCTCGGCTCTTGACTTCCGTGCGATACTGCTCAATCGCACCCTTGGCTTCGCTCCAAACATCGCCGTACTGCTTGACGAATTTCGGCAAGAATCGACCAGGTGGGAAGTTGCCGAGCATATCCACTTGAACCAATACCTGGCCGGAGCAACCATTACCAGCGCCAATACCAATGGTGGGAACGCTCAACTCCTTGGTTACTAATGCAGCGATTTCTGCAGGTACAGCTTCCATGACCATAGCAAATGCGCCAGCTTCCTGCACAGCGAGTGCATCCTCGAGGAGTTTCAGAGCGGACACGGCGCTTTTCCCTTGCACGCGGAAGCCACCAAGAGCATTTTGTCGTTGAGGGGTAAGTCCTACATGCGCCAACACTGGTATGCCGGCTTCGGTGATCTTGGATATCGTGGGTGCCATCTCTTTTCCTCCCTCGAGCTTGACAGACTTGACGCGACCAGTCTTGATCATGCGAATGGCTGACGCCAATGCTTGCTCAGGGGAGATTTCATAACTTCCCATGGGTAAGTCTCCGACCTAGATTACGTCAACAAACTAACAATGAGTGAGGGAGCAAAGGTGATTTACTGTGAATGCAGCCTTCGTTGCTCGAGCTACTGACTTGCAGTGCAACAGCATCTCCTCCATCAACACCTCGCTCGTGTCCTCCATACCCAGCGCGACCATGGCCAGACTGTCACCAACAAGAATCATGTCCATGCCGGCATGATCGGCGACATGTGCGCTTGGGAAGTCGTGGGCAGTGATCATTGTGATTGGCTCATTCTTGCGGTACAGGCTCTGGAGGGTGTTGATGGTGACAGGTTTGCGCGCCAGCGCCGGCGCAGAGCCCAGGGGTGAGTGGGAACTCCATCTGATCTGAGCGACAGGACCGAGACTATGCGACACTGATGGCGACGACGAGAAGATGCGCGGTGTAGTCTGACATATTCTCGAGCACGTGCGAGTGGTGTTTACTATGGCACGCGACATGGCTGAAGTGGGCAAAAGTGCGGATTATGGATGGTGGATGAAAGAGAAAAATTTTGCGGACACCCGGGAGGACAATACGGACGCAGAATCAGCCGCCATGGCTAGGGCGGGACCGATTCGCTTTTATGAAGCTGTACAGAAAGTTGCGCTGTAGAACTTGTACTGCTTCGCCTTGGTGTGGAAGAACCGAGGGTGACCCGAGCTTAAACGTTCCAGTCAGCGCCGGACCGTCGCCCCTTTGTCTGGGCTGGACCGCGTCTGGTCGGCTACGTCAACGCACCCCGCAATGCGACGAGGGAAATGCATGCATCTAGAAGACTGACAACTAATCCGCGACTGGTGAGCTGGAGGTTGTGTTTGAGCATGATGCGCGGGTGATCGGCAAGTCCCTCGTCACAGGCCGAGGCTCGGAGGAGTGCGGCATTGCTTCGATTCCATTGGCAGTAACTGGGAGGCTCATTTCTAGTAGCAGGATGTACACGCTTTTTGATTTGAACAAACATATTAAGAATAGATCGCATTTGCAGTTTCGACAGTTCAGTTTCTGGAGCAGTATGCGCATTGTGTGGTGAGAACAGAGAGGTACTGTTGGTCGACTCCTAGATCTTTAGGCTACGAGGTTGTACAAACTGCGGGCTTTCGAGCACAGATGTGGTGCCCTCGTTAATACAGTATTCGTAAAAGATAGAAAAGATAGATAGTGTCTTCTCGTACTTCGGTTTCCTCTTCTCACACGCTCACATCTGACTACTGAACTCAACGGTTGCGCATCGACTCTCGGGCATGACTTGCCGAACGCACGCGTGACTTCCCGCGCTCGTGACCGCGACTACCTCAGTAACCCAGTGCTCCCTGGTCTATGACACCATCCTGGACTGCCCGGCGCACCTCTCCGCCTCTTAAGCTACGACAAGACACATTTCTACCCTCCAAACGAACACATACTGCCAACGAAGCGACTCCGCCCTGCCAACGAACCAGCCCCTCGCCCGCCAATCGATAGCCCCGCGACTGACGCGACCAACCTCACGAGCTCCCAACGACTTCGCAGGGAACGATCTGAGCAATACCCACACAACTGCGGCAGGACTGCGAAAGCAACATCAGAATATTCTAAAAAGACCGCAAAGACGTTGTTGCCATCATGAGTTCACCAAAGAGGCGCATCGAGACGGATGTAGGTGATGAAGACATGGAGACGAGATAAGCGCAAGAGCTAACATGGCCTCCTTCTGCTGCAAATAGGTCATGAAGTAAGTCGCGCAGCTTGAAGAGCATATCTACAATACTGACCTTTGTGTAGGATGTATGTTTCACACCGCCGCTCCCACCTCGTCCCCTCACACCGATCACTCCCGCGGCGACCCTGACGACCGAGACTGATGGACCACAGGCTGATGAGCGACTACGAGGTCACACTGGTCAACGATAACAGTATGAGGCAACACACAAGCCCGGAGACTTTCAGCTAACCGCATACTAGTGTTCGTCTCTGTCGTCCGATCTCGGTCCGAACGCAAGACAACTGACACAATCCAGGCAAGAATTCTACGTCAGGTTCAAGGGTCCAGAAGAGAGTACGCGCCGAGATTGGATCAAGAAGCGCACTGCTGATGGTTAATAGCGCCCTTTCAAGGCGGCCTATGGAAGATCCATGTCGAGCTACCCGACCAGTACCCGTATAAGAGCCCGAGCATTGGCTTCGTCAACAGGATATTCCACCCCAACATTGACGAATTGTACGAACACTTCGTGGCTCTCTCAGCAGACGCGCATGTAGACCGCTGCTGACAGCATCGTAGATCTGGCTCCGTCTGCCTCGACGTGATCAATCAGACTTGGTCGCCCATGTATGACATGATCAACATCTTCGAAGTCTTCCTGCCACAACTTCTGCGATACCCAAACCCGACAGACCCTCTGAACGGCGAAGCCGCAGCGTTGCTCATGAGAGAACCAAAGAGCTATGATGCGAAAGTCAAGGGCAAGTGACACAGCACGGGTCGCGGGAGTTCTGCATTATTAATACGAGAAACAGAATACGTCCAAAAATACGCCAACAAAGACACCGCCGAGGACTCAGATAAGGACAACGATGATGACGATGAGATGAGCTCGGTTGGTAGCTACGATTCTGGAGACGAGGACGAGGCAGCAGGCAATATGGAGGACATCTGAACATTCCCGAGGGATTTGTTCAGATTTCTTTACATTGTCGTTCAGACATCAGCTGCACATGATCGGACGTTCAAGGCGCATAGAGGCGTGCAGATGGAGCTCGCCACAATATTTCCCATGGCGTTGTGCTATTTATGATTTGGATATGGATCTGACTTTACGATGGACATTTGAAGCATAGCCTATCACGGGGAGAGAAGGGCGGTCAAGGTGAACGTGAATGGAAGGCCTTCCTACCGTTGGATGTATGAGCTTGGCACTCAAGGTATTGTGTGGTAATGACTCCCACCTCTATATATATTCTTTACATCTGTCTCTTCTGCCTTTTTCTTCCTCAATCCACTTCCTCCCATACGATGATAACATCGTCGTCTTCATGGTAGTCTAGATCGTGGGGGCGCACATGTACTCTGCCACGGTGTCCTACGAGGATATTCCGGATTGAGAACCGTCACGTTTGACCCCAGACACGAGCTCGCCTCCAGAATCGAGGTAGATCGTGCCAGAATCTGACTCAGGTGCGATCAGAGGGGCATCGCTGGCTCACAACCTCCTACTACGAGGTTGTTTAGATTCACCGCGGGAATAAGTTGCAGAAGAACAAGACTCTAATCACTACAATCTGCGAACAATGGCGCGAACACTTCGCTCCCGCAAAAAGTGGAAATGCCGCACTTCTCGAATCCAGCCATCCTTCCAATATAGCCGCAGCATCCGGCCGGGCCTACGCGTCGCTTCTAAATATCGTCATCGTTCTTTCCGGTCTATGCTTGAGCCAACATCGAACATTGAATATGCGCACACTCGCGGTCCTCGACGAGCTTAAGCTTTGCCTGGCCTGTACACTCACACTGACATTGGTCTAATTTGGAGAGTATTAAGCATTCCGTTCGTTCATATCTTTCTCGCTGTCCTAATGTTACTTTGCACCTCCCTTCGCACACTGTTCTGGATATTCATATTGTTTGCGCAGTGCCTCTTAGCGCAAGTTGCGTCAATTGCGCCAGCTTCGACTCGACCTAACGACCTACTCTCTTCAAGTCCCCTACAGCCTACAAAGACCACAGCTTTGGTTGCAATTTCCGGAGCGCGAAATGCTAGCTTGGCTTCACGAGCCTCGCCTCCACCTCTGTCGACGGATGTTACAGCCATAGTAGGGTTTCCGGCCTCTAGCAAGACCGCATCCACTGCGTTGGTGAATGCAGTACCTACAAATACACGACCCTGCAATGGCTACGCGGAATTTTGCAATCGGAGGTTTTCGAACATCTCCATGGTGGTGGCGCACAACAGCCCCTTTGTAAGGCCACACAATGCAGCAAGCAATCAGGTGTACCCAGTCCTTGACCAACTTAGTAACGGGATTCGAGGCTGTATGTTTAGCCCATCTTCGGGATCACAACCCTTGTTGCTAACAACAAGTCAAAGTGCAGTTCGAAACGCATAAGCCCAACGCATCATCTGCAATACGCCTGTGTCATACGTCTTGCGATTTGCTCGATGTTGGCACGCTCCAGTCCTATTTGACCACCGTCCGAGGCTGGCTCGAATCACATCCATACGAGGTCATTGCCATAATGATGGGGAACAACAATGACCAAAGCACACGAATACCCGCGTCGGAATATGTGGTGCCATTCCAAGAAGCCGGCCTCACAAGATATCTCTGGACCCCACCAGCGCCTACCTTGAACCTCACCGAGTGGCCAACTCTGGCAGAGATGATACTCAAGAACGAGAGGGTGGTCGTCATGTTGGATTATGGCACCAATCAAACAGAAGTACCTTGGCTGCTCAACGAATTCGACTATCAATGGGAAACTCCGGTAAGGCTCAAAGGAAGGTTACCATATGTGTCATTTACTAACTTCTTCGAGTTCTCGCCAACCGATCCCGCATTTCCCTGCACCCAGCAGCGCCCTCCAAACCAGACCGAGGAAGTCTCCCGCAGCAGAATGTATATGCTGAACCACAACCTCAACATCCAGGTGTCCCTCCTCGGTCAATCCATACTTATCCCGGCGTATAGTCTACTCGATGAAGTCAATGCCGTCTCTGGAAACGGTAGCCTAGGTCTAAACGTCCAGCATTGTGAGCAGATGTGGGAGCGCCCACCCAACTGGCTGCTCGTTGATTATTATAATTTTGGCAACTTCAATGGTAGCGTTTTCGAGGTGGCGGCAGCGGCGAATAATGTCACGTACAAACGCGGGTCGTGTTGCGGATCTGAGATGGCGAATGTGGCGACTCGCCATGCGTACAACTTGTTCGTCCTCCTGCTGTTCTTCATCTGCTCATGCTCGAGCATTTGAATGCTTCCATGCACGATCGGCATTATGTGCCCCGTTGTGGCGCTCCCAAGGACGGCAAATGTATTTGTCTGATGGTGCTTCGGAGCTTGGGAATGGCTGTTATTTCAAGTTTGTGTACCTGCACGTGTATTTCCTATTCATAAATCGTAATACACTACTTTCTGTGTATGGACCATGTCCAAAGTCCTTCCACTGGATGTCGAGCCAGAGTGAATACACAGCCCTTCCCACTCTTCATCTGACCAATATGCGAATTTCGGGCCAATTCGGGGCGCAACAATAGCAAAAGTGAGGAACACCACCGTGTTTGATGCTCTCATGTCAAAAATAGAGAAATTGAAAGTCCACTAATACAAAAGTAGCGGCGGAAAGGTGTACTTCAGCCTCCTCACATCGCTAGACATTTGCATTCCCTGCATTTCTATCGAATTACTACTCAGATGCATTCGAAATGGAAGTGCAAGGTTGACGTTTTAAAGTTTTGTATTGAAGTGGAAGACGTGTGCGAAGGCCTTCATGAGTGTCTCATCTACTCTGTCGGGATGTAGGATTATTAACGAGGTTTGAGTGGAGAAGAGTGATGCCTTAACGAACGCTTAATTCGCGAAAGCGCATTTTCGGAACTTTACCCGGAAGCAACCGTGCGCTCAATTTATGAAGGGGAACATTTATCAAGCTGTATCAAGTTGTCGCGGGAGGTACTCCGTGGAAAACTATCGGGGCTCGGGCAGTTTGGCGCGCAAATAAGCTCCCGAACCAAGTTTGTTTTCGCTCAGGAGTCAATTTAGTAATTTGACAGGTCGCCGTTGAGCTGCAGCAGGCACGTTGCATAAATCTCCTAGATGCGAGGTTTCCGGGGTGTTATATGTCGATCGATTTGATGCTAAATGGCCCGTCGATTGATGCACACACCACGACCCACTTGAGATCAACGATTGCGAATTCACGGCATCGGAGATCAGTGGAGCGTGTTGTGAGATTCAGCGATGGATGGGACGCAGCGCGCTGATGAATATTTAGACTGCGACCGACGGAGTGCCAGCAAAGTCCAGAGAAGACGTCGAGAGGACGTCGTGAGGATTGCCACAAGGTGTCCAAACATGGCTTGCGAGGAAGACAGGTGCAGAAGACTACAGTAGAAGCGAGGAAAGCACGGCCATGCTCCGAATAGTGATGTGCGGAGCCAATTCCAGGATCTGGGAAGGCAGGACGCTGATCGCTCCGATTCGCAGGCCTTGGCTCCAGATCTGCTCCCTCTGCAGAGGCGGTCAATGTTCAAGACACGAGATCATGCCGACGACCAGTTTGTCAATTCGTGGCTTGCGACATTGGATGCCGTGGAGAGCAACATGATGCATGCCCCCGACGGCGTCCTGCTTGTGTGACGTCGCTTCCGTGGTGGAGAGTCGCAAGCGATGGGAGGAAGCGAAGCAACGCACGACTAGGTAGACTTTGGAAAGTCATGCAGGACAAGTGCAAGGTACAAGTCTTCGCAGCATCTTCGGAGCTTCATGTGCCTGTCTTCGACGCTGTGTCGCGGCTGCAGTCGCGTTCTGTGATGGTGGGCCGCAGCCATGCATGTCCGCTCGGATCAAGTTCAGGGGTATCCATACAGCGACGGCGTGAGCGCGGATCCTTCCTCCACCCAAGCGCGCCGGCCAGGGTTTGCCGAGAACTGTTCACTAGGAGGGACGATTGACAGCACACCGGCGGGCCAGAGAGTGGGACCCTGGAGGTTAAAGATGCTGGGTACTTGTAGTATACTGTACCGCCCCCGTCGTTGTGCCTCCTGGTATAATAACACGAGCCTGGTGAATCTCGTCGTCCAAATTGCAGCCACCCTGGAGTCTGGTCGTGCTGCATGCCACATGCCACTGGCACTTTAGCGCCTTCGCCATTCTTTCCTGCAGGAACGGCAAGCCGGCGCGAGGAATAGCGTAGGGGCCAGCAGCTGAGCGCAGTCGCATTTGTATCGCCTCTCCCCAGCTCGAGTGCTCGAGAGCCCTTCCACGACAGCCTTCACGGACCCGGCTTGCGCTCGCACATGTACTGCCGTCGTACTCACCGCGGCAGCACACAAAGTGCTCTTCCGACGCAGCTGGACCCCAATGCAGGCGCAAGATAGACCCTGAGCGACACCGAGCCCGCACGATTCATACCTCTACTTGGTCCCCACGCTGAGTCGCGGGCCCCAGCAACCAGTCAAGCCACCAATTCTTCGAACCCACCTCCGTGTCTCTCGCCATCATGGGTCGCAACGGAAAGTTCTCCTTTCCAATGCCCGGGCGCAGGCAGAAGAAGCTCCGCGAGAGGGACGACGACGCCAGCTCCAATCCCTCCATCGCTTCTGCGCACGAATGGCCATCACGCCTCGAGGAGCCCTCGAGCAAAGCACACCGCGTGCTCGGCACCTCTGAACCCATGTACCGCGCAACATCGAAACAGTCGACCATCCCTGCCAGTCCCGGCTACATGTCCATCACAGTGTCCGAGGCAAGCTTTGGTTCGCAGACCGACCGGGCCTCAGGCATTGCCACAGACTACAGCGGCCACTCGAGGCGACCCGACATATCGAGACGGCCGTCGTCGAACGTCATGGGCCGCTCCTACACCGACGATCGCCGGGGCTCCGACTACAGCACCGCGAGCCATCGCCTACAACCTCAGACGTCCAATTCGACCATCCGCTCGCACTACGACGCAAAGAGCTCGCCATTGGCCATATCACAGCAGACGTCGGATTCGGCAGTGCGCGACAGGGCACTACGGAGAGGGAAGCCACCGGTGGTGACCGAGAGCGACTACAATAGTTATGCTGCGAGTCCAGTGTCGCCAGTGATTCTCGACGAGGCCAGGAGAAAGGAACAACGAAAAAGCAAGCCTGCGCGCCTAGATCTGTCGAAGCTATTTCCAAAACCAAAGGCGGGCGAAGGACCGAATCACTCCAATGCGCTTCTTTCTCCCACAAAAATGGTCAATTCCCCTGCGGCCATGTCAACAATGTCAGATTACCAGTTTCCGCGACCAATGACCAGGGAGCCAACACCGAACCCGCGAGGGCAGGTCAAGCTGAAGCCAACCTCACGCCATCCAGTTCAGATACTACCCACGCCCAGCTCACCAGTGCGGAAGTTCAAGCGTGACGAGTACGACAATGCCAAGGTCCACGTGCGACGACCGCCAAAAGGGGTACAACATTGGTTTGACGCTCTCGATGAGGACAGTGACGAGGCCTTGGAAGCCAACAATGTGCCCATATATGCTCCAAAAGCTATACGGCCAGCTGCGATCCCGAAAGTGCCAGTCCGCAAGACTTCTCTGGGTCGTCTTGCTCCAGATGTGACACCACAGCCTAGATCACGCGTGCAGCAGCGAACGCCGGCAGCTATGAACGACACGTTTACGCATGAAGATCTTGTTGATATTCACCGCTTGACTTCGCCGAGCCAGTATTCGTTGCAATCGAACAAGACCAAAGAGTCGGCATTGTCGAAGACAAATCTGCAAGATTCGAGCGTTCTGTCTTTTTCATCATCGGAGGACGAGTACGATGAGCGCAAGGCCCACGTCCGCAAGGTAGCGGTTCGCAAGAGTCTGGACATCAACGATGATGCGGGCGAGATCATCATCGGTCAAGCACAAGCCCTCGAAGTACGCCCGCACCGACGACCTTCGGCCGCTCAGATGAGCACTCGATCCACTTCAACGAGTGCAGCAACGATTGAAGTAATGTATTCACCAGAACCGCCGTTTTCGCCCTTCCACTATCCCCGGGGCAGTAATTACAGCAGTAGTAGCAGACGTACCAGCCATGCCAGGCAGCCCTCGGTCATTCCCGAGGACGAAGACATCCGCCCGAAAACAGCGATCAACATGCCGCTTTCGCCAGCAGCGCACAGTGTTCGCAGTGCGCGTACTTCTGCCAGCGAGCCACAACCACGCTCTGATGGGACGCACAAGCTCATGGCAGTCACAGCAGAGGAGGAGGCACTTCTGGAGATGATGCGCAAGAAGCGCGCAGCCATGAGCAAGAAGAGCATGACGCACATAGACATGGATGAGCAGGACAAGCCGCTCAAGACTCCCGTGGAGAAGTCCCAGAAGCCCTACCGCACGTCAGGCTTCCTAGCCGAAGCCAGTCCTGTCCGCGTGGTAGAAACCAAAGCATCCAGAAGATCTTCAGCCATCACACCCTCACCACTCCTCCTCCCACCACGCGGCCGCCCTCTCAAAGCACATTACGACGCGCCCACTGGCCCTAGCAGTCTCCGCGACAGCTCCACCAGCACCGCATGGTCCGAATACCACAGCTCGCCCGCCAGCCGCACCGCAACCGCCCCACACCTGCCTACCCCATCCGAGTTCTCTCCCCTCGACCCCTTCCCTCCTTCCTCACCCACGCCCACCGCAAGCGTGACATCACCTACTACCACCTCACACGCCTCCCCCCTCCCATCGCCCGTCACGCCGGGCCTTCGTGCCTACGAAGAAGACGTCAATGTCAAAGTCGCCAGCAGCGATACGAGTAACGAGCTCGACGACGTGCCTGTTCTTGACACGGGCGTAATCGATGCGCCAAACGGTTCTGCTAAGCCATCGACCTCGCACGACATGCCCACACATCGTCGTCGCAGAACCGCCTCCAGCGGCGCAGACGTCTCCTTCCCCACGCCCCCAACGCATGGTCTTACAGATCTGACGCCCGTGTCGGAAGTGTGTTCACGCCCACCTAGCATCGTCGAGCCGGTGGTGCCGAAATTGCCGCGCAGGAACTCGAAGCGCGCGAGCGGACTCACTTTATTGACGAACGGACATGCGCATTCAAGGAGTCGGCAGAGTAGCGTGAATTCGCAGTCGTCGATGCAGTCGCATACGAGCAGTTTCATCAACGGACACGGCATTGAGAAACGGAGCTCGAAGCGCGTCAGTAGGCAGAGTAGCGCGGCGAGTATGAATGCTGGGGCTGCAAAGGCCAAGGCGAAGAGGAGTAGTGTGAGCGACGATGTGCTTGCGGCGTGGAATTCTCTGGGTGGCACGTATTAAAAGGACACCTCTCCCATTGAGTGGTGTTAGATTTCTTTTGTTCACGTTGTCATTTCATGAATCTTCTGGACATTTCATTTAATTCTTTTCCGGACGGTTGGTTTGATACCCCACCCCAAGCCTCGCTCCCGTTCTACTACACTTGTCATTGGCCATTTGTCCAATAGCCTTGCTCATATTATTTGTAAAACCTAGTCCAGTCTCGTCTCTCTCGCGAGCCGGGCACGAATCTCCTTGTTGTATGTAATGCATTTCGGTATCTTGAGTATTTCCATACCTCGGTAGTCTTTGGACATGGGTGGGTGGTTGGTAGTGTTGGGAATAGAAGTTATGGTGATGAGGTTACTCTCATTTTGACTCGGCGAAAGGATACAGGGAATAGGACATGTAGTTGACATTTCTACACTAGTATAGTAGTTGTAGATACCATACTCAGACCTCGGACTATCTAATCACATCACCGCTGCTCTCATCATGAGCAGAGCAGCGCTCACACCATCTCGAAGTCAGCCCTGTCCCGTCCCTCATCCCAAGCTTTTCGTCTTTGAAGTTTGTATCTACATTTCAATGTTGCACAACATCAGCATCAACCTCACCGCATCCTACCCCAGTCCGCCATGCGCCCGCCATGATTTCTTTCTTTTCCCGTTATCCTGGAACTGGTAAGCCATATCCCGTCTCCGAGAAAAATAAACAATAAACAAACCCCATATTTAACAGCAACCGTAACCTCCCTCGCATACGCCACGTTATCATGTCGTGTAATGCAGACTAAATAAAAACCCGACAACGTCTGTGCAGAAGTATTGGTTTTGCGACGCAGGGTGCTGTGCGACCGAATGCGAGGACTAGGTATATGTAGGGCATGGATGGATTTGGGGTTGTACGGCATTGGGAAGTTGCAGGTTGCAGGTGGGGTTTTATGCACCAATGGCGGAGGAGTGGGTTGTAAGGTAGGTAGGGGAGGCGGGATGTATTAATTCAAGTCTGATTATTGTGTGGAGGTTTTGGAGGGATGTAAGTAAGGACGTGGTAGTGTGATGCTGGGTATAAGGTGTTTGTGACTAGCTCTTCTCACGTCCTGGGAGTTATGATGATTTGGACAATAACGTTGACACCACGACGGCGCTTGGTGGTGATATCAGGAAGAGCCTTGATTGCCCGTCCATTGGGACTTTGTACTGAACTCGTCTCCTGCCTTGCGGGGCTGGACAGTGTCTTTTACCATGTCGAGGCACATATCGTGGGATGTAATAGTGCTTTTGATCACAGTCCGACCGAAAGGAGTTTCCTTTACTTGTGAGTATGTTAATAAGAACCCAGGAGAACCTTTTGAAGGAGTTTTGCGCTTGTTTCCACAGTCTGTAGGCTCCGGGGGCGGCGTGCCAGACACTCACAACGCTTCCTGCCTGGGTGGTCGTGTACACCCTTGAAGTCGCTCGCTCACGAAGGGATGGCGTAGTCCCAGAGGATCCTACTACGAGAATCGAAAACTAGAAAGAATCTTCTGAAGACATCAGGCTTCAGTATTCACAATGTCAGACCCAGTGGCACTAGTCTACCACAGTTGGGTTTGACAGGGCATGATTTGGTACGGCATGTGTCTGGGTTTACGGTCAAGCTCAAGGTCATACCTGTGGACTTAACCCGCTCTTTCCAACTTTAGCAAGGTAGAAGCCTTCCTTTGATACTGTACTTGAATACGCCTCCTGCAGCGCCTGGGCGGGAGCAATTGTACGCCATAACGCCGGAGAGTACGCACGATAAGAGGGAGACCCACCGTGTGATGGAATAAAAACAGAGACGAGATGAGTGAGTGATATCAGGGGTGGCGCCTGCTTGTCTTTTATCTTGCGCCAGTTGTGACGTCGTCGCTTTGTGACGAGGAAGGAGCGTTCAGGTAGCCTCCCAGACTACGAACCAAGCGAGCAAGGAGCAACACAGCAGATAGATACCAAGAATGCTTGGGTGCATGGAAAAGTTGCATGAGCTGCGACTTTGGTATGTGTTGTAGGAAGAGCGCAGGATGCACGTGCAGCAATTCGAAGTATATTAGAGTGAAGTGGCATGTGGAGAGAGTATTGTTACCCGCACGACATCGAAAGATTGGCACGTCCTTCAAGCCAGGGATGAGGCTGTAATAGTAGCAGCAACAAATCGACGGACGATGGGGTAACGTGGCATACTGGGCCCTGGGCGCTCATATCGGCAGCGCTGCCAGCTCACCGCACATATTTTGAACATAGCAAAGGCTCTGGCAACGAAGTAGATCACGCAAAGCACTGTTGAACTGGTAACTTGGCTCTCACCAAAGATCCCATCCATGTGCAGTGGTGCAACCTTGAAGGCGGCTCAATAAAATCGTCCAGTCTGTCCTGCCAAGATCCTGACTGGAGAGCAATTGCGAGACGCGTTCGTCGAGTGCAATTCAGCCACTGAAGCCGTCTGCAATGGTTTGAATTTGACGCGGACGGGTTGTGTGTTGAAAAAGCGAGCACCGACGAAGATTTCATGTTGAGTGGCGAAATGCACAACGCCCCCAAGCTGCAGTCAGCGAACAGCTGATGCTATGTGGTATGCCGCTTTCTCAGCGTGCGATATCATGATGGCGTAGAAGTCTTGATCGCGTTCGTTGGTCATATGCGTCAGACACAGGACAAAGAAACGTTGGGGTGATTTCTTGCCGTTCGGACAGAAGGCGTCGCCACAGCACAGAGACATGGACGAGGTGGTTGGCGGCTCACGACGTGATTTGGTGGTTTGCCGAATGGAGCCGCTGTGCAATAAGGTAACCCGGGCGCCAGCTATAGCTCGAGCATCAACGGAGAAATTAACGCCTCGAGATGCTCGCCGTGTTCGAAGATTGGCGGAGCAGGAGCAGGGACGGTTGAACGGACAGGCTGCAATCCTCCGAAGCTGTGCATGCTGGAAGGGCGCTCGCAGGCTGCGTTGTTGTGCGATACTCTGTCAAATAACTGGAGGCGTTCACTAGCGTTCAACCAACCCGCCGTGCCCGCTAACTTACTCCCCACCACCGACAGCTCTTCCATACACTCGCACGATACGACGGCCACTCGCTCTCTCCTCCGCTCGTGCTTTGGCGCCTCTGTGTTGTGTATCGATTCGGATTCTGCGTTTCACTTGCTTCCAAATAACCACACGAAATCTCCTATCTCGCACCCGCGTCAGCGGCGACTCCCCGAGGCACTCACGACACCGCACGCCTCGCCTTGCCTCCAGCCACCGCACGAGATCTTCCTGCACGTTGCGGCTACGGGTGTATCGACATGTACTGCTGTTAGAACGCCATCTCCGACTGCGTGTTGCTGCTTCACCGAGCGCACGCCCGCCTCCCGAGGTCTATCGTCACTACCTCACGACCGGCGGTTCGGCCCTGTCTGCGGCAGTGAAGCGGGCGACAGTCTCCATTCAGGCCTGCTTCCACGCGAAAGCACTCGCACAGCTCTCATCGCGCATACGGCCTCGCCCACACAAGGCTACACATCATGGCATCCCCCCCTGCGGGCCTCGCCCTCGACAGCCGGTCGGCGACAGTGCAGAAGGACGCGGTCGACCCGTATGCGACCATGGGCCAGTTCTCGTTCGCGCCGGCGACCAAGACGACTGTTGTCACTACTACCTACACGACTACAACCACATTCCCGCCGTTGTGCGTGAACGCCCCAGGGAGCCTCAGCGAACGCGACCCCAAAGAATACCCCCTGGCCCACGTGCAAGCACCCGAGTCAATACGGAAGATATATTTCGATGCTGGGGGACAGCTGGCGTGCTATGAGGAGGCGGACACCGCCGCGAGTAAAGTGCACGAGGTACGCATCTAGCGGGTCCAGGGATATGCCTGTCACCAGAACGGTTCACGTTCGAGCTGCTCCTGTTTCAATAACTGTAACTAACCGTCCCACCCCACAGCACAAGGCTCTGCAAAACTCACTGCGGTCCTCCAACGGCACTCTGAAGAAGGTCGAATCCTTCAATGGCCCGCCCGTGTTCGCGACACCAAGCCGCATGACTCGACCCAACTTCAGCGCCCAGAATCCAGCGATGCGTGCCGTTTCCGGCCGACGAAAGCGAGACGACCTGGATGACACCCCATCCGTACCCTCCATAAAGGAAGCTGCCGAGCTGGCCAGTTTGCATCGTCGAAGCAAAAAGCCGCGGATATCGAAACACGGCGACAACAGAGACGATGTCGCTCGCGCAGGCTCAAATTTCACGCCAGACGATATGGAAGAGCCCGTGCCAGCAACTCCTGACACTGATCTTGGGACGCTGGTTGCATCGAAGCAACCCAAGGCTCACGCAGGCTCCTCCCTTCGCACCAGTATGAATTCGTCCCAGCAGCCTGGTCGGACGCAACCACCACCGCGATGGCAGCTCCAGGAACCATCAGATGGACCGTCCAACGCCGACAACGGTTCTTTTGGTGCTTATGAGATGTCTCCCGAGCGGTCTTTCCCCACAAGTATTCTCGATGGGCCTGGAGTCGCTGCTACACCACCAATCGCCGAATCGGACAGAGAGCCAGCTGGTCCATTCGTCGACGATGCCTCATTCTCCTCAGCTCGACTCACCCCACTTGACACCGGATCTGCACTCGACGCCAGTCTACCGAGCCCTAGTCTGTCTCCTATCACTGCCGCCGCTAATGCTCAGCAAAGTGCCAGCGGCGCCTCGTATCTCGGCGCACCTGGTGACTACGACCCCAACGATGTTTCAGGACTTGACCTCTCGCAGACTGGAATGGGAGACTTCCCGCTCTTTCCTTCAGGTTCTCGGCACCTTGATATGCCAGACGTGCATGAAGTGGTCAGCCCGAACCCGCAGTTGCTGACACCCACCGTGATGGACATACCCAATATGCTGAGCTCATTCGATGCTCTGCCGGAACAGATGAAATCTTATGTCATGTATCAATTACTTCGACGATGCACAAAGCCGACACTGCACTTCGTCGCCGATGTAGTGAATCCAGCTCTGAAGCGAGACTTCATCGCCTCGCTGCCCGCGGAACTTGGTCTCGAGATTATAGGATACCTGGATGTCAAGAGCATGTGCAATGCAGCGCAGGTATCGCGATATTGGCGAGGACTCGTCGACACTCACGAGAGTGCTTGGAAAGATCTCATCGAAAAGGACGGCTACAATCTTCCCCATGGCGAGCTAGAGCGTGCGGTACAAGAAGGCTGGGGTTGGCAGTACCCTGACTCACAGGATAGCTATGAGCGCGATCTAAGGACTGCCACTCTTTCGTCCAGATCCGACAATGAAGGGCACATCGCGTCCATCAGCGCACTTCACAACCCATCAGGCAACGATCATGAGGGTGCAGTTACGCGCTCATCGTCAACACGACAGAAGAGGAAGGCCAGCAGCAAGCATGGCGCCTCTAAGAAGCAGCGTAAGAAGATCTCTACATTGGTGAGGAGCCAGGTTGCTCTCTACTCGAGGTCTACAGAGTCGCAGGAAGGGCCAAATGCCTTTGCACAGCGTGCTCAAGATGCTATCCCTGACCCCAATGTGGGACTGCCTAGCCTGCGCAGCATGCATCTTTTCAAATCTCTCTATCAGCGGCACCATCTCATTCGGAAAAGCTGGATGGCGGAGGACACAAAGCCCAAACATATCGCGTTTCGTGCACATCAACGTCACGTTGTCACTTGCCTCCAATTCGACACCGATAAAATCCTGACTGGCAGCGATGACACGAATATCAACGTCTACGATACTAAGACCGGGGCTATCCGCAGTCGACTGGAGGGTCACGAAGGCGGTGTCTGGGCGCTGCAGTATGAAGGCAATACTTTGGTGTCTGGCTCCACGGATCGGTCAGTGCGAGTGTGGGACATTGAAAAGGGCAAGTGTACGCAGGTCTTCCAAGGACACACTTCCACTGTACGATGCCTCGTTATCCTCAAGCCCACCCAGATCGGAGAGACCTTGGACGGGCAACCAATCCTCATGCCCAAAGAGGAGCTCATCATTACCGGCTCACGAGACTCTACCCTTCGTGTATGGAAGCTGCCCAAGCCTGGAGACCGCAGCATCATGCAAACCGGCGCATCTTCCAACGACCACGACAACCCTTACTTCATCCGTGCTCTCACAGGTCACCATCACTCCGTCCGCGCGATTGCTGCTCACGGTGACACTCTTGTTAGCGGCAGCTACGACTGCACTGTCCGAGTGTGGAAGATATCTACTGGCGAAGTCCTCCAGCGTCTTCAAGGCCATTCGCAGAAGGTCTATAGTGTAGTCTTGGACCATGAGCGCAATCGGTGTATTAGTGGTTCCATGGACAATATGGTCAAGGTCTGGTCTCTTGAGACGGGTGCATGCCTCTTCACACTCGAAGGCCATACCTCCCTGGTTGGCTTGCTAGACCTGAGTCACGGCCGACTTGTTTCTGCGGCTGCCGACTCTACACTGCGCATCTGGGATCCCGAAAACGGTCAATGCAAGAGCAGGCTTTGCGCACATACCGGAGCCATCACTTGCTTCCAGCATGACGGTCAGAAGGTCATTTCAGGCTCTGATCGTACCTTAAAGATGTGGAATGTTCAGACAGGCGAGTTTGTCAAAGACCTGTTGACCGACCTGAGCGGCGTATGGCAGGTCAAGTTCAATGAGCGTCGATGTGTTGCTGCTGTTCAGCGGAACAGCATGACATATATTGAGGTAAGCACCATCATCACTTCAGACTATCAGATTACTGACAAGTCCAGGTACTTGACTTTGGCGCATCACGCGATGGTGTGCCTGCCGACCAGCGAGGCCGCCGCATAGTCGTCAACAGCAAGGGCCACGAGATCGAGGACATTACCGAAGATGCCATGGATGCAGACCAAGTTTAGGATCTGCCATTACGACCGACTGTTTCCTACACACCAGCATGCTTAAAAGCTATACCCCTTATGCGATTCGTTTGCGACACGACATCATGACGATTTCATCTGTTACCTGGACCGGTTTGTCCAGAGGCGTGCATCAGTCACACAGTTTGTGAGGCCTGTATTTCGAATATCCACAAGTGTGCAAGGCGTTATGTTAGGATATGAGGTTCACATTGCATAGCTCTGGCGTTTGTATGCATTCACAAGGGCGTCTGCGGACGAGCCTGACACGGAAGGTCCTGATCGTTCAGACCAATTACGAAGAGAAACAATCAATACAAGTATATCATCAATAATTGCGTGCTGGAATCTTGTGTGACGTGTTGGTAGTCTGACGTGACTTTGGGAGAGAGCGGCCACTCGGAAGAGCCCCGCCACCGCCGCGACGCAAGTGCTCGGAGCTTCAGCAAACAACGCGCTCATGATATCTACCACATTCCCTGACGCTTGACCCTTACACTCGTTGGCAATGGTCGTCTTGTTCGAAATCCCCTGATGCCGGCCTACTTCTTCCATCTCACCTTTGAGCTGTATCCGTCGCGCGCGTCTTCCAAAACCACCTACACCCCGCCGCCGCAGACAAACATCTTCACTTCGCCGCTTCCCATACACCGGAGAGCGTCGTGGGGATCGCTTACGCCGACGTCGCCGACATATGGAAGCTCACTGAAGCCCATAGCCTCGAGCAGCGACGCTCTTCAACCTGCCGCGCCCCGCGAACGGCCTCCTCCTACTCGCCGCATCAGCCAGCGGACGCGAACGTCATTCTCGGACCACCACGACAGCCCCGTTCCAGTCGTCAAGCCGCCAAAGCGACCAGGCCATAGGCGGACTCAAAGCTTTGCGCACCGAGACTGGCGCTTCGACACCATCTCCATCACCAGCATCGACATGAGCACGAGCAATGGCGACGAGACCGCCAGACCGCGCGCAAAGTCCCTCAAGCACCCGGCGCAGGCGCAGAATACGGGTGGTCTCGCCACAAAGGGCAAGTTCATACCCTCGGACCTAAAGGATACAGAGGTGGGCTGGGGCGTTGTGCACCTGTACCGCGATGGACAGGAGACCCCCGGTTTATACGATGAGATTGACGGAGCAAACCAAGACTTCAACGAGGATGAGTGCACGACGCTGTGTATCCTGGCGGTCCCTTCTTATATGACGCCATCAGACTTCTTGGGCTTCGTGGGCGAACAGACACGCGAAAACGTGTCGCACTTCAGACTCATCAAGACCAGCAGGGCGAACAAGTACATGGTGCTGATGAAGTTCCGCGAGGCGAAGAGGGCTAGAGAATGGAGGAAAGAGTGGAATGGCAAAGCCTTCAATAGCATGGAGGTAAGACAGCCGCTCTTGTGCCTTTTCATCTTACTGACATTACTAGCCCGAGTATTGTCACGTAGTCTTTGTAAAGTCGATCAATTTCCAGAACGGCGACTCGAATCGCGACCCTACTTCGTATCCAGACCTCACAAACGACCCCTTCGCCCCGGCCGCGACGAAGCAGCCCATCGCTCCCTTACCACCGGCAACCAGCGTTTCCTCGCCCGTTGAAGCACCTTCACTAGCATCCTCCCTCACAGTGAAGCCACACGCCCCACCCACACCCGCGCTTGTTGAACTTCCTACCTGCCCTGTGTGTCTCGAACGTATGGATGAGACCACTGGCCTTCTCACAATCCTCTGTCAACACGTCTTCCACTGCGCCTGTCTTGAAAAGTGGCGTGGTTCGGGTTGTCCAGTGTGCCGCTATACACAAAATGATGCCTTTACCACGCACCGCGGCGCTGACGGCGAGACACCCGACAACGAATGCAGTGTGTGCGGCTCCACACAAAATCTCTGGATTTGCCTCATCTGCGGCAACATTGGCTGCGGTCGTTACGACTCTGCGCATGCTTTTGCCCACTACGAAGCCACATCGCACACCTACGCCATGGACGTGGTGACGCAGCACGTCTGGGACTACGCCGGAGACGGCTACGTCCACCGCCTCATCCAGAACAAAGCCGACGGCAAGCTCGTTGACATGCCCGCCTCGACTCACGGCTCAGTGGGCGCCCCCGGCATGACCGGCTACGCCAACGACACTGTCCCGCGCGAGAAGCTCGACAACATGGGCATGGAATACGCTTACCTTTTGACATCACAACTCGAGTCCCAACGCGCCTATTTTGAAGAACAACTCGAGCGCGCCGTGGATAAGGCCGCCAAAGCCGCATCATCTGCAGACGAAGCATCGCGTGCTGTTGCAGGCTTGAGCCAGAAACTCGACAAACTGACACTCCAATACACTGATGCGCAAAGTACTATTGCAGCTCTAGAAAAAGAGCTCGACCGCACCAAAGCAAAGTCCACATCCGCAACTAATCTCGCACGCACCCTGACAAAACAATACAAGGAAGAACACACAATCAACGAGTCCCTCCTCAGCCGCATCAAGCACTTGGAACAAAAAGCCGCAGATGCAGACGTCAGAGCCCAGGACTTGGAGGCCCAGAAAGTGGATCTCGAGGAACAGAATCGCGATTTGAGCTTCTTCATCGCGGGCCAGGAGAAGTTGAAAGAGATGCAGGGAAATGAAATTATGGGGTTACAGGAGGGCGAGGTTGAGGGCGGGACGGTGGAAGTGGGTGAGAAGAAGGGGAGGAGGAAGGGGAAGAAGAAGGTGTAGATGGTGCTTGAGAGGGGATAAGGGGAGAATTGAACGAGGGTTTCATTATCGGAAATCTATCTGGGCATATTGATTAGCGGCATAGGCATTCGGCGCATGAGATACCCATAATTAGATTTTACTTTACACACTTTTGACCAGGTTTGGACATCAGCATTCTGATATTTGCATCATTACCTTTTCACAGTCCTTCACGTACGTTGATTCTCCATCATGCGTCATGTCATTGAAATCAAAGCAATTCAGTATGAAAGTTCAATTCATTATACAACTCCAGTCCCCCTCACCCAACCCAGGAGAACGCCCCCCAAAACACCGCAAAGATATATATGTACACATGTCCATGTCAGGAAGAAGGTAGCTCGTCCGTCTCGGTCGTCAATTCATGTCATGCTGAGTTTCGTCAAAGAAGGAAGGAAGGTGAAGAAACAGTCGCTCCAGTCATTCTGGAAAGCGAAAAGGAAAGCTGATAAACAAGAATCCGAATGGCGCCAAAGGAGAATAGTCCGCCGAATAATGCATCTTAGTGTCGATGATGGCTAGATTGGTGAGAGTAGCATGCAATTGAGGAGGCGAGGTGGCTGACAAGTTGGTGGTGTGATGCTGTGTCGATTACCAAGTCCTGTTTGCAAGATACGCAGTCACGGGCTGTCGAAGTATCCAAGTCGTTAGATCGAGCGTGGTGGCGTATGTAACTTGCCAAGCAACAATGTGTCAATGGCATCCCCTGTCAAAACCCCAATTGTTTAGATCCAGTCATCATCTTTCATGCCACCAGCAACGCCGATCTCCTTCTCAAAGCCTAGCCCAAGATCCAGCTTCGGCGCCATGATTTGCGGTGCCTTCTCCGCCTTCTTCTTCGGGCTCTGCTTGACAGGAGAACTGACGCCGCTTTTGCCCTCGCCTGGACCCATGCGCACGGTCTTGACGTCCCAGTCGTCTGCCAGTGCGGCACCAATCCACACCTTGACGCTGTCGTGGACAGCGCCGTAGTACTTGGGGTTGCAAGCGCGTAGGTGACCCATGAGACGTTCAAAGCCAGAGACTTTGAGTTCTTGACGGAAAGCGTTACGAGCGTCGCGAGAAGGAAGGCTGGCGATGAGACCATTGAGAAGATCAATGTGCGTAGCGAGATAGTTGGTTGCGTCCCACTCGACACCTCCAACGTAGGGAGCCGCTGGAACGATGGCGCGCTGGCCAGGGAAGTGGATTTTTGCGTAAGACTTGTCGGCAGCCTTGGCTGGAGGAACAGGAATAACGTTGAGGTGGTGGATGAAGATCCAAAACACTTCTTTCGTAACATTGGTCATTTCCTTGCACCACACCTGGTATGGTCGTGGCTCTCGCATTTGCAGGATGAATGGGACAGTCGAGGACTCCTTCTCCTTGACTGGATCCTTGAGGTACTTCAAGAGCTGGGTGGCACGTGTCTCAAGCTCGCTCTCTGGCGCCATGGAGATGTGTGCGAAGATGATCTCAATAATGAGCTCACGCGTAGTGAACTCGCTCGGTCCCTTGTGTTCTTCATCGAACAACATGCCCAGAAGAGCAGGGTAAAGAGTCGAAGCAATCTCTTTAAGCTGCTTGAGGGCGGTCGCTGTGGTGCACAAGCCCTTGAGGCATCGCAGGAGCTCGTGAAGCAGGATATCCTCGTGGTCGTCACGCCATTCGATCTCCATGATGCGGTGAAGGAGTCCGACAAGCTCCGTCATACCACCCTCCTGGATGAATGCATCGACCCAATCGACTGTTTCGTTGCGGAGCAGCAGGCGGAGCTTGTGCAGTTTGCCCACTTCCACGTCGCGGGGCTTAGGCGTCTTTTTGAGATACTTGATGAACTCATCAGGCTTCACTGCCTTCGCTCCATTCGACACAGACCTGTCGGAGGCATTTGATACAAGAGATCTAGTCGAGGGTGACTTTGGTATCGGATTCGTCTTGGAAGATGCTTTCCTCTCATTCGAGTCTGCCTTCTGCTTCTTGGTGGGCGAATCACTTCTACTGAATGTGAAGGTCCTGCTTCGTGGGCGCTCGCGCTTAGTAGAGCCCGCTTTATCTGTTTGTGAAGCAACGTCATCCTCGTCAATGGGTCCATCTCGCGACTTGGAAGAACGTGTCAGACCTGGCTTGGAGGACGGTCGCCCATCACTTTCGCCAATCGAAGAGTGTGCCGATGGCGCTCTAGAAGCCTGTGGAGTATTATGCATGCGAACAAAATCGGCCTTGACTTCAAGCTTCAGTGTCCGCATCTGCGCACGCTGGTGTGTGGGGATATTTCGTGATTCCTAGACAAGTCAGCAACCGGGAAGAACTATGAAGCCACTCTCTACTTACGAGCACCTCCTCAAACTCCGCATCCACCTGCTTAGGATCAAGCTTGGTGGGAGATGACGGCGCCTCCATCTGGCGACTCTTGCCGTTGAATGCAGCGACAGCAGCCATGACCCTGTTAGGCTTCTTCGATGGACTCGCTGGCGGTGCCACATCCTTCCTGCTGGTGTCGGTGCTCGCACGCCCCATTTGCGGCCTCACCTGCATGCCCTTTGCAGATGCGCTCTCCTTAATGCGCGCTTCATTACCCTTGGTATCGGACAATGGTGCCCGCTCGTTACTTTTCTTGCGGCCGAATGTCTCAAGAATTGAAGTTGTGGAGGAAGTCTTAGGGACCACCATTGACTTGGGTCGTTCCTTTGTAGCTGGGCGTTGCTGCAGTGACGGCTGGCCATAGTCAAAGAAGTTGCGCTGTTTGGATGGAGAGTAGTGCTGAGGTGTGTAGAGCGCAATCTCGTCTTCGATGCTCCGTCGCTGGTCATTCAATGGCACCTTGCTCGTGGTAGTGATCTCCTGTAGGGGCTCGGTCGAGCTGAATTCGGCCCAGATGGGCGTACGCGGTGGCGCGGGTGCATTAGAGGAGCTTGGTGGTGTCGTATTCTCTTTGTCACGAGGCTGTTTTACGGGCGACTGCTTGCCTTCCTTGGACCTCCCCTTGCCGAACATGGAGGCTAAGTTGGTCGACGACTTTGTTTTCTTCGGCTTCTCGCCCATGAACTCCTCCTCTCGTGGTCGCCGAACATCCATAGACTTCTTAGGCTTTGTCTTGTCCTCCTTGTTCGCCAGCGATCGCAAAGAGACGGAGCTGAGCGTCTTCTTATGTAAGCTCTTTGGCCTCGAGCTGGTCTCTTGGTGCTTGCGCGGAGAGGGCGGGTTGATAGGAATGTTCTCGGTGCGTGTCGCAGCCCGCAGCTGCGAGTGCGGGTGGTCTGGGGGCAGAAAGGGCGTGTGGACGTTGGGGGCGGGCATGTAAGGCGCGGCAAGAGGCTGGTTCTTCTTCAGCTCAAGACCGTCCGAGGGCGTGCGCTTGTGGTTCCTGGAGGTGATCATGGACTTGAGGACGGAGGCCGACTTGTTACGTCGGTGCCCTGCAGCGGGTGCGGCGGACTGCGGTGTCGCCATGGCGGAGCGTCCAGACAATAAGAATTATGCAGTGGTGAAAGTGAAGGTGGAACCCAAGAAGAAAGACGTAAGACGGTGCCTGATCTATAGCAGAAAGATGGCGGGCATAGTAGCGGCAGGCGACGAGGTCGAGATGCTGGGTTGCGGGTGCCCGTTGGGGTAGCATAAACATGGGCCGCATCGTCCCAGCAACCGAATCGCGCTAACGCGGGCATGCAACGAACGCACGTGAACGCCACCTTCCTGTCTGACAGGGGATGCCTCGTGAATTATCACCATCATTTCGGGGCTGTTCGTAGCCTCGTATGCGTTTGTTGGATGTGTTGTGAAGGTGTTTGAGTCGTTAGCTGTCTGGTGTCGAGCTAAGGCAAGCGTTTACGCGCGATCTGCACCACACCTGCCCTTACATCATCAACTACCATGGGACCGTCACCCTATGAAGCTTCGCCCTGCATCAAGCTTAATTGGTTGCGGGCTTCAAAATAGTCACTACTTACTGAAGTTCAGAGTCTCCGCACCTCAAGCCTCATCAAGCAGGACACCACCAACTACCAAGAAAAGTTCAAGCTTGCGGGTCCCAAAATGTTGCATTGCCGTGTAGAAGAGAACATATAAATGTCAAGATCCAAATCCTCAATTCCCCATCAGATAGACATGTTTTCAAAGCGACTCCTTCAAGTTCTCATCCCCTCTTCGCACCCAAACCAAGCTAGAATAGTTTCCTGCTCCTCCCCATGCGCCCAAAGCTCACCAACGGCCCATTATTCTCCGCACCGTGCCTACCACACCCCTCCGTACTCACGCAAATCCCCGAGCTCGTCCCGTTACATCCTCTACAAAACTCCCTCACGCAGACAAACCCAATCGTACATCCCGAAGTTGAGACACAGCGGTCAACTCTCGGATTCAGCGGATCAGTCGTCCCATTGCACTTGAACCTATTTGTGTCAAAGCAAACGCCACGACCCTCAGACTCGATGGCGCAGGCGCAGCTCGAAGTACCGTTGTTGTTGCAGTAACGCAGCATGGTCACGGGACAGAAGGTGGAGTCGCATGCTGTGGAGGTACAGACGCCATTTGCGCAAGTCCTGCTGTTGGCGCAGGCGTTGTTGCATGCGCCACAATGGTCGTTAGAGGTGCGAAGATCTTGACAGCCACCGTTGCAGAGGGCAACGCCGTTGCCGTTGCAGATAGGTGTTGGAAGGGAGTAGCTTCCAGAAGTTGTAGTGGATAGCGTTGATGTGCTGAGATTTGATGATGCACGGGAGCTTGAGATCGAAGAAACGCTGCTACTGGATGACAATGGGTCGGTGCTACTCGAAGACGAGCTTATTGTCGTACCGCCCGAAGAAGCGCTCGAATCTGTGCTGCTAGACGACGAGCTGTAGGTTTCGGTGCTGACCGAGCCACTGCTGATGGTACTGCTAGGTGTAGAAGATGTACCATTGCTGCTAAAAGAGCTGGACGACGAGATTGTGGCAGTGCTGCTGCTTAGTACCGTTGTGTCGGTGCTGCTTGAAAGACTACTACTCGAGGAGCTACTGAAGGAGAGGCTGCTTGATGTGCTACTGCTAGATGAAACAGTCCCAGTGCTACTGACAGACGAGATGGTGCCCGTGCTGCTGACGAACAAACTTGTTTCGCTGCTGCTAGAAGAGCTCGTAGTTCCGTTATTGCTACTCGACGAGCTGCTGCTTGAGGGACTGCTTGTTGACGCGCCGCTCGTAGAAGACTCAGTCAGTGTCGTGCTGGACGAGAATGCGCCTGAGGTTGTGTTCAGCGACGTCGAGCTTGAGAAACGCGTCGCTGTTGCGGAAGGCGTAGGACACGGTGTACCGGTAGTGATGGTATTAGTGAACGTAGAAGTAACATAAAGCGTCGATGTCTGCAAAGTCTAAGTATTTGAGAGAATGGAAGGCTTGGAAACCTACCGAACTGATCGTGTTGACCAAGGCCGATGTTATGCCAAAGAAAGACTTGCATAGACAGGCGCTTCTGAAATTTCCAGTGTCGCAATTCGCCGTGGCATAGGTCGGCACGGGACCCGATCTCGTAATCGTGAAGGACGTCGATGGATTCGGGGCAACTTGGCGGGCTTTGTTACGCTTTGCGCCAGCCAATGAAGGAAGAGCGGGAGTGGCTGCTGCTGAGCTGATGGGGGCAGTAGGACAAGGTGTGGTAGTCGTTGTGAAAGTAACTTCAGCAAATGTGCTCGTCACGCTGGACACTTGTTAGCGTTTAGGAGATATTGTAAGGTATGAGTTGCGTGCAGTGGATAAACGATCTCCGTCGTTGTCAGGTGCTTCTGACAATCGAGCACACCACGAATGACCAAATCTGGATTCGACACCCAAATGTCATTATAACAGTTGTTGCGGGCACAATTATCCTGTCGCGGGCTAAGCCGTGCTGCATTAATGAGTGCCGGACCAAGGATTGTGATGGAGCAGGAGAGCTTCATTTTGGACTTCGACGCGATTGCTCTCTGAGTGTCCAATGCTCATGTACCCTCGCAGCAACTCTGTCTGTGACTTAAGTACTTTACGCTTCGTAGAAGAGTTGAGTGACACGAGTTCCTGGCGCCCCAGGTACGCGTCATGCTCGTATAACTCCATTCCCTCCTTCCATATCGATTATGTTGATATTGCAGTGGCGTTCTTGCAAGACATTGTGTTGGAACTGCTGCAATGAAGACCAAACTAGCTTTCCATGAGCTGACCCATGCGAGAGGGTTAGATTTATGGGTCGCACCTCTGGCGCCGCCTGCAACAGCTTTGGACTTAGCGTTGTGAGTAGTATTAAGCAATACATAGGTGTGCTGAAGAGTGTGCGAATCAACACTTATCCACGTGCACGTGCTGCAGCGCAATGGTCGACTACATGAAGCGTTTCGCATTGAGAGCCAAGACTTGTGGCTCCAGCGTCGATTTTCAGCGGCGAAAGCGGCCCAGCTGGCATGTACGGCATGCTTTTGTGACCTCAAGAGCACGTCGGCCAAAGATCAGCCATGGCTGTAGCAGCTATCAAATAGACTTAGTGCATGCAGGCTCGGTGTGACTCTCTGGTCTGTCCGGGATTAGGCATGTAACACGTGGGCATGAAGAGGGTACGTTGATTCATTGGGAGAAGAAAGCGAACAAGAATTGGCATAGGAGATGGCAAACCTCACCTTGGTACCTTCATGAACCATAGCAACACATCGTGCGAATAGCCGCATGGCCTAACCTTCCCAGGCGTAGTACCAGCTGGAAGATTACCAAAGGACTTCATTGACATGCTGAATAGCTGCCTGTCATCCTTGACCAAAATATTTCACTGTAGGGGATCGCTTCTGTCTGGCTTCCTTATGAGCCGAGCCGGCCTCATTGCCGGGCCCGCTTCAATACCATGGCGTTGATGATCATCCATATATTACAGCGGCAAGAGGTGCAAGCCATAGCGGCTTTAGACTAGGTTAGACTTAAGAGTTGCGACTACGTCCCTGCAGGAGCATCTTTTCTGATCATTGGCGATATACTGCTAAGGTTCAGCGCTGTGCGTCTCACCCTGGTAGGCTTCGCAACAGTACCCAACCTGGAATGCGAAGACAAGGATGAGATGGAAATTCGATAGCAAAGCGCGGCTATGCAAGCGCAGCATCAGTCTTGTAGAGTCGAGCTGAGTGGCAAGTATTTGGAGTGGCTTGCTTGCTGTCGTGAGTGGCCCTTTATGAGGCTCCAATTTCAGTTGGGAAAGACCCAGGTCCGGTTTATCAATTCACGAGAGCACGTGGGAAATTGCAATGACCATCAAACACGAAGCCTAGTTTTTATTGACTACGATATTGAGAGGGCCCTTCATCGTAATCAAGCTGGCGGTAGGAAGTTGGCGAACAGCACACCCTGTGCTATGGCATATACAATGACACCTCGGATTGCCCATTCACTTCGCTGACGAGATTTCGACTGGTTTGGCGGTGTTTGATCGTATACAAGCCAAGTCGCGACCATGAGATACCAAGTGGGGTACCCAGAGGAGATGCGGTTCACAATCTGGACATGAAAGCTGATTGTTGCCGCTACGGCTAGCACGAGCTGTGGAAGCGCCAGTTCCGGGACGCGGGTGGTGACAGTCGAAAAGTCCTCGGGCTTGACGGTGATACGGGTCTGGGGTACAGGACGCCCACGCAACGGTGGCTGGAAACTGCCGTGTAGCACCGTTGCGCTGGATTGTAGCAGTAACCATAGCATCGGTGCAGCCATAAGGAAAAGTGGAAGGTTGGGTAAGGTCCAGTAGCGGAACAATCCGACATTCCTGGCGAGTGTCAGACAAGCCAGTCAGCTGCGGTCTAAGTGCTTACCAGTAACGACTCTGTACCCAAGAATAGACGCTGGGGATTGCCTTTGTGCACCACAGTGGGGTCTCGGACATCGAGATTCCAACGCAGAATCGCTCATACGCCAAATACTGAGGCCAGACTGTACCCGGTATAATGAAACAACCTGCCACAATGGTTACGATGATTCTCCGCACATCATGTAAAGTTAACTGCATCGAGGCAATGCGGGGTATGTATCTTGCAGCATCATACAGTAGGATAAAGCCACTCAATAGACCATTGCTGCGCATCATCGTAGCTGCAGCGAATAATATGCCTGAGCTCAACTTGAGAGCGTCTTCGTGCAAACTTGGAGACTGTTCGTCAGCCTTGCTTTTCGACTGTGCGTAGTGAAGCATTCCGGTCAAGTTGAGTAAGGAGAACAAAGCCTCTGCATATGGCGCAGAGAGGAACAAGGATGCAGGTGTCAGAACATGTAGAATGGCCCCAACGAATGCAATCTGCTGTCGTTGCCGCGAACCCGAGGTGATGGTCAAGAGACGGTACAAGATGAGTACGGAGAGCAGGTGGCAGACGTTGGATACGAAGATTCCGACCAAAACGTAATGCTGTACTTCAGCTGTTACATTGCCGGTAAGGTCCGCAGAACGTTAATGCCAAGCTATCCTCACAGGTTGAGGCCACTTACATCGCGTCACGCCGCCAATGAGCCTGGAATACACCCAGCTGAAGGCCCATTCTTGTTCAAAGAGCTTATCGCGCTCCGCGGCTTTCACAAAGTAGAGCGCGTCCCAGCGCAGAAGGCTGAGTCGAAGTCGACTGGACCAAGATAGGTTTAAGAAGTTCTCGCGGCGCTTGGTGCTTGAGTCCAGGAGTATGAGGGCTGAAGTGTCATAACCAGGACCTGGACTCAGAGCTGCAAGTAAGAGCAGAAGTGCCTTCCATAGGCAGAAGACCCAGGTCAATCGCCGTAGATGACTTGTTTCCGCCTTGTCAGATATTGCCATGCTGGTGTTGCGCCGTCTGGAAATGGTGTTGGAGCCGGCCGATGCAGCCACGCTAACGCGGCTAGCGTCCCGGGCAATAGTAATTCCGATAGCGCGCACTTGCGAGCGATATTCCAACGAACTTTGTGCCGTCTTCACGATCTTCGACAAGCCCAACTTTCGTCGACCGCCAACAACACACGGTAAGCGCACACCCACACCTGATTGCTCTCGAGCATATCAATCGCATGCAACATCTATGATGGAGCATGTCGAACATACAAATGGCTAGAGCGTAGAGCGGCAGAAATGTCCTCTTGCTCTTACGAGACACAGAACCTATAGTGGAAGAGCATTCGCTAATGGTTTCTGTTCTCTATGACAGCCTCGACAATAAGCAAGATGCCTCCTAAAGGAAAGAAAGCGGCGCCTGCCCCCTTCCCCCAGGGCAAGGCCGGTGGTAGCAAGAAGCCCGCCAAGGTACGTATCATTGCTGCAATTTTCGAAACCAACCTCTAACGATGTCAGAACCCGCTCATCGAGAAGCGCCCCAAGAACTATGGCATCGGTCAGGACATCCAGCCCCAGCGCAACCTTTCGCGCATGGTGCGATGGCCCGCATACGTCCGCCTCCAGCGCCAGAAGAAGATCCTCAACCTCCGTTTGAAGGTCCCTCCGGCGATTGCCCAGTTCCAGCACGTTGCTGACCGTAACTGTACGTCGCATACATACTCGTGCACCTCCGCGTGAATCTAACATGTCGCAGTGGCCACCCAGGCTTTCAAGCTCCTCAACAAGTACCGCCCTGAGACCAAGCCTGAGAAGAAGGAGCGCCTGACCAAGGAGGCCACCGCCATCTCCGAGGGCAAGAAGAAGGAGGATGTCAGCAAGAAGCCCTACACCACCAAGTTCGGTCTGAACCACGTTGTCGGCCTCGTCGAGAACAAGAAGGCCTCGCTTGTCCTGATCGCCAACGATGTCGACCCCATCGAACTCGTCGTCTTCCTCCCCGCACTCTGCCGCAAGATGGGTGTCCCGTACGTTATCGTCAAGGGTAAGGCCCGTCTCGGTACCGTCGTCCACCAGAAGACCGCCGCCGTCCTCGCCCTGACCGAAGTCCGCTCCGAGGATAAGAACGACCTGTCCAAGCTCGTCTCCGCTGTCAACGACGGCTACCTCGAGTCACACCACAAGGACGCCTCGCGTCACTGGGGAGGTGGCATCATGGGTGCCAAGGCCAACGCCCGCATGGATAAGCGAAGGAAGGCTATCGAGAGCGCTATCAAGATCTAAGCGGGTCTTGCTGGCGTGTGAAGGATTTATGAAGTTCATGGCGTGTCTCTTATCTCTGCATCTAGGCGGTACCATACCACGGAGTTTAGGAGGGTTAAAAGCGGTCACTGAAGACCGTATTGACTGAAATCAATTACGATAACGCACGCCATCGAGCATGATTGTTTGACCCTGAGTGATATTGAGTCTATTGCAATTGAAGCTGACCATCTATTCCATGCGATGCTAAATACACTCGCAAACTTCGCCGTCCATGCTCGGCAGCATACACCGAGGCTCATGCTAGAAGTTCTCAATCTTAGTACCGATGCCCTTCTCATCGGCCATTCTGACCAGGTCCATGCCCACAACCACATCCATCAATCCCAGTCCCACACTCTTGTATATCACGTTGCCTCGCTGCAACCACTCAACCAAGCTCTTATGCGCCTTATCCTCGCCCTCATCATCCGCATGCTTACTCGATCCCCTCCTCTTCTTCTTCACTTTCTCGCACTCGCCCAGCTCTACGCCACCTTCGTCCAGCCCCTCATCTGACTTCCGCGCATGACATTCCACCCTTCTCTTTTCGGCATCTTTCTTCAGCATAATCAACTCCCCAATCTCGACCACTTCGTTCGGTCCCAGCCCCGCCTGAATCACTTCTCCCGCCTCCTTCAGACACGCTTCCACACTATCCACGACCACGGCGCCTCCTTGACTTGCATGTTTGTGGAAATGGCGATGTCCGTGTTCCGGTGCCACGTTTTGCTTCAGAATATCCGGATGTATCTCCACCATGTGCGGTTTATAACTTCCTATCGCAGCAAGATACCTGCCCTTTTTCCTACCTTCGGCATTGGTGAGGAAGCTAGCTGGGAATAATGGCGTTGTGCTCGGTGTCGTGCAGAAAATGACACTACTTGCTCTGATCGTGTTTTTCAGCAAACGGTCATACTCGCCATGATTGGGTGTCAGGATTTGAATCTTCGGGTGCGCGAGGTCCTGGTCTACGCTGGAACGGTACTGCGGGACATCTGCGCTGTCTGCGTCCCATTCGTGATGCTCCTGGTGTGGATTGTACAGTTTCGAGAGGAGCGAGTGGACGCGGCCAAAATCGCGATTGATGATGTTGAGGTGGTGGATATCTGGACCGCGGAGGAGGAGGGCAAGCCGAATGTGCCAGTATGCTTGTTTGCCTGCGCCGAAGACGACGACGTCGTGGACGTTTTGCCGTTTCTTAAACAGCATTGTGCTTGCAAGGGCGGTGCGGAAAGCGGTGATCTCTTCGGCATTGAGGAGGGCGCGCGGTGTGCCTTGTTTGTCGAAGAGGGTTAGGCTGCCTTTCGGGGTTGTTGACTGGGCGCTCGAGAGTGATTGTGGTGGTTCGAAGGCGGTGGTGGAGGAACTGTTGGATATGGAGAGGTTGGAAAGGGAGGACGAGATGGACCCGCGGCCTTCAGAGGAGTTCGATGTTGACGTTGCGCTTGGAGCGGCCAATGTGACTATCTTGACGCCAGTGCCATCGTTGCTAGTAGAGTTAGGTATGCAAGGTACGTAGACCACTGTGGCAGACTTACCTGCTTGCTGGCATGAGCAGCGTAGTCTGGCCATCGCCACGCTTGAGCGTCGTACGAAGGGGCTGATAGTTTGACGAACATCCATTGCTCGTATCATCTTCTGTCGCGGTCGAGTAGTAGTGTAGAGCATCTGCGAGCGACTGCTGTAGATCAAGAATGTCTTGTTTATTTAGCTGCAGTAGCAAATTCCGCACATCGTCGTCTGTGAGAATTGTCAACGGCATCGTGTAGCCTAAATCAAGAATTCGGGTCACAGATCAGTATTTCGTGATTAAGTGTCAACAACAGGCCGTGGTGCTAATCCAGTGGAAATACAGAGTCTCAGTCGTACCTGGAGCTGTTCAAGTGGGGGAGGGGTAGTTGCGGCTTTACGCTGTAAGCAAGAGCACGCTTATCAACAATACACGCCTCCCTACGATGTCCGCTCACTAACTCAACATCGCTATCGAGACAGCCGCATGATCTCGTAATCTAAGTTGGCCAAAATGCTTTCATTGTAAGAATTTGGCAGCGATGAGGCAACAATCCTTGTCCGCACACAGGGCAAGATAGTGAAGTATACGAGATAAAAGACATTCTTGAGCAAGTGGTGGAAATTTAAAAGGGGATGCTAGTGGAGGAGGGAATGCGCTGGATGTAGATAATCCAATTCTTGAGAGCCCAAGTTTACGACCTCGAATCTGACGTAGTGTAGAATGGCCTGTGCTTACGTTAGGCAGCATCAGTCCTGCAGGAACGTAACATGTCATTACAGTACCAACCACACTTCTCGATGGCTCTTCTTGACCTTCCTCTTGAACTTCTCGATGCTATAATTAGTCTGACTGTCCCAGTTGGCATTGAATCCTTCTCACTCAGCTGCAAAGCCGTATACACGCGTGCTGCATCTCAAATCCTACGCCATAATGAGCTCAAGAAACGCGCTGGAGGTGCACAGCCACTCATGATCGCAGGCGTGACACACTTCGCATACTGTACAACATTTCTCGCGACCCTCTTATCGCACAGTACGTCGAATCCCTAAGTCTGTGGAGTGGGTATTGTGATGACGAAGAATTCCTGCCAAATGATGAGGACATGGAGCTCATCAAAGCAATGGTCGTGAGATCCGAGCTCTTTGAGACCGCAGGCGTAGACCCGGAAGACTGGTGGTCCGCAATGACAAAAGAAAATTTTGACAGCGATGAGGATGATCTCAGAGACGACGATGCTTTACACACTACCATATCCCTTCTGTCCCTCCTCCCGAATCTCAAGACGCTTCAACTACCATCTGGTTGGTATGATCGCGCCGGCCAACGTTGGAGAAATGGATGGCAGGACACCAAAGCCAGACTAACCGCAATGACCGACGCTCTCGTAGCAGCCTCCAAAAGCTCCGAGAGAGCACTCTCCAAACTCCAGTACATCATTCCCTCTACGGAACAAGGATATGAAAGTCGCCACGATTTGCAGTGTCTAGAGCCTCTCATGCGCATGCACGCTCTGGAAGAAATGTACATAGTTAGCTGTATCGCCATGGACGAAACATTGCCCTGTATCAATCGAATCAGAGCAGTCACCAAGGGAAATCTTCACTCAGAGCCAAGTCTTCAGATGTTTCGCTGTTGGCAACCTAACATAATCTGCTGGAGGTTCAGTCACGTTGTGGGCGATTTGAACCGCAACACTGCGAAAGTATAGCAGTACAAGTCACGTACAGTCATCCGAGACTGCGTTACTGCCTCAGTTCCAGAAACCTGTCTTGCTGAGTTCCTGAGTATACAGGGTGGTACTCAATGTCGTTTCATTCCGCACCATAGAGACACAAATCCGTCCTAAGCATTACCACCCCCATCTGCCCTTGCACACACCACTGGCGCTCATCCAACGCAGTATTCTTCGTCCTTTCCCTCAAACTCACTCGCTTCAACGCCTCACATCTCTCCAACCCTTTCACCACCCTGCGCCACGCCTCGCATACTCTGTTATCATAATCCACCATCCTCCGCCCATCCACCTCGCACAGCGCCACACCAGCGAAATCCAACTCCCGCACACTCGCCGCGCACAAACTCCACAAATCCACCAACTCCCCCACCGTTGCGCTCACAAACCACAACTCCAATTTCTTTAGCCGTTCCCACGCCATTTCCTCGGGAAGCACTTGACTCACCCGCGGCCTCGGACCAGTATACATCCCCATCCCACGATACCCACCAACTACGCCTTTATCCTCCGGTGTCTCGGGCCCAAATTTCAAGACTAATTCCTCCAGACACTGCATCCCGGCTATCACGCCACGCAGCGTGCCGCGCAGTATTACATCGCCGAAAGTATACGTCTCGGATACATACCATCGGATATCCAGGCTCAAATGCGTCACGCGAGAACATGTTGCTGCGAAAGCATCCATCCGACCTGATGTATCTGGCGCGAAGAACCAATATGGTAAACTCGTAGCCGTTAGCGCGGATATCTGCGCGCCGTTCTGGACGAGACTTTCTACAACGGAGGAAAGTTGGATGTTGAATGCGTTGGTGTATCCGTATTTCCTGCCTGGTCGGTCGTTCTCGTCGTCATAGTGGAGTGCTTTGATGTGTCGCGCAAGATGGGGTGTGAGGAGTGCTTCTAGGCGGGAGATATCGTGGGTAGTGGATTTGTACTCGAATGCGGCGAAGACGAGGGATGCAGCTACGTCTGCGCTGCGCGTGCTGATGATGCGGTAGTTGATGTAGTCTGGCGGAGAGAGGTAGGAGAGGATTTGGAGGTGGAGTTCTGTGGGGAGGGAGTTCATGGCTTGGAGGTGTAGGGAATCATGCGTTGGGCTTTGCGGTTGGTGGATCTTATATTCTGGAGATTGGGGGAGGTGTTCAAAAAGTGAGATGCCAATGCGGCGTGGGCACGAGGCTCGTCGTATGTGCGGATGTGGTGTGTCTAAGATTAGTACATAGTTTATTCATGACACGACCAATCAGAACGATGACAGATTTGAGGCGAGATCGGGAGCAGATGAGGAATGCACGTGTTGTGTATAAATACATGCATACGTCAAGTTTGTTTATTTTAGGTCGTGAATTCGGCGAATATGTGCTTGTTCCCACCGCTCGAAATACGTGACAAGTGGTTCAACCTCGAACAAGGATTACACCACTCCGCTCTATCGCAGCATATATATTGACAAATCAGTCTCAACTTTAACACTTCAGTCCCATGCTTTCAGCTTAGCTGTTTTTAGATATTACACCCAGTGCGGATTAATAATCGTGGCGGTAGTTTCTCTTCAGGCCCGTTGGAAGACATGGTAGGCAAGCGCGACTACCTTGCTAGACTGTACCAATGCAGGGTGATCGACAGTCCGTGCCAAAGGCCATGTTTGACATGGTCCTGTTGAAGCTGAGTGCCTCCGTCATGGGTTCGTACACATTCACTGGATGAACATATTCATGATTCATTCATTTTCAACGCCGCTTATGCCTCATGCTCTAACATACAGTCGTGATCGATAAAATGTGGTCATACCCCATTACCTCTACATTCCAGTGGTCATCCATCATCACGCGAAGTAGCTCTTCCAGAGAACGCCCTCCAGGTCCTCGAGTTGTTCCTGCTCGAATGCCTATGATAGCTGTCAGTTTTGTTGGAGGATTGAGAAAAGGATGAGTCTTACCTTGACATCAATGTGCCATGTGTCCTGTCTAGTCTTCTTGAAGTCCGCCAGCACAGTTTTGACACTCTTACCCACTATGCCAGGATCTGCAGCCGCCTTGCGTGCCAAGGTCGCGAGCACATCTGGCAGCCATGTTGGCGGCGGGCTCTGGTATGGGAACGCCTGAATCAGGGAACCCAGGCCAAGTACAGCAGCGTGTCGCGTCAATACCAGCTTGCTCTGCTCTAGTGTGGGAGTGCCTGGTATGCGGCGCTTTGGGAGCGGGTTCTTCGTGAGCTGATTGATGAAGCGTTCTTTCAGACTCGAGACCTGTCGGTCGCGTAGGGCAACAGGTGAGCAGCGGATCATACCAGACAATGTGGTTGCTGCGCCCATGCGAACTTCGAGTTGAGTATCCGAGAGCATTCCAGACACACAGTCAAACATCTTCAGCTGTTGCTCCTCGCTCATCAAGAAGAGGCGGCGGAAATAGAGCACCTGTATGTTGATCAGAATCCTGAGCCGCTGGTGCCAGCTTGTCGCATTACGACCAATTCGGATGAGGGCAGCAATAAAACCAGCGTCTTCGCCTTGACGGTGTGGAATATTTGGCAGATGACGGAACACATGGTATGCCAGTGACTGAAGCTCGGGATCCTCTTTGATGTCCATCATGTGTAGGAGCTGCTCCATGAAGACATCAGGGAAGAATTTCACCAATGACGTGCATTCGTATGAGGAAAGAGTGGAGTCAAGCCATAGTAGTACTGTCTTGCCGCCGGAGGTGTATGATGAAGGCGTTTGTTGGCCGGCAGGGCGCTGCTGACGCCACGCTTCGAGACGCTCGAACACGGTGGTAATGGTCTGTTCAAACTCTGGTGTCGGCACATACGGTCGGACGCCGATGGACGATGCACTCTTTTGCGCCTTGATGAGGGTGGCGACATCCTTGTACGACTCGTGATACCGCGTCCTGTGGATAGTGGCAATCGTCTGTCCCATGGCCTCGCGAACGCCTTTGTATGGATGATCGAGATGCTGCATGAAGTCTTCCAGGATAGGCTTCTCTAGACGGAAGTGCCATCCCGCATCGCTGATACATTGGGTCAGCAGATGTATTTTCGAGCTCTCCTTGAATGCAGCATTTGAGTCCATATCGAGTCGGAAGCCAGCGAGCCAGTCGACCAAGGGCCATCCACGCCTCGGGTCCTTGGACTGTAGAACGACATGCAAGAAAGTCGTCCAGTATCCGGAATTTTCAGGTGTAAGACCATCCTTGTAGATACCGCGGACAACTGGGAAGACATATTCCCAAACCGCTTCTCGCTGCTCAGCCTTGAGATCTGGCGCACATGATAATAGAGCTGCCATGATCTCGGAAGTGGCGCGGTGTTGGTGCTTGTCGCTACCATCTCCGTAGACAGACTGAGTAAGGTCCTTGATGTCTTCAAAGGTCGCTTCCGTCAAACCGGAGAAGACGAGATCGAACGAGTGCGTCAGCAGCATCGCACTTGACATTCGGAACCGATCAGCGCTGTTGTCGCGCGGCTCCTGTTTCATGAAGGCGAACATGTTCGAGAACCAGGAACGATTGAGGTGCTTAGCAATCTTTTTCCGCACATCGATTTCGACATCGTCAAATGCGAGTTGTGGCGCATTTGGCAGGAAAGCTGGCATTGTCTTGTTCCACACAAGCCATCCAGGATAGTCGAAGTCGACGTAGTACTTCGCCTCAGGCTGCGAGAATGATGATAGGAACTCCTCAGTCCAGTTCGGGTCTTCACGCTTAGTTGGTACGACGATTTTGTCTGGTAGTTCCTCAACACCGAGCAAATACTTCTCGTAGCTGTGGCCGGTTATAGCGCGTGTTACCACCACCGAGAACAGCCCGTTGAGAGTACCTGCATAGAAGCCTCGCAAGCTTGGATGTTGATCGATCACGCCCTTCACCATGAGATCTATCATCTCCTCCGAAGCGAGTGTGTCATATCGCAAGCCAAGGTTGACAATGATGGCAGCGGTGCGATTGACCTTCTTCCAATGCGCGGTGCTTGCGATGCTGACCAGCTCCTTGGACAGTTCAGTCTTTTTGCCTTCGATACGGGCACGCTTTTGCTTGATATACTCTCGTCGTTTGATGACCTTCTGCTGCACGACCGCATCATCTGCCGAGTCGATGGCATATGCTATGGCTTGTACAACGTCCTTGTCCAAAATGACCATACGCTCTAAGGCCTTGCCCATGTCCATGATCTGGAAGGTGGCGTTCGTTGCAAGTTTCTGCACGGATGGCTTGTCCGCACCAGTGACCTCGATGAACGTCTTGATCAAGCGTGGAGTGAAACGCCAGTCGCGGCTGATGGTCTTGGCCAAGCTGCCGAACAGAAGAGCGAACATGGCACCTTTGATACGGGGATAATCGTTCTCATCGACAGCCTTCACAAAGGCATCTAATAGCGGAGGGACGACCATTGGCCGAGCGCCCAGTACGCACTTGACCGCGGACTCGCACGCAGTCTGTGCTGTGCGCCGAATCTCGGTATAAAGTGAGATGCTTGATTCAGCCAGATCCAGCAGCAACAGCTTGTCGAGCTCAGTCTTTGGCCTGGGATTGGCGTTATGACGCAAGCGTTGTAGGTGGTAGACGTTAGCTCGCCTCACAAGCAACGATCTGGGGTACTGCTTCCTCAACCCGCTGAATCTAAACGGCCGCTCATCCGTCTCGAGGAGTCTTGCAATGCGATCAAGAACGTGAGCGGAACGCTCAATACCGACGTCGATGAACCATGACCTGTACGCGTTGTACAACGCATTGAAGCATGGCACGTCGTCCGGCTGCTTCTCGATCAAAAAGCGATGGACCGTATGTAAGATCTCGCCGACTTTATGACGTAAATCGTGAATGAGCTTATAGTTATCATCACCACGTCGCAGCGGGTAGCCTGACTCATATTGGAAGGTCGGCTTGACTTCTTCGTCTTCCGCCTCTCCGAGGCCAGCGTCGTCATCGATACCCTCGGTATCCATAGCATCCGAGTCGGAATCGCTGTCTCCAGCAGTACTGCCATCGACCTGATCATGACGAACATCGAAAAGAACAGAGATACCGGAAATGATTAGCCTCAAGAGGACGAGATTTCTGGAGACTTCATCCGACCAGTCCTTGCCAGTACCCTCGCGTTTGATCGGCGGATCTGATGATGTGAGCGCTACCAAAGCATCCATTGAACTCTGTGTGTGGAACTCGAACAGTTTGACAGCAAAGTCGATCTCCTCCGCGCTGGGCTTGTGCCATTTGATGTGCAAGTTCTGCACATCGACCTGCCTTGCCCAGGATGCGGTTGTGAGCCCCTGCTCGAGCTCTTTGTCATCGTAGATGGAATAATCAACGGTGAAAGTGCAGGTGAGGTCGAGCAACAGGTGGTGTATGAAATTCGAGACATGCACGGTGGGAGTACCACGGCACCGCTGCTGCATATACTCTGCAATGTCGAAGAGCTCATCTTTCCACTCCAGCACAGCATCGCCAACGTGCACAACACACATACTCAGAATGGTGAGGTTCCAGACAAGGGCGCGATCGCGTGGCAGGACTTCAGCACCCGTTGTACGAGTAGACCCAGCGCCAATGTCTTCAATCTCGGTGCGAATACCGGCGAAGAGATGAGGCAGGAGACGTTTCAAAGCCTTCTTAGGGTTGATCTTGACAAGACTATTGCAGATGAATGCTATTGCATCGCGAGCTTGATGGATGACATGGTTCGTAATGAAATTTGCAATCTTGTCCAATGCAACATCATACAACTCGGGCGATAGCGCCGCAAGCAGAGGGGTGAAGGCGGCGGGTAGGTGGTTCACCACATACTCTTCAGGTGATCCGCTGCGCACTCTCGAAGCATCTGGAAGATTCTCCAGGAGCGTGAAGACACGTCCGAGAAACGAAATGAGAAACTCATTGAGGCCAGTAGTAGATGAGCGTAGAATCATTGCTTCTTCCTCGTCGCTCAGCTCCTTGTCGTAATTGATCTCGGTGTTACCATGGGCGCTTTCTAGGCGTTCGACTTGCTCTGTGATCCATTGCACGGCAAGCCCAGTGTCACCACCGGCGTCCTCAACCGGCGTTGAGGCGCCGTCCCTGTCAGAGCCTCTATCTGCAGCTTTTTTCGCTTTGGTGAGGTCGTGGAAGGGTACCAAGTAGCAGACACCCTGCACAAACTGTAATGTGTGCAACGTCTTCTCCAGATCATTGGCGTCAATGCCTGGTAGCGCAAGACCAAGCACGGTCGTGACATGGCACCGAAAGCCTTTTGTCTTTGCCATGATGTTGGAAAGCATGTGCAACGCCCGTATGGAGGAGATGGTACGATGTACCTCGACCAACCCTTGCATTGCGGGATAGATCTTCTGCAGTGCGCCCGGAAGGATCAGGTTGGGCTCAAGGGAAGCCAGGCTTTGCAGTGTAGACAGGGCGTACTGCATGGCCTTGTCGCTCTTGGAGAAGATGCCCATGAAGGTAACCTCTCGCAAGCAGAGCACGAAACGACGCTTTACGGCGTCGTTGAGCTTCCGGTCTTCAGGTACGTCCATTTCACCACTGTGCTCCCGGTTCCACCGCAACACGAAAAAGTCTGCCAAGTAGAACACGAATTGTGCTAATGGCCGTGTCCAGCTGCCAGAATTTGAGGGATGGAAGAAGGTCTCTACGGCTTGAATGAGGCCTTCCAGTTTGCTTAAAATGGAATCTGGGGCCTCGGCACAGGCTGGCGACAATGACATGGCGACGAAGCGTGCAATGTGATGCCCGACGGGATGTTTGCGCGGATCCCGATCCAACATGACTGCTAAGCCAGCGCCTAGGTCAACCGTGCTGCTGTAGGGCGATGTCGCTTGGCCAACTGGAATTTCGAGGAGCCTCAAGATGGCTGTGAAAATCAGAGAGCACTGCTCGCTCGTGTATATACCATATTGCGAAAATGGAACTTGTGAGGCAGTCAGATTGTCTCTCGCTAACCGCGACAGCACGTCGAGATAGTGTGTGTCAAAAATCCTTGATCGGTTGACTAGGGACCATAGATGAAAGAATGTTGGGAGATATTCTTGCGGTAGCAACTGCGGTACATCCTCGGGCGCGGGATGCGTGGGGAGCATCAGATTGAGGAGACCAACCACGACAAAAGCGCCCTCGCTGAAGGATGTGCTGAAGAATGGCATGATCTCTTCAAACATGGCAGGAATCTCTTTCGGGTCGAAGTAAAGCTGCGCGAAGGTGCACATCTTGGTGAGTGTCCTAATGTTACGCCTAACATTCGGCGGATGTGAGCTTCCCGATTCTGTGGGCAAGACGAAGAGCTTCAACTCGCGGAAGAGGGGCCGCCAGTCAAGGACGACATCCTTGCCAGATCGGAGATAGTGCTTGCGCCTATCAAATGTCAGTTCTCGCTCAACCATGGTTCGAGTGCAGACCCACTTTGTCAGGACCATGAACATGCTTGCAAAGCGTTCTGCCACGAGATAGTCCAGGCCGGGAGCCAGAGCCAGCTCATAGTAGAGGTTTACGAGCTTTACTCGCGTGCTGCGGGGAAGGTCGAATTTCAGAGACAGCCAGCCTCGGATCTCGCGTGTCCAGTGCACTGCGCCCGGCGCAAAGTCGCCCGCAGAGACGGCGATATATAGATGTTTGAGACATGTTTCGAGGCTCTCCAGGCGCTCGCGGTTGTCTTCGGTCTGATATGGCAGATACCTGAAGTATGGGAAGGTGCGTGGGCGAACGTGTTCGTCTTCGCCATTGACGCCGCCATTCGCTTGTCGCCAGTCGCCGCCCGGCGAGGTCGCACGAGATGTATCGGGCCCAGATGCCGAGTCGAGAGCACCCATGAGCTGTGATATTCGGTCGTGGGCAGCCATGGCGCCGATCAAGTGCGGTGGGGGGCGGGTGGTGGTGGGCGAGCCTACGGCGCGGAGGGAGAGAGCGCGAAATCGGCAACCATCAACAGGTAGAGAGCAACGGGCAGTCGAACGCTGTTGAAAATTGGAGTCTGTGGTACAGTGTGAGTAATGCGCTTCTGTGGCCTGCCAGTTGCGTGCGATGTGTAGGACAAGGTACCCACGCGACTCGTGGAGGCCGCGTGAACTTTTCGAGGAGATGACGTACAATGCGGGAGTCGAGGCGATTACCGGGTTGAGGCGTTGACGGTGTGGGTGTTGAAGACTGTCAGCTCGTGGCTCGTGGCCAAGCAGATATGTAAGTAGCCGTTGCCTCGCTCCTTCGTGGTGATGTCCTGCAGGGGAAGCTATGACCCGCCCGCGGTGAGGCGGCTAGTCTAACTGTCTAGTCCGATACGCGAGGCGGCCCGCGACAACACCTCGCAGCAGTCTGGGAGTGAATTGTCGCAAGTGGGAGCAGGAAGAATTACTCGTTGATGACGGGAAGAGAAGCCTCTTGACGCGCAGGAGTCATACAGGCGAATCGTCGAGCAGACTCTGGCGTTGACGCGCTATTTAACATCCACCATCTCCAGGCACGCGCAGACGCGCAACGCAGCGGCGACAGGTAAGCACGCCCTTTCTTTCAGATGACAGCTCGACTTTTTGCATTTGCTAGGGTCCCTCCGCCCGATCAAGATGCATAACTTCTCTTCTCGTTCCTATTTTCGCTGCGCACATTCGTCCCAGTCCGCAGCATGTTCCACGACACGCGGCAGTTTGTGTCCTGAGCCGTGGATTATCTCCGACGGCACATTGCACCGCAGCCGAACAGCTGTCAGACTCGCACAAGTAATGAACCTTATCCTGAACCTTGGTCGGCTAATTTAGGAACAGTAAAAAATTATGAGTTCCTACTACGACATCGATGCCATCCTCACGGATGCTCAGAAGGTTCCATGTACTTTTGAGCTCACGGTCCCTGGCCTAGGCTTCTTGGAGGGTAACATGAGCGGCGACATGAAGCAAGGCTCGAAAGTGGAACTTCCTCTGTGGTTGGGAGAGATGCTTGCATTGAGGTATGATTCACTATATAAAGTGTCCTGCTTCTGATGCTGAAACTCCTCATAGTCAGAGCTTGAACACATCTTCGCTTGTGACCCTCGATCCGCCCTCCGCTCTATCAGCGCGCGTCCTGAACGCCCTGAAGGCGGATCCGCGAACTGTCGACCTCAGGGCTCAAGCACCGCATTTCTACGACCTGGGCGCGAGGATTCTTGAACTGTTCGAAGAGGAAGAGATGATCGAAGTCTTGAGCGAAGTATGGAACCCGGGTCCGTCAGGGGTCCTACCGCTAACGAAAGTCAGACTTTCAAAGCCAGAGCTGCAGTCATAGCTGATCAAGCACACAACCCTCGTGGCGCTCTTGGTGAAGGAGCTGACTTTATGCGAGGCCTTGATGAGAACGAACGGCAGTGTAAGGATGAAAGTGTCTACAATTTTCACACCGACTGACAAAAGTCAGTATTTCGAGCGGCACATGACAGCGCCAAAGCCGTTCGGACTTGGATGACGGATCTCAAGCAGAAATGAACCACTGTAAAGTCTCCCATGGACTTGAGCGATGCACAATCTTGCCGGTTCGGTCTGGATGAGGCCGCACTTGAACGCCGATTGGCGCTGCGGCTACACATGACTGGTGGTTACGTGTGCAAGGATGAGCATGGAAGCGTTGCGGCTGACGTGTGGATGAGTGATGCAAGAAGAGACAAGAAGAACAGTAGAACGGCATGCGGGAGATGATGCGGTAAGAAGCGCTCATGAAACGCCATTCAGCGCCTACCGTGTTATTACAATACAATACCTCATTGAATAGCCCAATCGAAGAGAAGAAGCCGCAGAGCCTTGGTCACCTCATTGAAGCCCCAAGGTTACTGTTTTGTAGCAGAATGAGCAATTGGTCTGGTGGATACCCGAGGAATACTGGACCATTGAAGACCATCTGTGGGACAGCTTGATGAGGTTCTGGTGCTCTCGTTTCTCGTCTTGTATCCCGCTCATTGGATCGGTTGTGCGGGGCCGGAGGACGAGGCGTGGTAGGTTCTGGCTGTGACTGCGCGTGAGGACCAGGTAGTTGTGTATTGTTGTCTGGCGTCTTGCCCATGGCTGCGTGATCAAAAGGGCACTTGCCAGCTTTTTGTGGTGTCTCTCCGATCGGCCGGTCTGTCTTGAGAGGGATAGGGGGCGAAGCGGTGGGCGCCGACCCCACTGAAGACGAGCTGTGTGCATCTGTGTACTTGGGCGGAATAGTAATGCCCCAAGGACGACTAGGCGATTCGCCAACACGAACCTCCTTCATTGGACGGTCAAAGTGAGCAGTCCTAGTCTCATCTAGCGGATGTTCCGGTGGCTCCTCTCCCGACAGTGTAGCCTGACCGCCTTCATGCAGGCTTTCCGAGACTGCCTTGGCCCACTTTTCGACCTTAGCGTCGGCCTTGCCATCAGATAGCACTTCAACATCAGGTTCTTCTTGCACATCTTCGGGCTCTTCTGGAAGCCACGCCTGGTGCTTCTGTCCTAGCCCTTGAATCATATTCACGAGATTTCCGTACTTGCGGTCGAGTTGCTCTATGCTCTCCTGGTTGCTCTGGAAGCGGGTGATGCAAACTTCATGACTCCGAGGCAGTTCATGCTTGTGTTTCTCAAAGTACTTGGCAACCTCTTCAGGGTCATGTTGATCAAGGAATCGTATTGGGCAGACAGCTGCGGAACCTGAAGCAGCAACAGATGGCTCGGCTGAAGCAGGGTCATTACCACAGATCTCAGCGCGGATGGGATCGGTGAAGGATGGTCGCTTCGAACGTCGCCCTCTCATGCTCAGCCGTGAAGTCGAGCTCCGAGGCGTCGCCAACGGGCTTCCCCTTCCACTGGACGCGAAAGGACAACCGAGTTTGCTGGGTGTGCCGGTCGTTGTGAAGTCCTTCTCCAGAGGTGATTTGTCATGACTATGCTGAATCGAGAGGGCTGCTCGGTCTGCGGAAGGACCCGTCCAAATTTTCACCTCAGGGTCAACTGTAGCACCACGAAGAGTTGCCGCGGCTAGCTCAGCCTGCCGCAGGGCCACCGCTCGACCCTTTCGCTCGATATCATCACACTGTGCTAGCTGCTCAACGAGGTTCAAGTATATGCGGGGCTGCTCGTCGCCCACACGTTCAAGGTCCTGCAGGAAGGTGAGGTGGTCTTGCGAAAGGCTGTTGGGCGTGAAACGTTTCAATAGATCTAGATACTGGGGTCCGTCAGTCTTTGCGTGCTAAACGGCTGATCGAAATGACGGTGAATAAGTCTGAGGTCAGGTATGCTGTGGTTGTTTTCTGTCAAAGCCGCGAAGCAGCTGCAGGTCTAGAGCTAAAGATGTTTCATCACGAGAGGAGGGTAAGAGAAAGGAGGAAGCTCACCTGCTGTTTCGCCCACGACAGCTTGCTCTCGAGCTGCTTCTGCTGGTCGAAGAGAATTTGGTACTCTCCGCTCAGTGCCGCGAAGCCCTCCGCGACCTGCTCGGCAAGCTGCACCACATTTCTCTGCGCCTCCTCAGCCATGGAACCGTAAGTAGAGAAAAGCGTGTGGTACTGCACACGTGTAGAGAGAGAGCGTGCGATGACGCGGCAAAGAGGCTCCGGTTAGCGAAGAGGTGAAGATTGACGGCAGTCGGCAAGGAACCCAAGGCCGAATCCAACGCTAAAGCGCGGCTTAGTCAACGCGACAAGCCACTGCCACGCAGCCACACATGCTGCCAGGAGGGAGGCCCTGGCCCTGGCCGCCCCGAGGCTGCTGGGGAGTTTCTTGGAATGCGCGTCAGGGCTCACTGCGCCTTGGGTTTCTTACGTAGCATCTTGCCATTGACTGCGATTCTTATATGCTATGCTACCCCGTCCATGATACCCTGTTCCATTGTTACTCCCTCGTCCATCACAGCGCCTCACATTGCGCTGCATCCTCTCGCTGTGCAGCATTTCCACGATTTCGAAGTTCCTACACAGTAGACCTCCCATCCGCGTACCTCAACAAATCTCACCATGGGCTCACTGCACGACTCCCGCATACACAAGTGGTTTGCGACCTCGCCGCCGGTCGCATGGACAGTGAGGCAGCTGCGAGAGCTTCTCATAGGGTCTCTCAAGCAGGGGCCAATTCCACAGCATGTCGCGTTTGTCATGGACGGCAACAGGCGATTTGCCAGGAATCACCACATCGAGACGGTAGAAGGGCATAACCTGGGCTTCGAGTCGCTGGCGCGCGTATGATCCTCCCTGCCATTTAGTCCCCGAGCCAACGACGCTGACATGTCGTCCAGATACTCGAAGTCTGCTACAAGACCGGCGTCAAGGTCGTTACCATCTATGCATTCAGCATCGAGAACTTCAAGCGCTCCAAGCATGAGGTCGATGCGCTCATGTCCATGGCGAAGGTCAAGCTCGAGCAGCTGGCGGAGCATGGCGCTCTGCTCGACCGGTATGGCGCATCAATCCGAGTGCTGGGCCAGAGGGATCTTGTCAACAAGGACGTCCTAGCTGCCGTCGACAGAGCTGTCGCAATGACTGCACACAACAAGAAGTATGCTTCTTGAAGCCCACACCGGCTCCGCTAACAGACCGCAGGGCTGTTCTCAACGTTTGCTTTCCCTATACATCGCGCGACGAGATCACCACCGCAGTCATGAAGACTGTCGAAACGTACAGCACGCCCATCCACAACCTCGCAACTCCGTCAAAACGCACATTCTCCGAATCGCACATAGCTCAACATATTCGCAAGCAGCAGCTTGGGGACGATGCAGACGCCGGGGCCGAACAGCCAGAGTCGCGGTCCGAGTCGCCATCCTCCAAGGACGCAAGCACGCCTGCCGAAGACGAGGTGTCATCGTCCACGTCTACAGCAATCAATTCGTCTGAGAAGGACGAATCGCATGACGATGCTGCATTTCTAGATCCAGAGTCCATCAGCGCTCAGACGCTGACTGACAATATGATGACCGCCGATGCCCCGCCGCTGGACTTGCTGGTTCGCACCTCGGGAGTAGAGCGCTTGAGCGACTTCATGCTCTGGCAGTGTCACGAAACCACATCCATTGTCTTTCTCAAGTGCCTGTGGCCAGAGTTTGACCTCTGGCAGTTCTTGCCTGTACTAGTGGAATGGCAATGGCAGCAAAAGAAGCTACAGGAGGAGCAACAGCGCATCCGCGGCAGGCCGAAAGCCGATTAAGGGCTAGAAGTCGCAGAAGGAATGGAGTGAGGTGCAGCGAGCCTAGGCCCAAGCAGCTGAGGTTCGAAAGCGCATTGACGATACCCAAAAAGAAGCATGATCATTCTCATAGCAGGCGTTCAGATTTAGCGAAGTGCAATGCCAATACCTCGATCTTGCAGATTCGAGACCCCGCCAGACCTCGCATCATCCACGATTGTTCGCACGTGCGCATGTGCAACTAGCTAATGGCATGCGCAGGGCCGTTATCTAATGACCGTTTGCGGTCTGGTGAACCGCTGTGCGGGAACATGCGACCACTTGTGAGGCACGCTAGCATTGAGGCGTGCATGGTTGTCTGCTTCTCGACCCAACGTCATGCCCAGGTGGTAAGAGTTGCCGATATGTTGCACTTATTCGCTGCGCGGCGCACCTGAGACGCGTACCCTTTGTCCCGCGCGCTCCGTCAACTGTTACTTGCTCATCATTTCGTCAGACATCATCTTGCGATCTCACCCTTGGCTTATCATCTTGAGTAGCTGGATCATTTGTGCGACATAGCGGGGTTACAGCAAACAAGATTCGGATTCCGGCCAACCGCTTATCAGCCACAGTCTTTCCTCTTCTGGTCGCGATTCTTAAGAGACAACATGCTTCCTCCAAAAGACATTAACCACTGGCGAGATAACCTACCGAAGAACACAATGACAGGCCCAACCCTACTCACGCTTCCGGTCGAGTTGCGCACACTCATCTACGACTTCCTTTTCACTAGTTATACCATCCGACACGGCTTCAAACATGCCAATACTCCGAGTACTCAGGAGGAGTCGTCGAATCGTATAGCGGTCCTACTGACTTGCCGCCAAATCTTCGCTGAGGCATGGCGACATCTTCCCTTGAACTGCACATTACATTTCCGCGGCACGGAGAATCTCTTGGAAACGCTTCTTTCGGTTGATCAGAGTATCATAACGCGAGTCCGCCATATCCGCGTGCGCGCCTTCCCGTTCCCCCTCTATGCATCTGGAAGAGCAGACTACTACCCAACCTACTACGCAGCCAACGCCCTTTCGCTCCTACCTGGACTATGTCTCGATACTCTGGTTGTGGAAGATTGCTGGCATGGTTTTGGCATGGGCGACGGCTGGCGCGACGTTGTGACATATTTTGATATCGAGGCGCTCCTGAAAAGTGATGCGTGGAAAGAGCTGACATACATTACGCCATGTACAGACTTTTTGGCGTCCGGCTACGACCACCGACGCAAGCGGTTGACGCAGCCTGAGAACTGGGACACCTTAATCAAGGAAAGAGATGGCGAAGACTCTGGCGCTGAGGTGCAAATGATGATCGTGCCAATCAAGCAAGATAAGGCTACGGGAGTGGACAGGACTGAAGATGGGCGCATCATGCAGCCATGGACAGCCAAACCAGGGCACGAAGTGATTGAGAATTGGCGAGTCGCGGCCCCCGATCAAAGCTTAAAAGGCGAGGTCAGGATCATCGCGCAAAGAGGCAAGAGGGCGCGAGCCGTACAGCTTGGAATGAGCGAAAAGCGGAGCTGGAAGGAGCTCAAAGGCAAGGCAGGTGGCTTTGCGCCAGAGGGTACGTGTCGCCCAGCATCCTGAGTGAACTAGTAGCGCTGACATGACAGATTGGGTGCCGTATCACAATGACATGGCAGATGCGATGGGCTGGATCTACGGCGGCTGGGGCCGGCGGATGCAGCTTGCGAATTCGGCTCTTAATAGCTGACTACATCCGTTTGTCACTCAGCCGCCAACACTCGAGGACTGGCTGCCGTCAACCCATCCTTAGCCAAGAATCGCATGAGCGCGAGTGACAACAACGGAAGATTCTACTCACCCTAGTTTCGATTATATTACCGGACATTTACGAAATACTTGCGGAGAGTTCCGCGAATAGTTGCCGTCTTGACCCTATGGGCAATGGATTTAGCCGGATGGTGGTTCGCAGCAGGTACCGGGCGATCTGCAACATGCATAGACTCCCAGGTTCACGGTTTCGGATTCAGCGATGTGCTTATGACAGGTTGTATTTTTTTTCTTGATGTCTTAGCTGTACTATGGACGGGTGTTGGTACGGCTCGCTATATGTATCCTCACAGTCGCTTTGATCTGTCTCACGCGTCTCGACAACGTTGTGATGGCGAACAATTCAAAGAATGCTCTCTCGCAAACGTAGTCGCATATGTTTTGTCGTTGCCCTATGTCTCATCACCTTGACTTTGCTGCTAAAGATCGCAGTTCCTAATCTGCACAGCGCCAGACTTGGCAGAGCGATCGACAACTCGACTCTAGGAGTGCGTGCCTGACCTGATTCAAGATCATCGAAATGCTCACACGCAACTATAGTTTGAAGCTGTCCTTGCCATAAATGCACCATGGCGCACCGATCGGAAAGACTCACTCACACTCGCAGCCGCCCGGACTGGCATTGCCCTCGACTGGATCGATGGTGTCAATGCCTCCGACATTGATGAGAGGGCTCTCCCTCAGGGCGATCATAGGAACCTACCAAAGGGTAACCTGGGCAGCTGGCGAGCCCATATGAATGTCCTGCGACTGTAAGACGTATCTGCTCGTGTTCGCACGCGGGAGACTAAGGAATGCAGAGTCATCGAGCGGAATCTCAACACGGCATTGATACTCGAAGACGACGCCGACTGGCTTCCTGAAGTCCGCTCGCAACTAACAGCCTTTGGACGCGCAAGCCAGGAGCTTCCTGATATGATTCGACGTGCTAGTACTGGTACCGCTTCCCAAGAACGAGTACCATCATCGGAAAGTGCTGTTCCAAAGACATTGCCACTCAAATCATCCGACACAGCACAGCACCGCATGCTTCCGCTCCCGTCCACCTCATCGTCATCGCAATCCACCCCATATGGCACCGACTGGGACATTCTCTGGCTTGGCCACTGCACCACATTGCTTCCACCACCCTCATCCACTAAATTATCAGACCGCTTCATTCTCCAATCTGATTCAGCAATCGCATCTTCATCCACCCGCCAACCCCGCATTTTCCACCGCGCCCACTCGACTCTCTGCACTCTTGCCTACGCCGTCACCCAGCACGGCGCCCGCAAGATCCTATACGAGCACGGCATTCGCAATCTCGATAAAGGATATGACTTTGCGCTGAGCGAGTGGTGCGATGGAAGAACAAAAGGGATGGGTGCTAGGCCGATGTGTTTGACGAGTAGTCCGAGTGTGTTTGGGCATTTCTGGGACGCGGGAGGAGGGAAAAGCGATATTGTGGGGGTTGGCGCGGGCGGTAAGCTGGGAGGACTGGTGGGCGGTGTTAGAGCGAGGTTGGGGGAATTTATGGAGGAGTCGTGAAGGGTTCACGGCTATGACGAACCATTTAGAAACAGCCGCACGTGGCAGACAGACCGATCGATGCGAAGTCGATACCTCACCGCACACCTGGATCACCACATGTAAATATACTTACAATTCTGATTGGAGGAGGATAGAACGTCTGGGGCAACACAGAGAGCTATCCCAGGCCTCCCTTTCCAACTAATGCCTCCCTAGGCTTGCGACACGCAGCACTGGCTGAAGCCATTGTCTTCATTTAGACCCATGCCAACACCCTGAATATACTCGGCCGAGAAAAAGCACTCGAACTCAAACCTGATAATGATTTGGATCCATACAGGCCTCCATTTGACTGTTTTGCGCGTGGCGACGCATGCCTTGCGCGAACGTCCCTATCACCTTCCTAACCTTCCCAGCGTTTGCCATTTCCAGTGCCACGCGCACGCACCATGATACTTTCCGCCATTTGAGGAGCCTGGAAGCTACAACACATGCACAGAACAACAAACCCCGCTACCTGCGTTCGTCTTCTCTTCTTCCCGTACATCGATCAACGCATCGCGGCCGAGTGCAGCCGCCACACTGTTAACGAAGTACCGCCGCTATCGTTGCTTTCTATCCTTATCTGCTATGCCACGCAGTCCGTTCGTCAACATGGTATGTTGACCTTTCCAGATCGACAACTCGTCCTGACTGCGTTCGCAGATCCAAACATTGTCACTCGCTGCATCATCTTTCCTCCTTGCTGTTCACGCCGGTGCCCAGCAGTTTCCGCTACCCGTCACCTATGATACAATAATCAAGTCTCCGATTGATCCTAACATCACAATCTCCTACAAGCGACCCTCGCCTGCTACCTGCGCAACTGCGTTCGATACGCAGAAGCAGTACTCGGGTTATGTCAACCTTCCGCCCTTCACACTAGCCCCATACCAGCAAAACTACTCCATCAACACCTTCTTCTGGTTCTTCGAGTCACGCATTCATCCTGAATCAGCACCACTGACAATATGGCTGAACGGTGGCCCTGGCTCGTCCAGTATGGTTGGTCTCTTCGATGAAATCGGGCCGTGTGAACTCGTACAGCTACCCAATGGCACGTTTGTCACCCAACCTAGGCTCTGGGGATGGGATAGAAGCTCCAATCTACTCTTCATCGATCAACCAACGCAGACGGGTTTCTCCTACGATGAGCGAGTCAACGCGTCAGTCGATCTCAGCAAAGACTACCCATTCATGCTTGAGAGTCGCGAGAAACTTCAGGATCTTCCATCGGGCGCACCTGCATGGCGCTTTCTGAATGGTACCTTCGCATCTGGAAAATGGGTCAACACCCAGAACTCATCCGCCATTGCCGCTCGTGCGTGCTGGCACTTCCTCCAAGGCTTCCTATCAGTGTTTCCGCAGTACAATCCGGGAACGCGACCAAACTCCACGACGATCGAGCCAACCGGCGTAAATCTCTTCCTGGAGTCCTACGGAGGATTGTACGGCCCAACCTTTGCCGATTTCTTCCAAGACCAAAACGATCGCCGTCGCAAAGGCAAGCTACTCTCCAACGCAAGCCTAGAAATCCAGCTCGATTCCGTTGGCATAGTAAACGGTGTCTTGGATACCCTCACTGCCTCAATTGCCGTTGCCAACTTTACACGGAGCAATACATATGGTATCACCGCTATCGATCTCCTCACTTACCAGAACACGATCGCCGCAATCAACGCGAAGGGTGGCTGTCGGGACCTCGTCACCCAATGCCGCAGTATCGCGTCGATAGCGGACTCTGAAGACATCTGCAGCGACGCGCTCGATGCTTGCAACCGTGCAGGGTTCCTTGTATACAACAAGGCAAGAAAAAGCCCTTACGACATTCGCTTCGGCTCACGGTTCAGTACTGGCCAAGCCATCCAGGAGTACCTTAACTATGCGAACGTCATGCAGTCCATTGGCGCACGAGTGAATTTCACGCAGACCAGTATGGCGGTGTTCCAAGCATTCTCCGAGAGCGGAGACGCAATTCGGGGCACCCAGTTGGCTTCACTGGCTGGCTTGCTGAAGCGCGGCATTCGAGTGGCATTTATCTACGGCGACGCGTATGTCTTCAGGCTGTTCTAAGCCTGCTTGTGCTAACACCGTCAGGGACATCATCTGCAATTGGTATGGCGGCCAAAATGCCTCACTTGAGCTAGCACGCCTTGTCCCAGCCTACAGTACTAGCTTCCCTGTCGCTGGCTATGCCGATATCATCGTCAATTCATCATATGTTGGCGGGCATGTCCGGCAATTTGGCAACTTGTCCTTCTCGCGCGTGTTTGATGCCGGCCATCTCGTGCCGAGCTATCAACCTGAGACCGCCTTCACTATCTTCAGCCGGATCGTCCAAGGCGACGCCATCAATATGGGTCACTCTATCGATCTCTCCACTTACGGCTCTGAAGGCATCCCCGACTCCTCATTACGCACTAACAAGGTCCCGATTGAGCCTGCTGCATTCTGCTGGATTCGAGATACTCTCAACACTTGCACACAAAGAGACAGGGTAGCGATCAGTCTCGGGCAAGGAGCCGTTAATAACGGTATATGGTCTCCACTGGCCGTAGTTGCACCTGAAAGTCCATCGCGGATGACTTCACGTCATCAAACACCTGAAGTTGCAACCGCGACGTCACACCGACAGCTAACAGGTGTCTTCACCGCGACCACTTCGCCAGTGGTAAAGCCAACCGCGACCTCCGGCGCGTCCAGACAGAATGCACCGTTCAAACTACCACGCCGAGCTGCAGCATTGACCCCTGAGCAAGAGAAGGCCAAAGAGAGGAAGAAGGCGGAGAGCATGATGCAGAAAGGGCTCATCGGCGGTCTCGGTGCCGCTGGTGGCATTCTTCTGTGAGTGACTTCTGTCTACCTTCATGGATTTGTGCTATCCCAATCAACCGCCCTTAAATTACTTGTACACCTCCAGCCTGTACTGACTCTGGCTTCCAGCCTAGGAGTACTGGCGTCGTTGATCTGCTGTTGTTGCTCGCGCAGCCGCAAGAAGGAGCCTGAACCTGACGAAGAGAAGCCTCCCGTAGCTGTCACCCGACTCGTCGAGGCGTCACCCGTTCAGTCGCGGCGACCAAGCAAAATGGAGCCCATTCCTGAACTGAGTCCACGACCCAGTGAGGACGTCAAAAAGCCAATGCTCAGTACGCATCCGAACTCGCCGATCGTGGTTGAGAATCAAGCACCTTTTTGCAAGACGACCTCCTTAGTCGATATGGATCCAGTCTCCAAAGAGCAGCCTACACCACCATTACAACGTTCCGTAACGCCGGAAGAGCCCCATGTCGAGTTCATTTCAGAGCGTGTGGAGGATGATATCGTCCTGCCAGTCCAGCGTTCGGTTGAGCCAGATGAGCCTCAGGACACTACAGCAACAGAGCCCGAAGATGCTGTGGCCGTCGTCCCATCCGAGAGCGAACCCGAACCTCAAGAGTCTCCCGAGGGTTTATGGGCAGAGCCTGAGGATTATGAAGTCTCCATGCCGCCAGAGAGCTCACCAGAGCCTGGGTCTCTTGAAAGCATCCTGTCCGCTGAGCCCAATAAAATCGAGGTTCCCGCACCTATCGAGCGTTCAGTAGAACCTGAAGACATCCAGAGCACTGAGGAAGCCAAAGTCATCACGCCGATAGCAGAGCCTGAAGAGCCTCAGGACATTATGCTACCTTTTACGCCACCTCATGAGCTCACTCCTCCACCGACCCCAAAGCCGGAGTCAACGCCGATGCGAGAACCGAGTCCACCTGTTCCGGAGCCGACACCACCGCCTACAGAAGAGCCTGCTGTGTCGATACCTCTCGAGGACGACGATCCTTCAGCGATACCGCTTCCAGACTCCGATATTGAGTCCGAACCTGAAGTAGAGAGCTCTTCTCGTAAGCAGTCGCTGATCTCGAGGATCGAAAGCATATTGCAGCGCGAGGCGGACGATGCAGAGGCAGAAATAGAGGCAGAGAGAAAGGAGTGAATCTGAATGTCGCGTAGTGCCTCAGGGTATACTATAGTGGGCAGGCGCTGAAGGGTCTTGTTTCGCGTTGTGATGTGTAGTATTAGTGGAAGTAATGAATTGATGATGTCGCTTGAAGCATCGCTCGCCTCATTCGATAGTCTGACTCCATACAGGCTACAGCATCTCCATACAGGCCACCATAAGACTTAAAATTTACAGAACTCCGACTTCACACAGGATACACTGTCGTCGGACAAGAAACTTACTCCCTTGCATCCCGAGGATCATGCTTGGCCCAGAATGCTTCATAGTCTTCCCAGCTTTGCGACGGAAATGCAAGCGGAACCGTTATCGGACCAAACGGAATACCCTTCTGTTCAAACTCATCGAGTCGAGCCTTGGTGAGCGGCCTTGACTTGTTGACACTGTAGACTGAGATACGATGGCACGAGCTCGTCACATGCAGGCCCCAATTCCAGCTCGTCCTTACTTCCGACGGCTGCGTATTGAGCGAGTTGTCCCAGCAGCGCACCACGATCTCCACCCAACCTTCAACATCACACGGCAGATCGTACTCCCAGGTGCGCCAGCACCACTGGCGTTTCTCGGACAGATTGTCGAGCGGAACAGTGTACCAATTGAATCCACCGTCCATGGACAGCTCGACGCGTTCTGGCCATCGTCCACCACCGGAATAGGCCCAGCCCTTGCATCGAATGCTTCCGTTGTGGATGACGGCTTGCTTGGTCCAGGGCGACATGATTGCAGAACTCACTGGCATTTCCTGGATTTGGATCCCGTCTGTCATTCTGAGATTATGTTTCCCGACTTGTTGTGGGAAGTACAAGTATTCTTTACTCTGGACCGGCGCTCTGGTGGGGTTCTTGATCGCTTTGATTCGGTACAGCCATTTCACGCTACGTGCGCCAATGTATCCCAATACAACGACGCGAAGCGGGTACCCGTGTATCCGGGGTAAGACTTCGCCGTTCATTTCCCATGCGAGGAGGACTTCGTTGGCTTTGACTTTGGACCATGGCACGCTGACGAGATAGTTCATGGCCTCGTCGTCTTTGAAATACGTATCTGCGCCGTAGAACTCCAGATGCTCAGCCCCGTCGACCAAGCCGCCGCACGCTTTGATGACTTTCTTCATGCTGACGCCGACCCAGCTTGCAGTGCCGATTGCGCCCTCGGCCCACGGCGCTTGCGGGACTTCGTCGCCTTGGCCGGGGTATTTGAGGATTTGCTCGATGCGGCGTGTACCCGAGCACTGGATAGTTGCGAGTTTCTCGACGCGAGGGAAGCGGGACTCGTCCATGAGGTCGTCTAGGGTGAACGATTGCGGGTTCTTGACTAGGCCGTCGAGCACGAAGCTGTAGTCTTCTTTGTCGATGATGGGAATGCCGCCGTGGTTTCGCACAAAGTGGAGATTGTTTGGCGTGACTACTTTGTCTGTGACGAGGCGCTTCGGCGGTTCGCCATTGTATGGGAATTGCAGCAGGTGAAGCATGTCTGGGTGTTTCTCTTTGAGAACCAAGTTCCAAGAGTCGTCTGGGATTTGTGTGAGTTCGCCTCCGACTTCATGATGCCACATCTTCCAGCGCGTTCCAGGAAGGACGGGGTTGGTGGCTGGGATAGGGCCAAGTTGGAATTCGGGGTTCGGAGGGAATGTTTGAGAAGTCAGGATCTTATGTGCGGCGGCTTTCTTCTCCGGGTAGTTCTCCCATTCTACAAATCTACAGGACTCAGCAAACGTGCTTTCACTCTCTTGGGAAGGTCAATGTTGATAGAGGTAGACTTACCCAACCCAGCCTTTCCGCTCACGTGTGAAAAGCTCGTCGCGGTTACCTACCGCCTTGATAGCCTCATCATCCCTAGTCAATTCCCCGAAAACTTGAGGAGCAAGAGTCTTGGTTTCTGGGCCAGTCATATCAAGGACCGGTAACTCAGCGGCTACCATGCCCTGTTCGATTTTCCATTCATCAGGGCGGTTCGAAGTCTCGAACTTCGGTGTAAGACCAGGCATAATGTTCCGCGCTCAGAGTCTTTGAATTCTTTGGATAGAGAGTAAGGAATTTCGGACTAGGTGAATGAAGTGGGGGAGCGCGTTGAATATATCCAGCACGAACACGACGATCGACGTGTAAAGTGGTACGACAATGCTGAGACATCAAACCCGTCAGTCTGGTTGGGACGTCTTTCTGCAGGCTCTCTTCGCACTGACACTTCGGTCATCGTGATTGGGACGTCTAGCTACAACCCATGTCGACATGTGAATGGGCATGTCGGCATGGACCAAACCAAGGCATTGATTGAACACAGACGTTTCGTAAGACTTCCGACTGCCGGTAAGAAGGGACACGGAGAGCTGATGTCAAGCCTAATGGGGGTAAGTCAAGGCGTTGTGTACCAGCGCACGTGCCATCTTTCCTTCTCCTTCCCCTCCCCGCCCGCCTTTTGCCTGGTTGTCCCTACCTCAACGGTGTATTACGCGAGGCTCACATCAGTCACTAGCCAATCAGCCATCTGAGCTGAATTAAAGCGGTATCGTCTCCTTCAATTGAGTTCACAGAAACGTGGTGCCGCTGGTGCTGGCTTACCACCCCCTCTCGACTTGAGAATGTCGTCATATGCTTGCGTGGTTCGATCAAAATTGCAAGATAACACGCGCCCGATCGATGGATAATCCCTCACGAGGCACGATCAAGGTATAGTACAATGCGACCATTGCTGAGGCATCATTTTAGTTTCTCAAATGAGGACACTAGCGTTTGCCCCTCAAGCATAGTTGGCGCATCTGTAGAATGCTCAGACGAACAAAGCGATATCTTTCGCGTTTGACTAGAAGGATATTTCCTTCAGATGTGGAATTACTTTGCATTGACGTACGGTTCGTTTGAGGTCCACCTTTGACGTGCGAATCGAGACGGGACCGACCCTCAATCTGCATGATCCCAATGCAGTCTGGAGACAGTGATGGAAAGCCACAGAGTTGTACCGATATGTGTATAGAAGATGGGCCTGGCTCATTTTGGACACTGGGACCACTTCGCGAGGAATTACTCACCCTATCAGTTCCAGCCGTTCATGATCATTCACGGCACGAATCTCGGAGCCGCTTCGGGGCCAGCGGTTTCACGATTCGGAAAGTTGAAAAGCTCTCTCCCAAAATTCCCGTCCCTCGTGTTTTATAACATCCAAATGCCGCTTTAAACACGCTCGCTCAGACGAACTGTAGTTGTAGAACTGGTTCGAATTGACTTGCAATGCATGGCCGAGGTTGCGGCGAGAGTATGTTCGCCTAACATGATGTTGTTTGCCCCACTTTCCGTCGGTGTTTTCAGTGACTAAGGACCGTGTCAGTCATCGCAACCTAGTGCTCAGTCAGACGCATTGAGCGCAAGTCGATAGGATGTGTCGGCTTCTAGCACACAAGGTTCGTCTCCATGGGCGTAACATTTATGACGTCAGGAATGGTGGGAGATATGTCTTATGACCTTCACTTATGGTGGCGTGTTAAGAATGGTGAATCTGACTTCTTTGACGGCTACTGCTTTTCGCAATTGTGGTCATGAGAGTTCATTCTCAAGTTGTTATCGTCGAATGGAACGACACGCTGGTCATGAAATTCTGTGTGAAAAGATCGATGCTATATCAATCTTCGGCAGCGCAGCCAGATCCGAAAGTTGCAACATATTTCACTCCGCTAGCATACTTGCACATTCAGGAGGATGGATTATCACAACGTCCCACCAGCTACTTGGTATCTAGAAACAGTCTATCAAATCAAGCCTGCTCTTTCTGTTTCCACACCACCTAATCTAGACACGATGAGCGACCTGGAAAACAGGGGCGGCGTCGTAGGTACTAAGCGTATCATCCGGACTCGTTGACTTGAGCCTTTCGCATATTACTAGCGAGAACGCCAATGTACCCACAGGGCCGCAACAAGGCTGAATCGCAGCCGAGTGTTCCTCCGACGCTTATGCGCTGAGGTGGGGTTGCATTGCCAACCTCCTCATAATCAGAATCATCTTCCGCTAATCCCAATGCGCCTCATCAATTGCAAGACACGCCAGCTCAAGGAATACTTTGGTTCCAAGATCCCTCCGTATGCCATCTTGTCCCATACTTGGGGTCACGAAGAGGTGACTTTTGCCGAATTTACTGGCGATCAGGCTGCAGCTAGACGTAAAGAAGGATACACGAAGATTGACTTCACATGTCGGCAGGCTCTGAAGGATAATCTTAAATATGCCTGGGTCGACACTTGCTGTATCGACAAGACCTCAAGCGCGGAGCTCTCTGAAGCTATCAACTCCATGTTTGCATGGTATGCTTCATCACAGATATGCTATGTCTACTTCTCCGACGTTCTCAAAACAACTTTACAGACAAGTTTTCGAAGAAGCCGATGGTTTACTCGAGGTTGGACGCTCCAGGAATTGATAGCTCCTTCGGACGTGAAATTTTTCGACCGGGATTGGGACTATCTGGGCACACGAGATGATCTGAAAGAGGATATAATAAAAATTACGTCAATTTCTGAAAGCGCTCTTTTTAAGGCAGCAAAGCTCAATTACCAAGATCACCGCGCCCTAGGACTCGGTCAGTACAGCGTGGCCAAGAGAATGTCATGGGCAGCTCAGCGGATCACGACTCGCATAGAGGACTCCGCCTATTGCCTGCTTGGCATTTTCGACATCAATATGCCGTTACTTTATGGCGAAGGCTCGCGTGCTTTCATTCGTCTACAACAAGCGATCATGCAAAAGACGAATGATCACTCTATCTTCGCTTGGGGCTTCCAGCTCGACTCAAAACATCACCTTCAGCAAGCGCGAGAAGCAGGCGCCATGCCCTCGGAATACAGTCTGATCGACAGTCATCTCCTAGCACAGTCCCCGGCAGATTTCAAGAAATGCGCAAACGTCGAAAGAGCCACCATATCTACAGCTGCATTTACGATGACGAATGCAGGCTTGGAAATTGAATTTCCGCTGGTCCCTCTGTCGAACGGGTCTGACTTTATCGCACTGTTGAATTGTTCTCCTGCCGGATCTTCTGACCTCATCGGTATCTTCCTATGCTCTTCTGACTCAGATAGAAACAGTGACGAACTCTATCGCGCGCAGCTTGTCCCCATTCAGCGGCCGAGACAGTTATGCAGTGTGCCTGTAGAACTAGGTCTTGCTGCACAGTCCGAGACCAAGAAATGCACCATCATCGATGGCCGCGACGAGGAGGTTCAAGCCACTGGCGTCCTCACTAAAGACGAGGGGTTTCGTGTTGCTGTTACTGAGACACGGTGCTTTCAAACAATGGAATATCACATCATCCATGCAACCACTCTGGACAACATTGTGTCAACGACCGATGGCATGGCCGGTACAAGGAATCTACGATCAGATACAGTGAGCTGGGATCCGAGGACGAAAGTGCTCACTGCACACAACGATCACAGACGAGATTCGGTCATGCTGGAGGACTTCTGTTGCTTCCAATTTACGCAACGACACGCACACACAAACGGCAAACGTGACTTCACGTTATTCCTGCAGATAAGCCATGCAAAAATTGCCCTTTTCCGTGGTCTCTTTTCGGGCATCAATCGAGATCGAATTTGGAACAAAGTGGGTATGGAAGGGAAGCATGTCGGCGAGCAGTGTATCGCCATCAATACATCAGGCCGCGAATTTAAGATTGCGGCAAGCATCACCCATAATGTCGTCTATGGTTTGCGCATCTACCAAGTCCGCATCGATGCTGTGCCGCTGGACAAGAGAACCAAGCGAGACATCTGGACATAGGCCGTCATATCGAGGGCGGCGCGATAAATTATCTTCAAGGAGCTCTCGACAAGATACCAGATTTGAGAGTGCCTAAAACTCTCAATGTAGTTGCAGTACTCTCCTTCTTCCCTGCAGAATAGCCTTACGCAAGACATTCTTCCCCACTCCAGCTTCGCAAGGACAGCGAGCACACGTATATCATAATGACGTATGCGACAAGTTACATATATCTTGCCACAGACTTTGCGAGGCTTCACAGTTGAAAGATATTCGTGGATTTCTTGAAATGAGAAATGTATATATGTTTGATCGAATATTATTTACCAGAATTTAATTTACGCAAGGAAACGTTATGATCAGTGACTGTCTTCCTTCTCTGGTTGAAGTCGCCTTTTCGTTGTTTTTCTTCTCAACTTCACGCCTGATGGTTCTCCGTCTGCGCGAATATCGACTTCTAGCCCCACCATTCTCGCGCACTCCTCTTGGCCTCTGGCCAACTACCTGGAATCGGGGTCCCATCGGTGGACCAGTGCCATTTATTTGCATACCAATTGAAACCGAGCATCCAAGCCCAATTATCTGCATTGGTCATTGTAATCCACACAACGTCTTTTGTGTCCATATTATACTGCTCAGGGTTTACCTTCGCCCAGGCCCACCTATGCGTAATACCAGGTCCATACATGTCTTCTCCAGTTGGCGAGCTCATGTCGGGTGAGCTGAGTTTTACCTGCATATCAGTGATGTGAAATATTGTCGCGGGTTGGGGATCATTATATGCATTGTGGCTGCAACAGATTAGCTTGACAAGGAAAGCAGTATGATGCTATACTTACAACCATTCATGGAGAAGAATTTGCTCACGAGAAGTGACATTCTTCGTGTCGACACCCTTCCCGTATGGCATCTCTTCCAGAGCATAATACTCCTCGATGATGTCTTCGAGATCGTTGACTTCGTCTGAGAAGTAGTACGGACATAGGTACACTACCATGTAGTTAGGATAGCCCTTAATATTAGGATTGATGGTCTTCGCAGGGCTTCAGAAACTGTTAGCTCGGAACAACGATAGAAGAATGATTGCAGGGAACTTACTTGCCCCAGGAGCACTTGTCGGCGGCTTTCAACCAGGATGGCTCCTTACACACGTATGTTATCTTCTGTCGGTGCGTTCCGCCACTGGGCAGTGGCCCTGCCGCCCAATCGTATACGGCTTTATATTTCTGGCTCATCGAGTCAAACTTCCACGGAAGATCTTCGGGCCCTTCTTCCTTCCAGGCGGTACTTCGAACAAAGTATCGATTGAAGCCTGGGGACAAATATGCTACGTCGAGTGTAGTTCCTGTATAGCGCATCATCTCTACCGCACCGCGATGCGTTTTGACAAGTTTGCGGAGTGTTTCTCCTTCGCATGTGGTCGCTGTCGCATCCCAATCGACACGAGGGAATTCTAGTGTTGCTTCCTTGACAGTTCCGCAATCCGTAGAGTCTCGAGGGCAGATAATGCTGGGAGGCTCTACTTCCAGCTTGGCTGCGCAGTGATCGGGACACCAGCCACGGCTGCATGCAAAATGGCAAAGACCGGAGTCGTTCAGATCCTTGAAGAGCTTCCAGTTGATATCCTCGGTAATGGCAGGCGGTTTGCTCAATGCCCCATACCTCGTGCATGTGCACATGTTGATAGGGCAAAAACCAAAATCGCAACCATATTGACACAGCCCCTGGTTATTGCCAGACCCAGTACCAGCCGTGCAAGCATTGGGAAGAAACGGAGATACGGAAGGTATATACTTAGGTTGCTCAGTGCCGGAGCAAACGTCGGAGAAGGCCTTCAGCCCTCCTAGGTTAACGGCAACGTTGCAGAGTCCCTGAAAATTTGCGTCACCATTCTTCGGGAAGCCAACCTCATACGCTGGTTCGGGCTTCTCCCTCTGGGCTCCCATCTATAAACTCTCGATTAGCATGCAATGATCAGTTGCAACCAGAAAATAGGCAAGCTTACATTTGTGCAGACACAGGAGTCTGGGCAGTAACCGTATGAGCAGGTGTACTGACAAATGGAGTGAAAATCACCCCAACCCCAGCCTTTAGTGCAAACCCTATCCTTCAGATCAACTTTGTGTCTGTATTCTTTCTTCTCCCAAGGGATCCATGACTTCCAGGCCATTTTCGCGTTCCAGTTTGCTGCGACCAAGCTATTACAAGCTCCATCAACAAATGTTGACAAGCTTTCATCGCGTGTCACAGTCTCCGATTTACTTCCGACCACCACTTTTTTGAGATTAACAGTCTGTTTTCCTGGGGCTTTCATTGGAACCGTAGTGTAGTACAAGCCAACACCGCCATCAGGCGAGATATCCCATTTGTCAGCCTTGACGACAGTCACTGGGCCGCCTTCTCCGTGCTCGACGTAAAGATCCGAAGATGAAGTTAGTAGGGCCGCAATGTATAGATTGTCGTGGGAGATGTCCTCGGGCGGGTATTCCGCTTGAAGCTGGCTAGCAGTATTACCTGTGGTTCCGCCAGCATGACATTTTTCTGCCCAGGTCACTTGATGAACTATGACGGCGCTCTCCGTGTCGAAAGTCGGATTTTTGCCCAAGTAGGTGTCGATCATGAAGGGCAAATGCTGTAACCAGCCCTCGTGACTGTGGTCTTGCACGTAATTGTACGGGGCTCCGCCGACTTCAAACGCCTCATATTGCCTGGGATCCAGCGGGCCAATGTGATGAGACTCGCCAAAATCGTTCCACGAAATGATTTGGACATAATCAGGCTTGATATCCAGAGTTTGTTGCCAGCGCTCATACCAAAGGTTGCCACCCCACCACAACCAGTTCTTGTTGTATCCAGGCAGATTCGTAAAGAACCAGGGAGAGACCGCCATCATGTATGGCTTGCCGTTGAGAGCCTGCGTATAGGAGTGGTCGGTGTAAGTATCGACGTCCCTATTAGCCCACGGCCACGCAGCCCAGCTGAAAAGACCATCTGCAACACCTCCAGCGAGCTGCAGCGCAGGTCCAGCTCCCTCAGAAGACCAGTCCGGCATAAAGAAGCAGTTGGTTGCAGCTTTGATATCGTGCCAGTCTGCGGCATTTCCCGGACCTTCAAATGTGGAGACAAGTGGTTTGCCATCATGCTGCCAGTAAGCCGGGTGGTTGCCCCAGTCCTGAATCATACGTGTCACAGTCGCCTTATCCCACGGACCGCCTCCAGCATAATCGAAAGAAAAGATCATCTTGAAACCAAGAGACATGGCTGCTGGAAATGCGAGCTTGAGACTATCGTCGTTGTGTTCCCAGTCAGCGGCCATGTTGAGGGCAAAACCATTGATATGTGCATGGGAAGCCCGTATGATGTTTTCTTGCCAATCAGCAAAAGTAAAGTCTTTGGCATTTCCAACCTGCAATAATTAGCTGTGGTCCTTGTAATTGCGCAGAACATAGTTACCATGAAGTGGGCAAAGACGCCACGAGGTGTTGCTGCCTGAACGCAACATCTTGAGACTGTCGCTATGACGATTACTAAGAAAAGAAGGAACCGCATGGCTGGAACCGCAGAAGAGAAGGACGGCTTGAGACATTTGCTTGATAACGCATGTGAAGCTCTTATAAGAAATCAGTGACTACGTTGCAACAAAATTTCAGATACAAAGCTCACGCTACAACATCAACTAGCGCATATAGTTCTCCACACACTATTCGCCCTCATTTGCGAAGTACGATCATTCTGAATGTGAAGGAGGGGCAATGGTACCTAGGTAGCATCCGATTGACGGTTTTGCTACACTTTTGGGTTGGCGCAATAGCTAAGTATAATCACTGGGTGCCTGAAGCAACCCAGAGACGGTGCTTTGAATCGTCCGAGAGTGTATATATCTCTTGGCGCAAGGCTGTTAGTGCCTAGAAGCACGACACCGCTATCAGGTCGGACCTTCTGTGTTCAACGGGTTAGGCTCTAGGTACAGCTGGAATGTCGGCATCTAGCCCACAATGCGGATCAAGCTTGAAGCATTTGACACAACACTGTCTCAGGTAGCTACTTCGAAATTCATAGAACGTATAGTCCCTCTTTTCATTCTTGTAAGCGTCTAGCTCCCAATCCCACTGCATATTCGTCTTGTCTTGAAGACTCCGGACAATTTTGATAGAAGCTATTTTTGGCGTTCCAGAATGCATGCCAGGCTCCATGGCAAAGGAATTTCGTGGGATTCAGGGTTAAATGATGCACCAACTAGTACCTGATCCGTGCACAGGCTGCCTGCAGCTATTCCACCATACAATGGACATCGCACTGGTATCCAGAGTAGGTAACAATACCGAGCTGTCTTGGCTAAATACCCACCACTATAGATATCTACATGCGTTCCGTGTAGTCGCAGCAATCCTCCTTTCTGGCAGATTCCTTTCACACAAGCAAATTTTCGCGCATTCCCACTCTCAAAACACAGCTAACATACGTACTTCGAACAACCACACAGGCGCTGCGACCTGGTTGTGGTACCCACCGGAAGCAGACTACTCACTTGCAACTAACCGTTGCCTCAGAACAACATTCAACGGCGACCCTTTCCGTAAAAACACAGTGTCTAAGTCGTTCACCCTAGTTCCCGACTTGCCTTGCCCCACCGCATACTAATAACAAATACTTCAAGTCGCCGAACAGATTCATCGTGGCGACTCGACAATACTGTATGTCTACTCCGAACAGCTCAATGCCTATTGGAAATGACACTCTCGTCTCAAGGCTAGGGTACTTTTGAAAGTCATGCCTTTCTACTCATCTAAAGGGGCATGCCAATATCTATTGCACCTGCAAACAAAAAACAAATTATCGTTTCCTAGAAGACCATCTCCATCCGAACCAAGTACCGGTATTCGCTCCTCGTCATCAATACCCACCTCGATCAATATCGCCAACCTTCATCGTCTGAAACACGATCACGCACTTCTTTCCATTCACGTTGAGCACCACAATCTACCATACCAAACACTCCATCTCAGCACCACATCACGTTCCCATCGAAATACATCTACGTCTACACGAGAACAAGAACACCCTCTCCATCTCCCCTAATATCTCTTGGAAAAACAAGTCGCTTCACTTCTAACGAAGTACCATAACTCTTCTCTACACCATAAGTCCTATCCAAACAATCCACGTTGAAACAACAACAATATACTCAGATACCAACAGCCACAAGAGTCAAGCACACAAGAAGCATCGCCAGTAAAATTGCCGCACAATGCTTACCCTTCTGCACACAATAAATGCTAAACTTACCCAAACTTTACCCTGGATAACCCCGGCCGGTACACTTCCTCAGCTCGTTGCATTCCACAAGTATTTGCCAAGCTGCAAAACAACTACACATAGCCTTCAGACAAATCTAAACAATTCCCAGCCGGATCTACCCGAAAGCAAACAACAAAGACATCTTCGGCCGAGCCCTGCCCCGGCCACATCCGCGCGTATGAATCCATCTAGTAGCCCACGCTAGTATCAACCGGACATCGGACGATTAAGGATGGAGGCTGAAAGTCTATATCGACATTCTAATCATGTGTTGGTCCGATGGAGTGGGACGGGCAAGTTCCGAGTGCCTGGACGGCGGACGGAGCTAGATTGTAGTGTTGTCAATATCGGGCGATTGAGGCTTATGTATAGTAATCGTTATATCCAAAAACGCGGCCGGAGCTGTATGGGAATGAGTAAGTGCATGTGCAGTAATGGACGGGAGCGATAGGCAGTTGAGTCATTGGAATGATAAGATCGATGAATTGATTTGGCTGGGATGGGTATCTGCAAATTCCTAGACTGTGCGAAAAGAGAAAAAAAACTTTCAAGGGCGGAGAGAGTGTGGTTGCGTGCGGTGTATATATACAGGTTAGAAATATGGCGTCAAGACCAGACAGAGTGAAAGGAAAATCCTTCAGACGCCAAAGGGGGAGAACGCCAGACGAGACTCGCGTTGAGGAGTCCATTGTCATGCTGGAGAAGCAAGGAAAGTGCGACCGTGAGGCATATACAAAACAAAAGAAACCTGTGAACCACGTAGCAGAAACATAGGCAGTGACACGGGAAACACCATTTCTCAAGCCTTGTCCCTTCTGAACAGCCCCCTCAGACTCGTCTTGAACTTGTGCCAGTCCTCATGAAGCCTTAGTGACACAAGGTCTCTATCTTCCTTCAGTCGTTCACGCTCGTACTTCTTGTCCTCTTTGCTCTTGCTGCGCTCGCGTTTCCGGTCTTGTTTTTTCTTCTTCTCATTTAGGACGAACATGCTTGTCGGGCGAGATTTGAGGCCGGGACGTTCCGTGACGCCCGAATCCCACAGACCGGCTGTTGTTATTGGGTTGTAAGCCGACTGAGTTTTGCGGGCGCGCTCGGGATCGGGAAGGGGTGGGGAGAGCAAGGGAGGAGAAAGTATAGGCGTGGTCGCGTCGGATGGTGGCGGGACAATGATAGGAGAAGGTATGATAGCGATGGTCGGACGTTCTGTCGAGTTTCGTGTGGGAGATTCGGATGCAATGCGCTCGAGAGTCGTAGGGAGTGCTAGCTCTTTGATCCGTAACAATTCGACGCTACGCTTCGTTTGTCTTTCCTCGTCGGTTTCTGGTAGTGCTTGGTCCTCGAAAGCAAGCCCGTACCGTCTTCTCATGCTACCGCTCATGCTGTGGAGGTGTGCGTTGCCTAACGAATTCGCACGTCGAGAGCGTGTCTTGTGGCTGGGCGAGGCGTTTGGCGTAACCTGGGTAGCTAAGGGCGAAGGGGATGCGTCCGTGAAGCTCGTGCTACGAGGTAAGCGTTCCAATCCACTTCGAAGCAATCTAGGGAACGAGCGGCGATTCTCGCTCTCAGCCGTGGAGGCGGGTGACGCAGAGCGTGGCGAGTCGAGAAAAGACATGGAAAGGGTGCGGTTGTTCGCGGTGCGAAAAGGGTTGAAGGTTTCGTGGGAAGGCGTGGCAGGTTCGTTGGTGGTACTGGAAGAGCAGAAGCTGTGCGAGGCTACCCAAACAGCCGTCACGAGGATAAAACGGCGTAAATCGTCGCCAGTTTCAATTGGCGGGTGGTCATTAGGCAGGAAAGAATCCATGTCGATGCTCCCCGGCGTAAGAGCGGGCGACTGCATGACCGAGCCAGGTGTTGGCGGTGAGGTTGCAGATGGTATTGAGTATGAGTCCATGACATCTACGCGGCCGCGTGTCATGGTAGCAATGATAGGATGGCGCCTAGAATTGGCCCTAATGGTGCTGAAGGTGTACTTCTTCTCGTCATGGCCTGGTGGAAATGTGGGCGACAATTGTGATGAAGCCGACATGCCAGATGTGCGACGAGAGTTGGCAGGCTTCAACACCCATCGAGCTTTGAGAGGCAGGCCATGCTCATCTGTGGTGTTGAACTCGAAACTCCCGTTGGGCATATCGGTGACCTCCCAACGACTCATGCCGTCGTCCATGCAAATCTCAGTTGTGTCCTTGTCGCATTTAGCTGGGCAGATGACGCCGACCACCTCTCTGGAGCCCCATCGATCGTCGTCGGACTTGTGCTCTTCATCGTGGTTGTCATATGCCTCGGCCTTGACCACAAGCAAGTCATTGGGCCCAAGGCGCTCCTTGGTGTTGAATGTGCGAGCAAGTCTGCGGGTCGATCGAGGCGGCAGGAGCGAGAAGGGAATAATCTCGTAGGTTGGCTTTGGGCGCTGCGAAGGAATGATCTGATGTAACTGCAGCAAGACCTTGGGGCGCAGGTGGAGTTTGGTGGAAAGACAGTCGACAGACTTCGGAGGGCGTGCGCAGATGTAGGATGTCTTGGAGCGAGGGGTGCGTTTCTTGGGCTTCTCGTCGGCGACGGCACTGCTGCCAGAGGAGTCGGGTCTTGAAGGCGAGGGGGTGACGGAGGGAGAGTCGGACGAGGCTGTCATTACATGCTTCTGCGGCGTGGAGGCATCCGGGCCTGCGTGAGTGGTGTCGACGGCGAGCAACGGGGAAGGTGTCTGTCGACGAAGGACGGCGCCGATTATGGAAAGCGGCATCTGCACGAGGAAAGAGCCATTGTTGGCGTGCGACGAAGGGGAGTGCGGCAGCGAGTGTTCATGGCCGTGTTTGCGGGCAGTATCAGCTGTCAACAGCATGTCCAGCATAATTGCAGCTACAGGTACCGCGCGAGAGTCGACATGCTGGAGGGATTATCAGCGCAGGCACGAGACACGGCGGAAGCGAAAGGGGAAGCGAAGAGGCAGCCATGATCCTTATGATTTGGTGTTTGGCTGACCTGTGCGCAGTGGTGGTTCCAGAGGATAGTGCCCCTCGAGCAATCAATTGCACGCCACGGCTGACTTACAATGCAGGGGTGTGAGGGTGTTAGCGAGCGTTTAGTTAAGGATGGTTGTCCCAGGCTCGCAAAAGGAGGAACATGGAATACATAATCTGCGGCGGACAAAGGTCCTCATGAGTCTCGCAGAATCTGCCCATTGGCGCACAGCGGACGAGGCTGTCCCATGTCCGCTGTCGACACTCACGCACGAGGCACATCAGGCAGTCCGGCACAGACAGGCTCCCGGTGCCGTTTTAGCGACCATCGTGAGGGTTCAAAACCGAGACACGACACGACACGCTTCCGGTCAAGCTCATCGCCCAGGCCGCCCAGTGATTGGTTCAACTGCGTGTTTCAAGCGCAGAGAGGCTAGCGGGGTCGCATGCAAAGCCTCTTCCACCGCAAGCGGCGTCGCTCGGGGACTTCGCTCAGCTGTCGCTCGGCCACCGGCGCCACTTGTCGACTCTGGTTGCTGGGCTGCTTACCCTACCCATGTCTATTGCTAGGCAGCTGACTGTCCGATTGCACTGACAGTCGGTGGATGAGCGAGAACCATATATCATCATCTCCGCGCGCTTCCGCCGTCGTGGACTGGCATGTGAAGGAGAATGATATGGGGAAGGCACCATGGAGCTGCATTGACAGCAGCAGGAAGAGCGCCGCGCAAACACCGCGTACACGGTATCCAACACCCTGTGCCCCATGCAATTCGCTCGACTGCGGCAAGGCGTTTCAGCCGATGCGAGCATCTCCATCCGCTCAAAGACAGATCACATGGATCAGATGCGTTCGACGTGTCTTGGGTCGTTGACGCGAAGCTTGACAGGTGCAAGCGTGCACGAAGCGTGTTTATCGATAATGCTTGCAGGACATCACCACCACAGCGGCTCGTCTAAATTGCTGCAACAAGCAACCTCTTCAAGCTTCTTCACCGCTGCGGCGTTCTCGGCTTCCATCGTCCGCCATCGTCCGCGTCTGCAACTCTGCTGCACTTTCCGCCGACAGTCACGATGCTCCAGTGACGTGTTTCGCTCTAGATCAAGGCCTCTGCTTGTCCACTGATCGGGTCCGCGAACGCCCGCTCTCCGCGCCCTCAGAAAATTTTCGCCGAGTCCGATATCTTTTGTCATGAGCTGAGTGAAAGATCAGCTAATAACCTTCCACGCCGAAACGCCGACTCGCAATCGGACCAAAAACCTTCCGTCCCTCCCTGTACGACACTGACGACTCGTCGTACGCGCGAGTACAACTCTCGTCAGCAAGTCTTGGAGCCTCAAGCCATCATGTCATCAGAGACACAACCACCTGCGAATGCAGTCTCTACATCCAATCCATTCGCACTAGCAGCAGAGCTGTCACGCTGGTTTACCCATGGTGGGGGCCATATCAGCAGTGATGTTGACATCGCGTACAGTGACTCGCGTGGCTTCCACATGCGAGCGACGAGACCGCTGAGCTCCCCTGTCGTTGTGACTTGCCCACTGCAGCTTACTCTTTCCTGTCTGAACCTAGACCCAGACCACCAGCAAGTGCTCCACATTGACAGCCTACTGCAGAAGTGTCGCCAGAAGATACCAGATCATGTCTTGACGTATCTGCTGCTGATTGAACAGTGCAAGAAAGGCACGGCCTCGCCCTGGCATGCTTACCTTGCAGCCCTACCAGGGCCTGACAGTATGACTACGCCGCTTTGGTTTGGCGAGGACGATATGGCATTCCTGGCTGGCACAGGGCTGATGCCAGCCATCAAAGAGAGGAAGGCTGAGTACCATCAACAATGGCAGAATGCCGTCAAGGTGCTAAACGAAATTGATGCAGCAAGGGCTCTCGATATTGATTTGTAAGTCGCTCTCGCTTCAACCATTCTGAGCGAATTGTCTACGCCGCAAGTAATACGTGCTGTGCCGGATCAGCGCAAGGCCAATTGACTGTTGGTAAATTGTCAAATAGATACTGTTATAGCTACACGCAGTGCTGTTTCACTCAGCTTGCTCGACTGTCTGCACCGTGAATCGGCTGACAAGCGTCAGTCAATCATTCCTCTGGGCCGCTACCATTTGTACCTCCCGTGCATTCATCTCTACACACATACTTCCGGATCGAGAAACCTTTCCAATTCTTTTTCCCGTTGTCGACATTTTGAACCACTCTGCAGAAGCACAAGTCGAGTGGGCCTTTGAACCAAATCAGTCTTTTTCTCTCAAATTGCTCAATGGAGAGACGTTCATTCCAGGACAAGAGCTGTTCAACAACTATGCGCCCAAGCAGAACGATGAACTCTTGCTCGGTTACGGCTTCTGCCTAGAAAACCATGCCATCGAGCAGTTTTCACTGAAGCTGGCCTTTCCGCCCGCAATGCGCCAGTATGCACAGCAGATGCGGCTGTTTGAGCCTGAAAACGTGCCCTTTGGCATGAACACTGACTTCCTGACGACGAATGCAGACAATGAGAGCCACCCGTTACGAGCGCCCGGCCATCCTTTTGGTCGGTACCAGAACTGCATACCATTCTTCCGCGGCATTCCTCCATATATTGTCCATTTCTTCTTCCTTCAGACCCTGCTATCGCTTGACATCGACATACGAGATCTGAACGTCGAGAAACCAGGAGGTAGGGTTACCTTACAGGTGTTGATATTCCTTCACCAAGCCATCTCTCAACGCTGCCAAACACTACCACTCGACTTGCCCCAGCAGCCCGCCAATATCAAACAAACCTTTGCCAAAATCTACCGCGACGGCCAAGCCAACATCATCCACTCCATCCGCATCGAACTCGAATCCGCAATCAATCGCCTCCGCTCCCCGGCAGATCAGGTCCCACCCAGCCGCGCAGCCCTCATAACACCATCTCAAGCCCTCCTCGCCCTCGCCGCAGATTCTTCCACCGACGAAGCCTCACGCTTCCAATCCGGCCTTGCAAAACACTCCCTCCATTCCTCGACCCACGACACCATCATCTGGACTCTCCTCCTCACCTGTCTCGCCGCATACCACTTGACCCGCGCCGACGAGGCAGACTCGCTCACCACCGCCTGGCTGCGCACACTATACACTCGGCACGCCTTACCTTTCCTCGAAGACGGCATCGAAGACGCAGACACGTATACCTTTGTCGACGAGAATTTATCCGATTTTATCGTCTTATCTGCCCACGAAAGGGGTACAGATCTGACAGCGTACCTCGATGGTATTGGCGAAACATTCAGTCTCCGGCGTCATGGTGATGCGGCGAGGCGCGACGGCCCGGCGCTGGTCAAAGGCCCGACGGAGAACCTGGGCGCGAGGATGATCATGTGGGCGATGAGGGTTGTTGAGGCTGAGTGTGTGGATGCTGGATTAGGAAATGGGGAAGGGAAGGGCTTGTATGTTGTGCCGTGGAGGCAAGGAGAGGAAGCTGGAGGGGAGGAGTGGATGTATGAAGAAGTGGTTTGAGCGTGTGCAAAATGTTGAAGATGAGGAGAGACCTGATGATGTAGCAACAATGCTATTAAAGAACTAAGCGCGTACGGTCTTCTGCGACTTCCTTTCCTCACGCTTACAATTATTTTGTGGTGATTTAATTTATCTGATTGATTGTTGTACACTAAACTAACTACTCCGCCTTCAGCAGCGACCATAGGCGTACTGCAGTGCAAGTTATAGGAAAAGTTCGACATGAAAAGTCGGAAGTAAAAGCGACATGCTTCCCCCGTTTCCTTTCCCTTTCCTTCCCAGTCCATGACAGACACCATTCCCACTGTATAAAACGCCAATAAACCACGCTATTTTAGAATAATCCACGCTCGCAATCGCCGCGCAAGCACGCGTCTGAACCCCGTCCTCACTCTCGCCTCCTCGTCCCTCCCATCCTACCCTTCGCTTTGCGCAAGAATGTATCCTCATCCTCGGTCGCATTGAAGAAGAAATCTCTACCCATGTCCGCATACGGCGCCGTCGCGGCCGGGGTATTAGGCTGTGTGCGAGCACGACTAACCTCCGTTCTCACGGTCGGCAGCTTCAGCCCAGAGTTTGAAGAAGGCATGCCTTGTTTGCCAGGATGGCTGGGGACATCTGCTTGGGTTTGAGAATATGATATTGACCTCGTCAGAGTCGGGGAGCGGGACTGGCTGTGGTGGCGAGAATGTGTTTGCATGATGGCGCGCTGGTTCGACGGGGCAGCTTGAGATTGGGTCTGGGGCTGGTTGAGTCGGTCGACGTTCTTCCACCATCGGTCTCTGTCTTCTGGATCTACTTCTGATGTCAGATCAGTTTCAGAGAGCAGTGATGAGCGCGTAGGGACAGGAGGAGGGGGCATGGCCGCCCACTCTTCATGTCTCTCCTGCACTGTCTCGGCTGATCCAACGTCTGGCTCCGATTGCCGCCGCCGTCGAGGTTGACGCAAATCGCGCTGGGAGAGCTGCTCGTTCGAACTACTCGTGTGTGCGTGCTTGCTGCTCAATCGTGATGGAACTCGCGGTGAGAGCTCAGCCCCGGACGGCTGGCGACTCCTAGGCCTGGCGGTGCTCGAGCGACTTTTGCCGTGGCTAGAAGGTAGAGAGTCGTTGGATGTCTTGTTCACGGGTCCCTGATCTTGTCTGTACAAGCCTCGAGGACTCTCTGGTCGCGGTGTTGGCGTGTGTGGAGCTGAAGAGTCCGACTTGGTAGGTGAGATTTCCAAAGCATCGAGTAGGGGCTGTTCTGGCAGCCGTCGGTCTCGATACCGCTTTGGTGTTCTCGAACTACGTCTATCCGCAGCTATCTGCTCTACAATTGTGGGAATCTGCTGCTGAAACATGGCGGGAATCTGAGGAACTTCTGGAGTCGGACTAGGACTCCTGATTCGCAGAGCCTTGAGCGATGCTGCTGACATACGTTTCGCGAGGTCCCGTGCTGACCGCCGCCGTTCTTGCGTGGAATCGAGGAACTTCTTGGAGCGCTCCGAAGGCGTAACAGAAACCACAGACTCTCTGCTGTCCTTGATTTGAGGGGAGTCCGGCTGGCTGTAATAGTCGGAATCAAAATGACTGGTAGAGGGCCGGGACTCGTCGATGCTGTATACGCGCGATGGACACCTCGTGCTGCCGTGAACAAGCGTGCTAGCTCTAGAAGATTCGTCCTCCAGTGCCACGACGCGCCTCTTCAAATTCTTAACTTCGCTGGCGAGCGCAACCTTCTCGGTCTCCAGTGCGATTATGGTATCAGCCGCCTCTTGAACCGCGTACTCTTGATCTTCCCAGTGTGACGAGCACTCTACGTTTATCGAGAGCATCTCCTCGTTCGACTTCCGCAGAGCGTCGTTGTCATCCTTCACCCGTGCCATCTCCTCCTCCATGTCCTGCACCCGCAATCTCAGGTAGTTGTTCTCGTCCTTCAGCTCATTGTTTTCTTCTTCAAGCGGTTCGAGTTCCTCTACCCGCTCCTTCACTTTAGTCAATTCGTGCTGGAGGTCCGAGTTGTTTTTCTTCAGTAACTCGACTCGCATGTTGGAAGTCATGAGAACATCTTTCAGCTTCTCGATCTCGACAGTCAATTCGCGGTTTGTCTTCGACCGTGGCATGCCTGCGTCGCTGGGCCTTCGTCGGCGTATGGGCGAGACTGGAGTAGTCTGCGCTTCAGACAAAGCGAACTCCGCGAAGATGTCGGGTGACGTTTTAGAAGTCTGCGCATTCGGTCGCTTCGGTGTAGGAGGCGCAGCGGCTCGCATATCGAGCGGCGAAGGTGTGGGAGTTTGATGCGCTCGTCGCGCCTGCAGCGCATTTCTCAGGTATTCTGATTTGGGCGCGACTGAACCCGACCCGGTCCGAGCAATCGAGGCTCTGGTCTGGTCGGGCGTAGTAGGTCGTTGTGACGCGATATGGGCCAAGCCGCGAGATGTAGTCGGAGAAGCCGACATGTTTAGGCAATTAGGGAAAATAGTACTTGGGTAATGAAGTATGTATGATTAGTTCTGGCGAATCTTCGTCTCGGTATTCGCATCCGCAAAAGTCGGCTTGCGAGTTTTTGAAATTGCCGTAATGGTGAAGGTGAAATTAGTGGTGAAGCACCTGTGTGGTGAAGTTAGGAATAAAGGAAAGGTCTCCTTGTTTGGTTGGTGCCGTCCTTTGTTCCAGGACGTCTTCAAAGCCCGACCTCGCACGTCTTATATGTCCCAAACGTCCTGTGCATACACAACGCGCTCGCTTGCTCTGTCGTAAAGTTGTACGCCGATCCTGGTGTGTCGACGCAGGTCGCAATTGGGCGAAGTTGCTGTGACTAGTGTTCCAGATGACAATTCGAGTGATGTGAAGCTTTAACGGCTCGCTGAGATTAGGTTTGGGCTAAGAAGCTCAAGTGCTTGTGTCGCGCACGAAGGCGGGTGGGAAATCGCTCGAGAGAGGATCGTTCTTGGGTTCCATATCTCGCGCCTGAATATCTGGAGTCTGTCGGCGCCCGTCACTCACTTCTTCCTGGTGTACTGGCGATGGTGAGGCTGGGAAAGAAAATAATGAAGCGGTGAACCGTGAATGCTGCAGGGTCCTTTGAATTCCGCGTCACTGCAGCAATGTGGCACGCATCCGTCAGCGCGACCACGACACGGAGAACGCGGCGAAGGTCGTAAGAGGGGGATTTTGCGACCCCGCAAATGCGACGACAAGGGCAGCGAAAAAGCTCTGAAGCATTAGGGGATGAAGGAGAGCAGTTGGGCAGCAGCTCGTTCTTCCTTGCGCCTTCCCCGGCTGGGACCGTGCAGCATTAGCGAGGAAGGGGCCGCGGGAATTAACGTCCGGTGCGGCCCAGCACAGCGGTTGCACAATTAGCACGAGCATTCATTGGACACATTTGTGCTTTTTGACCGATCGACGCATAAAACCCCTGTTCATTAGGGACCGCTTTGCAGACCATCCTTGTCCATCACGAAAACCGTCACGAACAAGATGAGATGGAGCACACGAGAGGCCCATCTCGTGTCACACCGGCACATTTGCTTCTGCGCCTCTCGAGGACGGTGTTGGAATTTGAGGGGCTGGGCGGGGGAATGTCCTCGTATCGAAGTGCCTCATGCCAACCCGTGCAAGACAGCCCTTACCCGTGCGGCGCGGTCCTGGCGCGCGAGCGAGAACGGCGCGCAAGGCGAGGTAGCGCGTCCGGTCTTGCGCAGGGGAGCTGTGGTGTCGATGAGGCGTTGCTTGTGCCGGGCTCCATTCGAACAATGTCTGGTATATGTCGGTGATGCCGTGATGACCTCTGGGTTATTCGCATAGAGGCTGCATTTTGCTTGAGCAGCGCTTGCTCATATCTGCTTGGTCGTTGTGTCAAGCACCGGACGCAAAAATTCAAGATGTCCGATCAGAGAAGTAAAATTGCAGCAGGAAGACAGAGATCGTCATGCCTATCAGAAGCTTTGGAGAGGGCAGCCCATCAGCCCACGATAATCAGGGTCCGAAAAGCCTAAGTGCTCTATCCGACGTGGACGTGGTCGGTGACGAGGTGGTCATACGTGCATGCTTGCATCCGCGGATGCAATCCCTAGCAATCCGCACGCGTTTCAAATTCGAGGCGTCGTTCAGCAGGAAGCAATTATGTAGTGTGATTACAAGGTTGTATTATCGTACGATTCACCGAACAGAACTGTTCAACCCATCGCGACGCCCGACCCCGCTGATCACAGTCTGCCTTCCCACTCGATGCGGAGCCGTTCCATTTCCTCCCAACACTTCCTGCCAGTCTCCTCGAATGTCTCTCTGCTCTCCTTGGTCGAGTCCTTCGCGTATGGATTTCTTCCCTTGCGCGTATGCTCACCCGATTTGCCGCCCCATCCCCAGCCGTCAACTTCTGTACGCTCCACCCGCTCCTCACCCCAGAAGTCTGTTGCACTGCCCCACTTGCCGACGCCTTCCTGCTGCTCCATGTTGTCCAGTGTGCTTTGCTTGGCGAGCGCCAGCCAAACCATAGCGACCGCGCCTTTCTCAGCCGTGACAGGATGCCATTGACTGCCAAGCCAACGCGCAAAGTACATGGCGGCGAACATGAGGTATTCAAGTATGAGTGGAAGCGGGACGATGGACGTGCCGCAGATGCCGGGATGAGAGACATATATTCGGGGCTTGGTGCTCCTTTCGGTGGGAGTAGAGGAATCTAGATATTGATCGACTGCGCTCGCAGTGCAAGGCAGAGTAGAGGTAACAGCCATGAGATCGGTCAAGCGTTTCGAGGACTCATAAGGCACTGGAGACGTAATGCCCTGTATATCGTCGATGCTGAATGTGTGTTCATATGCTTCGAGACTGCTGACCCATATGATTCTGCCTCGGGTGCTGTCGCTCGGTGCATGTCTTGAAAGCAATGGGGCGAGGTAGTGTCCTAGGAGGTAATGCCCGAAGACATTTGCGCAGAAGACCTCTCCAAGCGCTGGCTCCTCAGTCATGTTTTCCCCCGGCACCTGTGGTTTCGCGACCGCTCCGACGCCGGATAGTTTGAAGGTAGGGTATGTTGTAGCATTCTTCCAAGATGTGAGAATCTTGAAGACAGCGAGCGGCCAGTTTAGCCCGATCCAGCCTCCAATGCCTGCATTGCAGATAACAACATCGAGCTTCGGGACAGTGTCTCGGAGCCTCGTACAGAGCGTTTGGACCGATCTGAGGCTCAGCAAGTCCAGTCTCTCCTGTCGAAATCGCACGCGCTGCTGCAGCACCCTTGATATGCCCGGTAATGTCCGCTCGTGGCGCTGGCACACCTTGCGCAGGTGTTGTTCTAGCTTCGCAATGGTCGCATCGCCCTTGCGCTTGTCGCGTGTCGTGACTATGAGGACGAGCGACTCATTCTGTGGACGCGTCTGCAAAAATTCGTCAATGAGGCGGGTGCCGATGCCAAGTCCTAGTCCACTGGAAAGACATCAATGGCTTAGTACTTGAGAAGTAGGCGCAAGGACGAACCTGTTGGCACCTGTTACCAATACATAGAAGCCGTTGTCGGGTTGTGGGAGTTCTTCACCAAGCGTCATCTTTTTTAGCTGGTGTGAGATGATGCAGGGAGCGCGATCCCCATCGAGCTATTTCCTGTTCCTGACTCGCTTGTGGAGATGGGCTCGGCCCAGCCAATCAGATAGGCAGCCTCACAGACGCAGCATCGGAATCTCTTATTGGTCACAAATTCCATCTCTTTCGCCTTGCAAGGCTCTCCTCCAGCTGCGTGTATAACACTTGGACATGTCCACCCCGAACGAGCAACCTCGACGTGAATTTTATTGGTACACACATCATGATAATCATGTCTCGACATTCCGCTAGCTTCTCGATTGTGGGGGGTGGAATGCCTCCACATGGCTCTAGTTAGACCGAGCGTGAAAATCTGATAACACCGAAGTCTGCCAGTATTTGTGAGCCCCACGCGTGCTGTGGAGGTTGCAGTCATCGGAGCAAGTCCGATGGGATTGACAAGGTATCCTCTCGCACTTATTGTAGGCATACAAGGACCACCGATGTTGACTGCGTTGTGGCGACGGCATCGTAATTTTCGTGTCAAAACTCTTTAGTCGATATATGTACACGGCCCGTAACGAGGTGCCAACATGGTCTCGAACCGGTGATCTCAGCTCATTTCAAGTTGCCGGAACACTTCCCGTCGTGACAAGCAGGCCCTTTGGGTTCGCCTTAACGCACAACCCGTCTTCCCCGGAGCCCAAAGAACGAGGTAGCGCCGCTCTCCCAGCTATCCACAACATGTGTTCGAATGCGGCCAAGATGGCGAGGCAAGCAGCTTCAGTGCGGATGTAGAAACGCTGCGCCTAACGAAGGTTTCGCATACGGCCCGCTTGGAAAGGCAGTTGATAATGCTCCTGTGCAGCACTGAGATGATAATCCTCCGAAGCGAGCAATTTTGCAGGCTTGGACGCAGAATATGCACGTCACATCAGTAGGTTTGACTTGCGTATGAGCTAACGATTTTGCCTAGCGAGATGCCAAGCGGAGTCGGGACAAAGTTGACCATCTCGGAGTGTCGGTAGACTGATGTATTTGCATAGGGTTGCTCATAGGGTTCGGAGATGCCTCCGGTGGTCCCGCGGCGCTGCGGGACAGTCGCCAAGATATTCAACACCAATTGCAACCTTGGAATATTGCAGACAAGCAGGATGGTAGCGAAAGTTAGAGTATGCGGCCGTAAGAATGTAGAGTTTCCCCTAGAGGTACCCGCTCCAGCCCTCTTAGATGAGCTGAGTGGATGTTACGGTGGCAGAAGATACTTAGACTTTGCACATTCACAGAGACATTGTTGCGCAATAAGGTTTCATGCTAGACCTCCTTCCGTAATCCGGATCATGGACTCGCTCTCTGTTCTTGTCCGCGTTCGCTTTCTCGGTCTTCCCGACTCTAGTCCAACTTCGGTCTTCTGGAGAAGCGATAACGTTGCTTGGGGCTGTGTAGGTTTGGTTGTCGGTCCGACTCTCTCTTGTATGCTCAAGCAGAGGCTGGGCATCACACGCGCGTTCGTTTCCTGTGACAGCGTCGGGCCGAGCCGGCTGAGCCATCAGGTTGGTACCTCAGGCATGCGCATGAAACAAATCGCCTTTACGAACCGCCATTGTGAAGGTAGCAAGGCCATCAGTCACGATGTGTGACGCAGGACGTCACAGCTCGATGCTAAAACAAGCACAGAATCGGCGATTCCAAGTACCGGTACCGATGCAGGTCGCCAACTGCCGGCATGCTCCGGCATGCCGCTGGGGCACGACCGGTACCTGGACGACAAGGCGGGTGGCAGTGTAGACAAGGGCGGGTTTACACGGTGTGTTTCAAAGAAATGTCTCGTGGATTGGGCGAATATTTTTGGATACTAGCATCGTAAGATGCCACAAGACGCTGCCCGACGCACAGCGAGGTGTGGGCTGATCTTCCAAGTTCAGAAGCTCCGACATCCCACCTCTTACTAGGATGAAAAAGCGTTGATTTGCATGCACATTCCGCACTACGCGGAGTAATACATGCGGAGCTCTTGCACATGACTTCACTGTGATGCAGCCGGGATTCCATCCATGATGGTTCTCGTTATGGATCAAAGTGCAGGCCCAGAAATCTGCTTGCACTTCCAAAATGCAAATAAGACGACAAATGACTTGAAGAGAATGATAACGGACCTTTACCCACGCAACCATAGGCTTGTCTACAGCCAACGCCATGGGGGGGGGGACGACATGCACGATTTGGGCCGATTGCATCAACACCCTTGACGTTCGTCACTCATCGCCCAACGTTCTTCCCTGCGTCGCAAGTAAAGATGCGCGTCCCCGAAGACCACACCAACTCAAAACTGAGCTTCCTACAAGCTCACCCCCAGCGCGGGGAGGCGGAACATGCGACGCAAAACACAGCGGAGGGCTGCCCAGAGTCAAGGACGGAGCGATGTTACCGCAAGAGGTCCGACGTTAATTTCAGAACATGACCTATCACATTTATCCGCAGAAAACTCCTCGAGCACGGTGAGTGTGTGGTCCTCGCACAAGGGCCTGCCTGTCAACAACACACTTAGCTCTCGATAGAACTCCTACACCGATTGGGCTCGGAGGTCGCTTCATGCTTCCGCTCGTGCAGCTCCAGCAAAGAGAAGACAAGAAAGTCATGCAAGGATCACTGCATCATCAGAGACTGCATCCGAACCTGCATCGTGCCGGGGTGTCTCGGCATCCCGAGTTGCTCATCGTTCGAGGTCTTCGAGTGCACAGAAAATGTTCCGTTAGGATGTCAGACGACCTTCCGGCAGTTGTCGGTACCCAGTCTTGCCCTACCAGACCGTTAGGCCGCGAGTCATTGAGTGCCAGCAAAATTCCATCCACGCATGCCGTCTATTTTCATCCGGTCATTGAAACACTCCGCGGACGGTACGATCCAGCAGCACTGACGGCGATAACGCACCGCATATCGCTATCCGTGACTCGTGAAGCCTCACAGGCTATACTTGACACTGGTGGTGCTAGCTCGATTCCTTCCCGGAGTGGACATTAGCACTCCCACGGGTAATTCCAGCGAGAACGAGAGATTTATGGGGCAATCTTGGAACCACGTGGAAGCCACGCAGTCTCAAGTGCTGTGCAAATGTGCGGTCTCAGCGATGCAATACTTGGCTCTATTGTATTTGACTCAATAAGTCCGATATGTCACCGTACCAAGATCGCATCTCTCCATCCTGCTGACCACGAGTGGCGCAATCGCCAGTCAGCATTCATGCTCTTGGCTTCCACAGTCTATGACAGGTTGCGCCGCCGCGGAGCTCAGAAGCCGACAGCACAAAGGTCAGGATCGGAGCTGTTATGCAATGCCCTGACTCTCGACTCAGCGTGAGGGCGACGAGACTTCGCACGAAGGAATGAGCCTCATGCTGTCGTGTCCCTTCATCGCTTCACAACCGACGCGACATCAAAATGACGCACCTGAGCAGCGAGTCAAGCAAAAAGTTGCGGCATCCGCATTGTCCATATAGGATAAGCACCGACGATGTGATACGCATGGCTAAAATGCGCCTCGGCAAGGCCCATGCATTTCCACAAAATCCTATTGTCTGATTGGCCGCATCCACTCCAATTATTGTGCGTTCTAAGGCCCTGCAATTCACGATCCACAATTGTCAAGCAAAACACCCGCATCCTTCAACTGCTGCTGATGTGCATGTGCGAGCATTGGGTGCTTGCATCATCTGGGTACTCATCTACTTGGGGCAAATGGTTCGAGAAGCATGTATTTCGCTACCAAAAAGGGGCTATATGACCGGTTATTATAGGCGGCACGTAATGCTCTGTGTCCTGTGCAATCCAGCGTTTGTGAGTGGTGGTCTATGTTCTTATCCACCTTGGAGCTCTCTCCTGCGTCTGGTGGTTGCAGGAAGTGGTGGGAGCATGAAGCCGTATGTCCATTGCAGTGATCGGATGGAGTGATCCGGCACCAGGCGAATTGCGGTTTGACCGCCCAGCCGGTCTAGATGATCTTGTTGTGGACGAGCTTGGTGATGGCGGGAAGCGTTCCGCGCCCTCATGCGTTCGTGCTAGTCACGTCAGTGGCAGCGCTATTTGGATGAGTCGTCGGAGGTGTCGCCGCCGAACGGGTAAACCGTGAAATTGGGTGTCACCATCGCTTGATGGCGCACCTGATGGCGGCAAGAGTCTCCATAGCAAAGCCTAGTACGCTAGGAGATTATGAAGCGTGATATCCAAGTCGTGGCGGCTTGAGGGTTCGATATCCATCACCTGTGCTATTTCTCTCCTTCTCCGTGTCAGAAAGGTACCTTGTTAAAAAGCTCTCCTAATGCCAGGTGATCCAATTACCGTCAGCCCAAGGACATCAGGAATGATGACGGCCCGTCGCAATTTCGGTTCAATGCCGTGGTGGTGTGGACAGGACATCGGAAGAGTCGCGATCAAGTGGAAGATTGGTGATACATTTGACTACGGTGGTACAAAAATCGAGTCCAAGAAATTTCGTCAAATGGGTATTGTGCAGGTTCCCGCCATGCCGTATGCGCCTTGCTAGAAGTACAACCAAGAGATGAAAGAGTCCCGCGATGCAAAATGGTGGCCTAGCGATATAACGCTTTACTTCGTGAGCTTTTACAATCGCCTTGACTTGAGTTAGACCGGTGGAAATTGGAAGCGATAATGGTAAGCATACTGCAGTTTTCGTCAAGTCGATATTCTCTGTGTTTTCATTAGCGTGAGACCTTGGTAGCGGAGAGGTCAAGGAACATACATTGCAACAACATTTGCAGGGCATCTCTTGTGCGTTTCTTGATATTTTGTACACCAAGCTCGAACGACATATCGGGAATGAGCGCATTTGTATTGAACTTGCGTGTAGTCGCACATTGTTGGGGGAAGAAAAGTTGTGTTGGAAGTGAATGAACGGGTGTGGCAACAAGTATGCAGATCGTGTTTGGTTACAAATATTTTAGTAGTAACTGTAGTCTCTCAGAAAACCTTCAGGTACATTATGAAGGGACCGGAACGGACCACGCCCAACATATAAGGTCTGCAGTAGCGGATGTAGCAGGATGCGGACGTCAGTGCGAGTTCGATCAGGTACTCCCGTAGAGTAATGCAAAGCTAGACCATGTCAATGGGACCCGGTCTAGTTGACATGCATCATGGCGGTAGCCATGATCTGATCTGCCAGCGGAGCCGGGCGTCCGAGAGTGGTCGGAGCATACAGACTCAAGCTTGTTTGAAGTCGCTCTGCATGCGGTTACGTGCGGGACGCGACAGAGACATTCCGAGCCAAACCCTAAGCAGGGAAGACTCCACTAAGGAGTTTGTGCGGGCCCCGTCCGGTGTAAGGAATTAAACTCACGCCCAGGTTCAGAGAAAATTGACGGTAGACTGGTAGGGTTTAGGCGTTGTGAGTGGTTGGAGTTCGTGCAAGGAAGTTGGGGTCGCACCTCGCTCGCCTCGTGTGCTAGTGTGCCAGCTAGGACCCGATTCACCGCAAGTGCCACAAGGCAAAGCTGATCTGCGACCACGGTAGCCACGTTAATGCTGCAAATGATGGTGCGTGGGGTGGCTGCGCCGTTGGAAAGAAACCTTGTTAGTGTGTTGAGGCTACAGCCCCAAGCTTCCAACGCTGGGGTGACCCTTACGTTATTTCAGTGAAGGTCGCAGAACCGGCCTTGGGAGATATACAGCGCCTGGTCATGGCCCCTTGCCCTCCGCATAGTTTGTATGATGGTAGGTCCCGCCGCGCCGCCCGTCGTTGCGCGTTCCCTACCCCACCGGAGTAGAGGGGTGCCTTCGGCGAGACTTTGGGCCCTATTGTTCTCACCGATGGCAGTTTCGTACGGCACAGGACGCGATTCCCCGCGCCCTGCGACTAGACACCCGCACGTAAGCAGTTGCGCAATCATAGATGCAGTTCCGCTATTTGCTACACACGGATGCACGACATGGCTCCCGGCTTGCGGCTGCCAGCAGTAACGATGCGCTTTGCAGCATCGCCAATTTCTATGTGTCGAGTCGTATCAAGCTGACGGTTTCCATAACTTGAGCCAATTCTCATGCACTCCGAGAAGGTGTTGAAGTCGTTCGATCGGAGCTGTCAGGAGCTGTCTTGCCGTCTGATGACATTGCCTAGGTACGGCTTCGGCCGCACATGTCACTCTCCATATCTGGAACGCACCTTCATATGCGTCCAAAGACTATCGCCACTAGTGTCGGGATCTGACATGGCTCGACCAGTCCTACATCGATGGGTAATAAGCTCAGCTCGTGGGGGAATTCCTCGAAGTGATGGGCATTGCATGCCCAGAAGCGAGTGCAGGTTTGTAAGAGGCGTTGTGACTGCAGCTTGTAAGGCGGGTCTGTGATAGCTTGCATGCTCATATCCGTACCAGGCTCTTGGGAAACGGTCGGCGTGTGGTGAGGTGTGCTCGGAGCGCTGGGTAAGCAATTAAACGAAGACGATAGATGAACGGCAAGTAGATGTGCTCCGGAAAGAGCCTTACGATGTCCCCACAAGCCAGGTTCCTGTGCTCACTTTCTGCGAGCAGGATTTCTGTGGCTTCCGCGTAGTCCAGTGAACCAGGGGACATATGCGGATTCGCCTTCGCGCGGTCTGATTGGCTACCAGGCAATTTGAATTTTGTCCAGGGTGAAGCAGGGGTTAAGATCTTTTGAGCGAACTGCATGGCGCCATCAACACTAGGCGGATACGTCGGTGGGAGAATTACTCGACCGTCCACCAAAAACCGGCTGGCATGTGCGTCTCGTGGCCGCCGTTGGTGCAGGTCATTGTGTGCTTGGCAAATAAGTTGCACGATCGTAGTAGTATCGGTATCTATAGAGCCTGGGTATGACCATCGTGGCACCGGACGAAGAACCCATCGAATGCTGTGCTTCGACTTTGGAAGTGACGGTATGCACCATAACCGGCCCAATGGTAGTAGTCACTCACCCACCACCACGACATCCATGTACTGCCGAGTTGCGAGAGTCTTTTATGTTCCAAGATTGCTTGCCGAGGTCGAACAAGATTGGGAATCGTTATCATTGACATAATATCACTCGTCCAGCGAAGCATATTTTTAGTCAGTCTCGCTCGCCACACACCGCAAAGTTTTGATTCATGCTGAGTACGCCACGGAATATCCGCGATGAAGTCGGAGCACCCAGACAATGCTGACATGTGGGGGATGATCTTTGGCAATTCCATGAAGTCGGTATCTTGTTCACTAATGCAATTGTGCCCTCTTCGGGATTTCTGTCACATTCAGCCTGAACATCCAGTACGAAAATCGAACGATGCTACTGAAGCCTTTGGTGTACGACGACTCGGAACCATCCGCCCCACATCTCTTGACCGGCGGTATAGAACTATTCGGCCAGACAGCGCAGCGGAGCTATGCAGGTAAACGATCTACACACGGTTAGCGTCCGACATACCGGGCTTTATGCGAACGATTTCGGTATGATTCAGTAAAGACTACGTTCGGGCCGTACATCTTGTTGGGATATTTCACCGATGGGCCCACTAGTCTGAAAGTCTGTGGCCAAGAAGGTTGAATTCCAACTCAACACTGAGCGCGACTTAGAGCGGTGCGACCATCCGCTGATACATGTGCTTGGATTATAAGTGCGCTTCACGAGAACTCGCCATTTTGCTCGTCCGCGTCGAGCCACCCCCTGCACATTTCCACTGCCCTTCCCCACTTCTTGAACATCTTCGCGCCTTCCTCTTTGCTGATGTTTGGTTCGAAAATCATGCGATCTTTCTGGTTGATCTCTTTCAGTTCATCGAACTCTTTCCATACGTCTACGGCAAAACCGGCTGCGATTGCCGCGCCCAGTGCTGTTGTTTCACGCATTGCCGGTCTATCGACTGGGATACCGATGATATTCGCCTGGGTCTGTTCGATGCGTGAGCCGAGGATGTTGACATAAAGACCAACAACGCAGGAACTGCACTTACCTGCATGCATAGATTGGAATTTGACATTCCTCCATCGACTGCCAACATGTTAAGCTTATGTCCACTATCAAGCTCCATGGCATCCAGAATCGCCTTGGTTTGGAAGCAAGTTGCTTCGAGCGTGGCTCGTGCGATGTGACCGCGCTCGGTGAACTGTGTAATGCCGAAAATGGTGCCCTTTGCGTCATCGATCCAGTACGGAGCAAACAAGCCCGAGAAGGCGGTAACGAAAACACATCCTCCGTTGTCCTTGACGCTGGCTGCGAGATCACTAATCTTGTGCGAATGCGTTATGAATCCCATATTGTTCATTAGGAACTTCACACCGCTCCCTGCGACGGCGATGCTGCCTTCCAGCGCATATACGGGCTTGCGCTTACCGCCAAAGTCGTACGCAACGGTGGCGAGCAGGCCGTGTGTTGATATTACAGGCTTCTCCCCCACGTTGTACAAGAGGAAGCATCCCGTACCGTATGTGTTCTTTGCTGCACCCGGTGTGAACCCTTGCTGGCCAACCAACGCAGAAGACTGGTCTCCAAGACATCCGGCTATTCGAACACCCTTCAACTCTCCTTTTTGTATCGAGCCGAACGCATCAGGCGATGATGACGGGACAATCTTGGGCAGATTCAACTTCTTCCGGTCAAGCTTGAAGAAGTCCAAGAGCTGGTCATCGTACTGAATGGTGTGCAAATTCATGAACATAGTTCTGGAAGCATTCGTAGAGTCGGTGACGTGTAGATCCTTCTCCTTGCCGCCGTTCAGGTTGTATAATATCCACGTGTCAATGGTTCCAAACGAGAGACGACCTTCGTCATAAGCCTTCTTTACTTCATCGACATGATCAAGGAGCCACAATAGTTTGACTGATGAGGGGTATGTCGATATCGGCAGGCCACAAATCTCCTGCAGCTTGTCGGCGCCCTCTCTCTGCTTCAGCTCACGGACCATGCCCTTGGTCCTGGTATCTGGCCAGGCGATAGCATTATATAGTGGCTCTCCGGTCTTCGTGTCCCAAACTACCGTCGTTTCACGCTGATTGGTGATACCCACTGCTTTGATATCAGACACATCATGGCCCTGATCGACGAAGATTGAGGTTGCTCGGTCTATGCACTGCTCGACGGTTGAGATGATCTCCTTTGGGTCGTGTTCATGCCACCTGCACATCTGTGAGCATGCATGACGCTACTTTAGCTTGGATACTGACCCTGACTGAGGGTACATCTGAGTGAACTCAATCTGATGCTGCGCAACGGGTTCGCCTAATCCATCGAAGATGATGAATCGCGTACTTGTTGTTCCTTGATCGATTGAACCAATGAAGAATTTCTTCAGCTTCTTTTCATCAAGTTGCGCTCCATCGGAGCTGTCGGTCACCTCCTCCTTTGGCACGGGTTGAGGATCAGGGTCCTGTGCGGAAGTATTTTCAATACCCATGTTGGCCTGTTGCTCTTTACGGCCAGAATAGCACCGATATGTATTCTCGGTGCACTCCACGAGTTTTTCCGCGTGTTGTTGAGAAATTCGACTGCGCGTGTCTCGTGCAGTGTACTCGGCCGCGGTTACCGATGACGTTGTTCCGAAGCTCGTTCCGAGAGAATGATTTCGCGACCCAATACACCGAAGGTCAAGTCGTCCAGAGGTCCTGTTGATTATTGGTATCCTAGAAAATGATGAAAAGCTGTGGGAGAAAGCTGCAATGAGATCATAGTAAGAACGTGGAATATGTCGGGGACGGATCGGCACGCGACAAAGACACTGCGCGTGTTTGTGTGCAGTATGACGTTTTGGGGAGGGGTGGTGTTTACTTTTAAAGCGGGGGAGGGGAAGCTCCAAGACGAGCAGAACACCCGCCGCTATGCCCAGGCCGCCCGTCATGTGAAGCTCAAACATTGCAGCATCCGTAACGCCAATCCGGACAAGACGGCTCGTTTGTGGGATCGTCGATGGAAGGAACTGTCAGGCTAGACTAAAGCAAGGGCAAGGCAATTTTTCCGCGCGTCGCAAGCTCAACATGATATCAAACAGCGGGTCTGATCAACAATCTCCACAAAACACAACATATAGAATTGTCAAATCGCTTGCCCAGTGCATCGCGGAAGCATTCCAGGCGATGCGGCTCAGGATGTCCGCGGAACACAGCTCGCGCCTTCTTCTCGTGTATCGCACTTGAAAAGGACATTCGTGCTTGGATACTGGAATATTTACTTATTTTTACTTTTTTTGAACTACTTTCCTGGTTTTTGTTTATTTTATTAGATCATTCCAAATTTCTGTATGCCCCTGACAGCTACTCAGCTAGGATCATATGGCCAGCGAAAATGCTTTCTCTCTTAGGCATGTTCAAAGTTAAATGCCACGAGAATCTAATCTGCTCTCTCGATATGTTTACATGCTCTTCAGTCTCTTCTATGGATTTTAGCATAACATCTCTCCTCCTGTCTTTGATTTTCTGAGATCCGCGCTTTCCTTCGTTCGCACATCTCTATCGCGACCGCTGCTCAACCACTAATCTCGCCCCGACATTTGTCTGACTTTACCCTCGAAAGATAAGACGACTAGTCTCTGAGAGGTATGCGCCATGGATAATAGAACGCAAAACTGCTTGAACATGCGAATGACGCCGCGGCTGTTTCGTACAAGATAAAGCAGGACCAAACGACGTTAGGAGCTGTTTTTGCAGTATCAAAAGAATCCTTCGGTAGGGTTACCGACTTGATCAATCGGAAGCAAAATCTCGTACGCTGTCTGTTATCAGCGTGAGGGGCATCCAGTGCTCCTGGTGTCCTGTAAAATGCTCGAGATATCCCGAGCTGCCTCTGCGGGGTACATAAGAATATCTGCAAATTGATGCATTGAGTGTAAAATGTCCCAGGGTATGATTACCCAGCAAGAAACCATTCGTTCCCAAATGCATGGACCCTAGTAAGGCTGAGAGTGTAGAGAAGGATTATTGTCGCACAGCATGAAGACGATGTGCACAAAAACCGAATCCACTCGCCGTGAAGAAGCCATTCTTCCCTCGCTCGTTTCTGTCACCTCATTCTTACAGAGATCATGGAGATGCCATACTACACATTTCTGTTGTTGCCTCTGCTCTATGCTACTTATCGCCTTTGGCGCCTAGGCCATCGACCCAAGAACTACCCACCTGGCCCACCCACTCTACCACTTCTCGGAAATATACACTTAGTACATACTCAAGCGTTCGGTTGTTATTCGACAGTCTTTCCTAACTTGGCTCCAGATGGCCAAAAGCAACCCTCACCTCCAATTTCAGACGTGGGCGCAAGAATACGGTCCAGTCTATTCGCTGATCCTAGGCACCAAGACCATGGTTGTATTATCGGATGATCAAGCGGTGAAGGATCTGCTAGATAGAAAGAGTGCGAATACCAGTGCAAGACCTGATTTGTATACTGGCCAGACCCTTATGAGTGGCGGCAAGAGAATGGTCATGATGGTAACGGCTCTTCATTGTCGTTTCACAAATCGCTAACAGTCCATCAGACGTATGGAGCACCATGGAGAACGGTAGACCTTCGCAGACCATACGAGCATGTGTAGAAGAGTCTAACATAGCCATAGATCCGCAGACTCTACCACCATGCTTTGCATGTCAACAAATCCGCTGACTACGTTCCGTACCAGGAGCTTGAGAACAAGCAGCTGCTCTACGACATGATGACCGATCCATCCGACCTTCTCGAGCACTTTCGAAGATACTCCTCGTCGCTAGTCACAAGTATAGTTTATGGGTAAGTCTTGCTCCTACATGTCGCACTCATGATACCAACCTCGCATCAGTTTTCGCTGGCCAACCTTTCACGACCCTTTACTCCAAAAGCTCTTTCACAATCTCGACAACTACGTGCGCCTCAACATGACCGGTGGTGCCGCTCTCGCCGATTTCTTCCCTATCCTACGCTACCTACCCACCTGGCTGTCTCCACACAAACGCGAAGCACTCGCACACTACGCCCACGAAATCGCCATGTACACCACGCTTTATCAGCGCGTCAAATCTGCTCTGCTCGCCAACCCCAACGCGCGTTCATGTGTCTGCAAAGACGTCATCGCCCTGCAAGCTCAGGAGAATTACACGGACGAGTACACATCACACATCCCCGGCCAACTCTGGGAAGCAGGCAGTGACACCACATCTACACAACTCTACGGCTTCATCCAAGCTCTCCTTCTCTATCCCGATATCCAAGCCAAAGGGCAAGCGGAACTCGACGCCATTATAGGGCACGACCGCATGCCCACTCTCGACGACATGATTCGTCTCCCGTACGTCCGAGCCTGTGTCAAAGAGACGCTGCGTTGGCTTCCAGCTGCTATTCTCGGTGCATTCCCGCACGCGACGAGTGAAGACGATATGTACATGGGCTATCGCATCCCGAAGGGAGCGATTATCATGCTGAATACATGGACCATTCATCGTGATCCGACGCGGTACGCAAATCCCACGGTGTTCAATCCAGACCGTTTTCTCGAAGACACATCCTCGTCCGCGGAATCAGCTACCAGCATTGATGTCTCGCGCCGCGATCACTTCGGGTTTGGCGCGGGAAGGCGCATATGTCCTGGGATGAATGTCGCGGATCGGAGTTTGTTGTTGGGGATAGCGAGGATCTTTTGGGCGTTCGATGTCAAGCCGAAGCTTGGGGCTGACGGGGAAGCCAAGATGCCGGTGCAGGACGACTTTGTGCCAGGATTCGTGGCGATCCCGAAGCCGTTTGATGTGGTGGTCACGCCAAGGAGTGAGGGGAAGAGAGAGATTATTAGGAGGGAGTGGGAGATGGCGAAGGGGGATTTGGGTGAAGACGGGCAGTTCCTAAAGGGTTCAGTGAGGATGAATGGGATGAAGTGAGGGATAGAGAGCTGCGCAGCGAATTGGGACATTCAGATGACTGACACATTATGGATTTGAAATAACACCACGACGGCTACGAATTGCGTCGTTGCCCGCCCAACCCGAACTATGTACGTAAATGCTAAAAGATGTGACATGTAGGGCGCCGACCAGAACGCCATTGCTACAGCATTACAAACGAGATCCACAAAACACCGGCACAGCATTACTTCCTCGATTTATCGGCTTTCGTCTCGCCGTCACGGCTATCTCCGCCAGCGGCATCCTTCTTCTTCTGTGCACGAGCTTCCTCGTCCTTCGAAAGCTTCTCCTCGGAGCCCTCCTTGAACACGACTGCTCGGTCTACTGAGCCCGGGATATGGTCGGGTAGCTCTCCGCGCCCGATCAGGGTGATGACGATTGAGGCACCGACGATGAATGTGAGAATGAATCGGTACGTCCTGTACCACTCTGGTACCCAGCCCTTTGTCGTCGCCCGGATATCAACGTAATATAGTGCAACGAAGCCCAAGAACTGTGTAATCAAAGCGCCCTCGATGGGCATGAGGATAGTGCTCCAAGCTACGGCAGGAGCAACCACACCGATCGCGTATCGCTTGTAACCTTGGTACCCGCCATATCTAGGTCTAGTCAGTACGGTGCTCGCCACTACTCGAATCTCCATAAACTCACCCTGCCCACTCGAGTCCCCAATGAATTGCACCAAGGAACGACAGAATCGATGCTCCATACCCGATTTGCAATGGCTCGAGCAAATGCAGCAATTGTGTAGCATTCTTCTCATTCAAGAGGTAGCCATAGCCAGCGACCGCATGGTTGATCTCCCAAGCACAGTATACTGTTGTCACTGAGGTCACGAGGTACGGAATTGTGCCTGCTAGACCCATGTAGTATGCTTCCCGGGGCACTTCGCTCAGGTTGAACGTTTCTTTGACAGTAGCCTGAATCACGTCAGTCGTATATCGAGCAGAAAGAGCTCATCGGTCGGAGGCATACCACGTCGTGCTTCATGCCTGCCATCATGTCTACGTCGTTTGGCTTCGGCTTGTCCTCAACGCCTACCTCACCAAACATGGCATGGGTAGAGGATGTGGCGGAGACAGTCTCTGGTGTTGGCTTGATTCTCTCCTGAGCATACTTCTTCTCGGCCTCTTGCTGCTTCTCCGTGATGCCCCTGCGTATAACGGTGGCTTGAATGGGTTTTGCAAGAGCGAGGCTCTTCATTTGTGGTCTTTTTGAAGCCATAGATCCGAATTGTGTCGTCCATTGCAATGTGGGTGTCGTGCGCTGGAAACTTGCAGCTGGACGCGCTGCAGGTGCTCCCAGTGTTCGCAATGCGAGACGCGAAGCTCCGTTTCGCAACATGGTGGTAGATCTCGGCAACAATGGCAGTGTCAATTGGTTTCACGAGCTACACGAGGTACAGACGAAGAAGAATCCAGTAGCTGTCGCAAATTCGAGAAAAAAATGAGGAGTAGTCACGGACGTCGCGGTTGAAGCCCCTCAAGCTCAAGCTCAAGCCTGACGTCACCTGTTGGAGCTCGCGGGATCCCTGCCACGTGCCCTGCTTGGCGAACCCCGCTCCACTTCTGTCGCCGGCACTCCTTTCGCCTGCTTCCTAGGTAATACGTAGCAGGTCCACAAAAGATATCACAGGAAAATGCAAATCCACGTACTGCGGTCGGGCCAGCGCCTGGTGACGATGGCCTGCGACTGCGACGCAGAAATACCAGCGTCTGCCAAGATAGGGCAGATGTATGTCTCTGCTACGTAGCAAACGAGTAGCAGACAACCTAAGCTCACTCCCAAGAACCATGTCGAACTCAAAGCCCTCTACCGCGCGATCTCGAAGCCTTAGCGAAGTGGTTCGCTCGTACGATGCACCCACCATTCGAGTCGTCCGCGAAAATCGAAGAGTACAACATTGGAACGATCTGGCTAAACAGTTGAAGTGTGCGGGTCAAGTAGAACAGAACGAATGCTGATCGGACAGAACTTGATGGCAAATACTAGGGATTATTTTGCTATCGGAGCCGTGTCCCGAATCCGATGGTTCTGATGACTTGGTAGGTACTGCAGCTTCCGCCAATCCAAAGAAAGATTTGATTAAGGTAGCTTGAAGCGCCTCACATCTATTTACGGCGCCCGACTTCCGGCGATCGTCTCGAGAGGGATCTCGCGATGAAGCATGGGTTGACAATGCGGGCTTAGTGGATGATCTAGAGCAAATATCTACACATCTGTTTTGGGATCCTCGACGTACTTCTTGTCCGATTTCTGGTGACTCTTTTCATTTTCTTTGACATCTTCCAATTCTTCGTTCACATCATCGCCACTGACAGACTGCCATTCATCCGGACTGATAACGCGCCCAGTATAGCCACCAACCTCATCATCGTTGGCGACAGGCTCCCATTCGTCTCGAGTGATAATACGACCAGCACGGTCATTATCCAATTCGTCGTCGCAGCCAGACTCCCATTCGTCTGGATCGATCACTTGCCGAGCATAGCCATTGTCATCGACATCGTCGCAGCCAGATTTCCGTTCATCTGAATAGATAACGACATCAGCACGCCGTGTGATCTCAATGACCAACTCGTCACCGCTGGCCACAGTATTGTCCTCATCCTCGCCACCTTCATCTTCTTCTCCACGGCCTGGATCCTCCTGTGCGGCTCCGGGAACTTCTTCAGTCAGTTTCAAATATTTCTCCTGCGTGGCGGTCTCCTCGGGTGTTGGCAGGGTCTCGCTCGTGTCATAGATGGTGTTGTACATGTCTCGGGCTCGCTGGGCGTGTTCGACGTACAAATCGTCTAAATGACCTAACAAGAGATGGAATCCAGCTTGGTGCCACTCTCCGAAAACCGGATCTGCTAGGAGTCTCTGACAGATGATATAGGCATCTTCGCGCCGGTCGAACCGCCAAAGCTCCCAGTCACGATCGTACTCGTGTGCGTACATTTGACCCGCCAGGCTGAATTCCGAAGCAGGCGGTCACATTCTGCTATGCAGTACAGTGTGCTCAAAGTTTTGAGTGATAGTTATCACGGTTGTGTGGCGGATTTGTTTGTGAGCTTTCATATTCACCTTTCACCTGGTGCCTGACTCAACAGTTTGTTGTAGATCGTGATGAGATTTGAGACATGTTCCTAAGATGCAAACTGGACTTCTTTCCAACTTTCGTTTAGAGGGTTCAGACTGGTCTGAGAAGTGTTTTGTTATGATTCGCAACGGACTTGTATAGGGTACAGTGCTGTGATATCAGGTTCTCGGCATCCTACACGGTTGAGCGAGTTGTGATCTTCTCCAACTGCTCGCTCGGAGAGTCTTGCATGGCCTTGGACCTCATTGCTTGCGAAGACAAGAAGACATAGCAGCAGCATTCTAAGGACATAGAAACTTCTGTAACACTACAACGCCGATTTCAGCAGTTTAAATTGGCCAATCTGATTGCAAGGAGGGTACAGAATCGTGACACGAGGTGGTGAGGTGAGTGAGATGATACGATACACTCCCGCGCCTGGAGCTCCAAACCTGGCCACTATGGCATGTCAGAGCCTTTAAGAGCTTGCACGAATTCCGACCTAGCTTCTCCAAATTGAGTATGGCCAATTGGTTTTAGCAGCAACATGGGAAAGTGGTTTGCGAAGCACACAAGCGTTCGTCGCAAGCTCCATGGCAAGACGCAATGAACAAACAGCGGCACGACAATTGCGCCGTCAGGACAGATCACTGTATCCAGCCAGGGTCCGCGGTGAACAAATTGGTCCGAGAAGGGCTCAAGTAGGCTTCTTGTGAGGTTACGACCTTGGAACCCCTGACTCAAAGGGTTGCACCTTTTAATGCTGAAGCCTTGGAAGGCAGCCTCACAAGGCTGAACGGAGCCATGGCGGGTTGGAATCGCGTGTTGTCTCTGGAATATTCTGTCTGGCTCAATTGTCAATATTGCGCAAGCATGAGGCCTTTGTGAAGTGGCTCGCTCGTATGATGCATCCATCGTTCGAGTTGTGACAGCTGTCGCAGGCATGTTGGAGGGGCATGCCCTTCGCTTGGGATGCCGTTTGCGGCCATAGTGGGGTTAGGCAATTCCGTTGCGTCATAACAGAAGAGCGGCGAAGAGTTTGAAAAACTGCGAATTCAGCGCGATGCACGGCACAACAGTGAAAATTGAGGACTGCCGATCGTGGTAATTGGTTGGGAGCGCAGGGCTATTGGTCTCAGGCAGCTGCCCCTAGTGGGTCCTAGAAGCTGCGAGCAGGATCGCAGAAACTGTGATCCGTGCGTAGAATTATGGAAAGTCAGAGAACCCTAGGGAATCCGACAAACTATTCGCGTCGTTATAAACTCGTCCTCCGCCTCGACAAAGCCTCCCACTACACTCAACAACTCAACTACAAAGACTCACCTATACCCAAGTCCATTGACTTTGTGAGCACCTTCAACGATTTTCCTAATCCTCTTTGATACCCCACTACAAAGCTACATACACACATCATGTCTTCCTCCGGCCCCGCGATCGGTATCGATCTGGGTACCACGTACTCGTGCGTGGGTATCTTCAGAGATGACCGCATCGAAATCATTGCCAACGACCAGGGTAACCGCACAACACCCTCGTTCGTCGCCTTCACAGATACCGAGCGTCTCATCGGTGATTCTGCGAAGAACCAGGTCGCCATGAACCCCACCAACACCGTCTTTGACGCAAAGCGCCTCATTGGCCGCAAGTTCGCCGACGCTGAGGTGCAGGCCGACATGAAGCACTTCCCCTTCAAGGTCATCGACAAGGGCGGCAAACCAGTCATCCAGGTCGAGTTCAAGGGCGAGGACAAGACATTCACACCCGAGGAGATCTCATCCATGGTCTTGACCAAGATGAGGGAAACTGCCGAGTCATACCTCGGTGGCACCGTCAACAACGCTGTCGTCACCGTCCCTGCCTACTTCAACGACTCCCAGCGTCAAGCTACCAAGGATGCCGGTCTCATCGCCGGTCTCAACGTCCTCCGTATCATCAACGAGCCCACTGCCGCTGCCATCGCCTACGGTCTTGACAAGAAGACTGTTGGCGAGCGCAACGTCCTCATCTTCGACTTGGGTGGTGGTACATTCGATGTCTCCCTTTTGACCATTGAGGAGGGTATCTTCGAGGTCAAGTCGACTGCCGGAGACACTCACTTGGGTGGTGAGGACTTCGACAACCGTCTCGTCAACCACTTCACAAATGAATTCAAGCGAAAGCGTACGTGCAAATCCCCACTCCCCTTGAAGATAGACAGCACATACTAACAGGTTTTAGACAAGAAGGATCTCACCTCCAACGCTCGTGCCCTCCGTCGTCTCCGCACTGCCTGCGAGCGGGCCAAGCGTACCCTCTCTTCCTCCGCCCAGACCTCCATCGAGATCGACTCCCTGTACGAGGGTATCGACTTCTACACATCGATCACTCGTGCTCGTTTCGAGGAGTTGTGCCAGGACCTCTTCCGCTCCACCATGGAGCCCGTCGAGCGTGTCCTGCGCGACGCTAAGATCGACAAGTCCTCCGTCCACGAGATTGTCTTGGTCGGTGGTTCCACCCGTATTCCCAAGGTCCAGAAGATGGTCTCCGACTTCTTCAACGGCAAGGAGCCCAACAAGTCCATCAACCCCGATGAGGCCGTCGCCTACGGTGCCGCCGTCCAGGCCGCCATCTTGTCCGGTGACACCTCTTCCAAGTCCACCAGCGAGATCCTGCTTCTCGACGTCGCGCCGCTTTCCATCGGTATCGAGACTGCTGGTGGTGTCATGACCGCCCTCATCAAGCGCAACACCACCATCCCCACCAAGAAGTCCGAGGTCTTCTCCACCTTCAGCGACAACCAGCCTGGTGTGCTCATCCAGGTCTACGAGGGTGAGCGTGCCCGCACTAAGGACAACAACCTGCTCGGAAAGTTCGAGCTTACCGGCATCCCTCCCGCGCCTCGTGGTGTTCCCCAGATTGAGGTCACCTTCGATGTCGATGCCAACGGTATCATCAACGTCTCTGCCCTCGAGAAGGGTACTGGCAAGACCAACAAGATCGTCATCACCAACGACAAGGGCCGCCTGTCGAAGGAGGAGATCGAGCGCATGTTGGCTGAGGCCGAGAAGTACAAGGCTGAGGACGAGGCTGAGGCTTCCCGTATCTCGGCTAAGAACGCCCTCGAGTCATACGCCTACTCGCTCCGCAACACTCTCAGCGACTCCAAGGTCGACGAGAAGCTCGATGCCGGCGACAAGGAGAAGCTCAAGGCCGAGATCGACAAGACCGTTACCTGGTTGGACGACAACCAGACCGCCACCAAGGACGAGTACGAGTCGCAGCAGAAGGAGCTTGAGGGTGTCGCCAACCCCATCATGATGAAGTTCTACGGTGCTGGCGGCGAGGGTGGCATGCCCGGTGGTATGCCCGGCGGCGCACCCGGTGGTGCTCCCGGCGGTCACTCCGATGACGGCCCAACCGTCGAGGAGGTCGACTAAGCGTATCGCCCTCAGCTTTCTTTCATTCGTCTCATATTCCAGCATAGACCTTTTCTGGGTGGTAGTTCCTCGGAGTTTCGGCTGACAGAGCCTTGGTTTTCTTTTCAATGCATAGGATGAGTTACGATCACCATGATTGGAGGGTAAAAGTTTACGAAGAAGTATGTACTCAACTGAAGGGATGTAATACCCGAGTAGAGTAGAGAATCGAACAATAATTCAAACAACTCTCTTTTGCGTGTGATGTCTATTTTCCTCTTGGGCTACTACTATTGCGAAAACTTTGGTAGATGCTTCCGCTCCAACCATTCGAATGTCAGCCATGTCATCACGTTACAGCCTTACGGAAGCCTGGCTATCCCCAGCACCGTTTCACGATTTTTATAAATACCCAAATAACTCACTGAAGGTATACAGGACTTCTTAAAAGGTATTTCAGGAGAGTTTCAGAGCTCAACGAGCTGCCAAGAGATGTGGCGAAGCTTTGTGCGAATGTCCGAAAAACAAGCACTCTTCGTGTTGATGCGAGGCCCTATGAGATTGCTAGACTTGAATTGTGGCACTGCGACGTCTATGAAAAGACTCGCCAGCACTTAGTGGGAGCGTGGTATGTCGCGTTGAGCCCTGGGTATATATACACTGCGCCACATTGCGACCGTCGGAGGCGCGGCTTATTCGTCTCCCCAGTCGTTCAATATGTCCGACACTATCATACACTTTCGTACAAATCATCCATCATTCCCTCCCCTCCTTCCCACCCATGCCAAATGCCCCAACAACCTCTTCTCCCTCCCCTCTCACCCTCCACACATCCTCGCTACTCGGCCCACTCCTCAGCCTCTCCTCCTTCTCTCTATACCTCTCCTGCACCATCCGCTCCTTCGTGTCCCGCGGACTGTAACTATTCCTGACCCGCATGCAGAACCAGAAATCATTCCAGTGCTCCGAGCACGACCGCAGCTGCCCGTATCGGTATATGTCGTTGAAGTGCCCGCCGAGCGAGGAGCAGTAGAATGCCGAGTCGAAGGCGGCGCGGCACGACATGGTGCGTGGGAGGTGCGGGTCGAGAGGAGCTGAGGTGTCTGAGGGTTGGGCGGCGGTGTGCGGGGACGCTGAGGTTGTGGAGAAGGTCGAGGGCGCGAGATGTGGGTGGGCGGCGTAAAAGTCGGGGTCGTGGGGAGCGGTGTCTTGTTGTGGTTGTAGAGGAGGTTGTGGTAGTGGTTGTGATGCGGGTGTGAGCGATTCTTGTGCTGGTTGTGAATGTGTGTCGAGCTTGGGATGTGTTTGGATTTGCGCTTTGGCATCTGCGCCTGGGCTGGAAAAGGGCCACCAGCTCATTTTGAGACGTGATGCGTATGCGGTGCTTGAGCAGGGTCCGCAATTGTATTCGCACCAGATAGTCGCTTTTTGAAGCTGGTGCAGCCGATGTGGTGTAGGCCAGTCGCGCGATCGAGGGCGTTGAAATTGGTAGGCACAATCTGATGGCTGAGCTGCGATTGCGCTCTCGGGGCGAGATCGTAAGAACTAAAATTGCTTGACTGTTGTCCTAGGTGTGCACAGTCAAAGTCTGGGCCGAACCGAAATGCAGAGAAACGCGGGATGGAGGTCTGAAATTCCAGCGAATCAACATCGAGACGGCCCGCCTGGCAAATCATGCGCGTGAAACGTGGTATTCGAATCCTACGTCATGCATACCTGCTAGTCGCGCCTGCATCTGCCTTGCAGTGATCGCTGTAACTCCACCTCGACAGCTTTGTGCGCTGATCAATTCCAGGTCGTGTCTTGAACGCCTGGCTGCTTTGAGGTTCTTCACTTCGCTACTCTCCTTGCGACCATCTTAGTCCTCGGTAATTCTTGACACCCAATACGGCGCACAGGACCCAGACACAGTCCTGTTGTCGCACCCCGCCTTCTGTTTACAGAATACGATACCCAGAGTGACACACTTCGCACGACTCACGACGCTTCCCTATGACTTCACGCAGTCCGACGACGTAACAACCTCCTCTCCAAACCCGCCGTCCCTACTCCCCCACCGCTCCACGCCGCGACCCGCGTAACGGTCTCCTGCCGCCACCATGCTCGAGGGGCTGGTGTCAAACCTGCTGAATCGGTTCTTGGGCATGTACGTCCAGAACTTCGATCCAAAGCAGCTCAATGTTGGCATCTGGTCCGGTGACGTCAAACTACGAGACCTCGAACTGCGTCGCGAAGCTCTCGACCAGCTGAAGCTACCACTCAACGTTGTAGCGGGCCACTTGGGTTCTCTAACGCTCTCGATACCATGGTCGAACTTGCGAGGCAAGCCGCTGAAGATCAACATCGAGGATGTCTTCCTGCTGGCTGCCCCCAAGGAAGATGCAGACTACGATGCAGACGAAGAGGAGCGCCGAGCGCATGCGGTCAAGATGGAGAAGCTTGATAGCGCGGAGCTACTTAAGGAGCGCAACACCGAGGGCATGAGTGCTGAAGAGCAGCAAAAGAACCAGAGCTTCACGGCGAGCTTGGTCACCGCCATTGTGGACAATGTCCAGGTCACAGTCAAGAACATTCACATCCGGTACGAAGACTCAATATCGGATCCCGGGCATCCATTCGCTCTCGGTGTCACGCTCGCGGACTTCAGCGCCGTCAGCACAGACGAGAACTGGAAGCCAACGTTCATCCAGGGCAACGCGTCCTCGACACACAAGTTGGCAACGCTGGGCTCGTTGGCAGTATACTGGGACACGGACTCGGAGCTCATTGGCACCGGCAAGGGCAGCGACACCAAGGATGAGCAGCACATTGACCAGGCACAATTCATCGAAAAGGTCAAGGGCATGATTGTGCGGGGTGACAATCCTGATCTAGGCGATCATCAGTTCATCTTGAAGCCAATCAGCGGTCGGGCTGGCCTGGAGATGGACAAGACTGGGAAGACTGACCGTCCAAAGTTGAAGGCGCGCCTACTCTTCGACGAGTTGGGATTCATCATTGACGAGGATCAATATCGAGATGCGCTGATGCTCGTCGACCTGTTCCACTACTTCATCCGCCACCAAGAGTACAAGAAGCTGCAACCAAAGTCATCTCCCAAGGAGGACCCTGCTGGATGGCTCCAATTTGCTGGCAAGGCCGTGCTTGACAAGATCCACGACCGGAATCGCAAGTGGAGCTGGGAATACTTCAAAGAGCGCCGCGATGACCGGCTACGGTACATTGCGCTCTTCAAAAAGAAGAAGCGAGACGAGAAGCTCACAGCTGATGAAGCAACAGAACTCGACAAGCTTGAGCGGAAGCTCTCGTATGAAGATCTTCGCTTCTGGCGCTCGCTGGCACGGAACGAGCTGCGCAAAGAGAACGTGGGAGTCAAGAAGGCCCCACCTAAGCAGACATGGAGTTCGTGGGTATGGGGTTCGAAGCAAGAAGAACAACATGACGACGAAACCCAAATGTCAGAGCAACAGCGGAAGGAGCTGTACGATGCCATTGCTTGGGACGAGAAGCAGGCCATCACAGAAGCTATTGACATGCCGCGAGAGTACGTCAAGATGGAGGTGAACATGAGCCTCCGGACAGGCAGCTTCACACTGAAACGCGATCCTCACGGCAAATCGAAAGAGATTCTGCGCTTGCTCTTCGACTCTTTCAGCACACAGTTCTTGCAGCGAACTGACTCAATGTTCGTCAAAGTAGCGCTGGAGGGTATGCGCCTATATGACGGTACCACAGAAGGCAGTCTGTTCCCTCAAATCATCACCATCAAGGATGCACCGCCAGTCCCCGATGAGAAGCGGATTGAGGAGCTCAACGACGATGAGACGTCCAAGACCGATGCTGACGAAAACGAGGAAGATGAGAAGGAAGATCCTTTCTTCCATCTCTCCTTCGAAAAGAATCCGCTCGATGGTAGTGCTGACACAGCTCTTACCATGAAACTGAAAGGCATGGAATTCGTGTACAATCCAAGATTCGTTGTGGAGGTTGCGAAATTCTTCAAGCCGCCAGAAAGCCACATGGAGTCGATCGGCGCACTTATGGAGACTGCAGGTGCTACTGTTGAAGGCATCCGACAGCAAACGCGTGCCGGGCTGGAATTTGCTTTGACAGAACACAAGACGATCAACGCACAGCTGGACCTTCAAGCCCCACTGATAATCATACCCGACTCCGTGACGGAGAAATCAAGCAACTGTCTCATTCTTGATGCAGGTCACGCAAGTGTCACTAGCGAGCTTGTCGACAAGAACACGCTGCGCGATATTCAGGCCAAGCAGCAACAACAATACACGGATGAGGACTTCCGCAAGTTGGAAAACCTCATGTACGACAAATTCAACCTAAAGCTGCAGTCCACCCAAGTCTTGATCGGACCATCCATCGAGGAGACTAAAGCGCAACTCGAAGAACAAGCGACATCCAAGCACCTTCACATCGTGGACAGAATAAACATGGATTTCAAGATTGAGATCTGCATTGTTCCAAAGGCCTCCGATCTAACCAAATTCCGCGTGTCTGGAAACCTACCCATCTTGCATGCATCCATATCCGATGCTAAGTACAAGAACTTGATGAAGCTGATAGATGTTGCGGTACCAAAGTTTGGTGACGACGATGCTCCAAGCAAGCAAGTCACGGAAGGTGCAAAGGGCCCCTCAAATCTCAAACCAGCGACCGAGTCGAAGGGAGACAAGGATCCCCTTGGAAGACCACGCTCTAAATCGTTCCAGTTTGCCGCTCAAGAGCATGAACTTGTAATGGAAGAGGAAGGAGATGGCGATGGCGATGAAAAGTTCGAAGACGCTCCAGAGGAGAAGGATGCGAAGGCTGAAGCACATATCCACCAGCGCAACTTCGAGTTTAAGTTCACCGTTGATAGATTGCAGGGCTCTCTGTACAGGACTGATCCAGAGGGCAAGAAGGCTGATCAACTCTTGGTCGAACTTATTGCCGAGCACTTTGATCTTGACTTTTACCAGGAGCCATTCGAGATGGGCGCCGACGTCCGCCTTAGAAGTCTTGCAGTCGAAGACCACGTGGAAGAGAATCCCATTCCAGAGTTCCGGAACATCATATCGTCGGAAGACGCTTCGGCGGATGAGCAGAAAGACTTGTTCACATTGAAGTTCGTCAAAGTGAACAAAGAGTCCCCAGAGTTCCAGACCAAATTTGAGGGCATTGCGACGAATCTTGATGTCGCTGTGTCGACAATCAACCTGATTGTAACAAGGAGAACTCTGTTGACCCTACTGGACTTCGTACTCATCACATTCACAAACCCGGGCCAGCCCGACAACCAGCAAGCCCAGATAACTTCAAAGCCGGACGAGCAACAAGTTGCGCAACAGGCGCAAGCCGAACCAGACAAAATACGTATACGCGCCGAGCTCAAGCGTATCGCAGTGGTGCTCAACAATGATGGCATACGCCTTGCTACTTTGAGCTTGAGCTCGGGTGATGTAGCCATCTTCCTCAACGCAGGCACAATGCGCATCGGTGGTCGGCTTGGCAACCTTTCTCTCATTGATGATGTCAACCAGGGTGTTTCTGAAGAGTCGTCGCTTCGACAGCTAGTGACGATCGAGGGCAAAAATCTGGCTGACTTCAGCTACGAAACCTTCAATGCCGAGTCAGACGGCTATCCTGGCTACGACGCAGCTGTAGCACTGAAGACGGGCTCAATCAAAATCAATTTCCTAACAGAGCCGTTCCGCAAAATTATGGAGTTCGCGGTCAAGTTTGGCAAGATGCAAGCGATCTTCAACGCAGCACGACAGGCAGCCGCCAACCAGGCCACCCAGATTCAGGAGCGAGCATCCAAATTCCATTTCGACATCACTATCAGCACTCCTATTGTTGTCTTCCCGCGAATGGTCATCTCGGATAAGCCAGACAGAGACACACTGACTGCTAATCTGGGAGAAATCTACGCAAAGAATACATTCGTTCCCCTGGACGACTCAAAGGATGCAGATGTCGCGAACAAGATATCTGCTGGCATCAGGAACATTAAACTCACCTCCAATCTTCATTACGACGAAGACCGTTCAGAAGAGCTGGAACTCATTGACAAGGTTGATCTCGACTTCAACCTCACCATGGTCGAGCACAAACCTGGGCACGAACGGCCGGATCTTGAAATTGACGGCTCGATGTCGAACATCAACTTGCGCCTCACGCCAGAGCAGATGAAGTTCGCCTTGGAATTATCACGAACCATACCGCAAGCATTTGCTACTCAACCTGATGAGGCCATTGAGGAAGATGTCCAGGCAGAGTTGCCTGAGTCAACGACTGGACCCGCGCGTCAACTCACAGATAAGGAAACGCCCACGGACGAATCCTCCCAGATCGTCACTTCATCGCAGGGCCCAGAACTCAAAGCGGATGATGACAAGTGGACCAAGCTGGACTGCGTCTTTAAGGTCGGCTCCATTGCTCTTGAGCTGGTCAAGTCCAGCGACGGGGAGCCTGTAGGCGACATTGAGGCAGCCAGTCTCTCGAAATTTTCACTCAACGACACGAACGTAAAGGTTCGCATGATCAGCGATGGAGCAATGGAGGCAGAACTGGTAGTACAGTCTTTCACCATCCGGGACAGTCGCACACAAGGCACGAACAAGTTCAGGAAGATCATGTCTCTTATCAACAACGATGTCAAACAGCAGTTCATGGCTAGCGTATCTATCTCAGGTGGACAAGAGAAGAACCTCATCGCGCTGCTGACTATTGACAGTCCGCGCATCATCCTAGCGCTGGACTATCTCTTTGCTCTTCAGGGCTTCTTGAATGCAGGCCTTGCAACGGATGAACCTTTAGCAATCGAGGAGGAGGCACAACAAGACGAGACGGACAGCGATGACGAAATTATGTCTCCAGATGGGTCTCGCATGATTGAGCAACCAGAGGTTAAGCCAGAACCAGCCGAGGACGGGATGAACATCTCCTTCCGAGTCAACCTTGTAGATGCGCAGGTCGTGCTTATTGCCAACCCCGCATTAGCAAGCTCAGAAGCCATTGTTCTGGGAACGAAGCAGGTCCTTGTCTCGAAGCAACAAGCGATGACATTACAGGTCGATAAGGTCGGCATGTTCTTGTGTCGCATGGACCGCTTCGATACGAATCGTCTACGCATCCTCGACGATTTCAGCATCCAGACAGCTCTTGATATGCGCAACCAAGGCTCGAAAGCTTCGCTAATAAGCATCACTGTCGACATTGAGCCACTTGTGCTTCGGCTCTCGTTGCGCGACATCCTACTGGCTATGCAGATCGTCAATCGTGCTTCTGCCATGTCGGCAGGTGATGATAAAAACATGCCTACAGAGGACGCAAAGACGATTAAGCCGGCGACTCCCTCCAAGAAGCCGAAATCTACAGTAGGTAAAGCTTCGTCAACCAGACCCCGCGCGAAGTCGATCGCAACCACAAAGCGATCAAGTCAGCATGGCGCACAATCTTCAGGTCCACCCGCATCATCTGCCGTGCTCAAGAGGGAGGAGATGCATGTCAGCATTGAGGGCATCCGAGTTGTCCTCATCGGTGACGTGCACGAGATGCCAATGCTGGACTGGCGCGTGAAGAAGTTTGGCGTCGACGTAAGAGACTGGTCAGGAGCTATGGTCGCTGACACATCTCTCGACACGCTCATCAATGTTTACAACTTCTCCAAATCTGCGTGGGAACCTTTGATTGAACCGTGGACCGTTGGCTTCCATATGGCCAAAGACCAAAATCCGGACAGGATCTCCGTGGATCTGTACTCTCGCAAGGCAATGGAGCTCACAGTAACCGCTGCTACAATTGCTCTGGGATCCAAATCGTTTGACTTCCTCGCTGGCGAAGAGGACATCCTTTCGAAACCTCGTAGCAGTGATACTCCCTACCGGATTCGTAATCATACTGGCTTCAGTCTTGATGTTTGGGCTGAAGGCAAGGAAGAGGAGGGCTTTTCGGCAAAGTTAGAAGACGGCGACGAGCAGCCCTGGCGCTTCGAAGATCCTATGTCGACACGAGAGACCCTCTCAACAGATGGTGCAAGTGGCATGGTAGGCATCCGGCTTGGTGGCAGCGGATTTGATACTCTCTCCCGTATCCCTGTCCATCGTGAGGGTGAATTCTTGTACAACCTGAAGCCCAAGCAAGACCGCATACAGCATCGCATCCTAATTGACGTGAAGCTTGGTGCCGACAACATCAAGAGTATCACCTTCCGATCACCACTACTAGTGGAGAACAATACCCAGATACCCATCGAGCTTGGGATGTTCAGCCCAGAAGACGGTCATCTTCTGAAGATCGACAAAATCGCGCCAGGCGATGCGCGACCTGCACCGATTGGCTCAGTCTACATGCATTCCATCGTGGTTCGTCCTGACCAGGGTTTCGGCTATGCCTGGTCGAACGAGCGGCTGTTCTGGAAGGACCTACTTAAACGTCCAACAAGAACCATCACTTGCCGTGGCGAGCAAGACGAACAAGCACCGCCCTTCTACTTCCAGTTGCATGCAGCATTCGACAAGAAGGACCCACTTACCGGCGTCTATCCTTACATGCGCCTTCGCCTTCAAGCTCCTGTTGAGGTTCACAATCTCCTGCCTTATGACTTCAAGTACAGGATCTACGACAGTAACACCAAGAAGGATTGGACGAATTTCCTCAGAAAGGGTGGTATAAGCCCCGTACATGTCGTAGAACTTTCACACCTTCTCCTCATCAGTGTTGAGATGCAAGATGGTCCCTTTAAACCCAGCAAGTTCGGCATCATCAACTCAACTGATCGCGAAAGCTTCCGCCGTGAGAAGGTGCTTGAGGTCAAAGACGACAATGGTCAGACCTTGCACCTCAACATGCATTTCTAGTAAGTTTACCAAAAGAGATAGCCGAAAACATCACTAACAATACGTCCAGTAATTTCCCCGACGCAGGTGGCGCTTTCAAAGTTGCTATTTTCAGCCCGTACATTGTGCTCAACCGCACTGGTCTGGAACTGGATGTCCGCTCACAACAGCTCATGGGTCAAGCAAAGACAGCTGCTGGGCAGAACGTCTTGGCCGATACATCTGACGAAAATGGCAAGGCTTTGCCCTTCATGTTCTCCTACCCTTCGGACAACAAGAAGAACCGAGCTTTGATGAAGGTTGGAGACTCTAATTGGAGCAAGCCTCAGAGTTTCGATGCGATCGGCAGTACTTACACAGTGGCTCTACCAAACAGCAAGTCACGATCAGAGATGCAGCTAGGTGTTTCTATTGCTGAAGGCGAAGGAAAGTACAATCTCACCAAGGTGGTGTCAATAGCACCGCGCTTCATCATTAAGAACAAGATCAAAGAGGAGATACTCATTCGGGAACCGGGCCAATCAGACTGGATGACATTAAAGGACAATGAGCTCCTTCCGCTACGCTGGCTACGACAGGGTGGTTCGCCACAGTTGTCGCTCTGCTATCCTGGCGTCAACAACCAATGGTCATCACCTTTCCATATCTCGAATGTTGGCAACGTGCATGTTAAGCTTTCCAAAGCTGGTCAGCGCCAGAAGCTCGTCCGTGTCGACATTCTGATGGAGCAAGCGACCATCTTCTGCCACATCAGTGTCGAGACCAAGCACTGGCCGTTCTCATTCAAGAACATGAGCGACCAGGAGTTCTTGTATTGGCAAGCGAATCCCAACCTAGATGAGGATGAAGACGATCGTGGCACGGGCTTCCGACCCATCAGGTACCGCTTGCCCCCACGAAGCATCATGCCATATGCCTGGGACTTCCCAGCAGCCAAGAACAAGGAGATAGTCCTCAGTGCTAACGGCAGAGAGCGACACATCAAGCTTGCTGAAATTGGACCCTTGATTCCTTTCAAGATCCCGCCTGGCCAGGAGCGAGGTGGTATGAAGGTGATCGACCTCAATGTTGTGGCTGTAGGCCCCACACAGACCCTGGAGATCTCCAATTACAAGCCGTCGAAGAGCTTGTACAAGCAAAAGTCTGCAACCTCCTCCTCGACTGCCACAGGCTTCGAAGTAAAGGATCAAGACACTGATGTCACCTTCAAGGCTCAATTGCGGCTGGCTGGTATTGGCATATCGCTCGTCAACAGACACCTGCGCGAGCTTGTGTACATCACTCTGCGCGACATTGAGATGAAGTACTCGGACTCTCCCATCTATCAAATGGTCAATCTGCAAGTCAAGTGGATACAGATTGACAACCAGCTCTATGGCGGCATCTTCCCGATCATCTTTTATCCTAGCGTGGTGCCAAAGACTGGCAAAGAGATGGAAGCACATCCCATCTTCCAGACTACCATCACCAAGGTCAAGGATGACTCGTATGGTGTGCTCTACATCAAGTACCTCACGTTCCTGCTGCAACAGATGACTGTCGAGATTGACGAAGACTTCATCTTCGCGATGATTGACTTTGCCAACATTCCTGGTGCATCCTGGTCGGAAGAAAAGGAAGGTAAGCTCTGGGATGACTCACTTGACATTCCAGAGCCGAAGCAGGAGCAGTCTGGCCAGGATGTCTACTTCGAGCTGTTGCATCTGCAGCCAATGCAGATCGATCTCTCGTTCGTGCGGACTGAGCGCATTAATGCCGAAGACACGATGAGCACATCGAACCCGTTCATGTTTGCTGTCAACGTGCTTACCATGTCGATCGGTAACGTCAACGACGCGCCCGTCCGCTACAACTCGCTCATCCTTGAGAATGCTCGCATCTCGACAACGGCTTTGATCAACAACATCAAGAACCACTACGTGCAAGAGTCCCTCCGACAAGTGCACGTCATCATCGGATCTGCAGACTTCCTTGGCAACCCTGTCGGTCTTTTCAATAATATCAGCTCTGGTGTGGCTGATATCTTCTACGAGCCATACCAGGGCCTCGTCAAGTCTGACCGTCCCGAAGAACTTGGTATCGGTATCGCCAAGGGTGCATCAAGCTTTGTCAAGAAGTCCGTCTTTGGCTTTTCCGACAGCATGGCCAAGTTCACTGGTAGCATGTCCAAGGGCCTTTCGGCTGCAACTCTCGACAAGGAGTTCCAGGATCAGCGCCGCATGACTCGCTCTCGCAACCGTCCCAAGCATGCGCTTTACGGAATCACAGCTGGCGGTAATGCCTTTGCCAACAGTCTTGCCAGCGGTCTTGGCGGCCTCGCTCGTCACCCTCTCCAGGGTGCTGAGAAGGAAGGCGCCCTTGGATTTGTCAAAGGTGTCGGAAAGGGTCTGCTTGGAGTTCCCACCAAAGCCGCCATTGGTGCTTTCGATCTAGCTTCCAACATGGCCGAAGGTGTGCGCAACACCACCACCGTGTTTGATCAGGAAGGTCTTGATCGCGTTCGCCTCACCCGCTTCATCGGTACCGACGGTATCGTGCGGCCCTACTCGCAGCGCGAAGCACTCGGCCAGTTCTGGCTCAAGACTCTCGATAACGGCAAGTACTTCAACGAAGATTACATTGCGCATCTGGAGCTGCAGAACAAGGAGATGCTCGTCATGCTCACATACAATGGCGTCATGATGGTGCGCACAAAGAAGTTGACGACGGAATGGGAAGTCCTGCTCAAGGATGTGCAGACAATTAGTAAGGAGCGTACAGGCTTGGGTATTGCGCTCAAGGGAGGCAACCAAGGACCGTTTGTCCCAATTGGGGATGAGGGCAGCAGGAATTGGTTTTACAGGCAGATTGCGGTCGCGGTCAACGCGTATAATGATAAGTGGAATGCGAAGGGTTGAGCGGGGTGGTGGAAGGATGCATGATTAGAGAGGGAGGAGACAATGGTGAGACGTAAAAGAGGGTCTGACATAGCGTTGGCTTCAAATTGGTGCTTTCTGTTACATTTTCTTTTCTTTGGAAACGATTCCCTAATGTACACTTTTATACCATTAATGAGTAAATGAATACAGACTTGATACAGAATACTGGTTAAATATGGATCCAATATCTTGCTTATTTTCAACGCCGGCAAGCGCATATGGGGATGGGGGATGTAGTAGTCTGCCCACCTGCGAACCCAAAGTTGATGAGCCACGGTTGTCTAAGACTGAGAATAAGACATAGAAGTGGAACTGCAGTGCAAACATGTTTCAGTCAACAACAGACGCGGTGCACTCAAAAGACGGGACAACTCTACATCCATCACAACGAAAACGCTGAAATGCACACTCTGCACCCTTGGCATAACACCAGCATGCCAACCCCTCAACCCCATCTCGTCACCGCCAACAACGCCACGAACTTTGAAACACAACAACAATCCCACTGTGTATCTACCGTACACGACACAATCACCAAATCGCATATACACGCTCAGCTGGCCGAACAAATCACTATATTGCAGAGGACTTTAGCCTACCGAGAAGCGCAGCTGGACATCCGGGCACAGAAGTGTCGGGGATATGATCGCTTGCTGCGAAGCAGAATTCATGCGTTGGAGTGTGAGCTTAGTGGATTGAGGCAATGGAGTGATGAGTTGTGGGCGGCGGTGGAGAAGGTGTTGGATGAGATATTCGAGGTGTTAAATAGGATTGGGAAGTTGGAAGGGGAGATTGAGATGGAGCGGATGCGGAACGGTGGGTAGTGTTTACTGCATCGCTTATGTGACTGACTTGCAAGTAGAGAGTATTGATTAGTGAGGTGCTTCGTAACGAATTTATGGGATGGTATGAGTATCAACATACAAGACCCTAGTAGGAAGCAATCTTTCGGTTAATCGATGGCGTCTACTCGCACCAATAAGTGCTACTTTTCTAAGACCGTTTATGGCATGGATTGGTATTATTTGGCTATATACGATATGCTTTGTTCATCTACCTTGGTGCTACATGCCGGCTGGGTGTATCACGCAGGCCTTTCACTTCACGGCTTCGCGCGCTATCCACCTGTGTGTTTACACAGCTTCACTTGATAGAATCCGGTGCCGCATCGCGAGGTGCCAAGGCACGCGTTTTGGTCCCCGTCTCTGCTGCTCACACTCACACGGGCTCCGCTCTGCACAGCCTGACCGCTCTCTACTGTCCCACCACTCAATCAACCACGCTCTCGAAGTCCGCACGTTATACCCACACTCCCATATATTCGCACGCAAGCATGGTAGTCTTCGCAAGCAAAGACGCCTTCACGGCCTTGGGCCTTGAGCCTATGAAACCATCTACCTCGTTCGCGCACCACGACTGCTCCATCTGCCTCCAACCTCTCGCAGTCCACACAGCCCACACCAGCGAATTCTGCATCCAGCACGGCTATCATCCCGCCGTACGCATCGTCGCCTGCGGCCATGTCCACGGCAAGGTCTGTCTCAACAACTGGCTCGACGTGGGCAACCAGTGTCCAACCTGCAACCGCATGCTTTTCGAAAAGACCGGCGACCCCATCACACAGGCAGATGTGAACAATCTTGTCAGGGCCCTGGGGCCGGAATTGGGTGAAGGACGTGTTATTGCAGCAGTTGCGGGGCTGATTGAGAAACAAAAGGCAAAGCATGAAGAGCTGCGTCGGTACCATGAGCAGGAGATGGCGAGGCAGATGGTTCAAGATCAGGAGAAGAAAGAAGAGGATAATTACGCTCTGTCGGCTGATGACATGTTTGCCAGCGATGAGGAGATGGAGTTTGGCGATGATGAGGAGGACGGAGACGAGGAGGGCAAAGAGGAGACTAACTAGAGTTGGAGATTGGAGAAAGCCACTGCAAGATTTGTCGACGAGACTTGTTTGGGAGATATCGGCTGACATACATGAGGTGGAGGTGACTTGATACGAAACTGGATGCTATGCTAGAAGAGGTATTAAGACTCGTATAGTTGACAATGGAGATCTTATACAAGTCTTCGAAGCCAACTAGAAATAACTATCCTATTGTAAGTTGCGCGCATGTTGTCTCCATAGCCATTCAATGCGAAAGTGACAATAGGCGCTCGTTGTCTTGGACTCATAATAATATTTGTATGCAAGGAGGCTCCGTTGACGGACCGCGTGGATTACCCCCGTGCATGCGTGCGTGCGTCAGTGCCTTGGCATGGCGCGCTCCTTCCATGCGCCAAACCTCCGTCCGAAGCGTCTCTCCTCCACCACACCACCAAACATGTAAAGCTGCCTCATAGCTCTAATTTCTAATATATCCCACCGATGCATACCCTACTTTTTCCCCCTTTCTTCTCACCACAGTTGCGACCATGCGCATTCCACTCTTCCGCATCTGGTACTCGACGACCTACACGGCCCTTCTCCTGCTGCTCCTCCTTATTCTCGCCATAAGCCCGGCCGACACGGCCTACCAGTCCGTGAAAACCAATGAACTACAGAAGCTCTTTGTTATTGGCGGAGTCTATTTTTTCACGTTCTTCATCGTACTCCTAATTTATTCGACGCGCATCTACACGAATCGCACAGTACTGGCTGCGATACCGAAAGCCTATGTGCCTGTCGAGGAAGGCGAGGTGTGGAAAGGCGTCAGGCGTATGGTCGCAAAACAATTGCGAAGGAGCGCGATTGTGGCCTGGGACAGCAGACCAAGGGATCTGACAAGGGAGGGCGAAGATGGAGATGGAGTGGGCACATCAAGGCCAAACACTGCGGAGAGCAAGAAGGAGAAGGACAAGGAGAAACCTCACAAGAAAAAGAAGAGCGACCACCACTGCATCGAAACCACCATCCTTGCCGTCTCTGCAGATAATCCGCCATGGGGTCACGTCTCGCACCCCGGCTGGGCGTCGCCATCCTCGCCTGATCTGCCAGACCTTCAGTACTGGAGCGTCATCTGCGAGCTCCCCAACCTCATCGAAGCTAAAGCCGTCTCCCTCGCCCCTCCTGACCCCGCAATCGAGAATGCCGGCCTCCAATACCCAGACAATCTACCTCCTCTTCCTGACGCGCAGATCGTCTCCTTCCTCCAACGTCCCCGCACCATGGGTCTTCGCGAATACCTCTCGCGCCTTGCAGAACTCGGCCTGCTGAACCCACCAACGCTCGGCCCTACCTTTCTCGCACAATACGAACATGCGCGCTTCTCCACCGCTTCCCTCTCCGAAGCCGAATTCCGTTCCCTCATGGCCATCTTCGCAGACATACTCAACGGCATGACGGAACTGGACCAATCCGTCATCGACGATGCGCGCGCAGCACAAAGCGCACCATCTGAGACACGCAGTCTCGCGCCTACAGTATCCAGCTCCGACGGCTCCAGTACCGCATCCTCACATTCCCGCGTCCCGTACCGCACACCCCTCCTCGAGCGCCAACGCACCGTATCGTCATACACCGAAAGCTTCCTCAGTACTAGCAGCGACGAAGGCACGTCATCGCCGCAAACAGCCCGCACAGCACCCTCACGGCGCAGTCCAGGCCGCTTCGACGTCCCGCGCACGCCGTCGCAGCGCTCAATGCAATCAGACACCGGGTCTGTTCTGATTCACGAGACGAGTCGGCGCAGTCCGTCGACGCTGTTGCCGAATTCGGAGACGAGTTCGGTCACGAGCGCGAGGAGTGTGATTCGCTTGAGAGAGAATGCGAGTGAGGGGGGTTTACCGTATCGGTATGAGATGGATGGAGGGTGAGAGGCAAGAGCTGGGATAAAAGGATAAAAACGATTATATCGACATCCATTGGCAAGATTTGGAATGGCACCATCTCGGGTACATGAGTACTACCTTGGACCCATGACGACTTGTGACTTGTCGACTGACAGGAGAAATAATGACCATATCAAGCTACAGAGCTGCCTCGGAACGTGTCGGCGGGGGAATACACATGGAGCAAGGGTGCATGTCAGAAGGTTTCTTCGAGACAGGTGAAGAAGGTAATGATTGACGGCAAAGGGAAGTGCGTCGCGAGAGTCATGGAGGAAGAGCAGCAGGGTCACGACACAGCAAGAGACGCAGCACGGCAAGATGTTATCGTATCATGGTGACATTACTGCCTAACCTATTCCACTCAAGGAGAGGGGAGTGAATGCATCCACGATAATGCTACAAAGCACAATCCTAAGAAGCTCTGGCATCGTAATATAGCGGCAGCCAATGTGAGCTCTCTCAGTGCAAGCTTTTACGCCTGCACAAACAAACGCTTTCGCGTTCAACCCGCGCTGTGATCAATCTCAATGTCATCCCCGCACATAATCATGCCCTGACTTATCGTACCCGTCGATGAAAGGAGAGAAGAAAAGCCTCCGTCAAGACAAGAGATTACTGGAGGTGGTTGCTCCCCGCGTGCACATGTCTAGTGGTGTAAAGACGACTGGGGAATTTTGAAAGCATAATAAAACCCACCACCGGAACGCCATGCAATGCCGCAAAAAAAAGTTAGGAAAAAGAGCTCCAGTCAACGCCACTCACGCGAGATTTTGTGCGGTGAGTGGATCGTCGAGGCTCTGCATCGGTGAGGGCGCTTACGACTTGCGGAAGTCCGACAAGACGGGGTAGATGAGTTCGAAAGCTTGGTAGATTTCCTCGCGGACCTTGGCACCAGTGAGGACAATCTTACCGCTGACGAAGATGAGCAAGACGATCTTAGGCTTCATCATGCGGTAGATGAGACCAGGGAACAGCTCAGGCTCGTAAGACGAGAAAGTGTGATGGCGCGAGGCAAGTCCCTCCAAGCGAATGGGGAACTTGATGTCGCAGGAGCCAACAATATTCTGAATCTTGAAGTCCTATGGAATGTTAGCAATGGCCAAGGATGGTTAGTCCGGCACAACGTACGGTGAACTTTGCATTGAACCCCAGCTTCTGGATGATCCGCGCATATTTGCGGGAAGCAAGGCGGCTATCGTCTTCAGACTTGGCACCAGTCACAACCATCTTTCCACTCGCAAAGACCAAAGCTGTCGTCTTGGGCTCGCGGATACGCATGATGACGGCAGCAAAACGCTTCGGGTTGTACTCGGCGTTGCGTGCGTGCAGGGCGATGGTCTTGAGGTCAAGGCGAGCGGAGAGGTTGACGGTAGCCACGATGTTCTGAAGAGTTGGTACGATGCCCGACGGCACTTGACCATTCTGGGTATCGGGGGTAGCCGCAGGAGTAGCAACGCCGTTCACGTTGTTGCCATCCTGTTGCGCGTTCTTCTCAGAGGACGGTGGGGTCAGGTCCCCGCTGTTGGGAAACGAGAGGGAGCCCGGAGCCACGAACTAAGAGAGAACGTTAGAACAGACTGCAGAAGTACAAACATCACTATAGCTTACCGTCTTGGCCTGAGCGGCGGTGGACGGAAGAGAATTGAGTGAGTTGGGATCCATGATTGATACTACGAAGGATATGGTCCGAGTGGTGAGCTCGGATTGAGGAGACGGTGAGGTCTTGACAGGCTGCGCAAGTCAGAATACGTTCGGCGACGACAGAATCGATCACGGCAGCGGACTACGAGATCGCGAGAGCAGCGCGAGATCGGTCGACGCAGGCGGCAGAGCGAGGATGGGTCTTGGAGGAGATGAGGCCCGTACCGGTCGCAGGAGAGCTACAAGCGAATGTGTCCCTCGCAAACGCTGACAAGATGGTCGCGGATTGCTCGTGTGGCTGTCGCGGCGACAGAGAGAGTTAGTGTGAGGTGTGGAGAGAGACCAAAAGCGATGCCAGCAAGCCTTTGGCGGGGTGCGTGGGAGATGCGACCGATGTGGAGGCTGCTTATTCGGCTGTCGCACGCGAAAGAGGCCTAGCGCAGTCGCAAAAGCTGCACTTTGGCTCCGAGAGAGTGTGGATGTGCGAAATTAGCACAAAGCTGTCCCGTATCGCAGTATTAGTGAGCGCGCAGTGAAGAAGCGTGAGCTTTCGTGCTGGCGTCGTGGGTGGTGCGAGGAGGTTGAGTGTGTGGCGAGCGGGACAGGGCGACCAAAAGGCTGCAAAAGGTAGGGGCAGGCGCGGGCTTTATACTACCGGTGGCAGCCTGGCGCACGGGCCCGGTCTTGCCACAGACGGCGCTAGGAGGCCGCAACAGGGCTAGCGCGGCGCGCTGCTTTTGGCGCGAGAAGATTCTGTGAGAGAAAAGGGGCTCTGCCATCATGCGCGCGCCGCTCTCCTTCACCTCGCAGCTTCGTCTCGCCTGCTGCGACAGCCGGCGCAGTGTGCGGTGAAGGGGCCTGCCACTGTCCGCCGTGGTGTTGCAGTCGCCTTTGACGGCAGCAGTCGCCCGGCGCAGTGCTGTTGCTGCTGGCGATGCGCGCTGCCTTCCCTTCATGACCAGCGATGACGCCGCAGAGCCGGGCATCGGACGGCGCGATGGGCCCCCCGACCACTCACCCCAGTCGCTTCAGAGCCGCCCCCAGGCGACGATGAAAATTTCGTCGCCGCTGCCTGGCGCCGCCGTGAGCACGATAATGCACTGCCGTCGCCGCCCTGGAATGCGCTCGCAACCTGAGACAGCGTGCGCGTCCGCAGCTTTGTGCCGGCATTCACCCTGGCGCAACACCAACGACAAAGATAAGCAGACAAGCGCGCGACAAAGACATTCACGCAAGCACAAGTTGACAGGGAGCCTGCGACAAAGCAGCGAGAGTGCAAGCGGGCTGGCTCTGTGCAGAGGCAGGCTGTACCATGGGCGGGTTTGATGATTTGATGGGGCCGCGGACTGCCCGCGTCCAGCCGTATGACTCACGACGCTGACCGGAAGAAGACACGTCTCGTCTGCTCATCCGGTGAGATCAAGCACCTCCTGTTTCTCGACTGGTGTAGCCGGCCTGGAACGCTGACGACCATGTCTTTGTGGGCCTCTAGCAGTTGGTGCATTGTAGTTCGCGCTGCTGGCTGTGGGGTAGCTGTCCAGTCGGCGCGCCAAGACATGCGGCTACCAGGATCACATGCTTGCGATATTGAAGCATCACGACGTGCATCGTGCCGATGCGGTCATATGCCGATCATTTTCAACTTTTTTCAGCTTCAGCTCCAGGTAGCAAGCGATGCCGGCCGCTCTGAGCAGGAGCATCAAACGTCCCGGTCGCTTGAGAACGCTCACGGTGATCTCATCCACATTTTTTGCCCAATTGTGCCAGCAAGTATCAAGAATCTTACGCGTGAAATAACAAGTGCAATCTTGCAAACATGAACGGACGATATTCCACCTCTACATCCCTAAGTCACGTCGATTCGACTCCTGCACACCAGGAGTGGGTACACCGAGCCCGTTGCAACAGGCACCTTCTTCCACCCAGTCGCTGCAAAAATCGCCCTAATTGATCCCGTATGTGCAACCAACGCTATAGACACATTCTCATCATTCTCAAAAACATCCTCTAGAAGCTGTCTGCTTCTCTCTGTATGCTCTTCAAACTCCTCTCTCTTATCTGCATCCCACAGCTCATCTTCTTCTACCATACCGCCCTCGATCGCGAACTCTGGATATGCGCTTGCGATCCACGATCGAGGACTTCGCTTATCACAGGTATGCACGCCGTTGCATTCTCGTAGCTTTTCTTTGATCAGCGGTCTCGCGGTGCCAATAAATGGCGCGAATGCAAGCGCCGTGGTTCGCAGAGCGCGGCGCAAGGGACTCGAGTATATAGACTGCGGTGTGGGCAAGTTGTCAGATTGCCATATCTTGGCTATGTCTCGCGCTTGTTGTTCGCCTGTGGGCGTGAGTTCTGCGTCGAGCCAGGTTGTCGTGCCGTCGCCGGGGAGCTTGGACCAATGGCGCTGACCAGAGTGTTAACATTTTACTGACTCTTACACCTTTCCAAAGTTTGCTTATTCTCTGATGGGACGGGGCTTGAGCAGCTTGAAAGAATGAACTTACATCCCATTCAAGCCGGCCGACTTCCGCCTCTTTTACATTATGTATGCCCTGGCCATGGCGAACGAGGTAGAATACTTTGTACTGCTTGTTGTCTGGATCTTCACTGTTCAGATACTCCACGTGACGCAGGAACCTGTCCCACTTTGTGGTCGCTTTCGGTGTACTCGTCGAGATGGACTTGGTATCGGTCGGGAATTCGCGATCGTAGAGGCCAAGGCCGGGCTGGGTAGTCGCTCGGAAGTCCCAGCTCTCGGGATCGTTGTCATGAGAAAAGTAGTCGCGCTGGGCTGTGAATTGCCATTTGGGGACAGCCATGATGTTATGAGGTGACAGTGCAAGTGGTGACCAGCGAATGTATGTGATGGCAATGGCTAGGAGAGCGGAGCTGAAAGCGAGGAAGAGCGCTCGCTGTGACATGTAGGTGTTTGAAGCAGAATGAATCAGTATGAGTCGGTTGCATTAACTCGTGTAAAAGGTACTGTGATAGGGACTTCTCATTGGCCGAGAGGTTGGTGTGTTGTTCCCTCCCGCATGAGGCGCAAAGCTTCGCCCCCACCCTGCATCCATTTGCATCGAGCTTTCTGACCGCGTCAAGCCTACCCTCCCCGGCTGATAGATGCGCATGGCCAAGCGAGTGCCATAGGATTGGGTCAGATGAGACCACCATCTTCATTTATCATCTAGCCGATATGGCCAGCTCTTGCGAACATCTCAAGCGGGGTTTCTCAACTTTTGAGGCAGTACCATACTCTGGTGCAGTCCATGCCTACTCAGGACCGATCACACATCTCTATACACTCACAATTGATTGAACGTCGACACGCGTTATGGAAGACCCTGCTCCAAGCACTCCGTGTGCGGATCCAATGCCTCGATGGACGAGGTCGCACCCGTACAAGAAGCTTCAGCAGGATCAAATACGGCTCATCAGGGTTCTACCTTCATCCGATGACGCGGAATTCTCTCTGACATGTGAATTCCAAACCTACGCGCTCTCAGAGAAACCTGTCTTTTCAGCCTTGTCTTATACTTGGGGACAACCACTTCGAGACATTGAGAGAATACGAAAATCACCTGCGAAGCCGACGCGCAAGATCTTCTGCAATGGGGAAGAGGGACAGGCGGGACAAAATCTGTACGATTTCCTGGCCCACTACGCTTCTAATGTTCCGCAAGGGGGCCTTTTATGGATCGATGCTTTGAGTATCAACCAGGGCGATACTCAGGAACGCTCCGAACAGGTCAAACTCATGAGCCAGATTTATCAGAATGCTCAAGGAGTGCTGGTCTGGCTTGGTCCTGAAGATCGGATGACAGACTCGGCTCTTGAGCTGTTGAGGGGAGTACTTCTACTTACGGCAGACGAAAGATCGATGTTCCATCCCAACGACGCTACGAGCAATCATGAGAACCCTTTGTTGGATCTCCGAAATTGGCAGGCGCTTTCACTCTTCTTCCAACGAGAGTGGTTCAGACGAACATGTACGTATGATCGCAAACCGTTCAAGTTACTGTTGGCTTCCATCTTCAAGAGGAGGACTCCGAGATCAGTTAGGCGCTACCAAATCCGTACTCCCTTTGACTTGCAATACGGAACCCTTCGTCGCACTGCTTATTTGACTTGTCATCTATAGTGCTAACATGTTGATACTTGCAGGGATAATACAAGAGGTTGTTCTTGCTCAAGCTGTCACCATAATGTGCGGAGACCAAGTACTCTCCTGGGGCGCCTTGAGAAACTTTTCACAATTTCTTGCCACGTCCAGCTGGACTGGTCTGCTGGAGAACTTGGCTGGGCACGATCGCACTCAGGCAGGTGGCACCAGAAGCCTCGGTCACAACACGCCAGCTCGACTCGCCGCTGCGAAAAAGACATGGATATCTAAAGACGACAACAAGTTCTTGTATGCGCTCATTCGCGCTCGCCCTTCGGATTCGGAAAACCCACGAGACAAAGTATACTCCCAACTTGGCCTCGGAGACGCCGATATCTCTCCCGACTACAAGGCATCTGTCGCAGACGTGTACATTACAACGGCAAAGTACATACTAGAGCATTCCGACAGCCTTTTCCTACTGACCTGCGTCGAGGGAGAGCAGTTTCAAAAAGTGCCAGGCCTGCCATCTTGGGTCCCGGATTGGAGCATGAGCAAAACCCTCGGGCTGCGTGTCACTGGCTACCCAGAATTTCACGCCGCCCTGAACTTGCCCAAGGAACAGTCCATATACATGGATACTAACGGCACACACGTGCTAAGCATCAAAGCCACCAAAGTAGACGACATCATCGACGTCTGCGAGCCAAAAGGCCAGCTGCACAACAGTCTCCACACATCGTATATCTGGGAAATGATAGCCCAGCGCCTCGCCCCAATATATTCAGCAACAGCACCCGGCAACGCCCCACAGACTCGCGAGGAAGTCGTATGGCGCGCCCTAATGACCAACAGAGAAGGCTCAGGCACAACACCCACGGGCGCCTTCATTGGTCCCAACTACCGCCCATCGTCAGAGTTTCTGGGCCCAGCGTTCCGCGACTGGATACTATGGCGCTACGTCTGCGCCGCTGACGAACCAGCTATATTCCCGCGTCCGTTGCCGGGGAGCACGCTTCTGCCGAGCCACGCTGAGATCCAGGCAGCGCGTGTAAAAGCGCATGCGGATCCGGCGTATGTAGCTGAGCTCAAGCATCGGGGTTCGCGGTTCGATTTGCACTATTCACATGCTATGCTCCTTCGGCCGTTTTGCACGCGGAACGGGGCCTTTGGAATCGGGACGCAGTGTCTGGATTGTGGCGACGAGGTGTGGATCGCGCCGGGATGTCCTGTGCCGCTGATTCTGCGGCAGGTGCAAGGGGGAGGGAGATATAGGTTGGTGGGTGGGTCGTATCTTCATGGCTTTATGAATGGCGAGGTTCTGGAGAGGGATGGGTTGGAGTTTACTATGGTTGATTTGGAATAGATTCATGTTTAATAGGACAGGAGATACGAAGTTTAGAAGCCGGTAGTTTCAAGTGGGCAAGATGATGCATTTTTTCTACATGTACAACAAACACGTCGTTCACCACGGCAAATCTACTCCGCGACCCAAACCGCCGCCATACCCATTCCTGTTCCAATGCACATACTCGTAACACCAACCTTTCCACCCGTCCGCCTCAACTCGGTCAACAACGTGCTAACCTGCCTCGCGCCCGTCACGCCCAACGGATGTCCAAACGCAATCGCGCCACCCTTGGGGTTCACCTTCTTCTCATCAATGCCCAACTCCTTGATACAATACAAGCACTGGCTCGCAAACGCCTCGTTGATCTCCCAGATATCCACGTCGTCCTTGTTGATACCCGTCTTCTCAAGAACAGGTGGGATAGCGGCTGCAGGACCTACGCCCATGAGGAGCGGGGGCACGCCGACAATGCTTGCCTGCACGAATTTGCCGAGGATGGGCTGGCCGAGACGTTGAGCGGTGCTGCGCTTCATGAGCAGGACTGCGGCGGCGCCGTCAGAGATTTGAGATGCATTGCCGGCGTGGATGGAGCCGTCTTTTGAGAATGCCGGGCGGATTTTCGACAGAGATTCAGGAGTGATACCTTCGCGGACACCATCGTCTTTCGAGACGGTGATGGTCTTCTCTTCATCGGTCTTGGGGTCGGTCCACTGGACTGTGAGAGGAGCGAGTTCCTCATCGAAAAGACCTTGCTGTTGAGCCTTGATGGCCTTCTGGAACGAAGATGCAGCAAAAGCGTCTTGGTCGGAGCGAGGAATACCCTTTGCCTTGGCCATTTGTTCGGACAGCACGCCCATGGGGACTTTGCAGTTTGCGGATTCCTTGTGGTTTTCGAGGAGCGGGGAGAACTCGCTGACGGCCTGGGGCCCGTACTGCGTGCTCATGCTTTCTGCGCCGGCGCCGATGCCAATGTCAATCATGCCGGATTTGATGGCGTTGGCAATGTCGACGCAGGCCATGAGGCCGGACGAGCATTGTCTATTCAGCGACTTGGTGGCGGTTGTGACAGGGAAACCGGCAGCGAGGGCAGCAGCTCGGAACTCGGTTGCGCCTCCACCGGGAGCGAGGACAGCACCGACGGCGATGTCTTGTACGAGGTTGGGGTCGATCTTGGAGCGGTCGAGGAGGGCCTTGAGGGCGCCGTGTAGGAGGTCGGCCGCTTGGGTATCTTTGAGACCACCCTTGCCGCCCTTGGTGAAGGGAGTGCGAAGAGCGCAAGTTACGACGACCTGAGGACCAGCGTGTCAGTGACAAACTCTAACAGAGACAGGAGTTTCTGGAACTTGGGCATCGTCAAGCGCGAATCCGCGTTGGAGAATGGACTTACATCATCGGCGTGCTTCTCGAGCAAACTTGACTTTCCCTTCTTGTTCGCTGAGCTACCACTGTTCAGATGGTCCGCTACCTGCGAGAGGCGCTCTTGGGCTATCGAAGCGTTAGTATATCTTGTTTTGCGCTTCATCATCATTGTCTTCCCCAGCTACTCATCGTCATCCATCAGTATAAAACCATTACATACCTTTGTTTGGGGCTTGATTGGCCATGATGCAAAATGCTCTGATCTAGTAAAACAGTGATACTGAAAAGTAAAGCAGTGGAATGTGAAGAGAGAAGACAGATTCCCGTCGGTTGGAAGAAGCTTGAGGTCATCCATCGTTCAAAATCGCCGAGGCATTTTCCGCTTCTGGGTTAGCGCCTTTGTGGGGGCGTTTTGCTTTCACATGCGTAAAGCGGCGCATTTCACATGTTTCCCCGGTGTGTCAGGTGGTCTCCACGCGGAGAGCCCGGTGTCATGCGGCACTAGGGTAGCTTTGCTTTCGGCGTGCCGATGACTTCACATGTTGGAGATGCAAGTGAGCGAGATGGATGCGAAGCAACGCAAGGCCTTTAGACAAGTACCAAACATATGTGCCCTCGTGGCACGAATACTTCAGGTAGAAGCCGAGCCCTCCTTACCTGCGCAACAGGTGTGGATTTCAGATAGAAGGAAGCCCTCAGAACGCCATGCTTGTCCCAGAAACGCGCTGATGCCCAGCTCAATCATGACTTAATCTCCGCGCCTGTCTCTCCAACTCATCTACAATGCTGTTCCGCTGCACCTCCTCGTATCCCGGTGGCGGTTCTGACGGTGGTTCTGACGGTGGTGGAAAGTTCCCTCGCTGTGGACTCGCCATCGGACTCGATCTCTGAGGACTTGTAGGCGCTGGTGCAGCAACCACCGGTCCTCCGGCTCCTGCACCGCTCGATCTGCGATCGGTTATCGGCGAGCTAGGCTGTTGCGAATCCGCAACTCTTGTGTGCTGTCCACTCTCCTCATACGCTGGGAGATCCTCTAGATGTACGTTGTTCATGTTGACACCGCGCGCCCCGTCCTCCATGCCTTCGGCGCCGCTCTCCCTTGCTACGTCGACAGCCTGCCGTAGTCGCTCCTTCAACCGTTCGAATGTGCTTGCAAAATCGAATGCGCCACCTTCCTTGAACTCCATCACCATGTCAAGTTCAGTGTGTTGTGGTGGTATACCGCCGCCCGAGACGGGCTGTATGAGGGCCTCCCATTTGTTCGCGCCGAACCATGGGGCTGTGACGCGGGAGTCGGCGACGTTGAGGATGGGTACCGCGAAAGATTGGAGGGATGGTGTGGGCGAGACGGGGAGGTATATGATCTAGAGCCTCAGTGAGCTTGAATGGTCCACAAGAATGCGCGGTGAAGATAGTTTTGTACACATACTCTTCGGTTTGTGAGGTAGACGACGCCCGATTTGCACTGTTGCGAGTATGACTCGCTGGGTGGTCGATTATGGCTGGTCTGTAGCGAGAGTGTGGTTCGTGGTGGAGATTGGTAGAGTGTCTGTTCGCCAGGCAGAGGTGTGTAGCCGCCACCCTCCGCGAGCATAACCCAACTATTCTTGCGGTTAGATCTGCTCTTCTTCTTGTCACCTGAAGCAGACTTCATCTTGACGTTCTAGCTTCTCGAATCTCGATCCTCCGTTACAGGCTTCACCCAAGCTCCGGACAGATACGCGGGGTAACACGGGGAGACTGGATCGCAACCACAACGCCAAAGTACACATGTAGTCAAGAAGAAAGGCGGCAAGAGAGAGAAAGAGGGAGATACTAACTTGACAGACATGCCGAAACGTTCCCAGAACCTGTTCGTGGATAAAATAAGAATCGTTCGTTCCAATGTCAATGCAAGCCTCTCGCCCCTCCCCAAGCCCCAGCTGTTTGGCGCAGGGTACCGCTTGAAGCGCCCGCTTGTCTACCAAACGGGCCGGTATCCGCGCCGAATCAGAAACAAGAATGCTTGGAAGCGCGATGCGAGTGATGTGCCTAGCTTCAATTGCGGAGACGAACGGTGGGGTCGCGGTCTCGAAGCCGTGCGTGTCGCGGTCGGCGCGGCTCTTGCGACCAAACTTTATCGTCAGATACAGATCTTGCTGCCAGGGCCGGAGGTGCGCCGAGTGGTGCAGGGAAGAATCCTAGAATTACTAATGCGAGGGCGGGCGGATCACACTTTAGAGAAATAATGACACCTAAAGACTGCCCGCATGAGGCGGTGGTCTCGTGAGGGCGTGCGTCACTGGTTGCGAGTGGCAGCTTTTGGAAGGTGCATTGGCCGCTGGCCGACTGTGCTCGGGCTAGATTACGACAGCGGAAAATGTGCAAGCATACAAAAAGTGTACTCTCAGAAAGTCGGACCTCGCGTGATTCCGAAATACAGATTATGACTTGGCTCTGAAGCATATAATGCTCCCAGCAGAATGACTATAACATTGAGTGGTATCGCTCCCTGAGCGCCTTGCGAAGCCGAACAAAGTGTTAGAGACACAGCCCTTCACATCCTTGTCTCCGCTTATGTACCTCACTACAGCGACTCCTCCCTCTCCCAGACTGTCCACCTTCGCTTCGGCGTTGGTCCCTTCCTATGCTCATACACGTCGTCCAGCCTTGGCGGGCCCCACAGTCCAGCATTGTTCTTCGGCTGTGGCTTTGCGCCCCAGAGGCTTGGCTGCGTGGTGCTCTGCTTGTTGTGTGGTTTGGACAGTGGTGCTACGCTGTCGTGGGCCTCCTTCTCTTCGTTGGTGTTGAGCTTCGAGAGTTCATTGACAAGGTCCGCAGCACCATCCACGGAAGGAATGCTGGTGCCCGTCCCGTACAAAGCACTTGACGTGGTAGTTTTTGGCTTTGAGTGAGTACTGAAATTAGCGACCATGTCCGCACCCGGGCTTGATCGGCCGTCGCTGCTCCCAGAGCCCGTGAGTGGGGTCAATCTCGGGCTCGACCATAAACCGGTCGCCGGTGACGAGGTGCCGCTAGGGTTCAGATTACTCTGCATGTAACTTTTATTGGAACCCGAGCTCATGGTCCGTCGCATGCTGCCAAGCGAGCTGTTCCAGTTTCTGAAAGGTTCGCCAATCGTAAATGGCGAGTCGAGAGGACTGCTGGCACCAGAAGATCCTGTGAACCTTCGACGCGAGTCGAGGGAAGGACTTGGTACCACTGCTGGCGAGCTGACCTGCGACGGTCCCTGCAATTTTGAAGGATCAACACCTGCCTTCAAGTGGTCGACTGAGGCCATGAGTTTCATCTCGTAGGTCTCTGACATTCCGGGATCTGCAACAGATAACCGTCGGTCAAGTATGGTTGGCTCTGAAGCCTTCCGGGGCTCTTTTCTGCGCACAGCCAAGGACAGCGAGGCGAGACCAACATCGACCAAGACCGGCTGATTCGTGATCGCACCGAGCAAGGCATTGCAACCTGCACCATGTGTCAAAAGCACGAGCACAAGCTCCTCATCGTCGTCAATTTCGGTTTCGCCATTCAGTGATTGGGACGGCTCAGATGGACGTTTCGAAGCCGGCATGGGTGTCAAGCGTAGTGGCTCTTTGAACATAAAGCCCGAGATCTGATCCTTGGGAGGTGTCGCGCCATGCTCTCGATACCACTGCATCATGCCGGCAAGTCCTCTCCGAAAGCGTTTGTGCATTGTGCTCCATTCGTCGCCATATTCGCCACCATCGCCCCATTCCTGTGGAGGGCGCATACTGTCCCATTGGAAGTCGACCAATATACACGCCTCCCGCGCGTGTGCAAAGTACCCGCGCGGAATGGGATCTACGCCAGCGACCGAATAGGTTGGCACCGGAGGTTCGTAGATGCGACTAGACGTATGTTGCACGGGTGGTGCCAGAGCGGCCACGTTTTCCCTCGATCTCGTCCGTTGGAGCGAGGAGCTACCCTGGCTACTCGAGCGTTCCCTGAATGGCGAGACGGAAGCCAGACTGCCCATCGAAGCGAGCGAGCTTTTCTCGGGAGCTGGTGACGCAGGAGCCGCTGCACCCTTACCGACCCATCCTCCAGGAAAGAACCCTTTGCTGGTGCTGGTGTTTGTCATCTCTTGTATGTAGTCGCCTCTGCGCAGCAGATCTGCCTTTGCGCCCGCCACCATCATGGTCGAGTTTGGCGGCGGCGTAATGTCCTCGAAGTAGTCGGGTGAGAGCCATTCACCCAAGAACGCATCGATGCGCAACAGAATCTTCTCTGGTCCTGTTTGCACCCTTGGGAAGACTTCGAGATTCGGGTTTGCCAGTGGTTGGAGCGTTGAGGGCCGCAATGAATACGTGCTTGTGGGTGTGGATTTTGTCGACGATTTGTCCGTAGCCGCCTTCGCCTTGGACGGCGTCGGTGTCTTCAGGTTTGGAGTTGTTGCGGTTTGGAATTGCGAGATGCCCGCCGCAACTGCGGTGCTCGTCTGCACGCATCTGAGATACGGACTGGAGTGTATGACAATCTTGCGCCTCTTCCTAGGTCGAGGTAGGCCCTCGCGTCGAACCTTGTCTGTCTGCGGTCCATCTAGCTTGCTGAAGTCGAGGAGGGCGAGATCGGCGTCCCTGTCCGCCTCGAGCTGCTCATTGTCGCGCTGGTGTAGCAGAGCTGCGATGCGCAGGCCGAGCGCCTTCCCCTGCGACCAGCCGCCATACGTGAGGGGAGGATCGTAGGGTGTTGGGGACGTGAGGTGCCATGTTTTGTCTGCGGCGTCGAGGCGTGCACCGTGTCTGGAGAGGGTTATTAGCGGCTGCTGTTGGCGTCCGACACATGTGCAGTGTTGCGTACCTGGCGACGACAACAACTGCGGGCCCCTTGGCCATGGCCCGCTAAGCTGACTTCGCCGTGCGTGCAGCTGTCGAGGCGAGACAGCCTTGTGCTACAGTCGCATGCACCCGGACGTTGTGGCGCGCTTTTGGCGTGGAACAAGAAGCAGCTATCCGAGAGCAAGCTCAAGCCTCAGGGACAGAGAAGAATATAAGTTCAGTAGGTGTGTGTAATCTGCGTCGTCTTCAAGTGCGCTTGAAAGTTTGCGGTGCTGAAGCTATGACACCATGTCCCACCCAACTACTCCTCTTTGTGAGGGGTGCAATGTTGTTTAGCCTCTGCTAATCCTTAAATTGCGTGTCGCGCCACCCTTCACCTGCAAACGGTCCTCACCGCGTTGCCTGCGCACGTGGTAGCGAAGCGCTGCTCTTTGAACGCACGACTTTATTCGTCCGACGTGAGATGGAGGTAAGGGTTGGTGGGGCGGGAAGTGGAGCTTTGCTGCGGGAGCTGCGGAAGGGTCTAAGGCGAGTGTATTTGATCACTAATTGACCTGGCCGTATACTGACTCCAATCTCTCTTCTCCCTCGTCCATTCATCCTGCTCAGGAAACATGATGTTATTGCGTATGCACCGAATGATTGGGTCAATCTTCTGATTGTGGGATTTGGAGAATGAATATGTACCAGCCCTCTTCCATTTTCGGCACTCCATTTTCCGCCAATGATGCGATTAGGTCATCCAGTGCGTCCAATGCCTTATATACAACGCGGCCTCCTGCTCATGCAGAATGCTATGGTGCTCAAAATTATATCTCGAGGTGCAAAGACATCAGAAAGTACGATTCACTCAATGAAACCACCCAAACACCTTCAAATGACAGCCTTTTCAAGCCTCGCCGCACGTGACTACTCGAGGTAATCTCCGCCAGTCTCCTTATGGATGACGTCGAACAACGGCTTCGCCGAGAACCATCCTAAAAGAAGCGTTAGTGCACGAAGATCGACGGTATATACTGGTCAAACATACCAGCTTTGGGCGTGCCGACTGTCTTATATGTGTAGACCGCATCTTCTTCATCGATCTTGATCGTAGAACCTCCGCGACCACCTGCCGCAGCATCCGCCATAAGTTGAGCCTGGCAGCACTTGTCGAGACTCACGAACCAAAAGACAGCTTCTTCAATAGTCTCGCCCACGGTCAATGGTCCATGGTTTTGCAATAGCGCAGCTTTGGCACTCCCCAGCGCTTTCGCAATATTCTTGCCCTCCTCTTCCGCGAGCACGACACCATTGAAGCTCTCGTAGACCACGTGGTCGTTGTGGAAAGCACAACTGTCCTGGGTGATGGTGTCAAGTTTTCGACCGAGTGAGCAGAAAGAGCGACCGTAGATGGTGTGAGAGTGAGCGGCGCATAAGACGTCTGGACGAGCTTCGTGAATGGCATGGTGGATCATGTATGCAGCCGTGTTGAGGAGTCTGACCGGCCCTCCATCGACGACCTTGCCTTGGGCATTGACAAGAATTAGATCCGAAGCTTTCATCAAAGAGAAGGCGACACCAAATGGATTGACCCAGAATTGTGTTGGATCAACCGGATCCTAACAATATTAATGGAGTTCTTTTCGTCACTTCATTGACGTGATCGTGGTCAACACTTACTCGAAGAGTGATGTGGCCGGCAACACCCTCGTCGTATCCATATTTGCCAAAGATACGGAAGGCAGCAGCGAGCCGGCCCTTGAGGTAGGCGCGAGCCTTGTACGGATCGTCAAATTTCGGAGGGCCGGGAAACTTCATCGCCTGAATCTTGCCATCCTTCTCGTTCAGACCAGGTTCCAGCGGCGCAGTTGTGTTTGGCTTGGTCTCGTCGCCGGCCTGAGGTGAGATGGCTGAAGGAGGCGCCATTGCTAAATGCGATTTGTGTGATTAAGGTGGGTAGATCAAGTTGCCGGAACTGGGATGAGGCAAAAGTGACCTCGAACAGTGGGCGCAAACGGCGTTTATGTGTTTGAGACGGGACAAGAGACCAATACCTAGAGTGGGGAGCACACGTTTCGGCAATCGATACAAGACGGGATGATAGCAAGAGAGATCGTGAGTGAGACCCGCAACAATAGAAGTTGTAGAGCCGGTTAGCGACTGCCGTGAAGTATATGAGCACCACCTCTTCTCACCTCAGACCTACCTCGGGATTGAGCCATCAGCAACACGCCCTGCGCCTGCACTAAGACCAAAGCAGCTGTTTGGATCCATTTGGCAATCATCAAGCACGACTAGCTGACATCCCAACGCAAAGGAATGTTCGTGGTTGGTTGGTGAGGCGTCTAGTGGAGTGCGGGGTCGTGAGCGAGGGGCAAAACGCGGAATTAACGTTGACCGAGTCGCTTACTGCGTTGACTGTGCCATTCCGATGAAGCTCGACCTTTTGTGGTGGATATATGCAGATACTTCTTGTTGTGTGTATGAATGCAAATTGTGTCCGTCTTGACACTTCCTCAGCATGCCCAGGTAATGATGGCAAAGAACCGAGTCGACGTCGGGAGGTGTCAGTGCCGGTGCTTCTTCCGAAGCGATTGTGTATTGATATCAAAGCACGTCAATGCTACTTACGCCAACAATAGAAGTCATCTCGAAATGATCATCAGGCTCTCGGGGAGAAAGCCGGCACGATAGACGGAGCTCGCGCAAAGCAAGGCCTGCCGTTAGCTGGCACTGTTCGGCTGTTTTAGGATAGCATTAACGTTTGTTCATGTCTAACTTTAGTTTGCCGAACAAAAGTAACTCGTCCGAGTTGACGATATACAGAACCATGCCTCAATATTCTTGATCGACGAGACGCACCTAGGAAGGGATATCATCAACACTTCGTACCAGACTTCTGGGCTCACAATATGGTTTATTGCTCCTAGTCTCACTGAGTAAGATGATATTCATGGGGCGGAAAATTGCTGAGTGCATGTAATCTTTTGCGTATGCCCAACGCCTCTTATATTGCCGTCCGCATGTCCGAAGGGCCTTCAAGCGCCTTGTTGTATGTCATTAGGTGAAGGCAGATGGTCACGATGATGTTGAGACTCACGAGCTATCCCACTAAGCCCAAGAGTGTCGTGTTCGTCTCTCATCTATGGTGCAGTGTCCACATATTACCGCACATTTTCGAGGCTCCATGCTATCAGCGGATGTTGCGGGAGGTTGTATCATAATATGTGCATTGTTGTGGTTGTGCGATGATTGTGAGAATCCTCAGGCTTTAGTCTATGTTGGGACGGACGGGGTTGGGTACGTAGAATTTCGGTCGTTGCCGGATCTCCCAAGCTGCGGCTCAAAATTCGGCGTAGTTCGTACCGCGATTGAGCCCCGTATTGGGTGGACATACACCAAGACTTCCAGAGATCTGGTTAATGGTCTCCTGATCAAGCCTCGTCGGTTCGGCGTCTCCGATCACTATGCATTCAGCCTTCGGTTTCTCCGGTCTCTCCTATGGTGCAGCAAGAGTAAACGAATGTCGATGATTTGCAATCACTACATTGGCCGGATTGTGCGTATAGCCACTAATACACATTTTGATTGGGCCGGAGAGACCACCCGATGTGGTGCATTCCGTCGTGCGCGCATGGCTGTTGTAGCGCTTATACGAAGTTCCTCAAACGCAAGTGAGCTGAACAAATGAATCACCAATTGACAATTGATGTTGTAGCAGGGGGAGGAATGGCCGATCGTAATTGCGTTCAAGGGTTCTCAATGGGTCCCAGGGGTATCAATTACAGCTTGGCGTGGTCTGAGCATCGCTTGCGTATGGGTTATCGGCACGAACGAGAAGGTGACCGATCGATCTCGAGGTAGCTGAAAGAGCTCGCGTCGCGTACCCGGCCCCGCAGTTCGGCGCATGCGCTTCTCTAGTTCAGCTCGCCTTCGAAAGCTGATGAGGCCAGTTGAAAGGTACTCGGCATTTCGGAACGCTTCTACCCCGGTGGTAGGTTACGAGGCACTTCGGTTCTCCGGAAAATCCTGTGATGTCTTGAAGTGCGCTCACTTTATCGCCCATATAGCCATCTGGGTTGACATGGGACACTGTTGTGCCTGTAGTAGAAGGCGCAAATCTTGGCCATGTGCTGACGATGGATGTGGCGTAGTAAGGTCCAGTGTAGAAGAATGTCCGTTGAGAGAGAACAAGTCGTTGAAGTACCTACCGACTTGAGGGGTTCAAAGCTCCTGAAACTTGTGGGCAACATAACCTTTTGACGTTGGGATGGAGTGTCCACAGTACAGTCCAATGTACTCAATGCTCAGGCAAGTGTTACTCCCGCACTGTAGCTAGGCAGTGACAGAGCTAGAGAAACCGCGTGCGCCAACTTGTATGCATCGGAAGCATAGATAGGTGTACATTTACTCTTGTTGCCGATAGGTGGAGCATAAAGTTTGATACATGCATACTGATGCAACATGCACACCACCTCCGCAGAGCAGCCGAGTGCGACTACTGTTTAGGCCCGTGCGAGCCATCAAAATATCCGAGTCGCCTAGCCTGGACGAGACCCCTCGTTCGCACGGGCGCGCCGCCTCTCCCGGTCGTTTCTTAGTCTCCCGTCTCGCCTATTTTTCCGATGGCTGGTAAACTGCCACTCAGATCTACGTAATGGACCTGAAGCAAGCGTTGGCTTGTGCGATTGTGCTAAAGCGAACACGCTTCGGTCTCGCAGCGGCGGACAGAGCCGCCAAAACTTATGCTCGAAGATGTGAATAGGTAAGAGAACATGGCGAGACCCTAGAGGCTTGCATCCGGTTTGCTGAATGCGTGTCCTCTTGGCCACATCCACACGACTTGCGTTCACTTTTTTACCCTGGGTTGGCGAGGCGTCGTGTCTGACAGCTGAAGCACACTCCACGCTTCCCTCGAAGCACTAGAGCGCTTCACGCCAAGGCCCAATCACGGTAGGCGCCGATGGAGGTCGAACCGCAGCGCGAAGTTCCCAAAAAGGGCTGGAAGATGACGTGTTTGTGCTTGGTTGACCTTTTGAGACGAGTTGATCGCCCAACGGAGCCCTTGGTGTATTGAAGTTCAGCCCACATATGCGCTTTGACACGCGTGGTGCATAAAAAGTGGAGTGATGCGTGTACTTCAGCTGCAGCCAACTCAAGTGTATGACGCCAAGGAGCATGTGAGATGAGATGCCACATGACTGACACACACGATGCTCTGAGGAGCACCATGGTTCCTACTCCAGTTGACTGGTATCTAGTCAACTTCTTAACAACAGGCAGATGAGTCGGACGAGTAGGGACGACGGAAGTGTGCTCCGCTTCGGTTGAAGGAAGCCACGCTAAAGGCAGATCCTCAACGCTAGTCAAGCCTCGATACGCGACTTGTTGACTGCAAGATCGCATCATGACACCCAACCAACGCGAATCTTCAAACGGAACAGGCTCCCGTCTAAAGACTGAGCAGAACACTATAACCTGGAATTAGCGACTATGCACACCAAGGCTGTTGCGTACTGTGACTGACTGCCGTCCTTTGAGCGAGCTCGACCGCGTTCGTCTTGTCGACCACGCTGGATCTGGCCAGGGTCTTTGGCCTTGGATGAACAGTCCAATGATATGGACAAACTTCACACGAAGGCGGGTAGGCCCTTGAGTCCCGCCGATCCCGTGTGCTTGGCGATCCCGCAAGCCAGCTCATCATCTGGAAACGGGTCTGCGTTCACAAGATCCGTGCTGACGAATGGGACGTTCTTCGCTACGCCTCTTCGCAACGCGCCAAAAGGCTGGCTGCATTCATGGTGTGTGTCGATACATGTGCCTCTCGAGTCAGCTCGCCGACCTGCTCGTCCGCTTTTGCCCTAGGCCAGACAATCGTGATGGCGCCTAGCTTCCATGCCACTGAGTGGACAGTGTCACGGCATGTACCCATGTTCCTCCGCACGGGCAGCGCGTGGACACACACATGGATGTCTGGTAATTAGAGGGAACCAATGTGGCTTTCCGCTAAGTCGAAAGAGAAAGCACGTCTCAACCATGTGTGATGCCAATGGATCACCCGCAGCATGCTCCGCAACAATAAACCCTATGTGCAGAACTCAAGCAATTTGCTCACGGACGAATCGGCGAGTGGGTTAAGCCAATGGATTTCTACGAAATTTCTCCGCCTTACCGCTGTTCGCAGCCTGCCAATAGACTGGAGAGAAATGCTCAAATGCTCAAATGCTGGGAAGCTTCGCTTGGTCCACATGCTACCATACAGCATGCAGCTCGAAAGGTACCAGAGAAGCTGCTCGAGCTTCCCCGCCCATTGCACGAAGCTGAGCTGCTTGTTCGCCACCGACAGCTCTCCAAACTCCTCTTTCAGAGTGGGTCTCCTGGAATGGTACATGCAGTTGGCAGTGTAGCTGTCGAATGGTAGGCCGAGTAATGCAGGGAGACCAAAGAAAGATCAACATGCTGCATCATCGGCGACACCTTGCGACCTCGTGCATGGCTCGCGCGAAAGCTCACCCCTGTTCAGCTGTAGAGCTCTGCAGGCCGGCACCACCGATACTACTTTAGCCATTAGGACTGTGACAATCCATGTAGTCATGATGATCGATGCTTCAAGGTACTGAAGCCCCGCTTTTGATCACGAAGCTTGGACTCAACCGATCTCTACTTCCTATTAAACTGCAGGGACTTGTTGTGACCGGGTGCAGTTCAAGTAGACTATGATCTCCCACACGATTCCATATGCTAGGGTTTAAAGGACTGAAGTCTTTGAGTTCGTCTGATCCCAACTATAGAAAGACATCATACTGACAACTAAGGAAAACATAAAAAGAAACGAACCCAAGAACAGGACAATAGCTCAGCGGAGGGCTCCAAGCGATCCTCTCTGAACGCCGCAGAGTCAAGTTCACAAGTCGCCGAATCATCGAAAAGCCGACAAAGCTCGTTGTCAGCTCAATCAACTCCTGTGCAAAAACCGCGTTCCATCCCAGAAGAAGGTGGTCTATCTGCTTCAACTACACAACCCTTGTCTCTTGCTCCACATACAGCTCCTGTCACAGCCCAAGCTGCTATCTCGAACTCAATCGGCCAGCAAGCACACGCTCCGGATTCCATTCCAGCCTCGGTCTCCTCACAATTACCCGCACAGGTAGCTCCCAGAACGCCCGAAGTCACAGAATTCCGTACCGCGGAAGCTGAAGTAACGCCCTCGGTTTGGATCAAATCGAACGCCCCGAGACCGGCTGCAGTCACTTCATACATCCCGACGCCTCAAACTGACAGAGTTTTGGTCTCACCAGCAATGGCTTCATCGAGACTATCCGGCAATTTCACCGGGTTGAACGGCACGAATGGGATTACGAGCCCGCCTGCATCGCCTAGGGCCAATTTCCGTTCCAAGGGCCGACTGCCTTCCTTCTCCTCATCTCGCGCACCGAGCAACGTTTTCAGCACAACAAAGATCACAAGGCGAGTCAATGGAGGAGGAAGCTACAAAATTGGCTTCGTCGAAGAATCGGCTGTTGCTCTGAGGAAGAGAAGTATGGCCGAACTTGGCGCTGGCGTCTATCAATCCGTTGGCAATGTTTCCTATATTCATTTCTTGGAATGGATCAGGTCTGAGCGCCTCACCACGCTTCCACACAAGGGGAGTCGCTGGGATAAGGTTCTGATTCGTGCTTTGTACTTCGCAGAGCAGCTTCACAACTTTGAGAAAGCCATTCAAAACTTTGCCCTCGGCAGCAGCACGGCTGCCGCCATTGGGTACGGTCACGCCCAACTCCTACTTGAGCTGAGCCACAGCAATTCTGAAGCTCTTGATAAGGCCTTTTCGGTCTTCTACAAGTTTGCAATGTCATTTTCCTCCGTCTTGCACCGCTCTGAGCTCCTCTCGGCGACCTCAGAGGTACGCGAACAGCTGTGCCTTTTGTATACGGACCTACTCAGTCTCGTCGTCAATGTGGCCATAAGATTTTACAAGACAGTAAATGGTAAGGTTCTACTCCTGCGAGCAACCTCGCGCGGGGCTAACACGGTCAAGGCATGACTTCTGGCTCCGTGAGCCTGGACATCTTCGAGCTCTTCGGTGACACGATTGAGACTTTCCGCACTCGACAGAACTCTGTCATCGAAATCATCTGGGATTCGCAGATTGAGAACGAAGAATATGAAGAAGGCGAGGCCTTGGATGTCAAAGTCCTTAGCAGGTGGCTAGCTCCGCAGGACCGCGTCCTCGCTACCTTGAATCGCGATCACAGCACCTTCGTCGATCAACAAGTGGTAAGAAGTTCCCTGGTGGCCATCAGCAAGCATCCGCTAATTTCTCGCCACGATAGGAATTCACCTGCCTGTGGTTCCAGAAGCACCTGTCCAGGTTCTTTCAGAGCGAGAACAACTTCTTGCTAGTAACTGGTGCGCCTGGTGCAGGCAAGACCACGATTGCCGGCTCTATTGTTGAGCGACTTCAGCGGCCAATGAATCGCAAGCAGTATGGTTCGTTCAATCACCACACATTTTACATCCGAAATTCTCGCTAACCTCACATACACATGGCCAGACACCTTGTTCTGCTCGCTCTCTCCTGATATTCCCACCACGGCGACGTCTCTAGCTGTCGTCAAATCGCTTTTGTATCAGTTGCTCAATCTTCGGATTGGCAACATGGGCTTATACCATGCCATTTTCAAGGCATATCACCACTGCAGAACCGCGACCGATCTCAAAGTCTATGAAGAATATCTCTGGACAGCACTGGCGGATGCGCTTTCCCATCCCGTCCCAGGCAGCAATGAGCTAGTCATTGTTGTTGACGGACTTGACGAGATTGCTGAGTCCAAGTCAGCCTCCATTCAAGCCAGCGGTGTCATCAGCCCAGAAGCGCTGCTGGAGAAATTGGTCGGCGTCACCAACCAAGGGTATGGTGTTAGATTGGTTACTTTGGGATCGTCGATCAAGATGCCATCATCAGCCAAAGGTTCGCAACATCAGATCACTCGTGACGACTTGCGCGACGATCTTCACGCAGTGGCCATTCGAGCTTTGATTCACAATCACAGCTTCCATGGTCAACGCGCGTACGACCAGGAACAGGTTCTCGACCGTATCATACAGGTATCAAATGGCTCTTTCTTGTACACCATCTTGGTTTGCCAGATTCTCAACACCCAAAAATCTCAAGAAGGTCTTATCAAAGCGTTGGAGGGCTTCGAGAAGCAAAAGTCAACCATTCAAGACCTCGTGTTGCAGCTTTTCACCTCGCTAAACACGACGAGCCACGCAAAGACAACCCTCTCTTGGATCTTGGCAGCGGAAAGGCCGCTCACTATTGATGAGATGTAAGTCATTTGCTCTCTACCCTTGCACGCCCAGCGCAGCTCGAGGACTGCTGCGTGGCCGGGACCAGTGCAGATCCGGAACTTGACGAGACAGCTTCAGATGGCTGACCATGCGTTTCAGTAATACTCTCTTCACAATTGATGTCCAGAGGGGCACGCTTTCGGACACAGGCATCAAGACGAACGACATTATCAAGTCTCTTGAGCCACTACTGACAATCCACGAACGCATCGTGCGCTTCAAGCACCCCATCGTGCACTCAGCTTTGCATGACTTCGCAGAGGAGGGCAAACTACCGATTCCTCTCAAGGAGAGCGAAACCGATCTCTTGCTACGGGTGTTGACATACGCCAAGTCTGTACTTCCTGCCAAAGGCGAGCCCACACTTGACAACTCTGATCCGTCTGTCGGCGACCGCCTTTATCATCAGCACCATCTTCTCGAATATACTGTCCGGTACTGGGTCCTGCACCTACAGCAGTCACCCTTAGCTCCAAAGTCCACAGGAGAGTTTAAACCCACTGCCGATTTGCAGAAGGTCTTACCAAGTACGACGTTGCTACCACAGCTTGAGGAACTCGTCTGGGACACTCAGCTTCCGCTTCCACAGGCAATCGAGCTACACAAGCTGGTCGCAACTGTGCGTAAAGCCACTTTTGGGGAGCATCACCCTGCCGTGCTTCAAACCTATTTGGCGATTGCTACAAGCTACTTGCTCCTCTCCAACTCGACAGATTCCGCAAAGTACTTCTATCATTCTACAAACATCAGTCGAAAAGTCCTCAGCGACATTCACCCGTTGACACTGGAATGCGCCAGCCATTTCCTCAAGATAACGGAAACCCTGACGACAACTACGCGGACGGAGATCATGACCCAGCGCGAAAGCATTCTCATCGTTCTCATCACCGCATACGAGCGGCAGTACGGCAGCACTTCTGAGCTAGTGATTCAAACACGAAAGCTTCTGGTCGAGTTGTACGCTTCGATACATGAAGAAGACAAGGCGCTCGAGATCTATCGCCTCATCCAAGAAGCCACCATCCAGCAATATGGTCGAAACTCGCACCAAGCACAAGATGTACAAGGTCACCTCGATGTCGTCTTGGGTAAAGGCAAAAGCCGTGGCACCATTGACGGCTACAAGGAATCCTTCTTCCATGGTGACGATGAAGAAGACTCTATCGAGATCTTCAACATCGCATCTATTCTTGCATTCCTTCAACGCGCCGAGTCTCACACATCCAAGAAGGAGTTCGCGCTGGCTGAGAAGACTTACGTGGAATTGTGGATGGAAGTTTCTTCCCAGTGCCGAAGCGTACAGTCCGTCGAATGGCACGAGAAGAACATCGAGGTTGCCACCTCCTACTCGCAGTTCTTGAAATCGCAGAAGAGAACCTCAGAGTCATCCGCCATTCTGACTTGTGTGTGGCAGCAGTACGAGCACAGCCAGCTGTCATTCGCAGAGAGCATCGTTTCGCGCCTCACCACTGTGGCTAAGGAGATGAGGTCCGTGGGCCTGCACACGCAGGCTCTTTCCATCTTCAAGTATGCCAGCTCATACTTCAAGAATGTCCGCCAGGAGGAATCTTCGATCTCTCGCGAGGTCCACCAGCAGCTCTCTGAGACCTCGACGGAGATTGTCAAGCAGAGCCTGAACTCGCACAGCAGCGTCACCGAGACGACCACGACCATCTCCGAGTCGGTCTTTCAGGACGTGTTCTTCTCGATCATCCACTCTTCGAAGACTGTTGAGTCCAGTACGATTGCGCTTTCAAAGAAGCTTACGGCCCAGTACATTCAGAAGAAGAATTACTCTGCGGCAATCAATGTCATCACCGCAACTCTTCAGAAGACTTGGTCGTCTTTCTTAGCAAGCTCAATTCACGATGTCACGATGACGTCCAGCTTCACGCAAGAATCGATCGAGCTTGTTGAGCGGCTTGCCGAGTGCTATCTACAGACGAGGCAGCTCGAAAAGGTGGAAGATACTTACAGTCGCTTCTTCCGCGCTGTTCTTGTCACGGAAAAGGTCGAGAAGACCATCTTTGAGAAAGCCAGGACCTTGCTGATCAACTTCTACGATAAGTATGGCTACAACGATAAGGCAATCAGCATCTACCAGGAGATTCTTGTTGCTTACCGGGCGCGTCTCGGTCCGTCGCACGAGCTTACAATTCAAACGCTGTACATTCTGGCCACAAGGTGCCAGAAGCACCCAAGAAACCACCCATACTGGATCGACTACTACCTGCAAATAATCACGAGTCTTAATAAAGACTCGGATGTCTGTCATCCCGCGGCGTTGGATGCCATCATCGTCGTCACCACAACCTACTGGGAGGATCGCCGCTACGCGGAAGCAGTGAGCATTTATCGCGTCCTCTGGAAGACGTTCATCACCAAGACCAAGGAGCATAAAGTCTTCAGCGATGTCAAATTCGTCCAAACGCTATACGATCGCTTCTACCAGTGCTTGGAGGAGACCAAGGCAAGCTGGTCGGAGATCTACCAAGTCAGCAACGAATACAGGCAGACGGTCACAGCAGTCTTTGGCGCCGAGTCTGCCATCTCGGTGGAGGCTACACTGTCCCTCGCACAGGTTGCACAGCGCAGTGAAAGTCATGCATCTGAGGCCATCTCTCTCTATGAAGAGGCATCGAGCCGGTCGAAGACTGTGACTACGCGCACAAGCGTGACCGACATCAACCATGCACTGTCTTCGCTCTATGTCAAGCAGCTTCAGTCGTCCTCCTCTTCAAGCATGAAGGCTGAGACTGTTCAGCGTGCCCTGACAATGTCGGAGTCGCAGTTCCAGGAGTCTACTCGTGCCTACGGCTACTCGCACGAGTCTTCACTCACTCATCTGCGAGAGCTCTCCACACTCTACACTCGTCAGCAGAAGACTGAACTCGCGATCAAGCAGCTGAACACTGCAGTCTCCGAGATCATCACTAAGGAAACATCCTCCCAGAAGCAGATTGAGAGTGCAGCTTCCATTGCATCTACCTACCGCTCGATCGAGCAGACCAGCACTGCCCATAGTCTTGTCCAGGAGCTTCATCGCCAGATTTGCGCAAAGGACACTCGCTACGCGTCGAAATGGTCCTTTGATCTGACCAAGAGCAGCCGCTCAGCGCTTGCTTTCCTCGCTGCTCTGCAGTACAACATCCGCAAAGACCTCAACATCACGTTTGCGGAGATCATGGCAGACCTTACCATGGAGTACATCTACTTTGAGCAGTTTCACCAGACTCTGCGCAACAATGAGAGCCTGACTAACATTCTCCTTGCGGCAGCCCCGTTGCGCTTTTTCCTGCGCCGCAACGACCAGCAGGAGATGATTACTGTCGTCGAGGATCAGGCTGTCGGTCTGTTCGTCAAGCGCGATGCTCAAGATCTCAATACACAGAGCAAAGAGTCCCCTCGCATCTTCATCATCGGTATTCTCGACCACTTGGGCAACGGCCGTAACAAGGACTTCAATCGCAGTGTCATCCTCTCATGCAATGACAGCGTCACCAAGCTCACCAAAGCCAAGAAGTTCCCGGAAGCATACGACATTGCGAATCTCGGCTTCTTGTACGCCAGCAAACATGACGGCTACAACGGCCCTCGCGCAATCAGCATGGGCTTCAAGCTTGCATCCCTCCTCGTCGGCCGCGAAGGCGAGAAGTGCCCCGACCCAGCCCTCCGCAAGAAGATGCTCGAGCTCAGCAACCGCATCGTCAAACGCATCATCGAGATCTGCAAGACGCTCAACATCAACTTTGCACAAGTCCAGCTCTACGAACTCAGCCGCCTGTCCGTCCTCCTCGGCGAACAAGAAGACTACGAAACCCTCGAATGGCTCCTCACCACGCTCTGGAACACACGCGACGCACAACGCACATGGCCCGCCTCCATCCTCCTCAATCTCGGTCGCCGCCTCATCTGTGCGCGCTACCTCGCCAACCGCCCCGTCAAAGCCATCCGTCTGGCCGAAGACATTGCGTACAACATGCGTCGCGCCCACGGGCCCCGCGCACCCGTCACAATCGAGACGTACGAGCTCCTCGCCGAACTGTACACGTCGACGGGACTCGCGTACCAAAAGGACCCCAAGACGCACGGCCTCGCGACAGACTTTTTCAAGAAAGCTGTCGGCGTGCACGAAGATATCCTGCGCCTTGTTGCCGGCGGACAAGAAGATCTCGGCGAGGATTCAGACGACGACGACCTTGATACCGCTGCTGTATTGCTTGCGCGCGAGGGCGTCAAAGTTAAAGACCAGACTTCGAAACCTACGTCCTCATCAGCAGCATCGCACGCGGAATCAGAGCAGCAGATTAACAAATCTGCACTCGCGCGTAAACACTTGCGTCTGCTTAAACTCGCGTTCCAGCGTCTGGGCGCGTGGCCAAAACCGTATGCTGACTATGAGCGCTTGAATGCGCAGATTTTCCGCACGTTTGGCGCCGAGAAGGAGTGGAAGGGCGTCGAGGGGACGGAGAAGTGGGATGCTAAAGCGTTTGGTGCGGGCAAGGCGGAGAGTAATGAGGGTGTGTTTGAAGGTGTGGAGGAGTGGGGTTTTGGCAGGGAGGATGTGTTGCTTGAGGCGCAGAAATATCAGGGACAAGGGGGTAAGATGGTTGTGCAGAGTGGGTAGGTGGATATGAAAAGAGAGAGAGAGGGATTGGGGACTTAATGGTGTGCGGGAATAGGAAGGATGAAAAGTTGTGTTTGACTTAATGAGTTGAAATTGAATGCAAAGGCGCTTTCGTTGTTCCATGACTTTATTTGACATGCATTGTCTGGATGCAAAAACAAGTGTATATACAACCAATCTCAGACCCAATATATACACAACAGTCCTGTAACCTCACTCACTGCTCATCTACACGCAACCCAGAAATTTCAGTTCTAGTTCCGCGGCTTCGACGGCTTCTGCTTACCCAAGAACTTGACAATCTCCGCGGCCGTGGCGTTGTGCACAGGGAACGTGGGATGCAAGTTGTTCAACCAGAGGTACTCGTTGACCGGGTATGTGCAGCTCGGGTCTTTGGTATACCAAGTCGGTGTTCCACTAGATCACACACCATGCGTTAGCCTCAAAACGCCTCAAACATGTCTTGCTCACATATATTTGTTTTGTTTCGCAAGGAATTGGGTGTACTTACTTCTTGTACGCGTCGCAGAATCCAGTGACATTCTTCAGCCCAGCCGTCTGCTTGAAACTCTTCGGGTCCGCAATGACCTTCTGGTACAACGCATTCGTATCAAAGACAAACGCCTCGACGCCCTTGTGCGTGGCTTTGAACTGCGTAGTCATGTTCACAACTCGTGCGTTCCAGTCTGCAATCACTTTGCCCTCATTCTCCTTTGCGTAACCATTATCCGCCTGTTCTAGAATCAGGGGCGACAAGTTCACGGGCGGGACGTTAAGGAAGAGGAAGTTGCGGGCGCCCGTGTCGTAGATTTGGTTCAAGAGGCCTGCGTATTCGGAGAAGATGGTGTCGTACAAGGTGGCGTTGTTGAGCCACCAGCTGTTTCCGACGTCGTTGATGCCAATGAAGAATGCAAAGAGGGACGATGCCGCGGTCCATGGTGCGGTGGCGGGGTGCGAGCCATAGATGGGTAGGAATTGTTTTTGGACTTGGTCTTTCACGGATAGGACGGTGTCTGCGTAGGGTTTTACAAGAGCAGAATCGATGGTCGCGCCGCCGTACGCCAAGTTGTATGTTAGGATCTTGCTCTGGTTGTACGTTGCGGTTAGAAAGCCGACCCAGTTAGGGCCATTGGACGAGGTCCAACCGGGGTAGTTTGGGTTTCCAAAGGGGTTGGCGGCACTGGGCTGGGCGGCTGTCGGGTCGAAGCCAGTTTGGGTGTATGAGTCGCCGAAGACGAAAAGTTGCTTAACGTTCTTCCAGCCGGACCATGATGAGGTAGTTGGGGCAGCGAGGCCAGTGGCCACGAGGGACAGGGCGAGAGCGAGGGACTTGACCATCTTGCCTAGAACTACTTTTGACGAATAGCAACAACGAGTCAAAATCGGTGAAGACAAGAAGTCGTAGAGTCTATAAGTACGTTGCAGAAAGTACCGGGTCTGAAGTACCTAGTTCATTTTGCATCCAGGGTCGCGGGACCTGCGCATCCTTGCCGGCGGCGAACCAGGTAAATTAGATGAGATTTGATTGGGGTGCTATACCCCACAAATTGCAACTAGAGGTCAATCAATGCAGAGCCTACTTGCGGAAGAACTCTAGAAGACGACGGCGCCGTGATCTAGTGCGGAGAGCAATGCTTGTATGAACGACGAAATGAGGGGATGGTTGCTCCGTGTCTGAAGCGGTAAGGCGCGTTTGGTCGAAGCATCCATCTGTGCGAATCTATACTAGATTTTGCCATGGCGAACTCACGCTTCGGTTTTCAAGTCGGCGGAGGGCAGCGGCCATGAGTCGAGTGGCGTCTCGGAGCGATGTGGTAGGCACGTGATGGTCTGCACGTGGAGGAAGGTCAATTACCCTGACTAAGCACGAAGGTGGACACCACGCCAAACAATATCCTCAGGCTCATGATTTCTCCCAAGCTTGGCATGGGCGAGACTTGCAGAGCAATGGTCCAGCATTCGCGGGGCTTGATCAGTATAACGACAGAAGGCGACTCAGGGTACGGCCGGTTGGTATCGCGCGCTAACTGAGTCGGACCTCAAGTCTTTCCGGATTCCACGACGGTCGCACGAGGTGAGCAGAGGTACGGGTCGGATGCCCGCAGAAAATTTCATCGGAAACATCGAGAAGAGGTGACGCATCGGATAGCTCGGGATGCTTCAAAGCAAGAAATGCAGCTGACCGAGGTACGAGAACCTGTCGTGGAGGTATCCGAACGTCATGGCAGGACGCTTTGCATGTGCTGCTGGTGATCACTGAGCGTGATGTGGTCAGGCACGGCGAAAGGGGAGCGAAGCGCGAGACATTGAGCAAAGATGACGACGAGCAGTAGTGGAGAGGCTGGTACAAGCAAGCGCGATAAGTGGGTGGCTTAGTAGAGCAGCTGGGAATGGCACAGGAATGAGTAATGGCTGTGGCTGTGGCTGACGCGGGCGCCATGGCGGGCGTTGGCGGGTTGGTGGGCGCGGTAAGGCTGAAGGCATCGCGACCAGGGTCTCCAGCGTGTTCCCAGCCATATGAATTGTACATGCCCGGCGGCCTAGTTGCGGCTGATACTTGTTCTTCTGCTGCATCTGTCGCCGGTAATACGTGTCACTCGTGAAGCAGCCTCAGACCCAGCAGCTGCAGCACGTTTGCGCTTGAAATTGTTGCGCAACACCCATCGGCCGTACCACGCCCGACAGCAGGCGCGACCTTGAAGCCAGACCTCCTCAGCCGTCCGTGAGGCTTACCAGAGGCCGAAAGCCCGCGCGCCGCCGTCTATTGTTATTCGTCCGCTATGTCCGCTCGCTGAAGGACGTTTAGCTATTCATCCTTGCTGTCGCTACTACTTCGTATTCGCTGGTACATAGCTCTGCCGTCTCCACCCAGACCCCGCAAGAGCCCACGTAGCCAGCAAGCACGCACGCAACCGCAGTCAGAGGAGCAATCGCTGTAGGGAAGAAACATGGCGGGCATGGAGAACATTGAAGTCCACAGCAAGGTACCACACCCCTCAGTACTAGACGAACCTAGCTAAATCCGGCGCCAGTCGTACCTCGTCCGCTGGGTCAACGTATCGGCGGGACACACGATATCATGGAGCATACAGCCGCACAAGAAGTCGCTCAACTTTGGCATCTTCAAGCACCCCGGAACAGCCACCGGCGCGACCCCACACCTGCCCTCGTCCGCCACCTTCGAAGCCGGACCCACCACACCAGCACTCGAAGTGCCTGTGACGCGCACCCGCGGCGCCTCTACTTCGAGGAATGACCGCACCGTTGTCATGGAGAAGCTGTCGGCAATTGGCCTGAAGCAGGTACAATGGCACGGCAAATGCGAGGCAGACCAGGTATCACTGGGAACCTACGATGTACCCACAGGCGAGGGGGGCATGTATGGGCTGGTATTCGACAATACCTTCTCCAAGACAGTCTCGAAACAGGCCACCTTTGTCCTCATGACATATCCCACGAACGCGCCGCCCAAGTCTGGTCACCACATGCGGTACGCGCAAGCAGGCGCAGGCGGAAGCTCGACAAGTTTGCCCAAGTCCAGTCCTTCCATGGGGCCCATCGAATCGTCCGAATCGCTTCCGCATTCGCTGGCAGAGCGCACGAAGCCTTCATTGGCACCAAAAAGTGGCAACACGTCAAACTCCTCGTTTTTGACGGGCGTCTTGCAGAAGAAGAGGAGAAAGAGGAACCAGGGATACGCCAGGCGTTTCTTTTCGCTCGACTTCACAACATCGACCCTCTCATATTACCGAAACGACCATTCTTCAGCTTTACGTGGAGCCATTCCACTATCATTAGCAGCAGTTGGCGCAAGCGAGGACTCGAGAGAAATCTCCATTGACTCTGGGGCCGAGATCTGGCAGCTGAGGGCAAACAATGCAAAAGACTTCAAGATGTGGAGGAATGCGCTGGATCGGGCATCACGGACCGCCACTGCCATATCCTCGCCTACGCCGCAAATCAAAGACACTCCGTATCAAAACATTGCGCATGTTGCCAATGCCGAAGAAGACCATGAGTGGGCCCGGGTGGAAGCTTTGGTAGGCAAGCTGGCGGGCACAAGAGACGCAGTGCGGAGACTTGCCCAAGACACCGACCCCAAGTATAGCTCCGTGGCAGGGCTGGGCATCATCAAGTTGCAAGAGAGCTTATCACCAACCCCTTCCGAGACCGAATCGGTCGAGTACTTTCCGACAGAGGACAGAGGGCCAGAGAAGAAGGCTTTTTGGAAGCGCAAAGCGAGCAGCTCTGGTGGCCAGAGTCCATCTGGGATGTTTAGACGTAGTGTTTCTGCTCAGGTAGGCGTGGCATCGCCAGGCGCTGTGCCTCCAGTTCCACCACTACCTGGGGCGTACCCAACGAATGGCACCTTGGCTGTCCCGAAGCGCACCAGCCGTCAAGGCTCAGCTTCTCAGCCACAAGAAGAGGGCGTCCACGATAATTGCATGGCCCTGCTCCGAGATCTGGACAATGTTGTTCGCGAGTTCTCCGAGCTACTTACAGAAAGCAAGCAACGGCGAACACCTGCACCTCTTTCGGCTGCTCCATCGCGTCACAGCTTCGACTCGGTAGAGTCAGCTGATGAGTTCTTCGACGCAACAGATGGCGAAGGAAAGTCTCAGCTCTTGACGATCCGCAGAGACAGCGGAGATGAAGAACGCGAACACCATCGCGCGCACGACGACGATTCGGATGGCGAGTCTGAATCCTCGTCCGACCACAGCAGCGGTGTCCTCGACCGCGCCCGCTTCTCTACCGACGCAACGCCATCTCTGTTCCCTACGAGACCGAGTTCCTTGACGCCCTTGCCGCTCAAGCCTGTCAAGCGAAGAACCACCATAAACCCACCGAAAGTACAGCCTCCGAGTTTGATCGCTTTCCTCCGCAAGAACGTTGGCAAGGATCTCTCTACCATTGCCATGCCAGTGTCTGCCAATGAACCCACATCGCTACTCCAACGCCTGGCCGAGCAACTCGAATACAGTGAGCTCCTCGACGCCGCTGTCAGCGCCTCTCCCGATAACGGCGAGCGCCTCGTGTACATGGCCGCTTTTGCAATCTCTGCCTTCAGCAACGCCCGCGTTAAAGACCGCGCCATCCGCAAGCCCTTCAATCCCATGCTCGGCGAGACCTTTGAGCTCGTCCGCGAAGACAAAGGTTTCCGCTTCATCGCGGAGAAAGTCGTCCACCGCCCCGTGCGCATGGCCTGTCAAGCCGAATCCCAGAACTGGACCTTTCTCCAATCCCCCATGCCCGTGCAAAAGTTCTGGGGCAAGAGCGCCGAACTCAACACCGACGGCCGCGTACGCGTCTTCCTCCACGACGGCAACGAACACTACTCCTGGATCATGGCGACGTCGTACCTACGCAACATCATCGCGGGCGAGAAATACGTCGAACCTTCCGGCACAATGACCATCATCTGCGAGTCCTCGGGCGCGAAAGCAGTCTGCACATTCAAAGCCGGCGGCATGTTTGCGGGCCGCAGCGAAGACGTCTCCATCCAAGTCTTTGACGCAACAGGCAACATCCTCCCCATGGGCGCAACAGGCAAATGGACACAGAGTCTGGATTTCACATCAAACGGCCAACCCACGGGCAAAAACGTCTGGACCGTAGGCAGCTTAGTCGATAAACCAGAAAAACACTACGGTCTAACCACTTTTGCGGCCGCACTCAATCAAATCACGCCCATCGAAGCAGACCGTCTCCCGCCCACAGATTCGCGTTTCCGCGCTGACCAGAAGGCGCTGGAAGACGGCGATTTGGATCGTGCCGAGGCGCTCAAAGCAAGGTTGGAAGAGAGGCAGCGTGCGCGACGGAGGGTTATGGAGGAGCATGGCGAGAACTGGAATCCGCGGTGGTTCTCGAGGGTCGAGACGGGCGAGGAGGAGGAGGTGTGGCGGTTGAAGGGTGGGAAGGAGGGGTATTGGGATTGTAGGGAACGAGGCGGGTGGGAGGGTGTTGTGGATGTTTTGCAGACTTGACAATTTTCTTGTTGGGGTTTGCAAGTAAAAAGAGTGAGATGTGTACGAGGGAGTGTTACGAGTCCTGGATTTGGATGCTGTCAATGAAGATATGAATGAATAAGCGGCATTGTTGGACTCTCTGAATCAGCTGATGTGCGAGGTTCATGTGGTGTAAATGTGATATGATCGAATATTGGGTATGATTCTGAATAAATGCTCTCCTCAAGCGCTTTTCCCATCTGACCATTCAAAGCTCGAGTAGTGCGCCGTAACAATGCGTCCGTCCCATGCCTAACATCCTCCAAACCGCACCAGATGCGACAGGACTAGCGGCAGGTCTGTCCAATGAGCAATACCGCAGGATCCAGTCTACTCTTAGATCTCGATGTCGACCCCGATATCCATACTCGCAATAATATCATCGTCCATCTTCGGCTTTCTAAATGTCGGTAGTCCCTTGCGCTCCGTCTTCTTCTTCTCGCCTTGGGGCTTCGGTGTTGTTGCACGTGAGCTCGCGTCGCCATCGAACAGCGCATCGACTTCTAGAGTTTGCTTCTTCTCGTCTGCATCTGCTTGCGCCTTCTTGGCTTCTTCTTCGGCTTTGCGTCGTGCAGCTTCCCGGCGCTGCTCAAGTTTGCGCTCACGTTGTTGCTCTTGCAGCGCCTTCTTGACACGCTCGGCTTCAAGAAGACGTGTCTTTCGGTTCAGTTCAGCAACACGCTGAGCGGCGGCTTCGGACTGTGTGGCGATTCGGGGCTGGCTGTCGGCGTTGGAGCGGGACAGCAGGTGTTCGTATTTCTTTGATTTGGCGATGCGCGCGCTGATGTCGGCGTCTGTCCAGTAGTGGTTTTGGAGGGACTTGAGGTCGTCGTACTTCCGTTGAAGGAAGGTTTGTGTGGGTAACTTGGCGTTGGTTTCGGAGAGTGATGTCTTGTAGATCTCAAGTTCACTGTCACTGAAGCGCTGATTTGACAAGAATTGGAACTGATAGTCTTTCTTGATGGATCCGTGTTGCGCCGTAACGTATTGATCGGTCGCAATGCGCTTGCCGTTCTTGCCTTCGAAGACGTAAGGTTTGCCAGTTGAGAAGCCTGCCTCGGTGTTAGCTCAAGCACAAGCATACCTCATCTCTAGCACTCACCCTTAATTTGCGCCATCTTGTACAGCGTCCGTCGTTGTGAGTCCTGACCTACGCCAACACGACCAAAGGTACCAGTCATGGCGTCCTCGAAGCCAGGATGGAAGCAGACCTCTGAAAAGAAGCCTCGGCCGACACGGACCGACTCGAAATCGCGAATGGTGGCAGGCTGCTCCTCGCGAGCCTTCTCCGCTGGCCGGTCATCCCACTCCACATCGCTCTCGCCGTCAGCATCAACGTCCGACCCGCCGCGTCGATCCTCGGAGCTCGACCGCCGGCGGCCGCTGCGACGATCGTCCTGCCGCTGTCGTTGCTGGCCACGCTGCTCTCGCTCGCGCTTGTATGCCTCGAGCTTGTCGTTCTTCCGAGGCTGCACTTTCGGACGGCTGCTCTTACGCATCGCATCATCGGGCTCCTCCGAGTCGGCCTTGCGCTTTCGATTGTTCTCCTGCGCAGCGCGCCGAGCCAGCTCTGCCGTGAAGTGTGCCCGGTTCGTCTCTTCCGCGCGCGAGCCGAGAATCTCTTCCCGCTCCAGCTGCGACAGGCCCAGGATGCGCCGCTTGTCTGCCTCGTCGATGTACTTGCCCTCCAGCGGGTAGGGGATGTCTGCTGTTCGTTCCGGCACGTCATCGTCGCGATCCGAGTCGGACTCGTCCATGGCGTCTGATCCTAGCGAGTTTGGCGACGAGGCCGCGGGCGACGAGCTGCGTGGGGTCAGCTTCATGTTGCACAAGGAGGCCAGAGGTGATTGTGCAGTCGAGGAGTGGCGTGGAAGTTGTATGGAGATGGAAGGCAACAAAGGGTGATGAAGGAAGGCAACAGTGAGAGGAGACTCACGCTTCACCCTCCTCGAGGTCATTCTCTTCGTCGCCGCCAGCGAGAGCGAAGAGCTCATCGTCAATGTCGTCGGCCGACATTGTGCAAGTGATTCGTGATGAAAGCGCGAGTGATTCTGTGGCGTCGGATGGGCGAGAGAGGCGGAAACGGCGTCGTAAGGCCGGTGGTGAAGGAAAAAGGCGCGATTAGGGGCGAGAAGTGAGGAACGTGGGAGCTCAGAAGACGGGGAAACGAACGTTGGTTCTTTTGCCAAGCCCAGCGTCCGTGCATGCGCAGCTGCAGCACGCGTCGGGTGGGCCACTTTAGCTCGCTAGCGTGGTCTGGCTTCCATGACCGCATCGAACAATAGTGGCCGCATTCACTTTCACCGACGGGAACAATTGCGCGCGTTATTGCACAATAAAAACACACCATGTCTCCAGCCATTCTATGCACAAGGGCATTGGCCTGTAGAACATCACGAACCATCCAAAAACCTGTACTCGACTTCCTCGCGCCAGCAACATTATCACGCCAGCCCGCACGCCTCCAGTCCACATCGTCGCAAACCTCACATACACCCTCACCACCCGCTAATTCCGCCAAACCCCTCCCCCCAACCTCTTCCAAGCTCTCTCAAGATGCACAATCAAAATCCACCAAGCCCATACGCCCATTAACACCCGACCAACGCGCCTTTCTCTCCTCCGCCCTGCGCGTCAACCAGACCGGCGAACTCGCCGCTATCCTCATCTACGCTGCCCAGAACCCCGTCCTCGTGCGCTCACACCCACATCTCCGCCCGCTGATGCAGCACATGTACGATCAAGAAGCCGGACACTACGCCTACTTCAACAGCATCATAACCAAGCACCGCATCCGGCCGACGGCCATGACACCTATCTGGACGGCCGCCGCATCCCTGCTCGGCTGGAGTACCGCTGTGCTCGGGCGCGAAGCCGCAATGGCGTGTACCGAGGCTGTCGAGACGGAGATTGGGAGCCATTATAACGAGCAGGTCCGGGTCTTGTTGGACTGGGCGAGGAAATGTGAGGCGCGGGGGGAGAGCTTGGGGCCGGAACTGGAGACGCTGGTGGGGGAGCTGAGGAGGATTCGAGACGAGGAGTTGGAGCATTTGGATCATGCGGTGGAGAATGATGCGAAGGAAGCGAAGCCGTATGAGTTGTTGACAGAGGTGATTAGGGGAGGATGTAGAGGGGCGATATGGGTCAGTGAAAGGGTGTGAGGAAGGGGAGAGGTAGAACCTGTAGGATATTGTATATACGGAGAGATGTGCAGCATTCAAGATGTTGTTAGTTTATGAAGAATCGATTCGAGAGCGTCTGCTATGCAACGCCTATCCATCCAGATATTCAACACCAAACGCCACGCTATGATGCCTAAAGTCATAAAAGCAGATACCTATTCAAAGCCTCCACCAAGATCACCCAGCACACTCCTCATTCCACCCTTCCTACCAGCGCTGACCTTCTTCTTCAGCGCGTCTTTCCTCTTCACGTCCTTCTTCTCCAACATCAACCGTCTCTCAGCCTCTCTTGCCTGAGCGTGGATATTGCTCTTTCCAGTTCCACCTCTACGAACAGTCTCTGTTGGGGTACTAGAACCCGACGACCTGCGAGACTCCGACGTAGCACTGAGATTGCTGGTCGCTTGTCGGATAAGAGATGGCACTCTGAAACCAGGAGCATTACTGCCCCGCGCTGGAGCAACAAAGGCCAGATTGCCATCTGCGGCGGGCTCGGACATGCTCGATGCGCGGGAGAGACTGAGACGATCGACGATCGGCTTGCGTGGCGCGGCATTGGGTGCTGGTGAGTCTTCGTCGTCTTCGGATTCAGAGTATTGTGAGTCTGGTACCATGATGCGTGGATCTTCAAGCAATTCGGACACAGAGTGCTGGACATCAGCGAGGGTGATAGGCTTGCGAGTGAGGTTATCCGATGCAGCCGTGCGGCGCAGGTTTGGGGGCGGGCGATTCTCCTTTTGCGAACTAGAAGGCGACTTGCGCTTTAAAGGATTTGCGGTCGTCACGATGTCTCCAGTATCCGCGGTCTGCGAGTCCGGTATCGTAGTGATGCCGTCCATGCCCTCACCCTCCTTCGTTTCCTCTTGGGACTGACTCTGCACTCCGTCAACGCCGAGGTCAGCAGGTATGTCCAGGAATTCGTAGTCGCCCTCATCCGCGAAATCTGCAAGAGTGTGGAAGAATGCTTGCTTCTTCTGGTCCTTTGCGATATTGCCGATGCGCTCGTCCGCCAGAAGTGCCCTGTTCATCTTTTGGAACTCAGCGCGCTTCTTCCGTAGGCGCACATCTTCCTCGTCTTCGGAATCCGACATGTCAAACCCGTCACGGCCGCCCGCACGTCTGCGGAGACCACCGTTCATGACGTTTTTATACAACTCGTTGATGTTCTTTTCGTCTTCTTTCTTCGCCTTGTCGCTGTCATTATGTCAGTCATGCTGCGGTAAAGGTCATACGAGAAGGGGATACATACGCATAGAAAGCAGCAATCTGCCTCTCGTCCACATCAACATCGCCGTGCTCAATCATGTTCTTCATGTCCTCATCTTCAACCCCACTATCATCGTCGCTTGCGCCTCCAAGTCCAGCATACTCGTCCTCGGACTCCTCGGCTTGATCCATCACGGCGTCCTTCGCTAGACTGGTCTTCTTGTTGAAATCATCCATGGCCTTCTGCTTCTTCGCACCCTTCTGCAATTTCGCAAAGGCATTGCGAGGCTTTGGTGGACGTTGTATATCGTCTTCCTCGCTCAGCTCCGCGTCAACGTCCCTGAGGTCTTCTTCGACATCAGAAAGCTCCACAGCTGCAATTTTGTGTCCACGATGGAGTCTGCCCTTCATTTGCTTGATTGGAGACTCGGCAACGCTCATCATAACCGTCTCTGCTGTCGAAGGTGGGGGCATCAATCCAGCTGGAGAGCGAGAGAAGGAAAAGCCAGCATCTTGGGTGGGTTCTGGTAGTTCATCCATTTGTGTTCTCGACATTTCAGGAGAAGTTTTCATGAATTGACTGATTCCCAGACTGAACTGGGTGTCTGAGCCGGTTTGTGATTCTTTTTGTGGCGAAAACAGGGACTGACTGTTAGGCACCATGAACTCGGAACTCTGGCTGAAGTTGGCACCTGGCTGAGTGTCTGGAAGGCCTCGCAGAAAATCTAAGGAGTTCTGCTCAGCTCCAGTGGGCGCGGATTGCGATGCTGATTGAGACGTAGATTCCAAATTCGCCATTGTGCCAGCAAACATTTGGGTAAGGCCTAGGCCCGCGTCTGCATTGCCGAATCCGAAAGCGGCCATGGCATCGTCCTGCGTTGCCGGCTGGGTTGGTGATGCTGGCAACGGTGTCTCTTTATCGCTCTCGTCCTCTTCGTCCACAATGACATTACGCGGTCTGGTGCTTGTTCGCTTACGTACGGGCGCTTGGAAATCTTCGTCCTCCATGTCCGAGTCTTCCTCGATCTGCTGCTCGTCGACAGTCTTTGCGGATTCCTCTTCCTCTTCATCGGCAATGTCGGCGATCAAATCATTTGACTCCTCGGCGTCTTCACGGTCGGCGTCCAGGTCGTCCTCAGAACCAGACAACTCAAGCTCGACTACCTCCTCTTCCTCTAACTCGCCATCGGCCTTGGCCTCATTGGCGTTTTCATCGTCGCTTCCGACATAATCACCATCCGACTCATCACTGGAGGGTAGGTCGTCAATGGTCTCGCCGTTCTTCTTCGCCTCTTCCCGTTCCGCTTTAGCAAGCTTGAGATCTTCTTGTCGCTGCTTTTCGAATTGAGCAACCATATCTTCGATCTCCATTTGGTTCTTTTCTCGCTCCTCCTCGGTTTCGATGTGAATACCTCTCCGCTTAAGATCCGCGATCCTCTCTTGCTTTTCTTTCTGAGCTTGTTCGCGGGCCTTTTGGTGAAGAGACCATTGCATCTCCCCAAGACTAATGGACTTTGGGCCCTTTCGCGAATCCTTGGACGCTGTGAGATGAGCGAGATGCCGAAGGTGAAGCAGCGAGGAAGACTCCTGTTGCTTCTTGAGAGGAATGCGGTCAAAGACAGGAAATCTGCTGTTGGTCTGCGATGCTCTCACTTCGTCGTCTGAGTCGGATAACTCGATCATGGCGTTCTCTGCAGAATCCTTGACCTCCACCTTAGCGTTATGAACGGTTAGATTATTGTCCTTTTTCATCCATGGGTGCACCGGTAAATGCTGGGATTCGGGAGCACGCCCTTTGCCTTTGTCGATCTTCGAAGGCGCTGGCAAGGATGAATCGGTACTGGCTGCGGCTGTAATTTCTGCGGGGGCGCTCTCTTCTTCTCTTGTCATCTTGTTCAACGTTTCTATCCGTCGGGGCGGACTTGTGGGAGGCGTGTCATGGATTTGGTTTGCTTCTGCGTCTGACGAAGCTAACGCAGAGCTGGCGTCTGGTGTTGGCAAGCTCTCTGCCGCTGCGTTAGGATCGTTCGGGGCGTTGTATCCCAAGCGGCTGAAGAGGTCTTTCATGGTGTGTCTCTTCTTCGTCTTGGCCTGATGAGTGAGCTGCATGTTGCGACTGATTCTTTGCTGGTCACGGGCCATGAGCTCCATGGCCTTCTTTCCGGCTTTGCGGGTTGGCTTAGCCTGCTGTGTGAGACGTCTACCACTCTCGTCGTCTGTATCGCTCCCTGAGTTCTGCTGGAGCCGCCGTGCAGCTGCTTTGGTATTCATCTGTAATTTCCGCTCCTCTCTCGCTTTGGCAAGCCTCTCTGCACGAATGCGCTGAACGCGCTCCTCCAGATCAGGATTGTGGATTGCTTGTGAAGGCTCGTCAGAATCGGAGCCAGCAGTTGCGTGATGTCGTGGTTTGGCGGGCGACGCGTCTGGGGTGACAAAGAGGCCAGGCGAGGATCGCGGCGATCGTGCGATGCGAGTAGGTGATGCTGCGGTGCTTGGGCTTTTCAATGTCCTGACATTGTTCCTGCGGCCATTGGCTCGCACAGGCATCTCGTCTTCATCCTCACTGTTTATTGCTGCAGGGCTGGTAGTCTTCTTGTTGCCACGCTCGCTGTCTTTCTGGGCCTCTGCTTCCGCCTTGCTGGCCGCCAGCCGCTTCTTCATACGCTCATATGCAGCGTCATTGTCACTATCCTCCTCTTCCTCTTTCTTGCTGTGTGAATTGGTGGGCTTAAGCTGTTTGCCTGGCTCGATTGAGGCTACCGGACGGGGTTGTGTAGGCGCATCGATGTCGGAGTCTGAGGCAGAAGCATCGGATTCCGCACTGCTGTCTGATGACCCGGCGTTGGGCTTCCGTAGAGCTGCTAAAAGACTGGTCCGAGGTTTGAAAGACGCGTCGTTTGCGCGTTCAGGCTGATCGATCACCATGCTGGCGAGGGCGTCCATATTATTGTAAGTCTCCGAATAGTGCCAACCACGAATATGTGCGTGTAGGGTTGCCGTCGTCCAAGGTTGTCAGAAAGACCTGTGAATTTCGTGCTAGATCACGCTGCTCGGCGCGATTATCAAGGCTAAGACAATGGCATAAGAAGGCAATTGAGGAGAATAATTCGACTGGAAAATGGATTGAGATGCTGCAATTGGACGTGCTAAGAGCAATAAAAGATACAACCAGGTCATGGAGTGGTTCGGAGTTCGTGGCGGGCATTCGGGTGTCTGAGCTTGAGCTTTGGGAAAGCGCGACCGCGTTCACGCGACGCGACTGTGGCTGGAGTGGCTGTGACGCACTCACGCCCACCGAAGGGCGTGTCTCAACAGCATAACCTTTTCCAACACCAACAAAAGTCGTGAATGACCCATTTTGCGTATGCTTAACCACGCACACAAGCTATACATGGGGTTTGCACACTTTTTTGTTCGTATATTTATGATTTGCGCCAAACGACATGTCTGCGCCTCGACAACTTTCAGCGTCACGGCTGGAAACAGCTTCTTTCGTGAGAGCCATGGAGAAATCAAGCAACAAATTATCATGTCAACGATATTGTCCATGGAGACACCTGTGATCATATTCCTAACATGCTATAGATGCTGTGGTTCGATGAGAGGTTTCAAGTATAACTCGCTGGGCCACGTAACCAGCTTCTGATGCCGGAAGACCTGTGTAGCCTTCCGGCTTCGATAACAATTCAGTACACATCACTCAAAGTCGTGTCGGCCGGCCTCGGTAAGATGTACGGCGCGGTAGTACTACAGCCCGATCCCGCGTTGTCGGATGCTTACGACGACGGTGAGTCACACAAGACCGGATACCAGGCCGAAGTAACATCGATTCGACTTACAATCCTAGACCCCGGTGGTTGCTTGTTTACCCGATTAGCCCAAGATGGGCTTGCTGATCTTAAGCTTCCGGTGTTATGCTCCGACTACAATAAGGATACCCCAGACAATCGTTCTTCGTCGATACTGATGACCGCACACCAGCACCTTCAGAGTCCCTGACACTCATGCTTCAGCCTCACGGTGTCACTGAAGTGTTGGTGCTGGATGCGATGCGCATAGTTGCGCACTTGCGATTGCTCTGGGTGTTGGCATGCTTGCGTTTATATTGAGCCTTTTGCGCTTCAACTTGAGGTTATGGAAGCTACAAGTTCATCCGATTTCCGGTTTTCTGTTCAAGCAAGGTTGGCTCGCGGTATCCATGTTAATTGCTCGGTGTATCCGATCTACCTTGCCTACCGGCTCTCGGCTTTAACATGAACACTTCATCCTGTGCTACGAGTATGTACATCGGACAACGCGCTCAGAATAGCCATGGGCGTTCGTTGGTGGTTCCCTATCCGTACAAGTGCATTTACAGCTTGTTCACAACACGTTCAAGGACCTCGACATATTCAACCTTGGTCAATGGTAGGAGACGTCGGCTCTTAGCTCTAGTCGATGATGCTGTTTCACATATGCGAACGTTAGTCATGGTCAAGAGGCGCAGTTTGCTACGGCCTGGACGTCTTTCCCATTGTGGTCGGACGTTCATGCTCCATCTTAATATAGCAGCGCTTCCATGTCCACTGAAGAACTTTCGAACTTTCGAACTCCACAAGATGCGTCGTCGCCAAGAGGATCCACCGGGAATTGAAATGAGACCATCCTCATGACCCGGCAGATCGTCAGCACAGCGATCATTCGACGATGCGTGAACATGCAGAACTCCTGCCTTTATTTCGCGACTGAACTATGACGATGTTGGGATCGAGACTACCGCCCATGCGCATTAGGGTTCTACTACACGTGCTGAATGTGGCCTCAAGCCGGTCCGTATTCAATGGCTGCAACTATGCTGTGGACGCTGTGTAAGTTCAGGTCACAGCTGCCCAACGTCATGCTCTCCTTACTATGGTCGCGATGATGTCTACACGATCCCAGAATAAGGTTTTTGAAGCACCATCAGCGAGACAAGAACTTCGTCCAGCGACAACGCGATATGAGACGTGTCTTGGGCCAATAATGGGACTCACAAATGGTGTTCTCACGATCCTCGTTGATCCCGAGTTACAAAGTCTTAGTGTGCTACAACACAGTATCGCGGCTTCTCCATGAGCTTCGTACACACCTTACACCCAGCAGGCAAATCGTCCGGCAGCAACAGCAGTTGTGGCGTTGGCGAGCAGAATGTGGTGGTGTCCACGGTGTTGTTTCACATTGCGTCTGCGGGCGGTACACTAGGCCAAAGGTAGACAACAACCCCTGAGAAGCGCCCCAGGAGAGCCGGAAGCCCTGCAGCGCCAGCGCGCCCGAGTCGGCGATCTGCTCATGAACATTCAACGCGTTTGCTTTTGCGCGTCACCATCCAGAGAGCACACCAAAGGGAGCAGCAAGTGTGAGGGATCCACCGTGCGCGTCGCAGAGCAGCGCGTTGACCTGGAGAAATCTCCGTGCTATATTTACGAGGCCTTGCGCTGACACCTGCATGCCAAGCGGGTTTCAAGGTTGAAACGACCTGTCTCCTCTAAACAAGACCCGTCCGCCTCTGCCCGGGAGATTAGACGATCAGTGTCTTCCTGACGGCCTAAGATCCGAGCTTGTACCTTTCCATCCATCCAACAAAAGCGTGGGACCTTCTCGAACGCTTCCATTTCGCGCATCGCCTCCCTTTCATAACGACAACAACTTTCCGATCCACCACGGCCCGTCCTAAGCCAATCTCCGGCATGACATTGGCGTCTACGCGCACAACTCGACACGATGGACACCGATGAGCCTCAACTCTTTCAGTACAGCACACCACAATCGAACACCTTCAAGCGCCCTCGTCGCAGCCTCCAGGGCTCCACTCCTTTGAGCAGCGTATCCGAGAGCGTGTCGCCGTCCCCTCGCCATTCAAGCCAGAGCAACTTCAACCCTCAGGTCATCGATCACATCAATGCCTTGAAGCATCTCGATGACCAACAGATCTTACTACTATTGCAAGCCGCGCGCAATGGAGGTAAGTTCACCTGCTGTATCAAGCTGGTCTCCCTGCTGACCCGCGCGTAGATGGAATGCGCCCTCCTGGCCCGGACAGGTCGTCCATGTCGACCCTGGGCAGTCGCGCCTCATCTTACCTGAGCGTGCCCTCCAGCAGAGTGCCGAGCATGATGTCCGACCCTCGGTCCTCGATCGCGTCGACCGACTCCTCATTTACGCACTATAGCGCCGCCTCGTCGCGACTGTCCACAGCGTCGTCGCGCCTGTCGACAATCTCCACCGCATCAACACCCGCGCCTAAGAATTTCGCATGTACATTCTGCGACAAGGCCTTAAAGTCCAAGCCGTATTGGAAGTCACACGAGGAGGAGTTCCATGAGCAGCGACTCACGTGGCGGTGTCCAGATTGCGAGCAAATCTTCCACGCTGGCAAGCGCTTCCGTGAGCACCACACCAAACTTCATGTAAGCACCCACATCGTCCAGAGTGATTCCAGATTTGTCCGACTATCATTGGTGCGGCCTGTCGTGATTTGCGAAGCTGAACATGGCTCCTCCCGCATTGTTCAAAGCCCTCACAGAGCCGATTGCTGACCACTTATAGGGATGTGAACACTGCAAACAACCACGGGAAAGCGGCCAGCCGACGAGTAGGAAGGCATCACCGTGTGTCAAGAAATATGAGATAGTCATGCATGACAAGGACGCCTGGGGCTGCGGCTTCTGCGCGTGCTTGCTAACCACATGGGAGGAGAGGTGCGAGCACATTGCAATGCACTTCGAAGAGAAAGGCAGCTCAAAATGGAACTTTACCAATGTCGTTCTTGGCTTGTTGAAACAAACAGAAGTACAAAACGCGTGGAACCAGCTTATGCTACAACGGCACGGGGACGAGCAAAATTGGCCCACACTCGCTTGGGAGTCCAAGAGGTGCAATCGGCTGCGATACAAGCTTGAGACCAAATGGGACATTCGGGCATTCGACATCGAGAAACTGGTCCAGGACACGTACGACTTGGCTGAAATCGAAGTGAAAGATGTTGTGGAGACAGCGCCAGAGGCCTCCACAGAAATGACTTCGGAACCCACGGATTCGAGCCAGGGCGAGATCGTGGAATTCAAGCTGGAGACGTCCGACTTTGGGGCCGATCAAAGACTTCAGAGTTCCCATGGCCTCCCCCCTGAGCACAACATGATGGATCTGGACCCTGTTGAGCCCGCGCAGACCATGCACCACCAAGCGATGCAACAACCGCAGTGGCCTGTCAGCACCGACATGTCTCAAACTACAATGGGTGCGGTTACCAGCATGGGCGCTTTTGCTGGCTTCGATACTCAGATGACCAGTATGTCAACCGACTTTTCTCAACCCATGGCGCAGGGCTTCCAGCAACAACAAACTTGGGCGAACGCAGGATTTGCATCAACTCCGGACCTGCTCAACTTTCAGCAACAGACATCGTACATGAGCTACGACCAGCCAAGAGAGATGGTCTCCGTTCCGACCTCGCAGTATGCAAACCTCGCACACTACCCACCGCGGCAAAGTTTACCACCAAACTTCCTCCAACAGCAGCAGCAACAGCATGCAAACAGTCCGACATCACGGCGATACGTGCCCAAGTTGGTCAATATCTCAAGCTCGGGTAACCGTCTACCTCAGCAAGACCAGCCACCGCCCCCTCCGCCAAAGGACGAGAACCCCCAGCAGAATCGCTTCTCTCGTATGATGATGCGGCGGCGACCCAGCAACATTTCGCAGCACAGCCTCGTCACTCAACGAGACATTGGTTGGATGAACGATGACAATTGGGGCTAAGACTTCATCCCATTTCCTTTAATTTTTGCCGGCTGGTACGGCACCGCACATCAACACTCTCCTTAAGAAACAACCAAAACCCTCACTGAGAAAGTGACTCCGAACCTCGCAACACTCGATGCGAGCTACACGTCGCCTCAACGGAGCAGAATTTACATATACATTTCCTTGTCGTCTGTTCGTTGGCACACGATCTGGTCCGGTCTGGCGGAAGAGTATACCCATAATGCAGCGTCACGGTCGATTTTGGGCTTGAAGATGGATTACCCATGTCAGCGTTGTAGTCTTCCTTTTGTCACCTTAATACCCCTTCACCGCTCTGCGCGTGTCTTGAGTTAGTCGAAGTAATGAGGATCAAATACCACCATAGAAGCAATTCACATCCACATCTACTGTACATTTCTACGCGACCGAAGCTCGATTGTGAGCACCAAGGGGATGGGAAAAGGCTGAGTAAGCAGCTTAGTCATCTGCTTCCATCCTGGATTCCATCTTCAAGACACGTGCACACGCGTCTGGTCTAAGCAGCCCGGTAGCGACGACAATTGTTTCTTGAGGACCAACAATTCTTCCATCGTCGCGGGAGAAGCTCGGTCAACGTCACCTCCGTCACCCCGCGGCATTTCCAGCGCAGGAACGGCGCGTCTGTTGCGGAAGAATAGACGGCTAAATAGGGTCCCGTCTAAACTCCAATGCTCCTACAGTACCAATTGATCTCTCCACTCTACAAGTGACCGTTCGCTCCCGCAGTTGAACGCCATCCAACATGACTACCACCGCCTTGGTGCACGCATGACATGCGCTTGGCTGATGGAACGGCGAGCCGGCGGGTAAAGAGGGAAGATGTTCCGTCGTCGTGGGGCTGACCCCTCCTGCCATAAAAGTGTTCGTGATGCCTCGAATACATGGCTATATAGGCCTGGTCCTTCTTAGTCCACACCTCGACTCAATCAATCGTCAAAACAACGTACGCAATCATGGCTGACAAGCAACCTATCGTAACGCACGTTTTCACTGCCGACCCCTCGGCCCACGTCTTCAATGGCAAGCTCTACGTGTACCCCTCGCACGACCGCGAAACCGAAATCCAAGACAACGATAACGGCGACCAATATGACATGAACGATTACCATGTCTTCAGCATGGAGGAAGTAGGCGGACCAGTCACAGACCACGGCGTAGCACTCAAGCAAGAAGACGTTCCCTGGGTGTCGAAACAGCTCTGGGCTCCCGACGCGGCGACAAAGAACGGCAAATACTACCTCTACTTCCCTGCGAGAGACAAGGACGGCATCTTCCGCGTCGGTGTCGCAGTCGGAGATAAGCCTGAGGGCCCGTTCAAGCCTGAACCAAACTATATCAAAGGCAGCTTTAGCATCGATCCCGCGAGCTTCGTGGACGAAGACGGCGAGGCATATCTTTACTTTGGCGGCATCTGGGGCGGTCAGCTGCAATGCTGGACAAAAGGCGAATTCGACCGCGACGCCTACACCAACATGGAGGCTACATCGGGTGATGCACTGACGGCCAAGGTCGCGAAGCTCACCAACGACATGACCGAGTTCGAGTCCGAGGTCAAGGATGTCGTCATTCTCGACGAATCTGGCGCACCGATCAAGGCCGCAGATCACGACAGGCGGTTCTTCGAGGCGGCGTGGATGCACAAGTACCAGGGCAAGTACTACTTCTCGTACAGCACGGGCGACACACATTATCTGTGCTATGCCATTGGAGACAACCCATACGGCCCATTTACGTACGGCGGAAGGATATTCGAGCCGGTGATTGGATGGACAACGCATCATTCGATTGCCGAGTTCAAGGGCAAGTGGTATCTGTTCTACCATGATTCATCGCTGAGCAAGGGCGTGAACCACTTGCGGTGTGTCAAGATAAGGGAGATTGTGTATGATGAGCAAGGGAAGATCAAGTTGGCAGAGGAACAGCCTAAGATCTGAACCAATCCGATTAAACATATAGATGTGTAGAAATGTATTCACGTCTCAAACAAACAACCCGTACCCGATCACCATAACTCGGCCGAGACACCTTTCTCAAAACCCAGCAATATACCGATGCTCACTTGTAACCTCCGTTACCTCAAACTTATCCCCAACCTTGATCTTACCCCCTTCCCGCGGCACACACAACATCCCGTAACACGGCTTATACGTAATACCCTCGTCAATCCGCCGATATTTCATCAACGTATCCCACGGCTGACGCTTATGTTCCTCCGCGGTCTCCGGATCAACATTCGGCACACGACACCGCGCACAGCGCTGCGTGATATCGAACACCAACGGTTTCCCACCATGGGGACCTTTTGGACTAACACGTAGCGTTTTCCAGCGATCTTCGTCCCAGGGCGCGGACGGGTCTCCCTTGACGAGAATGTTTGGTCTGAAGCGTCGGACGTCGATGGTCAAGTTATCTGAGGCCTTGAGGCGCGTGTTGAGTTCGGCGATGGAACTCTCACTGCCGACGAGGAGCGGCATGAGGTCAGGGAAACAGGTTGATGCATCGCGGCCGAGGATCTCCGGCGCACCGTTGGAGCGGAGTGGGCGTGGTTCGTCGTATTGTGCGGCTTTATACACGAGGCGCACTTCTTTGCCGAAGAAGGCGTTGAATGGGGCTGTGAGACTGGTGGAATAGACGCGTGCGGGCGTAAGCTGGTTCCAGATCTTGGCGTCGTGTTTGGTCGTGTGTTCATTGAGCCATGCTTCGGAGGGGTGTGCGGGGATGGAGAATTCGAGTTTCTCGTCAATTGAATCCGGAGCGGGAGCGGTGATGGTGAGAGTGTCGGTCTGGGCGTCGTAGGATGGACGTATCAAGGTCATTTTGGCAAAGTTTCGGATGGTAAGAAACTCGTGGTTTGGGTAGGTTACCCACATCCATTGGCGGTCTGATGATGTTAGTTGTGCTGAATGTTTTCGTTGTGAAGCAACGCACCGAGATCAAGGCCAGTTGGCAAGAGCTTCGCTGATTGGACCGATATTCCATGGCACGACTTGATCGGGTGTATGTATAGAGCGGTGATCTCTGTTGGCTCTGGCAGCGGTCCGGCCGAACTCTTCTTTGGTTTCCGTGTGAAGTAGATATATGTGAGGACTGGCACCAAGAAAGCCGACGCGATGATAGCTGCTTGGCTGGTACTCGAGAGTGCGGGCGCCATCTTGACTATTTTTTTGTGCCAGACTATGTTCCAAGTGTGATCCTTGGAGAATTGACTCGATCCGCATGAGAGGACTTTCGCGCGTGGTGATGTTCACAAGCTGTGAACAGTCGAATCTTTTTCTGACTCTTGACAACGCAGCTAACCCTATTTCGTCCAAAAGGCGTGCCTTAACAATCCTTCGAGTCTAGATCATGCCAACATGCATAATTCCCATCCTAAGTCGTACATCGGAAATTTATAATCGGATGCGGGTGATGACGCAACGCGGGGAAGGAGCTTTGCGCGTGCCCTAGCGCGAACGCGGAGCAAACCTCGGCGGCGACGATCCTCCATGACAACGACACATCCAAGTCGCAGGCTGCATTGTCCTTGATGGGGACCTATAGTCCACGAGGCCGTGTCGATACATGGTCTTTAAATTGACCATCATCTCTCCGATTCCCTGCACCCAAGGTCATTGCTTTTCCTTCGCTCGCGTCTCCTCCGTTCCCTATCCGCTTTCCTTCTCAATTCAATCGCTCTTAATTCTTCTTCCATCTTCTTTGCCATGGCAGTGTTTATTTCTGCACATATGGTGCCCTCTTGTATCTTCCCTTTGCTCTCCCTCATTCTCTTTCCTGCGCTGGGAGGATCACAAATCTTCCGCTCCGATCCAGCATTCTTCAAATTTATCCTCAGCTTGTCTCTGCTCTGCTGAAGCACGCTCGTTCTGTCTTTTTCAACCCATGTCGTATGGGGAGTCGTGTCTTGATACTGCGCTGCCTGTAGTTTGCACACTTGGAGTCTCTGGGCCAATACGAAGCCATTCTTGTCGGCCTCTGGAATTGCCATGCTGAGATCTAGATTGAGGCCGCACAAGCCCTTTCCTGCATGCCGATATGTGTTGGGCATATACCGTGCGTACAGAATTCGGTGCCAGAGTACGGCGGCAGGCGACATATTTATTCTTGTAGGCCGGTTCCGAAGTGGAGTGCCAATCGTCGTCGAGGGGTTTGAGGCTTCCACGGCCATTGGGAGATTCTGCAATCAATTGAGAAAGGCAAATCAGAAAGAGTTCTGAGAACAAGACTTCTGAGTACAGGAAGACATTAAAGGTTGCGGTGGCTTAAAGGCCAGATATTGTCATCGGACCCTGCGCAGGTCGTGCTAAGAAGACCGGTACCATGGATAGACATATCCCACTCTGCACACACACGCAAATATCGTTCACCGAAAATAGTGCTGGACCGCCCGCTGCATGGAACATCGCAAATCTTTTCAGTGTGATGAGCTCATTCGGGCGATCTCACATGTACAATTACTAGCAGCCGATCCCTACCTGGGTATCATTTGCACGTACTATAGGACCCGATTTGGGAAAGGACCGTAAGCATCTGCGCGACGAGAGTACTGTCTGTTCACGCCTTCAGCACATTCCAGCTGCCCAAGCACTCGTCGTTCTGCCCGCCTATATCTCGGGCTTTCAGTCATGGTCACGGCGCCCACCATGTCTTCTCGCAATCCTGCTGATGTCCTCCACGAATTTAGTAGGGACTCGACATCTTCGACTTTGCGATGGTCGATCGTAGCCGTGCAATGCACTCTCGCAAATCGGCACTCAGCTTCTCAAGCCCTATTGCCGCTTTCTCGATTGCTCCCAGCTCCATATCAGTCCGGCCTTCTGCCTCCTCCACCCATGACGTTAGATCGCGGGAGTCTCCCAAAGACTTCAGACTGTTCCCGAAGAACTTCAGCTCTTGGTTGATCAAGATTTTTGCTGTGTCAAGGGCTTTGCTAGTCGGTTTCTACTCAGTAGCTTCTTTTGCTTTTCCGTATTGCTGTCCTCGCTGCGCCTGCTCGTGTTCGTTGCGATTGCTTCTATACGGTCGCGTGGGGTCATGCATGGGCGTTTGCGAAAACAACGCGTGCTCTGCTACTAGTATTAGCCTCTTGCAAGTAGCATTCATTCATCAACATACCGTCTGGCGCTGGTTGTGGTATCATGGGCACTAATTCAGGGCGTGGCTCTAGTGGAGGCAAAATGGGGCGCACAGCTCCTCGCGAAATGGTTGGTTGCATCTGACGCAAATGCTCTACAAATTCTCGTACCTCCGCATCGGTCATGATCGCTTCAGTTTTGATTGTGCCATTCGGATGGAAGTTGAGCGGCCAACGATAATGATATTCTTTACTGACCGGTGGACGTGGAAAGACTGTGAGGATTTGCCAAATGGTCGATTGATCGTATACAACGTAACGAGGAAGTACATCGAACCGCATCGGTTCTTCGCAGCCAGCGCCGACGTCCCAAAAGCTAAAGAATGGCCATGTTTCTGGTTTGCTATGAGAGTACTCGGAATTTTCTCGGAGGATATTGCGCCAAAGGACCTCCTCGTTCAAAGTAAAATTTCCTTTGGAGATTGGAAGAAGCTTAGACGAGACTGGCATCTCGAATGGAGGTAATGATACGTCGTGATAGCGTTTCAGAAGCGATCGGGTCTGGACTGTTGAGAAATGTTGTAGTGTGGTGGTAATGTAATGGCTACGGGGCCTGGGGTGTGGGCGTCGTGTACTTGCATTTGGACAAGTTAAGGCAGTGACATGGTGCGCAGATCGCTCTTACTCACGATACACTCCCACTGAATGTGTTAGGTTATTGCTAACGAGTGTACAGAGTCCGGCTTTCAAAGGCTTCTTCTGGCCGGAAGGTTTGCGAAGCAAGCAACTAAGTTCATGCAAATGCAACACCCTCCAGATCAGGATACCGCCTCACCTCTTTCCATGCAGGCACAAGTCGCCACATCCAGCCTTTCTCTTCCGTCTCTCGCCAGAGTTTCCTCATCTCAACTCGTTTTGAGATCCACACATCTGCTCACTCAATTCAGAAGCCTCTTTCCGTGTCTCTCATCCTTCACTACGCTCACCATATGTCTCGGCAAGCCACCGCGACACTCTTTGTAATGCTTCTTTCCCTTGATATTGGAACGTATGCCACTTCGCTCTCCATCACATCGAAGTGGTACTGGTGTACAGCATAGAGAGCTTCACCATGACCGACCCTACCTTGTTCACCTCGGTGTGTGCCGGTGTGCAGCACCACCGATAGGCACCCGCCACCGTTTGCAGCGACAGCACGCAGCTGCGGTTGCACACCGCATCACACAGTCAAACCGCGCCTTCACCTGCGCTCACGCCTACGTCATGCGCAACTCACCACACTTTCCACCTATATATACACAAAATCATATCTTTCTCTCATAACAGACGCACACCAGTAGCGAACAATGTCTGGTCTAGCATCGTATCGGTCGGGCTTTCGGGCGTGACGGCCTTCCGCGGTGAGTTGGTTAAACGTTTAGACTAGATATTGGGAGTGCCTGGGAGGGCGTCTGTTCGATTTTTGTTTTGTTCCATCGCCGGTAGTGGTAATATATTTTTGCTTTGGACGGGATGAATGGGGTGGGTGGTTGGTCGTTCGTTGTTGCTTGTGGTGAGAGTGACGGGCAAGAAGTAGGTAGGCAGTCACGAACAGAAACCGAGATAATTGTGCATAAAATGCTCTGCGGATCTACTCCACATGATACAGATGATTGCAGAGAAGACGAGTCCCGCAACTAAAAAGTGCTAACGCGACGATTGCCGGAGTGACCCCAAGCTACTGGAGGAGTGGAAACGATGGCATGTCCGTCCATCAGTATCGCAGCCACCTCTCCTCGATCTGCCTCTCACGCCAGATCTTATTCCAAGCATACCCAAGGACCAGCTAAAGTTATACCTCAACCATTGACCCTCGCCTTCTTCTTCTGCGCAACCTCACCAGCATCACTCGCCTTCCTCTTCCCATTTCCACTGTCCTCAACAGTCTGCATCTCTTCCCAAATCCTCTCAAGCCTCTCATTCGCCGCGCTCACTTCCTTCTTCGCCGCCCCCACCTCGCTCCTTTGCGTCTCGATGATCTTAGTCAGGCATTCAACCCGGGGGAATCTCTTCTCGAGATCCTTGATCTCCTCTTTCAAGCGTTGTTCGGCAAGCCTTGCATTCATGCTTGATGTTTCGGCCTTATCGGCTCTTATTGCTGTCGGCGGAGTTTTGTTTCGACACTATGGAGTTCATTTTCCTGTGCACAGAGAAGGCCTTGGGTCCGATCCGCCCTCTCTTTCTCCCGCTGGTATAAAGTTCCAGCCTCTTTGAGCTTTTCTTCGAGATGAGCTATCGTCGATGCACTGCTCTTCTTCTCTGCAAGGCTGTTCATGATGCGGTCGTACGTCGATACGAGCGGTCTGCAGTGAGCTTGCTCGGTGGCCGATTTTCTCGCCCGAGTCGATATCTGTTTGTTGTTTTGTGATTTCACATCCCATCCTGGTCCGTTGACGCATTCCATCCACTCCTCAAACTCTTCCTTTGGGATGCCAACTAGCTCGCGCATCTCGCCCTTTCGCGTAAAGTTGAATGGATACATCCGGAACCTCCAGTTGATGGACTCGAATAAGTGGTTATAGTTCTGAGGAGTGGAGATGCCCTGCGGAACTCCTCCGTCGGGAGAGTTGGGATTGAGAAAGGTCTCCATGCATTCTTTCGCATATGCAAGCCCTTCTGGTGGCAGCTGGCTTCCGTGCCCTTGCAGCATCGAGATCTCCAAGTCCTTCTCATCATAGAGCGGCCATGTACGCGGGTCCTTGAGGCTGTAGTCACTGTTGTTGGCTTTGAGGTCTTCGATGAAGGTGTAGATTCCCGACTTGGGCTTGCCGACGCGCTTCTCGGGTTTTGGGACGTATGAAGAAGCCATTTCTGATGTGCGTTACTCAAGCTTTGCTGTGTTGGATAGTCGAAGAACGTGTGCAGAAGTCAAGTCGCACATGTGGTATCCAGAGCTTGGACACCTCACCCACGTACTCACTTACCCATAGAGTCGGGCTTATAAGTGAGAGAGAAAGATAGCAAAGTTGTGTCAATAGCGGCAAGTACCAGTAAAGCTACCCATACTTTATGCCTTCACCCCGACTTCTCTTATCCTCCCCTCCAACCTCGGCGCTATCGCCTTTGTCCAATTCACCTGGAATTCGCTCACGTCCAACTCATCACACAGCTTCGGCGAATGCTTCAGCCCCGCCACCCTCCACCACTTGCGCATGACCTTCCTCACGACATCCTTTTCTCTCTCGTTGAACCTGATTGGCACACTATCATCATACATCGGCCCGTCGTCTTCATCCTCGTCCGCATCCGGGTCTGAAGACCCACTGTCCTTGTGATCCGGCCCTGACGAACGTACGACTCTATCTATGCTCGGGGGCTGCGGTGGACCAGCGCTTGAAGGCGTCGTGGGTGAGGCATCGTGAAACGCATGAGTCTTTTGGAGATTCGTTTGAATCGACAGGAATCTGTTATTCATGGACGGGCCCATGCGCTTCCAGCGACCGAGCACTTTGAGCGACATGAAGTATTGGCGGAGAATGGTGGAGATGAGAACGCCGTTCTCTTCTGACACGACTTCCTTTGCGACACCACCTTCTTCTTCGATGAGAAGGGATGTATAGCCATCTACGTTCATTAGTACCGCGGAAGACCGAGAGTTCTAGCTGTGCATACCTTTGCCACGTCCCATGTACCCCCGAGTTGCAAGAACATACTCCCTCTTCTCGTCCAGCGGCTCCCCTCCAACGGTTACGTTCTGTATCCGCGAGTGCGGCGGCTTTGAGTAGTCTGTCTCGAACGAGATGTTCGAGACCTGCGGAAACCTTCCCTCCAGCGCTGGGTAGTTGCTCACGCCATTCTCCAGCGCATCGAATATTGCCTTACCGGTGACCTTCAACACGACGACAGGATCCTCGAATGGAAAGCAGTTGATGATGTCGCGCAGCTTCAACACGCCAGGAGGGTAAATTTGATCGCCACGTATCGTTCCCGCAGCCATGATACAACAGTCGGCCGAGTAGTAGTACCGCATGAGATCGCACACGAAGTTTCCGATGTTCGACTCCTTCGTCCGAACGGTCGTGAAGCGAGCATCGAGAGGCGCTGCAGTGTAGCCGATAGGCTTGTCCAACCTCTTTCTAATCTCCTGAGTCTGCTCATCCACCAGAGCCATTGCCGTAGGGTCTTCTGGTATACTGCTCACAACGTCTCGACGTATAATTTTGAAGTCCCATCCTTTGCCTTCTGGCTTTCGCCACGCCTCTATGTGCGACAGCTGCTTGAAGTCTGTGCCTGACCGCAGAACGTGTGTGCCATTGATGTGGCTGTATGAGTAGTAGTGGTCGTGGCCTCCGAGTATGATGTCGATCAAGTCGCCCCCAGTCTTCTCCGCAAGCTTGTTGTCATTCGGCTCTCGCTGATGTGAGACGCACACAATAATCTCGGCACCCTGCTCCTTCAAGCCAGGAATGAGCTCCTTTGCCGTTGCTGAGGCACTCTTGTATATAATGTCTGGTGGTAACGAGTTGATTGTGTCGAGCCACTCTCGTTCTGCCAACCCGATGACGCCGACCTTTATGCCATTCGACGACGTGAGCATGACAGTCTTCTGTGCGTTGCCGAGAGGCACTCCTTCGCCGAGCGCGGGATCGAGAACGTTGGCGAGGAGCCACGGGAACTTGCATTTCGAAGTGAGGTAGCGGTACTGTTTGACGCCAAAGTCGAGATCGTGATTCTACATCTTGGTTAGCTCAAGCGACTTGGAGGAATGCGTAACGTACCCCGACACAGGAGACATCAGTGCCGATATTGTTTAGTACTGGGACCATATGCCGCCCTTGATGCATAGTCAGCACATATACTCCCCAGAAATAATCCTTCTACAGACCTTTTGTGATACTGCTCTCAATACTCGGGTTGAACGCATCTCCAGAAAAGAATGTCAACACTTTTGGCTGCCCTTGGAACCGCTCGTCATCCCTGTAATAGTTCACTAGCGTCTGGAATCGTGCAAATCCTCCGACGGGTTCTCGTGACCCAGCTTCCACATGGTAGACATCGTTGTAGTGTAGGAACCTCAGGTCTGGCGGGGTGTTTGCCCCACCTTGCGGCGAAGTAATGAGCTGTTCCTCTGCCGAAGGAGCTTGTGTTGGCGTCATTGTGCTCTGATTGTAATGCTGAAGCTGTCCACGAAGAATTGAGAAGAGGTAGCAACGACAGCGTTTGAGTCGCGTGTTGGAGCGGTGAGCACCTGTAGCATGTGTACAGCGGGCGCTCAGGGTCCAGCTGCGCCTCGAGCTTGAATTATCAAAGTGACCAACCATGTGTGACGCTTACGAAGGCGTATGCAGGGTCCGACAGGCATGTAGACTTTCCATGACATTGACATTGTTGTATATGCTAAAATATGGTATTTTGCTGTGAAGCTATCCACTAACCTCGACGTGCGCGTCTGCTTACACGCAATGCCTCAAATGATGAATCTATTGCACGAACGCTCAGATAGCCTTCGACGCCTCCCAAGAGCGCGTCCTTCCAATCATCAGAGTCGTGAGTGCGCAACGCCAAATCCAAGATGCGCCGCGAAACCCGCAAATCCAAATGCAAACCAGAAGGAAGCCTAAAGCGCGTTCCAACCATCCCAAAGATTCAACTTAGCCTTGCCCTTGCCCTTCGGACCAGACCTAACCCTAGAGCCCTCTAGAGTCGATTCCGAACGCCTTGAACTCCGTCCTAATTCCTATTGCCGACTGCTTCCAGGCCGTCCGCCCTTCGCCTTTGCTTTGTTGTGTGCTTCCTTGCACTCATCGCTACAGAACCACTTCGTTCTGCCTACAGGCGCTTTCTCGAGATTCACACAAGCAAGATGGAACCATTCGCGTGGACAGTCATCATTGTCGCACGCCACCATGTTGCCATATGACACCTCGTTGCAGTAGCAGTACCGCGGCTCGTCACCATCTTCGTCCGACTCTACCTCCGGGTATTCGTTTTCCTGGTCGGGGGCAATGGAGCTTGCCGCAGATGAGGGAGGATTGGACTTTGCGTTCGGGGTGGCCTTGACGGCTGGCGAGGCTAGCGTTGCGTTGGTCGTTGATTGAGTGTTCTTTTTGTGCCCTCGTTTCGATACTGAGCCGGTTGTGGTGCTGTTGTTTTCGGACGATGCATTTGAGTTCGAGTTGTTCGCGTTGCGTGTGCTTCGGCTTCGTGCCATGGGGATTTCGGGGAAGGCGCCAACGATCGGAGTTGCGGTCTTGGATGTCCTGCCTGCTCTGGTAGTAAGTGGTGCTGCTGTCGGGATGTCGATGTCCATGCGTTCTGGTTCTTGCTGGAAGTGCTCTTCCTGCTTCATAGCCACAGGCTCAAATGGCTGTGCAATTTCATCCAACACGTCCTTAGGCGTCGAGGCTCCTTGCATTAGAGCATGGTCACGGGTGATGCCCGCAGCCTGCTCTAACTCAGTGATGGCGTTGCTGCTGGCAATTTGCTGGACAGAGTGCGAAGACGATGGGCGTCGGCCACTTGCCGCATCTTGGGGAATGGCGGATGCGACCGAGTTGGCAATCGAGTTCTTCCTGGCGCGTGCAGAGAGAGGTCGATCTGATGCGCCAGCTATCGCCTTGTTGATGGCGAAATTGGCTGCCAGAGGCGACGACGCGAGAGGTGGCGAGTATGGAGGTAGTAAATTCTTGCGCTGAGCCGGTGCGGGGCCAGCGCGTGGTTTACGTTTCGACACTGGGCCATTCTCCAGTCCCGGGGTGCCTCTGGGGCTTGAGCCGGCACGTCCACCGCTTCCTCCAGGAGCCTTCAAGGCACCGCTCAGCGAGCGCTCCATTGCTGGCGCAGTCGGCATTGCAGCCGCGAGCGCCTTCTCGGTCTTCTTGCGCTTGCCATGCGGTCCCGCGCCATTGCTCGTTATGCCTAGTCCGATGTTGCGATTGTCGGGAGGATGCGCGTCTGCTGCGAGGGGCTTTCGCTTTTGCGGCTTCTTCGCTGGCCGGTCGTCGAAGTCAGAATCGATTTGGTGGTGCCGGCTGCGCTTGTTAGCGAGCATTGCTTCGCGCCGTGCCTCGCTCTTCGCGGCTATGGAGTCTACGTCATGCACATGCTGTGCTGCCGCTGCCAAGTTGTTCGCGGACGCGACTTCGCGCCGTTGTCGCTCATGCGTTGTGCCGCCCTTTTTCTTCTCCTCCTTGTCTGCGTATGCCCAATGGTTGAGGCTACCGTAACGCGCTTCGTCGCTGATTTCGCTGTCGAGCTGGGAGTAGGAATGGTGCATGCGCATGAGTCCCTTGTCCTTGGTGACTTTTGTCGATTGTAGCACGACCAGCTTCTCGTCGAGCGTGGGGATCATCTGCGCAATGAGCATGCGCAGGCGAAAGAAGAGCTGGCGCTTCGTAACGTCGGCTTGCCCATCAGTCGACAGGCTGTCGAAGCTCTGTGGTTGGCCCTGCGCGGGGTCAGCTAAACGCACAACACTCGGAAAAGCACATGCGACGTACACTGGAGCTGTTTTCGGCTCCTGCAGCACCTTCCTCTGCATTGCGCACGTGGGCCTTGGTGGTAGTGGGCAGCTGCGCAATCTCGTCGAGCAGCTCCTTCAGCATCTGCTCAGGATCGTGGAGCTTGGCCTCGACTTCCTTGAACATGGAGAAGTGCTTGATGATTTCCTTGGGAAAGGCGTCGACGGCGCCTGTGAAGTGGGTGAGTGCCGGCAGGAAGCCTGGCGCGCTGTTGGAGGCTTCCGGGGTCTGCTCAAGCCCGCTGGCGGCAAGCCTCCCGGCAAATGTGCGTGCATAGTAGTTCGTAGGCCTGACGGTAGCCCGTCCTTGTCGTGTGGATGTTCTCGTGCCCGTGGTCGGCGGCATGATGGCTGTGCGAGCGCGGTGTGTGGGATAACGCCGAAGGTGGGCGCGCTCAACGCAGGACGCAGTGACGAGACGAGATGAGCGTAGTAGAAATGACGTGTGAGCGCATTTCAAGCGACAAGGCGATGTTTGCTGGCGGAGGGAGGGATTGCGCGTGGACTCCGACGAGGGCGTGCGGGAGCGAGGATTGTAGCTCCTGCCGGGCGCGCCAGGGTGACGAAACCATGGAAACTCACGTGCAGTGAGGCGGCATCGGCGCCAAAATGCCCGACGCCAGCCGCGACGACCCATCGGCTCTGCCACGACCTTCCTACACTTCCAGAAAGTCGCGTCGCATACCGCGATTTTCCTTTCTCGTTGCATGTGAGACCAGTTTTGTGTCTTACTCGAAGTGGAGTGAAAGCCTGGGACCAAGATGAACGTCACAGAGCCGCTGGACGGCTGGGCTTGTCCTACGGAAGTACGGTTGGTGGAGGTGAAGGATATCCAAGTTGGGCTTCGCCATGTATTGTTCTAAGGGAGTTCGCATTCATAAGAGTACTATGGAGCTCTCTCCGTAGTCAGACATCACCCACTGGGCTGAAACTATGGCGCAGGACCAACTGTGAGTAACAACGAAATAAAACTGTGAACGGACGAGGTTACCTACGCACCCCAGTCAGACCTCTCTGTTGACCTCAGCTTGGTAGTCATACTGTGGTACTTTGAAATGAGGCCCATTGCACGCCAGTCCAATCTCCTCGCGCACTCAGGACAACAGCTGCAGAAGCGGGTCCAAGCACATCATACATTCATGCGCGCCCCATTTTCTTCGGCTTTTCGAGCTACCCACCCGGTACAGTGTCTCTAATTAGCAGCGTGAGTACCGTCATTGAGGCAAAAGGTATTCGGTCTGGACATAGGGGATTCTCATACACTAGAACATCTACTTACTCGCTCTCTCTCTCAATCTCCCTCAATGCATGTCACGATATCCTACCCATGAGTCTAGATTGTTTCTTCTCGCCGCTGTCACTTCGTCTGTCACCTGCATGTCAATTTCCATATTCTCGGCGCGGTCTGCCTGCTTTGACCCTCCTCTGGCCATCCCCGTGTGTGACACGATGCAGTGGGAATGACCTGGCACACCAACTGTAGCTGTGTTGGCTGCCTCTCCCCGCCTCTGCCTTCGTGACTTTCTGTTGCTCATTCACGCTAGGACTGTTCTTGTCCAACGACCGAAGGTCATATGCAGCTCACCGGGACGTTGGCTGGCCAGAGCTTCACCCACGGTCTGCGAACGCACACCTTGGCACCCAATCTCGAGGCCGGACAGCGTTGTCATGATAATGAGAAGCTTACAATTGGCCCTCGAGGGCAGGCTGAAGCGGTATCGGGCAGGCTTGCGTTCCATTGTGCGCCATTGAGGTGAATCACGGACAATACCAGGCGAGGACTTCCACTTTGCGGTGACAGTGAGTTGGTCAGGTAGCGCTCCAAACGCTCTATTGTCACCTCGACTTCACCTCAGCAAGTGCGCGAACACCTCGACGCCTCGATATAAAACGCCTCCGCTCACCTCCCACGAGATCTCCGTCCCCACACAGCACGCCCCCGATCAACTCAACCAAGTCCCGTCCCTTAGCCGGAAGACCTAAGTATTTCCCGCCCACATCACATCTTTTCGGCCCCAGCACCTAACAATATGTCGACTGCAACTATGGTCAATCTTGCCAGCACGTCCCAGGTCGATCAGGTTCGCACAAAGATGGATATCAACAGCATTCTCGCGCCTACCACCGCCAGCCCCGCGTCCGACGTCACCAACGCAGCTCCTGTCCTTGCTCCTCCGACTACACCAACCAAGGCAAATGCAGCTCCTACAGAAGAACAGACCGAGTCACCGAATGCAGCTATGGAGGACGTTGCCCTGGCCGAGGACGCTGCGCAAGTGGAAGACGTCGACGACTCAGCTGAAGGTGACGCTGAGGACATCCCCGACGAAGAGCGCGAGTTCATATGCAAGAACGATGAGACATCCCGCTGTGTCACCGGTCAGTATACCAAGGACCTCTCACGCAAGGTCATCTCCGACCACTTTGGCCGCAACAAGGCCTGCACGCGCGACATCACCGACTGGCCTCTCTTCTGCCGCAAGCACTACCAGCGCGCGACCTACAACAAGAAGCTCTGGCAAATTCGAAAGCTCACCCTGATACACCGTCAGTTCGACGTCATCGAGAGCCAGTTCCCAGGCACAACATACGACATTCACTTCAAGAAGTCTGAGGAAGCTCGCCTCAACGAATACTCCCGCAAGGTCGCTTCCGGTTGGTCAGAGGAAGACGCCGCGAAGGCGGTTGCCCCTGCGACGGGTAAGCACTTTGAGGCTCCCATCAACATCCTCCGCGAGCTCGACCTAGATCTCGGCAAGAAGAGGTCCATCCTGGAGGTGAAGGAGATTGTCGAGAAGATCTTGGAGCAGATCACCGAGGGTGCCGCCGACCAGGTTCCGTCCATCGAGTTCCTGCCCAGCATTCCCGGCAAGACCACTTCTCCGAAAAAGGTGGCTCCCAAGACTCCTTCTCCCAAGAAGTCTCGCAGCGGCGCAAAGACCCCCAACTCAAAGGGCACTCCCGGCCGTGTCTCCGCAAAGGGTTCCATCAAGAAGCCTGGCCAAAAGAATTAAGTCTATCCTATTGCTTCTTCGCGCTGCTCGCGGTGACAGCCTTCGCGACGCGTGACGCCGCCAACATCCTTCACTTTCAGCATCGGTCGACTTTTTTGGCGCGACTCACTGTCCTGCACCCCTCGTACGCATAACACACATGCTATTTCTTCAATAAGTTCACGTCGCCATCGCCATCGCCAACAGCTGTCGTAGCACCACTCATTGGTGCTGTACGTCTGGACAACAACTCGGCGCACTAGACTCGCAAGTGGTGTTGGAAAGCACGGTGACGCTGCTAATTCATCGATACTTTCACAATTCAGCATGTGGCTATTCTCATGATATGGAGGTATTTTGCTCTTTGCCGGCTTGGGATATACCTTTCATCTCTTCGATGACACTTCGGATTTGCAGTCTTGCACCGCCGGACTAGGCGTTTGGCGTCTTGGAAGCGGTTCTGCCACCTTCTCCTGCATTTTTGAAACACAGCATATAATTTTCTGTCTAAGTCATAGATCGTAGAGAATATAATGTACAAAAAGCTTCCTGTACCATGGCACCGCGGTGATACTGACGAGAAACGCGCTATCACGTGCGAGTTCACGCTACCCCACTTTCAGCACTTCCACGCCATTCGAACGCTGTTTGCGTACTTTCCATTACTACTGGTTTCAACGACACGCCGCTGTGCCTCGTCGGTCTCGCACTTCTTGTGATAATTGTCTACATTGTCTAAATCAGCATGTCGATAGCGCAATTGCCAAAAGAGCTCCGTCTCCACATCTGGTCGCTCGCATACTTCGCAGAGCCGCCTCGCCTTGTCGCTTTGCGTACAAAGCCTCATAACCAAGACCATGACGAGCAGACATTCTGCCCCAGGTATTCGCCAAGTCCGGCGCCGATCGTTGTCAACGTCTGCCACGAAGCTCGTACAGAAGCTTCCTATCAAGCTCGCAAGGCAGGACACATTGTATGCCTTCAGCACGGGCCATCACATGAACCCGTTCTGGGAACTCCGCAACTCACAGAGGACTTTTATTTCCGTTTTGAGACTGACATTCTCTACCTTCCCTTGGAAGGTGATCATGTCCAACACTTCGATGATTCACCCGAGGTTGGTTTGCTGCATCACTTCCGACTAGCAGACTGCGATGCATCACGACTGCGGAACATTGCGATTACCAAGGCCATATGGTCTGGTTATTACGATGGTAGTTTATCTAACACTCTTCGCATGTTCCCAAATATATCGCGCCTGATTATAATGGTGCCAGACGAAGTCATGGAGCGAGAGCCGTCAAAACCAGTATTCGTTCGCGCAGCCAGGAGAATAGTTACTTTGTACAAGTTCGATATGCGACATGTTTCAGGAGACCCGAATGGCATCATTTCACTGGACGTTGATTTCGCGAGGCTCGTGGCTGGCGCGCTTGCGATTGTGCCAAAAGAGACTTGGACTGGTTGGAGCGATCTGGGCTGCGAATGGGTGTCGACGGATGGGCCGGCGCAGTTCTACGAATCAATGAGCTGGAATTAGGGCCAGCGCAAACTCGACTCAAATGTTCCTCTCGTGAGCGACCGACCTAGGGTACCTCGTGCCAAATCCTGTCCCCACCTTTCGGCAACTCCAGATAATCGGCGGGTATCTCCTCCACATCTGGGAGCTGATGTTTCTCTGCCCAGTCCCGTATCGCATCGAAATTGCGGCATTTGTGGACCGTGTTGAAGTCGACGAATGCTTCTGGACCCTTTCCTGGCGGTTGGTACCAGACCTGCCCAAGTACTCCCACGTCCACCGTACACATCAGCTGCTGGCGAAGGATATCAAGACAGTGCGCTGATCATGGGTGTCAGCCAGCCGTAATTTAATGAAGAGGATTCAGTGGTGACACTTACTGACATGGTGCTTTAGTATGTTCCCCTCGTTCGAGAACGGTCCAAGCCCTTGCTTTTGATAGTAGTCGAAATTCCACGCCAGAGACTTCCGCAGGAGGTTCTTCTAGCTGTCAGCATTTGACTTCTCGCACCTTTCACTGGACATACTAGACAATGGAGGTGGTGGAGCCCTTCCACGTGCGCTGGATATCCACCTCCGTACTTCTCCTTGATCTTGACTTGGTCTGGCGCCAGGCCCGAAGCCTCTGCTTCTTCCAGGGGGATCCTCGCGGCATGATCTGTATGAAAGTGTCAGAGTCGACGAATCCCGCATCCAATGCTTGAGCTCACAGTCTGCACCCAGTGATTTCCAGGCTGCATCCACTTCTGGCCCTGCATCCCGGCGGAAGTCATTTGACTTCAGGAGCGAGCCGTCAAACTTGACCGGGCTGTACGTCACACCGACATCTTTCACGATCGGTGCTGCAATGTCGTTAGCATCGTCCGGGTTTCAAGGAAGCTTTTAATCATACAGTACTGTGAAGTGTGTCGGATGCTGAAAGTGTCGGCGTCCAAGCGATCATATTGCGCAACTAAGGCTCCAAACAATGTCGACAGTATAGCCGTGCATATTATTGCGATGGCTGTCGCGAGCCATGTAGGGCCTTGCGCCCTGAGTCCGGGAGTGTGGGAGTCGAGGGATGATCGCTCGCTGTCATCAAGAAGCTGTTCATGATCCTCAGTTCCTGGAATGCGCTCAAAGACGCCTCTCTTCTCCGAACCAAACCCAAACATCTTCATTATGTAGTCAAGGAAGTCGCAAACCGAACGCGAAAGGTGTTTGGATCAAGAGTCCTGACGACGACCCGAGAGTCCAAGCATTTCGCTAGCTCACATGGCAATCACGACATCCACATCGTGACCTGCATTTCAAGACATCCATGCATGCCCAGCCTCGCCTGCAGATCGGAGCTCAGCTCCAAGCCTCCAACAGCCTCCAAGACCTACCCCACCAAAGCTGAAAGTACCTAAAGTATAACCAACCACTCATGCTCGCTTGTGGCGCTTAGGGCTGAATCTCGTCCAGCAACATCATCGGATATCTCGTATTGCGTCTTGATTGTGCTGGCATCCGCTGCTTAAAGATTCCCCATCCAGCATCGTTAGGCGAACATCAGCGGACGATCGGTATCGTGGTTGATGGAGGCTTGAAACAAGGTTGGGAGATCGAAGCACACAATGTCACTCCACTGAAGCACTTTCATGATTCAACATGGAGATTGAAGCATGAGCTTGGTTCTGCAGAGCCTCCAAAGCGCACACTCATCAAGACTCCTTCAAGCAACAACCATTGCAGATATACTCCAAAACAGCGGCCACGGTACCCGATTATCAACACTGAACTTTCGGCTTTTTTCGGATCAACCCAGCAATCTCGACCCCAAGAGCCTGGACCTAGGGTCAATCATGACCCGCGCTTCTCTTTACCCCATCGTTGTAACTTGCATGAATTCGATAGCTTCGCCTTGAGACTTCTGCCGCCTCATCACCACCAACCTATCCCGAAGCTTCAACGACGCCTTCGGTAGCTACGAAAGTCTGGCATTGCCTCATTGAAGCTAGGCTTCATCGCTGTCAAGCTTTGACTTCAGTCAGCGGCCTCGCCGTACCTTGCGATGGCTCCAATGCTCCAGTGAGGATACAAGTTTGAAGCCATCGATGCAAAGCACAAGCCCATGCTGCTAGGATATAGCTGCTTCCATATCGCCGGTGGATGCCGAGCTGGAGTTGAGCTGTTTACTGCTTCTGGTATATAAGCTGATTGCAGTACCTCGGGCTACAAGAGCTTCAGGCTGAACTGCATCGAATTCCCAGCATCAGTCCACCGATCTAGCTCTTGGAAGATATCTTCACATTCCCAATATGAAGCTCACACTTGCCATCCTCGCCTTCGTGGCATCCGCCATCGCCGCACCAATTGCTGTTCCTGAGGCTGCACCCGAAGCCGATGCGGCTCCTGACGCGCAAGGCACATACGGATCATATGGTACGTGTACAGACTGCTCTGACTCTTCTTATCTCTTCAAGGGGATGCAAGATTGATTTGTCGGCACCTGACCTATGCCTAACACTTGTTAGGCACATACGGCGCCCCATCTCCTCCGGCTGGCGGATATGGTAATTACGGCAGCTACCCACCACCCGCAGGTGGCTATGGATCGTATGGCACTTACAAGAAGGCTTAAAAGGATCGCCGACCTGTAACCCATGTCGAGACTGTTGATGAATTTGATGGAAGCATGAAAGACGGGGATGATTGAGGGCTAGTGTGATGATTTCTTAACGCTCTCTCACCATGTAATGTTTGATTGTAAAGAAGGAAACGAATATATGAAGCGTACTACATCAGTCCGCCTAAAACTTGTCCACGGTGAAGTGATGTCTATTTTGTTTTCCAACTCTTTCTTTGCACCGAAAAACAGTCAGAGGATTTGGCATGTTTCACAATATAACATACCCTTGTTGACGGCGTCCTTCCCACAGTGTAGATCGTATTATTGGAAAGTTACTGACAAAGGAATGGAACTTGGAGGAATGATGTCCAAACAGAAACAAGAATACCACGAAGACTATTGCTAGCCCGGCAGACCTTCCTCAAATATGCTGAGTGAGCTTGGTGGGGTGGCGGGGCACCCCATTCGACGTCATGCAAGAGCTCCGAAGCTCCACCTACCGAGCTGTTTACGGACTTCTGTCGCCCGTCGCGCAAAATATACATATATCCAGATATTCGCGCATTTGCTTCTCTGTCAAGACAGCCTGATTGTTCTCTTTCATTGTCGTCTAAGACTTCCGCGCTCAGATACATACCACCATGCCTGAAAACGCAGAAGACCGCGCCGCCTTGGTCAACCGCCAGCTCCCAGAAATGGTTCTCTCAACGGCAGGAAATCCCTTGACCGCGCCGCGCCCACCACCAGATAACCTCACAGTGGCACAGAGGATAGCATATAGATTTCAAGTCAAGGGCAATGCGATCAGTACGTGAACGCCACGATAGGGTACAAACCTCACCCTTTTTCACCACACGCACTTCCATTCTCCCAGTCATTCACTAACACATACACTTTGCAGTTACTGGCGGCGCAGGAACACTCGCCCTCGAAGCCGCACGTGCGCTCCTCGAACACGGCGCGTCGGGTCTCGCACTATGGGACATGAACCCCGACCAAGCATTCGAGTCCGTCAAGAAACTGCACGCGCAATTCCCAGACCGCAGAATCATCACCGAAGCAGTCGACGTGCGCGACGAACACGGCATCGCAGCAGCCGTCGAGAGTACTGTCAAAGTGCTCGGCAGCGTGGACATACTGTGCTGTTTCGCGGGCGTAGTCGGGTGCACGCACGCAATGGAAATGCCCGCCGATGAATGGCGACGCACGCATGAGATTAATCTCACTGGCTCATTCCTATGTGCGCAGGCTGTTGCGCGACAGTTGCGCGAGCAGGGAACGGGTGGCAGTATCGTCTTCACAGCATCGATATCCGCACATCACACGAATTACCCGCAGCCACAGTGTGCGTATAATTCGTCCAAGACGGCGCTGTTGTCGCTGGCAAAGAGTCTGGCGGCGGAGTGGAGCAGTTATGGGATAAGAGTGAATTGCTTGAGTCCCGGGTATATGGATACGATATTGAATGATGGGGATGGGTTGAAGAGGGCGCGGGAGAGTTGGAATGGACGGAATCCAATGGGACGGATGGGGCATCCGTGGGAGTTGACCGGACCGCTGATTACGCTGGTGAGTAACGCGGGACGGTATATCAACGGAACGGACATTATTGTTGATGGTGGAGCCATGGTGTTCTGAGGACACACTTGCGGGTCAGACGTGGTAGCATCGTGGTTAGCGCTTATCATTGGCTGGTGTAGCGAGGTGCCGCAACGTCCCCCACTCACTCTGGGTGTATAAAAAGCTCTTTAATGCCAATAAGCCACCCGTCTACTCTAAATCATCCTCATCGAGAGCGTATACTTCTGGTGATCCGCCATCTGATGTCGTTCCCGGCCTTTCTCTCACGGAATGTCTTCGAACCAGCTCGCTCGGCTTGGACCATCGCACATCGTGCTTGCAGCCGGACTTGAAGTCTCTGGCATCAAGTTTGTGCTGCACGATGAATACTGTATTCTACGCTCCGGCGTATTGATCACTGCGACCGTGGTCGCGGACTAATCTCACTCTGGACAGTAGCTTGAAGTATCGAGACGGAACTTTATCTTCGATATGAGAGAGCCGGAGCGTTATATCAAGGATACACAGGCAGAAAATGGCGAAGAGTCTCGAAATGTCATACATTCAATAGTCCTCATCTGGCGGAGGAGGCGGGATGCTTAGGTCCTCCAGGCTCCCGCCATGATATATCGATCCGTACGCATCCTGCGTCCTCCCGAAGATGGGACTACTCCAATCCCCGATTCTCGACTTCGCCGGACTTGGAAAGCTACTTGGGATAACAAGAGGAGGCGGTTTGCTGGGCGAGAAGAAGGGCTGCGAGTTGGCCATTCTGTGGGGCGTTACGCTGGCGCTGATGATTCGCTGCGTCCTGTTCTTCTTGGGGGTGACTTCATCGACCGTTGTAGCCTGGCTCATGTGGAATCCCGATGGCTGCGCAGGCTGATTAGGTCTCGGAGGCATAGGGGTAGCATTGTAGCTGAATGTATCGTGTCCAACGTGCATGCTTGAGGGCTGCGGACAGCAATCTTTGACGTATTGAGAGTATGAACACCACTCATTCTGCAATTGTTGTTCCGCCTTGCTAGAGTGTGACTGCTGTGTTTCTTGCTGCGCCTGTGGGGAAGAGGCAGGTTGCATAGACTCATCTTGATGATTCGAAGGTCTCTGAGGAGCCGATGCAGACGACCTAGAAACTGGCCCAGAATTTCCATGTGGCGGTGTAAGGTCTGGTTCCGAGTCATCCATGTCGTCGTCGTCCGATGAGCCCATGATGACCATTGGAGTGGAAGGACAAGTGTCTTCGATGGGTTGTTGAACTATTGGTGGCGAAGAAGGTACTTGAGTGCGTGGAAGAGGTAGCTCGTTCCTGGGGCTCGAGGCTACATCCTCCGCATTTCTTAGAGGGTTCCGAGGAGGTTCTGTCTCGATAGACGGTGCAATTGCATAGCTATCATTCGTCTCCTCTTCACACGTGAGCTCTTGCTTGATGACAGTGCTTATCGGTGATTCTGCGTCCGTAAATGGTCCCACCGTGGGACCATCGTTCATTGCCTCTTCTTGCCCTGGCTCTTGTTTGATAGCAGTGTGTGCTGCTCGATATGACGGCTGCTCCCCAAGCTCAGGCGAAGGCTCACGGCGACCATGGGAGAATATCAACTCGCCCAGCTCTTCGGAAGAGTCTCGATCCGGTCCATGTTCTTCATTGCCAGCACAGGCGTCATCGATTTGATCATGAATTGCCTGAGTCCCGGTTCCCACATCTTTGGCGCTTGCAACACTTTCGAGTCTTTTAATCAAACATTGTGTATGCGCGCCAATGTCTTTTCCGGCATTGTCATCGTCTGCTTCGAAAACCTCGTCTTCGTCCTCATCCTCAGAGTCCTGTATGACACTCCTGAATTTCCTCAGAGTGCGTGGTGGAGTTGGCTCCCGTTTGGGCTCCAAGAAAGTCACCTGCTTGCGCTTTGAGGGTGTTTCTGCCACCTTGACTACATTGCCAGAGCGCTCATTCAGTGGAGACCGCGGTAGCTTTGTAGGGGTGACTTGTGTTGAAAGTGGCGAACCAGGTGGTGATTGCGAAGACGCTATCTCGTGCACTTGTCGTTTTTCTGGACTGGACAGCAAACTAAATTTGGATTTCCTGTTCTGTTGTGTTACTCGCCCGAGTTTAGAGGCTAGCGACTTCGGCCTTTTCCTATCGTCGCTGCGCCGCGTACTCCTCGTTCTCATCGTGGCCGTTTCATCGATGAATTGGGTAGGACGGTAACTATCCTCGTCATCGTCCAATGAGTCATGCCCCGCAGAATCTGCGATCGCCAGTGGCACCATCGATGTGTCATTTGCGAGCTCTCCTTGCTCGTTCTTCTCATTCTTGGCTGGCAAACACGCTTCCGTGGTGTCATCATTAAGTTCCGTCGTATCATCAACTCGGCGCTTCATCAACCCATATTTAGCAAGTCGTGCTGTGATAGCCTCGCTGTAAGCCTGACTGTCCCGTTCATGTGCCTCGTCGTCGCTCAACCTCTCCTCAATGTCCTCGTCGGATAAGATCTCCAAGGGCCTCATGCCAGGAATCATCTGTGTCAACGTCCGTTGCTTATTATCTTTTGCCTTCTTGCCCTGCCCGCTCCAGCTCAGCCGAGGACTTCGCTTTACTGGCTTGAATGCTGGCTCTTCCGTGTCCGACGGTGGCGCCCGCCCTTCGACAAGTTGTGTCATAGTCGACTGTCTTCTGAGCGAGCGGCTCTTGACCGCCTTCGTCCTGCGCGAGGGCTTGTCCTCTACTTCCAATATGGACTCGATCCGCTTGGACGGCCTGCTCTCTTTCGAGGTGCCTGATATGCGTCTCCGCTTAGATGTTGGGCCAGTACCCTCCTCATCGTCTCCTTCAGCTTCATCTTCATCCTCCACACATCGACGTCTTCGTGTCCTGGTCGGGTAGGCGGATTTATATTCGAGGCGTTTGTCACACCCGAGTGCAATTGAGGCCCCACCATCCTCGACGTCTTCTTCTAGATCTTCATCCTCCTCTTCAGAATCTCCTACAGTGTCCACCCTCTTGATCTTCATCATCTCAGGTAAAAACTTGACCTGCCGTTTGTCCTCCGCTAGGCCCACCGGTCTGCGCACCGTCTTCCGTCTATGTGGAAAGTGGGCCTGCTGCGGCACTTTCTTCGAATAATAGTCCTTGTAGTCGACATTGCTGTTATTTCTGCGCGTCCGTGGCGACATGGCGGTTGTGTGGTTGCGATCGCCAATTCCACGTTGCGGAAAGACGCGTCGACGCGTAGAGAGGTTCTTGGCGCGGACCTGACTAAGTCAGGCGTCATTGCCACTTCCGCCAAGGCACGTGACATATTCTTGCACACCTCCAGGGCTGTAGTCAGATTGAAAATGAGAAACAATCATGGCAACAAGCGAAGAAATTGCAGAACTATGATACTATCATCCTGAGCATGCTCATTTACTACCAGCGGAGGTGTCCAAGGATTATCAGTATGTGCAATCCAATTTCGCACGCAATTGGCACCAACGAACGAAATACAAGCTCTACATATCGCTGGTGAGTCTAATAGAGATGCCTGATAGCGGTTTGCGTTCACTGCGTTCTCTTAGAGCGATTTCATATAGTGAGCTGTGTAGACACGCGGTCCCACCACACGGTGGATCGAACCGTTTAATCACAGGTCGAAATTTCAGGACTGTCATGGCTGCTTCCGGATCCTAAATCACCCTATATATGTGGCCGTTTAACGACGTCCAGTTTCTCGGCTCTTTGTTAATGTCGATCGGCCCAGGACTCATTAGTTCAGGTGCTCTGCGCTGTGGGGCAAACTCGAAAACTAATCTTGGCGACCGCCGAGGCACATTCATAACTGGAGAAAAGCAAGTAACGGGGACCAAACATCGTAGCCAACGGGACAGCAAGCAATGACTGTGACAAACACAATGACCCACCCGTCGGCGACTTGCACGGTGGCCCCCACCTCATCTCCGAAGCTTGGTTGCGCCGGACAGAGCTTATCTTTACTTGGCATCACACCCTTGCAGCACGATCCCGGTCAATTTGCTCATCCCCGACGCACTGCTCTTAGCGCTTCACACCGACGGGCATGTGGCTTTGGCAGAATGGTGGCTTTGGCAGAATGCAAGGTAGGACTGATTTCGTCCAATCCTAGAACATGGAGGTCAAACACCATTGCGTGGCTTTGTGACGAGCCACATCATGGCGCGGTGGCGCAGGACGCTAAACATTCGACCAGCGCTACACGAGACGTCGGAATTGTTGGACCGTGGTTCAGCTTGAGTACATCCGGTCCAGACACCGGAAATAAATCGTCACAATGTAGGTGCATTGCGTGTCAGACGGGTAGCTCGGATGTGCGTTGTGCTATATGCGTCTGTGTATACTCGACGAATGATCTCATCTGATCCTAGGAGCAGGGAAACTCCGAGATTGATTCAATAGTGTGAACTAGACGACTGTCGCTCGCTTGTGAAACAGCTCTCTCTCAAAGTGTATGCGCAGTCAAAAATAGACAGTAAAATAGAAGGGGTATAATCTCGTAAACAAGCAACTCCCCGAATCGCCGAATCGGCTCTGAAGTGATACATCCTTGATACTCGTTTCGGCTGGTCTTTGCTCAAGTGCTGTCAAGCGGAGCTAGATGTCGTCGGATCATCTCTAAGTAGGGCTCAGGAACTGTGCCTGCAGCATCCACACTTTCTGCAGCAAGTGAATTGCCTTGCTCCTCCGTGCCAGGGTTGAATGGCATCGTACTATCCCGACGGCCGCCCCGGAGTGCCAGATCAGCAGAACCATGAAGCATACGGCCGTGACGAGACGGTGGCTGAACGGAGGGTGGCAACGACACCGTAGAAACGATGTCGGCCAAAATGCGAAGATCTACAAACGTGAGAACATTAGAAGGAGATACAACAAGTGATCGCAAGGCAGGATGACGAAGACATGGTGCTCATGGGCTATTCTCATGGCCAGTCTTTTGTCAATCCACTTGAGTCGAAATTGTTCCCTCCATTGCCATTGGGAGACACTGAAAGTTGTTGCGCAGCGGCTGCAGTAGCTTGGGCTTTTGCAGCCTCATTGGCAGCAGCCATGGCAGCGGAGAGATCGTGGTCAATTTTTGACTGATGAGACGAGTTGCCGTTTCCACCACTACTAGCTGGTCGTGCTTCGGACCCCGCGCGCTCACCAACGGCAGCGGCGGCTAGGTGTTGTAGTCCAGCCATGTTCGGCTGAAGCATCGATGAGTTCTGTTCCGCAGCGTTTATCGGTGGCGATGGAGCTCTCGTCTTACGCAAGAGATCCTGGAGAGCATCGTCCCATCCAAGTCCATCGGCGCTTCGATGTATGATCTGCCCATTTGAAAGCGCATCATCCATCTCCTTGATGCTGGCATGTGCTTCCACTTGGGTTTCTAGTCTGTCGGACAATTCGGTCAAAGAAGTTGCCACCAAACTTGCAAAGATGTGATGCAGGGGAGTGATAGCGCCGTTAGTTAGCCTGGACAGTAGTTCCTTTGTTATGCCGAGAAGCTCGATTGATTGCGTCGGAAGAATCGAGGACCGCGTTGCAACGAGTCGCAGATACTGGTAAGCGAGTTGGGGAGGGGAGTTGCTGACTAGCTCGGTGACATCGATCGATTCCCGAAAGCCGTTCAATTGGCCGTGGAGGAATATGACTTGAGGCGATGTGCCACTTAGTGTGGCGAAGGCAAAAGGTGAAGCCGGATCAAGATTAGGCACACTGCCAGCCCGTTTCAAGAACGCCAGTTGACCCACAATTTCGGCGGCCCCTGGAGGTTGTCAGCAGCCACCAGTGCAAATCAACATGGGTACTTACTGGCCAGGTGGTAACCCGAGTCGCCTCCCAATGCGGCGAAATCATCACGCAATAGTCCACTCGAATGGAGAGGTAGCATGATGTCTTTGTTGTTCGCAGAAGCATGGAAGCGGTCCAGGATGAAAGCAGTCCAGAAAACCTGGCGAGCTGTGACATATATCTCGCGATCTTGCTCCTTGAGTATGTTCAGCGTCCCCGGATCGTTCAATCCAGCATCGTTGATGCACCCTGCAAGTTGACCGAGTAGCTGCGCAGTGCTCCCCACCGTGGCCGGCCCGGGACGGTCGGAGGCTAGTGCAAGCAGCAACAGGGACTGACAATATACGAGGCTGTTGAAAAACTGCCTTGAGCTGTCTGCATCATGCAACGTGTGTTTAGCAGCGTCAACTGCCGTGCCACTTTGCAACAAGAGTTGGTTCAAGCTGACCTCAGTCTGGGACAAGGCTCTTGGTGCAATCGCACGAATGGAGGCTTCAAGCGAGAGGAAGAATGCTTCTCGAAGTTTTGATGGGCAGTTGGTAAGCCGACTTAGCGCTGAAGAATCATGGGGCAAGATCGGCAACGTGGGATGTATCACGTTAGCATACCTAAGCATGTTAGTGAACGAAATCTAGGACGAAGATAGCAACTCACGCCTTGAGAATATCTTCATTTGAACCCGTCACGAGGTTGCCAATCATCTCCCCAAACGAGGTTCGACGGTTGCCGTTCAGTGGTAATTCTTGATGAGTCAGCACAGTGGGTGTGTTTTCTTCGGGAAGATAACCGTTACCACGGTCCTGGGCGGTCCAGCTCGGCCGGCTGAACACGTCTTGGAACTCGTCTGTCATGGAATGCGTTCGTTTGCGGGTGAATTGGGGTGGACTTTGAGTGCTAGCAAAATTGGGATCGCTCATGCCTCCAAAGTCGAAGTTGGTGGACGAAGCAGCCGGATGTTGTATCTGGCTTTCCAGCGAGTTCAGTCGATCTGCCAATTCTTTGATATAGCTGAAAAGTATTAGCAACATGTGGATCTCTATGTTGTTGCCTCAGGCATCGTACCCTTTGCTAGGTCCACGCTTCATCGGTTGCCGACTGAATTGGCAGCGCGCGCCCGTCCTCTTGCAACTGGAGCAAGATTCTGGGCCATTCTCACTTGTTGCATCACACCTGATCTACTACGTATCAGCAGGGCCTCCCACTTCACTTGTTTTCTTTCCGCGCACCTTCTTACGACGGCATTCGTCGCAGGCGCGAGACACCTTGGACCGCTTGCGGCTCGGATCGTTGGGATCGTATGGGTCGTGCTGCCCCTCCAGACTCATCACGGCATGTGCCATTTGCTGCGGCGAATGGACCGGGCGCGCGGGCGACTGGAACTGGTGGTGCGCACCCATGGAGGGAGGCATTTGAGCAAGCTGTTGATACTGGGGTTGCGGTGGATGACCAGATTGCATCATGTCACCGCCATCGCGCAGTTGCTGCAAGTTCTCCTGCAGGCGCAGTTCTGGGTCCGTCATATGCTGTTGCTGCTGTTGCGCTGGGGGTGTTCCATTGTGGTTCACGTAGGATTGCGCGTCGGGCTCGGGGTACGTCGACGACATGGCGGAGCGCGTCGCAATCGCTGCGGAGCTGGACTGGATGTATGCGACTTCAACGCAAGATTCTTGAGGGCAGTCCGCTTGCGCGCGTGGTACGGTGCGGTCGCGAGCCGATGAAAGTGTGAGATCAGTAAAGGTCGATCGGAGGTTTTGCGGACCTGCGCACGGTTTGGTGTTAGCGCGGCATGCCCAAATGCACCCTCCAGATATGACAGTGGAAGCTGGAGCAACACCATGGCGGGCACAGTCTGCTTTAAGTTTGAGTATGCTTGTACCTGGAAAGTTGGGCGGGGTGCTTTGCTCGATCGGTGACGTTTGAAGTCGCTGTTCGGATTATCTGTCTGGCCGCCGTCGAGCATCGCCATTGTCAAGTGGATTTCCAAGACTGCAGTCAAGTCACAAACAATCACGAAATGCATAATGACCAGATAGCTACCGTCTTACTGGAACAGAGCGTCGCATTGTTTTGCTTCCATCCCCACGGCGTGTAAGACTGAGAGCAATCGCAACTCCTGGGAGCGCGTGTCAACCACGGCTGAAGAGTATCATCATAGCTAGCCGACAGGATCCTAGGCACATTGATGCAGATGATGTGCGAGACAGTGGTCTCCCTGTCCAGCTCTCTACATGTTTATTCCAAACTCCAGACCATGGATTGTCGTCGCAGAAGCTTTCACAGCGACGAATCCCAAGTAAAACAAGACGACGTGCTTACCGGAAGAACGAATCGGCGCGTCACAGAACATGTAGGATTGCAAGTATAAAACTCGGCGGAGAAAAGGTCCGGGGCGTTTCAAAGACGAATGCTCGCCAGCTGCAGTTGACGAGCCCGCCCACGACTTTTCGGCATAATTCGTGCTCGTCGTAACTTAGCTTTTGAGGACTGTGAGCCCTCCAATGATCGCATCATGGAGGCTGAGATATGTTCAGAATATACTCCTACCCTTAAACCTTCTTATACAATACACAGATGCTATACAGCCGTCTCTAAACGCACGACGTGAAAAGTGGTCTACCTAATCAACCGGGGACGAATTCTGGCCAGGCCTAGTCCGCCGAGCATTCCAGAGATTTCAAAGGCGTCTTGGAAAGCCATCATTACGTCTCCGGAAGAAGGACACCGCACCGAGTCGTAATGGACACAAATACCCATTGCAACCCAAAGCAACTTACAATAGACCATGCTGTAATGTACCTGAAAGTGCTGGCGGCAGCGGCTCGCAGGTTCATATCCGCAAGGCGCTAGATAGACTGCACACAATAATGATCTTCGCTTGGCAACGGTCTTTGCGTTACAGCGACTGTCCCATGGAGAAACAACCTGAGTCGACAGGCGATTCGCATCTGTCACGAAACATGCAGTGTGTGGCGTATGGTAGCGCGAGTTGACACATGCTGGACGCACGCCCACAGGCTTGAGGCAGCTGAGTGTCGCTGGCGCTCAACGGAGGGCTTCCGCACAGCACAGTGGGCGTGCGAGCACAGGCAAGTGTGGCTGGCATGGGCAAGGTGTGGCTCGCACGGGCACTGCAAGTCATCGAGTCTGGCGCGACGGGGCGGCGGAGCAGCGACGGGATTGCTCCAACGCGGGCGGTGAAAGATGTGCTGTCGGCGTGGGAGGGAGCCAGGCGACCCGCGCAAGGTTCAAGGTCGGTGCTTTACCAGCCGCTGATCGCGCTTGCCTTGACTGCAGATTCCAAGGCCCGAGCGTGCACTTGTCCTTTGCGCTAGTCCGCCGGCCAATGAGACTCGGGCGCCTTCCTTCTTAACAGTTCCTCCCGCTCGCTCTTTCCTCCCTCACCACTCCACCCACAGCACACCACATAGACGTTGTTTTGGCAGTCCATTAGGGATCCGTTCCACGCTTTCGGCCAGCGCCTCTTGCGCTCGGTTCCCCCTTGACACTCCCCTCTCCACTCTCCACTCTGTCGTCCTCGGTACTATTCCCGGCGTTCACGGTCACCACTATCCAGCATTCTCCCATTGCTCAAGATACCCTCTGGCGTTTGACTTGATATTTTCTGGCATACTTCGATTCTTCTCTGTATCTTTATTCGACGGCAACCGCCCTGTGTGCGACGCCGTCCATTATTATTCACACTCTCTTTAGCCTGTGGGCTCCACAGAACGCTCCCGCTCGGCCGCTGAGCTAGCTGCGACGACCGCAATCGGCCGTGGTTACTACGGAATGCCGGTCATCGATGGCGAAAAATGGGCTTGCTCGTCCTGCATCAAGGGTCATCGAGTGAGCGGCTGCAACCATAACGGTATGCGAGCCCGTGCACAATGCACACCTGTGTGCGGCAGAGACCAGGACTAACGATGCTCTTCAGATCGCGAACTACATCACATCAACCCCAAGGGTCGCCCCGTCAAGCAATGCGAGCACTGTCGCGGTGCGCGCAAGTCCAAGTCTCACCACGCCAAATGCGACTGCGGCGATAAGAAAGACAAGGACAAGCTCAAAGACAAGGGCGACGCGAAGGGTGAGAGCATGCCTGGCACGACTGCTCACGACGACATTAACGATGTTCCAGCTCACGACAGTGGCTGTCAGTGCCATGCTGGCGGAAAGTGCATTTGTGGATCTGTCAAGGACGGCGTTGACCTCAAGCTTGACACCAGCAAACAGACCCTTCACGATGCGCGCACAAAGCCTAAGCTCATGACGACGCACTCCGAGAGCCATCTGACCGTCTTCGCGAATGGCCACCACAAGCCTTGTCACCGTAACAACAACTCGGCCCACGTCTCTGGCGCTCCGTACAAGATCCCGCGTCCCCACACGCTGCACGGACACTCTGCCTTTGCGGCACTGACGCAGGGCAGCAATAGTCACAACAGCAAGTCTGAGGTGCCAGCTACTCGCTCCATGGACACGCTGTCTCTGTCGAACAATGACTACTACGCAATGTTCGGCTCCGGCCAGCGCTTGACCGAAGACGTGCCAGCCACGACCATGGCGAGCAGTCTGGATGCTAGCACATTCCAAGACAACCTATTCGGCAACCAGACGTCTCTTCTGAACCAGGACGGCAACTCGCCCGGTAGCAACGTCAGCGAGACTTTCTCGACCCAGCAGTGGCCCTGGAGCACTACGACGATGACGCCCATCAATAGCTTGTTCAACTACGGCAGTCTCTCCACTTCTCCATCCCAGGATTGCCTACCGAACCTCGACGGTGACTGGTCGACCTCTTCCGCTGGCTTCAATCCACTGTGGTCTGCTGGGGACCTTCCTCTGGACCCGAGCAAGTTCACTGACACTCTGGCGCAGCCCATTTCGCACAGCGGCGAGTCGAAGCAGAGTGGACCTGGTCTTACGGCTGCTTCTTCAGCTCATTCGGAAATCGGCGACCTGAACGCTTTTGGCGATCTTGATACCACCGCTCCCCAGTCAGCTGTCAGCGAGCCGCTTTTCTGGGAGGATAATCCCGTGTACCGAACCACTACGTCTTCGTCGGTAGAAAGTCTGGCAGCATCTCTGCCAATCCCTGCCACGTCCGTCCCGTACGTGCAAGGCCTTGAGTCTGACTTTGCCAAAGGCCTTGGACCTGCTCCAACTTCGATGCCCAGCTCCACGTTCGGCGACTACGTTGACACTGCTGCGATAGCCATGCCTAATACCCTTGATGACAACATGTCTATAGAACCCTGGCCTATAGAACAGAGCACTGGAGCATTTGGCGGCTGGAACTCGTTCGAGTTGACTTATCCCAACAATTGGTCCTAAACGCCTGCGAGGGTGCTACGAGCTGTAGAGGGCTCGTCCCCTTTGATGACGCCATGATTTACGACGATGCTGGTGTTCAATGATACCAACTCTCGGATCATTCCTTATTATTATCTTCGACTGGCCATGAACGGCCACCTTTCGACCTCGGTCGCCCGTGTATATTCAAACCTGGCCCGAACCATTCGCTATCCGCGTTCGCGGCCGTGCTATATATTTGCCGTCTCCAGTTTTGATTCACTGACACAGTCGAACGCTGATGCGGCTGCGCATAGATGTGTGTGGTGGTTGCATGTGGTTCATAAAACTATAGACAGGGATTTAGTGTGCCCTACAATGAAATAACAAAAGCTTCAAATTCTATTCCTCGTGTACCTGTCCTCCATCTGAACATGTTCAATTTGACTGATACAGCGTAGCGTTGCACACCCAACGCATCCATAACGCCCGAGTGACGTCCTCCGCGCAGGGTTCCTGCACGGGAGCGAAACTCGATGCTGTCTCCACCAATACAATGTGGGCCCACAGGCCGCCCTGCAGGCAGAGATTTCGCTGACACCGATTGATCCGATGCATCGCTCAGCACCTGCAACGGTAGATGGCCTTCTTTGGAAACTGGAAAGCCATGAGGGCGATAGGTCAGTCGGGCGCTCCCACCTTGACGTTGTATCAATGTCTGCTTTTTGCGGCGGATCAGACCTGGGATGTCAGCCACACAGTGAACGTCTTACGAAATCTAGGCTAAGCGGACGCTCGACGCGGTTCTCCGAACACCATCGTCATCCCTCCATGACTTGAGGCTATCGAGAGTGCAAGCGTGGCATGTTTCGAGCACGCGGAGCACAACTAGACTGTCGGAACAAGGCCTTTTTGCGGCTACCGCTCGCTGGGCGCGGGCAGAGGATTGAGGAGCTCCAGCACGACGTCTTCAATCCCACGCAGCTTGTCGAAAAACGAAGAGCCGAGCTGCGTCTGCCCAGCGCACAGCCTCCCTCATCGCTTTCAACAACTTCCATGTGTGTGATGCGGCGCGCAGCCAACCATCTCGCCAACAGCCGTCCACATCGGAAGCATGGTGCCTGGCACATGCCCAGGTGCAGCTTCACCACTTGATACCGTCATTGGCGATTGGCGCATAGCTGTTCACGATATTCGGTATAGCGGAGAGCACTGCATAGTACGCGAAAGCGACGTGTGTGCATGGGGAAGCGCCAGAGTCGCCTTCCAATGGCGAAAATCACTCATGCACAGCAAGGCGACAGGATCTTCTTTAGCGACTTCTCCATTTGGGCCCCGCAATTGCATCGTACAGGGCGTGCTACGCTCTAAACGATTTCACCACGAGCTTCACGTCCCTGTGTTCGCCCACGCGCGCTTCGTGCACTTCAGCTCTGAGCTGCCGTATTGCTGCGAAATGAGGAGCATGTCATTCGTGGTCCCTGATGCGAGCTGAATGTGCGGTGAAACAACGTGCTTCGTATAGGCAAGCTAGTTTGTACACCGACTGAGTCCTTCACGATGTAGGGCGCGCGTAATTGAACGATTGTGCTTTCCCTCTTGAAGCCGTGTGCAACGCTCCTGCTCTTTCTGGCAGTTTGGGTGCTTGATCCCCACAACGGCTCAGCTTTGTGCCGCCCTCCACCCCACATCAACCCACACCAAGCTCATGTGCAACACCTGGTAGCTTGCATCTTTGTCATCGCATCGGTGTTACAAGCGCGTTGCCCAGATGGGCTCTGCAAGCCATATTGCTACTATCCGCAGCTTAGCTACCTTGGCCGTTCACACTCTCAGGTACCATGCGTGCAGACAGAGTATCGACAATGACCGCGAATGAGCCATACGAAACCTCGACTTGGCTGCATTATGGCTTCGCGTATAGCCCAGGGTTCTCTCTGTAAGCATCGTCAACTTGCGTCTGCATCGAAGCCGCATGCCCCACGAACAAAAGGCGCCACCACGGAGAATTTTGCGGTGAACAGCTGTCCATGATCGGCGCAGGCAAACGTGTCGCACAGAGTGCGGTGAATGCACTGAAGTTTCCACATGGCCGAGCGCCTGATCAGCACGATATTGAGGCTCAACACGCGGCTCATTTCGTGGACCCTGGCTATAGGATGGGCAAACGGCTTCCGGCGTCCTCATCCGTGGGATCATCCTGTTGTGTTACACAGGCCTGACATGTTGGGAAATCGTCAGCCATTCGGAAGAAGCCTTCTTCAAGGTGGCGTGCGACTACCGTTCGCCTAGAATGACATTTCGGGTAGCTGTAGCGAGCCAGGATTGAGATAGTGGTCACCGGAACTATGATCATCTTTACTCTTGCAGTAGACATACTACGACAAGAGAGCTTTGAATCATCTACTTACACAGTAACTCAACATGGCTCCAGGATGCGAGTTTCGATAAAAAGTGCTGACACAGCTCGACCAGGACTCACCAACATGCACGTAGAGTGCAGCAATGCCTTACGAATACGAATTCACCGGCAACTTCCAATCCTGCCATGGTCAGGAGTGTTGGTGGAAGGCGCTCGAGCACCACAATACAGCACCACCTCAGGCTACGACCAGTGTACCATGTCAGCAACATGTCCCCACAAAGTATTCTTTGATGCTTCCAGAAATCGTCGCCCGGCATCATCGACGACCAAGAATGCAGAAATGTCGACCAATGACACACATGCCGTCAGCCTGCCAAGGCTTACACCTGCATCGTGAAGCGTTGAAGCCCGGAAAGCGGCCGATATTCGTCTCGAGTCATCAAATGATCGACATGTAAGGTCCAGGACCCTGTCTTTACTTGTACACATTGCCACCATGACGAAGCTCTCGACATGCCTCCGTTTCAGCAGCCTCATTGCGGTCCGAAGCCGCGACATGCCGCGTCCCACTTGGCTTGGTAGTATAATCAGCCACCTACACAGCAGACGCATGTAGGCGGATTACACACGGTAATGCGGAAGCGCTACGTTGTTTCGTCAATGTAGTTCTTCGAACTCAGAAAGTCCATGTCTTGCCGACGCTGGAAATGTTCTTCAAAGTGGGTAAATCTGAAATTTTCGTACGACCGTCTCGGCCGAAGAAGCACCATCGCAGGTCGTGCTCAGGATATCATGATATTCGTGGACTATTGATGATTCTTGTCAGCCATGGTGTTACTCGGTACAAGCTCGGCTTAGTCAGGCCACGAGGAAATACCCATCGCGTTGTTGCATCATGAGGGAAGTGCTAGGGCACCACCTTTGTTGGATACGCGGTAGGTGGATGAGACCCTGGTTTGCCCTGCTTGCTCAGTCCATTTCGATCGTTGGCTCAAAGGCTCTTGACGCCATCGAACTTACTCATGGTGCACATGAGAGGACAAGCTCTGAGAAAAATCACTTGCTTTCACCCCTTTACAGAAACGGGAGCCATGCCTACAATGGCAGCAACTAGCTAGAGGTATCTATATCAAGATGCGAGCCGTTCCACATCTTACACTTGCAAAAGCAGCACTACACCATAATATTCCCTGTGCCCTGATGAAAAGTAAACACCAACAAACGCCAGCCTCTACAGCTTTTGTTCCTCGGGAAGCAGTACCTAGCCACCTCCCTCGGCGATCGCCTTGAGCAGTCCGCCCATGTAATTCCTCAATGTCAAGTTGTGACTCGCCACGAACGCCAGTTGGTCCTTGACAGGCGCAAACACTCGGGGCACCCATCCAGCGCTCTTAGCCTCCTGCTCTTCGCGCTCCTCGTTCTCGCGCGCTTGTTGGTGCGCTGCGTCGCTGAGGCGAGGCTTCTTGCTGCCAACGCTTCGTCGGTGCTCGGGACTGCTTTCGCTAAAAGTGCGCTTGTGTGTTGGTGATTGTGGGTCCAAATCCACGACCGTCGAGGGCGGCGGGATCTTGTTTAGTTGGCGGGCAAGATTGCGCAGAACGAGGACTGATGACAGCGGTAACCCAGCAGCGTCGTTGGATTCATCTGTGGCGGTGTTGTAGTAGCGGAAGTTGGGCAATGGTTGATGAGTCGGCTGTTGCGTCTCGCTCCTGCCTCTTTCTCCATTTCGCTCGTTGTACCGGCCACTCAGACCGAGGCCGGCTAGACCAACTGGCTGACCAAACTGCGGTTGGAAGTTGTCTGAGCGTACTTGTGCCGAACTCGTCAGCGGTCTCGATTCCGATGGTGTTCGGTTGTGCTTTGCGTGGATGGCTTGCTTTATGCTGCTGTCAGGGAGATGGGTCTTGATATGTTGCCCTGCCACAAAGGCAGACTCTGTGCCTTCTGGCTGAAAATGTGTGCAGCCGCCCCAATGACAGAAGTATTTCTGGGGCTTTGTTGCGGACACCGCATCGCCGTTCTCCATGTCAATGTCTGGCTTCGGCTCTAGCAGCCATTGGCCAGTTTCTTGATCGCGTGGTATCTTTAAGTGTGCACTGACGATATGTTCCCACATTGCCCTTGCGCCGGATGCAAATTCGCCGCACTCAATCTTCGTGGTGGAATGCTTGGTGTCTGCGAAGCCATTGAGAAGCGAGGGTGGATGCCAGCAACATCGCATGTATTGCCTCTTCGTGCTTGGGTCTACAGGGACTGACCTAGGTCGGATACCGCGAATAGTGTACTTTGGCTGGCCACCGACTGTAAGTACTTGCGCGGACGCCCCAGCAAAAGTTGTAGAGACGTTAGTGATGAAGTCTTTCGCAGGCATGAGCTGCTTGTAGGCAGCTGAGTTGGCATTTACGGCCTCTGAGAAAGCAGCATTGTATGCCGACCACAGTTGGATCTGAGTGATCTCACCACTGGGGTCTTCCTCGAAACAGGTCTTTAGCCATTGCGAGCTTCGCTCCGGCTCTTCCAAGGACACAAGGTGCTCGATGATAGCCGATGATAGTTTCGGGGCGTTTTCAGTTGGCGGTGAAGACTTTGCGGGTTTCGATGCGCTGCGCCGCTCCTCGTAGGCGATTGCACCGTACTGTAGCATGCGGACAAGCTGATTTACCACAGTTTCGATGTCGACCTCGTGTGCCAGCGTCTCCACATTGTCCGGGAAACCAGTGAAGAGGTACAGGAAGTCCAGGCATGCTATGCGAAGATCTTCGTCCTCAACAAGCAGCCAATCACAGATCGACCGCAGCGTCTTGACTGGTACATTGGTGAGCTTATTGGTGGACTCTAGATTCATTGCGATTCGCGCCAGTGCCCGCAGCGAAGTGATGATGCGGCCGCGGTCGTCCGAGTCAACTTGTGCTAGCAGAGCCTGATATAGAGGCTCTTGGGCACTGAGCTCCCAGTATTTGGTGAGCTGTTCGGCAATTTCGAGCGCATAGTGTTGTAGCTCGACACAAGTTGGATGCTTCGGTAGGGTCAAGCAAATGACAATCAGGTCGCGGATGGACGGGATCATTGCAATGAAAAGGGCGTTTTCTTTGAGCATAACCATGTTTCGGATGATCAGAGCAGCCTCGTTGACCATGTTGAGCGCTTTTGCATTTTGCTCTGGTACAAGCTCATCATGCACATCGAGGGTCTGGAGCGACTGTATCCTCTTCAACAGGTCCTTGGTCCCAGATAAACCATTGAGGATGTGTGCCTGGTCGAGATCGTCTTCTGAGTATGAAATTTCCCAAGCTACGTCGTAGAACAGGGAGCCAACATCGATGACTTTGATTATCAGCGCTTCGGCAAGGCCAGGAAATTGATCGAAACGGTACTTGTCGCCTCGTTCATGGGAGATCTTGACCAAGTGATGTAGCGCATACGCTTCCTCTTCGGGCTCCCTCGATCGCAATGCGTGCAGCGCGCGAATGTAGATGTTTGGTCCTGGAAAGCCTGTGCCTGGAAGCATCATGCCCTTTGGCGGTATCGGCCGGTTCCGCTTGTTGAGGATGTACTTTCTGCGCGACTGCACGTAGTTGTCGAGCTGGTTCGAAGGGGTCACGACGGCCTTCATCGTCGCTGGCAGGGCGGTGCGCGGTTCGTAATTCGCGATTGTCATGGCTGCGGCGCTGGTTCCGTATCCGTTGACCTGTGGTGAGCTGTGTGTGCCCGTCGATTGGCGCGTCTGGCGAGTCGAGACTTCGGGTTGGAAGAGCACACGCTGCGGAGGCGCATGCCGGAGCGCTACACAGGGTGGTTAGTATGACAACAATTCTGTCCACGCAAAACAGCCGTACATCTAGTCGATCGCCCGAGGCTGCCTGGCTCGTCAATCTCCATCTTGTCGTCCTTTGGTGTTCTCTTAACGTCGCCGTCCTCGTCCTCTTCTTCTGAATCGTCCTCTCCGTTGCGCAAACGCTCTGTTTCTCTACTGCTGGGTGGGAAGAAGTTGTCGACAGTACGATTCAACAGGTCGCCGCCCTTGGCAGATACGTCCTCGAGGATCTCTTTCGGCGGCGGCTCACGATTGTGGACGGTCGATATCTCGTAAGCTCTATGCAAGGGTCAGTCGTGTTTGCGACAAGAGCGGAGCAGTGCAGCACCTACGCCAGGTTCTTGTAGTAGGTCGACTTGACGAGGAATGCCTGCGTAGTGAGACTGGGACCGTTGGGCAAAAATTCACTCGCGATTCTCCGCCAGGCAAGTTTGTTGCCCTTGGTGTCCGAGACCTTGTCGTATCCGCCCTCCTCGTTTACGCGTTTCCACAGACGCAAGAGGTCGATATGTCGGCTGCCGACCTTGGGTTCGCGGTCCAATATGGTGCTGCAGATACAGTTAGCATGCACAGCCAGCCGCGGAGCAAACAACCGCAAACACACCCGCGCTTCTCGTGGTATTTTTCTAGCGTGTCGAGGAACTGCTCATGTTCTTGGGCGTGCTCGGGTGATGATTCCTTGGGCTTGGTCGGCGCCATGTTGCGTGTGTCGCATTCACCTAAGACTCGTCTGATGTCTGTCGCGAGACATGCACGAAGTGAGCGGGGTGCCCAGCGCAATGGCGGTTGGCTGTGGTGAAGGCGCGGCGCGCGTCGGTCGCGATGAGAGATGAACACCAGAATGCGAGCAGCTCCCAACTTCGCGCCGCAGATCAGGGCCAGAGGGTCCGTGCACCATCACGTGTGGGTCCGACCGTGACTTCCCTCTCGAGTCGTACGGCATGCTCACTCCTACACTCCACTTCAATAGTTATCGTGGGAATCCATAGCCCACATAGAGTGTTCCCGTCGCCTGAGATTCGGGCTGAGGGATCTGATCATCACTAACACAGCAACCACTCACTAACCAACATGATCTCCCTTCCTTTGGCGAAGCTGTCGACGGCTCAAGATGCCGCAGCCGATGCGCGCAGCTTCAGCTGGAGTCACGACACGCAACATCTGACCGTGGTGATTGACACGTTTGGGTCGCCGAGTCCGCCCTCGCAGCTCCTTAAGGTGGTGCAAGGCACGCACGTTCGAGTAAGAGATTCACTACTCGGTCCATGCTGCATCGACCCCGCACGTATGAGGCCTCACTGACCAATCTAGCATCTGATCGAGGTCGAGCGTCTTGTGGGCGAAAGCAACGAACTGATGAGGACTATGCAGGAGCACGGCGTCGAGCTCAAGAATGAGCAGCTGCCAATCTCAGCTCTAGTTCGCTGTCCGCTACTCGCGATCCGTTGGCAACTTTCTGACAAAAGAGTGCGCTGAATCGTGTCACGTCAGGAGGCAACTAACAGGGCTGCTAGATTCGTCGTGTCCAGCTCAAATTCAGGAACAGCGCCGACTACGACCTTGCTTACAACCATCTCCACCGCCTCGGCCTGCGAATGAGCGCTACAGCCGATACTCAGTCGAGATTGTCAACGCCAAACTCTGCGAAACCCTCAGCACTTCCATTTCCCTCCGACGTGACTGGCTCGCACAGCGATTCGAGGGTGGGCCCTTCATGTCCTCCATCCAGGCTTACAGAGATATCCAATCGCCCATTTACTGCAGTGACTGCGCCCACTTCGGTCGAGTCTCGCATTCAGGAGGCTACCAACGTGCGCCCGTCGTCTGCTTATAATACTCCTGCAAGCGACTCACGTGCTGGGGTTGCTTCATTCGATGATCCGCTGAGACCTCCCGTGTACTTCGCCAGACCTGACTCCGCAACCTCAGCAGTACTTGATCATCCATCAGCTCGGCCGTCGCATTATCAGCAGCGTGATCAATCTTTCGCAACGACTGACTCATCTAGCCAAGATCTGAATGATCGCCCGGAAACAGCTCTCTTGTACAATCGTCCAGACACAGCAGAGGCAATACTGCCACCACGTCGCGAGCTGCCTTTCGCCCGGTCGTCTCTTCCGCGTTCATCCGGAAGCGACAGCGCCCGACCATCCAGCCGTCCATCTACGAGCCTCATGGGTCCGCCCCCGCTACCAGCACGGGTTGCAAGTCTCCGACCATCGTCCAGTCGAATGAGCAACCACGAAGCCGAGTTACCGCCCTTGCCTAAGCCAACGTTTCTTGATACTACCCAGCAGCAGCCCTCATGGATGCAAAATCCACCTCGTACGCCTAATCAAGACGAGACACCGCCTCCCAGCGCTCAGAGTACATTTCTTGAGGATCAAGAAAATCGGCCTTTCTCAAGCCTGAGCAACAATTCGCCTTTGTCCTACAAGAGAGCTTCAACGGCTATGATACCTTCTACTCGTCCACTCAGCAGTCTCAGCAATGCTAGCCAAAACCGGAGACAGACGGAATCGCAGAGCCCGCTTTCTACTCCGCCAACATCCAATAGCATCCACAAAAGCTACAGCTCAAAGGGAAAAGCTGTGGCGCAGGACCTCGGAAGCGACGAAGGCCTTGCTGCTTACGCTATGCAATCCGAGGACGGTCGACGGGCAGCTCTTAATGAGTTTGTCTTCCACAGCCTGCAGAATGAGAACTTCGTCACGCTTCTCGAAGATATGGAGACGTGCTGGGCTCGAATCGGACCCAACAAGAAATGATCTATTAAGGAGGGAAGGTGCGACGAAAGCTTCTTTTAACAATGTGTTGAGACGATGTGGAGGAGATGTCTAAGATTGAGTTCTACAAGAATAGGTTGATGTATGGCCTCACATATCGAAAAGCGTTCCCGGTGACCTCGGCATGCGCCTCAAGATCCCGCAAAGGGTATATCTACTAAATGTTGAAGCCTTCGGTGTCCACTGAAATGAAGCCGACAGACTCGTGTTTCTTACAGGCAGGGTATCTAGTTCTTTCGCAAACGCAAGCTCAATGCTGTCGTCCTTCTGCACCGACGACGTAACCTCTTGCAATCCCACTTCTTCCTTCCTCCATCTTGGCCGCGCGCGGACTCACTTCCCCTTCCTCGTCGACCCCATAGTCAGTGCCTAACCCTTGCCACGTTCGTTTGGAGCGCAAGAACTCGGCACCAGGCGACGCAATACCACCCACGGCCGCTATATCACTATTCGCCCGCTTTGTCAACGCTGTACTCGACGGTGCAGATTGGCCAGTCTCGACGCGAGACGGCTCTCTTGGCGCAGCAGTTCGCATTGGTCTCGAGTGCGATACATATCGTCCCGTCCTCAGATCGAACTCCGGTGGCGCCGATTCTTCTTCGGAATCATACTCTGCCTCTCCATTCGTCTGTTCGGGCTCCCCATGTTCCACTCCGTCCCCAGACTCGCCATGCAACGCCTCTCCTCTGTCCTTCTCTTCTCTCAGCACACTCTCAAAATCCGCCTCCCACGCACCCGTCCAAACCCTCTCTTCGTCCCCCTTGAGGGCAACCCCAAGTTCCCACGGCGTGATCATGGGCCTCCAAAACTCCTTGCTCTCGATCAAACTGCTCTCCCAGCACCCAATCACGACCCATCCGCCGACCTCGCTGAAATTGGCGACCTTGGCTGCATTGACTTTACCCACGACAAAAGTGTAGTATTTCTTCCCGGCGGCCGTGATTTGTGCTTGCACGTGCGAAAGGATGTGCATGTAGTTCTTCACGCTGAGCGTGTTGATCAGGATTCCGAAGACGGGGGCTGTGTTGAGGGATGTGAGGAGTGCGTAACGCCGACGCAGGGCCATGGATGTAGTGCGGTCGGCGGAGGCGGCGGTAGGAGAGGCAGTGTCGGTGGGGTAGATGTGGATAGAGGCAACGCGGGAGGAGAGAGTGAGGAGGAGTGACGTGGGCGGAGAGGAGATGTGAAACAGGGCGTACTCGCGGAGTGTATCTGGTGAGTCTGTGGTTTCGGGTGGGACTGTTCGATTTGGCAGCGGCGAGGACGGGTTGTGTGCGATTGCGGTGGCGTGGATGTTCGTGTAGCCATTCTCTTGGAGACAAGCTTGGAGGGGGAGGATGTGGTGCGAGTACGGTATGTCGGCCATGAGGATGACCTTGGCGTCTTTGACTGTGTATGTCTCCGTGAAGGCTGACACGAGAGGCTCGAGATCGAGGGGTCGCTCGGTGAAGACGTAAATGACTGGAAGTCGTGACTGCGGCGAGAGGCATGATCGTCCATAGTGCACCACAACGTCCGCATCGACGTGCTCCGCAGCCACTTCGTCCACGCAGCATGCACCGTACGACGTGTCGCCGAGGATGAACAGCTTCTCTTCTGCATCCCGTTCGTCGCTTATCGTGGTCCCCTCAAGCTTCGCGCGTATGTCTTCTTCCAACGGTGTTCCACTCTTCTCTTCACTCTTGTCCAGCACGCCAGCCGGTGCCTTTCTCGCCTCTCGCAACCCTCTTGTCAGCCTTTCATACACCCTTGGCGCATCCGTCAACATGTGATCGGGGAACTGCAGCGCAATCCGCCTCCATCTTCCTTCCTGGATCTCCCTGACTGTCCTGTCAATTTCATACGTGAGCGCGACTTGCTCGTCCGACAATCTCGGCAGACCTGAAGTCTCTACGGCCGGCGTAGGGTCTTCGAAGATGTGTGTGTCTGGCGTGGACAGTACGGGTGCGGTCTCGAGGGCTTGAAACGCCATATCCGGCGATTGTGGTCATTCGGAGTTTGGTGGTCTGAGTAGTGGCGGGGTCGTGAACTTTTTCTGAGCGGAATGGCGGGGCGCGGGTAGTGACGCAGGGTTCGCGAAGAGCCGCATTTGATGCACGACGGTTGGTAAGCGAGAATTGATCACGAATGATAGGCAGTTGTAATGTACCCATGCGTTGCGGGAAACTTAAAAAGTCAACTTATGGTCTGTGCAGAAGCATACACGGGGGTCGAACTGCCACCGTAGATGAAGGATCAAGCACGTGGAGACGTGACCGCAGTAGAACACGATAATGGCTTTCACTTCAATCTAGCAACCTCTCATTTCTGTCTGTGTTGCAGTAACCAACGCTACACATAGTATACCCAACTAAGCAACCCTGGCACTTGTCTCAGATGCGTCCGTACAACTACAACAGAGTGAAAGCAGTGTCCCAACGCCATGCAAGCCCTATGTAAGAGTAGAAATCGCAGAAGAAGTCAGCTACATCATCATATAGGCCGACACAACGGTCGCGACCGCAAGGCCGAAGACGTTCGGCACAAACTTGCTAACACCGCTCGTCGTGTCAACTGCTCTAAGAACCAGCTCTGGCTGGTACGGCGCGGCATTCGCAACCACAGTGCCGTTCCAGCAGTACTGGGTGAAGCATTGCTGGCACGCTTGAGGGATGCTTTGGCCGTTACGCTCCAAGCTCCTCGACAAAATAGCGCAGCCAACGCAAGTAGGCCAGTTGGACGCACCCTGGCGGGTGGAGTTGGCTTGTGTAGCAATATCGTATCCATTCTCGATCATTGCATTGCGCTCAGCAAGGGTGTAGTCCAGCTTCTCGAATGTCGACGTGTTGGACCAGAACACGTAAGGCGAATTTGGAATGTAAACAATAAGCGGGGGGATGTTGTTGCCCTCGGTAACGTTGCTGGAGTTGCAGCCAAAGAATGCTGGGCGGTTGTTGAAGCCAAGCGCCACAAAGGTGTCTTGACCTGGAACGTAAGGGAAGGCCGTGTTGTTCATAATGTCCGTGTTGGCACGCTGGTACGTAGCGACAAGGGCAGTGCCGTTTGGCCAGTTTTTGGACGGGTTGTTGGCTTCGACCGTATCTGCAGACGAGTCGACAGCAAAGATTACGTCGACATTGCGCATGGGCTGGATCACAGGATTCAAAGGAATGTTCTGCAAGTCCTCTCCTCCGTCGACAAGAGTCAGGCGCGAGTTGTTGAAGCTTGGGTTTGTGCTGTTGTGGAAGCCAAAGAAGGGATTCGGTGTGTAGTCGGCAATGTCGTTGTTATCGTCACCAATGCCACTGAGCACACCAGCGATAGCAGTGCGGATGAAGTCAGGAATACCCGTGAAGCTGTTCAAGCTGAGGAAAATCTGGTTGAACAAGGAGCTACTTGTTCCCATAACGAAGCCTAGGTTGTCGAAGCCGGCGACGCAACGCTGGTCCTGGGCAAGCTGTCCATTGGAAAAGTTGCTGCCAATATATTTTGTTGGCGCAAAACCATATGTCGTGGGGTCGAAAGAGCCCTGGTAAGCCACAAAGGACAAAGTCAGTAAGGAGCCATGATTGTAGGAAGGTACAGATTGTGGATATAGAGACATGAAAAGAAGGAGCGCCCACGTACCATCTCGAACGGATTGAATTCAAATACCGTGGCATTGAGGGAGATAATAACATCACCGGGGGCACGTTCGTCGGCTACAAGAATTGGCATGGGCGTCTCGCCGTTTGAGAAAGAGGTATCGTTCTGAATAGAAGAAAAGGTGTATGCCGGGCCGCCATCGGTTGCATTGATGAGCTGGAAAGAAAGGCCGCGGCCGTAATAATCTGTGATAGAGGTGTTGAAATTCCCTGGCGCATCCACTTTTGATGAAACGGTATCAGCCAAGTTCTTCCAGTACGATGCGGTGTCCAAAATCTGCACTCCACCCGTGGGAGGACCGGTGAATAATGAGTTCTGAAACTGCCATATGTCCTTGTGATCTAGGATATTCTGTACCGAGGTAAAGTTGTTTGCGAATATGGAACCGATCATCCAGCCGCCGCCCGAAAGAGCTGCAGTGTATGTGCTTGCCTGCAACAACCCTCCCAGATGGCCTCTGCTTGTGGCATTGGGCGTGCGACTGTCGAATGCTGCAAGCGCACCGGCGCCGTTCAACAAAGCGCGGTAACCTCCTCCTGAGAATGCGATCGCAATGTTGGGCAATGCCGATGTGTTGTCTCTGTGGTTATCGATGTATGACCCAACGTCGAAGCCTGTGATATTCGCCCGCACCAAGAATTCGCGCATTGGGTCCACCGTCTTCGGTCTCCTTTGCCGTAGCCATTGTGTCTCTGCGTCCGACAGGCGGTCTGCGGAGCGAATACTCGGGCGCGTAGAGGGGCAGTCAACCTGACCCGGCGCGTAGCCGTTCGGTGCCTGGGGTGAGGCACGCTTCCATGACTCTACTACATTGGATTGCGGTGCAACTCTAGCTTCTCGTGCGACGATCGCGGATGCTGACACTCTGTTAGCTGGCTTTTGTGAAGTGCGGAAGTCAGAACGCGTACAGCTCGCTAAGCTGGTGAATGCCGAGGCCGTCAGCACCAAGGAGTATTTCATTGTTACGAATGAAGTATAACGAATGGTCCAGAAAGAAGGGTATTAGAGATTAATGAAGGTTAAGAAGGACAAAGGACAAAGGCCAACGAATGTGGAGCATGCGTCAGATTCAAGGCTGTGAATCTCGACGGCACGGCGCGGAATGATGGCAAGGCGGCTGTGTTTCGCGACCAAACGTCCGAACGAGCTACTCCGGAGTAGGGCGTGTCTGACCTCATAGGGATGGAGATCTTGGCGTGGCTGTGGGCCCTGGCCCTGAAGATCCATGTTATTTTAGGATTGGCTTCCTCATCCTAAATTTCCCTGATTCGGCCTGTCGTGTGGCCCAGCAAAGCAAGTGCTCCCTCGGGTGCCGTCAGCCATCGCAAATTAGGCTGAGCGAAGCGGCTGCTGACACTTTGGCTTCGTGTGATGGAGCCTCTTAGGGGCACTGAGTGGTTCTGTGGCGCGATGTTTGGGTACGGAAATGGGCAATACGAAACGTCGTCGGCATTCGGCAACGGTTGACGCAAGGGGCAACGTCTGCTGAACCACAGCACCAGCCACGGTGACCTAGGGCTTCAGCGTCAGCTACCGCCAGCATCAGCAACGAAAGCGTCCTGCACTATTGTTGTTATGCACAGTGCAAGACAGCTTCAGCGCTGTTCAATGCGCAACCCCATGACCGCTCGCACCGTTTGCAGGACCGATTGTGTGAAGGCTTACATGGATGAGCTGGCGTCGACATCTAACGAAACTCACGTCAGTCTTGCTTGCCTTGGATAGTGTGACACACTATTCACAACGTATAAACACCCGCATAAGCGCACTATATCCGGGCGCTCCGGGCGTATACGATGACGTTCTTCCGAAGACAGCCAGCAGTGTGGCCTACGCCCGCATTGGCACGGAGGACAGCAAGTGAGCGCTGTCACATGTTGGTGAGGGCGTATCCGGGACGAGTACGAGGACGGTGTGGAGAATGACCTTGCAGAAGATCTGTAACTCCGTAGTGGAGCAGCATTTGCTCGGTGTGCAGGCATGTGGTCGATGCAACCACGCGGCTGGGAAGATGTTGGGTAAGAGCGCTCCACTTGGCTTATTTACGCCACCGCCAGCTCGAAAGGTCCGCATCTTTGTCCGCGGCGCACCTCCAGACCACTTCCAATGACACACCAACAGACTTTACTGATCAAGTTTTCATTGCCATCGACGTTGGCCTAATTTAGCGGCAGTTTGCGCTAGATACCGGCGGGAGGCTGCAGATCCGGATCCGAAACGGGCTGCAGCATACCTCGAGGGCCGAACATGCATGCAGACGCAATCCCACAAGAGGAGGATTGGGAATATCTTCGCACATGAAACTCACGACATATGCAGTCGAAGCTGTATAAAGCCTTGTTCTGCGATTGGTCGGGATGTCTTGAGCTCATCCTGTCCCATTTTCCTCCTGCGACGTTATATCCTTGGAAGGGTGTAGTGATTGCCTTCCTCCCCGGACTTTCGGCGCCAGCTACAAACATGAACTTGAGCAGCGCGAACATGAGAAAGTACCATCCTCATGTGGAGCCTGTCCGATACCTCGCTCTCTCTTGTATCGACAATACAGAGTATGATGATCTTGGTAACCTCTCACGACCCAGTAGTCAATCGGTTTGAACTACGCGAATCCATATGTCGCGCATGGTACACAAAGTCAATCCGACGAGTACCAAGACTTCGGCACCAGGTCTCGCAACATTTCGTGCCCAGTTTATAGGCAATAGCTCGTCTAGACTGCCGCCTACGCAGATTTGAACAACCTCAGAGCATGTTCCTAGAAGAAACAAAAGAACAAGAAAGTATCTTGAAGGTAATTAGGCATCTCGAAGACAGTAACACCAGAGCTAACAGCCTACAACACTTCAGATTGGACGGGCACGAATTGTCGCGGCACATAGTGATGCTAGAAAATGTATGACATCACTCTATGGAAGCGTCCGATCCGACAACTCAGCCGCATCAATTCAGCAGCGACTTCGTTGCACACGTCCACCAGCTACACCATACCGTCAACTTACATTTCTTCCTCGCAGCGATACCAAAGCATTGCGCAAGCTGTGATATGCTCGTCCTGCACCAGTTCTGCTGTGACGTTCTCCGCTGCCATGGCTCTTGGCAGTGGGCTATCGTCCTCTGCATTTCTTGACCTTCCCAATGCAGCCGAATTAATCCCCGTACCAAGAACGACTCGTACCATTGCCAGCATGGGAAATGACAAGAAGCAGGGCTTTCTGCAGTTCTACCCTCGTAGGATGCTGGCATGCGAAGTTTGCCAATGTTGACATACATAGTATCTATCTAAGCCGACAGAAAGCAGTGCGAGTATAAGAGAGAATGTCGACCTACCTAAAACGTTCCTTGCTTCTATCTCGGGCTTGTTCTTGCTCATCTGGACCATCATGCTGTCGAAGCTGCCGGCCGCAGCCACCTTGGTGCTAAGTCTGGCAGGATTAGCATCCGCGCAATTCCCCGCTGCCCCGGAGGGCCGAAGAGTTCTAGAGTCCCGCTTTGGGGATGGTGTCACCATCACATACAAGGAGGCATGCCGAATAGTCTCGTAAACGAGAGGGCATCCAGCTGACGCAGGCTAGAATACTCTATGCGAGACCAGACCGGGCGTCAAGTCGTTTGCTGGTCACGTATATCTGCCTCCAGGCACTGCAGACTTGGGCCAGGGACAGGACTACCCGATCAACAGCGTAAGTTATAAACACCAGACTGCAACGCGACACCAAGCCGATATCGTTGGATCCCACCTTTCCGAAAGTCAGCTCACCTCAACTTGTTGTACAATTGCATTCGCGCTTCCTAAATTCTTGAGGCAACGTAGAATATTCTATCAGGACGCGGCAGACTTGCATTTGTTTCGCGAGGCATACGAATAGCATAGCCCACGGTGTTGACAATTACGATATGCCTTTCTGTGCTGACCAATAGGACAGTTCTTTTGGTTCTTTGAGGCACGCAACAATCCTGAAAGTGCACCCTTGACCATTTGGCTCAATGGAGGACCAGGCTCATCTTCGATGGCTGGTCTATTCGTGGAACACGGCCCGTGTCAAGTGAATCCAGATTCAAACAGCACACGACCTGCTGACTGGAGCTGGAACGAGAATGTGAACATGCTTTACTTCGACCAACCTGTTCAAGTAGGCTTCTCTTACGACACTCTGCAGAATGTCACGCGAGACTTGGTCACGGGCAGGGTCACCCTTCTGAACGATACGACCCCAGTTCCGGAGCAAAATTCCACACTGCTCACTGGCACATTCCCGAGCCGCGACCCTAACAATACAGCGTTTGGAAGCGTCAACGGTGCTGTGGCTTCCTGGCACTTCCTCCAATCTTGGTTCCAGGAGTTTCCACACTACCTTCCGAATGACACTCGTATCAGTCTGGCTGCGCAATCGTACGGTGGCCGCTATGGTCCTGCTATGATGTCCTTCTGGGAAGAGCAAAACCAACGCATTGAGAACGGTACGTGGGACGGTGGCCCAGGCGAACAATTCATCTTCCACCTGGACACTCTCCTCATCGTCTCGGGCTGTATTGATCGCTACGTACAATTCCCATACTACCCGCAGCAAGCGTTCCGCGAGAATGGCTTTGGAGTCGAAGCCGTCAACGAGACAGTCTACAACGGCATGGTCGCCTCCATCCCAGAGTGTCTAGAACGCATTCAGTCCTGCCGCGACGTTGCTGCCATCTCGGATCCTGAGAACCTTGGCATCAATGCAACCGTGAATGCCGCCTGTGAGGATGCCGAGACGTTCTGCCGCGAAAGCATCGTGACACCATACAACCAGTACTCAGGACTGGACTACTACGATATTTCCACGCAGTCTCCTCCACCTTTTCCTGCCGGCTTCCACCAGGGCTTTCTCAACCGCGAGTGGGTGCAGGCTGAACTCGGTGTCCCGTTGAACTGGACCGGTAGCTCCCCTCAAGCTTCGAACGCATACCGTGACATTGGCGACTACCCGCGCGACTCGTGGCTCGATGATCTGGGCTTCTTGCTTGACAACGGAATCAAGGTCAGCTTGCTCTACGGTGATCTGGACTTTGCCTGCCCATGGGCGAGCGGCGACGCGGTTGCCAAGGCGATCAACTGGACAGGCTCAGAAGGTTATGCTAATGCGCTCTATGCCGACATTCAAACTAACGACTCCTATGTTGGCGGTCTTGTGCGGCAGTATGGTAACTTGAGCTACATCCGAACGTATCAGGCTGGCCATGCTATCCCCTCTTATCAGCCCGAGACAGCCTACAAGATCTTCACGCGTGCGTTGTTCAATTTGGATATTGCAACGGGAACGCAATCCACGGCTGGAGAGTATTCGAGTCCTGGACGCGCAGTGCCAGACACGCAGTTGGTTCCTGGTGGGCAGGACTTGACTTACTGCTACACTTATGCCGCAAGCTCATGCTACGACTGGCAAATTGAGGCGATCGTGAACGGAACGGCCGAGATCTGCAATTGGCTCTTCGTGGACGCCAACACGACGCAGTTGTTTCCAGAGGTGATCGCCAAGTGCCGCGAAGATTGGGGTCATGGAGGGAATGGAACGAACACCACGAGGCCGACTCCAAGGCCGACGTATAGCGGAGCGCCTTTCCCTGGCGCTGCTGCTTCGGTTCGCGAGAGTAGTCTGAGCATAGCTTGGCTTGCTGTGGCTGGTGCCGTACTGACTTACTTCATGTAGGCAGCCACCATGTCCAGCGAGGTATAACAAAAACCCCAATCGCATCACTTCCCGATATGAACATAGTTGAACAAACTTACATGTCTCTAGCTGCTCTTTCTTTTTCTTTGTTCCCGTCCCAACCTCAGCTGCTTCCTTATCCCCGACTTGATCACTCTACACCAACACACCCTCGCTTCACTTCCCCAATGCCCACGTACCATCTCGCTACACAGAACCCAATGCTCACTCGGATCTTCGTCTTTCCCACGTGTGCGATGGGGTCGCCTATCACGCATGCACGCCATGCGGCACGGCGATCCCGCAAGCGTGAGATCTGACAGCCGGTCCTGAGGCCAGCATTGTCCCAGACAGGAAAAGTTCGCGGTGCGCATGCGTGTTGAGTAATCTGGTTCAGTTTAGTACATGCACTCGGTCGAAGCAGATCACCTCAGCGCACAGCACATGCGGTTGTTCGAGTCGTGCAGACTTGAGCTACCACGCCTCCGCTACAAATGCGTCCCAACTTTGACGGACGCCCACGTCGGGCTATGCACACAGTAGCAAAAACGTTCTAGCTCCTCGTCTACTACCGTTGCAACGACGCCACCACGATACGCCAAAGGGAAATCTTGCGAGGTAGTCGGCAAGTGCGTGCAGACTAAGTTTGAGCTTTCGCGACTAGTTTCGACACAGAACGATCCACTGAGTCGCGTATACTTCCGCGCTACCTACTGGGCTACTAGGACGCTACGGCTCAGTGCAATGGTGGCATACACTAGGGAGGTTTGCCGAGCTGAGCCCGAGGGTCCTACCCATGCATGCTACGATGCAAGGGAGCAGTGTGGTGTAGAACTTTGTGTGTACAGGGAAAGCAACATCATCAATCCAGTCTACGCTAAAATCACGGATACATTCCGTTCCAGCGTGACGCACACGCATGCACAGTCGGCCGTCAGATCCAGCAAACCAATCTCGACTTTTCGTGGCATCGCAACTGCCGATACAATACGGAGTCCAATTCGACGTGCGTTCAACACATGCAACTCCACTCACAGCGCCACAGGATCCACCCCGTCGTCAAACCATAGCGCGCATACTACTTCACACTACACGCACTTTCGCAGACCGCCGCAATGCTCAAAGACAATCTACCCCAGCCTCAAGGCAAGCCACTCGATCGCATGCGTCCAGGTTGATCCCTCCCGCCCATGCGGCTCTTTTGTCTCGTTTAAAGTTGCAGGTCTGGGGAACCATGGGTAAGTCTGGGGACGGCATGATCCGTCTTGACGCATTGGATGTTTCGTCGAGCGAGGGTGACGAGTTGCTGGGTATTGGTTTATGCTGGGGAATGTGATTTGAGATGCCGAGGTGGTGTTTTGTAAGAGTAGTGGTTCTAGAAAGGTTTTGCGTCATCGTGTCAATTCCGGGGTTTGGAATGTGCGGATGGGTTGTGCTTGCCATGATTGCGCTGGACGTGACTGCATGTTGAGCGTGTATGCTCTTTCTGGGACTGACCTCACTACTAGACATAGAATCTGCAATGAAGAACTCGAATCAGAGTAGAAATGTGGGTATTTGATATGTCGAGCTGGAATTATAATGGATAACCTCCCACGCCTTTTAGCAGACTGCGTTTCTAACCACCTCATGCGTCTCGTGCTGAGCCTACTCGGCTCTTTCAAATGTACAAGTACAACTTCCACCACCCAGTACTTCCTCCCCAGACCTGACGCTTACATCTCGCGTGCAAAGTGATGGGCTAGTTTGCACGCCCACATAGTAATACAATCTGCCACCAACGCCGTCGCGCACACCGTAAAAGGCTGTGATATATGCAGATATATGCAATGTCGAACGTAAAGCGTCCTGCAGATTTCGGACGAAATGTCGCGTATATATGGGATGATATGTTGCTGCATAACGCCAGGACGCCACGCAGAGAAATCGACTTCGGGGTATGATGTCAAGGTAAGGGAATTCGTCGAGCCGTATGCGCAGCAGATGATGAGTGATGCACACTGATCAGGTGTTGCTGATAATCACCCTGGCGCCCTCTTTGCCGAGCACACCCCTCTCTTTTGCCTTTGGACTCCTGTCTCGGCCCTTCTTGCGGCTGAGGAAACCGAGCATGCCAGACGGCTTTTCAGGAGCTTGAGGACTCTGTACGAGCGCAGAACTTTGGTTAGCCATCTCAGACCATGAGCCGGTTTCGTTGAGAACTACCTGTACGCCTCCGCCCATGCTGGTACTGCGTTGCGAACCACGCGGCCGGCTGTTCATCGGGCGCGAAAACGACGGTGTGGTGGTCTCGTGGCCGTCTGGGAAGAAATCTGCACGCTCGCCACGCTGTGATGTAGGCGATCCGGTGTTTCCGGTCTGGTTCAACATGGCGGTGGCCAATGGAGGTGAGCCGCTTGGCGACTGCGTGGTCGATCGGGCGGTAGTCGTGGAGCGCGTCGGCTGCAGCTCGCCTTCTTGAGACTTTGTTGGCGCCAATGGTCGCCCCCACGGATCCTGCTGCGACGTGACGGATGCTGGAGTGTGCTCGCTGTTGCTCTGGTTGCTCGTTCTCGAACCACCCACAGAATCGACTGGATCTGCCACTGCCACCGCTATTGGACGGGAGTCGGCAATGATTGTGTAGTTGAATGGCTCGAACAGCGTCTCGATCATCCTGTGCAATTCCTCGGCGCGGATTTCCTGCTCAGTAGCATCATCTTTGAGTGCTTCTCTTGGCTTTTGTCTCCGCGCACGAGCCTCGAGCGGCGCTTCCTCTAGCAGTAGCTCTTCCAAATCATACGTGGCGTCAAAGTTAGTTTTGTCGCTGGATGGGATGAAAACGGGCAGGATTTCCTTGCGTTCCAGCGCAACGAAATCGAGTGGACGGAAAAACGGATTGTCGAGGAACGACTCAAAGCTGATGGCGCCTATGCGCTTCTTCCGGTTCTTCTCCAGTAGCGAGCTGATGGCATGTAGGCAGGGCATGGAGACGGGCGGACTTGTGACGGGATATGTGGGCTCGCCCTTGGAGATCTTCTGTGCTAGGGAGTCGTGGCTGCTGGCCTCGAAGGGTCGCTGCACCTGTTAGCGACGGGATCGTCAGTATGGCAAGCTAGCCTACCTTGTTGTATATGCACTCATAGAAGAGCACGCCCAGCGACCACCAGTCGACCTCGCACGAGTAGCCTTTACCCTCGTACACCTCAGGTGCGAGGTATGCGAGCGTGCCGGACTTGCTCGTCAGTGGCTTGTGGGGAGTGAAGTCGGAAGCAACGTTCTGCGACTATTAGCACGTGACGAGGCACACGGGTGGGAGAACGTACAAAGTCGGCGAGATGGACATGGCCGTCGGAGTCGAGCAGCACGTTATCGGGCTTGATGTCCCTGTGCACAATGCCCTGCTGGTGGATGTACCGCACCGCGCAGCCAAGCTCCGCTATCCAGAAACGGACCGCCTCTTCTGTGAAGGTCTTGCGCGAGATGTGGAAGCGCAGGTCGCCGCCATTCATGAGATCCACGACGATGTAGCTGTCTGTCGTTAGCGGGGTGCGCTCTCCGTTGGGCGCCATGGCACGTACAGGTACTCAATGTCCTGGAAGCTGTAGCGCAGGTTGCAGAGGAAGGGGTGGTTCAGGTGCTCGAGCATGCGTCGCTCGCGGATGATGTTGCGGACGCTCTCGGACCGTACGACTGTGACACGGCGTCAGCATGAGGTCCCTGGCGGGCAATTGCAGGCACACGCACCTTCGTCCTTTCTTATGTACTTGAGGGCGAATGTGAGGCCCGTGTCTTTGCGCTCGACGATGCGCACCTTGCCAAAGGCGCCCTTTCCGACGACGCGCAGCAGGCGGAAGTGGTTGAGGTTCACTGTGGGGGGCCACTGTCAGTCATGCTTCTTCCACGAGCGGCCGTCTGATGTGCGGGCGGCCGACGTCACGACGCACCTTGGTCGGTGAACACCACGGGCTTGCCGTTGCTCTGACCCATGACGGGCTACGGTGGCAGACTGCCGGTGGGATAGCAGTTATATATCACGAATGCATCAGCGGGCGGGTCGGCGGGCTCTGTGGGCTGCTCTGGCGGCCGGGCGACGAGGGCGCGGGGACGACGACGGGGACGGGGATCGGGGCAGGCAGGTGCAGCGAGTCGACACGGCGGGCTCTGCGGGCGTCTTAACTCAGCAGCACGGCGCGGTCTGGTAGGGCTGAGGGGCAGAAAGGGCACTCCAGGCTGCGAAAGGAGACCCAGGAGTTTTGAAGCAAGACGTCTTGTCGGCGTCGCCCTTTGCAGGCTAGCGGGTGGGTGTCCTCACGACTTTCTTAGCGCACGCCGCGCAGGGATGGCCACGTTCTTGTCCTGCAAAACCCACGAGCCACAGCGCTAGCTCACGGTCCCTCAGGCTTGCACGGAGTCAGCAACCCGGTCCCTGTCTCTATCTCATGCTCGGACTGACGAGCCCGTCGTCTGTGTCGCCCGCAGAGGAGGCTCGCGCGGCTACGGGCAATTGCTGTGAGACGGCCGTCTGATTGTGATTGTGATTGTGATAACCCAGAGCCCGCGCTATAGCACTGCAGCACTGGCATCCAGGTACCGACTACATAGTGCGTGCTTGACACTTGATACCATGCCCTCACTGTGATGGCCACCATGGCCGTGCCCGGCGCTGCAGCACGCTGACTTGACGTCGCAAAGCAGCGGTATCTGCCATGCAACCTACCTGGACATGCGCGACCGCCACGCCTGCAGAACCCTATCTGGGGCTGATGAGCACTAACCCATACCCAAACTGCTCGCCGCCAGTCGCACTCCGAGAGAGACACAGTCAGCGTCGGTCTTGCTTCTGCGCTGCGTCGAGCGCTCGCTGTGCTGCTGCAGCACGCCGAACTTGCTCGAGCCCAGTGGCGCCCACTACCCTGGCCGTCACGAGACATCGGCCAATTCTCACTGACCGCAATCCGTCGCGCTCCCGTCTGATCTGCATCAGGCTTGCTGCTTCTGAAACACATCTCATCCAAGGGCTGCGTATTGCAGTGGGCGACTACTACGGCGCTGCACGGAATTATAATTTCCTCTCCCTCGCCCGGGCCTGACCTCAGCGCTGCGCTCCTGCTGCAGTTTTATTTTCTTCTTGAAAGGCACGCAAGCGCCTCCACGTGGACTTGGGGCGTCTCCCCGCGTCCTCTGATTAGCCCGGCCTGCCTGCTGCTTCCCTGATGGCTTCGGCCCGATCGTGCATCGTTGTTCACGACGCGACGTACCTGCACTCGTTTCCTGTCGCTCGACCGACAATCTTCGGAGTGGCGGCCAGCCATGGCCATTCGCAACGCTGCTTTGAGTCTGCTGCTTGGACATTGGCCCTTGCAGCGCCGACGCCCGCGGCTCTTCAGATACGGGGCACGTGAAACGTTGACACCATTGCTCCCACAGCCCTCATGTCCATTTCACTCAAATACGGCTTCACTTGCTGTACCTGGACGTGCGTCAGGGGGCCCGGCGCTGCAAACACGGATCGGCGTGTGCTGGCTTTACCCCACCGCCTTCGACTTGCATCTTGACACCCACTGCCGTCTATTCTCTCTCGTCCTTTGTTTCTTCAAGGTTTTCACACTTACACATGCCTCGGTGTATCTGTCTCCATCTCGCCTCAACGCGTCGCTCAGTGGCATGTCGTTACGTGCAGTCGTCCTGAGAAGGAAGGTCAAACCTTGCCCTTACCTCTTCAGGGTCTCCGCAACGTAATACAGCAGCTCAACAGCAAGAGAAGGCGACGCCCGCCAAAGTTATTGTGCGGAAAGCATTCCGTTGGTGGTGTCCCGGCTGCTCTTGGTGGAGACATGGCGTTCGCCGGATATTTGTGCAGTAAGGTTTCGGGTAGTCCACCGAACAGGCTAATTTTTCTACTTCGCGTGTTCTAGAAGACTTCCAGAATTTCCGAGACGCAACTCTGATACGTACTACGCGAGCCTATGGCGCGTCGAATTTCGTGGCACCTGCAAAGCGCGCGACGTTCGCCTCATGATGAGATTGCGTTCATGCCGGCTGAGGCTCGGGTCGTGTACGTTGCCCCGTCCAAGTCTTACCCTGGGCCTAGATCCATCTTCGAACCTACCCTGAGATCAAAGACTGTCTGCTGGGCCGCTCAATTCGCTGGATGTGTTGTTCCGGAGACCACTTTGGCAATCCGCGCGCCCGTTCTCATGGCTGCGGGACAACACTTCTAGCTGCAGATAACGCTCCGCGGACATCACCCACCCTGAACAATCCCATGCGCAACATCACGCAACACCGGATGAAATCAACATTCCACCCGACTGGACGGGAGTGGACGGGTATCGATCGCGGTCAGCCGGGTCATTGGATTTCGAGAGCAGCCTGAGGATAGCACACTCGGGACACCGAAAGATGGACCACAACACATGAACGATTTGTCGCTGCTGAACACTTGGGGTCCATGATGACCCGGAGACACGACACTTGACTTTGGTTGGTGGCGCAAACCACGCCACTTGTATCGTGGCAGTCTCACACCATGCTTCATCACTTCATCATTGTTGTCTCTACAAACACGCATCTCCTTAGCGTCTGATCCTCGCCTCTTTGACTCTCCACTCTTCCAACATCTAGATCCCGCCTCTGCAGTTATATGCAGCCACACCACGGCCTTCGGAATCGTAGACATACTTCTTCTGCTCGGCCGTGCGCATCCTTTCGCGTGAAACAGCTTTACATGACCCTTTCTCTTCATTCCTGCACGCGAAATATATCAAGTAGCAATTTGCCTTTGATGCAGCCATGTCCGACCGATCCTGCGGGGGCCTATTATTAGGCCTTTCGGTGTTCAGGGGATGTCAAGCCAATGGCTGCTCACCTCAGAACACATGTAGGCTGCATGCACGGCCTTCTCAACACCGCCAGCAAACACAGGTGTTCGTTGCGAGGCACTTTTCTCGGTAAAAGCCTCTTGACTCAGGTTGGCTGTCGTTGTGGCTGGCAGGAGCTGAGGATAGGGCCGTACCTGCCCAATGGACCGGGTTGGTCATCTCAGCCTTGTAAACACACCACATCTGTTCACGTCGGTCGCGGGTATCAGCACCAGCCATGTGGGCCAGCTACAGCGACCCTATACGACATCACGAGACCCTGTGCCTCCAACCTGCGTCCTTCTCACCGTACACGAAGAAGCTTGCCCACTGAGGTAGACTCCACGTGAATCGCTACCCAATCATTTCGACTGGCTGGTAGCGAGTATGCTGTACGCCTCCTCTGGAACGTGGCTCCGGTACAGCTCAGAGGACCCGAGAACAAGAACAGACTTGGTGAGACGCATCCACGTGGTTAGATGTACTCGGTGCCATGCACCATGTCGAGCATGCTCGGGCTGTTGCAGTCACAGCGCAAGGTGCTGTAATCAGGACGATGCAAACTGACGTCAATTTCAGATCGTACGCTCCCACGTAATTCGGGACACTCGAATTGGCAAATGCTGGGAGACCGATCTCCCGCTCGCTTGCGGCTGTAGAAGCGCTCCCTCGCACCTTCCTGAAAGCACCAGCATCAGGGGCAGGGGCCACTTCAACCGCCAGAGGCCGTACAACGATGCTCGTCTTGCCAAACACGCCCAGGTACCACTGCAGCACCCCACATAATGCGCGAGCGGGCATGTACCCAAATGTGCTGAGTCCTTCGGACAGCATGTCACTCCAAAGTTTCTCCGGACACCCTCGGTAAGTCATCAAGGTTCACGCTCGGACAAACACAACCATACACCACCCCAAAAGCCAGCCTCGCTGTCGACGCCCGTTTCATCTATTCCTGTCGCAGATAGATTGCTGAGGCTGCGATTGCGGTTGCGAACTTGTGACTCGGCGTGCAGGCGCACCATATAGCCGGGGCTGTTAAGCAATATACGGCAATTGGCTCCGAGGACATCGCTTGGACTTGACCCGGTATATCGGGCCTGGGATTTTACCTACGACGCAACAAGCAAGTGTTGCGCTCAACAAGGTTTGCTTCATATGTCGCTGCTTGCTTAGAGTTAGCATTGAGGTCTCACATGGCTGTCTCTATATACCCGCGTAATATACTGTCGCAAAATTAACAATAGAGCAATACAATTAAGCAGCAACACTTTCCTCACTCTTGAGATCCAAGGCTTCATGTGATTTCTTCCTCTGTTGCAAGATTACAGCAAATGGAGATCAGCGCTGGGGTTGCTGGAAGCAAGCAGTGAGCACGATAGTAGCGTCGATCAAGGTTTGCAGATTGTACCGACCACATCTAATGCTATTCTATGCGACTCCACTCTACCAAATCCTCTTAGCAACCATAGCGTAGCGACTAACATGGCCAAAACTCGTGCCCCGTTCTCTCTCTTGCTCCTCCTTCTTCTTGGCCTTCTCATCTCTTTCCTTCAACCTCTTCAGCGTCTCAGGATCATCGTCGTAGATGTGCTTCCTCTTTTCCTCATCGACATCAACCACGCCCCATCCGCCAATTCTCTTGCCGCCCGTCTCCACACTCAGCATTTCCCGCTCTTGCATGCCATGGTAGCGACGGCGCGCCACAATGAGGAGGAGCATGCCGAGGATGAGCTTGAAGGCTAGGAAGATGAGGTAGATGACTAGGAAGACGATGAGCATGGTCGAGCCAGCGATGAGGTCGTCGAGAGACCAAGAAGAGAGGTGGTACCATGGCTGCGAGGGTAGACCAGCGCCCAACGAGGAGCGTCCGAGAGCACGGCGGAAGACTTGGTCGATGTGGGCGAGCGCTGCGGTCGTGGCTGGCGAAGACTCGGGGTCGGAGGTGAGTGAAGTAGAGGTTGCGGGTAACGGTGGAGGCATGTGCATGGCGACGAACATGTGGTAAGTCTGTATCGCCGCACGGATAAACAGGCACGAGAGCGGAATGACTGGCAGGCCCAGTCTTCGCGTCAGGTTGTGATCGGAGAAGGCGTTCGAGTAGTAGTCTTTTGCAAAAATGTCGAAGAACTTTCCATAGACGTCTGGCTTGTACTGATTGAATTTGGTGATGTAGGCGTGCTTTAGCCAGTCCACAACCATCTCGCTGCCAATAACGAGTAAGAAGGGATTCAGGACTTGGGCGATGTACTTGGGGAAGATGGTGAAGCTCATGGGCATGATGCTCGAAGCTGTAAACGCTGCAGCGGAAGCAGAAGTCGTTGCGTTGGTGGACGTGAACATATCCGTCCAGGACGTGCCGCTGCTGCGAATGCTTAGGCCGCCCACCTCCACCACGTTGCGCATGGCGATAATGAGCAGCATCAGCCAAAGCTGAAACCGCTCCACCACGTCCGCGCAAGTGATCTGGAACAAATTCTCCTTCTCAAATTTCTTGAAGACGGTGCCCTTGATCTCGACAAACTGGTTCGACATGAGAAGCGTCAGAAGCGCGTTCGAGTAGGAGTTCACGGCCACGTTGAGGGTGATGACCTGATAGAAGAGTGCCGTGGCATGCGCGACAGTGTACACTGAAGCGAGGATGAACATGCCGAAGGGACGCAAGACCTTACTTCTGCCGTCGGCATCGCGGTCAAGAGTCTCGCGAGAGAACAGGCACTCTAGCACATCTTGGCCGATTGCCGAGAGGAGGCGATCGCAGACCTCGAGGAGGTTATAGATCACGTAGAGCTTGATGGCCGACTGGCCGCGGATACCGTGATACATTCGACTTGCATCGAAGCGCATCAGCACGAAACAGCTGAAAACGATCAGCAGACCCTTGAGAAAATCGGCTTTGTGGCCCGGGAGAAGTGCAGATGGCGTGGATTTTGTTCGGCGATGACGGAACCGAGAATTGCGGGTGCGTCGCGGACGGGAATCTTTAAAGTCTGGGAATCTAAAGGTGGTCGATATGTCTCCGCCCGGCTTGGCTGTGGTTGTGGCTGTAGCATTCGACGAGGTCCGCCGTGATATCGATGGTGGCTCCTCCTCCGCAGGCGTGGGCGGCACAGACGCGGCGTCAGTCTGTCTTCTTCGCCTCCAAACACGAGGCAGGCCGCTGTATACAAAAGCCCAGATATCACGAGCTTCCTTGATCAGTACGGAAGCCCACCACTTGACCAGGATGCCGATGGCGAGCACAAAGCGGAGGGGGAGAATTGTCAGTGTGTGCATCCATGCGTCTAAGCAAGCAAGCGCGCCAAAAGCCAAGATTCCTTCAATCTTTGCCGGTATCTTCATGAAATTGATGAGGCGCTGGTACTTCAATTCAGACGATTCATAAGGAAAATCGTCGGTAGCAGCTCGGTATATGTACAACGGCGACGGGCGGTTGGCAGACAGCTCGAGAGATAGAAAGGTGGGCATCGACATGGGTGGCAGTGGTAAGGCGATTCGTGTTGGCGAGAACAGATCTCGAATCTCGCGCTCCTTTCTTCTGTCCTGTGGTACAGGCTTGAACGGCCCATCCTTGTGTTCAGTGCTAAGGGGTGGTAGTACGTGTCTAGTAGAACGGCGGTCCTCGCCCTCGTGCGTCTGTACTGGTTGGCGAGATCTCGAGGAGGACTGCCTTCTCCGCACGACCAGAGGCGTGGTGGCAGATCTTGAGGTCAGAAGTGGCCGGCCTTGCCTGAAGTCGGTAGCTGGAGTCTTGATGACGACCACTTCTGTCTCTGGCCTTCCATCTCGCAGCACTTTATGGTTCTTCTCGCCTCCTCTTGCGCCATTTGCCTCGACGGGTCGCTCCAAAACCACGCCCAAGACTCGGCTGTCCCCCTCCACGTCTGCGAGTGCACCAGGTGACTCTTCCTGTATTGGCGTCGCAGCTCGGATCGGAATACTCGTGGGTTCGTTCGTGAGCTCCTGAATTTGCCGCGGACTGAGTTTGAGGATCTTGTCGTGCTCCGAGACGCTGCTCTTCCTGCGGACATCTCCAGGTCGTTTGATCGGCCGTACCTTCTCGCTCGCATCAGAGAGTATGGCGTCTTCGTGTATGCTAGTCCGCCTACTAGTCGAGCTAGCACTCAGACTCCCACTGGTATCCGCCTTTGGTATGTTCGTCATGTCCTGCAACGATTTCCCAGGTTTCGCGCCATTGCTTCGATGGCTGGCGGGAAATGCCACATCATCGGGTTCTGGCGAGCGAGCCGGAGTAGGCAGCTGCTCCGTCACGTTTCGTTCACCGTGTGTCCGAGTATCTCCTCCATTCATGACGATTGAAGCACCGGAGACTGCTTGAGTGCATCTTGTAGGTTGCTGTCTTTATGCACCACGTCGCAAACGAGGTTCCATGAAGCTTGGGCTGTGCCAAGCCTCATTATCGATAAGACCCGCCTCGGTTGGCATTCAAACTTGCTTCATTCTCTTTCACTTCTCTCGTCACTCATCGTTCGAGGTTTGATCGTGTTCATGCATAGTGCTTGTGGTTCGGATTATCGGCGAGAGATCACAACCGGTATAGTAGTGATTGGTTGTCAAGCCACACCGTGACGAGCTGCGGGTTCCTGAGTGTGCCACCAGTATTTGACTCAGACGACGGAATCTACACCGTTGGTCAATTACTAGAGGTGGCCACAGCACCAGTCACGAAATGCTCGGCCATCGCTACTTTGGTGTGATGAAGAGGGTGTTTTATGCCATACGAGGCTGAGGTTTGACCAATGAGTTAATTCAGCCCCGCAACGACCACCAGATCGACGTTACGCGGCGCAACGACTCTTCTGCAAGGCAACCATCGCTATTTCTATCATATCTGCATCCTCACCCAAATTAGCTTGAACTTATCCTGAAACCACATCTTCATCATGCCTCTGTTCAAGAAGTCTACGCGTTCGTCGCCCACAAGCCGGGCTGACAACTGCGGTCACATCGACCTGATCTCTGAGAATCCTACCGATAGAGGTCTCGCAGTGAGCCCATCGCGCCTTTTATCTCTGCCGAAAGAGCTTCGTCTGGAAATCTGGCAATATGTGCTCAAGGATGCCACACGAGACAAGCTCGTCCTGCGCGTGCATCGACGCAACGAGCCTTTCATATCCGGCAAGCGTTTTTGTAATTCTCTCTACAAACGCTCAACAGCACCTGAGGTAGCAACAAGCTTCGAACAGCCTCCCAGGTCACCTTTGGGCGTCAACCTTCTCAGGACGAATCACCTCGTCTACTGGGAGGCACTGCCGATCCTGTACGGGAGTATCGTCTTTTGCATTCGGGATATAGAGGGTATCTTTCCGCTCTTTCTAGAGAGGCTGTCGCCATTTGCACAGTCCTCCATATGCGTAATTCGGTTGGTCGTCGACCAAGTATATGACAAGACAAGCTCCATATTTTACTGGGCACTCACCTGCGCTCAAGTCGCGAAACTGGCCGAAACGCTGCGCAGCGTCGAAGTCCAAGGAACCTGGCCGATTGCAAATCACAGTAAAGTTATACGGCGAGCCATCCTGAATCCGCTGGTTAAGCTGAGGGCTCCGAAAACATTTGTCGACACAGCGAACTGCAGGATGACCTACGAGGACGACTTTCAACGGCTTCTTGGGAACGCTGCACAAGAGCTCGAGGCAAAGGCAGACTTACGCAGGGCTTTGACCACCGCCGACATGCTAGAGAGGCAAGAACGCGAGGACATGGACTATTTGGACGGAGAGCACCCCTTTCAGAAGCGACAGAAGATGCAGGGATTGCCCACCCGTGGAGGGCCATCCTCGGCGCAGCAGCATGTTATGCCGAGCGATGAAGGCGTCATTGCACGTGATCTGTCTGCGATACCTGGCATCGATCAATTCTGGCAAGAGCTGTTGGACTGGGACATGGTAAGCGTCAGGAGTGGCTCTCCGACACCACCACCACCTCCTAACCACATCGACGACGATATTTGGTTGGATAACGCCTCTACTATTGCTGGAGAGCAGCAGTACAAGGCTTTGAGTGACAAAGATGTTGATGATTGGGAGCTGGTCGATAAGCCTTCCCCGCTGTGAGCTGTTGGCGGCTTCTAAGCCAGCTGCACCTTATATGCCGCGAACACAGAGGTCCAGGAGAGTCTGTTCACCCGGTGCGACCTTGAAATTGTCGACTCGGATCAACCATCTCCCTTTCACGACTATTGGCTTTGGTTTTGTGGCTGCCTTCTCGATTGCGCTAGCCGTTGGTCGAGCTCTGATCAGTAATACAACAATCCTGCACCGGACCCATCTCATATAACAGGCACTGGAAGGCCATTCGCATGTAGGGCTAAAATTCAGCAGTCCACGATGGCCAAACCTGAAAAAGAGCATCTGACTTTCACCGATCACCTCACCCTGAAACCGCTCGGCAATGACTCCTACGAAACTGCACACCCTCCCGGCAAGATGGCCAATTTTCCCCCCGTTGCATACGGCGGATACGCACTAGCAACAGCATGCAAGTCTGCTTACCTCACCGTCCCTACAGGATACCATCTCTACTCTCTGCAAGGCAACTTTCTCGGCCCTGCTACTACAGATCGACCATTCCGCGCAAACGTCCGCACAGTCCGTCAAACACGCGCATTCGCAACACGCCAAGTCGAAGTCAGCCAGAAGCGCGACGATGGCGGGGATCGGGTGTGCCTAATTGCGATCGCTGATTTCCACGTCAAAGAGCAAGCCTCGTTACTCGAATACTCAAAACCACCAAGGATGACGTACAGCCATTACGAAACTTTGTTGGCGCGAAAAGAAGCGCATCAAAAGCACATGGAGGATGGCAAGATCACTCAGAAACTGTTCGATGCACACGAGAACGCTTTTGAAGGCATGAGATTCTTCGAACAACGCCAGTGTCCCGAGGCAGTGTTCGCGCAAAATCTCTGGGGCATGGCGAAGTACCTCCCAACAACTCAAGATCACTTGCCCACGACTTTGAAGACGAGCGCAGAGTGGTTTCGGTGTCTCGAACCAATGGCTACGCCTATTGACAATATGACCAGCATGACTTGGTTTGCCGACGGCGCGATATCGATTCTGCCACTAGCATTCAACCATCTGTGGCTTGAAGACATTAGTGCATGCTCGAGTTTAGACTTCTCGTTGCGATTTTTCAAGAGCGGGGATGAGATAGATACGTGCAAGTGGCACTTGCGAGAGCTGACGACTCCTGTAGCCAGTGAGGCACGGAGCTTCGGGGAGTCGTGGTTATTTGATGAGCAAGGGAGTCCAGTGGCCTACATGAGTCAACAAAGTATCTTGAGGCCAAAACAAAGTGGGAAGGGGAAGCTGTAGAACGTTTGTATCTATTGACGACTGCTTCGATTGCGTACGTAGGAGGCTAGCATCTTCACGTAGGTCCTTTTTGGCATACTATAGAAGCACCGACTAGTGCACATATGCGCGCTGATTCCTACATCAAGGTTCGTTAATCGATTCAATTTCACATTCGCCTCAACTGCGCGTGCTGTGGTGAATGCCCTTTTTAGTCTGGTGTCGGGAGAACCTCGAAGCCCAAGATTCAGGGCTGATAGTGACCTCTCTAGAACCAGAATGAATGAGTCGCGTTGTCCGTTTCTCCAATGCTTGGGATGTTCGTAGACGCGTCATGCTCCGGATTGTTCATCAACCCATCCTTGACCCAATAGACGACGGTGGGATCCACTCCATGGAACTTCTTGAAGCGACAGTTGACCACCTCTTCATACAGGCACTGCTGGTTCTGACAAACGTGTCCATAGATGCATTGATCGCGACGGCATGCGGAGCCATACTGGCATGGCTGTTTCTGCACCAGATACCGCATGTACAGTACGACATCGGGGTCAAGCTCGGTATGGTCGAAGGCGCGCGCGGGGCCTTGTCTACACCCGTTGGTAAGATGGTGCCAGTTGCAGGGCTTCCTGTCAATGTCTTTATAAGCTTGGCGCGCGGCTGCGGGTGGTCGCTTGATGTGATAATCGAGGCGGAGTCCGAATTCGTTGACCGGCACATATTCTGGAGACACTTGTGGGTATGGCGGAAGTTTACCTAGAGCACGAAGGCCATACGTGGGTGGCCCACTCGCGATGGCATGCTTGGGAGCCTTCCGGGTGGCAGCGGCATGAGACAGACCACAGCGACGGTCGAAACACCAAGACTAAGAAGCTGTTAGCACATACCTGCTGAAAATGCCAGCTTACTTACATCATAGAGTCTGCTGACACTCACAAGCGCACCGATGGGGTGAAATGCCTTGAGCGCAATGTAATCCTCAGCCAACCGGTCTCTCGTAGAAGGTGCGACGAGAACATCCCGTAGCTCTACAAGCTTGTACTGTGGTAGCAGGACATCAAGTCCAGGACCGGTTGTCTCGCCCTGTACGATCGTCATCTTCGGAAAGATAGCTGTAGGAATGAATGATACGTTGGGTAGTTTCCCGCGGCCAAAAGAACCCGAATGCAGCTACTCTCCGACAATGCAGTCCGGCAAGAATCTAAGACTGGTCAGAAAATCTTCCTCTCGAACGCTTGGAAGTCCCTGTCTCACGGACTCTGACAAACCTTGGACCATTTGCTCCATCGATACCGGATGGTTCAAGCTAGACTGAACACCAACGAAGTTGAATCTAACTCTCAATGAAGCATCACCGACGATGGGCTGAAGTTTGTACGCAATCCCGTGGTCCAGCTTCTTCGCGTACCCGTACGCACGAACTTCAATGCGGAAGTCGGCTTCGGACTCTGGCTGTATCTGCGACATAGCTTTTCGAACGGCGATGCCCAGATGTGACGTGAGGGTCTCAGGCGACTGAAGGAGCGCAGGTAACAACTCTACATAGTTAATTAGCATTCGGCTTCTTTCGAGGCAAGTACCGACCGGGTGACTATGTAGATCGAGTAGAAGGAGAACGTATGAATCATCTTGTGCCTGGCGACTGTCATTCGTGGCAGGCATACCCTCGACGTCGCCATCCGATGACTTGTTGCATGCGCTGAGCGTAGAATGATCCTCCAGAAGGAGCTACTCTGTAAGCAACGATAGTGGAGCCGTAGTGTCTGCCATCCTGTGTCGGCCAGACTTGGCAGATGGGAGAATAGTTGTTGACGTCGTAGAGGGCGCAGTCCCAGACTGAAGGCGCGAACGCCTCGACCTCGGAACATTGTAAATCCACTGCTGGTTGGCATTCACCTCGAGGAAAGGACCAACTCACGTGGCATTGGCAACGACATCGATACCTTCAACGAAAAGCGGTCGACGCACTGACATTACATCATCTCGGGGTTAAGCAGCTAGCTCTGCGGTAACCGTTGAGCTCAATGTGTTCTGTTTAATTTCTCAATTGTGATGTGCAAGCTGACTCCATGAGCACAACGGAAAGGTGAGGGGCGTGCTTGCCATGGCGGTGAAAACAGTGGTGGCTGCATCTTTTCGCAACAAATCTACCCATGATCAAATCCGGTTCCCGACTTCATTCTCATACGCCTTTCCAAACTCTTGCACCATTATGATAAAAGCTATTTTCGCGTTGTCTCCAGCGATTCGACGCTAAGTTTGCCACCCCACAACTCCAGCCCATGCAACTGACCAGCCGCCCTCTGCGCTTTCTCAGTTGTGCTCAGGTCAACGAATGCATACCAACCGTGCTCCGGTGGCGCATATCTCTTAGGCTATTTGACTTTCGACACAGCTTCAACCCGAAAGCCTTGGAAGACCTCGCGGATCTCAAGATCTGACGAGTGGTTGTCAACCGGCCTGGGCAAACAACCCACAAACAATCGTCGATCCTCTTTAACGTGCGCAAGAAGATCAGCAGCCCGCATATCGATGGCTAGAGGTAGCTCTCGTGTATACGGGCGCTCTCGCATGTCTCGCTGCCAGCGCATAGACTGTAGCTCATCGGAATGATTCCTCGGGTCTCTGGGTCGCTTTTGAACGCAAGGCTTTAATTTGAGCGGTCGCCCATGGAGTGGTCTGCCTGAAAGATTTCGCATAGTTCGATCAGCATCTTCAAATGATGGTAGATCAACGAAATAATTTGATGGACTGCACGACGTGAACGGGACGATGGATATGTCAATGTTGATGCTAAATAGGTTAGCTCGCACTCCTGCCTTCAGTACGGTACCGCATGGGGCAGGCATTATGAATGTTCCCCAGTATACAACTGAAATACCGCCCGGAAAAGCATTGAATCCACATCTGCCTTCTGCGCCGTGTAGGGCATGTTCCCCAATAGATACGAGCACGTGACATCTGTTCCCCGTCCTCTCGCATCGGTAGTTCGTGTCTGCCCCTACTTTCTTTCTTCCCTCGCCAGTTTGACACCTTAGAATATCTATCAGTCAGCATCGTGAACTTGATGCAGAAAGTGCGCTTGAAAGCACGATAATATCCAAGAATTCGGGAGTTTTACAACCAATCTAGCGCCATTTCCCAACAAAAAGCATGAAAGCGCCATGTCATGATGCTGCACCACTTGAAAGACACTCAATACAAACCTTACGCACACGTGAGTCTTTCCAGTCACACGCGCCCTTGGTAAGTCATCGAAGCAGTTGTAGAGAAGGCCAGTGCTATGTCGTCAATGCTCCTTCGTCGCATCTGCGGGCCGCCCCACTTCCTTCCCGCGGAGAAGCCTCGACTCCAAGCTCCCAGCATCACTCCACATTCAAACCCTGCGACGGCACGCTTCAACCCAATTGCTGGCCGTATGACTGCGCTTACACAACATTGCTGATGTCGGAATAAGTCGGCTTCGCAAGCGAAAAGTGTCGCACGTTCATCGTGCGACTTTTAGTCATCGCGCACAATTTGCATCTCTCTTGGACGGCAGCAACGGGAACATTCTTGCTTGCAAATGCGGCTGAGCATCTCAGAATAGCCATGGACGATAGTACGAGTCCATGCGAAGTGACGGTGAGTGTGCAACGCAGGGTGTATTTGCAATTCTGTACCAGGAGGCCGGGTCTGGGATGATAGGGATTCTGATAATCCCCTGCAGCAAAATGCGATCGCTAGGAACCAGTCTAACAAGATCCGATGGGGAGCATCATTTTCAGGACCGTTGAGAGCTGCAAAGACGACTTGCAGGCTCCACTGTCGCACCAGGTAAGGCTTAGTCTCCGAGGGAGGCTCCAGAAAATGTACCTTGTCACCCCTGTCGGCCCGGCGGATGTGGCGGAGAAATGCTCCTTCCACACGTGCAACGTACGTAATTTTGCAACTGCCCGTACAGTCGAGCACGCCTCGCAGTGCGGACGTACGATGGGTCATCAGATGTGATGCTAGGGTCGGCGAATCCTAAATGTGGGTTCAGCCAGCACTACCGCGGAGATGTAGACATCGGCGGGTTGGGCAGGAAGGTGTCTTTCCTGGTGGGAGGTATATAGAGGCAGAGAAACGAAGAGTGGGGATCACCATCAGCATCAAGAAGCATAACAGCTCGACAAAAGTCTGCTATCCAATCCCTGTGAACACAGTCAACGACCGAGACCGACTATCTCAACCTCAATACCTACACGGCACCGACCAAGTAACATTTACATCGACACGTCGATTAGCAATTATTGCACCACAATGGCCCCCTTAACACCCGCACAAGTCCAGATAATCAAGGCCACCGTTCCCGTTCTGGCCGAGCATGGAACCACCATAACCACCAAATTCTACGCTGATATGCTTACTGCCCACCCTGAACTCAAGAACGTCTTCAACAACACACATCAAGCCACCGGCCACCAACCGCGCGCTCTAGCCGGCGCTCTCTACGCATACGCCGCCAACATCGACAACTTGGGTGCTCTGAGCCCGGCCGTGGAGCTCATATGTCACAAGCACACGAGCCTGTACATTCGGCCTGAGCAGTATGCCATCGTCGGCGAACATCTCATCAAGACTATGAAGACGGTGCTCGCAGAAGCAGCAACGGACGACATACTTGACGCATGGGGCGCAGCATATTGGCAGCTCGCCAACATTATGATTGGAAAGGAAGATGCCATGTATAAAGAAACCAATGGCTGGGATGACTGGCGGGATTTCAAGATTACGAGAAAAGAGAAGGAGTCGGAAGAGATCACCAGCTTCTACCTGACTCCTGTGGATACCGGACTGAAGTTGCCAATTTATAAGCCAGGCAATTACATCAGCGTCAGCGTCTTCGTGGACGAGCTCGAGGGCGGCGTGTACCAAGCACGACAATACAGCTTAAGCGACGCACCCGGAAAGGACTATCTGCGCATCAGTGTCAAGAAAGAGCCTGGGCTGGAGATTGGAGAGCCCAAGCACTTGACACATGCTGGGTACATTTCGAACCTGCTGCACGAGACGAAGGAGGTTGGAGACGTGGTGCGCGTGTCGCATCCATTCGGTGATTTCTTCTTCGATGAGGAAGAAGGCGAAAAGGATGCACCGATCGTATTGATCTCTGCTGGCGTCGGCTTGACATGCTTGACCAGCGTGCTGAACACATTGGTGGAGAAGAAGAGCTCAAGACCCGTCTCGTGGATTCATGGAGCGAGGAATTCGGACACGAGGGCGTTCAAGAAAGACATCGACAAGCTGGCTGAAGAGAACGAGAACGTACATGCATTGTACTTCAGCTCAGATCCAAAGAATGGTGAAGTCGAGGGTCAAGATTACCATATCAAAGGCCGCATCGATCTGGAGAAGATCGACAAGAGCATCTTGTTCGCCGACAATGACAAGACCCAATACTTTGTATGCGGACCGACCCAATTCATGCTCGATGTGGAGGAGAAGCTCAAGAGCTACGGCGTCCCGGCAGCGAGGGTGAAGATGGAGCTATTCGGCACTGGAGGTGTACCGAGGGTCTAGATGGTCATACCAAGCGATGAAGCATGTTTGCGTAGTAGTGGTCGTTTCCTCATTGCGATGGCGTTGGCTTGGCAGTGTTCGACTTGTTGTTTCCCTCCTTGTTGTATTGTAGTCAGTAATCTCCCGAGGTGTTTTTGTGGCACGATTAGAAGTAGAAACACAAATTTTGCTCATTGCACGCAAAGTTCTCAGGTCCGATTTCAAGCCCGATTACAAATAATGCCTGAGTCTCGTTCGCATGGCCAACCTTCTCGGAAAGTACCGCAAGTCGCACGAAATAGGGAATCCCAGCGATCTCGGGCCCACAAATGTGTACGCTGCCTGCGCCGCCAGGACTTCAACAGGATCTGCTGTGATCTTGTGTGACCAAAGCGCATGCCCCAGAGCGGTGCTTGCAACTTCTCCAGGCTTCTGCTCCCGCCATCACGCTCTAAAGCGAGAAGCACTGATCGTACAACGCCAACGTATCGGAAGGATGCGGTGCTGCCCAAGCCTCTGGTTCCTCAGGCTATGGCCTTGGGTGCGACCGACTATGGAACCTTCCTCGCTGCAGGACCGACTGCGAACGCAAATTGTCGGTATTAGCAGATGTCCCAGGATATCCTCGCTCAGCGTCATATAGGGGGAGCGGCTAAATAGGAAATGTGCATAATCCCCATGGAACATCGGTTGGACGCCCGCAACGACACGTACGGCATGAGAGAGACACGATACCTCCTGGGTGTTGGTAGGTCCGAATGACGAACGTTGTTCTCAATGCGGTTGTACGCGAAGACGGATTCGCACGCGCTCCCGCAGCGGAGGCCTGAGCGTGATTCGTTGCTGGTTGCGAGATACACATAAACTCCACGAATAAAGTCTTACTGAGATGCAGTCTAAAAGTGGTCGCCAACGCGACGCCCATCTCGGTGTCTCTCATCTCCCAGCTCGTCTTCGCAACATGCGACAAGGCTAGTTAAAGGGGCAAAATTCTGGAAGAAGACAAGGGACCGCCGCGCACGACGCGGTCAATGACACGGGCCGCCCAAGCGCCCTTCTAGAAATTACGTGGAAGGACGCTTGGACGGTTTTAGAAGCCTTACGGTAGGGACGTGACAAGTCTCACCCTGGCTCCGGGACGTTGGCCGCGAAGGGGGGCTGCAGAGTTGGGGCCACAGCCGCTGGCCAGTGGCACGCGGTTATGACACGGGCGCATGGCATTCTGACGCACGATGTGACTGCGCAGACAAGAATAGGTCGGAGCAATTCCCCATGAACTAGGGGCACGGCGAACAGGAGATGGTGAAACAGCCCTGCAGCCCTGCGGTGCGAACGACGGTGCTGTGCTGAGGTGGGCGACTGGTTTGGAAGCGAAAGGAGATTGAAGAGAAAACGAGTGTGCAGTACCGGAGCCTGCAGCGATCCATATCGGCATTTCTTACCAACCACAGCAGTAGTTGTGCTGCGTTAAAGGAACGATATCAACGGCTGCCGTGTGATGATGGCAGCTCGATGACCGAAACGCAGCGAGGCTGGTGGTGGGTCTCGCGGCGCGCTCGGGCTTTGGGACCGTGCAATGCACAGACGGACATGAGGGCAAGGCTGTCGAGCCTCTGCGTCAAAGCGATTACATTTAGCGGCCAAAGACATTTTACGTTTCCAAGTGTGCTTTGTCTGCATGCGTGTGCTACTGCCCTCATCGATGATCCAGCCACGGCAGAATAGTCAGCGGAAGACACTTCTTGGCACAACGTGGGCGTCTGTCGATGCTGACCTGCTGCAAACCCGCCCTCGTGGTGACGAGATCGACGTCGCCTAGGTATTAATGTCGTGCTGCCTGATATTGCGTGATTAATGTATACTCTACGCAGAACTTGCAAAAGTCCCAGTTGAGTACCACTCGATCATGGCAGAAGTGTGTGATCAGGCACGCGCTACTGCAACAATATCCAGGGGCTATCAAAGGCAAGAGCTGGGATGCACGATTGATTTAGGCGCCGCAGTTACCGAGACATACTGCCAATGAGGGTTTCTTTGTTGTGATGTCATGCAGGCTTCAATGCGGACTGCTTAGACTGCAATGTGGAAGATGCCGTCGCTTGCAACTTGGCTATTTTGTGTGACTGATTCACGGCCTGCAGCCGCCATCAGTTCGTGCTGCTGGGTGGGTATCAGGGGCTGTCTGACCGTCTGAGCCTCCACCACAGACTCAGCATCTGCAACTGGGTAGCATTGCAGCAGGGTCATTATGTTGGTGTCTAGGATCCTCCATGCTGTATGGTGGTGTTGCACATGGTCGCCCGGTGTGCGTCCGAGCCACCCATGGCGGCAGCGACGATGCATTCCTTCTAGCGGCATTCCAGAAGGCCAGCATCTTCCCGGCGTTCGAGGAATCGCTGCATCGCTTGAACAGTGCTTCATCTCCCGACGCGGCTTCAGGGCGCCAGCAACGCGACCAAATGCCCTGATTTGAGAGCCCCTTAGTGTGCTGCTCGGACGTGAAGCTCGATGTGCTCCAACGTGTCATGCGACACCGCAACTCTGGTCGACTTCCGCTGCCGCTACGGCTTGTGGATCCTAATCTGCGCTCCAGCGCGCCACATACGCCTCAAACATGGCCGCAAGAATGCCCCAGCGCCTTGACGTTCAGCGTCGGCGGACTAGCAAGATGCGCGCTGGTGAAGCCGTAGTGTCGTGAGCGCGAGATGACCACAGGGATAGGGCAGCTGTTCAAACGTTCTCGTCATATGCTTAGGAAGCGCGATCTACGTACTTGAGCATCCCCTGGTCCATGATATTGAAGAAGTGCCTGCCTGCCTGCCTGCATGATCTGATCGCACCCGTCCATCCTCGCGCAGTGACACGAAAAGCTTCGTCGCAGGCTTCCATCCACCACAAGGCTGCAGTAGTTTTAGCGCCCTGTTGGTCTGCGTGCATTTCACCTCCAGTATCGAGTAGAAAAGGAAAAAGGACACCAGCACCTAATTACGCAAGGTCAGCACATCAGTCCCACGCGCACATTCCAACAAAAGATACAGTCAGCGCGATGCCCTTGCTCGGCCGGCCAACCGTCACTGACACCAGATCCAGCCACGATACCGCAGCATTGCTTTTCCCGGCCATAGGGAGAGACACCCACGAGGAGCACTGCGAGACTTCTGTTGGGCTCGCCAGCAATCTATCCAGCGGAACAGCCATCCAAGCGCTCCGACTGCAGTGCTCGTCGTCAAAAAAGACGCAGGTCCCATTGAGAAAGCGGAGCGGAGGTAGATCCGGGCTGTGGTGGGCAAAAGCGACGTCGACGAGCGCGTCTGGCCAGCAGCATTCTCCGGAATACGACCAGCGTCGACATCGGGATTTCCGCAGCGCCGGCAGCTGAAAGAACAGCCAGCAGCGGTTAGTCGTGCCGGCACAGTTGCTGCCCGCCACGCACTCGCAGAGACAGCGTGGTAAGATCCGCAGTTTCAGCGCTGAGGCTTTGCAGCGCGATTCGGCCGTGCGCCTGCCTGCACATCAACTGTCAGGAAGGGGCAACTCGGATTCACCCGCTTGCTCTGATCGGGCTAGCGCAAATTCCACGCGCAACAAGAGGAAAGAAGCACCAAGTACCTGCACCCTTCACCCTCACGTCTCCCATCACGGCCATCCTCTGCCCAACGCACCGCAGGCCCTTTGCTTTCACAGGTATGTCCCGCCGTCTCTGGCCTCGCTTTCCGCCCCGTGCAGCCCGCGCAGCACCGCTGCAGGCCCTTCACCGCCCAACTCCCCTTTTCCTCCTGCAGGACGTGGCCAGCGTGCCTGCCAATGCAGCGAAATTTTGGGCGCGACGACTCCTCTTTTTCTCCGCCGCCCCCCAGCGCACCGCGCCCTCTCGACGCCTCGACTGACCACCGCTTGTAGTGCAACCTCTGCATTGACCTGCACGCGCCCTGACCCGCCAGCTCGACTCCCCGGCCGGGCCACCTCGACAGCGGTCACACCCTTTGCTCACCACCATCATCATTACTCCGCGCCGCCGCTGAACGCGAGGCTCACTGCCAGCCCGCTCCTCCTTCACTGGTGCGCACCGTCCCGTCTTTTGTTCACCGGGCCTGTTCAGCCCGCTGGCCAGCGCTCTCACGCAAGGCCTCGCCGCCGAGATGGAACTCGACACCATATTGAACGCGCGATTAACAGCATACGCAGGCACCGGACAGTCTTTCGGCATGCAGCACGCGATGCAGCACGACATGCAGCAGCAGCACTTCGGCGCGCCGCCCTTTATGAACGGCAACCGCATCAAGTCGGAGAATGGCTCGGAGCGCGGCGTCTCGCCTCACCCTTCAGACTCGTCGCGCTACTCGTCGCAGCAGCCACAACAACCCCTTCCCCAGTACCCAGCCATCCCGCCCCAGCACATGAACGGCCTGCAGCGATATCCGTCGCCGTCCCAGATGCAAGCGCCCATGCCCATGCTCAACAACAACAACTACATCCCGAATCCCCCAGACCACGCGTATGGACAGCCGCAGCCCCAGATGTCCGACCAGCAACAACATCAGGGTGGCCGTCCGGCGTCCGACACGGGCCCACCAAAAGCCTTCGCGTGTTCGACCTGTGGTAAGGGCTTCGCGCGACGCAGTGACCTCGCACGTCATGGTAAGGAGCTTGGGCCGCAACATCAAAGAGCACGCACTGACTCCTGCAGAACGTATCCACAGTGGCATCCGTCCGCACGTGTGCGACTACCCCAACTGTGGCAAGCAGTTCATTCAGCGATCGGCGCTGACGGTTCACCAACGTGTGCATACTGGCGAGAAGCCACACATGTGCGAGCGATGCGGGAAGGCACGACTCTCCCCATTCCATGACTGAACAAACACTAACATTCGATGCAGCCGTTCAGTGACTCGAGTTCTCTAGCGAGACATCGTCGCATCCACTCCGGAAAGAGACCCTACAAGTGCCCATACGCTGATTGCCAGAAGACATTTACGCGCCGCACTACCCTCACCCGCCACCAGAACCATCACACTGGCACAGTGGAAGAGGCTGCCGCCGCTACTGCCGCAGCGCTTGCTTCGCGTGCCGCTGCTCCTAGCAGGACTGGCCGCTCAGATGGTGGCGACTACTCTGAGAACGCCTCTCCTTTGAACACGCCTTCGCCAGGTGACCGGACCCTTTCCCTCTCGCCAGCTAACGGCATGCCCGCGGGCGTCGTCCCCGGCATGCACCGTCAAGCCACCGACTACGCATACATGGGCGGCATGAACGTGCCACCTCACATGCGCAACGAGATGCCCCAGCCCAGCCCCCGTGCTTCGCCTGCACTCACGACGCAGTCTTACAACTCAAGCGTCAGCGGATCCCGCCCGGCGATCACCTCTCATCCCAGTGCGTACGGACCACCGCCGATTCTAGAGCCACCAGCGTCTGCAAACCACAACCAGTCCGGCGGCACCACCAGTGCCAACGGCAGCCCCCACATGTCCGCCATGGGCTGGCAATCACCGTCACAGCAGGCCCTCCCATCGCCTGGCGGCGCCGATCACGGCTACGTGTACCCCGAGCCCCAGTACGGCAACACCCAGAACAGCATGTACTACCAGAATAACAATATCCGCCGACCCAACAGCACCGAGCCGGATCACTACAACTCCAACCCGCAGCGCATGGGCAACGAGATGTGGGCGCCTGCGGTACAATAGGCTCCTCCGTGTCTTTTGTAACACTAGTACATTTGTCCCAGTTCATTACCCCGGTGTTCTTTGGCAGGAATTATACCCTGTGTTCTCACAAAAATTTCCTTCTTGCTGGCAGCGTGTTATCTCGATTGTCTGGTCATCCTGCATGGCGGGTTGCAAGGAGCTGTGCAGGATTCCGTCGGTTATTCCCCCTCGTCACTCTGTCTCTATCAGCGGACTCATTTCGTTTGTACTGTTCAAATCAGCTCAGATTTCTTATGTCGCAGGGTCTCACTTTCTGGGATGGGTAACACTTCTCATGCTTCCATCACAGGACCTCACACGGATGGTGAGCAGGAGTTTGGCGTCCCTGAACAAGACTGGCAACGGGGGGCGTCGGCTCTTTCAGGATGTCTTTGCAGACTTTCATTGGCCCTCGGTGCGCTTTTCCTTTTATGCAATATCACAGGCAACTCTCATTAGACTGGTACTTAATGAAGGATCTACATCCGCCCCCTTTCTAGACTACTACACAATATTATCTGCGCAAGTAGAGACAAAATATGAACACTTTAGTAATGGCTTCGGATCTGCTGAGTGAAAATGGGTGTCATTTGTGAATCCTTTGATCGCTTCAAACGGCAGTGGCACGCAGGCCAGCTAAGCGTTGGTGAGATACCAATATAGATCTTGGTCCAGACGTGCAAAATCAGGCACAGCTCCCAACGAACTTGCTTCGACTCAACACCGCAAGATGGCAATCACAACAGGGGCCCGTTGACTTCCAATCGTCTAATGCCGCTCAGGCATCTGATGCTGCCTCTTCAGATAACTTGTCTGTGATTATTAGCCATGCAACCTGTCAACCAAAACCCGCCAGACCGTACCTCATCAAGCACATTCATCAGCCTCCCCTCCTCCAAAACAACCCTCCGCACCGTCTCACTCACACACCCCTCCAACACGACACTACACCCCCGCGGCAACCACCTGAGTATATGAAACGCATTCGCATACACACTCGTCGCGCCGCTGACTCGCCCATCATCCGGCAGACTTGCTTGTAATATAATCTTGAACGACTTCAAGCCCCAACAATACCGCAAACCGAGGCGGACCAGGTCCGCGAAGCCGTCGAGGATGTCGTGGTGTGAGGGGATAGTAAGAATGACGTGTTTGATCAGACTCCTGCTGCGCTGGTGGAGGGTCGAGAGGGTGTGTATCCCGCTGTGTAGGCTGAGGGTGAAGATGTTTTCGGCGTAGAGGAGCTGGCGAGCTTCTTTGTGGATTTGCTTGTTCAGGCGGAGGATAGCGGGGACGATGGGGTCGTCGAGGGGATGCCGTTCGGGGGATGGGGAGGCGGCGCGGGTGCGAGGGCGCGGGAGCTGGGGTAGTGTGTGTGGTGTGTTGGGTATGGTTATAGGGAGGGTGTGTTGGGTGTCTGGGGTCGAGGGAACGAGGGGTGTGTCGGTTTCTTCGGAGGGAGCGCGGCGCTGGGCGTGCAGGTAGAGGGGTGTCGGACGTACGAGGGCCATGGCATAGATGTGCAGACGAAGTTCGGCGGGGAGGGCCATGAACGGAAAGATGTCGCGTCGTGAGAGGGGCGGTTCGGTATCGAGGGGATCTGGTATTTGTGATTCGGTCAAGACGCTGGGCTCGGGTGTGAGAAGGCCGCTTCGACTACGGGCCTTTGGTATGGAGCCTTCATGTTCAGCGTCTTCGGTTTTGGCTTCGATGCGCTCGTGCCTTCGGGCCCGTGAGCGTTTCGGTGGAGTGGTGAAGTCTGCTGCTGCTTGAATCGGGTCCAGGGAACGCCGGCCACGCTTGCCCAGTACTCTGCGCACTTCGCGCTCCATTCTAAGCTCTTCTTCTCACAATCCTCTTCACATCTATATAGTTACTACGAACAATGGTAATGCCGCGGCATTCGTGTCGAGGTCGCGGCGGATGGTAGGAGGTAAACTTCGCTCTCCAATCCGGCAGGTGGACTTTGAGTGAGTGCGCAAGAGCGCCAGATCAATCAGACGCGTATCCAACGATAACACAATTTGCGCGATAGTCGTGTTGAGGTGAAGCAGGTACCGGACGCACCCTCGACCGAATGCAAGGCTCCGCTGCGGGGACGCCGGGGTCTCGGGCGGGCTGTCGCGCATCAAAAACTGGGCACGTGCTTCGCGACAATCCTCGTCCGGCGGAGCATGCATTTGGCTAGTGTGATGTAGCTGCACACAGACACTCTTTGGCGAGCGGATCCTGGTTACTTTCTCGATGCAAAGAATTTAATGGAGTTCAAGAGGCGCATAGTGACAAAATGCAACACGCGTCTGACCCGCACTTGAACGAACAATAATCTTGCTTGAAGGGAATCACATAATATCTACAACGCACCCTTCTCGATGAGCTTCAATCCCGAAAGCTCACCCTGCCCGCCGCTCCAATAATCGCGAGAAGCTTTTGAGCCACCCCAACCCTTCAATGATAGTGACGAACAAGAGATCGAAGAACGCTTGACAATGGCACTCGACCAAACAAATAGATAACGACACCTTCAGCCTGCCGCTTATAAGTCTATTAGGTTGTTACTTCCAGGCTGCCGTTGTTGTTGCTGCTGCGGCGCCCCGCCGAATGGATTGGCATTACCATACGGGTTGGCGCCAAAGTTGCCGACAGGTCCAGTCTGGGCAGGCATAAGTCGATTTTGCTGCGGCAATCCCGTGAATTGCGAATTGAGAAACGGGTTGTTACCGGTGGCGTTGGCATTAACACGATTCAATCCCGCACCGGCCGAGTTCACGAATGTACCTGGTGCAGTGTGTTGGGCGGGGATACGAAGATTGCCCACGTTGCCGAAAGTGTCCTGGCCATCCCCAGTGGCAAGTAACGCGTTGAGCCTGGCGGCGTGCGGGTCCATCTCCTTCTGAGGCTGCGCTTGCTGGGGCGTCGAGAATGGTGCAGGCTGTTGCGGCGAGAAAGAGACCGGTGGGTTGAACGAAGTGTTGTTGAATTGCGTCTGGGTCTTCTGCTCTTGCAATGTGCTGAGTGATGGCTGAGTCTGTGCTTGCGAGGGCTGCGGTCGATTGAAAGATGACGCGAACGGGTTGTTGGAACCTGTTGGCTGTGGCATCAGGGACTCCTGGGGTTTGTTGGATGCCCAAGGGTTGTGACTGCCAGGCTGGACCGTGTCTTGCTGCTGGAGGGGCTGCTGCTGTTGCTGGTTCGCATCGCCAAACCCTCCAAATTGGCCGTACGGGTTGTTCATGTTGAACGAGGTCTGTTGTGGTTGAAGAGTTTGCTGAGGCTGCAGATACTGCTGCTGCTGCTGCTGTTGCTGCTGCTGGTTGCCGAACTGATCAAAGCCAGTAGGCTGCTGCTGTTGCTGGAACCCGCCGTAGCCTCCATAGCCATTCTGGAAACCTGTTTGCTGTGGCTGCATTCCCGTGGGCTGCGCGTATGCGTTGTTGAGAAAGCCAGTATTCTGCGGCTGCTGTTGGTTCTGGTCTACGAGATTACCAAACCAGTCCACTTGGCCTTGCTGCTGGTATCCTTGGTTGTTGCCCGTGGGCTGGTACGAAGTTGGCTGTGCGGGCGCATCGCCGAAGAGGAGATCGGCATTGGTCTGCTCCAGCTCCTTTCGGCGCAATTCCTCTTCTTCTTTACTCAGCTTGATCGCCTTTGCGAGATCGTCATCGTCGCCTTCGGTCGCAGTGTTTCGCTGCCTACGCTTCTTCTCTTCTTCCGCCTCGTTCTTGCTAGCCTCCAGGGCGAGCCTAAGCTCCAGATCTTCCTCCTCGGTGCGGCGATTGCGGCGCTGTTCTCGTTCCTGGGGACGCCGTCCCGAACCCTCGCCGTTGTGCGCGCCGACGTGCGAGCCGGGATATTCTTCGATGCCTGTCACGCGCGACTTCCAAGACTTGCGGTCGGCCCGCTCGGCACGCAACCGCTCCTCGTCCATGATGAGAGATGTCAATTCCTTGGCCGCCATCCGCACTGCGCTAGTGTTAGCCATGCCCGCCCGTTCCGTGTCCGATGCGCCTACCGTTCTGACCGACATCACGGCCCTCTTCGTCAATGTACTGGAACTCGCGCAGCGTCTTGATGATGTAGATGTTCTTCCGCGCCCACGTCACGACCAGTTCCGAGCCCTCGTGTAAGCAGTAGTCGAGCACCTTGAGCGACTTGAGGACGTGGCGCCAGTTCTTTCCCTTGTCGTTCAGTCGCTTGTCAAGCATGTCCATGACCTGGTAGAAGTCGGTCGAGCTGTAGCGGATGTTAGCGCGGCTTCTGCGATGTGGGCGGGGCCGTACTTGTTGAAGGTGATTTGTGCGATCTCGGCCATGTCGGAGCCCACGGGACCCCAGGGATCGTTGCTGGTCGCTGTGACGGTTAGCTGCGACCTTCAATGGCTCATGGGGGCGCGGCCTACCATTGCGCACCTTGACCTCGACGGCCGAATAGCCCTTCGTGACATTCTGCGGCAACCGTCAGTGCGTGTGGCTCGTATCCGTAGATGCAGGCCGCGTACCTTTACGCTCCTGACAACCTTGGACATGGTGGAGACCGAAGACGAGAGCGGGCAATATGCGCGACTGCTCGGAGTGGTGCTGTGAGGGAGTGTGGTGCGGTAGGCTCGGTCGAGGCGTTGAGTCGGAGGAAGCTATGCTTCGTAGCGCAGCGGGTGACGTCGACTGGACCCTAGCTTGGCGGACGAGGGCGGCGATGGCAGGAGTGTGGAGGGCCGCGGGTGGTGCTGCTGCTGGGCTGTGTATAAGATGATGATGGCTCGCCCAGACGGAGTGAGTGCGGCGGTGTAGTGGCAATTGGCGGGTGTGTGAGGGACAGCAGCTGCGTAATCTCCAAGAGCGAGGCTGGTGAGCTGTCTTGGCCGCTAGCATTGGGTTGGGATTCGGTCCGAGCGCGCCGACGTCAGGCGTCGCTGGACGGTCGCTAAGGATGATTAATGGTCTGCATCGAGCGTCGCCGTGGGTCCATCAATGTCTGGCACAAATGAAAAGGAGAAGACCTGCTGAAGTTCTGGCGAGATGGGCCTGACCACATGACACTGAGGTGAGGACCCAGAACAACACGTAGGAAGGCACATTCACGAACAGCTGCCCGGCATTAGGCAATGATAATCTATGGTAATTTAGGCGCTACTATGTACAAGTTTCACACACATCTTGCTCTATTTTCTTGAGCCCTTGAATATCTTCTCAAGTTCTGCACACACCGCATCAGTCACTTCCTGCGTGTCCGCCTTGCCGCCAAGATCGCGTGTTCGCACACCTCGCTCGGTAACTGCTTCTACGCTCTCCATGAGCTTCTTCGCCGCGTCCTCTTCACCGAGCCAGACGAGCATCTCCGATGCCGTCCAGAAAGTGGCGACCGGGTTCGCAACGCCCTTGCCCGTGATGTCGAATGCTGAGCCGTGGATGGGCTCAAACATCGAGGGGTTCTTGCGAGTGGGATCAAGATTGCTTGTAGGTGCAATGCCGATAGAGCCAGCGAGTGCCGCGGCAAGATCAGAGAGAATGTCGGCGTGCTATGCCAGTAAGTAATTTGTTTGTTGCGCTGGAGGCGATCATGACTTACCAGGTTTGTTGCAACAATGGTATCGAGTGACTTCGGGTCCAGTACCATTCTGCACGTCATCGCATCCACCAGCATCTTGTCCCACTTGACATCGGGGAAGTCTTTTGCAACCTCTGATGCTACCTCATCCCACAAAACCATGCCGTTACGCTGAGCATTGCTCTTGGTCACTACCGTCAAGAACTTCCTCGGCCGCTTCTGCGCAGTCTCAAACGCGAAGCGAATGAGTCTTTCGACTCCGTGGCGTGTGAAGATGGCGACTTCTGTTGCAACTTCCCATGGTTGACCACGATGAGACCGTCCACCTTGGCCAGCATACTCGCCCTCGGAGTTCTCGCGTACGATGACCCAATCTAGATCGCCATGCTCTGCTTTTCGCAGCGGGGATTCAGTTCCGCGGAAGATCTTGGTTGGTCGCACGTTGGCGAATTGCTGGAATGGCTGACATATGGCCAATCGCAGCCCCCAGAGTGAAATATGATCAGGTACATCTAGCTTGACGTCAGCAAGTCTCAGCGGAGATGTCCAACTGGAAGTGACATACCAGGCGCGCCAACAGCTCCGAAGAGGATAGCATCGTGCTTCCTCAATTCGTCAAGTCCACCATCTGGTATGTACTGGCCAGTCTTCTTGTACAGCTCTGAGCTCCAGTCATAGTCTTTGAATTCCAGATCGAAAGTGCCGTCCAGCTTGGCTAGTTGTTGCAGGACTTGCACGCCGGCATTGACAACCTCGGGGCCAATACCGTCCGCCCCAATGGTAGCAATCGAATGTATGCGCTGAGTTGCGATGGGAGACATGGTGCGTTGTTGGATATGGTCAGTATGGTAATGGCGAACAGAGAATGGTTGATGTGAGTGTTGTTTACAACATGCTCGAACGTGTCATATATCTATGGTAACTAGCTCACGTGTTGCGGGCTTACTATGTCCGCTTCTCGACCTCCGCAGTTGTCGATGTCGGAATTTTGCGGGGTGGCAAGCGACGCGGGGAAGTGGATATCGTTCGGAGAAAGAAAGGCCGGTGGGTTGTGCCTCGCGGCTTCTGAACACCATCTTCACGTTTATCAAAAGTTTGCTCTGCAATGCCTTTATCGCATTTGAAGTCGCATGGTGTTCAATTGAAATCTTGGAAAATATCCCAATGCTGATCTTGATCGAACCAGAAGGGGATGTCGAATCCCGAAAATGGGTCAGGATTTTGAGCTAATCCTGCATTGAGATCCTGCTCAAAGACATAATTCTCATTCATAAAGGCATGAAACATGTCACCGTCGTTCTCGTCTGCGGTGCTTTGGTTTCTCGTCATGTCGGCGACTGCATCACGCGAGGGACCGAGGAAGTCGCTGCTGTCGGTTGCAGATGGACCAGCGTTGCGCATTTCACCATGCTGGGTCACATCGGAAAGTCCGTACAAACGACTTGATGACTGGTAACCCGTTGCGTCCGTTATATTCGTTTGTGTTGGCGCGGAAATGGGAGCTGACGCGTACTCTTCAACTTGTCCCATCTGGCTGTCACGACGCCAACGAGTGTCAATTGCCATCTGGGCTTGGTCGTTTCGAGGCTCCACCAATCTATGGCGAAGATCCCTTATAGCAGCAGCGCTCGCCTCTGGCCAGTTACTGCCGCGCCGAGCGAGATGTTGGAGTACTTGCAAACTTCGATCGGCCAACCTGCGACCTGATTTAGCCAGCATCAGATATGAATTATTGCATGCTCACCTCGTCACGACCTCACGCGTGAGATAGTCACCACTAGCAGCGTAAAAAAGAATGAATGTACTTATCCAGACTGCCCACGTGCACGAGGGCCACAGTAAAGTCATCTGCCCAAGCTCACTACGGCCTTGGGCTGACGGAGTGATTGACTTGTGGAGCGTTGTAATAATAGATCGAGCGGATCCAATACAGAGGTGAAGAGCGGCATCATAATCTGCCCCGCGGCGGGAAGCAGCGAGGATTGGGCGGTGTAAGGAAATGATGGATTCATGCTTGAGCAGAGTGAGAATGGTCAAATGATATTGTGATATGCCGCACTCTTCTTCGGCATCGCTCAAACTCTCGACACGATTCCACCACTCAGCAAGCTTCGCGCTGATGGCAGTGGCTTTATCAGGGTCTTTGTGGACGTATTCGACGGACTTGTTGCGTAGCTCGATGATCTCGCCACGTAAGCGAGACTCGCGTGCTACAAAGTCAATAAGAAGTAGCCTGGGATCTGTCACTGTTAGTGAATGCTCACTCTGCATTGAACTTCTTACCAGAGCGTATGTCAGTCTCGCTTGCGTGCATTTCGGCGGTTGGAAAGCACACATCCACGTCGTCATCTGCGATACCCAACGGAAGACCCATGGACTGGCAGATGAAGCGGTCGATAGCGTACAGTGACCAGAACAGGCGCTGGCGAAGTTGTTTGTCGTCAGTGGAGAACGAAGAGAAGCGGCCCGCACAACGGTGAAGGCCGAGCTGGAAGGCCATTCTGCTGATCAAGCCTCCTAGTCGCGACGCTGCATTCAGACGAAGCATGGAAACCAGGAAGAGCTGGACGCTGATGGCGGCCTGAAGACCGAGAATGGAGGTAGGCTTAGAGAGAACGTGCTGTAAGCTGTTGACTGCATCATCGTACGAGTGGAAAACCAGCTGGGCTGGGTACCGCGCAGGTGCTCGTCTGTGGCTTTGACGGTGATCGGCGAGAGAAATTGACATCACAGACCGGACGATGATGGTTCGGAAATCCGAATGCGTAGCTCTCGATGGCAAACCACTGGTTGACATCGTCTGAAAGTACCCCAGCACAGTTGGTGCATGCAGGAAGGGATATAAAGGCTGCCAGTTTGCAAAGTAGCTTCCTGTCCACTCAACAAGCTCGTCGAATGTAAAATGGCCCCTACTTTGCGGATCGATTTCGGCAGCTCTCCACAATCGATCTGAAGTGTCGGCTTGGGCGGCAGAGAGGCGATCATCTTCGCCAGGGACAACGTCACTACCTGGGGTTTCCATGTGTGCCGGAGAAGTGGGTTCCGTTGGACGGATTGCTCCATATACACTTCTGATGAAGTAGATGCCACTAGCGCTGCCGACAAAGCCAGAGAATTTGTCTCCAGGGATGCGCATAAGTCCCACCTCGCGATGCAGCGGTGCGGAAGTGCGCCTCCGCTTGCGGGCTGGCTCGCCTTCGAAATGAGGCTCCATGTCCGGTACTTCGATGCCTAGACTCGATGTGGATGCCATTTCTGCTTGCTGTCCATCTCAGCTGAGTTGTGAAGGGTTCGTCGTGTGCAAGATGTGCGGAGAAAGAAACCCCGCTTCAGCCGGATGACTCAGCAACTGGTCTGATTTATCGTACTCATTGCCCTATGCACATTCTGCATCAAAAGTAGTTGTCGCGCCACCCGTTGGAGGAGATTGCGAGCGAGATGTTGGGTGCCGTGGGCTGTTTGCAACTGCGCAGTAGCTCAATCACGTGCTCGCATGATTGAGGATCCGAGAATGTAGGTGTGGCCGAGAAAGCATTCTCCCTACTAGGTGCTGATGCTTTGGTATCTTGTAAAAGGTCCCAAGATGGCGGACCTGGTCGTCTACTTTCGGTCGATATTGCGTCGTTTGTACGACTTCCATCGCGATGCTGCTCCAAGTGCTCAAACCACGTGGCGAGATCTTCACCTGTTTGCAGCGGGAATTGCTCCCATTCTCTCTGCTTCTCAGCTTTCGAGCGGGGAATCTGCACTACTGGAGAATCTTCGATCGCAGCTTCAAGCGATGACAACGTCTGGTTGCCCTGTTGCTGAAGCGCCCTAAGAGACGCGTACAGTGCATTTTCCGTGTCTCGCAGACGATGTTCTAAGCTGATCATGTATGCAGCCGGAAGACCTCTCTTTCCACCTTCCTGGTAGCGGCAAAGTGATGGAGAGGAGTGGCACTGAGAGCATAACGGACTGGGAGGTTAGCGACGATCAGAGGACTGCTGACCTGTATGGGGGTGAACACACAGCTTTCGATCGCATTTGCATTTCTTTGCTCGGCATGGCTCGCATGCAATTGGGTTGAGCTCTTCCTGCGCCAAATTTAGTGTCACATCATTACTATTATCATGCTTCATACCATATCTGGGGAAATGTGGGTGACGGCAAAGGAAGCTTCGCAGTGGAAAGAACCCTCTGATGGAAAAGGCTAGTGTCATGGCACGTGCACATGTTGGACACGACTGCGACAGGTGCAATTCTTTTCTTCATATCAACATTTATTTGCTTTATGAATAGTGTGAAGAATAGTTTAGAGAACATTGCGCACAACACCTGAAGCATTTTTCTTGAAGCCCAAAGACTGCTCAACAAAGTTCTTCTCGGCAGCAGTCGCGACTTTGCTAATTGGGGTCTCGGGCTCAACCCACGCGCCTGCGTGGTACATGCCCGGCCAAACGTGAAGTTCGCACGAACCGCCTGATCCCCAAATTTTACTGGCATAGGCAACAGCACCATCTCGAAACACTTCACACTCGCCCACATCGATAAACACCGGTGGCAGCCGAGACAAATCCGCCGCTCTGCTAGGGGCTTGCAGCTCAGTCGGCGCATCCCGGCTCTGAGCCAGGATCATGTCCCAAGCGCTCCTATTCTGTTTCCCACACCATAAGGTCCCAGTTTGAAATTGCTGATGTGAAGGATAGTGCTCGCGGTCGTCCAACATCGGGAATGAGAGGAGAGCTGCACGTAGCGATGGATATCCTCGATCCCTGGCAAGAAGACATGCTGTGGCAACAGGAGCTGCTCCGCCGGACAAGCCATGAACCAAGATTCTCGATGGATCGATGCGAAGCTCAGCAGCATGTTCTGCCAAATAGACCGCTGCAGAATAGAAGTCGTAAGCTCCGGCCGGGGCAGGGTGTTCAGGGGCAAGCCTGTACTCCACAGAAGCGAAGACGAGGTCATCGTTGACGGGGAGAACGCGGAAGAACTGATCGGGCCCGAAGAAGCGATTTCCAGCAATTTGGCCGCCACCATGAGCATATAATATTGCGGCTCTGTTTCTGCTGGTGGACGTCTTGGTTTGGAAGATGGCGACAGTGACAGGTTCCCCACCAAGATCTTTCACACTTGGGATACTAATATCCGTGCAGGTGAGGTTTGGAAACTCGGTAAGTATTGCCTGGGCGGTACTGGCATTGATGTTTGCACGTAAAGCATCTACACTCGAAACGTCAGGAGCGCCTGGGTAACCTCCTGCCATCTTGTATGCTGGATCAAAGCTCGGTCGTGGCATTATTACTGCTGCGCGTCGTGGTATATTGGAAATCCTCGGTCGTCGAAATTCCTTGAGCAGGTGGTTCAAGCACTTATTATATCAGGAGCATTGCGGTAAATGTGGGGTTTCGGAACGATCGTGCCGCTCTTACTTCTACCCGTGGAACGTCGCGGACAGGTTAGGTCCCGGCGCCGGCTAGACTGTCGGTATTACCTCGAACCTTTTAGCGCAACGAAGAATTTCCTAATGTGGAGCACCGCCAGTGCCAACGTGCGAGGCTATGCTATCGACGAGGCGCGCAGGACGAAACCCTCGTTGAACCTTTCGAAGGATCATCCCAGTGAGGGAAAGTTGGACCATAGTAGAGGTCTATCCTGAAACGTCCGTCCACCGCATCTGCACAGGCTTCCGGACAGTACGGCTCGGCCGATAGCAAAGAGTACCTTCGAAGCGTTCAGCAGCGCAAGTATGGATACGGACGGAGTGTCGCACATGTGTTCTATCGTTGCTCCCAGGCAAGTAGCATGCAATGCACTGAGAAAAACGGTCGTGCTGGCGGACGATCGGCGAGGTTGGTGATCGTGGTGCAGTGGAAAGCCTTAATATGATCCAGTCAACGCTAGGTTCTCGATAAGAAGTAAAGCGCTGATGTCAGGATGGCGAGTGCTGTATGGTATGCAGACCCTAACTTCTCGAACCTCGACATTTCATGGTGGATGGTAACATAGATTGAGGGCTACAATTTTTTGTCTTATCGTTGTCGATTGTGCGACGAGGCGAATCGTAGGATGGGTGCCAAAGTGGAGTCGAGCTTCACCATGTGACAGCTTGCAAGTGGTGTTGGCGCAGTTGTGCGCATGCTGAGACTTTGCAAATCAGATAGAGGAAGCCCCATCGACCAAGACCAAGCACACGAAGTGTCAGAAGTGAGCGACATTGTGGACCGAGAAGTTTAGCCAAATCTCAGCCAGTCAGCGAGATGTGTGGGTAGGAGGTAGAGGACGAGTGCTTCCACGAAGTACCGTTACTGAAGAGGGGTGAGAGGTAAGCTGAGTCAGGGTGGATGCCGAACCAACTTATAGCAGGTGCCAACAGGTCTTAGGGTCGAGTTGGGATCAGTCGTGGTCAAGCTTGTCTGGTTCCACGCATGAGGTATGAGACAGCGGAACTTGGTTCCGAGTAAGCGGTGCGAGGTTTGCACTATTGCTCAAGCGACATGAGCTTCCGAGGTAGTCCTTGCTTTGATGTCCATGCGTCCACAGGCTTGGCGTAAGCTTGATAACATTTGTGCTTCGGCCTGCCGCATTCGGTACTTTACCCACAGAGAAATACGTGAAACCAATGTCGTCACCCGTCATACCATCTTCTAATTGGCTGAAAGTGCGGCCCAGCCCAATGTAACCTTTGCCGACGGTCCTGGATGGGGCGGTATCCGCCCCTATGTGCCCCAGATGTTCTCTCGCTCCAGGATGCCTTATTTGCTCTAGTGGCCTGTCGATGCTTCTCCTTTTACGGTCGCTTCAAACACGATGGTGGAGTACTAGGAAGAAAGTCACATCGGCTCTTCAGATGTACACGGCGCGGTCGAGCGCCTGAGGTTGGAGGTCGAAGAAGTACTACGATGTGCGTTAGCAGTGGCACTGCCGTAACAAGGCGCAAAGTGTACCTGCAAAGAAAGATGAGTCTCAATGCGGCCCAGGGAAATGCCCCTGGAAGTATGAGGAGGAAGCAGGCAGACTCACGTTGGGAATGCCGGGCGTCTGATTCTGCGGCCCGGTATAGTGTCCGTATGCCGCGAGAGCGTAGTTCTCTGGACTCGGCGCAAAGTGTCGAGGTTGATGAAAAGGGCTGTGGACTTGTTCGAAGCTTGTCTGGCTTATAGACGTCTCGAAATGGAACGATTCTGATCGTGGAGGTGGAGGTGGAGGGTAATCTACAGGCGCCCATGCGGGCATGGTCCACGCCAGGTTGACTGGTGGAGGCGGATCGTAGACTGGACTACTCCACGATGACTCGAATGGCGGATACGCTGGTGTGGTAAGAAGTGTGTTGGCGTCAAAGGCAGTAGTGTTTGCTGCCAAACCGTGGTTCCCCACGGCTGTGCTGCTTGTTACCACGGGCTGGAAGTCAACATTTGCGTGGAGCATGAATGGCGATGAGCTTGGTCCAGCCTCATAGTCTGCCGATAGCGGGCGAAGGTGTGCTTCATGCTGTTGTGGTGACGGTTCCGGTGTCTGCTCGTCGTTCGATCCATCTTTGATCAGTTGCTGCAAGTATTGAAGCTTTCGCTTGCGCTTCTCTCCTGTGTTACATTCTGTCTTAGTGCTGCGCACCCACTGTCGAGAGAGGCTTGGTTGAAGACGTACGATAGTTCCGGGAGGCTATCCTGTTCTGCTGCTTGCGAATCTCGCTGTTTACCTTCTTGGGCTTCTTCCCAAGCTCCTCGCCTTCTTCTGGTCGTCTAGGCCGCCGACCAGGTCTTGAACCAGCTTGCGACTGAAGTGTGGATGGAGAAAACATGGCTCTAGCAATGCGATATCTAGCGAGGTGGAATGCAAAGTTAATCGAGACCGTTGGAGGAGGCTTGCTTTTACGGAAGTGATCAGTAGGAATCGTAGATCGCCAAGGTTACATAGCACAATTAGCAGACCTCGGGCGCGACCCGCGAGAATAACAGCTAACCAGAACGAGATTGCGTATTCCCAGTGTCCTTTGCAGGCCTGCTGATTAAGGGTTATAAGAATAGCAGCTGGTCAGATTGGCAGAGGCAAGCGAGTGCCAAAATCAATCCTGCCGCAGGCAACCTTAACCTTAATTTCGCCGCATAGCAGAGGTGATGTGAGCATCAGGGGTTGCGGGTGGACGGCCGAATGATTTCGTTCGAGCCGTTTGTTCGTCATAGAAGCCGAGAGCAAGATGCCGACACAACTCAGCGGTCGCTCGGCCAGCGGTCGCGATTATTTCTTGCTGCATTCGACCTAGTCAAGCGCACTCGTGGCTGAATCATCTCGTGAACGCTACGGCCCGAGCTTGGTCCGTGATGAATAGCTCGCCACGTGAGACGCAACGCAACGGCGTTGGAGGCAAGGCTGTCGCGCCGCCTGCAGCGGGCGCGCCGCAGTAGTGGCGAGCCTCGACATTGCGATGCATCGGACGACGCGCGACGGTCGATGAGAAACCAAAATTGTGGCACGACAAGACGACAAATGCTGTGTGGTCCGCGCGCTGCCCAATCACAGAAGTGGCGACTGCTGCGTAAGCACGCGCGACTTCAATCTCACGCCGCTCTTTTGCTGTACAGTCACGACTTAACAAGCTGAAATACATATTCTTATTTGGAAGCTTCCTGTACCAGGTGCACCGCACCACCCGAACAGGCAAGACGACCTTGGTGGGCGTGGTGCCGCCTTTTTCCGGCAGAGCGGCTGGGACAGTAATCGATCACGCCAGCCTCGAGGCTTCAGTACCGTATTACGACGAGGTGCGGATGTGTTTCACAGCCCTATTCCAAATATGTTGGAAAGAGTACACTCGCCGCAATCGGCACTCACCAGCTGTCTACGTTTGCCGGCGGAATATGGACACGCACATGACGAAATGCGGAATTGGACAGCCTCTTACAGACCTCTTACTCAGCGAAGCGGTGTATTCGGATTACTCGGTGACTACTGACAATTTTGCGCTTGTTTGTGTCTTACAAGTCGCGTGGCCAACACTCGGCAGAATCTGAAACTGCCTGACTTGTCTAAAAACCACTCACAACCAACACTTTGCTTCTGGCAAGGCCGTAGTGGTTGGACAGGTGGCTGTGAAGACTGCAGCAGCATTTGGTCTGTCATGGAAGTTCTCAATAGCTCTATTTTGCTAAGCTTTCTGGGAGGTAACAGTGCGGTCAACCCGTTTCTAGCGGCAACTTCACCTAGGTCTTATTTGTCAGATTCGAGCTTATGGTGCCTCGCCATGAGCGAAACCCACCCACATGGTCGCGCTATGCCCTATTTCCTTCGACAAGTGATTCCCAGGGAAGTGGGCCGCGTGGGCAAGGGTGAAAAAGGCAAATGGGAACGAATCCATCAAGCAGCGCAATGAGCCCCGCCACAATCATGTGTCGATGCTCTTGACATGGACACTTACTACCGTGAAGGGCTGGAAGTACGAAGCTCGCTTCCCGATCAAGTAAGTCTTCACTGTCGGGTCATGAAGCACCGGATGCATGTATTCGGGTGAACACAAACCAAGGCATCAGAGCGGCAAGTGCACGTACAGGGTATAACCAAATTCCTAACATCAGCCGCCTCACTTGCGAGGTGTGCGAACGATTCCATTTGCTGGTTCTGCGCGTTGTAGCTTCCACAGCACACGACGACGGCCGACGCTACCCTATCACACAGCGATCCGACGTGAAAAGGGATGTGGAGCCCCTGGGAATAACCCATCTGCAGGCATTCCCATCAGCGATACGGGCTTGGAGGAAATGAGCGTGGCTTCCAATGGGCGAACAGCACGCTGATCAGTTGCAACAGCGTACCGGAAGACCGGGTAGCCAGACACGGGGTAGATGTGCGGGCTGGGATGGGCTGCACGTGGCCGTTGCTTCTGAAGAACGCTTTTCCGTGCGTATCGCTGCAGCTCTCGCATGCACTAGGTGTTTCGTGCCTTACTACCGAGCTGGAGTGGCCACTGACGATCCAGATCGCGGGGCCTCATGAAATGTATCCTCGCTCTTCTGGTCTGTGATCTTCGTTATGCCCTCTTGCTGATTTCGGCCGGCATCTCGGCCGGCACGGGACAGTGGCGACTTGTAGGGGCGCTGGCTGTCACTTATCATTCGCCTCTCTTTAGTATGGAACATCGAGCAATTAGCAGTAACTTCGCTGGCCAACAGGCAGCACACTCAGGGTGGGGAGTCTCGACTCCAGCGCAACCTTATGCAGTTGGTACACTATTGTCAACCCCGGGCAGGCACCGACAACAACGCGTTCTGGCCCCAAGCACCAACACGCCTTGCCGCGTCTCCAAACCAAAGGAGGGCCTGCCAGCCACTCATGAGAAACAAGAGCGGCTTGACGAAAAGTCCAAGCGTTAAGTCGCAGTATTGCACTGACTCAGCGATAGGGCAAGGCCCTGATCCGGAGGTTGGCTGTCAGGAATTCTCCACCGCCCTTCATGTCTTGCGAGTAGTCATGCGCGTAGCCCACCCAGACTTTCACCTCACCGCCCATCTCGATCTCACTGCGCCATGTATGGCTGATATACGTAACGAAGGACACTTTGGTCTATGCTTACAAACTACAGTGAGGTATGGTGAGGGTAGCCAGGCTACTGTTTCAGGACCATGGTATCTAGAGACTTTGGCTTGGATAATGTTGAGCGTGGATGAGTCTGACCAATTAGTGACAGCACGTGCAAGTGCGGTCTGATCAGACTCTTACTGAGAAAGCCAGGTGTTTCCAGTAAGCCTCAGACCCAGCCCGCGAGCTGCCCAAGGTCGTCGAATGACCCACGCTGGAGTCGGCGGATGGTTCTTGGATTGAATTGCCCTTCTTGGAACTTTATGTGGTAAGGGTGTGGTCTCAGGATGACGGTTGGACAGACACAGCATCACAAGGATGATATGGGAGGAGGCAGACGCTAAGAACCCTGCGCACCCTAAATGTGGTAAGTAACCATAACAGTCTATAATATTGTGAAACTACGGAAAACTCTGCTATAGGCGGCAAGGCCAGACCACTCTCTCCTAACACATCGTGCCCGTCCTGCCATATGGCATTCTGGAACACATCTTCAATGCAACACCGATGGCAGCTAGCGATTCGACAGCTGACATTCTACCTACTCGCCCGCTGAACTTGCCCGTCTTGTGAGTAGCATCGCGACATTCGTGTGCCAGACCGTGTGATGAAGACAGGCGCAACGCGATCCTAGAGAACCTGCTGACCCCCAACGATTACTCCTTGAGCGTCGTCGGGAAAGCAACCAGGCAGTCTCTGCCGACCAAAGCTTCTCCCTGAGATGCTTCATCGTCATGCCATCGACCACTCTGGCCTTGACACTGGCATCCTAACCTCATAAGAGGGAGTGTGACTATGGCGACGCAGACGTCGTCCGCGCCACCAGGGCTTGAAGAGCCTGCAAGCCTCCCGCATCCTTCACCACCTTGGTGAGTGCAGGAAGTTGAGCCTCTCCGCCAATTGCTGCTAGCAATGGCTGCACCGACTCCGTCAGTGTAGCTGCGGCTTGAGCAGACGCTTCTCCGCCCAAGGACTCCAGCTGAGAGCTGACCATGTCAGACTCTCTTGCTTTCGCCCTGAGTCCAGCCGGCCTGGCTTCGAGCTGCGATACACATTGTTCCGCGTTTTGTAGCTCGGTCTTCAGGTCTCTTGGCGGATCATGCACAAGCTCCTCTTGTGCTACAGCAGGTTAGTCGTGTGACGGTGCAAGGATGGTGAACTTACTCTGCTCATCTTGACGTCCCTTGCCCAAGGTCCTCTTGACACTCTCGGGCAAGACGACGCCAGCGGCCTCCGCGATCATGGTAGCAGTGTCCAGTGCATCGCGGAGCCGATTCAATTTCCGAATTGCAGGGTGAGATGTGTCGCGGCGCTCGATCGCGTCGGCCTCGGCGTTCACCTCTGCCAGCTTCTTGTCGAGGGCGGCGAGCTCCGCATCCTCTTCGTCGCTGTCGCCGATGAAGAGACTGAGGTCGTACTTGGTTCCCGCTCTTAAACGACACAGTTCTTCATCTTTTGCACTTTCAATTCTGAATACCGGCGTGTACTCCGAGGGCGGCATGGTGACGATTGGCGTGGAGGGTGGTGTTTTGGTGAAGCTCCAGATTGCCGTGAAAAGGTGAGACCGTTCGCTGTCCCCGATCAGGAAGTCATGACACTCTCACCAACAAACCTCACTTCACACCCAGCTCAGGCCAAATCAGGACTGACCAGCTCCCCTGCATAGCACTATCTGGCAGTTACGTCACATTTTCCGACCCTCCTTCACCACATTGCGCCGCCTCGCCTGCAGGCATGACGTCCCTCGAGCTTCTAGAGCTCGGCGGCCAGACGCCCCAAGACTGCCAAAGAAAATCCAGAACCTGATCCCGGCCAAAGGCTGAGGGCGATGAAGAGGCGGAAAGTAGTGAAGAGATCCGTGTGAGCGTGAAGGAGATTTTGACAAGGCAAAGGAGCGGGAGAAGACCGACGACGCAGCTGCCGACTTCTGCACCAGCTGACTCGAGTCGCAATGGTCAAATCGACCGCTTGTAGAGGTCCGCACGCGATGAATTCGATCAGCGAGGTCTCATTACCCCAATGCTGTCCACTGAGCACAGCGCGAAAGGTGATCAATTCGATCTGCCTCCACCAGATTTCAGCCCACTGCTGAGATATGGAAAGATCTCGGCATTGGAAGCAGCGGAACTACCGGGTAGCACCACATCCTAGGCGCCTTTGATTGGCATCTCGAGTGCTCAAGCTTCGTGAGGCGGGCAGACGGTCTGAGGCAGGCACGTCGCCGCAAATTAGGGGGGGCGGTCAAGGGAGAGGTAGTCTGATCATACCTGCATAGATAAATAAAGCTGATACAATGATCTCCTACTTCACCTTGGCTTGTGCCACAAGGAACATACCTTGCCTTTACATGCCCATATTCCTAGACTGACGGCAATGTGCTTACCGCTTACTCACGTCCCAGAATAACGGCCCACGCATGCACGTCATCTCGCCCGACGCACGAGACACCTCGCACGAGTAAGTAAGCCATCTGGACTGCATACATCGGTGGCGACGTCCTTCACTCACTCCACTGCGGAGTTAATGCAAGCCACGGCGCAATTGAGGTAGCAAGATGCAGGTGGAGACTGACATGCTGCAGCCCGTCTATACTCAGCATTGTTTGTGATGGCCATATGTCGAGGAGAAAAATCCCGAGTACATCCAGGCTCCTATTTCATGCTAAAGTGATGGGTACCCTGCTCCAAAGTTGGGACGTCATCGGCGACTAATACAACGGCTACTATTGCGAGGCTCAATGGAATTCAGCTTCGATGACACTGCCTTTTGGAATCAGTCACTGGTGCGCTACTCAAATGCCGAGCGGCGTTTATTGGCGCGCCGCTGTAGGCTCGAAGGACCAGGTATATCCAGCATTTGATTCCTCGGCTCTTCTGGTACATCGGTGACCTGAATATCGACGTCTTCGATGTCGAAGGAAGCGGCCATGTTGACCACTTGTTCGGCAAGCTGTATCTGACCGCCGGAGTAACTGCCAGATTGGCCTGTTGGTCCATCTTCCCAGTTTCCGAGCCATACCCATGTGAGCACAAGATCCGGACCTCGGACTCGTGGCCGGATGGTGGTATGAATCGTGTATTGTCGGGATCGCTGGCGTCGACCTTTGACGCGATGAACGCGAATCTTGCCTTGAACTTTCCCTGCTAAGAGGGGCTTGATGTCTACTTGAACTCTGGCGACGACTCGGTGGTCTAGATAATTGATTAGATCAAGTTCAGTGACGACACTCTGTAACATAATCAACTTGCCCTTATTTTTCTCGTGCGTAATCTGATATAGCTCCGGAGCCTCGCCTGTCTTTGCCACGACAGTTGCTTCGAGTGGCCAGTCATCTTTGAAGTCCCAGAAGGTGTAGTCGCTTCGGATATCTGCAAACTCAGAGTCTCGGTCGACAATTTTGTTCTACATGATTAGCTTCCATCGGTCCGCAAAGTTGCAATTGGAAATATACCTCGCGGATGATCCAATGAGGGATGCCTCGTGCTTCCATGTCGCCAGTATCTTTATTCCTCCTTTTCTTGGAGCCATTGCGAGATAGTTCGTGATACCTTGCGTCATTTGCATCGTAGGGAATGTCTTCCAGCACCGCATAGTTCGCAAGTGCCTTCTGCGGTGGCGCGCTTGCACGATCGGCCCCAGCTAGAACAAGCCCGCGGGCGACAAAATTGCTGTGGTACTGCCTGTATGCTGTCAGTGGATCAGGTCTCAACAGCTCGACACATGCTAGACTTACACGAGATCGTGCGGCAAAAATTCGTAGAGGGTGCCTGACGATTCCTTCGCATTTTTATTGAAGGGGATCAGTACTTCTTCCTCGAGAAAGGTCTTTAAAGCTGGCTGGCTCGCGCCACCTCCAATAAGTGCGATATGCGCAGCTCGGGGGTGCGCGAGTCGCACTTCCTCCACAACAATATCAAGCAGGTCCGAATTGCTCCTTAGCCAGGGGAGGAAGACTTCGCTCAACGTCTCCACTCTTCATTTTCTTGGGTCAGCAGTGACAGGAAAGGGTAAGATGATGTGGCTTACCCAGTGATAGTGAACTCGTTGTTCTCCGTACACCCATATTCCTGGTGGTCTTTGTGACGCAATCCTCGAAATTGGAAATGCATCGCAATGTCGAGCTTGATAAGCGTGTTCCAATCCTTCCTCGGTTTGATGCATCTTTCAAAGGGGTCGAGAATGAGATCCTCGATTAATTGCTCGAGGGAAACTTGATAGTACCCCTCCAACTCTGCCCGTAGTGGATTGAGTTTCCGTAACGAGATCTTTGCGAGGTTCTCGTTGAGACTATGAGAGCCACAACTATCCCCTAGATATTGGTAAGCTAAAAGAAAAGATACTTCCTGAATACTGAAAATCGCTTTACCTATAGGTTGGCTCACGCGCTTGCATCGAAAGGCGCGTCGGTTGACACGGTGCAGTTCGTATGCAGCATAATCAGATGTGCCACCGCCGATATCACCGAGGATCACGGTCGCACCGTCCTGTTGTGCTTAGAAAGGTCTTCGGCCAGACAGAAGGACTTACCAGCTTGTCGCACTGTTCAGGGGACAATTGTTTTGCCAAGAAATACAGCAGAGCGGCGCTAGGCTCAGTCACGAGGTACACATCTGCGAGATCGTCTGTGTATGCACTTTCCACTTCATACTCAGCCGCCTCAGCATCCACGACGATGCCATAGCTAGCTGCTACGGCCTTTCCTAGCCTGGCTGCACCAGCAGCTCTTGCTCCAGCCCGCTTCAAAATCTCGCGCGTCCGGCGGCCATACTTGACTGGACAGCCAAACACGAAGGTGATCCTGGATTGTGGCGAGACCTTGTTAGCGCCCGCTTCGAACGGACCGCTCTTGCTCGATTTCAGGGTCTCGAAAGCCCACTTGAGGAAGTTTGTGTCCACGTCCTCGTCGTGCTCGATCCCACAATCGTTCTTGAGAAATGCCAACGTGTCGCCATAGGCTTGTGGCCAGTGGCAGCTCCTCGCTGGACTATCTACCGACTCGCGCTTGTCGTCTGGGATGTAGGTCCATGACAAGCTTGTCTCCGGGTAACTTTCACGAGGCTTGAAACGCCTCACTAAGCCTCTCCGGCGTCGATCAACACAATATCCATTAGCCGCATCCCAGCCGTGCTCAACTGTGACTGTCTCTCCGTCCTTGGAAACTTGATAGAGGCTCTGGGTCGGAGCCTGCGTCCCGGTGAGCTTGCCACGGGGAGCTCCAGGGTAGCCCTCAATGTCGTTAACGTCGTCATGATGGATCGACGCAGGATCTTGGCCATCCTTGTATGAAGCCCACGCCATTTTCAACATCTCATATCCTTTATCGATGCCTATGATGATATGATATAATGGTTTGTTCTTGGGGCAGAACATCTCATTTCGTGTAGCGAATGGGGTTTGGTTCGAACATTCGCCCAGCGATAATTCCGATGGACCATTGGAGCTGGCAATCCTTTGCATTTCTCAGACTGTTGTCGAGTGTTTGAGGCCGGGTTTTCCGATGGAATGAAAGCTCAAAGCAAGCTAGCAGTGTGCGTTAGCAAATGTACTGGTTTGGGCGCAAACACTAGGAGCGAAGGTGTTGACTTACGAAGTTTTTGGCAGATCTAACATAAATCGTGACACGGAGTTTGGAGAAGTGGCTTCCGTGATTCGGATGTGGTACACAATAGGAGACCTTGAGGTGGAAAGTAGTCGATATAGCTGATTCAATGAGCAGTTAGAGCGGCGGTGGAGTGAAATCGGATCGTACCGCAATTTGATGCGACTGAAAGACTATGCCGACGAGTTATGGACGTATTTGACCACCTGGATTGCAAAGTTTGACTTCCCTGCGAGCGGCTCGACACTCTTTCCAGACCGCCTTTTTGACACATGGTTTGCTTGGTCTAGGCAGCATGGGCCGATGCCGCTTTCCGAAAGCATGTTGTATGCCGCCTGGCAGCGTTGACGAGACGACATGTAATTTGACCGCCCTGCTCCGGATACAGGCCCGCGGCTGGCTGCATGTGTGAAGTCGCCCAAATGGTAGATGCGTGCATGCGAGGTCACACAAATGGTAGCCGCGTGCATGCGAGGTCACACAAACACGCAATCATATTGATAGTTGTTTCAATCTCCACTCCAGACTAAATTACCGCGTCCTGAACAATGTCAGCTTGGATTCACCTACGCTGACATTTTCCCAGCTTCTGGATTATTTACAACTTGCCATCGTCACACAAGCGGATTGCGATGACGTCCAGCCATATCGAAACCAGCCACCAACAGAAGTGGACGGTTGAGATGAGGATGTATCTGCTTGCATACTTTATCCATGTGGTCAAGACGCAGGGCCTTGAAGGAAAGTTCTCCTACAAGAGCGCAAGACAGGCTTTGCTCACTAAATTCGATGACGGGCATATCAGTATGCTGTCAGAACGCGCCATAGAAGCTGCAATTCAGCGCATATCCTACAAATACAGGAAAACTACGAATGTTCAGAGTTTCAAAGCTGTCCTATTGCAATACGGCATTGACACGGCTGCGCTCCGAATACCCCTGGACGAAAAGACGCTTGTTCGCGAGTACCTAAGCGAGTATGCGAATACCGGTTCCGAAGCACCAGTAGTTCAGATAGAGAGCGACTGTTCCGTGAGCCAGAATAAGGGCCGCACCGCCAATGAATCTCATCTTGATAACGCGCTTCAAGATGAATACACGAACAGGATCAGTTCTCACACTGAATTGGCGTCTCTGAGGAACACATCCAGCAGTGCCTTGCAGCCAGCTCTGAAGCGAAGGAAAACCAGCAAAAGCTCCTGCTTACCTTCAAAATCTAATCCAGAGGCCGCCAATGAAGCTCTCGATTCTATGGTAGACCTGGCTCCTCAAGGCATCGGAATTCCAGAGGTGCCAGGGCAGCTACTCAGAGCCGAACATCGGAAAATTAACCTGAAACTACGGCTCAAAGATTCAAAAAAACAACATGAAGCAACACGTACCAAGTTCACGAGGCTGGAAAGAGTAAATGATGCTAGGGGTGCGAAGATTGCAGAACGAGACGGCGAGATTGAAAGCAACAAACAGCTGCTCATGGAACATGAATTTGCGCAAAAGCGCGCACCTGTTGGTCGACAAGATCCGGTGGAGGCCTCCTTCAACGAGATAACGGGGTATGGCCGTGACGGAAAGTCTTGCAACTGCGAAAACCGTTCCCAACAAGTGCTCGATGGCATGTTGCGAACCTTGTGGATACCCCGAGAGAGCGATAACTCTCTCGATCCAGCAGATGTGGCTTGTGTATGGAATAAATGTGAAGAATTTCTTGCCGCTATCTTCGTGGATTGCGTTCTTCGTCAGCCTAGCGCGGTCGACAGCACCCAGGTTGCGCAGGACTTCTCATCCTTTCTGGTGAAGCTTTTCGGAACAACGGAGGTGTTTTCAATCTACGAACCTGGCACAGCTATACGAAGCTTGGATCCGAGTTATCTTAGGCGCATTCTTCAGGCTTATGCGATGGACTTGCTCTGCGAGAAGATCTTTCTCCATGATGGATGGTACAATTCCATATTCGGTGGATGTACAAGTGGCATGTTGGCTCAGATGAGGAGAATTATATCTGCAACGACGGGTAAGCAGCATCTCGTACACCCTATCCGATACACAACTAATGCTTATGCCCACTAGGTGGCATGCAGATATTGCGCGAATTGGATGCCAACGCGTTCAAACTGACGCTTGAGGAAAGACGTGGGCACCTTAATGACAGCTTCTTGCCTGTAGAGGCCAAAAAGTTTGCGGAACAAGTATGCGAAAAACTTGAACCGTTCTTCGCGGAACCTCCGAAGATTTGGGAAGAGCGGCTGCAGGCTTGCGCTAAATCACTCATGGAGCTCAAGTTCGAGCTACTGATTACGCCGAAGCAGTATATCATCGAATGGACGCCGGCTGGCGTGGTCTTCGACTCGGACAGCATGGAAAGCAAGCACAGCGATGGTGACGGTAAGGAGCTCCAGGTCAAACTCTGCTTTCACCCAGCAATGAAGGAGTATGACGCGGCACCGATTACCCATTTCGAGGAGGGCAACTTCGAGTCGGTTCTGACCTGTAAGAAATCTCTCTTCAGGAAACAGAACATGTCACTCAAGAACGAAGTGGTCGTCGCGAAGAGTATGGTTTTGCTCAACCCAGCCACAGATAGGTACGTCCAGAGTGCCTCGCATGAAAGGATTGTGGTCGATGGATGACAGAGGTCTCGCGCATGCTGGATGGATTGTGATGCTTCCAGTGAGCATTGCAGATGAGGGTATTGTGTCTGGCATGGCAGGATCGAGTGCAGGACGGACGCAGTAGGGAGAGACGAGCTCGGGGTACATTGACGTCATAGCAATGTCGGCACAGCATATATGGTAACTCAAAGCGCCAAAGTAAGCTCGCTGCTGGTCAAAGAGTGCAAAATTGCTAGAAGTCGTATTGTCCCATATGCAGCGGAGTTTCCAGGTATCTACTGCAAGTAATGGTCTATCCTCCTCTTCCACCACCGCGACCTCTACCTCGCCCACCTCTGCCGCGTGCATGACCCCGTCCTCGCCCTCTTGTGGGCCCCTGCGGTATTGCACCCCGAGTCCAGCGATGGCCCTCGTCTCTCAGATCCTTCCAGCGCTCGTCGAGGTCTTGATTTGGCATACCGCTTCTATGGATCAATTTCTGGGACGCCGCAGTCGTCACTCCGTCTTGTACGAGTAACTGCATTCCCAGGCCCTCTTCGCTTCCTTGCTCGTACATCCCAAGATCCAGAGCATCCTCTCGCGGGTTATATGAGGCACCAATGTCGACCACACCGGTCTCAGGAAAGCGCACGATACCTTGCGAGAGGGCAGGGTCCGGGTGTGGATCTGCGGTGCCATGGAAAGTGAGGCTTTGGACAGCGCCTTCAAGGCCAGCGTAGATGGTTTGCGAGGTAGATGATGGGATGGACAGGCTGTAGACCGGCGAATCTTGGCCGCCCCGCCAGTAGTCTTCGCGATAAGCGGACCGTTTCGGGGGAATGCGCGGATTGAGGTACAAATTCCAGCCTCCGGAAACTACAAAAGCATCGTGTTTGCTGCTGCTGACAATGGCGTTGTGTGCTCGACCTTGACTGCTCGGCTTCGTCTTTGCTCGCGCTGGAGATGAAGCGACTCTGTACGCGTGCGATCCCGTTGTTCGTAGATCAAAGACTTTGATCATGCTGTGCATCGAGACGCCTGCAACGATACGTTCTAGTCCGTGGGTGGCAAGCGAGTATACCGGCGAGTCATTCGTTGGATCCCAGAACAAAGTCTCAAAGTTGTGTGGGGATCGCAGATCGTGTAGTCGGATGATACCATCGTAGGCTCCCGAGAGGAAGACATTACCTCCTTGCGAGCCACCTTGTGCTGTAGCTGGTATTGGCAAAATTGGGTACACCGAGGTATGTCGTGAGGCGCTGCGTCCCGTCCTGGGGCCATCCGAGTACTTGGACTCAAGACTGAACGACCTGAGTGGCTGCGCAAGGACTCCATCGGATGTGATCTGGTGTACCTGCACTGGCGCAAAAGAAGGACCTAACCCCATAGCCACCTTGTCATCGGACAGGAAGTTGCACGACCAGATCCGTCCCGCTGCAGCGCCCGGAGCTACAGCAGTGACTTCTGAGAGCGGCTCGATGGTGGCCTCCGTGTCGCGGTCTACAGGGTACAGAGCTAGCACCGTGTCTCCAAGTGCTGCAGCTATCACTGGCTTACTCGCCGAGGAGACTGAGATGGAACCCACGGACCGTGCTGCAGTCTCGTATTGCTGTTGTCGCGTCACTTTTCCAACCGCATCCCAGCTCAGCATCGAGAGCTGACCCGATGCTGTGCCGTATACTAGTTCTTCGAACGGTGCACTGCGCTGATGAGGCCGGAGTATCTTCAAGCTTGTTATGTCATCCCGCCCTTCAGCGCTGTCTTGAAGCTTGTACGAGTACCAGGAATTGCGATGTCCATACGCGTCAATAGTCGATGTTGCATCGGCGGATGAAGCGGCTTGTTCTTCACTGCTTGATCGTTGCGCTGCTTCACCACACTCCTTTACACGTACAACGATCTGCGTTCCCGCGGACCATACGAGCACCTCTCTACGCTCCTCCCACGCTCCAAGCATTTCCTCGTAAGAATCGACGCTTGGCTGATACCCCATTGTCTGACCGCGCGGGCCTCTCCAGCTCTTCCTCTGCCACGAATTGATACTTGTTGTCATTGCGGCGGGCTCCACGTATCTCGCAATCAGCCCTTTCCGCTGCCAATTGCGATACAGCGTGGTCAGGCCATGAACTGCGTTCCGAGCGTCTGGGTCGAGTCCATTGATCCCAAAGCGCCCTTTCAGAAATGCTTTCCAGCCGTCGAGCTTTGCAAACTCATACAGACGACGGGTGGCCAGAGACAGATTGAGTACATCCAAGGGGCGTTCCATGTGGCTGGTAATGAGAGACAGGATCTCATTCGGCAGCGTGTTAAAAGATGCCATGGTGGCTATGGGCGTGCTTTGAGCGCGCCGATATTGCTATGCTGTGATAAAATGTGCTACTTGGGTTCATTGAGCCAGACTAACGTGGCGGAGGCGCAAAATACATATAGTCAGCATGTTGGTGGTTGACTGAAAATTGAATGACTCTTCGAAGATGACGACAGAAGCGTCCGCGTAGCGCACCAGCCACAGCGCTAAGCCACCGCTAATGCAGGCGTGCTTTCGATGGGGAAGGACAAAGACTCATCGCGAGACTCATCTCCACACACGAGATCATCCGCCCAGTCATGATTGCGATCCTACGACTCCGAGGACTCAGGGGCATTATCTCCTTTCGAGGATTGCGCCTCTCATGGCGCACGGATCTGTTTCCCAAATAAGCTCGAACTAGCGCACGTGTCGAAGACGCCATATTCACCCTGGACTCAGATCGACGCTCTCGCGCAATTAACGTGACTACGTCGCTCAATCCATTTCACTTTCACCGCAAGCACACATCCGGTTCCAGAGGTGTGACTTCACCATGGTACCCCGCCATCACCTAGCATTCGGTGTGGTTGCGACCGCTGTCGATCCCCGCACATATATTGCTCGTCCGGCGACCGCCGCACATTTCGGTGCTTATCCGCTTACTGCAGCCAGCCGCAACCTAGCGCTGCCAGTGGAGTGTCGGCAACCGTCCCGTGACAGTCGTACTGGCGCCAACTTTAATCCTAGGCGAACCGGACTCTACGAGTTGTAGTTAACACCTCCTTTGCCCATGCGGGCACCCGCAAGTTGACACAGCTTCCCGCGTCGCGTCGCGACATCAGCCTGCGCAATGGCTGACTCGCAGCCCAACGAGAAGGCAGTGTACGCGCTCATTGCGGCTGTCGCGAGCAACATGAATCGACTGCGGCAAGGTATTGACGGTCTTCGGCAAATACACAACCGCTGGAAAGGCAACGATGGTATCTCGATCAACCTAATTGCGCAGCTAACGGCCCTTAAATCGAATCTCGGAAACATGCACGACTGGCTGAATCATGCGCTGTCCGACATGCACCCGCAGCTGCTTTCCGACCTGGACGTCTTGATGTCTTCGTGTAGTTTGCTGGTACGGCACCTGGATGCATTAGTCCGCCGTTTGCACCAGCGGGATCACGACTCCATTGATTGCGCGACTAGGCTGAAACATGCGGTCGGCAGCCGGTCAATGGAGCGCTTGCGCAAAGTCGCGCAGCTACAGAACGAATCTGTAACCCTGCTTCTTGCAGCTTGCAAATGGTGGGCTAGCCAAGATTGTCCCACCTTCCCTTCAAACACTCTAACTACAAACAGCCATGCATCAGCACAACGCAAGATCCTACTGCACAAGAGCCGCCAGATACGACGGGAAGATGCAAACTCCCTCAAAGTGCTGACTCGCTCGTCCAGAGTAGATGGGAGTTGCATGGGAGCCCTGACGCAAGCATCGGCCATGATCCAGTGGTTCAGATATGTCTTCTACATCAAACTCTTGCGAAACCAGGCCGAGCACGTTCCTACTGAGGAGGACTATGATCTCGAGGCCGCGGCGATTCGGTCCGATGCAATTGACCGCGCGCTGCAAGACGATGCGACTACTCTGCGGCGCGAGACCAAATTGGTCATGATGGGCAACGTCAACAGCGGGAAGGAGCTTGTCATGCATCAGATGAAGGTTCTCTATGCTGATGGATATTACCCCCTCCAAGATCGCAAGCCCTACCGCTATGCTGTGCGCTCAACCGTCCGCTTACTTATTCACTCGATTATCGATTTACTGAAAGACACCGGCATATCTTTGCCAAGTGAACTGAATCAAGAGTTCGCCATCTTGCTGCATGAGGTTGAGACGGTCGATATGCAGTTCATCTCGAAAGACGCCGCTCAAGCAGTCGAGCGAATATGGACTTGTCCTGAATTCGCGACATTGTTCATCAAGAACTTTGAAATCGACTTCCCTCAGTATGCGTCGTATTTCGCACAAGAAGTACAGCGGATGGCCAGCCCCGACTACATCCCCTCCGAGGCAGACATTATCCGGCTGAATCAATCCATAGGCGGCATCAGCGAATTGCGCTTTCACTGGGACGAGCTAGAAGTCCATCTCTTCAACATCAACAACGGATACATTCCCGGTAATTTTCGCAAGCGGTGGTTCCATCAGCTCGAAGGCGCAACCTCGTTGGTGTACACTGTCGATGTATCACTGTACGACCGCCCGTACCTCGGACAGCCGACCGAGTCGCAGCTTCTGGACGACTTTGCCACCTTTGAGCAGTGGGCAGGGTCCGAAAAGTTTGCTGACTCCTCAATCATCTTGCTGCTTAATAACTTCACACGCTTTCGCGAGAAACTCCCTCATTCTCCGCTCGAGACATTCTTCGCCGATTATGTACCCAGCGAAATTGATCCAGAGACATCGGCTCGCCAGTACATCCTGCGCCGCTTTAAAGATGTCAACCGCAATCGCCTCTCCATCTACTCGTTCTGGGTCGACCTCGACCTCAGCGACAACGCGCATCTGTATGCTGCATTGAAGAAAACACTCCAACATATTCAGCAACGCAGAGCAAGAGAAGAGGTGTGGAATGCCAGTTCTGCGAGCATGGGATCAGGAAGCAGATCTGGGACCGGGTTGGCTAGTAGACTCATGGCCAGCCGCAGCGGCACGTCATTGAGGAAGAGAGCGGGTACCGATGCATCACGGGTCCTCAGTCCAGTCCAGAGCAACTGAGATCTTGAGAATCAGGAGACCACCAGAGTTCGAGGGGCTCTCTTATGTTTCGACGATTAGGGCAATTGGTTACAGCAGAGAGGAGTTGAGTTTGGCCTCTTTGGGCTCAAAGGCGTTCTGGACACGAGACATGGGCATGAGATACCACGGTGCGACGGCGTTTCGGAGAAACACCTTGTCCTGCGTTGATTTGATTTGATTGTCGCTCGCGATACATCTGAGTCATTAGGCGCTCAGACCAGAAGCTTAATGTTCTTGTATCCATTTCGCGTTGTGCTGCCGAGCATACCCGGAATTCTTCTTCCCATAATAGCGTCACGTTTTCCGCCGACTTTCACCAATCGCGCATCCCCGCACTCGTGCTTTATGCTCCACAACCAGCCTCAAGCCCTCTGGCCATTGTAACCACTATCTACTTCGGTCCATGGGATCTGGAGTCGTATGACAAGACCCGCACGCGACATGGCGGTCCTGGGGTGAGTGTGGGGACCCCGCAACTCGGAAAAAGGCTACCAGAAGTGTGACCCAACGTCGCCGATCTCCCGCGATGCAGTTGTGATGCAGTACAAAGTAGATGCATTTGTCGCGCTCCGGAATGGGAGAAATTGTATTAGTGTCCCTCCATCGCTCTCCACCTTCTACATCGCCGGGCTCTGATATAGGGTTCGAAGGTTCATCATGGACAAGTCTGAACCATATTCCCAACGCATCGAAGCGGTATCGAACTCTTCTCCCGCCATGAGCGACGCCGAAAAACAGCAGTACGATGATGCTGTAGGCGCGAACCTTGAGCTCGACGAGAGCTCGCTGCCACCGGGCTACTTCACGTCCAAGTTCTTCATTGGCTCCATGGCTGGCATCGGACTAGGATTGATGGCAGGTGTCGCCGCATTCGGTTATGCTGCACCAATCCTTGGCATAATAAACGCAGATATTGGCCCTGTAAGTACAGTCTGTGTGTTTTCGCTCAGTTGTGAGCTCAAATGGCATCCTCACATACATGCGTGTCAATCTACAGCGCAGTGTCGAGCCCGAAATGGCATCCTGATTCACGCACCTGCCGTCCCTGGATGCAGTGTTGAGCGCCAGATAGCATCCCAGACTACATGCTGACGACGACAGGACCCCAACATTGTCTGGGTCGCTCTCTCCTACACCCTCACATCCGCCGTCACGCTAACCATCATCGGTCGCGTATCCGACATCTTTGGCCGTCGCTGGATCTTCGTTGGAGGTGCCGCCCTCGGAGTCGTAGGAGCCATTATCTGCGCAGTCGCACAGAATGTCACCACTCTCATCGTCGGCACGACCATCATGGGCGTAGCAGCCGCAACACAGCTCTCCTACTTCTACGTCATGGGCGAATTGGTGCCCATGAAATATCGCCTCGCTGGTAATGCTTTCTGCTACCTCTTCTGCATCCCGGGATCTGGCATCGCGCCAGTAATCTCAACAAGCTTCATTCAGTACCACCCCAACGTTGGATGGCGAGGCTGCTATTACGTCCTCATCTGTATCCAGCTCTCGTCTTTCCTGTGCTGGTTCTTCTTCTACCACCCGCCCACATTCCGAATGAAGCACGGTGAACATGCCAGCGTCCTGAAGTACATCAAGAACTTCGACTATGTCGGCACCACGCTGTACACCGGCGGGCTGTTGGTCTTCATGATGGGACTAAACTGGGGCGGGAATGTATACGCATGGTCGTCCGCATACGTCATTGCTACCATCGTAGTAGGCTTCGCTGCCCTTGTCGCATTTGTGTTGTATGAGGCGTATATGGACCTCAAGGAGCCGCTCGTCCCGATGCACATCTTCAGTAACTACTCCTGGAACGCTTCAGTCATCTTGACCGGACTTGGCGCGTCGGTGTACTACGCTTTCGCCATCGTCTGGCCGTCCATGGTGGGAGTTTTGTACGGCGACGGAGGCCCGATGGCTAGTGCTTGGCTGTCCTCACTAGTGGGCCTCTGTATCACCATCGGTCAGATCGTCGGAGGCTTCAGTGGTAAGAAGATTGGGTACCTCAAGTGGCAATGCGTGGTAGGCATCACCCTGGGCGCCATTTGCTTCGGTAGCATGGCAACATGTGGCGTTGGCACCATGCCTCGTGCAGCCACATTGCTATCTTTCGGAGTCTTCTTCGTCGGTTGGACAGAAGGTGCTGCCATTACGATCGGTGGGTGAATACATACAGGACCATGTAACACAGCTAATGTCTCCTAGTCACCCTCGCCGCAAAAGACCAGTACGCTCTTGGCACTGCCTCTGGCGTTGCTGGCTCCATCCGCTTCCTCATCTCCTCCATCGCCGCAACCGTCTACTCCGTCATCCTCTCCAACCGCCTCACCTCCACCATCTCTGCGCAAGTCCCGCCCGCGCTCATCGCCGCCGGTCTCCCCGTGAGCTCGATCCCATCCTTCATCTCCGCCTTCGCCCTCGGTCCCACCGCATTCGCCGCCATACCCGGCGTCACGCCTGCGATTCTGGCCGCAGGCACGAGCGCCTACAAGCAGGCCAATGCGGACGCATATCGGACCGTCTTCCTCAGCAACATTGCATTTTCTGGCGTCGCAATCATTTGCAGTCTCTTGCTACCAAATGTGGATCATTTGCTGACAGGCCAAGTCGCTACGACGTTGCATCAGGGACGCGACGAGGGGCATATTGCAGGCGAGAAGGAGTAATAATCACGCACTTGACGCTGAGGACAGTATATGTGTAATTTCAATATCATAAATGCCTGCCACAAATTGGGGTTCGATTTTAGAAGATTCCTCTGTCTCGCAATGAACGGATGCCCACACGCGACTGCCGCATCTTGACAACTGCCTAAAATTACTCCACATGAGGCCATACCATCTGTCTAACACTGCGGTGCAAACTTTATGCATCACTAAAGACCACCTCGCTGCTGCGGTGCGTACACAAACCAAGTACTGACAGCACTCGAGATCATCGGTGCTTGACTCATGTCAAGTAGCACGCCCAGGGCGTTGGCCCAGGAGGCGTGCAACGATGGAGAACCATACCCGCACCATCAATCACGTAAGCAGATGTCAATCAATTCATTGTGGCTTCCTCGTCCCGCTCCGAGTGTCCCCGGCTCATGCTACCCGTTTAAGCCTCACAAGTTGTGCGCACTTACATACCATTCCCACTCCACGTCTAGAGGGCAACGCACGTTCACATTCTCCATAGTAAACGCAAATAGTAGTCGGTAACAAATTTCATTCCGTCATAACTCATCCCTCCCGCCCTAGTCTTGATAAAAGAAGTCGATAAAGTGAAGAAGAAGAAGCACACGAATCCCTCGACTGCACATCGGCCCAACGCAGCCCTATAACAAATATTGCATGCATATGACATTGGCCTTTGACAGGCCCCCGCACATTCCTTTGTAGATAACGATATCTGTCGAAAAACATGACCCATTCGCCTCGAATGTGTGATGGAGAATGGCTAGCCCAGCCTCAATAGGAGAGGATATAACCTGTAAATGTCGTCTGAAAACGCCGATACCCATGCCGTGATGCCTGCGCCATGTCGCAGAGAACTACCGTTGACAGAAAAGTTCAATCTCGCCGAGTTGACCGCCACCGGGGTTCAGGTCTCGTTGCTGCTCCTTCCAATTTTCAAAGGCCTCCTGGACGTCGTCGTCACATTGGATGCTGACGTATGTGTTCTCGCTGTCGAGGTATTTGAGCTTCACCTGACCAGATCCTAGCGAGACTGATGTTGAGCGCTGCAGCTTTGCATCGATTCTGTCTTTGAGTGATTGGAAGCTGATGTTGGTGCTGACAACCAGAACCATTGTGCTGCCAGCCGACGGACAGTGCACCTTGACCTTGAGTTGCGTCGGTATGCTCGACTCATGTTGTGATAGTGGTGGCGACATGTTTCGCGACTCCATCGAAGCGGGTGTAAGTGTTCCTTGGCTTCGCTCGAAGGATGAGGCTGGTGTCATTGTCCGGGAGAGTGGCGGCTGGTAGCTAGGATCACGTCGAAGAGCGCCACTATGGTAGTCTGTGTTTGCCAGCTCGGCGGCAGTTCGCTGCTGAATCAGGCGATCTCGTTGAATAGCAGGCGACTGGGTGGCAGCTCGAGGCGGGGGAATGTTGGCAGGCGAGTTGTTTGCGCTGCGATTGACGATAGCGGCATTATAGGCATAGTGTGTCGGGAAAGGAGGCATGTCAGGTACTGGAGGTGCTTGTCCGTTTTGCATCTTTCTGTTCGGGCCTAGGGCCGAATTGATATCGGGGCTGCTAGCCGCCCTCATTCGGCCTTGGGACGACATTGCGGCGTTGGGTGGCAGCGATGGTCGTTGGCTGCGTGCCTGTGCATACTGTCCTGATCCGTCTCGGGACATGTGATTGCGAGACTGTGCGGGGGCTGTGTAGCGATTGTTTTCCTCATGCGAGTAGCCATTAGGCGGCTGTTGGCGAGGGAAGGGGAATGTGCCGGCGGAGGATGAGCTTGTCCGCGCGTTGGAGTAAGTGGACATTGGTGTTTCGACGGTGGGAGAGAAGTACGACTCCTGTGCACCCCCATTCTGCAGCTGCTGAGTGCGTAGGGTTAGTGGTGCGTGAGCCGAATTGCTCATTGGGAAGCGGGGAGGCGGTACCCTTGGATCTCCATCTATCGGCGGCCCGCTCTCGCCAGTGGTTGATCGAGACCGCATGGATGCACTTGAACTGTTGTGCGCAGCTCTGTAGCTATTTGTGACTGTGTCGACATCATCGTCGCCGTCATCGTCATCATCTTCGCGGTACGGGTTTTCCAGGACTTGATCTCGCATGTATGCAAACTGGGTGTCGGAGGGCTTGGAGTGTGTCGTGCTGGCACTCGATCGCGCTTGGTCTTTCCAGTGGCGCCTCTGCATGTCCACTTGGGTTGCCCACTTTTTCATTTCGGCTTCAGTCGTGAATCGGATAATGAAGTTCTCGATACCAGGATCACCCTTCCAGAATATTTGACATGTATATGAACCTGGCTTCGCGTCAGATCGTGTACTTGAAAGGGCTGAAGTGTCGCCTACCTGGCTTTTGCAAGGAAATTGTCTCTGTGACATTTTGCATGAAGATGCGGCCCTTGAGCTGCAACTTTGGCTTTCCGTCCTTGGTGACCAGTGTCCTCGTCGACATTTTGTTCTTTGGCTTGTTGATGTTGATCTCTTTGCAGCAGAGCAAGATCATCTCAAAGAGATATATCTTGTATTCGCGCTCTTCATTCTTCGAGGTCATGCTCTCGCCCTTGAGCACCGTGTACTGCCCGTAGAGGAGCAAGTCACCAAAACCTTCGATTCGATGGCCCTTCCAGTCTTCCACCAGAGTCTTGAGCTCCTCGACAGCCTCAACACGTTCCTCGCGCGCAATAGCATCGTTGGTGCCTGCAAGCACAGACGAAGCCGCCTCGATACCCCGGGAGATGTCGTCACGTCGCTGCTCGTCAAGGTCACCCTTGTCACGCAATTGCTGCTCGTTTATTAGCACTATATCTGAAGCACGCGCGGGAATCGAGTCATACCGAGAGTAAAAGTGGGTACTTGGTTAGTCGCTGAAATGGCTTCAAGAGAAAGGATGTCAGATGAGTCGGGGATTCCACCATTTGTCGCATTTCGGGAGATCCGCCCGTCTCTTTTAGTTTGTCGAACTCCCGCATCGCAATCTGCTCGCATTTCTTCTGGTTTGCGATATAGGGTTCGTAAACCTTGAAGGCTTCCTTGTACAGCACGAAGAGATTGCCCCAATTCTGCTCGGAAGGTGGCTGCGCGTTGGTCTGCTCGACGCGGATCAGGAAGCGGCGCTGGAAGTCGAGCAGCGCATTGAGGTTGAGGAAAATGTCGTGCACCTGATCGCCGCTGATGACGCCTTTCTCCTCTACCAGCTTTTTGAACTCGTGCAGCAGCTCCAGATGCTGGACATATGTGCGCTCTGTTCTCACAAGCTCGTCAATGATGTGCTCTCGCTGCGTCCGCTTGCCACTGCCACCCGATCCATCGTCGGAGGCCTGGGTGGCGCTAATCTTGCCGAGTGCTACGAGGGAGTCTAGTACGCGACTCACTACATTTGTGACCTGTCTGCATTAGCCTTGTATCAACCGCACGTGGCACACGTCTCACTTTGACGAATCCAGTCGTGTCGTCGCCGTACAGGTCTCCAATAATGAAGCAATTCTCCTGTGGGATGCCCAATTCGGTGACGCAGCTCTGGATGAACTTGTAGGTGGCCATCTTCTCGTTCTTCTTGAGGCTCTTCTCGTCGGTCTTGGAGTTCGGAATGCTCAGCGGGACCCGTGGCTCGAGGGCGTTGTACAGCTCCATCAGCGGGTAGCCGCGGCGGAAGGTCCTCCATAGCAGGGTGACGGGGTCGGCATCGTCGTCGGCCTTGCTCTCCTCGTCGACCATCCAGCTCGCGAAGCCGGGGATCAGGCGCAGGCGCAGCTGCAGACTCAGGCAGCGCTGGAAGAGGCCGGCGTCCTTGTCGGCGCGCTTGTTGAGGACATTGTCGCTCGCCTCGATGGGGCCGCCATTCACGGGCGTCGGCGGCCAGTTGGGCGGCGGCTGTCCTCCAAACAGCGTCGAGCTGCTGGTGTGCTGGGTGCTCTGGGTGTCGCGGGCGCTGCTGTGCGAGTAGCTCGAGTACTGGCTCTGGAAGCTCTGGTGGGACATGAGGGACGGCGGCGGCCCTTGGTTGCTGGCGATGCGGGAGTGGGCGGCGGCTTGGGAGGCGTGAGGGGGAGGGTGCATGTTCATCAGCCCGGAGTGCGCTGCAATCTCCATGGCGAACTAATCCTTCATCTCCTTGCGCAGGTGCAGTCGGGGAAAGATCCAAGCGCTAATCGCTAGGCAGGGTCTCGACAAGGGTGGCTTTTGGGGCGGGCAGCTGCGATGGAGCCTCGCCGCTCGTTTGCGCTGCGCTGGCGGCGGTCAAGGACGACAGACGGGCTGCGGGTGTCTGGCGGTGATGGCGACGTGTCGTAGGGCTGCAGATATTCGATCCGACTGCGGCGGGCGTGGTGACGAGGTGGAGGACGGCCTGCATAGGGGATGCGGCGTTTCACAATCATCCGTCGTCGGGCACACGCACGTGATCCGGTCTGCAACAAGGACAGCGACAGCGACTCATGCATGGCATGGCGTCTTTAGCCGTCCGCACATAGTCTGCTTCACACTCAGGACTTGCCTGCTCAGATCGCCACCATCGCTGGACGGGCAGCTTCGCCGACGTGCGGTCCGAAGACAGGGCCGGCGCGTGGCTGCTCCAGTGTTTCCTGCGGTCGAGGTACTGGTACCGTACCGTGAGAAACGCGACTCGAGTGCAATGGTGCGTTCGTCCCGATGCTGCACGCTCTGCACCGCGTGCCTCACGACTGCATCTGCCTTGGCTTTTTGCGTTTAGCAGCATCGGACATGGCAATTCTATTCGCTGCTTGCATGTTGCTTCTGTCGGCACAGGCCCTTGTTCGGGCGCGATCAACGTGCCGTGCAGCATGCAAGTGCCGGAGCATTTGTCTGCGCATCAGCACGATTGAATGCGCTATCAATCTTGACTACATCAATCAACAAGCACAACTCCGGCACGACCTCACCGCTTCTCGCACAGTCGTTGCTTTGGGCGGCCTTCTACGCGCCAGGCCTCGCATCACGTCTGCACAGGCGATGTATTGGCCAGCCTGAGCGCAGCAGCGGAAGCAAGAGAGGTCGTCTGATCAAGGGCGCTTGCAGCCCTGCCGCAAGAGGCAGAAGTTGAGTTTGCGGGATTTGAGAAGAACCCAAGTGCTGCCAAACAACGCCCGACGCCATCCCACGTCGCGTGGAGAGTGAGCCTATTTGTGTCGAGGGTGTACCCTTGAGTACGGCGCGACACCAGCCCACCAAGCACGCCTTCACGACCTGGAAACGGGTGGTAGTCGAGTGCGCTATAGCTGGATGGCTGCTGCCGAAATATGCGTTTCAGACTGCTCTGTTAGTGGAGCGATCGACCGGCTGAGCGTGCGAGACTCGACAATCCATGGGTCCGCGCTAGAATCGCGATGATCATGAGGTGATTTCGGGACTCACCCAGACGGGCAGGCGGTCATAATGTCTGTCCCGTGGTGGTTGTGTGAGAGCGTCACATGCTGGACATGAGCCAAAAGTTTTTGCCCGTGTTTCAGAGCAGCTTCTAGCAGCGACTAGAAGCCTGCTCGGGTGGATACGTGCACGGGTAGCGGCAGGGTGGAGGATGGTGATGCCTCGAACGGTTATTTTGACGAAGGAAGGCGCACGGACCCGATCTAAAGGCGGAAGCGACGACGACAACGCCTCGAGGCTCACACCGAACGACTTCTTCAGGACCCGGCCTTGGACACATGCATAGCCAAACGACTGTCAAAACTGAGCTTCACCACCAGAGTCGTAAACAACCCCGCGGACCGGCTTTGCACATGTTTTGATCCTCGCCCGCCAGGCAGCACAGCGAACACCCTGCAGTCCATGCACCAGCACATCTCACACCCACTCTCTCCGCCACGGAGCACTCGCCTCGCCCTTACATCACCTCTCTATTCATAACATCTCGTGCTTCTCATTCGCGCGCCGAAGCATGGCAGGCCCACTCGCGAACTCTGCCACCCAACTGTCAGGCCCGCCGTACATGCATCCTTTCCGCCCCGCGTCCTCGATGAGCGCGAACAGGTTCGACGAGGGCTACTCGGAAGACACACGTAGCCAGACTGGGAGCGACATGGTTATGCGCAGTGACTTTAGACTGGCAGACGAGGGGCCGCAGCCTGACTCTCCGCTCGCCTTGCCCGACTGGGTAATGGCTCTGAGCGAGAGCGAGCGCAGTGGTGAGTTTGTTTGGTCAGGATCATCTTGTGTTAAGCTAACATAGCCTCAGAGTTTGCGTATGCCATTCTAAGATCGCTGAGGACTTCGTCAATAGCGGGTATAGTGGAGAAGCTGAACCCGCTGTTACACCTCGACCCCGTGCTGCACCTTCCGCCCGAAATCACCTTCCAGATTCTTTCGTACCTTGGTCCCGAGACACTGCTGCGGTCATCGACACTTTCGCGGGCATGGAGAAATCGCGTCCTGGACAGCCCGCTGTGGAAGCTGTTGTTCCGGCTGGAAGGCTGGAACAGCAACTTTCCACAAGTGCGTGCATATGAGGACGCGGAGAGGCAGAAGCGCATTGAATCAAAAGAGAAGGAGCGCAAGACACGGCCTAGAGCAGCCGAAGACATGGACTACGAGAAGCCCTCAAGTAAGAAGCGCGTGCGAGAACGACAATTGTTTGGAGATGGCCCTTCCTCTTCCGATCACACCATACATGATAAACTGGAACCACTATCGATTGGCGGGACTGGAAACGCAACCTCGTCCTGGAGTGAGCAGCACGGCACAGTCGAAGCTGACGATAGCCCTTCACTCAAAGCAGAAGACAAGATGGAAGGGCTATCTTTTGACAGCGCCTCGCCAGTGCTGTCTCCAACAGAATCCCAGCGCGAGCGAAGACTGGTTGCTCCGAACGGCAATGTCTCCTCAACTGCAGATGGTCTTAGCATCCCAGTGCGGCCATCACTTCTACTGCCTGGCTTGGAGCCCAAGATCAACTGGCAGTATTTGTACAAGCAAAAGCGACGGCTTGAGGATAACTGGAATGCTGGTCGTTTCACCAATTTCCAGTTACCACACCCCAGCCATCCCGATGAGGCGCACACAGAGTGTGTGTACACGATCCAGTATTCTGGCAAATACCTGGTCAGCGGGAGCAGAGATCGAAGTATCAGAGTCTGGAACCTCGACACCCAGCGCCTAATACACAAACCTCTTCTCGGCCACACAGCGTCCGTCCTTTGCCTCCAATTTGACGAGCGACCCGAGCAGGACGTTATCATTTCTGGCGGCTCTGACTGCAGGGTCATTCTCTGGCAATTTTCGACCGGCAGAATGCTCAAAGAAATCGAGAAGGCACACTCTGAATCCGTCCTCAACCTGCGCTTTGACGACCGCTACCTCGTTACGTGCTCAAAGGACAAATCGATCAAGGTATGGAATCGAAAGCAAATGTGGCCTACCGATGACACGTATCCGTCTTCGACGCAGAAGTCGGGGGCAAAATTTCCTTCCTATATCATCAATATGCAAGACCAAGTGGAAACACAACACTTGCATTTCAAGCCGCTTCTTCCGTACAGCCTCATTATGACCCTCGAGGGTCATGGCGCCGCGGTGAATGCCATTCAAATCTTGGAAGGACAGATCGTGTCTGCTTCGGGCGATCGCAGCGTCAAAGTTTGGAACGTGCGAACGGGTGCCTGCATACGAACCTTCTCTGGCCACAGCAAAGGCATCGCATGTGTTCAGTTCGACGGACGAAGGATAGTCAGTGGAAGTTCAGACGAGACTGTTCGCATATTTGACCGAGCTACGGGTGCTGAAGTGGCCTGTTTGCAGGGTCATTCCAACCTTGTCCGCACTGTGCAGGCTCAATTCGGTGACCTGCCTGGAAACGAAGAGGAGCTCGAAGCTGAGGCACGTGCGGTAGATCGCGACTTCTTCGAGGCCCAGAATAGAGGGCTCCTGACACAGAATCTCACCCGGGATCAGCGGCGAGCCCGTAACGCTGGCTCGAGAGATCCGAAGGCCATTTTCGCCTACGGCGCGAAGCTGCCACCAGGCGGAGGCGGCAGCAAATGGGCCCGCATCGTTTCAGGGTCCTACGACGAGACGGTCATCATCTGGAAGAGGGGACCAGATGGAGCTTGGGAGAAGTCCCAGACACTGCTGCAGCACGAAGCTGTGCGTAACGCCGGCGGTCGACCGAGAAGGCCAGTTGTCCCGGTCCAGCCAAATGCAAACCAAGCAAATCAGCAAGCCAACCAAAACAATCAACCACAAGGCCAAGGCGCAGCGCAAAACAACTTCCAAGCACTTGCGCAACAAGCTCAGGCACAAGCTCAAGCAGCGCAGACTCTGGCTCAACAGGCACAAGCGTTGCATGCAGCTTCCCAGGCCGTACAAGGGAACAATACGACCGCTGCCAATAACACAACGGTGGCAGCGACCACTGCTCCTGCAGCTCCAGCTGCGACCAATGCAGTTCAAGCAGGAGGACCTCCCCAGCAAGGGGCAGCACCGAATGCAGCGCCACATCATCATCACCATGGCCATCACCACCACCACCACCCTCACCCCCTCGCAGGTCCTCTTAACACACAGGGTACTAACTCGCGAGTGTTCAAGCTTCAATTCGATGCGCGGAGAATTATATGCTGTAGCCAGGATCCCACAATCGTCGGTTGGGATTTTGCCCAGAACGATAAGGACATTATCCTGGCGAGCCAATTCTTTAGCGACTCATTCTGAGCAGATCCGGAGTCGGGCGAATGTGCTAACTCGGCTGCATGACAAAGGGAGCATCGCCTCTGTAATCGACGTGTCTTGAAAGGAGACTTTGTTATCATTGCACACTTTTGTACTCTATGAGGCCACGACGTGCACGATCGTGAGCAAGGAGACGGCGTAGGATACACGCATAGGCATTTTGGAACTCAGCGGCATTCTGGGATTTGGTCGTTGGGGTCAGGCGCCTATATTTGAACAAATGATCATCGATTTCAATCTACACTGATGCGTTCCAACCGACTTGTTTTCTCGACTTCTGTCAATCTCAATTCCCTAGCTCACCTTGTACTCAGATGCGCTGTCGTTGCAATAAGTTCGGTAGTGCTGACGGTCCACTTCCCGGCATGGGTATGGGGCGGAAACCACGGCAAGTACGACATCAATAACCTCAGACTTTACTGCCGGAACATGCCCATGCTCTTCACCCTCGTCTGCCCCCAAAAAGGGTTCTTTTGCTGTCGGACCCCCAGTAGAAGCTGTAATACTCGTTCAGTACGCACAGGTCAGGCGCAACTGCAAGTCCGGCTCCCCAGTCTGAGCATTGGGACCTGTGTTGCGAGAGATAAGCACAGCGACGGCGCATTCCAGGGCAAGAGGCAGGGGCTGATTAGTCGAGCAAAAGGCGACCAGCGAATCGCATTTTCAAGGCGCAGCGGCCAGGCCGAGTATGCGATGCGGTATACCTGCTAGATTAGTCCTCAGGCTGAAATTCCATGTTCAGCAATGCGAGCGAGGCAACCCGGTACGCGGTGTCCACGCAACTACAGTCAGACGAAATCCAGTCAGAGGGACTGCAGTCAGCTCGCAAAAAAGAGCCCTCCTAGGCAGGCGTAGGTCCCACAATATGTACAGCATGTCGAGGTCGGTAGTCGGAAGAGGTGCAATCCGGATTCGAGTCGCCGGATCGCCGACCCACGCAGGCCAAGATCGATGCAGCGTCCGCAACCTCCCGGATTGCGCAAGCAGGAAGAAATGTCAGCACGAAAACAAGGGGGAACCGGAAACATATGAAGGCAGCGCCGAGACGATAGGGCTGAAAAGTCGCCGCGTGGTGAACCGGCTGCCGGAAACAGGGCGCATCCGCGGCTATCTAGGAACGGCAAGGCGCACCGATGGGACTGCTTCCATGGTGCAACCGTGTTTGGCTGGCGGGGCTCCACAAAACAGATGAAGCCCCTAAGAAATGCGGTTTTCGTCCGAACGAAAATCTTGAGGGTCTGGAAATTGATGGCATAGGCAATGTACGATGACGACCGTGGATGCTTCAATGAATACCGATGGCGGCGTCAACACCAGAATGGCAATCTCACGAGATCACGAGAGCCGAAGAGCACCCGCGGCTCCTCGCCCACCTCAAGCGCCTCATGTCTCGAGCACCATCAATGGACAGATGCGCAGTCTGCACCGTTTACGCACACATCCCCATGCTTTGGTTGCTGGAGGCGCACGGCGCAACCGCACCAACAGCATGGGTCCTGCACATGTCATTCAGACTCATTGCCGGTCCGTCTGAGGAAATCATCGGACGACACGGCGAACGCACTTAGCGCCATCTGATTGGCTCGAATTCAGTCTCGTCGCGTTCGGTATCGTATGCACCGTATCCGGGCCCTCTTAACCTTGCCGCTTCAAGCTACAAGCGTAGGCGCAAGCGAGGTCCACGCCCGGACAGCAGCCCATCCGCACCCGTCGCAACGCAAGCCAAGCCGCATTTCCGCCGCTGCTGGACGAAAGTTGCTCCCTGAGGCGACCTGGGCGTGCCTCATTAGTGCCCTTCTGGAACTTGTTATCGCACCAGCTCCCCTTGTTTATAACTCTGGACCCTACACATTCCAGTCTCCTTGCCCTCCACATTCCAGTCCCTTACATAACCCGCGTTTAATACCTCCTCTTATTTTTGCTTTTCTTTTCATCAGTGTGCTGGACGACGAAGACGATCGCCGACATCGTTGTTCGCCTAGCATGAGCTTAGTCGGCAACTTCAACTCCAATTACGACCGGGAGGCCTACACTGGTGGAGTTCCAACCGCAGAGATGGCAAACCGCCGCCCCTCACAATCACATTTTAATGAGCAGGAGCGTGAAGCTTCAGACTCGGATGCATCAACAATAGCCGCGAACATGGACGGTTCACCACAAAGTCGCAGGCATCACGCAGAACACAAGGACTCCTACCAGACAGCACAACAGGGGCTCGAAGAGGAAGAGGCTGCAGAGATGGAAAGAAGAAACTCGGCTGTACATGCACTTGCGAGACGACTTACAACACAAAGCCATGCCGCTGCAGCAGCTCAGAATCCATTCAATGCTGAGCCAAATGGTCCCTTGGATCCCAACGGCGAAAACTTCAACGCTCGTGCCTGGACCAAGGCCATGCGGAACTTGCAGCTTCAGGATGAAAACGCTGGTCCTACTCGGACTACCGGTATCTCATTCCGCGGCCTCAACGTTCACGGCTTTGGTGCCGATACCGACTACCAGAAGAGCGTGGGCAACGTCTGGTTAGAAGGCCCTGGGCTCTTCAAAAAGCTGCGGGGTAACAAGGGTCGCAAGATCAACATTTTGCAAAACCTTGACGGCCTTGTTGAGGCTGGCGAGATGCTTGTCGTCCTAGGACCTCCTGGCTCTGGTTGCTCAACCTTCTTGAAAACCATCACCGGAGAAACGCACGGCTTCTTCGTCGACGAGAATTCGCATCTCAACTACCAAGGCGTCAGCCCCGAGCTAATGAACAAGAACTACCGTGGTGAGGCCATCTACACAGCCGAAGTCGACGTCCACTTTCCTGCTATGACGGTCGGCGAGACGCTCTACTTTGCTGCTCAGGCGCGTCGTCCACGCAACATTCCCGGGGGTGTCAGTGTGCAGCAGTACGCTGAGCATCAGCGCGATGTTATCATGGCATTGTAAGTTGTGCAACGTCTGCATTCAGTTCTAGTGCTAATAGGCTATTCAGGTACGGCATTTCCCATACTATTAACACACGCGTTGGGAACGACTTCCTTCGTGGTGTTTCCGGAGGAGAGCGAAAACGTGTCACTATTGCCGAGGCCTCGCTCAGCCGCGCTCCTCTGCAGGCATGGGACAACTCTACCCGTGGTCTCGATTCCGCCAACGCCATCGAGTTCTGTAAGACACTCCGCATGGAGACCGAGATCAGCGGTACCACTGCTTGCGTTGCCATCTACCAGGCCCCTCAAGCAGCGTACGACCTCTTCGACAAAGCCCTTGTGCTCTATGAGGGCCGCCAGATCTACTTTGGCAAGACCACTGAAGCCAGGGACTACTTCATCAACATGGGTTTTGAGTGCCCTGCCCGCCAGACCGACGCCGATTTCCTCACGTCTATGACCAGTGCCCTTGAGCGCATCGTCCGTCCTGGTTTCGAAGATCGCGTCCCACGTACGCCTGACGAATTTGCCCAGCGATGGAAGGACTCGCCCGAGCGCGCTGCCTTGATGGCTCAGATCGAGACCTATGAGCAGAAATACCCCCTTGGTGGTGAAGAAGCTCAGAAGTTCGCCGAGTCCCGCAAGGCTCAGCAGGCACGCGGCCAGCGCGAGAGGTCGCCCTACACCCTCTCGTACACCCAGCAGGTCAAGCTTTGCCTCTGGCGAGGCTTTGTGCGCTTGAAGGCCGACCCAAGCATCACCCTCACGCAACTGATTGCTAACTCCATCATGGCTCTTATCATCTCTTCTGTTTTCTACAATCTAGCTCCTACTACGCAGAGCTTCTATCTTCGCTCGGCTTTGCTCTTCTTTGCTATTCTCATGAACGCCTTCGGATCCGCTCTCGAGATTCTCACGCTTTACGCTCAACGTCCGATCGTCGAAAAGCATTCCCGCTACGCTCTTTACCACCCGTCCGCCGAAGCATTCGCCAGTATGTTGACGGACATGCCATACAAGATTTGTAACGCGATCACGTTCAATCTGGTACTGTACTTCATGACCAACCTTCGACGCGAACCTGGGAACTTCTTCTTCTTCCTGCTTATCTCGTTCACCCTCACATTGGTCATGTCCATGTTCTTCCGCTCCATCGCCGCTCTGTCCCGCTCCCTTGTCCAGGCATTGGCACCTGCTGCCATCCTCATCTTGGGTCTTGTCATGTACACCGGTTTCACTATTCCCCCCAACTACATGCTTGGATGGTCCAAGTGGATCCGCTACATCAACCCGGTCAGCTACGGCTTCGAATCGCTCATGATCAACGAATTCCACAACAGGGATTTCGAATGCAACCAGTTCATCCCCTTCGGCCCAGGTTATGAGGACATCGGTGGTGTGAACCGCGCTTGCTCGGCTGTAGGCTCTATCCCAGGACAGCCCTTTGTCAGTGGCGACCGCTACATCAACACCGCTTTCGAGTACGAGGCCAAGAACAAGTGGCGCAACTTCGGCATCCTCTGGGCCTTCCTCATCGCCCTCATGGGCGTCTACCTGCTCGGTACCGAGTACATTACCGCAAAGAAATCCAAGGGTGAAGTCCTCGTCTACCGTCGTGGCCACAAAGTCCCCAAGAGCCCGTCTACCGACGATCTTGAGGGCGCACCCGCTGGTCGCACTGTCTCCACTCAATACGACAACTCCGATGAGATTGCCATTATCGAACGCCAGACTGCCATCTTCCAGTGGCAGGACGTTTGCTACGACATCAAGATCAAGGGAGAGGATCGCCGTATTCTCGATCACGTCGACGGCTGGGTCAAGCCGGGTACTTTGACAGCCCTCATGGGTGTCTCGGGTGCTGGCAAGACAACTCTTCTGGATTGCTTGGCGACTCGTACAACTATGGGTGTCATTACTGGCGAGATGCTGGTTGACGGCAAGCCCCGCGACGACTCGTTTCAGCGCAAGACCGGTTATGCTCAACAACAGGATCTCCACTTGTCTACTTCTACCGTCCGCGAGGCGTTGACATTCTCCGCCCTCCTCCGCCAGCCTGCCCACGTTTCCCGTGAAGAAAAGATCACATATGTCGACGAGGTTATCAAGCTCTTGGATATGACCGAGTACGCTGACGCTGTTGTTGGTGTGCCTGGGGAAGGTCTCAACGTCGAGCAGCGCAAGCGTCTCACTATTGGTGTCGAACTTGCAGCCAAGCCAGCTCTGCTCCTTTTCTTGGACGAACCCACCTCCGGTCTCGATTCGCAAACCTCTTGGGCCATTCTCGATCTCCTAGATAAGCTGAAGAAGAACGGCCAGGCAATTCTCTGCACTATCCATCAGCCTTCTGCCATGTTGTTCCAACGCTTCGACCGTCTCCTCTTCCTCGCCCGGGGTGGCCGCACCGTCTACTACGGTGATGTCGGTGAGAACTCGAAGATCCTCGTTGACTACTTCGTCCGCAACGGCGGGCCGCCATGCCCGCCTGCTGCCAACCCGGCTGAGTGGATGTTGGAGGTCATTGGAGCTGCCCCTGGTTCGCACACCGACATCGATTGGCATCAGACATGGCGCGACTCCCGTGAGTACCGTGAAGTCAAACGTCACCTCGCTGAGCTCAAGTCCGAGCGCAGTCAGCAAGAGGCTCTTCAACGCACTCTTTCCGCCCAGAAGCGTGAGGACAAGGCCGCATACCGCGAATTTGCCGCTCCCTTCTGGCAGCAGCTGCGCGAGACCACCCTGCGTGTTTTCCAGCAATACTGGCGCAGCCCGTCGTACATCTACTCCAAGACCCTTCTGTGCACGTCCTCGGCCCTGTTTATTGGATTTTCGCTTTACATGATGCCCAACACGCAACAAGGTCTCCAGAACCAAATGTTTGGAATCTTCATGTTGCTGACTATCTTCGGCCAGCTCGTCCAGCAAATCATGCCTCACTTTGTCACCCAGCGTGCTCTTTACGAGGTCCGTGAACGACCAAGTAAGACATACTCCTGGAAGGCCTTTATGATCTCCAACATCGCTGTCGAATTGCCCTGGAACTCCCTCATGGCGGTCCTCATCTTCTTCTGCTGGTACTACCCCATCGGTCTATACCGCAACGCCGAGCCTACCGATGCTGTCAACCTCCGTGGCTTCCAGCTCTTCCTCTTCGTCTGGATGTTCCTCATCTTCACCTCCACCTTCACACACATGGTCATTGCCGGTATTGACAGCGCCGAAACTGGCGGCAACATTGCCAATCTCATGTTCTCCCTCTGCCTCATCTTCTGCGGTGTCCTCGCCCAACCGTCCGACTTCCCTGGCTTCTGGATCTTCATGTACCGCGTTTCGCCCTTTACATATCTCGTCAGCGGCATGTTGGCCTCCGGTCTCGCCAACTCCCAGGTCACATGCGCCGATCGTGAGTACATCGTCTTCGAGCCGACAAACAGCCAGACATGCCAGCAGTACACCGCACAGTATCGCAGCGCCATGGGCGGCTACGTTGCCGACCCCAACGCCACGGCGAACTGCCAGCTCTGCACCATCGCCGACACAAACACTTTCCTCGCTAGCATCGGGTCAGACTACAGCGAGGCATGGCGCAACTTCGGTATCCTCTGGGTCTACGTTATCTTCAACATTGTCGCTGCCCTCGCGCTCTACTGGCTCGTCCGCATGCCCAAGACCAAGAAGGAGAAGAAGGACACGAAGACTGTCGGCGCACAAAAGGGCGCTGCCGCGGCTGGACAAGAGCCCAGCCGCAGCGCGAGTGCAAGCCACTCGTCGGCCGTGCATGAGAAGCATGATGACGAGACTGCGCAGGAGACGAGGCGGTATGCGAGCATCACGGGGGATGTGACGACGCCGCGCCAGGAGAGAGATGCAAGTGAGAAGGTGTAGATTTTCATTTTCCTTTTATGTCATCCGGAAAGGTTATGCTTTAGAGATAGATTGTTTCAATATGCTCAAGCGCTGAGTAGCTACTGCACTATGCATCATTCCCTATAACTTTTGGCACGGCGGGTATTTCTTTTCTTTGCTTCTTTGTACCTTGTAATAAGATTAAAGTAATTTCAATGGTTGGCCAAAAATCCTGCTCCTCGACCTAAGCCCTTGCGTTGTTGAGAGCTCAATCTGCACATGGCTTTGGAATGCTGTTTTGACCATGTGACTTCCTCCGGCCGTCGTCCACGGGTCAGGTGCTCTTCCGAGCCGCGCACGTGCCTCGTCGCTCTCGTAATCGCGCTCGCAGTCGCACTCGCAGCCAAAGCGTAGTCGTGACGTAAGCGCTTCCCTGCAACATCCCACCCACACCTTCCATCTGCAGTGCACCCCTAGCAACATATCAGCTCGGCGCCATTCCCGAAATGCCTCCTAAAATTGATCCCAAGACCGGCAACCGCATGTCCACACTTCTGCGCTACACCTCGCGCATCAACATCTTGTTCCTGGCGGGGTTTGCGGGCGGGTATGCAATCAATGAGTACATGAAGAAAGAGGCCGGGAAGAAGAGCGTGCTATTGCGAGAACCTGAGGGCGATGGGGTGGCGAAGTGAGAATTGGTGGCCTGCTTGAGAGGTTGAGGACTGCTGCACGAATGAAGCTCTACCCGTAGAACAGATGTACAGCCCCCTCCAGTTGCGCTGCGCCTTTGTGGTGGGCAAGGCATCCACAATCATATCTATGCCCTTCTTCAGCAACACCGCAATCTACAGACTCTCGCACAAATGTAATGGAGCCGCCCGGGTTTTTCAGCGCGCCTGGCGCTTTGCTAAGCTTCCATTTGGTGTTGATCGCTTTTTCCCTTCCCTACCACAAGGTTGGAGTGTTTCTTTCGGATTCTGGATTCGATTCTGCGTCGACGAACCATATGTGCCCCCGTCCATTCCTGTGAGTCGCCTTGAATCCTGCCAAAAGTGTTGCGCTAATCAGTAACAACAGAATGAACAAGGCTATGGTGGCCATTACCGCGAACTTGATCATTCCAAGAACGAGGTTCGTTTGATCGTCCTCGAACCAGGTCAACCCAGCAACCGAATCGTGTTTAGTGCAATTCATGTGCAGCTTTCTGAAGAGACAGACTACGAAGCCCTATCATATTGCTGGGGCAGTTCGGATGATAGCATGAGCTGCATTTGGGATGGGGTTGAATTGCGCATTCCACCCAACCTTCACAGTGGTTTACAACAGCTCCGCTTGCCGGATCGTCCGCGACGTTTATGGGTCGATGCACTAAGTATCGACCAGTCTAATCTACATGAAAGAAGTCACCAAGTCCAAATGATGAGCAACATCTATCGGTACGCCACGTCAGTCTTGATTTGGCTCGGAGTGGAAGATGAAGCGGGCACTGCAGTCGATGGTATGGAAGGACTGCGGTTCTTCGTCAATCCAGGTGCTGAACCCACCAGCGCGCCGTGGTACAACGACACTCCAGAGAGAACAAGCAAAGGCATGCGATATGTCCTTGGCGCTCAATGGTGGAAGCGAATCTGGACAGTCCAAGAAGCTGCATTGGCAAGAGATGTACAACTGTTCTGTGGTCCACATACCGTGCGATGGAAAACGGATATTGACACGCTGCGTCGGATCAAGTTCATCATCAAATTCGCCGCAACCTCGCCGCAGTGGGAGAAGAGTATATTTCATGACGTCAACCTGAACCCTCTCATCGAGGTCATTGAGATGCAAATGCGCGAACGAGAGGAAGAGACTGGTGTCCGGTATGAGAAGGACATTCTCGATGTGCGTTACGACCTTCGTCACCGGCAGTCTGTCGATCCGCGGGACAAGTTGTTTGCCTTCTTGAGTCTCGCTGAGAGCCGGAGGATGGACTGGGGAGGTATCGTGAATTATAACCACACGTCTGAGCGAGTACATGCCAACTTCGCACGCATCTTGCAGCAGCTGTACCCTGGCGGCGATGTACCCTTAGAGTGGGGTCAGGGCTTCCTATAGCGATAGGCTCGGCAGAAGAACGATTTCGGCGCCATACGCGAATGCTGCTTGGTGTCCCCAATGCATCAGTATGCTGGTAGGATGATGGAGAATTTCCTCGACATTGCACGCCTTCCCGCCTTACGAGTTGGCCTTCGCAGCAGAAGAATCTCTCCCAGCGGCTTTACGACATCGCTCAAGATGCCTTGCGAAGTTATCTTTCCGATCCCATACCTTCCCCGCACTTTTGCAGCCGATATTCGAACATCGCAGCTGATCTTGCACACTTGAAGATCTCTCAGCTTGAAGTTTGTGTACGGTGATCTGGTGGCGCTTGAGATCAGCTCCAAGGTTGAAGGTCTTCGCGCACTGCGGACACCCGAAGCGTCGAATGTGCCTACGGTGCTCGTGCTCTCTCCGTTGGCCAGGCGTACGAAATCTTCGGTGGCAATGAGCGCATCCGTATATCGGCTCGTCGTGCACCACCAGCGGTGACGCACCACTATTAGTGGAAGAGCTCGGCGGAGATACATCGCAATCAGTCGGACTTATGGATGGTCGATCTGGGGTGAGATCTTGTGTCCTTTCAGTGGCCATTGGTAACGTCGAGGCGAGCCTGAGATGGTGCTCGTGGTTATCTGCGCCACAAGAGGACCGCTCTGACACGGAAGCCATTCTCTGGCTGCGGCTAGAGGCCCGTGTTGGTTGTGTGAGCTCTTCATCTTGGCTTTCGCTCTGAGCGCGCAGGTCTCCTCCGATAGCTGTCATACGATGTGGACTGTCTATATGGTCCATTCCGGCGGAAGAGGCGTGTATCGCAACGGATCTGGATGCATTGGTATCGTCGCAGGGGCTAGGATATAGGATCGGATTCAAACCACGAGATGTGTCGGGGTCCTGGTCAGCACTTGTGGAGAAGATCTGCTCAGAAAGATGCGCAAAGAAGACAGGATTCAGATTGTACTCTAGAGCAAACGGACTGACGAGGTTATCGTTACGCAGCTCACTGACGTTTCTAACGTGCTGGCAGTCTAATCGAGTCCCTCTGTTGGCCTGTCTTGGCAGTAAGTGTGGCAATATTGGCTCATTATCCAAGAAGGTAATCTGTAGAGTGTTAACCTTGCGGGCATTTCATGTGCAGTCCAGTGCATGGTGTGGCAGGCCTCTTACCCGTGAAACTTCCCGTTCTCCCTGGTTTGGAAACGCGGAATCATCGTGCTCCATGATAGACATAGACGTACATGTCCTATCAAAGGATAATGGCTGCGGACACTGCATTGATTGGGCGTGCGGATATGCATCTGTACCAAGATCAACCGCGCTATGCTCCGGAGTACTTGGAGTGCGATGATAGATGAAAGTTGATCCAGCGTCCGAGTCTTGTACTATTGTTAGTCCGCGTACCATAAGCTTGGAGAAAAACCCTACCGTCGTCGCTAATTTCTGACACTTCGCTTAGGGAAAGCTCCATGGGGTTACGAACAGTCGAGGCCTGCGAGTACATTCGACGTGTGATTGGAGGTCGACGTTTGATCGGAGGATATGTGTAGTCCGTTTCTTTGGGGTGAACTTTGTCACCGGTTCCAGTAGGCCACCCAGGGCTCCCAGAGACACTGCTGGCATCAAAACTGCCTCCGTGATGTTGTTTAATTGAAAGAGAGCTCCGAAGGGACCTGCTGGAGCCGCATGTGTCTGCTCCACCACGTGCCATAGTCACCAAACGCTCGTCTATCAAGGTATGACTTCCCTCAGCACATATCGCATGGCGGTCCCCTGGCAGCCCGGGCTTCGAAACGACATGCGGAAGCTGTGCGCCATGTGAGCCTACATCTCTGATCTGGTGGCTCTCAGGCTCGATGGAGTGTTGCTGTAAAGGACGGCTAAGCTATGGAAATGTCGAATTCATTCATGACGTACCATGCTGGGTGGGGTCATGTGCTGTTCCCTCCATTTCTTCCGGAAGTAGAACCAGCCTGCCGCAAGTGTAGCAACGAATAATGTTGCGCCAATGGCGATGCCCGCAATAGCACCATTGCTGAGTGCACCATTCAGCGAAGAGGTTACTCGATGGGTGAGATGCATCTTGGTCGATGTGATTGTAGCTTGTTGGTGAAGAAGGAATGGCCGTTCTCGAGGTCCGGAATATGTAAGGAAGGAGCAAGGCTGACAGCTCCTATGCCTCCGAAATCTCAATCAATCAGAGATGCATCGACTTCAGCCTCATCGCAACTTCCCTGTCGTCGTGCAGGTAGAATTCCGATGGCGTTAGTCAGCTCATCTAGCGTCCTGGAGGTATACACATTTCGTCACGTGAACAAATCATGAACAGAAAGGCACTGTCGTCGTCAAGAGAATCTATTCTTACACACTTATTCCACTCCGAGGCTACTACAGCCCCATCTCACTCCCCCATCCCAACTCCCAAGTCACCTACAGCCACCCACATCCCCTCACTCCCTCTCTCTCCACACCACCACCTTGCCCCGACCACCTCCCACCGCCTCCAACCACTCCCTCCATGCACCCACATCCACCCTGTACCCCTCAACCAGAGGAATCCGTCCGGCCTTCTCCATCTTCCACACCTGGCGCAACAGCGTCAGCGCACCGGGCTGCACCACTTCAGCAGCGCCATCTACACCCGGCAGCTCCGCGCTGCTCGCGAACCGCAAGTCCTGGCGCACGCGCACCGCATCCCTCGACATCGCGGCCAAGTTCTGCAGCGACGCGAAGCGCTTCAGACCTTTTGGCTGCGGCGCAGCTGCGGGCGTGGGCGCATTGGAGCCGCCGGGGTAGATGGTGTGCAGACACTTTGAAGCCCGCGTCACTGCTGTGGTGTGCCACGCTATCATGACATGTGGCGGCACCTCGCCCGGGGACACGCTGGCGTGTGCCTTGATGAGGATGTATGCCCAGCGGCCCTCGCCAATGTCTGCGCGGTGCCGCATGGACATGTGGTCGACGTGGGTCTCGAGGACGTCGAGTTTGAGGGCGCGCCTTAGGGCGGCGACTTTGGAGGCGTGGAGGGAGAAGGCGGGTTTATCTTTGTAGCTGAAGATGTCGACTTCGTAGTATGTCATGTCGACTTTGTGGCTGGGGCCCAGGAAGCGGATCTCCTTGTGCGGAGTGGACTTGTCATCGTAGAAGGCCGCAGAGAAGAGTTTGTGGGCGAGGGGCGGCTCAACAGGATATGGGAAGGCGGCGTTGATAGAGAAACGATGGGCATCGTTAAGTTGGGCATAGAGACGCGTCATGCTCATGGACCAAGGTATCATGATGGTCATGAGCGCGTTGGTATTGCCAGGAAACTCCTCCTTCCACAAGTGCTCTTGATCGACAGCAAGTACGGGCAGGTCGGTGGTCTTGTCAGTGAGCTGCGGCTTTGCAGGAGAATCCTGGTTAGACTCTGTAGGACGACGCTTCTTGGAGGCTGATGTCTTGGTAGGTGACGGCGCCTGGATCTTGATCTCCGGCGGCGGCAATACCTGCTGACGGTCCTCAAGGAATGGCATAGGAAACGGTGGTTTGCCGTGGATAGCAGGGACATACCCTCCCGGTACAAAGCCTGGCGGAGCGATATTGCCACTCCTTGTCTCGACAAAGTCCCACGAAGGCTTGCGCTCAACTTGAGGTGACGGGAAAAGAGTAGGTGGGGCAAGACCAATCGACTGGGTTGGGTTGGCGGAACTTCTGGCGCTCAAGGGGTTGCTGGCGGCGGAGTGCTGGAAGCTGTAGGAGTGGGGCGGGCTACCGAACTGCTGGGCAGGCTGAGCAACGTTTGCAGAGCTGTTCGCGTGCAACTGCTGAGAATCGTGAAGGTAGGGCGATTCGCTGAATTGCTGAGCCGACCGCGCAAAGTCTGGCGAACTACTGGCTGCAGCATGCTGAGAACCGTGGCTGTAAGGCGAAATGCCGAGTTGCTGAGTAGGCCTGGGCTGAGTGGTCGCTTGCTTCTTCTCCTTCTCTTCGGCGTCCGCCGCTCTGGCATCTCGGATGATATCCAACGGGTTCTTTCCCTTCATCTTGATGTCCTTGCCATACTCCTGCAAGCTCGCTACGAGCCTCTGCTCCAGATCATGTGGCATTTCCTGAGGTGTCGCATACGGCTCAGGCGGCACCGCACCGGTGACTTGGTGAAGACGACGTGAGAGATTCTGCGCGCCAAACAACCTGCCGAGCATGTTAGTTCTGCTCAAAGGCGGCGTCTTCTCTTCGAGTCTCGAGTGGACGTCCGCGGCCGGCGCATCCGATGTGGAAGAATCGTCGTACTCAGGGCGGTTGTCGTTGTGATCGATGGAGGCTGCTGTGCCGACTAAGTCTGAATCTGTGGGATTTAAAGTGAGACCGCCAAACCCGGCGACTGGCGTCAGATCCGAGGGAGTGACGGTCAGTGAGGAGGTCGAGTCTGGCGTGTTGATATCGGGAATGGTAGCCGGAGAATGCAAGTAAGCCTTAGCTGCCGACGCCTTGTTCTTCTTGTTTTTGCGGTTGTTGTGCTTGTTCTTCGCCATGCTGAACGTGCGGGCTCGTCCTGTGCGGAGCGGGGTTCCAAAGGCTCTTGGTGATCAGCGTGGTATAGAGGTACAAAGACTTGTGGAGACCAGATACGGCAGAAATGCACTGGGAGGTGGTGTAAAAATCTGAAGGTGCTGTGGTACTGCAATTGAAAAGGTGCAAAATTTGCTGTCGTCGACTCAACCAGGTTGCCATAACAGTGCGACGACAAACGGACAATCAACACCAGGTGAAAGAGGAAAGCGCACCATTATTATTATTGCATCCAGGACGGACGCCTAGCTAGGTATCCAGTCATATTGCTCCTCTATTGGATCCGTAATGCACAATCTTTAATGAGATGCGATGGTCCAAGTCTTGCGGTGGCCGCTCCACGCTTGATTGCGACTACTTGGCGGTTGAGAACACGTAGTCAGCCTCCAGAGTGTAGGTGGGGCTGTTTGGTCCAAATATGTGCTTCTTCTCACGCTGCCACTCGGGCTGGTTGATTGCATCGATCCAGTCCTGAACCTCCATGACGACGCAGCCGTACTGCTGCACAAACGCAGGTCGGCCTTTGACACCCTGAGTAGACTTGATGGGTAGGTCACCTAGGTCTTATTAGAAGGGTCGGACTAGCTATTGAACAATTGTGACTTACCTTTTTGTCCACCGCAGCTGTACATCTGGAAGGCCTCTTGGTCGGAGTAAATATCGACCTTGATGCCCGACCAGTCACTCGACAGCGATGCAACGGGTCCAGAATTGCGCCAGTCGTACGGGCCATTCTGAGCACGGTTGACGAGATAGCAGTTGTCGTAGCCAGTGCAGTTTGTGCCGCAGTTACCCTCTAGCTCCGGAGCCGTGAAGTTGGTACCGATCTTCTTAGGAGCAGACCAGAAGTCATTGACGGAGTACTTCTCATTCGGCAGGATGGTGCCATCGGGAATGAGAATGCCGTCCACGCCAATGCGCTGGCCAGAGTAGGGCAAATGGAAGGTGTGGTTAAGGGCAGTTGGTGTGTCTGGGTTCGCGAAGCCGTCAAGGTTCCAGTAGGCCTATCTGAATTAGCTTTTCTTCCTCTAAGTACAGGGACTACACGTACATGGGAGGTCAGCATGATCGGAGTCTTCTTGGTGGTCGCCATGGCCACTATCTTGATTTTCCAGGTGTTTGGTGTCATGGTGTACGTGACGTAGCTAATGACCTCGCCAGGGAACCCTTGCTCGCCATCTGGGTCGACGATGGAGAAGGTGATGGAGTCGGTTGTGTGCGAGACAATGGTGAAGTTGCGGTAGTCCCAGCCATTTGGCCCACCATGGAGAGTATTGTTGTTGTTGTTCTCGTTCGGCAGGATATTGTATTTCTCGCCATCGATTACGAAGGAGCTGTTCTTGATGCGATTGGCGTAGCGGCCAGGTACACCACCAAGATGGGGGTGTACTTCGCCCTCGTACGCGGTGGCATTGTCGAAACCTAGGATGATATCCCGCTCGACGCCATCCTTGCCTTTGATGAAGAGGTTCGAGATTGAGGCGCCGTACGGGATGAACAGTCCACGAATGCCCTCGGCCTTGATCTCGTACTTGCCATCCGCGTCAGGGCCGAGCGTGGAGTTAGAGCCGTACTGCGCAAGAGCGGTCGCAGCGAGCAGCGAGAGTATAGCCGGAGTCCACATCGTGCACTTGTCAATCGCGATCGAGCTGAGAAGTGGAGTGAGGAACGAGGTGGAGTATTGCGCAGATCGTCCCGGGTGGACAGTCTTTATGTAAACGCTGAGAAGGATGCAAGCGCGTTTTTACCGGTTCAGAGCCCCATGACCAGGTTCAGGGTCCTCTTCTTTCACTTGTAGCGTTCGCGGACGCGATCCCTTTAGCAGACGTAACCTGGAGGCTGGTGCGCTTCCTTGCGAGAGGTCGTCCCGCTCCCCGCAAAAGGCCGGCCATGTCGATCGCTCAGGAACACGGACGCTATGACGGAATGGCCGGTTGCACTTACAAGCGGTGACTTGCCGCCGTTCGTTGTCGCGCCACCTTGGGGATTGTAGCTCGCATCACAATTGTAAAAGTCAAATTTCTCGAGCACTACGCGCATGCTGTTGCTACGCAGCTGCAGCAGGGGTAGCTCAGAGCTCTGGTCGTCATAGCTTCCGAACGGCAAGATGGCTCCGGAGGGTTCTTCAAAAAGGCGCTATCCCACCGGAAGTCAACGCAGTCGCACACAACCATTCGCGGAACATCTCGGTGCAGTGACAGGCGTGTACATGGGGGAGGTCAGAATATGATGTGGAGACGGCTGGGGCTTGCTTGCACCCCTGCCTGAAAGCTTGCGGGGAAGCTTGAACGCGCCACTACTACCGCGGAACATTATTATCTCAGCGGGAAGGACTACTACATAGAGAATGATATCCGGGACAGCGATATTACATGGGAAGCGAAGGCGGCTCTTATGCTTGTTCAAGGTCTAGCTCGAGAAGTCAAATCATCAGTTCATGGTGTTTTGGGGTGTTCTACCGACGGGTTTGTTTGCGGGGACTGGGGTCGCTACGAGCATGCACCCGAGCTAGATGCCAGGCTTTTCCTACCGTTGTGCCTGGACAATGTCGGTGCATGCAGGATATTTACCACGGTAATGGGCCTCTAGGTTCACCAGACCAATATCCCAGCATCACAACCAACAGCAAGGACTCCATCATTTCGTTTCCTACCGTCCCCTGAAGCTCTCCTTTCTCTCATCCGGACCACTGCATCGAGCTCCGACGCTCCCAAGGATACAGACCTGGATCGTCCGAAGGCACTTCGTTCATGACATCCGCAGATGCTGTGTCATCTCTCGCGTGATGCTGAAGCGTGGTTGGCGATGCCGCCACCTGGGAATGTCCATATCTGCTCACGTGCGATGGGTGTGGTAGGCCTTTCGATGCAGCTCGGGCATGATCTGGAACGGCACGATCTGACACATACCGGGAGGCAGGTGGTGGCAACGGTCCACCAAAACCAAGATCATCGTCAGATTGGACAGTAGAGAAAGCCCAAGCTGGAAGATACTGAGACCCGCGCTCCGCAGCTGCAGCCTGAGCGTCCAACTGATGTACAAGCGAGTCGTTCCGCCCTTGTGGGACGGGCGCCTCGATTTGCGACGCCAGGTTTACAGCCGACAACAAGCTCTCGAAAGAGCTTCTAGTAGGCAAGCGGTGTGTATGATATGGGAGGTAACTGGTGTCTGCATACTGCCCTGAGGGACGCGACGGGTCCGACATGTCCACTTGTTCGCGCGCGTGGTTCTGCTGCATCGAGGACTCGAAAGGCGTCGTAGGGTAAGTCGGGACCATAGCGGGCACGACTGGTGCTTTATGTTCTGCAGACTCGCGCCTAATCTCGATACGGCTCGGCTTCGGGAGATTGCGTGACTCTTTGACCACACGAGGCTTCAATTCTATCCTGCAGCTCGGGTGATCGTCCCAGTTGACATCGGGCTTATTGTGCTTTGCCCAGCACCCAGTCTTGGTGTCGAGATCGTCGTTTCTGTTGCCCCAGTGGTGCTTCTTGACTTTTGAGCGCGTCGCAAAGCGCTTCCCGCACAGTCCATGTACGAAGTCACCAGACCCCTTACTTCGTCTCGGATCCATGGTGCTCTCTACCTTGATAGTCTTCTTCCGACGCTTTGAAGCTATCTTGTGGCCCCTTACATCTTCAAGACTATGATTCTCCTTTGGCGTCGCTGGTGTCTCCTCGAGTTTGCCATCAAGACTGGACATGCCGCGACCAGGGAGTGAAGCGGGAGGTGGCATTTCAGCGGACATGGCAGCTGAGGAACTCGTCGGGGATACATCTGAAGATATACGAAGGGCTGGTAGCAGTTGAGCATCAAATTGCTCTTGCTGGCGGAAGGGTGGTAACGGAGTATCCCAGAACTGATTCCCATGGATATCGACAGGACTGCGCATAGCAGAGAGCGTTCTGGGTGATTGGGTTATTTCAGTTGATTGTTCGTTCTCGAACATGTGCTGTCTGTCCGCAGACCATTCATTACCATAGTCCACCTCTGACCATGTAGTCAAATACTGAGATTGCTGGGGCTTCCACGTGCCGCCAAGATCAACATCCGCAGGATCAGCAGCAAACCCATTAGCGAAGTTTGGGCTAGGTGAAGAGTTGCTCTGGAACTTAGGACCTAGTGTTCCGGGCTGACTTGTGAAGAGATCGTTTGAGGACACAGAGTCGAAATGCGAGGGCATCGCCGAGTCGGCATACAGTTGTGAATCCTCGCAGCACTTAGCACCAACCCCATCTTCTCCGCCCGTATACTCGAAGCTTGCGCGTGCGCTGTTGCCACTGTATGTCATTGGAGCAAGCGGCGTGTAGTCGCGCCTGTTGGAGTCCCATAGGGCCGATAGAGACGGCAGACGCATCTGTGGCTGATGCGCGGGCTGGAGGAACTGCGGGACTGTCTGCTGAGGCAGATCGAAGTCTCCAGGTCCCCATCTTGCCTCTTCGTGGTTGAGAATAGACATCAGGTCATGACGGAGATCATCGTGGTTCCGGATTGTGTCCAAGATGATTGAGAATGTCTCCTTCTTCGAAACCTCGCCGCGACTGAACTTTCCGGCTATGTCGTGAATCTTTGCCGACTCGTAGGAATGTTCGCCGAACTGAAGCTGTGCGAAGTTAGTGACTGAATGTCGAAGGGTGGGACTAGGTGTTTGCCACACCCTCGTACGGCATGCCAACGGGACGCGGGAAAGGGCTCACCTTCATATGCTCCATGAATGCAAGAGACACTTGGGTTGATGGATGGAAGCTGGCCAGACGCGTCCTCATCATTAGGTTGCTTGGAAGGAGCGGGCACAACATCGGTGGCGTTGCAGCTGACAGCACGTGCCGGTGGTGCTTGTAGATAGTCCATAGCGGTATGGATGTGCCGTTTATGATGTGCGAGTATGGTCAGGCGTATGGCGCTCCCACGACAATCCGACGAGCCCTTGAAGAAAAAGACTTCCCGTTCGTAAGGGTCTTCGCGCGGCTTTGGTGGCAAACACAGTCTATCGTTGAGGAACTGCCGCACAGTTGAAGTCGTGGGAATGGTGCACGGGCTATGCATGCGGCGCCTCTTGGCAGCGGGGTGCTCTGTGCTTGCGGTGAAGATGAAGCACGTGAGGAGTACAAACGTACGCCAATGAATGCACCCTATTGGTCTGAGTCGTTCGTCTGAAGCGGCCGTACCACGGGGGCGATTTCTTTGTTGGTAGTCGGCGCGTGAGACGCGTGTACGCAGGACGTGGTGATGACTTTGCCCTGGGGACTGACTTGGGAAGTCGCACAGACTGCACGATGTCAAGACGCACCGCGTGCCTTCCCGGCTCGGAGCCGGCAGCAGCCACTGTGTTCATGGGGTATCGGAAGTCAATCGACCACGAAATACTGTTTGTCGAGAGGTTCCAGCATCGTACACGACTTCCGCGATACTCTTCCTGCACCTCCAACCACTTGTGCTGCTGTCAAACAACAGGAAGTCTGCGGGCTGGCCAGGTTCCGGGCTCAAGGAAGTAGCAGTGCAGCCAATGACAGTCTTTGCTCGGCACGACACGGTTTCCTGCATTGCAGCGTTAGAAGCACATCTCGATTGGGCAAGGCGTGGAGGATACCTACATATATCGTTTCCGCGTCTTTGATGGTACCAGCCTGATACAAACCAACTGCGAGTGAAGCCAGACTCAAAGGGTCACAGTTGCCATGCGGCGTAAATGCATTCCCAACATTGTTGATGGAGATGGCCGCGTTTAGATCGTGCTGCTGGATCAGCTCGAGGACTGGCAGCGTCCCACGCAGGCCTTCAGGAGTGCGCATCATGAAGAGATCCGATGTTGGTAGTCCTACAAACGAGACTGGCAAGTCGCCAACATCTTGTCGCAAATGTTGCCACTCGTCGTGTCCAAACCGCGTCAGCCTTGTGCAATGGCCAAGAGTGATCTTGAGATATCCCGTCCTCGGCCACTTCAACTCCTTCACGATGCTGAGGACGTCCCACACCAGAGGCTGCTTCTCTTCCTCTAGAAAATAATCAAGATGCAAGTCCAGGTGCTTCTTGTGTGACAGTGCCAGCTGAGCAATCCACCGTACATTCTCTTTTGACTTTGATTCGCCGTCTTCTACGTAAGGCGTGCTTCCCAACACTTCCACGCTTTCTTCAGCCGCTGCAGCAGTCATCAGTTTCCGCACTTCAGCTCCATCGTCCTGGCCGGAAAATAGCGGCAGCTGTGCAAAGGCGCATAGCTGGATCTCGCACCTCTCCCTGTATTCATTCTTGAGCTTCAGACCTGCATCCAGACATTTCAGCTGCACCACACCATCTACCTCAACAAACGCCCGCATTGCAGTAACACCAAATCGGATACTCTCTTCGACAAGTAGTCTGCCTCTTCTAAGCAAGTCTTCTTCGTCGAACCTGGACTTGGCCTCGCCAGTCATTTCCATTGCTTCTTTGAAATCTCCGCTCTGAATTTGCAGATCACTATACTTGGGGTCCTGTAGCAGGAAGCATTTGTCGAGATGGATGTGGGCATGGCACAGAGAGGGTGCTATCAGTCGGCTGGCCCCATCGAGCACGTCGGAAGCGCTGGTGTCGATTTTGCTGTCGTGAGCGTTTATCGATGCTATTAGTCCTTCATCAATCATAACATCCCACAGCTCCGAGGAGCTCTTGTTCGGTATCCGCACGCCAACAATACTCTTCAATGCATCCTGGCTGTGGCGCGTCTTGCCTTCCATCTCTTCGAACTTTCACTGCAGAACGCGGGTACAATGGACAAGAGGGAGTCAAGACACGTCGACTAAAAGGGGATGAGACGATGACGTTTTGACGGACTTGGGCCCTGCTAGATCGAAGTACTTGATGCATGTCGCGGATCGGATCGCGCGCAAAGAGAATTGTCTTCGCGCCGTGAAAGGGCACGAAGAGGTGCAGCGGCGTGGGCATCTGTCCAACATGGATCGCACCAATTACATCTCATTTGCATCGTTCCTAGCTGGCCCAGACGACAAGATGAGATGGGCTGGCAGGCCGAGAGCTGTTCGCGGGGTTGCCAGCGTGCGGCAGCCCCGCCATGTTGAAAAGGAGACGCGCGAATCAGGCCAAAGCTCTAATGTGGTACCTTGAACGCGTCTCCCCAGAAAAGCGCCCTGCCATCTTCCATCTCCAACATCGCGCTTCCATCGTGAACGTCGCTCCCCCATCGCCGCCGCCGTTCCCAGAGTCGCGTTCCTGCCCACGATGTACGGTAACCGGACCAACTATATTCCGCCGCAGCAAATGGCGATGCCACCTGCGCGCAGAGGGCCTGGTAAGTGCAATCGCGATTTCATTGCTGTCCACCGCACCTGCCGCCGCTGCCCCCCTCAACTGCAGTATGATTAGCAAGTCTGACCTGGCGTTTGCCTTCCGTAAAGGCCCCATTGTGCCGCCACAGCACGCCGCAGCGCAGCAGTACAGCAACGCGAACATGCAGGTCCAGCACCGTGCCGAGGCCGAGCGGCGCGAGAAGATGCGCCGGATCGCAAAAAACCCGACCGACAAGAACATCCCCGAGGGCGTCGAGGACATCTGCATTGGCGATGGCGTGGCGCGGTATCGGGAGCTGCGCGAGGTGGAGCGCACACTCGACGCAACCATGATGCGCAAAAAGCTCGATGTGATGGACTCAAAGCACCACTCGCGCGCCTCGCGCTACGGCACCATGCGCATATGGGTCTCCAACACTGTCGAGAACCAGCCCTGGCAGAGCAGCGGCATCGACGCCGACGCCTTTGACTTTGAGAGCGACACCAATGCCACCTACCGCGTTAAGATCCAGGGCCGCCTGCTGGACGAACAGGGCGACGAGGGGCTCGAGGACGAAGAGGAGGACGAGAAGGATGCCGACGCTATGGACGAGGACGGTGCGGATACACAACAGGGCAAGACCGCCGCGAAGCCCAAGCCCTTCTCGCACTACTTCACCTCCATCACAATCGACTTTGATCGCGCCAAGAGCTTGCAGCCCGACAACTTCACGCAGATCGAGTGGAAGCGGCCGGAGACTGCAAACACGAAGGAGAGCAACTTCAGCGAGCTCGAGTTTGAGCGCAAGGGCGACGAGAACATCAACATCACAGTCAACCTGCAGCGGTTCCAGAATCCCGAGGTAAGCGAGGATGCGACAACTCACTCTTGCAGGGCACCTACTGACGAATCATGCTAGGTCTTCCGGCTAAGCAAGCCGCTCGCTGAGCTCCTAGATACCGACGAGGAAGACCGCGCTGGTGTTTTGATGGGCATATGGGAATACGCGCGCTCGCAACACCTACAACAGGACGACGATGAGCGCAAGTTCGCCTGTGACGCTAAGCTCAAGGCCCTGTTCGGCGGAGCGGACTCCTTCTACTTCCCCAACCTACCACAACTCATCAAGCCACACCTGACTACACTCCCGCCGATCCAATTACAGTACACGATTAGAGTCGACAAGGACTACATCTCGCCAGCCGCCGACTCTGGCAAGATTGCGTCAGAACCCACCATCTATGACGTCCAAGTTGCGCTCGAGGACCCCATGCAGCCATTGTTCCAGGATATCCTGCGCCGACCGGATAGTATCCAGACACTGCAGGAGATCCAGAAGATCGATGAGCAACTAATCCTGCTCATGGGCGCCATTGGCCAGTCGAAAGCCAAGCATGCCTTCTTCACCAGCATGTCCAAGGATCCAGTCGCGTTCTTCAAGCGCTGGTTGTCGTCCCAAAAGCGTGATCTCGAGGTGCTCCTTGGTGAGGCAACACGAGGTGGAGGGGAGGATGCATCTGGAGAAGAGTGGAGACGGGGCGGCGCGGACGGCGTCTGGGGCAGCGACGTCGCCAAGGAGAGTGTGGCTTTGTGGTTGGCTCGACAGAACATCAAGACATCTTGATTGGTACTTCTCTCGTTCTTTGTAGGGCCCGGCGTTGTTAGAGATACCCTAAGGTTTATATCATGGGTGCTTAATTTGATATCTGGCATCGCAGCATCATGCGAGCACATCATTGTCCAGTGCTCAGCATATCAAATCACTGTGAAGAAAGTCTGCATCTACCGCACTTGTTGCCCGGTTCCAAGAGGAACGTGTCGCGTTACGTGTCGCGTCTATTTTCTTCATGCCTGCAATCATATTTGTTGTAGGGGCAGAAGTCGGTGAACTTAACCGCTTTGGTCTTAGCCATCAACACAGCTCCTTCTCCGGACGCGGATCTATCCTCCACATCAACAAACATGCTTTTTCATCCCCACAATACACACCATGAGGCTGACATCTATTCTCTGGCACGCAGGGCCCCTCAATCGAAGTATACAAAGCATGCAACAAAAAGCAGGCCTGTCGGTAAAACATTGGACGACATTCCGTGTAAGCCAGCAAATCACCTGACGTTACGAAGTACTCATGTCTCACCTAGAGTCTTGTTCAGAAAGAATGCGAGAAGATCAGAGTTACCGATTTCGAATTGCTCCGTGACAGCAAATTCCCAACAATGCGCGATCTGGCCAGGCACGTAGTTTTGGCAAAGGTCAATGCTGCCCTGGTCCGTCGAAAGATTCGCCCAGTCGATGAGGACACGGCAGAATGGGCGACATACACATTCTTAAATGCGGAGAACACCAAGCTGCGACGTGCGCAAATCAGCTATCTATCTGTGATCCCATACTAACCCCGGCGATAGGCCAGAGAATAGCGACAAGCTGGCTTTCCAGGTTCGCCCCTGGCCACACCCCAAATCCTGATTCAGCATGGAAAGCGATGATAGTGTGTTTAATGCTAGTTGAAATGCCATACTGGCAACTAACGTACCGAAAGGGAACGATACGAACGACCATGCAAGACCTGGGACTGTTACGCACAGCACCTCGCTATTCCCGTTCAGAAAGACAACAGATCGTGAATGAAGCACGGCGTCGTTGGCGGTCAGAGTATAACGCACCAGAGCCTGACGAAGAGGTTATGGCGACCCTCATAGTCCAGTCACGTAGCAGTTTTGTACAGCAAGAGAAGAGGAAGGCGGAAAGAAGAAAGCGTGCGACTCGCGTACGCCGCCCAGTTCGGGAACCAGATGATGCCAAGGAGTCCTTTTGATTTTAAGCAAACATGGGCCCCACGCGAAAGCCGTGCTATGTGGTACATGTGAACGCCGACCGTCGCTTTTTAACGGAATGACTTGCTAAATGGATGTGCCCTCTCAATTGTCCTTCCGAGGCGACGCGTCTCATTCGATTCGACCGGGAAGGCCGGCCGCAAATACAAAGCTTTAGACCGGCTCACCAACTGGTGGTAAGCGCGTTGAGGAAGTCTTGTAGACCTCATCAAGTCCGAAGCTATCGATGAAGACCAAGCAAGTGAACGAAGCGTACCGTCGTGTTGTTATAAGCCGCGTGGTGCTGCAAGGCTACCAGGATGGACGCCTTCTGCAGCTCTGATTGGCTCGACTGCGGAGGCATATGGACCACCGCTCAGCCTCATATACAACATCAGCGCGCCGGAAATCTTTGCAACGCTTTCTACAACCTCTCGTATACACTATCACACAGCCATGTCGTTGACAACTACATTGTCCCAGCCAGCAGGGCCATCCCACGCGAGCCCTATCGAAAACCGGTGGCTTCGCCTCACAGAACCTCTCGCATCACTGCCGCTGGTGTTGTCTCCATCACTGCCTCAAATTGCAGATCTCAATATGGCAGAAGACGCTTCAAGTAGTTCAACTAGCCCAGGCCGCTCAGCCCCGACTTCTCCGGCGCTTCCCTGCCTCTTCGAAATGTCACCCAAAGAGCTGGAGACGCTCCTGTATGAAGACGGCAGAGCAGCAGACACTCACCACAACATTGTCGCTCAACCTTCGCCAAACACTCGTCTAGATCACAGGCCGGAGATACTAGAGCATGGTATGTTGTCATGGTACTCGATGGCTCTGCAGCTGCTGATTGGAAAGATCTTACGAAGAACGATCTGAATGCATCCACAATGCTGCAAAAAAAGGACCAGAATAATCAAACATCACATCAGCTCAACAGATGCGACACGGTCGATCCATGGGCGGTGGAGTTCGAACCGAATCCGGTCATATTCGCTCACTTGTTCGACTGCTTCTCAACCGACGATGACGTGCTTGTACCAGAGGCAACAGAGAACGTCAATCCTGAGCCACCGATTTTCCCTGGCACGGTCGTTCTAGGAGCTCTCGACGTCTCAAAACAGTGTCGAGATCCAAGAATAAATACGATTAGTAAGGTATGCTCGGCGACAAACGAGCGCGGTGTCCGCTGTGCCTGGACGATGGACTTACTTGAACCAATATGCCCGACACACGGCAGCACTTTTCAACATTTCGCCGTCGTTAGAGAATCTAATGACGAGCTACTGCCGAACCAGAATGCGCCCATCCCGCCCTCAACAACAATCAATATGGCAGTCAAGCCGCAGAAAACTCTGACACAGAAGTCAAGGCTTATAAATCGGCCCAGTGAGAGTTCTGAGCGCCAAGAACAACTGACGGGAACCATTTCGTCGTGCCCGTCAGACCCTCCTTCCACGCCAAGCTACCCAGACAATAGCAGTGCTCAGTGCTCATCGAGATCAGAGCTGAGGCTAAGCGCCCTGGCATTTGCCGCGGTCGGACGAAAATTCGAAATTGCCTGCACTTACTGTGAACTCACCTTCCCTACTCAAGGGAAAGTCAACGAACACGTCAATCGCAAGCATATCCGACGATTCGTCTGTAACACTTCAGGCTGCGACACCCGCTTTCATCTTCAGGCTGACCTGAATCGTCACACACGGACGGTCCATGACCAGACGAACTCTGATACTGAAACACTCGACGACAAGACGCCATCCTGGAGCTGTCCTTTGGAGCACTGTGCGACACCATCAAAAGTATGGCCTCGCAAGGACAACTTCAACAGGCATGTTGAGCGCTGTCAAAAGGCTGTGCCTGCATTGAGAGATGACTTTAAGGATGCGGAAACCAACGTGAAAGACGGCAGCGAAGCAAACGATATGGTGCAAAGACAGCACCCTGTGGGCCTGACTAGGGGTTTATCGCTATTCCGCTCCCGGCGACAGCGCTCTCGGGCCAGACGAGTGCAATGTGTGGCCACTGAGTTTGAAAGAGTTGTACCGAGATCGTCATTTTAAACTTTTCAAGAAAGTGCTGTTATAGTGTGTAGTTAAAGCGTTGTCTATCGCTATGGACCAGGCGCCGATCTTTCTCCTAGGCCCCAAATTCCTTTGACACTTCCATGGACTTCCAAACTTGCTCACACTAACGTGTCGACCTACTATCCTGCCTCTTCGTGCTTGGTGATATCCGTGACCTACATCATTGCTTCTCTACACCGCCTTCACCAACCCTCACCCTCCAGCTCTCTCTTCTCACAGTACTCCAAATAGGCCGGCGGAAACTCCATCTCACTCCGATAACTGTCCAAACACTTCCGCGCCTCGTCTCCCTCCTCGCAATCCGGGAACCGCTCTTCACCCCACTGCTCCAACGGCTCCCACTCCTCGTACACGCGCGTCACTATCGCATACTTGTCTTGATACGGATGCTCCGTTACCAGCGCGACAGGTAGCTGCTCGAGCGACCGGATCTCCATGTCCAGCGGCGTGCCGGTCGGATCGAGGATCCCAACATAGCGCTCGTACTCAATCTCAATCGCATCAGCGCCCTGAAGCCACTCGCGCTCCTGCGTCTCAGCATACGCGCGATTGATGCGGAAGTATTCGCGCACGAGGCTTTCGTACGTGTGTCCGCGGCGGCGCCAGTACTCTTCAATCATGGGGTTCCGGCCAACCGGAACTGGTGCAAAGGGATCTTGGTTGCGGAGTACGGTTGCTAGAAACGCGTTATCTGCAAACTCGGCGTCTGCGCGCTCGAGACGGGAACTCGCTTTCCATTTCTTGTTATTGAGGAGATAGGTCCGCGGCATAGCGAGCTGGCGCAAATACGCCACAAACAGCGGCTGCAAGTCATCGGGGATATCGGATAGAAAGGAATGCTCGATGGTGCCGGATTTGACGCCGCCGTCGGCGGTGAGGCACGAGGGGTCGAATTCGCCCAGGCAGTAGTAGCCCTTGGCTTCGTCCATGAGCTTATGTAGTGTGAGATTGAAGGGCTGGCATTCGTATGTGACAGCCTCGTCGATGTCGGTGACCAGGATGGTGAATGGGCAGCCGAAGATTGCGTAGTTGAACAGCGGCGCGAAGGAGGACCATATGCAGTCATCCAAGTCGATGTATTCCTCCTCGGCTTCTTCAAGGACCTTGCGGAGCGGCTGGAGTAGCTTGCCTTTGCTCTCGGTGAGGCAAAGGGCTGTCTTCGTGGAGAATTTGTTAGGTCGGGGGGCGAAAGGAGCGTTTGGTGAGCGCTTCTTCGACAGCGCCTTCGCTGTGGCGAGTGCAGCGATGCGAGCGGTGTCGAGGCCTTCTTGTGGCAGATTGGGGAACTCTTGAGCAGGAAAACCTGGGAACTCCACTGCGTGATGTTCGTCGTACGTCACAGTGCCTGACCAGTCGTCGTTGTGGGTTTCGCGGCGCTTATTGTTTGTGTAGGTGTCGCCGCAAACATCGTTGTATGATACTTGATCTTGTGGCTCAATTGTGGGCGACGTGCCAATGGATCCATATCCGCTGTCTGCCGTCACTGAAGTGCCGATCGACGTCTTGCTGCTACCCTCGGCGCTCAAGTAAGTGGTAACCTCCCACCATCGACCGTACACTGGGTGGACAATGAGAGCAGTCTCCGCGCTGTCGGCATGAGAAGAACCATGGTCTGACTCTGAGGTCGTAGTGCGGGTTTTATATGCGCCGGTTGCTACCTGGAGGAGGGAGAGCGGGCAGATCTTCTGGACTCGTGTCGGGAATTGCGTCGGATTGTTGTATTCGTGAGGGAGAAGCTTCCAGCGGCGACATGCCGCTTGCTGCGCAGACTTGTTCGATGCCGCGCGGGCGAGCTCGCGGCGCAAAAGCGCTCGGAGGGTGATGTGAGAAAGCATCCTGTGGCTGTTGTTGTTCTCAATGTCTTTGATTGGGGAGTTGACTTGAGAGGTGCGCGGGCAAGTGTAAGTGAGCAGGCGAGTCTCGGGAAAAGTGTAGCAGAAGTTCTTATAGAAGCGATATGCTGAGTCTCCCAAACATAGTGAAAGAGCCATGGATCGCGTATTGTGAGTCGTCAGTGTCCTGGACGGTACCATGGGCAGTGAGGCGCTATCCTTCACTAGCGCCGACAGGCAAACGCGGTAGTAGACTGTGCACCTGGGCGCCGGCGACTGAGTCCGTCAATGTAGAGTGGGCTCCAGAGCTATAAAATGTTTCGTAAGTACGCCGCGACACGCATGGCGTGAATGGTGCGGACGTCGCAAAGTAGTCCCTCGATACCAAGGTTGCTGTACATTGGTCCCCGGCAACAGATTAGCAGTGTGGGCACTCTACCATGGTGCACAGCACCTCGACAGCACGTGCCCGCGGTCGCAGGCACATCCTATCTCAGGGGATATGTATATGAACGTATTAATAATATTTGCATTAGGAAAGGGGAACGCCCGCGAGCCCTTAAACGACATGCCTCACATCTCTTGGGAGTGTCTCCGTACTGCTCTTTGCGCCTTGGAGTCCTTTGACTTCCCACTCTGGTTTCGAGTCGGGTGCTTCCCACCCACTGGGCATCTCAGGTCCACCTTCTACTTTGACACTAATGTCTGTCACGACTTGGATATCGTGGCCTGCGTCCTCGCTTGACACGTGGGAATGTTTAGTCATCTCAATGAGGTCGTCTGCGTGTGGATTCCTGCGTGGTCGCGTACTTCCAATGGTGGCATACTGTCGAGCGCCGTTTGAGCTGCTGCGGTGTTGGGAGGTGAAAGCCCCAGGGAGAATGCGAGTCAATAGTGGACGCAGCAAGGGGAGACAGGAGCAGATGATGCCAACATTGGTCTCGACCGAACTCCAAGTTGCGGCCGGCGGGTTGTCGTACGTCGGGTCGCTTGAGTTCGAGATAGCAACCAGGGATTGCAGGCGAAGGATGGATACCACACATACGCTGAAGGACATTAGCCCAGGGAACAATTGTAGTCGTACACGGAACGGCGATGACCGTGGTTGCGGAAGGTCACACGGAACGCCATGCGCGGAGCAGGTTTCAGTCGCGCGTACACCAGGAGTGGTGCGACCTTGCGTTACCGCACTCGGGAAAAACATGAAATTGGGATACTCACAAGCCACCCACCGCAAAAATTGACATGAGGGCAATTTTCTGTCGGCGTCCGAGGTTCAGATTGCGAATGACTGGCATTGGCAGTATGATCAGAGCAAAGTCTGTGACAATGTTGATTCCGGCATTGGTACTGAATGATGATCAGCTGATGCAGCGCTGAGGAATGGAGAATCACTTACAACCACATGGCAAATTGGTTGATGCAGATTGCACCCTCTTCACGCGTCCAAAAGGCACGGATTGGTCTGCAGGCGAATATGCTGCTGAACACTGTCCAGAAGGTGTAGACAACCACGACTCCCATGATGGCCCACGCCGCAATCTGGAACCTCTTCGTGGTGAAAACGCGCAGATATTGTAGGACCATCGAGCCCTTGGTCAGGCCCAGGGAGAGATAGTACACGATTAGGCTTGACCAGAAGGCCTAGCCACTGTTAGTACTGCGTTCTTTGCGACGAAGTTGATGTGTACCTTCAACGAGCTCTGCATAGTTGCTGGTTCCAAATCGGCGATATGCTGGCCCATGCCCCATTTTGCCTCTGCTAGACGTCAACGATTGCGTGAGATGCTAGTAAGCTGCGACGTACGGAAAGCGATGCAGATGGTAAGTCCAATGGAGCAAATCTAATGATGGTCAGTTTGTGAGAGGCTAGCATCTAGAGTTGCCTACCATTGCCAGAACGATTCCATAGTCCTCGATTCCGGGACACCGGACCAAGAAAAAGCGAGTGTACAGCCTCAATGCTACGATCACGCCTGCAATGGCAGTGAATGCGGCCGAGATCTCAACGGCTTGACGCCCGCGAGGGTTGTCTGATGAGATAGTCATGATGCTGGAGACCAAAGCTGTGGGAGAAGGTCAAGGGTGGGCCCTCATCAAATAGACAGTGTCCCGGATGTTGACGTTCCCCTACATATATCGATCGCCGAGGGCAGGCATGCGTAGGACAAGACTAGGGTGGGACCAGCCTAAACAGGGTGCAATCGCCAGGAAAGTTCCGCAGGGGACTCTGCGCTGTCACCAATGAGAATCGACCACTGAATATCCGCTTTGCAGGTACGGGAGGTCCTGGGTTTGGCTTGTTAGTTTAGACTCATGGGCATACGCCAGAGCTGCGAGGCGTGTGCACGTTCAACAACAGTCGTTCACGTGAAGGTGATGTTTACGGATGCTCGCTTGCGGTGCAGGCACCCCTACTTTGGCGAACATCCCTCTTTCTTCTGAGTCTCCAGTCGGAGGCGCCCCGATGCTGTGGAGCGCTGCTCGGCTCACACGAGACTGTACTTCCGACATGACAGTCAGCGAGCACCGTTTCTGACACTGACGGACGCGCTGCAGTCAACGTGCATCCCTGGGACTGCGAGCTCCGCAAACGGCATCCAATTCCTCCCGTGCCGCGATGCAACCTCCGAATCTCGAAACCTTGGGTAATTGCTGCGTCGAGGGACGACCCCCTCATCTGCTCTGATGTCGTGCAGGAGGCCGCCGATGGAGTCTGGCATGCGATAAACTTTGGAAGAGGATGTTTGCGACGGCCTATTGCCCCATGGCGTTGTACATGGCGGCCGTTCGCGTTTCGGTGTGATGTCTGCGCGGCCCAGCTGCAGGGTCATGATGTGGATGTGGATTGCGCGATGCAACCGGACCGATTCCTCGTTGTTCCAGCAGCCCGCAATGTGGGGTCGTGATCTGTGCAGGCCCATAGATCGAAGACGCCTCCTTTTGAGGCAGCGTCTTGGTGCGAGCGTGCGCGGAGCTGTCAAGCCGATCGGCGAGGTACCGAACACGAAGCGAGCGAGGGCAAGCCACGCGTGGAGAAGGCGCGTCGCAGCGCCGACATCATCGAGACTTGGAGACGCGTAGCTGCAAAGGACAGCGAATCAGGGTTTTGTTTATGATAAACTTCCAGACCAGACGTAGAAGCGGGACGTCTGACTTCACCAGCAGAAAAAGGGTGAGATGGGGTCTACGCGACGCACGGTACCTTGATCTGCGCGCTCTGTATAACAAACTCTATATCTGCGAGGGTCGACTAGTAATCAATATCGGACAAGCGAGGTCCATTCAACAATGCGATATCGATCTACGTTATCACCTTCTACACGAGTGTGTCTTGGTGTCGTGGAATCCCACAATTTTCTGTGCCGCCTGCCCATATGTCGCGTACGTGTATCATGGACGTGACATGTGGATAATTTGCTTTTGCACATCGGTAGCTGAAAGTAGCGAAGATCGATGGAGCTTGTAGACTGGTCAAGGAAGAGCATGCAATTCGTAAGTCGCTGCCTGTTCCTGCGAATTCTGCATGTCGTTTGCGCCTTCCAGGTAAGACGCATGTAAATCCGCCGAGGCGAACACAAACCCCCGGTAACCCACGGACGTGTTCAGAGGCCGGGCGCGTTGCGTACGATTCGTGATCAGCTAACGGCCCCGCCAGGTGCGGTAAGAGTACCTGTCCATCCCCAGAGATTTCTCGCCGACCACGTTGATCAACAACAAGGGTAACAGAGTTTGTCGCCCACGAACCACTCATCCGTGTTTCCGTTCACGACCCATCTTCAGGCCAGCAGAGACACATGATAGAAAAACCATACCAATGGTACATGCCGTAATGAGCATCAACCAAGCTCAAGATACCATCTTTAGTCGCGGTAAGCCCCTTTCCTTGCGCCGCCTGTTGCTCAGCTCTACAATGTGTTGGTCGAGACACCACCACCACTTACTGTAGAAGAGGTCACCAACCTCCCACGCATCCTCCGTGAGCTCGTTACCTTCGCCCCACGTGGTACTGTTGCCATGCACCCTGACTCCAGCGCCGTCCTGCAGATCGTCGAGGTCTTGGACAAGCTGGACAATTGCGGAGCTCTGCTTGACAGCCCCATGCTGTCCCGCTGCAGTGAATGTAAAAGCTTGACATGCCTCGTCATCCTCATCTATTTCTCTAGCCACTGGCGGACGAAAGGCTGAAGGCATGGAGAGCATACATATCAGCTTCTCCCTGACGTTTGGCCAGGGAAGTAAGTCGAGGAGTGGATGATGCGGAATCGTAAGCTGCGCCGGCACTGGATGTAGGTTTGCTGGAAGAGATGCTATCGACGGCATACATGGTGACAGGACATGCATGTATGTTGGGTCCCAGAGATGTGCTACCACATCCAATGCCACTGCCACTGTGCCAAAGGCACGTATAGCGGCAAGGATCGGAACACTGAGCACTGTGCCGTCACGCGGTACGGAGAATGGCGATTCAGAGGGCGTCGTTGGCAGTGGACTGGGTAACTGCGTAAACTCTAGCAGGCTCAGTTCGAATGCGTCGGAACCAAAGTCCATGGATGGCGTATATGCTCCCGGAAACACTGTCATTTCATCAAACGTTTCAACTGCCCCTCCTTCCGCTTCCGCGCCTTGATCAAGGTTCGCAACGCCTGGGTAGGCTTCCTCAACGTGAACGTTCTGATTATCTGGCGGCGAGCTGCTGCGGACAGCTTTCGCTTCCAGCGCTGCGATCCTCTCTCTCCGGCGCTGTCCTATCATCTCGCATAAGCATAACGGCAATAAGACTTGCATCCTGCAGATTACTTACGATACCTCCTCTGCGCCAGCACGTTGAGCACTCTTTTCCGTTCAGGATCGCCATGTCGAGGAACATGTTCCGGAGTCTTGGTGTTTCGCGGCTTACTTGCAGGCATGTTGCGACGTTCCCAGCTTCACGTTAAGCTCTACGGATTAGTATTGATGTTATGGTAATCACGCTCTGCTGATATATCGTTCTGTCGAGACCATAACGTTATGCTCGTCAGACGGGCTAGGCTGAAGCGGGGTTAGCCGAAGGTGCAACAATCTCTCCGTCAGCTGAGCGGCGCAACAAAGCGAAGTACGAGCTGTGCCGAGACAAGTAGAGTCGTGCAGTGCCGAGTGTTGCCTTATGCTAAAGTGCGAGAAATAGCGCGTTGGAGTCTTCTCTGCACACAAGAGTTGGAAACCGTCGGGACATTCTCTGATCGCTTCGATGTGATGGTTGGAAATGTCGAGTTATGCTCCTGGCGCGGGCCTTACTATGCGCGCACTGTGTATGCTGTGAGGCAGTCTCCTGGAAACCATATATAATGGAGTTCATCATTGCATTCTCAGTATCACTCTCACACACGTTACCTTTCAATTCCAGGGACATCGATCGCACCTGCACGACCCGACCTTTCGAGTAAACTTCAGAACGCACCACGATGCCACACGCGACACAGCCCGATTCGACCGACCCTCTGCTCGGGGTCTCCTCAAAGCTTCGCGATGACATTGCGGCTCAACCACTATCTGCTACAGCCCAGACTGTTATCAAAGTCCTCACAGTAATGCGGGTGGGAGTAGGAGCCGCCTGCATAGTCGCGCCTCGCTTCACTTGTGCACTCTTCAAATACAATGTCCCGGCCGAACAAGCTCTCATTGTGCGCATGTTCGGGGCACGAGACGCAGTGTTTGGCGAGCTTCTGGCAACTGCAGAGGACAAGGAAAGACCCGATCGAGGTCGACGGTGAGCCGTCCGAGACAGGAGCATGAAACCAGCTAACACTTTGTAGTGAGATCAAGAGAGCCATATGGGGAGCCCTCGCTGCGGATGTAATGGATCTTGGGGCTATAGCTTTCGGTGTGGCGACAGGACAGGTCGGCAAGACACCTGGCATTCTTCTGGGCGCAGCTGCTATCGGAGCGATTGGCATTGGAGCTGTAGGACTACGAAACCTGTAATGATACTGTATGTAGCGAAAGGAATGTAATGAACTCTGGTGTTGAGAAAAACCCCGTGATAGCGCGAGCGTGTGCTTTGCGTGAGACGCGTCGGCGCGTGGGCTGAAGTGGCGCTGCCCCGGCAACTCCTGCCCGATTAGATAAGGGCCGATGCCTTACACGGGAACACAAACATGACGATGGGGCTTCTTTTTGACAACGACACAGCGTTTTGTAGGCTCGCCTCTACTTGGAAGCAAACGCATCCTCTCTGACCCAGTTCGGCCCATGAGCACCAGTCCTCGAAAACACCGCGCGCCTTTCCGCCCGGTTGATACATTGTCCTCGCCGCAGAAGCCGCTGTTCAAGGCAGACACTGCCAAGGCCGACCCACGAGCAGAGAGCGAGAACGATAGCTCTTTCCTACAGCAACACTCTCCCTCATATCTCGGCAATTCAAGCAGCCTCTTTGAGGAGGAGAGCTTCGGTATCAGCCCACAGTACGTCAGCAGAACCAGCCCACCGTACACCATCTAATCAACCCCGCAGACCAGCACTACCACCACCGACTTCGCGAGGGCACGCAGCTCAACGATCACATCCACTACCCCGCAAGATGGTGCGAGAGCGAGAGCCTTCTGCCCCGCAGCCGCCTCGTAATGGTGCACACGCTCCAGCACCACCGCCTGCGCCGAAACCGCTACAAGAGCTCAAGACGTCCACACCGCAATTTGGGCAGACCAGTCCCCTGAGGAACCCGTTGAAGCAGAGCCGCGCCAGCGACGAGTATGCACATCTCTTCAATAAGCCGAAGCCGGGCCAGCGGCGTCCAGAGCACTTCCAGTCAGCACCCCGCATACCACCGCCAGGCGCAGCGCCACAAACCACACAACATCGCGCCCCGTCACAGGCAAATTCTCTGGATACGCTGAATCGGCCTTTCAAGGTTCCAGCGCCACAGCCAGGGCCACGCTATAGCACGGCATCGTCCACCGGCTCCGACTTCATGGAGATACCAGCCTCGCACTTCCTACCACGACCATCGCAAGGAGCGCCTGTGCTCGTACCTAGGCCATCGAATCCTCCAGCACAGACGTCGTTCCCTCCCCCTCGGCCCGTCTTCTCTACGCTGGGTCAAGCTAGCGACTTCCACCCGGTTAACATTGGAGCTCACAACCCACTTCAAGCGCCGAGAAAAACGGTGATCCTAGATGATGAGGATGACTTTGATCCTGACACGGCAATACGTGCAGAAGGAGATCGTTTTGGGGCGCCAGACATGTACGCGTATGTCGACTCAGGCCAGGCCAGCGAGAATATCAAGGCGCTTCTCGAGGGCGCTTTTGACGAAGACGGCGAAAAGATTCCCAGGACGCGTCTTCGTAAGAAGAAGAAGCAGCAGGAGGATGATGCTGGTCAGTCGCTGGCCAACCGGCTACAGGCTCTCGAAGTCAAGGACAAGGAAGCTGCAGCCGAGCCGCAAGAGGACGAGGAAGAAGAGGATGACGGCACGGTAGATGGTCTCAAAGTAAAGCTTCTGCCTCATCAGGTCGATGGTGTAGCCTGGATGATCGAAAAGGAGACGGGGATGCACAACAAGCGCGCCAAGCTACCAAAGGGCGGCATTCTCGCAGATGACATGGGTCTGGGAAAGACTGTCCAGTCCATGGCCCTAATACTCTCTAACCAACGACCGGAAAAGGGTGTTGAGCCAGAGAACAAGAAGAACCGTATTGCCGACTCCACGGGCAAGGGCACGCTGGTAGTGGCTCCATTGGCGCTCATCAAGCAGTGGGAAGCCGAGATCAACACCAAGGTCATGAAGTCGCATGCGCTCAAAGTCCTGGTCCATCACGGCCCGAGCCGCACAAAGTCTGCAGATAAACTCAAGCAGTACGACGTCGTCATCACCACCTACCAGGTCCTTGCGTCGGAACATGCAAGCTGTGGTGACGGGCCTGATGGCCTTAAGAAGGGATGCTTTGCTGTGAACTGGTATCGAACAATGCTAGACGAGGCACATACCATCAAGAATCGCAACGCCAAGATGACGAAGGCTTGCTACGATGTGCGCTCGCACTACCGCTGGTGCTTGACTGGCACGCCGATGCAAAACAACCTTGACGAACTGCAAAGTTTGATCAAGTTCTTACGTATCCAGCCTTACTGCGAGATGTCCAGCTGGAAGGACTCCATCTCGGGTCCCATGAAGAATGGCCGAGGTAACCTCGCAATGAGACGACTGCAGATCTTCTTGAAGGCCTTCATGAAGCGTCGAACGAAGGATGTGTTGAAGAAGGAAGGGGCGCTCAACTTCGGCGGCAAGCCCAAAGATGGCGATGAGAAGCCTGCATTCCAGATTGTTGAGCGCAATGTCGAGACTGTCGTTGGAGAGTTCACAGCAAAGGAGCGTGCTTTCTACGACCGCCTTTCCGACCGCGCACAATCTCGTCTCGACGAGATGATGGGCGGTGCCAAGCAAGATTACATTGGAGCCTTGGTGTTGCTGCTGCGGTTACGTCAAGCCTGCAACCATCCGAACCTGACGAAGACGAATGTAAAAGATGACAAGGATGCATTGACCACTGGATCGAAGCCTCGCAGCCCGACAGGTCTCCAGACACCCCGCAAAGCAGCCAGGGATGATGCGGACGACCTCGCTGATCTCCTCGGCGGCCTCAGTGTCCAGACCAAGCGTTGTGACATATGCCAGACCACCTTGACGCGCGACAATGCAGATATGAACGCCGTGCGTTGTGTCGAATGCGAGACTGATCTGCACGCTTCGGCGAAGAAGTCGAAGAAGCACAAGAAACATCGCAAGCATAAGCACAAGAGCGAGAAGGTCAAGAAGCAGATCGTGGACTCAGAAGATGAGGAAGCTGATGAGAAGCCAAAGGCCTCCAAGACTTCTCGAGACCGTCGTGTGATTGTCGACAGTGATGATGAGGATGAGGCAGGAGAGTGGCTAGTTCCCGAAGACCAGCAGCATGCAGAGGACTTGGGCAAAGCCGGTGGTACAGACGACGAGAACGCAGAGGGTGGTGGTGACACACTTGTGTCCGCCGACTCAGAAGCATCCGGAAGCGAGGATGAGAGTAAGAGCAACCTCGACTCCTTCGTGGTCCACGACACCGACAGCGACGATGACGCACCTGTTGCTCGCAAGAAGCTATCGAAGAAGGCACCTCGAGTGATCAGCCTGGACTCTGATGATGACGACGATGCCTCCACTACATCTGAGAGCGAGTCGGACTCAGAAGCTGATTCGGAGGACTCTGACACTGATGCCTCTGAAGATCCAGAGTACAATGCCTCCGACCTTACGCCTTCAACCAAGATTCGCCAGCTTCTCCAGATCCTCGAGAAGGAGACGCCTGACCACAAAGTGATTGTATTCTCGCAGTTCACGTCTATGCTCGACCTCATCGAGCCCTTCCTCAAGCGACAAGGCTACAACTTCACGCGCTACGATGGCAGCATGCGCAACGACCTCCGCGAAGCAAGTCTGCACAAGCTGCGCAACGATAAGCGCACGCGTGTGCTACTGTGTAGTCTCAAGTGTGGTAGCTTGGGTCTAAATCTAACGGCTGCGAGCCGGGTCGTCATCATGGAGCCCTTCTGGAATCCTGTAAGTCTGGGTAGCCTTTGATATAATCTCAATACTAACAGTCTCTTAGTTTGTCGAAGAACAAGCCATCGACCGCGTACATCGCCTCAACCAGACCGTCGACGTCACCGTCTACCGTCTCAGCATTCACAACTCTGTCGAAGAGCGCATCCTCGAGCTACAGGAAGCCAAGCGCAAGCTCGCCAATGCTGCGCTTGAAGGCGGCAAGGCGATCGGCAAGTTGAGCATGAAGGACATTATGGCGCTGTTCAAGCGTGAAGCGGAGTATGAGCCTGGTAGTGTGGACGATGTGGATGATCAGGGCCTGTATAGGCAGACGAGGGTCTTAGAGAATGGCGTAGAGAAGGGTGCCGACACCACAGCACCGAGGCCACCAAGAAAGGCTGGGAGTTTGGGGTTCAGGAAGGATGACAGTGTCTATGGGCGGCGTTAGACTTGGTAGACGGGCGTCTTAGATGGTGCATCGGGTCCTGGCGTTTTGAGTATCGGTTCTGGAATACCACGGGGCGAGGTGTAAGGGTCGGCGTAGTAGCATGTGTTCCATGGAAGCGTGAGAACCGCAATCCTATGCAGATCAAAAATCTCTTTATTTTTCAGTTCCGATCACCCAGTGACTGCGCGTGCTTCATCGGGAGGAAAATAGGATCGCCCTGATCAGAAATTCGGTGAGATTGATCTTTCATACAGTACGTGATCGCAAGAGCTGACAATATGAAGGAAGGCTCGAGGAAAGTGAGACAAGGTTCAGGCAGGCCGGCCAAACAATATGCCAATAAGTAAAACAGTGCGGCTTGAAGGTCCCGGGCATCAAATCGGCCATATACATATCATGGTCATACTCCCAAAGAAAAGAAAGCATCATGCCGCTAATGGTGCGCTGAGCATATTATACGTCCGATCAAACATCAGTTCCCAGATGGATTCGCAAGCATGTGCGACGTCCAAATATGCGCCATGAGCTGGTCGTCCGTGGAGAACCTGTCTTCGCAGCAGCGGCATCGCCAGGACATTGTGGCGTCGGTCCCGTCGAAGTGGAGGCTTCAGTGCTTCTCTTTGAAGTGTTTGACGAACCAGGTGTAGCTGCCTTTCCATTTGCCTTTGCAGCCGGGGGTCGGGCAGTAGACTTGTTGTGCTGTTTCGACCTGCTGCGGGATGCTAGAGGTACCAACACCGGCGTCTGGGGGATTTGGGTCCGTGGCGTGGTGTTCAGAGAAAGGATTCAGGTTAGAGGTAGTTGTCTCATGGGTGGTACTGTAAAGATTTCCTGACCCTGGTGTGGCTCAGTACATGTGCAGGAGAAGACGTCGCCAACATACGGATGCTTTCAACCCAAGATAATAGGACGTGATGCGGTATATCTACCAGATGCTGGTGCCAGGCCACTATGCTCTCTACATCTACACCACAATCCAAAAGTAGGGACATGACCTGGGTCGGCGTCATGGTCGACGATCGTGGGCCGATGAGCTGAGGCGTGGAGGGCGGCATGTCCGGGAGGTGAGGGACTTAGCAAAGGCAAGGACTCGAGTGAGATTCAAAGTATGCGTGGTGCAACGATAATGGTATGCTGCAGAAGTGGCGGATGTGCGGATATTTCGACCAGGGAGTCGAAGGTGGGTGGCAGAAGATTTTGTACGAAGAGAGAGCCCGTAATTATAGTCATTGGGACTTTTGCTCGTGAGTGAATGTTTCGAGACATTTTTCCAGCTCAGCGAGGGTTTAGAGGTCAACTGTGTTGTTGAAGTAACGTGCGCCGGGGAAGATGAAGAAAGGAGGCCCGCACACGGCTAGACTGCTCATGAACGATCAGACGTGATTGGCCAGGGGTTACAACTTTCGCGTCTTCCGCCTCACTTTTTGGAATTAGGGCGAGCGATACATCCGCGTCCATGCAGTCACATTACGCAGGTGCTGAAGTACTGTTAGAGGCGGTCCTACTAGCAGATTCACTTACGGCCATCTCCAGTATCGTCGCGGTAAGCCACACTGAATGCAAGATGACACTTACCAGGCTTGCATTCAATTGCCCAATAATTGCGCAAATGTGCCGAAGGAAACAGCGAACGTCTCATGCTCGGATTTTGCACAACGCCAGAGTAGGTCTGGGCTTGAAGAACAATCCGAAAACCTTACATCTCCAAATCTACCCGCGAAGAGGTCGAAACCATGTGCTCCCGCCATATATGCGTCATGAGATGCTTGTCATTTGCGAAGTCGACGCCGCAAAGACATCGCCACGCTACATTGTCAATCCCGTACCAATAATCATTGAGGTGCCTTTCTCTAAAATGCTTGACGAACCACGTGTAGCTGCCCTTCCATCTGCCCTTACACCCAGCTATTGGACAGTGAAGTTGTTGTGGAGCGTCATGAGTTGACGGCGTAAATACAAATGAGCTGGAGCTACTGTGCTCAACTTCCGGCGCGTGGTGCGCAGTAGCGAGTCGAGAGCCGGAGCTGACGATCGGGGATGGAGGTGGCATGGTGGCTGCGTGTGCTGCACCACTAGACCCTAGTACTAGAATTAGTACAACGCGTGAAGCAAATAGGCAGAATGCACTCACTGATGGTTTGGATCCAGACGCGTAAGATGTCCTGAGGTGTATCGACGAGGCACCGATGCCAGTCCAAGATGCTGCCCTCATCTACACCAAGCTGTAATAATGCTGACATGATCTGGTTTGGCGTCATGGCTCTGTGCTCTGCTCGTATGGAGGTCATGTTCGAAGACGCGTCCATTGTGACCCAGTGCTGGGATCGAGATGAACGGCGGAAACTCCTCAAGCGTGAAGAACAAGCCCGGTGAATGGCCACGCAACTACGGTAATGGATACAGTATGTACGACAAAGTAGAAGGCTTGACGATGATGTTTTCCAACTCAATTACTTGAAGGTCAGAACATAAAACTACTTTGCAGTGCACCGTTGTGTCCGCCATGCGCTCAACCCTGGTGACGTAGACGTAGTTGTGTTGTGTTGGTGCTGCTATACTGCTGTCCCGACGTCGCCAGCTGCTCCCCCGGTAGGCAAGGCTGATTTTGAAACAAACGTTGCAGGAAGGCACGATGCTTTACGGCGAGACCAAAACGGCTTCTGGCAAGGAAGTCATGTGGTTTTCGCAGTCGGGCAGCAATCGATGGTCGGACTCAGACACTACGGTCGCAGGGCGAGATCAATGACGAACTTCAAATTATAATAACCCAGTCAATCTCTCGATTTCGTTAGAGACAAGGAATAGCATTCGAAGGGCGAGGGTCGTTGCAATATATACTACCTTTGCGAGTACGAGGCTGTCGAGCAAGCACAAAGTTGCGAAAACTTTCGGTTCGCATGTCTGGATATTGGAGCCAACTACGACTTTGTCCCAGGAATCTGCAGGGTGTTAGATTCTCCAATCCGTGGACATTTGATGTTCGCTAAAAAGGGGATCGGCGCAAGGCCGGTAGACGACTGTTCTGAGAAGAGTCGGGTGGTATCGAAGTGGACACTAGCAGGGATAGAAGTAAGCTTATACCGTCCCTCGCCAGCCGGGCATACTGGTAGCCAGTAAAAAGCGGCAAGGAGGTAGTTTGAGACTCTCTGACTGACAGCGCTATTCCCGAAGCGTGGCGGGGTTTGAGATCCCTGCAAGCCACAATGACGAGTCTGAGAACACCCGACAGGCAAAGCAATATGCTTGAGATCTTTACCTTCAAATGTCTGCTTTTGGACGCATGGAGGGGAACCAAGTTGCAGCGATGGGCATTAAATGGTCGAGGACACTGTGACTAGTTGACGATAGTCTGGCTGCGAAAGTGAGAGAATCGTCCTGGCCAGCTTCCCCAGCACTCCGCGCGGTCAACTTGCAAATGGATGCTATAAAGAAGAATGTGTATGAAGGCGCTAACGGGCTATCCGCCGAAGCCCTCGCATGCCACGCAACCTAGGCTACGCCAGCAGGCTCGAGCATACTTCTCAATTTGGTACGATGGAACCCCTACTCCTTCACCGACTGCGGCATCGTAAATTTAGTTAGGCGCTAGCACAAGGCTCGCAGCGGGCCAGTGAGCGTTGGGCGCGTCAAGGCTCAGCGCGCAGCTCAGTGCACGGGAGCGTCGGAGGCCTGGTGCATGGGGTCGTATGATACGCCGGGCAGTGTGAAAGCGCTGTATTGGCGAGAGGTGTCCTTCCGCCCTATCCCCTGCGCACACCAGCCCTATAACTCTTGGCTGGACGGCTGCGTAGGAGCGCTCGCGGCATCAGTTCTCACTGCGATAAGGAGGGAATTGGGAATAAAACTCACGCATGCACCCTAAAAGCGGTAAGAGCAGGTCACACATGAAGCTGGACAAAGGACTGTAGCACGAGCAGGGGCTCCTCGCGAGTCGCGAGCTCCATATGATGGCACATACTAAATTCACAACGCTCCTGTGACCTTCTACAAGGCTTTACCCGCTTGGATCTAACTCCGGCCATGTCCTGGGTTGCAGGCAATCGCTGCATCTGGGCACACTGGTGACCTGGAATACTAAATGGCATGCGACTGGCACCAAACGTCGACTGGGTATAGCGGTGGCACGGAAGGTGGTCCTTTGCAGAGCTGCATATGGGGATACTAGGGGCCACTGCAGCGGATCAGGGATGCGATCTTAGCGCAGAATCAGCCCAGAGACATCCCATGAGCAGGGATCTCGCTTCTGCAGGACAGGCAGTGGCCGGGCTGGGCCGGGCTGGTCTCAGGCGCACGAAACGCTCGTATTGGCGGAGAGTGCCAACAGTATGCGCTTAGCAACCTGGCTGCGGGGTTATGATCGAAAACATCCGCATTTGTATGCGACCCGTATAGAAAGGAAGCCGTACCGATGCCGGCTGACGTTGTACCTAGAGAACATCCTGCATATATACAGCCCAATGGGTCGGCGCCATCCCGACCCCTATATGCGATCATCGCAAGAAAGAAGGCGCGCCCAAGTTGTAGAAGAACCCAATGACAAGTAGGATAAGCCAAATAGTGTATTTCGTTCCGATCTAATAACGCGGCTTCGTCTTGGCCGCCAGACGTTTATGCAAATGGCATTTACACGGCAAGGCAACATGCTTCGCGTTGCTGTAATCTGAAGATCGTCGACGACAGCTAACTGTCAGTCTCAGAGTCGCTTATGCCAGAAGTCTTGAGGCGACTCGCTCCTCTCATGTCTCTTTCGCCAGCCTCGCGGCTCTCTCCCTCTCGTCCCTCCAACCGGATGGAATGGGCTCGGTGCTCCCGCTTCTTCCTCATCGATCGCCTCATCTTCGGTTCCATTATCAGTCCCGTCATCAGTAGCCTCGCTCTCGAGCGAGTGCACTGATTCTTCAGGGCCTCTCACTTCCGCCTCGACTGGACTGCTCTCCTCTCTCATTATTGCACCGTCTTCAGGCGTTGTAGTCCACATCACATCCTCGATGCTGCTGCTAGCCTCGCTTGAGCAATCTCGATTTCGTCCGTTGACAAGTCCTTCCGTTCGATCTACGAGCAGTTCGGGCAGACTGCTAGTAGATTCAGACCCTGAAGTAGTACCGACTTTGTACAATGAGCGGACTGGTGAATATGGGTCCATCCCCACTCTGCCATCTTCGTTGCTTGCTCTGTATCTTGCCCGTGCCTGTGGAGCACTGTCATAATCAAGACCAGCTTCGACGATACCAGACGACGGATCCTGGCCCACGAATTGTATAATGGCGGGTTTGATATGACCCGTGTGCAACCGACTTCCTTTGTCTTCGATGTGTATGCGACTGTTTGTGGGGATTGTCTCGCTTGGCTCGGGAACTGACGGTTCCATTGATGGACGAACTGATGAAGGGTCTGAGGCGAACATCGTCGTCCTTGTTGAAATAGATGGCTGCACTGAGTCGGCTCGGCTCCGGCGAAGCTCTGTTGTAGCACGGGCATTGCGATTACGTCGTCGGTGACCCGACAGCCGCAAAGGCAAGACATCTTCGGTATAATGCTCCACCGACTTCGTGAATTGCAAGAGCTGTTTGGTCTCGGGAACGACGTCGTTGCTGTTCCAGGACTTCAACTTCTCCTGTTGCTCCCTCAGATCATCCACAGCTTCGATTCTACGCTTGTCGTCAGCGTGCCTTTGCTTGCGACGATTGCGGCTGAGCAGATTAGCATTAGCTATGAAACTACACATGACCACACCACGAACCGTTTCTGCTCTAGCAGCATCATTTTATCCTCCAAACTGACGCCAAGATGCTCTTCAGTCGTCTGCCGACTGCCCCGAGCCATTGCCGCTTCCAGCAATCGCACTTCGTCGTCCAGTCGTTCGATGGCGCGAATGTTCGAAAATCCGATGATACTTTCCCGCGCAACAGACAACGACGAGCGCAAGAGCTTCACGTCTCGGTCGCTGAAATACCATTTCAGGCAAGCTTTCAATCTCTCTATCTTTGAGTTCCCTTGATCCCCACTGATGGCTTGCACTTGAGCCAACAGCTTGGAAATCCCTATTATTGCCTTTTCGGCCCATGCAGTGAGAAGTTTGATAGCTGCTGCGGAACGGGCGCCATGCTTTCCATCGGATGGGCAGACTTCGAGGAAGTCTTCATACAAACCCGCAAATATTTCCATCTCTTTGGCTAGTTTATTCACATCGCGCGGTGCGTGCCGTATGGTCTCGAATGTATTCCGAAGGGAGCGGCTTAAGCGCAGTAATTCTGGGCAGAGCACGATGCCCGCCGATACAGCCCCAAAAATTCCTAATTCCATTGTATTTGGAGTTGGAATTGTACTAGAAACAAGATGTGAGAAAATGGGGATTGTAAAACTGCTCTGGCAGAATTGAGCAGCATGCAGAGATCAAGATATCGTAATCCCCTCGAGTGTCGCCTTATGCGCATCTTGACCGGTGAACTGGTGGCTCTGGCTCGCGTGCAACACGCCTGCCCAACCAGCACCTTCGACACTCACCATGCTGCAAGCTCTCTGCAGCCAGGAGCGGGGTTTGCAAGCACCTCGCCTCTCTGCAGGCAGATTGATGTGCCCCACGCGCAGCTTCTCGATGGTTCCTTCGTGTCGCCGACGCTGTGCGCATATGCATTGACATAGGAAATTTTCGTTGGCGGCGGTTGCGACAATCTGGGTGTGCTGAATGACGAATACGATGAGTGCATGAGCTCCTTTGGTAGAGAGCTGATTGCGCCATAGGCATCTTGATGGAAAGTACGCGACGGTGATGGGAGAGAAGCGACAGCGTTGAGTCTCAGATGTGAAGGCGCACGGTTTAGTCGCTTGGCACCGACGTCAATGGCAGGCACGGTCACTTCAATGCAGCGGGCAGACACCAACACTCTTGTAGCAAATCGGATCCCTTGTCACACGAAGCTATCCATGGATCGTAGTTGCAGCTGGCGGAGTCGCGCAGCTATAACCCGAATCATCAGAGGAAAAGGGTATTATCCATCCCACTCGTTACCAAACGCCATCTCCCATCGAGATTCTCCATGACAGTATCCAGCTTCCATCAACAGAGGGCTTCAAACTCTCTCGTATCCATCATTCAACCTTGCCGCCATCTGCGTATTCTCTCGTGGAAAGCGTCTCGAGCGTTGCGAAGCTGCGGCTGATAAAAAGTCAATACAGTCCCCGCCACAAGGAAGCAGGATAGTCGTACCAGTGTGACACAGCTCAGTCCACCTCAAGAAAGACGGCGTACTCCAATGCTCTCTCCACTGCCCTTCACTTCATCACCCGACTGACTCCCATCCTCAGCTCAACTCTCTCGTCGCGATGCTTCTTCCTCTCGCCTGGAATCGGCTTGTCGCCCAAGATCGCCTGGAGCTTCTTGTTCTGGACAATCTTCTTGATCGCGTCTTTGCCACGGTACGTATTGATGGGGCGCTTGGGCGTGACTGGGTCGTCGCTCGACGCGTGATCGGCGGGCCGATTCGTAGGTCGGTCGGGAGTGCGATTGATCAGACTGATGGGGCGAGATTCATACGATGCAGCAAGAACAGGGCCCGAAGGAGGGAAAAGTAGTTCACCGTCTTCGTCGACTTCGATCACGGGGGAGAGCGGCTCTTGGAAGCTGGTGGCTTGAGTGAGCTGGGAGCCGCACAACAGTGCGGAGACTTGCCTGAAAGTATTGTTGGTATTGGCGGGGCTGTCTTTGAAGAAGTTAAAATGGTCGATATCGTCCGTTCCAGGCTCAATATCATCCAAACCAGTGCCGTCGATCTCACCCTGGACGCGGCGTTCCATCTGCGCATGAAGAGCAGCGTGTCCGCCTCCACCGCCACCGCCATCGCTAGCATACGTGAAATGATCTTGAAGTTGACCACGCGGAGTGCGAGGCCTTGAGGTAGCGATAGCCGGACGACCACGACCGCGTCCGTCACCGTAGGCGATGCGGCTCGCCAGACTTGGGCCGGTACTTGCAGTTGTAGGCGGTCGTGCTCGATCGCTGCGGAGACGTCGCTGGCGAGACTCCCTTGCGAGATTGCCATTTCGAGTGGTTGAGGAACTGCCATTGATGCCAGCGTTGGTGTTCGCATTGCGATACGTACGACCACGACGAGGGGCGGAGTGAGAACCGCCGCGGTGACCTGAGTGCTTATTCGTTGGAGCCATTTCGATATTGAACAGCTGGAGCTTCCGCTCAAACTCCTCTGTGCAATGAGATGTGGAGCCTTTGCAAGATGCGGGCGGGTACTTGCAGTTGTTGCCGTCGTTGCCTAGGCGGTGTGTTGGGCGCACGCGTTTGCATGTTGATAAACATACAAACGCGCGTGGGGCTTTGTCGGGTCGGCGATCATAGTGTGAATCACCGATGCGAGAGGTGTGTTGGAAGGTGAAGATGACGAGGAAGTGAGGTAGGAAGATAGCACAAGCTTTGACGTGATTACATCTGATAGTGGTGGGCACTCAAAAAGTGCTTCGATACCCGCGAAGAAGTGAGCAGCCTACAGATATGTACGGCTTTGTATGTAGGTTTAAGATATGAGAGCTCTTCTGTATTGTTCTTGTGTAGGAAAGTCGCAGCTGGTGAAATGTAACAGCGAGCAATCCGTGACGTCGGCGAGCTTCAATTTATGGTTTGCACATACATACCTTGTCGCGCCTGGCGTTGCGGAATCCAACATATTTACGTACCTTTACGTCAAGTTCAACGCAAAGACAGGACGCCGCTGGACTTCAGCCCATCTCGAAGTCCCTCTTTCGCAGCATGCAGACGATTCTTCGAGTAGATTCCGGATCAGACTAGTCGTCGAATTATTACGCATACCTTAATAGCACTTACTAGGCTCAAAGTGGAAATACCTAGGAGAAGAATCCGCCCCATCTTCAGCTAGTCTTGGCGGAGCTGGGGTGTACAGCTGTCAAGCGTAAGCGGAGGCAGCCCATCGCTCCGGATTGCCCCTTCTTGAGTATAGCCTTGTGCTACTATGCAAAGTCGGATGTTCCGAGCAATGGCATCTATACAGCCTGGTCAAGCTGGCTGGGGGCGCATCGATAAGTACAAATACCCTTCATTTTGCTATTATCGCTACCTATTTCCTACCTTTTTTTGCGACGAAAGTACACCGTCTCTCTTTCATCTTCACGCTGGATCGGTGCTCCTCTCTTTTACCATGCTTTCAAATATTATTGTCGTCACCACGTTACTGTGTTCCGTTTCGGCCTCTTTGGAGGGCAATTCACCTCGCAGTCTCCCCAGCGAAGCCGTGCTTCTTGTCAATTGCGGGTCGGCGACTGGTGGCATGTTGAGCCTTCATGATTACGTCTACTACTACGGTAGCGACAGAGAAGCGCGGTTGAACACATATCCAGGCACGTAGATGGTATCAGCATCCAACGTGTGCACACCATGACTGACTTCGCATCGTCAAAAACAGCCGCGATTGGGAAACCGACAGATCCCGCAACTCACGATGGCCCGATATACAACATCGACTGGCACAGCGGCACTCCAGAGCGACCCATCACGGCTGACCTTAATAATGGTAAGCGTCCATGTCCCTGACTATTGAGCGGCTGGGCTGATCCGACATTTTGGTTGAGCAGCCATCAAGAGAAAGTTCACTCTCCATAGTCTGAACGATGTTGGCGTTACCAAGAACGGAGAGAAGATAAAAGCTGTGGCAAGGCTGGATGGTAAGCAGCATTCGTCCCTTTCCTACACGTCAAGAATCAAGATCGCTAACACGATCGTTCTGACGCCTAGGTAACGACATGCAGTGCTACCAGGAGAACAGCAAGATAGGAGAATTCGTCAAGGACAGAGACCAGTTCAAATGCGTCGTCAACTACCGCTGCGTGAAGAAAAGCCCTACCGCAACAGCACAACTGTTCCTCTACAAATCCACCACAACTTTCGAAGGCCTCAATCTATGCGGCGACAGAGAGCCAGCCGAGCCATACCACGCCTTCAGCTCCTTCACGCAATGGATGAACGGAATGCGCGATCCAAACACGAAATTCGACCTTCTGAACACCCCCGACGAGCGCTGCAGCATGAGCTTTAGTGAAGAGAATGTCGATATCAATGATATATCAGTCATCGGCGACGGAGACGTGCAAAGGTTTTGGTACAATGGCGTGGCGGCAGGGATCAAGAAGCACGGCATTGCGATCGAGCCCAACGCGGGCTGCAAGGCTTATTATCCTTCCGGTGGGTTTCTCGAGGTCAAGACGCCGGAGAAGACTATGAAGTATCACTTTTCCGTGGCTTGTGAGAAGAAGAAGAAATGCGATAGCACACCGTATATGGCGGTGTTGAATGGGGTTCTTGCAAGTGCTGCGGCGGTGGAAGCACCGGGCACGATCAACGGACCTGTGAAGACTAGTTTCGTGGATGGAAAGGGAGAGTGTTGAAAAAGCGTGTCAGATTCTGGTCGGAGCTTTCGGTATCGGATCAGGATTTTGCTCTTCTTGTAGGACATTATACTCATAGATACATTTACATTAACATTACTGCATTCCTAAGCGCTTTCCCGTGCTTCTATCAACTCAGTACATCCTCGCATTCCCACTTCCTACACGCATCTCCCCGTGTCGCGCCTTCAGACGAAGACCCTCTTGACAGTAACCGCCACACAAGTCGGGTTTTCCGGCTTATGGTTTCCCAGTCCCCAAGCCAAATTATCATACTGGTAGCCAGCGAAATACGTCCTGCACGCATACCACCTCTTCAACCCAGTCGTCTCGGTACCCTTGGGCGGATTCGCAGCCCAATCAATATAGCTTTGCACAATTAACTCATCCTGAGAATTGAACGCCAGGGTTTGTGGCTCGCTCGATCCCGGCCTGATAATCGGGACTGCGGAGTCAGTGGCGGGGTCGTAGTTGAAGTACACCGACGATGGCACGGAGCCGGCGTTTGCGGTGGGTAGGAACCAGGTCAAGATGCCTGGAACGCCGAGTTCGGGGTTGTTGGATGGGGCTTGAGAGTAGATGGATGTGTTGAAGTTGAAAGTGTCATAATTTGTAGGGTCCGGCTTGGAGGTGCTGTTGCTGTTGGACAGGCAGAGCGATTCGAGCGCAGCGCCGGTGTGGCATGCCGAGACTGTGTCATCAATGCTGCCGTCGGCGGAGGTTAGAACAAGCTGGAATGGCTTGGATGTGATGTTGTAGTAGGATTCTTGAGCAGCGGCTACAGCGGCCAAGGCGGTGAGGGCAAGTGTGGTCTTCATCATGGCGGCTGGGAGAAAAGTTTCGTAGCGACAGATGTAGGAGAGTCAATGCTGCAATGATGCATCTTCAGCAAGGGATGCATCTTACTTATATATTCCTGCATCCCCGCTTCGCTCCACTGCCAATGCAGCCTCATCCACCCCTTCTGGTACTGCTACCCTGCATCGGAGGGTCAGGCGTACAGAAGCGCTGTCGATCGCCCGAGCCATGACGTTTGATCCACTACTGTGCCCGCCACCTCCACTGTAACATCTCGTATTCGCGCGACCCAAAGCATCGCGGAATGCCTCTTTGAGTAAAACGTAACCGCAAGAGGATTATCATAAACCAGCATTGTTGCACAAGCGAGCCAAGTCGTGCGAAGCATTGCAAGGCTGCGGATAATATCCTCGGCGCGGCTTTCGCTCTTGTGCCGCACCCGCTGCATCCCCATGGGCACCGGACCCTGTCTTTACGAGTCAATAATTCGGTGCTTCACTAGCGTTCCGCGGTCGCGAGTGAACATGTGCGTTGCAGACCCTGGCGGTGCTGGCGGAAGAAGTGTGACGCAATATGTGGAAGTATTGGTAGGCTACTTCAAGCGCTGAATAAGCCCTACACGAGTGAATCGATATGGGCAGATAGTCTGCGTTGATATGTGTTCATGCAGTCGTACGAGCTTTACAAGTTTGGTTCAGACCTGCCATATGTGCAGCGTACCATTGTCAGCCAGGATACTGTTACCGCATTCCTGCGTCCAGCCGCAAGTCGGCGGTTCCTATAGGCGAGTGGGCTGGGATTCCGCCGTGGTTCCCATTGTTCGGTGGCGGACTGGTAGTACTCCCAGTAGAGTCCAGTGAAGTGCACGATGATACCTGTAAGAAAGTAGCCCTGGGTGCAACCTGTTGTGACAAGAATGCTGATTTCGCCTTCCTGGGGAAACGAAAAGTGCGCGGAGGTAAGACGGAGATAGTTTTCGAGCTAGCGCTCTCGTGAGTCGCGTTGGCGCGTCAAAGCACAATCCCATACCAATCCGCTGACAACCAATTGAGTGCAACAGAGACACCATGATTACCTCGAGGCTGATCCGCAGATCGTTCGCGACAAGTACGCGCCTCCTGCAAAAACCTGGAAACAAACCGCCAGCTCCACCTCCGCCGCCCAACGAACCACCAAATGAACCACCAGCTCCGCGCAACGATCACGAACCACCCAAGAACAACTCCAATACAGATGGGGAGCTTCGAAAAATTAAGGAGAAGTTTCTGGGCACATTCAAACCTAGCTCCGAAGAGTTTCTCTTCGCGTTCGCCAATCCAAAGCTCGCGAAGGAGAAGCGCTGGAAAAGTTTTCTCCTCTTCTCGGCGGCCACGATCCTGGCTCTATTGATCCCAGACCCTTTCAAAGGAGCTGCTAAGCAGTCCGAGAATGAGCATGAAGAAAAAGACTCAATGCTAGAGATGGTGAACATAACCCTAAGCCTAGGCTCAAGAATGCAAGCACTAATGTCTACGATAGATCCAGACCGCATTCATAGAAAGGGACCGAGTGGAGGCCGGTAGACGTGCCTCAAAATGATAGCAAATCCCACATATCGCATGGCAGCGCAGAATACAGCCCAAGATTCACTCTTCGGAGACCCCTCAATCGAATTCGAAGCTTCGCGAACGCATACACCCAAAGAGAGCGCTGGACCGTCTACTGCATCTATGGTACATTCTATGTGCTCGATGACGATACGGATATATACGGCTTACAATGGCGCCAAAATCTACTTTGAAGCTACATCATCGACGGCGGACAGCTCCATCGAAACCATTGCTGGTGGTCGAGGTACCTGCACCGTCGTCCGCATACACCTCCTTGACTCGATCGATTGACTCTCTTGCTCTTGCAGCCGAGCTCACGCCTCCGCCCTGAGTTCGATACCAGCAGATCCACGTCACCCAGCAGAAGATAACATCGAAGCCAACGCTGCTCATGGCGGGATGTTCCAGCAGCGCGCTCTGTATACCCTGCCAGCCTCCATAAGACACTGCTGTAAACGTGGTTTTCAACAGCATGAGCCCGGCGTTGACCAAGGTCAAGACCCACATGTAACCATACACCTTGTCGTTGAAGGCTACATTGTTGTCCGGGAAGAATCTAGCCGGGGCAAGAGCGCGGAAAATGGGTAACACCAATAACGCAACATGAGGCGTGAGAAGCACCGGCATAAAGTCCGTCGAATGGTGCCAGTAGTGCTCGTCCGCAAGCAGGTATGCAGGAATAGCCGTAGCAAGGACTGCCCCAAGGTTGAGAAGCCATGGACTGAGCCACTTTTGACCTTGAATTCGAGACGTTGAGGGAAGGGGCGCGGGAGGGCTCAATAGCAACGTCACGAGGAACAAATTTGTAGCAAAGCTAATCGCCACGATCTGCCCAAGAAGCATAAATGCCCAAGTATGTTTGACGCCTCGTCGTATGCCTGAGATCGTTAGTCTATCGACGTCGAAGCTTCATTTTAGACTGAGCGTACCTTTCTGCTCCAGATACAATCCTAGTCCAAGCGCAAAGAAGAAGATCTGGTGACTCCACCAGTATCTAGCATTGCCCACAACAACTGTCTCCCAGGCTTCGCGGAACAAGCTCGTTTCCCGCAACCATAATCCCCAATGTCGATGATGCGGGTCCAGTTCGTAGTAGCTTCTCCACATGAGCCATGACTGGTAGCTCACGTTGAAGTACTTGAACATGAAAGACCAGGTGCTCAGCAAGCTTCCGGCGGCCAAGAGGGAAAAGAGCCAGACATGCTTGCTAGGTGGCGGAGTCGCACTGGTGGACTTCTTGAGCACTGTGTACTTTTTGAGGATCCTAAAGATGATGAACACAGACGTGCCAAAGCAAGTAGCCATGTACGAGAAGAATATCAAGTACGGCCGCGTGTTGGTATCAGCCCCATCGGGCGGTGGTGTGCGGTTCATGTAGCGCTGCGGAATAGCGTAGCCGGGTGGACCGAAGCTAGGAGGCGCCATGGTGAGGATGCAAACTTCGGAGAATTTGTGGTGTGAGGAACCATTACGTACTTGGTCGAAAGTTCACACGCTTTATGCGAGCTGGACTGCCACGAGATGAAAACGTGTTCACTGCGGGCTAAAGGCTCAATTGCTGTGTCGGCAATGTGGATTGATTAAAAGTCCATCTGATATCAGGCATTTGTTCCTGGGTTTCGGCAGCGGATGTTGTCGCTTAAGGCCCAATCAACGTCATAGCTGTTGAACCGTGCTGTCGGTTACAGCCGGTTCACGTGAGCTGCGCCCCGCACCACGTGCTGTTGTGCCAAGAACATGGTCGATCGTGACCATCGTCAGAGGTTCCAGGACATTCTGTACCACTTGGGCTTTTCTTGAACTTTACCAGATATTTAGCTCCTTCCGTTCGATTTCTTCTCACGTCACCTCTCGTGTTCTCATTTTTCAAGCATTGAAGATTCCGGCGGTCGTGATTGCTCTTGTGAAACAATTCCTGTGATGTCAGGCACACGGACCGACTGAAGTTTTCCATGCGCACGTTCATTGGCCGTCACTCCTGCCTCACCGCTGAACTCGCCAGTCCCAGCATCCAGCATTCGCTCTCAGGGTGTCTTTGCATATACTGATCCTGCCCGTACCTGCATGTTCATCTACTTCAGAAGTTCAGAATGACAGACACGCCGCAAACCACGGCTGGGGCCAATCCCAAGGAAGCCAGAGTTCTGGAGCAACATCTGGACCCAGGCTTCGCATTCTCGGCAGAGTTCGATCCACAAACTCCATACAGCGACGACGCGCCTCGCAGCTCTTCTAATTCGCAACGCGCCGCACCGGAGTCGTCGCTGCAGCTGCAAGGAGGCGACATCCACCGCGACCTCTACAAAATTGCTGGCCAGGAACGCCGAGCAAAACTCCATCAACGAGCAGCTACTTTTTCACACCCTCATGAATTCACAGCACCGTCAGAATCGGACTTCGATCATGATGAGCTACCCATTCAGGATCAACTGGCGCCCGGCGGTATGCGACGACAGTTCTTGCAGCGGCAAAGCAAACGCGTCAGCTACATCTCCGAACCCGTGACCAGGAACTTCATCTCCTTCCTGGAACTTTATGGTAACTTTGCTGGCGAAGATCTCGAGGAGACAGATGATGATGAAGCCATTGAAGAGGAAGAAGAGGAGGGTGAGCGCCGGCCGCTGCTCGGAAGACGACAAAGCTCAAAGCGGATGCGCGAACGGGGTGATGCGTCACAGCTGAAGACGTTCTTCACTCTTCTCAAGGCCTTTATCGGAACTGGTATCATGTTCTTGCCCAAAGCCTTCAAGAACGGGGGCATGTTGTTTTCGTCCATCACCTTGATTGTTGTCAGCGCTGTCACCGCGCTCTGCTTCGAGCTGCTCCTTTCATGCAGGAAGCAGTATGGTGGAGCTGGATATGGTGATCTAGGTCGATCAATCAGTGGGCCAAAGCTGCGAGCTCTTATTCTTGTCTCGGTCACTCTCTCGCAGATCGGCTTTGTCTGCGCGGGTATTATCTTCACGGCGGACAATCTAGCATCCTTCCTCGATGCCGTGTCAAAGACAAAGGAGCCACTCTCAACGAATGCGCTCATCGGCATCCAGCTTCTGGTGCTGATCCCATTGTCGTTCATACGCAATATCTCCAAGCTGGGCCCGGCCGCTCTCCTCGCTGATGTCTTCATCCTGATCGGCTTGACGTATATCTATTGGTTCGATTTTTCATGGATCAGCAAGAACGGTGGGCTCAATTCTACCATCGAGCTCTTCAACCCTCGCGACTTCACGCTCACTATCGGATCCGCAATCTTCACCTTCGAAGGCATTGGACTCATTCTACCCATCCAGTCAAGCATGGCACAACCCGAGCACTTCAGCAAGCTCCTCTACATCGTCATGCTCATCATCACCGTTATCTTCACCTCCGTCGGCGTCCTCTGCTACGGCACCTTTGGCGAAGACGTCTCTGTTGAAGTCATCACCAACTTCCCCCAGACCAGCAAGCTCGTCAACGCAGTGCAGTTCCTGTACTCCATGGCCGTCTTGGTTGGTACACCGGTCCAGCTGTTCCCGGCGATGCGTAACATCGAACTCAAGATCTTCGGTCGCAAGTCTGGCAAGCAAAGCAATCTCACCAAATGGAAGAAGAATGGATTCCGCACTATGCTTGTCCTACTCACTGGCCTCATTGCAGCCGTTGGTGCAAGCGATCTTGATAAGTTCGTCGCGCTGATTGGAAGTTTTGCATGTGTCCCGCTGGTGTACATCTATCCAGCATACCTGCACTACAAGGGCGTGGCGGAACGACCGTGGGCAAAGGCTGGAGATATTGCAATGATGGTGGTAGGACTGGTAGCTATGGTGTATACTACAAGCATTACGATTGCTAGATGGGCGGAGACCTGATTCAGCATCAGATATACCGGAGGTGGAAAAGTCCTTGTCCCATAATTTGCATTTTTGGATGATCGCACGCACGGCGTTGAGGGAAGGGATGTCTGAATTACTACTTTTCGAGCGAGCATATAGTACATGTATCATAAGTCATTCCATCCGTGTGCGAATGTCCGTAGTACAACCACAAGTGAACGCCAACTCAAAATAAGTCTAGATCGGCTTCCTGCTTCCGGCTTAGCCATCACCACACTGCGATTTTCGTTGGTCCATCCTCCTGCATCTTCATGCAACATCCCAGCATGCCGCATCATTCTTCCACTCCGTCTTGGTCCATACAACCGGTATCGCACAACAATGCAACGGAGGTCGTTGACTTCATCAACCATGCTCGTGCTGGCATGTTCCCAAATCGATCGCTTGCTCCTGACAACACCGCCCTCTTGGGCCCAGGAAGCTATTTCCTCGAAGCCCGCGATGGTGCAGAACTGATCGCTGCCATTGGCTACGTGCCTTACAACCATCGCTTTTCACAATTTGACTACCGAGATGTGCTCACAGTCGAAGTTGTGCGGCTATATGTTGTACCCGAATATCGGCGGTTCGGCTTAGCAGCAGCGCTTTTTTCGGTGTTGAGCAAGAAAGCTAAGAAAGAGTGTATTGGGCGATTTTATCTACATACGCATCCTTTTCTACCCGGTGCGATTCGATTCTGGGAAAAGCATGGATTCGAGGTCGTGCAGGTTGAAGAGGATCCGGTATGGCGGACGACGCATATGCAGATGAAGATTGGGAAGGGAAGAGACGAGGACGAGAGAAGAAGCGATGAAAGCAGATGAACGAGAAGCCTTGTTTAGATACTCGTGATATGCGAAAGAGCTCGGATCAGTCAAATGCCGCCATCTGGAAGGGAGTCACGATAGACGCCTCACACGACGACGCGCAGCTACAGGACCCGTGACGCGCTAGAACAGTATTCGCAGCGAGACTGAAGGCGACGTGAAAGCTCTACGAACTCCAGGCGCTGTTTATGTCATAGTCACCGGAAAGCATTACAACCGCGGTCCAAGCTCCATATATCGAAGTCGCGACTTCCCCATTCTTGCTAGCTGCCTACGAACGCTGCGACCAGCGACTCAAGCAACCACGCGAGTCAAGTTTCAACTCTTCCTGAAGATTCCCCGCGCACCTCCACCGAGATGTCTCGCAGACGGCCGATCATTCTCAGCGAGGCGCGGACAAGTGAGCGCGAATTCGATAGGGGAGTCACACCCACGTCAACGGCGCTCTCATCTGCATCAGGGAGCTCTACACCTTCCAGATCCGAAATTTCAGCTCTCGACCGGGCGTCACAATCCACAGGAGCAGGCCCAACTGCAGAAGACTCTAGTGACGCATTGCTACGATCTTCCCGTTCACCCTCACCGCGAGAACTGAACCGAGAGAATCACGATGGTAGTCAGTCTACTTCAATAGACTCTTCGTTTATCGGAGACGGCTTGTATTCTACGCCTAGAGCTCGACGCCGCAACCGGTACCGCCACTATGGAGACACGTCGTACAGGGAGAGCGACGGCGATGAAAATGGCTTTGTACCTATGAGCGACTCGAACGATTCAGACGAATCAAGCGAAGAAGACACAGAGGCCGAGGATGACCTTAATCAGCAGGCCGTCCATCAGGAGCCCGGCCTGGACGGACCAAGGGGCGAGGAGGCTGACGAATTGGACGACGGGCCCATAGTTCTGTCGGACGAGTCTGATGAAGATGACGAAGCTGTTTTCTTGAACCCATCCGTACACCATTCTCGCAACACTCGCGCGGCGGCCGCCAACGCCCAATGGAACCGTCGCCGAGCTGCAGCCGCTGCGTTCGATTTGCGCCCCTTCATAAACGCCAGGAACAATCAGCCCGTACTTGTTCAATATGTCACTGACCTCGATCGCAACTTCCCATTGACACCTACGTGACAACCGTCCCGCACCGAACTAGCCACCTCCGTCACTCTCTCAGCCTTCCTCTCAAGCACTCTCGTCCCGCTTATGCCCTCACACCATCTATATCCCTCCATTGGCACTCCATGTTCGATTTGTCACGAACCTTTTCATGCCGCGCACACCCCGATCCTCGTGACCGGCATAAAGGGCTGCAGGAACCACATCTTCGGCTACACGTGTTTACGCAAGTGTATCAGCAGTGGCGCGCCGAATTCGAACATATGCCCACTTTGTCGGACCTTATGGTTTCGCATCAGGAAGTCAGAGCTCAGGAACGTGAATCGGGAGTGGGAGGAGGTCGATGCGGCGGAGTGGAAATTGTTGAGGGAGATCAAGAAGGACTGTAAGCGTGAGAAGGGTGGCAGCGACGGGTTGGTGAAGGCTATCAGGAAGGGACTGAGGGATTTACGGAAGCAGATGTTGGGACGGTAGGGACACTTCACGGCTCAGAGCCTAAGGTTGATGCAAACTGATCGCATCACCTTGGAGGTACATGGTGCTGAGTAGTCTCTCGAACACTCTAGTATAGGTACGCTGGGTGGCTACGACGTTGTCAGAATACTCTATAATAGCTGTGCTGGGCGACTACATCGTCTTAGCACTATTGGTATGTCCTGCTGTCGTGTGGAAGCCCATGAGCCATCTTCACCAGTCTTTTTCGATCTCCTTCCAAGACTCCCTCGCCTTATCGAGGTTCAGATATCGATCAGATTTCCCACCATAGTCGGCCAATTCTCCATCGACCCCTTCGAAGTATCCTTCTTGGAAAACTGAGTAACCTCGACTTCCTTCTCCTTCTCCACATCTTCCTTCGGTGAGACCCATTCCTTCACCTCCATATCCACACAATGAGATTCGGGACCAAATTGGCACCCATCAGCCTTACTTCCCATGCAACCCTTCTTCTGACAAATATGTCCGTTGTAGCAATCCCTGCGCCGGCACGATCCGCCGTATCGGCATGGCCATTCCAACAACCGGTGTCGGAGAACATACACGATGGCCCCGGTAATGGGGCCATGGTCGTAGCGGCATTTGCGAAAGGAGCAGGAGTTGATGAGGTAGAAGGACGAGCATAGTTTCTTGCGCTGAACGCGAGCTTTGTATGCGGCGAACTGTGCCGGAGTTGGGACTTCGTAAATGTTGTCAAGGCGTTGACCTTTGGTGTTTATGGCGATTGAACCCGGATGTGGAGGTGGAGGAAGGGCAAGCAATTGGGTTGATGCACGTTTGTCCTTCGCTACAATAGACGCAGTTGATGTCTTGCCCTCAGTTGTCTGGCCAGGTGGGAAGTAGCGATTGTTCTTGAAGCAGCCGCGAGAAACGGTCTTCGTGCTTGCTGGAGGTGTAGAGATATCAGAGCGTGGAGCTGTATCGCCCATGGTAGCGCAGTCACTCTGTGGTAAGACATAGCTAGGACGTGTTGCGGGCCCATCGTGAGGTCCATTCCAGAATAAGCTCTGGACAACTCCATCGGGGAATTGACTGAGGGTCATAGTACGAAGACCAAGAGCTTCTATGTCTGCGTTGATATCTTCTCCTCGGATGTGCGTGATTTTACCATGAGCATTCGCGTGCTCCTGAAGCGTCTCAAGATACCATGGTGAGCCGGAGCCGCCGAAAAAGATGTGCTTACACCTTGGGTCTTGGACATGCCATTCGAATTGACCTGGTCGTACATCAGTGTTGAGTAAGTAGTGTCGGGGAATTCAGTGCTGACAGATCATCTTATTCTCCATCGTCTCTACTGTCGCTGTTTCGACGAAGTCATACCATAGACCAGTGGAGGAGAACCCTCCAGCAAATTCAGCATGAGCTAGCATGTGATTGTCCTTCATTCGCGGGTCATAGTGACCTTCTTCCACCAGCCCATCGAGTAGCCCTTGATAAGCTGAAAAGACCTTTGTATCGATGCGAAGTGAAGTGTGTTGTGGTAGTTCAGCTTGCATGAAAGTTGCGACCATTTTGTTCAACTCAAGCGCCACTAGATTGCCTCGATGGGCTGACAGGACTTGTTCATGCCGACCGAGCTTGCATCGTTAGTATTATCCACAACATTGGACGTATAGTATACCTCAAAATCGTGCGCATCAATTAGCACGAGCACATAGTCATGGCTGGCGTCCCGTTCCTCCGACGTGGTCACTTTCACATCGCGCTCTTTAATGGAGGTCTCAAGCGCTTTATATTTCTCAAGCAGTCGCTCATACTTGGTCGCGCTATCATGTAGCAACTGCTTGTATTTTTGGGTCGCCGCCTGCCATGCGTTAGCTCTGAACACCTCCCAAGAAGTAAGCACGTGCCTCAAATTCTATCATTACATCGACCTGGGCGGCGTTCAGGTGTTTGTTCATGCCGTCAGCATCATCCCCGATATCCATGTCGGTCACGTCAATGTGTCTGTGACCGCTGGTGCTGTGGTGGAATGGTGCCAAAGATATGTGTAGAATTGTGTTGTCGTGGGCTGGCGGAGCGTTTGCAAGTGGAGGCAGGAGCGTCGGGACCTGCAGGGTTCCCGGGCAACGGTGTGGTCACCTTGAGCAATTCTGATGCGACACCTCACCGCTTCGTCCCAAGTCTTTTTCGATGTCTCTGAACTCTTGAAATGCTTCGGTCATGTCTGACTTGTTCGCGCTGCACGTCCTCAGCTTTCCGTGGACGTCGATGCACACATCACGTGGTTAGTGATCTTCTTTCATCATGAATGTATCTCAACTTTGTTTGCATCACTTATACATATCGAGATGGTGCCAGGAGATCTCTAGGTCACAATAACAGCCATCTACATCATCTTCCAATATCTCAATCGTCCCAACTTCCAGTGATGCACCTCCTGGTTGAGCCGATGTTGCTCGGGCGCATACTTGCATTTGTTTCTATCACATGTAGTCCTGTGACATCCGTGGCTAAGGTAGCGGCCAACCCTTCGGCAGCCAGCCCCATCGACACGAGGCCTCGTGTAGCAAAGGAAGCGCACAGCCTTCCACGCGTTCTCGCTGAGCCTGGAATGATCATACTCACATTCCTTTTCGTCGCAACCATCGCCGACATGAAAGAGGTTACATGCCGACCTTTTGCCGTGAATCAGGCGGTGAAGGGCATATTCGTTGAAGCAAGTCTGATCGGGTTTTGCTACGGGATGAATATCGATGCGTTCGCCGAATGTGTTGACCGGCACGTATCCTGGAAGGTTTGCGACACGAGTTACGCGCGGATCAAGAGCATAATTCTCGATAGACGCCCCAGATGCGACAAGAATGTGCTTGCAGTTGGTGTCTTGGAGCGACGCAGTAACGAGATCTGCTAATTATCAATAAACATATTCTTCAAGCGCCTCTGAGGGTTAGAGTGTTGCTTTCGCCTACTCTCAATTCGGTCTCTTACGCTGTTCGTCGAGATGAGCAGATCTTGACTGACGACGACTGTCCAATATGGGCTATCGTTCAAGAAATCATCCGCGAATTGAGCCATTGGATTAGGATCAAGAGTACCTTCACATCCTCATGAACAAGAATGCGAACAACGAGATGGCAGTCATGGACATCGAAGGCCAGAATGCTTCAGCTTACGCTTTGCTTGATGCACGCTCGAAGTAGATGACTCATTTCATCTTTGTCCGTGCGAAGATCGCGCATTCGAACGAGCTCAAAGGCATACTTTGGATATTAGTCATACCCAGTATGTTGCGATGCGATGGTGTTTACACACCGGAAAGCTTGTTCTATCGGTGATGACAACCAGGAACGGCTCATCGGTGGACTTCTTGAGACACAGGTCTTCAAGGTCATCGGCGGCAATCTTGAAAGCCGGTATGACATGTGCGAGTTTGGTGTGATCATCAACGTCGCTCTCGGAGATTTCGGAGCGGGGCTGTCAACTCGGAAATGTTGGAGGCATGGACCATGTCGATTGAGTGACAAAATCCGACTATGACACTACGGTTAGCAAGAATGAGAACTCAATCTCATCTACTAGCAGACTATATAGACTTTAAAGCTTGCTGCGAGCAATCCTCGTTGGTCCTATGTTTTTGGCCAAACATCGGATCAGCAATTCACAGGTCGCGTGGAACGCTTATGGTGATCCGCACTGGATTGCAAACATTCCTGTACTTCACCACCTCCTGGAAGTCTCGATAGCTTTCTTCGCCTGTAACACAAGCCTATCAGGGCCCTGAAAGGCTCCTGGTTGTGTGTTGCAGCATAAGAAAGGCTCCAGCTGCATCGTTGGATATGCAGGCTGCACTACGGGTGATGGAGTAAACTAAACAAGAAAGACTGCTCCACTACATTCTAGAAGAAGTTCAGTCGGATGACAAATGTGCGCGGACGAGTACATTTGGCATCGTTATGCGTCTATGACAATCATATAGCAAGCAAATTGGTTGACGTGCTGGTGATGAGGCATACATGGGAATATAAAGTCATATCAATAGCTTGGCTTTTGACTGCATCACCAGCGCGATATCAAAGTGGAAGATTGTGGTATTGAAGCTTGCGACAGGGTCAAAAGGCAATGGATGAAACCTTGGCATTGCAATGTCGAGTGCGATCAGCGACCAGATGCAGCCAATAAGATGTATAGCAGCATTTGGGTGTATAGGACCACTGACAGTTGCGCATTGTGCTCCCCACTGGACTTCATATCACTCTGTTAATTTCCCATCATAATGTTTCATCCTATGCTCTCCAAAACGAGATTGGCGCTGGTCGATATAGCACAACAGTCCATTATATTGTTAGCCGCAACAAAAACCGGGCGGCATGGCCATGCCCTAGGCCGGAAGACCAAGATCAAGGAAGCCACCAGTCCGTGGAAAAGGTGTCAATGACGGTTATTCGGAGTTCGAGGGTCTCAAGGCTTCGGGCAGCATTGGTACACATATACTGAAAGACCACCGGTTCCAAGAAAAGGTCTCAATCTTGAGCTGTCTGCCTATCGGCCATCCTGCATACACTAGCAAGAGGCAGGCCAGCCATGAAGGACACGATGCGTTTCGAGTGCTACGATCGTCAGGGCTGCAGACTCCAAATAGGTCCGGTGTTGGGGTTTCCGGACCCACCTTTCACGTGGCAAAATCGATCTCGAAAAGATCTAGTTCTTTTCATCGTGGATTCGATTTCATGGTCCTGGCGGGGCGCAGGGGTGAAATCGCTTAAATACACTCCGCCTCCTTGCCATAGCCTCGTCAAAACATCAACAGCTGGACTCCACGTTTCCTCACGACTCACGACTCCTCGCGTTCCATCACCAGCATTCAATCTCATGTTGTCGAAATGCAACGCGGTCGAAGCAAATGACAAATCGAAGGGACAGGCGCAAGGATTCTTTAGCCCAGCCGACGTGGTCACCGAGCTGCATGCCGAACCTTCTTCTAATGATTTCGTCTACGAACCACTCAGCCACGAAAGCGACTACATTCGAGTCTTCAAAATTCATCCCGGTCCATCCGATGCCAGGATCTGTTGCACGATGCGAGAAGAGCAAATTTCCGAAGCGAAATACATCTGTCTGTCGTACACGTGGCAGCCTTCCCATCCAGAACACACCATCGAAGTCGATGGCCGCCCGCTTTCTGTCGGCGAGAATCTTTACCAGTTTCTGCATGCTTACCGCGCAGCCCAGATGCACAAAGTCCCGCAATTACCCGATGAACAGGCTGATGCATTGTGGGTCGATGCCCTCAGCATCGATCAAAAGAACATACGAGAGAAAGGTCACCAGATTCGACAGATGGGCGAAATATACAAAAGAGCCACAAGAGTATTGATCTGGCTAGGTGTGCTAGCTGACGCAACCAAGGAGGCTCTTGTAGAGATACACGTCCTGGCCGCTGCACCTATACGACCTGAGGAAGAGGCAGCCTTTTCCCATCCGAAGGTTGTTGATCTCTTCGAGTTGGCTGAACATCGCATAAAATCTTGCTTTGATGCCGTCAGAATATCGAACTTATCGGATCATGTACTGAACCTGTGCGCCATGACCTATTGGAGCAGGATCTGGATAGCTCAAGAGGTGATCTTGCCTTCCAAGGACTGTCTTTTCTTGTTTGATGGAGACAACTGCTACGATATATCTCTTTTCTACTGTTACTTCGATAAACTCACTCGGAGATTTGGAGTCTCTACAAAATCCTTTGGCATGTCGTACTTTAATTGGAGGCGTCAAGAACGTTCCATAGCACGCATGATTGGGGAGAAGCCTTCCTTATCATCGTTGCTATTTTATCTTGCTGGCTGTGGCTGTCAAGATGTGCGAGATCGCATCTTTGCACTTCTTCCACTAGCAAAAAGCAATATTCTCTATCTTGAGTACGACTTAGACGCTAACCACCTATTCCGGGCAGTATTTGAGCAGGCCATCGGGAATGAGCCGATGGATGACATAATGTCGCTTGGGGCTTTGCTCATCGAGGCTTTGCAAATAAGAGGACCGTATTCCGGAAGCAATCAAGATTCGTCTAGCAACTCAAGTAACACATCCGATCCCGCCACCCAGAAAGTGATTATCCGGCCAGACCCTTCAACATTGATCGCGCCCCTCGTATGGGGTAGATCCATCCTGTGCCTTCTCAAGAAACCCGGAAATCCTCATACATCATGTCATCCACAAACTTTCCCATGTATTTTTGTGGGAATTTCTGATGCTGGGAATACACATGTCTTTGAATATGCTGTGGAAGAGAATGACACTGGAGTTTTTGTCAAGTACGCGCGCGCCTATGAGTATCTACAGGGAAGCCCACAGCTGCCCCATTCGGCCAATCTTTACAGGCATCTTGAGCGATACACTTGGATCGATAAGCCTAGCGAGGGTGTATACTACCTCAGCGGAGATTTCCGAGAGGCCGAGCCTACAAACGATATATTGCACACGTGGACCAGTCCTAGAATCGAGATTCTGGATGAGAAATTTGAATTGATTAGGGAAAGCCAAGGGATCAGCCACCACGCTCAACCCCGGATCAATCCAGCGAAGCGGCTTTTCACTTTTATGAAGCCATGGGCAGCCACTGCAAAAGTACACTCGCCCCTCATCTTTCCCGCTGTCGCCAAACATCTTGCAGAAATACAAGCATGCTGCGATCAGTACGAAGAAGTTCCAGCAATGCAAACGACATCGCGAAACAGTTCTTGTCGCTTGGTACGTCGGGGACCCGAGCTATGGACGCTTGATCTGGACCTGGGTGGACGGAGGCAAACCTACTCTACAACAATCATGTCACAGACAAACGCAGCTTTGCTTGCCAGGTAACGAACTCATTCCTTAATGTTTGAACCAATCTACACAGTGCATACAGGAAGCTCGTAGCCAAGCAGTAGGAACACACGAACATCTAATGTAAATTTCATCATCTCTTTGGTAAGCTCTCTTATCCTTTTATATGACGAGCTCATTACCATGGCTTTGGATTTACCTCATTTAAACGCTTCAGTAGGTATCATTTTAGTCATGACCTATTTTTCTTTGGGTAATCTCCATATCTTGACTCCTCCAAAGACCAGGACACGTTTCCAGCACTTCTGCAACATTCGTATAAGCGAGTAGCAATCTCCGAGCTACTACACCAGCACACGAATCGATCTCTAGGATGAGCCAAATAACCACGGCCGAATTTCACACTTAAATTCCCAAAAGAAAAAACAGATCCGATGCACCACCTACCATTCTGCAGACTGCATATTGCTACACCTAAGTCTGCTATCTCCTACATTCTGAAGCGCACCTCTCGAGACCTTCCTTGGCACCACACTAATTCTCTGCCTGAATAAACATACATCTCTACACACGTCGCCCCGAGTTCATGGAACACCCACCTCACTCTCACTCACCCAACAATCATCGTCCCTCTCCACCAACCCTACAACAAACCCACTCACATATACTGGCATTGCACGAATATATGACTTCCAAGCTTCAATCCGCACAAAAACCACATTTTTAAGAACTTTAAATCTCAAAACAGTGCCTGCGTGCGATTCGAATCTATCAATCATTCCGCCAACGCCACCATCTACCTTCATAGCAGGTAGATTTCCCACCGTCTAAATAATGCAAGTAGTGTAACTATACACTGTCTAGACCTGATTCTTCCGGTCATGTGACCATGACGCCTTGTATACGCCGTGGTATATACCCCAAAATCCCTAAAATCTCAAACAAAGCAAACCCACACACGCACGCACGCGGGAAAATGTCTACGCACTCCACCTCTTCCCAATACTCTGGCCCTCAGCCTCATCATGCACACTCCCCTCCTGCCCGCCCATTTTCTCACCGCCTTCTTCCATCTGCATTCTCAACCTCTCAAACTCCCTTGTTTTCTCCTCAGTCTCGAGGCGCTGTATCTTTTCCTCAGCAGCGTGTCTCTGTCTCTCTTCTTCCTCTTTCTTCCTCTCCTCGTCCTCCGCTTCTGCAAATTTCTTCTTCTGCTCCTCTTCAAGTTTCAACCTTTCTACATTCGCCGCCTCCTTGGCTGCTTGTTCATCTTTCTCCTTTTGTTCTTTTTCTTGTTTTTCCTTTTCTTCTTGCTCTTTCTTCTCGTTCTCTTTATCATCCTCTTTCTTCCTCACCTCTTCGATTTTCTTGCTCAACTCCATTTCCTCATCGAGTCGCTTCTGCTCGCCATCGGCCTCGGTCTCATGCATCCACACTCCGCGCCCATCGCTAAACACCTCTTTCAGTTGCGCAAGCGTGCCGCACACGCCGTCGACCTCGCCCCAGGGGAGCCATGCTTGTTCAGCTTCGGTCCACACGCCGCCCCGCCCGCCGCGAATGTCCCACGCGCGATCGCCACCGACAAGGGAGTTGTGGTAGCCCATGGGTGACTGTGGGGTGCGGAAGTAGTTGCGGAGGAGGGCGCGGCGGAAGGGAGAGTACCACATGTTGTTCCAGGTAATGTTTGCTGATGGGGCGTGGTCAGGGTCTTGGAGGCGGAAGATGGCAAGGGGGTCGTTTAGTACGATGGCTGGGATGGCGCCGGTGTATGTGTTCTGCAGCAGGGGTACGTGGTTCCAGTTCGTCTTTCGATTAGGCAGGTCGTCGAGTTCGTTGTTGAATTCTAGCTTGTCAATGTATGCTGGCTTCTCATTCGGCGAAGGATTAATTTTCGCAAGATCATGGCGCCAGAAAGGAGGTTTGGTTTCACGGAGCGTAGGAGGTAGCGCAAGGTATTGAGCCCACGAATTGGGGTGCTGGTACTTGGATAGGTCCGTGGTATTGTCGTGCAGAAGCGGAATGAGCTCGTCTTCGTTGCAATATGCAAAAGGTTGAAAGAGGGTGTGCGAGTAGTCCAATCCGATTCCAAACTCGTGCTGCACCTTCTTCGAGTGGGAGAAATTCGCGGCCTTCAATCGGCGGGCAAGACTCGACTTTGACGATTTACTCGAAAATAAGTCAACAATCTTTGAACTAGCAGGTTTCTTCCCCTTCTCTTCCGCTTCCCGTCTCAGCTGCTGTTCTCCAAAGATTGTCGCAAAGACCGACTGCACCGTCTGCCTCTGAATGTGTTTCGAGTCAAACTTCCTCAATGCCGCATGGAATAGCACTTTCAGATCCTTCGCAGGCCCCATGATCATTTTCGAATTCAGATACCTCGCTGGCCGATCTGCAATGTTGAAGTGGTCTGCCTTTCCATACATGTCAGCCGGCAGTATCGAACTCGGCGCGTACTTGCAAGCCATGTCATCGCGCTCGCACATCTTCTCTGCGCCAAAGACGATTGTCTGATTGAACTTTTGGAAGCCATTTTCGTCCACGCCATATCTATTAAACAGCCGTACATTCGCGTCTTCCAAAACTCTTGCGTATTGCTTGATGATGACGTCGCTCGGAAGTTGGAACCACGAGTTCTCGCCATCCACGATCAGCATGAGATCGTCGTCATGCACAAACTTGGTGTTGTGTAGGTAGTGCCTTATGCTTATTATGGTATCCCGTTCCCATTTTACATCGTCCTGGAACTCCTTGAAGAGGTTCGGTATCGTCGGCGGCGGGTAGTTGAGAAGCATCGCTGATAGCGTGGTCTTACAGAAGTCGTCCGAATCTCTTTCAGCCGGCATGACCAGGTGGAAGTTGGGGGTCGTCTTCTTGAGCTGCGGAGGGACGTGTGTAAGCTCGCCATTTTCTAGTTGTAGTGTCGTATTCGAGGGTGTCTTGAACGGCGCATGTATTATCGCGGGGATGTGAGGGAGGTATGGTCGCCATTGGTAGGTCGAGGATAGAGCGTGGTATTGTGTAGATATGGCCTATAAATATTAGTTTCTCGTCAAGGACTGTCGTCCCGCACGAGGAGGGTAGACCAACCTCGCGATGCCGCACTCCTCCCAGTCCTAACAATACCACACAAAACACAACCGTCAGCACCAGTGTCCTTCCTCTTCTCGTGCACGCCCACTGCACCGCCGCACTCCCTATTTCTGCTGGCGACTGTCGCGGTGACATGGGCATAGGCTGCATCGTCTCGCCCGCCATGGCTTCGCTCGTCGTTGGCCCAGTGAGGACGTATCTGAAGATGTATCCACCGGTATGCGATGCGACGAGCAGTCCAACGCAAAAGTCGAGGGGAAAAGAAGCGGCGATCCGCTTCCTTCAGGCAGACATGTGGAAGTGCACTGTGCCGCTACTGCAAGGTACCAGTTCTACACGGTGCCTCTCCGCACGCGGCCCCAGACTTCAGTGCGGTGCAACGACGCCGCTATCTCGGTGGCCGTTCGCAGTAACGCGCGTCTGCTCCACCGCAGATCAAAGGAGCGACGATCGACCGCGAGTTTTGGGATAAGAAGAGTGAACGCGAAAGGAGAAGTGAAGACATGATCGACTGTAATCCGGATGACCCCTCAGCCCAGCGCATCGCCTGCGTCGTCTTTTCTCCATGAGGCGCATTGGGGCAGCCAGCCATGGTGCGGGCTGGACCCATGGATCCCTGTCCAAGGGTACTGCACTAGGCTTGCACGGGCTTGGGCTTTCCGCATTCGCTGGGTTTACGATGACGAAAATAACTCCCTTGTTTGCCATCGTGTTGCTGATGTGCGCAATACGGACATATGAGCGAGTGCCCCTGTGTTCTGCAAACTGGCGCGGCATCGTTTTGCAAACTCTTGTGCCTTGCAGCATTGTCTCGCGATTCGGCTGTACTACGCAGATCTAGATTTCAGCTGCACGCTAGACCACAAGCTCCACTGAAAGCGGCCGCTATTGATAGGCGAGGCTTGAGACGACGCCATCGTGGTCTTCTGGAAAAGGGGACTGCATGGTCTTTGTCGTCATGAGATGATCCGACGACAAGCCTGGGAGCATGAAGCTGTTTATCTGCATATGTGTGGAGAGGCACAACCCACCCAGGCTATGCCATGGAAATAGCAGAAACTGAAGCAGATTGAGGCGATTCACTCTCCCTTGTCCTGAAGTCTTGTACGGTATGACCGACTCAACACACATGAGCTGTTCCGCAACTGCAAACGCGCGTCACAGCGAGTCGTACGACATGACAGCAAGTCAAACATGGTGGGAAATTTGACCAAATACGGTCTATTGTATGCTAACTATATTACACATGTACTCAACACCTGCACCTTGCGCAAAAACAAGTGCGCTCGTGCGAGAACCAACGCTCAAAATACGTCGAGGGTATCCAAGAAGTTTTCGCTCACAAACGCCGCGCTATCCAAGTACATGCATCGTTTTTTTCTTCCGCAGCAACAGTGGCTGCGGTTTGGGAGTCGAAGAAGATGAGCGCGCATCGTCAGAAGTTGTCACTCGCCAATTGCTGGAGTGCGAGCGAAACAAGCCCGAAAGTCGAAACCGTGGCGGGCTGTGCACTTGAGCAGATGCATTGCGAGCTGTATCAACCGCTGGGTTCGTCGGTGTCCTCGTGGCCAACCGTTCAATTCGTGCTTCGACCTCTTCTAAACATTCCTCCTCGCGTCGCTCGTTCCTGATACCAGTTGTGACAGCCCTACGGCATGTCAGCACACCTGAAAATGCAAGCAGAATGCCTACTCAGGCTACTGGCGTCTGGTACAGCTTCATAGACTTGTTTCGGACCTCCTCGCACTGAGCCATAGCCTTGAGATGGCTCTCTTGGTAGAATTTCCACGTCTCGAGCACCGTCTCGTCCTCCTTCATCTTGGCCATGTAGCTTGGAAACCCAACCTTCTTGCTCATTTCGCCTCGATGATGCGCAAATCGACCAGGAAGGTCCGAGGCCAGCTCCGCGTCTCGTGCGACGAAGTGCGCCGTCATTGCCTTGGTGGCTTTCATGTAATCGCGACAATACTGCTCGAAATTGTGAAAGTACATGTCTACAAAAGCCTGGTCGTATGTGTGGGGAGGCTTCGGTGCTGTTGGCATGTTGGGAAATTTGAGCTTCTGTGCAGTGTTCGACTTCGTTGGATGTATATTGGAGGCCTGCGAATCGAATGGGAGTGTCTCTCCAAGTCCATTCATACCAAGATTGTCCGTCTTCGGAGGCGCGAATGTCTCCTCGTTGATCATGTCCGTCCCAACACCATTCAACCCAGGAGCAGGAGGTTGTGCAGTAGTCGCAGATGGTGGTGCGGTCGCGAAGCCATTCGGTATTGCGCCTGCTTCATTCGTGGCTTCCGTCTGGATTGGCGTTGGAGCTGCGCCTGATGTTGCTTTGGTCCTGCTTGCATCGGTAACAGGCGGCGTGGCAGAGTCGATGTCCATGGCGTCAGCGTCACCATTGGTGACATCGTCTGCGGTGGCCTGGTACTTCTTCGATCGAGGCGGGTTCGACTTCTTATCTTGAGCCACTGATGGCTTGCGAGCAGCCTTTGGCCGCTTGGTAGCGTCGGGTGCCCGCCGCGGCGAGGTTTCTTTCTTGTCTGGGAAGGCCCACGTTGGATCTTTAAAGAGCTTATCCCACTCCTCTGGCTTGAACTTCGCGGCCGGAACAGCTTGTTCGCTGGGTGGCGGGAAGTTCAGGTTTGGTGGCGGGCCAGGTGGCGGAGGGGGTATTGGGTACGACGAATATTGCGCTTGTGTCTGCGAGAAGGGAGAAGTCGGGGGAACGCCATTTGTCTGGCGGGGCTGTGGAATACCCGTAGCATTTCGCTGAGGTGGCCGTCCGCGCGTTGGTGAAGTACGGCCCCGAGCGCTCGGGGCTTTCTGCACACTTGGCGCAAAATAATCTGCGCTGCCTTCAAATTTGCCGTGCCAGTCCGAAGGCGAGAATTTCATGTTAATGCTCTCTTCACTCCTGCTCTTAAAACTGTTCGGCATATTCCCTGTCGCGCCATTGGTTTGCTGATTCTGGGGCGAAGCACCGTGACTACTTTGCGCCCATGTTGGAGGCGGCGGTGGTTGTGGGTTCTTGCGTGGAGGAGGATCCCGATGCTTGTTGGCGCCTCTGAAGACATCTGACTCCGATTCATCGTCACTCGAGTCTGCATACATGTGAGGGAACGGCTTATGAGGCACGCCTCCGTACGAGTTGCGTTGCTGTCTTCGGCCGGAATCAGAGAAGTGCCCAGGATCTGCCGAAGAGCTTGGCCGGTTGGATCCTGTTGGCGAATTGCGCACACTGGCAGACCGGCCGAGACCCTCGAACATGGATGTTCGTTCCCCTGCAGCGCTGGAGTAGTACGGCGTCCGTATGCGGTTGGCCTCTGCGTATGGTGCATCGCGCATATCTGAATCTTTAGGCGGCGGAGGGTGTGGCGGAGTCGTAGAGTTGGGTGGAGTAGGTGCAGGTCGAGCATAGTTCCTATAAGCTGACCGTGCCTGTCCTTCGTCCCCACCCGGCGTGCCTGGGTCAAAACCCTTCTTGGACGACGGCACCCGTGTGCTCTGACTGCGGCCAAACGGCGTCCCGTTGGGATTCTGCTGACTTTGGCCGTTGTGACCGGCCTGAGCGCTCTGTCCGTTCGAGTTCGCCTGGCCGGCCGGGTTGTACGTGCGCGGCTCTTCAGCCCGTGGCTGCTTCATCTTCTGCCATGCTGTGAAGACGTTCGCCCGAGCTTCAGCGTCGCGTGCTGCCCTCGTGTCTGGACGTTGTGCAGTTGGCGGAGGCCGAAAGTTCTTGCTGGTAAACCGATCCGCGCCGCTGCCGTTCGCGTAGGAGGCATAGTGCTGCGGAGGAGGTGGCCGTGTCTGCGGGGGCGGTTTCGGCGGAGGGGCCCGGTAGTAGGACCCGCTTGGGGTTGTGGTTGTGTACGCATTTCGAGGCGGTGGCGGCGGTCGCGTTCTCGGTGTGTTTGGCGTATTTGTGGGTATGTTCTGGTTCCTGTACTTCCTCCGCTCGGCGTCGTATTTTGCTCGCTGTGTTTGATCGCACAGAACCTCGTGCGCAGCCTGGATCTCTTGGAACTTGGAGACGCACTCGGTTTCGCGACCCGGGTTGCGGTCTGGGTGGTACTGCAGTGCAAGTCCTCGAAATGCCTTGCGAATTTCGGACTCGCTCGCGTTGGCAGACACCTTCAGGTCGGCATAGTAGTTTCGAGTCGGATCGGCTTTAACCATGGCGGCGGTGGAGGTGCGCAGAGAGTGCTGCTGGAGCGGAGAAGAGGTGCACGCGGGAAGGCATACACTAGTCCCTCAGTAGGCAGATGCGTCGCGGTGGGGCTACAAAGTCTGCCCTTTCACTGCCTGGAGTGGCCGCGAGGCAGTGTTGCTCAGATGATGAGGAGCTCTGCGCGTGAACAACATGAGAGCGTTGTGCACGAGTAATGTCGCCCACGCTAGATGTCAAATCTATGCACCCGTCAGATCGTCAGCCGCATGGCGTCACCAGTGCAGAAGAGTTTGTGCCTGCCTCGAGCCTCTATTGGAGGTGTATTCGCTTGTTGCGCTGGCGTGGAGGTGCTGCGCATGTGTTGTCGGTTGGGCTGGGATGCTTTCGCGTGGGGCAACGACGGGCACTTGTGTGTAGCCGCTTACCAGCAAAACCCTAGCTCAAAACGCCAGATCTTCACCACAATCAAGGAACCCAAGATCTCTTCCCGACAAAAGAACCAAGAAGCCCTCTCAGGCGTGAGAGTGGTCGGCGTCAATCTCGGCGGATTGTCTGCATCCCAGACTTGCCAAAGAAACTGACGTCGATGTGCAGCCTGCCAATCACGCAGGTTCCGGTCAGTCACCCCAGCAATAACAATACTCAGTGACATGGAGCCTATGCATGCGCATATTAGGCACCCTTTGTCATCCTTCTTGGACACGAATGCGACCCCTGGCCTGATAGAGCCGTCTGAATGCATAGCCACCCGTCTTCGATCAACTGTCACGTGCAAACGGTCACAATCCACAGATGCCGGTGACTGAATCAAGTTATGTCATGAAGATCATGATCATGAAGGTTTAATTTTGAGAGTCTGCAGCCGTTGTCACGATGGAGACTGCTACATAACCCAGACCGTCCTTTGCCATTCACGCCAGCCCATTCGCTTAAAGACTTCGACCAGACGGTCCACCACACACACCACGCCCTCAATGCATCTATCGGTAGCGCCAGAGGGAGAGGGTGTTGTGCCTCTTCCAGGTCTTCCTTCGGCCGGCAGTGGTGTTGTTGTACTTGTGTCCACGACCAAGACCACGGCTCTTCTTGCCGGTGGAGGTGAGACCACGGCTCTCGCGGTGCTTGTGGACGGGCTTGACGATCCAGTTGATGCGAGGATCGCGGCGGATGGCCTTGTGCTGGGGGTCGACGAGGATGACTTCGTAGTACTTGTAGGTCGAGTCCTGGTTGATCCAGTACGAGTTGAGGACGCGCAAGTTGGCGCAGCGGCGGCCGACACGCTCCTCGGCGGTGGACTTGAGGGATCGCTGGTACTTGAGCTGGTTGATACCCTGGTTGGTGGGCTTGCCTGTTCAATTGTCAGTTCCTGCCACTTGAGCCATCGGCATGCGATGCGTACCGTAGGTGGCACCCCTAGCAAAAGATGTTAGCGATGGAACTTTGCTCTCAGAAGTGTATGAACGTACTTGGGCGCGGGCCTCTTTCGACCTCCACGGCGAACGCGAATGCGGTAGATAACGTAGCCCTGCTTGGCCTTGTACCCGAGGCGGCGAGCCTTATCCGGGCGCGAGGGGCGGCTTGCGCGGTGAATGACCTTCAGTTGGCGAAGCTATCGATGCACTCTCAGCAATGTTCAACGAGTACACCAATTGAGACCGCAGTCCCGAAGGGTTTGATTCATACCTCCCAGCACTGTCACATTGTTAGCATGGTCTTTCAACAGTCTCCTGGTGTGTACGTACGCGAACGCGCATCAAGAAGCGCATCATATCCGACTGCTTCTTCTTCTGAAGTTCCTCGACATCTGCGAAAATTTAGCTGCGGTCCTCGGTGGCAGGTTTTCGCAGGCTTACATTTGAGGGCACCCATCTGTGGCAAGTTAGCGACTGATTTTGAGTATTTGGATGGGCGTTGAAGCGTACCTTGACTGTTGGTTAGTGGTTGTCGACGTTGACGCTGAGGTGTCGAAATCAAAATTCGCGAGTTGGTGTGCGAGCGGAACTGTGCTAAAACACTTGGCGCCTGCCCCACCCGCGACAGGGGTGTGCTTAGCGAAGAAGGCCTTTCCGCCAGGCTGCGCAGCAAACTTCAGAATCTCACCAGTCGCTAGAATCATTCGTGCGTATTGCCGATATACGATTGCGAGTCTGCATACATTTCGAATACTATAATCGACGCCTTGAATAGTAATTCGGAACGTTAACAGGCTGTGCTTTTGAGACTCAAGGCACCAACTTTGCTGCGCACAGCTCCGTCACAGATGCAAAGCAATGATCTAGGAACATTCCTCCATCGGTAGTCCTTTGACCATCCTCTTCACTCCCCTCTCTGCATATTGCAGACCCTTCTGCAGCTCATAGTTCAACTCCTTCTCGTCCTCTTCATTCTCCACTATCTCCTCGGCATCGTCGATGATTTCGTCATCGACATCAGCACCCAATACCTTCTTCACGTTCCGCAATGCCACTCGAGCTCCCATTCTCAACTGTCTCTCAGCCTCTTGTAGCTCCTGATGCCATGTCTCGGCCAGCGGTCCGGCTTGATCGTCCCGCATGCCAGTGATCATGTTGTCGAGGCTCTCATACTGGGTCACCAGGTCCTCAGATGTTGCGAGGACGTCAGCGATCGGGGTATAGACTGCATTTTCGGCGATCGTGGTGGTAGGAAAGGTAGGTACGCTTCCTTGTACACGGCGATTGGGTGTTTGAAGTGCGTTACTGATCGTGGAAGCAATCTCGTTGCGGCGACTCAGCTCTTCTTCCTCACTACATGTCGTCCTTGGGTCAGCTGGTGGTCGTATTCGGGATGCAGGAAGTACTCACGCCTGGTGTACTCGCAAGTCGAGCTGCGCCTTAATTCGTTCGCGCTCAGAGGCGACTTCGATGCGAAACTGCTGCACTTCCTTGTCGTCGGGCTTCGGTCTCCTGAGTAGAGACCCTACGGCGAGCATCTGCCTGGAGTGCGGTCAGTGAATTCTGTTTGTGCTCTGCGCAAGCTACACTCACTGGCTCTCTGTGCTTTCGCTCGCTTCACCGTGTTCTTGGTGCGTCGCATGACCACGTCGCATCGATAGGCCGCCGTGCGCAGGCGACAAAGTACGTCGTCGTGCCATTGCCGTGTTTGAGGTTTGTCGTGATGCAGGTGCGAGTTGTGTGAAGACCTCTAAGAATGATGTTTGCCAGGCTGGAGTGAGGTGAGGGTTATGTGGGCCGAAGCAAGAAGGCACGAACGGGATCGGGGCCTTCCCAGGACGCAACCTTGGAAGCACTTCAAGCTTCACGTTCATGATCACTGCAACGCCATTTCCGGCGAAGATGCTATAAGAGGTAAGTTGCACTTCGTGCTAGAAGGAGTCTTGGCCGGTCACAAATATCACATACTGCACATGCCACGAGCAAGCTTGCTAAAAGCACTTTTGATTCTTGAAGGGGATACATGAGGTAGTAGATATCCGATCCATGTCCATGATGCATGAGCCAATTTTTGCCATCCGTTATCGCATGGAAACATAAACTGGGGAAAATTGGGAAATGGGGAACAAAGGTAGCCGAATTGAGAAGCAAGGGATGTGAAGGGGAATGAAAATGATCAAAAGCAGGGGAACCGTCGCCGCGAGGTATGCCACCTCATAGAGACCGATGACCGTTGCAGCTTGCATTGCCACGCAAGTTCGAAAACCGTTGCAGAGAATCGTAGGCACCGAAGGGACCATGAAGATGGGTCGCCGTCCGGCCGTAAAGGATATATAACTGATCAAGTATGCCGGAAAGAATAGTGAGTCTATGGGATATGCAGTCGTGAGTGGGTACCGTTGAAGAGGGATGTGAGGGTCAGGGCAAATGCATGTAGCTCAGATTTGAAGCTCAAGCTCACTTGCCGATGCCAAGGTTCTGGATGGCTGCCATGAGAGCGGGATCATAGGTAGCACCAGATGTAGAGGTGTAGCCGTTGCCACCAGAAATGCCAGAGCCAGAGGCGTTTCCGTTACCCGACATGTAGGCAGGATTGGTGTAGGATGGACCAGCATACTGGCTGTTGGACGGACCGGCAGCATTACTATTTGACTGGGCACCACCATACGAAGTAGCAGACGAGTAGCCACCGCGGTAAGCTGGGCCGCTAGCAGCGGCGCCATAAGCAGGTGAAGCGCCATAGGTGCTGGGTGGGTAGTATGCGCCATAGTTCATGGGACTGCCGCTTGCTGTGGCGTTGGGATAGCCTCCACCTTGCATAGAGAAGTTGTTGCTGTAGAGCTGCTGGTTCATCTGCTGGTTCTGGGCCCATGGTGCCATGTTGTAGGCCGACTGCTGGTAGTTGGGGATCTGGTAAGAGAAAGCGTTGTAGCCATCATCATAGTTTCCCTGAGGTGCCTGCTGACGGGAGCGACCTACAACGGGTTAGCTTAGTCTTGAGAATCGTAAGACGGCAACATACCGTATTGATCGTTACCACGATGCTGGTTGTTGTTGCCAAAGCCAGGTCCAACAGTGAGAGGAGCATGAGTAGTGTTGGAATGGAGAATCGCTCCTGGGCCGATTGCTGAGGGAGGCTGAACTTGCGAGAAGCCCGCTGGGTTGATAACAGAAGCCGGGTTCACAGCCGACATCCAGATGCGGACCTTGTACTGCTTGAACAAGTCGGTGACAAGCTCGTTGAAGTTGACATAGGACTCAGCATAATAATAGTAGGTAAGCTTGTGATAATCGCTGTTTCGTGTTAGCGATCAGTTCGTTACATGGGACTTGGAAACTTACGCTTGATACTCAGCGTCGAGAATCTCCATGGGCAGCTTGTGATCGGCAGCCTTCTGAGCTCCGAGACGCTTGGCCTTTGCCTCCGATCCTTCCTTGTCGCGAAGACCCATGATCTCGTGTTGCTGGGCGAGACGCTTGATCATCTTGGGCTTCGTGTCTTGCGCTGTAGCGGCACCCATTCCAGTGGTTTGAGGGCGGGCCATGGCATTTGGTAAGCCATTGGCACGAGCGAGGCAACCGAGCATGCCAGAATCGTTGGATGTACCAGCCAAAGAGTACTGTGAGAACATCACAAGCCAGCGGAAGTGCTCTTGGTTGGCCTCCGCCTTGTACTTGTTGGCTTCCTCGAGACTCACGTCCGCATGGGTGACTTGACCGAGGTCGCTACCACGATCTCCATCAACGATGACGAGGTCGCCGCGACGGATCTCCAGGCCAGTGTTGTCATAAAGATAGTAGATGTCGGCGCGCGAGCACTTGAAGGTCACAACGAAGAGGCGACGCCCCTGGCGACCGAAGACAGGTGGTACGGCATATGGATTGGCAGACATGGCTGGGTTGGGCACGACGGGATCGGGATGCGCAGCAGAGATGGCGGACGCATTGATGGCACGCGAGGCTGGACCGTAGCCGGCAAAGTACGCGGCAGCATCAAACGCTTCCTCGGGAGAGCGAGACGCCTGGCGGGGTGAGGGGTCCTCTTGCTCATCCTCCTCCTCCTCTTGCGTGTTGGCAAGGGTGGGTTGGGCCAAGCTAGGGTTATAACTGCCATAGTGCGCGAAGGAATGGCGACGTCCAAGTGCATCAGCTCCGAGCATGGGGATGTTGTCGGTCGCCCAGTGTTGCTGCTTCTTCGGGCTGTCGACAATCTCTACTTCGTTGTCGCGCGGGTAGACAGAGACGTGCTCACTGAAGCGGCGCATGAGCGCCAAGCTGGGGTGGTTCATGTTGACAGCGGGCTCTGGGTCGTCAACCTCGTCAATGGCGTAGTCGGCTGTGCCGTAAGAGACGTTGCGGAGGCCGGCAGTGGTCTTACGGCGGCCTTGCGCGTGTTGAACTGGAGAACCAGTGGAAGTGGCTCGGTTGCGCGCGCGGGCGTTCTCAACGGCGGCCTGCTTTAGCAAGGCTTGCTTCTGCTCGCGCTCCCAGTAGCCGGTTGGCAGACGTACACCGTGCTCGGAGCCGTTGGACGACTCCACCTCGTCTGCGTCGTCTTCTCGCAGCTGTGAGAGGCCCGCGCTGACACCAGACTCACCGAGGAGACTTGGCTTCGACGGGCGATGGCGAACACCGGAGCGAAGATGCGCGGAGAACTTGCCAACGGGGCTGTTCTCGATATCACCTTGTCCTATACTATAGGACTGGGAGCGGACAGCCTTGCGGATGGGCAGTTGCTGGTTCAGAAGGAAACCGATGCCGTTGTCGTTGTCAAGGGTGGTGGTGGGTGAGGGAAGACTTTTATCGGCAGGAGCAAACGCCGATGTTGGCGATGGGACCACTTCTCGCAGTCGGCTACCTGACTGATTGCCAGAGAAGCTGTTGGTGTTCCACGAGAATGCGGAGGTACCTGGACGCGACTGCTGTGGGAGATCGAGCGAGGGTGTCGTGGGCAGAGAGTCGACAAGCGAGGTTGCAGGAAGAGAGTTCTTACGATTGGGCTGAATATCATGCAACCAGCTTGATGAGAGGCGCCTGCCACCGGAGTAGCTGCCAGGCGCTGGCCTCATTGGAGGGCGCACGTGTTCACGGTCCTCATCGCTTGATGCCAAGACATCGCTATCTGGCGTCGGCCGACGAAGCTGCAACTTGGACTTGTCGAGAGATGGTCCTCCGACAGTCAAATTGCTCTTGAACGCAGCAGAGCTCATCTTGAAGTTTGTCGACTTTCTACAGAAGCACGTGATTAGCAGCATTCACCAAGCGACGGTGACCGTTGCGCGCACCTTGGCTCTAAGAGGTCGTAGGGTAGAAGAGAGGGGAACTATGCGCACAGTACGTACACACTAGAAATGTATGTCTAGCACAGCACGAATGCGTTAGAGTGTGATGCAGAATGTTGGAGGATGCTTGGTGAGCAGAGGTTGGATGTCTGGTGTATGACCTTCACCTGCGGAGGCCAACACGCCAGCTGTTAGCACGGACCCTGACGCCAAGGGGCGGTAATGGCGGGGTAATGGGGGTAAGAGGAATTTCAAGGTAAAGGTAGGCTGCAATGCACAGCCGGTCAAGGCAGTTTGTGCATGCGGTGGTGCATGCGGAATGTTCGTTCGACGCCAAGAGTGGAGGAGAGGGCCGGAACATACCAGTCTACAGGTCTATTCGAACAGTGCAATCTGTTGTGTTTGAAAATGCCTGAGATTCGGTGTAGATGCAATCGATGTGCTGGCAGTTTTGCAACGGAGATGCCTTCACGCCTCGATGGTCAGATTGCTTGTTACGTCAACAGTGCAATATCTTTTATAACTATTGGACATCGGTTAGTTCTAGACCTTTGACAAACACTCACTCCATCATGGCGGCGGGCAAAAACAGCCAAACGATGCGATGTTGCCATCCGCGGAAAGTGGTTGGGATATGCTTGAGGACGGCGATGGAGAGGCGAGGATGTGTTTGGCAACGGATAGGGATGGGCTCCCCCTCACGAGTAGAGGGAGTGGTGTAGCACGTGCTTGGTGTTGTGAGGACTCACCTTCTGCTCTCGGTTTGTGATCCACCTCAGCGACGGACTGCGGGACAAAGGCGGTGTGGATTCCGAGCAGCTGCCGCACAGCTGAGGTAGTGTGGCGGTTGGCTTCGTGATCTGTAGAGCTCCAAGGGGCGAAAGCCTTCGCAGGCGCGACGATGGCCTTACCACCCGGCTCTGGAGATCACCTCAAGAGAGTGAGCAAGCCGAGCAGCAGGTTTCTGGCAGGCGAAGAGTAAGAGGTAGCTCGAGAGGCTAAGCAAAAGAATGGGGACAAGTGGTAGTGTGGTGGGGGTGGGAGGGAGAAAAAAGGAGGAAGGGGATGGTCGAAAGATGCGGGGTTTATGCGCTGAGCGAGAGACCGGCGGAGCTGGTCAGGTGGCTCAAGTGCGGCTTTGAAGCTGGCAAGGTGGGCTTCTCGTGGAGGAGTCGAGGGCAGGAACGGCCTGTTCGGTGGTGATTTAGGTATTACTGTCGGATGCAACTCGTCTTAGCCAAATAAGCACATCAGATTATGGGAGCGATGAAGGAAGAGATAGCTTGCTGGGCCGAGAAGAATATGCGTAGAAAGTGATGCTGTGGAGCCCATCGTGATGCCGCTGGTGTCTCTGTGAGGCGACTCATTCTCTTCGAAGATAGCACGCCGCCACACAACACCAAGCCCTCTCCGCGCAGCCACCGGCACGACCACAGCTTCTAGCAACTTATAGCTTTCAGAATGATGCTTCGATGCCTCTCCGCACACGCGCATGCAGCTTCAGTACTGTAGCATTCGGTACCCGCATGGGAGGCTGCACCAACTCGCCAGCAGGCAGGGGCACACTCGTGGAGCGCCACGACGTCCGAACCCCTGCACACCAACAGCATCTCAATCGAGAGAAACAACCTTCTTCAGAGTGGTACGGAGGTTGCCACAGCATCAGGACGAGAGGAATAATGGGGCTTACCTTGGGACAGAATCCTCTAACAGATACAAAGATGGCGGCGCGCGGGTATCGAACACGAACACCTTCTATCAGAACGAACAACAGTATATTCTGGCAACCGCAGTCAGCTTCTGGCATCTGTACATCGCAACGACTCTACGACACCAAGCCGAGAGCTAGCGCGCAGGCTGAAGAGCGCTCAACGCCGCCGCGACATGCTTAGGCGGCTCGGGCCGTGGGAAGGAAGACATACCAGGCAAATCTATTCCACAATGATGCGCACACCGTCTATAGGCCAGGTCGAATCGAAAAGCGGCTGCTGATAATGTTAGTCTGGCACGCTCGATCTACGGTCGTCCTCGCCCCGGCGGCTTTGCCCAACACATACCTCAAACACACAAACAACGCACCAAGCTCTTGATCCGTTCTATCCCTAGTCTTGCGCGCGAAGAAGTGTGGAAATAAGGACGGTGCTCTATGGCATTACTCGTCGCATGAAAGAACACGAGCCAAAGTTCAACGAGGAAGGCTTCAGAACATCAGACTGTGGGGAAGCGCCACGCTCTAATGTCAAGGCTGACCCGTCGATCGAGACCAGTGTTCGGGCGGATGCACACGCGACCGCTAGAGCGAACACATTGCCGCTCTGCGTCGCGAACGACGGAAAAGGATTATACAAGAGGGACGATAGTCGTGGCCAGATCGACAGCTGAAGCGCGTCGTCTTGGCGCTTCTTCGAAACGTTGGAGAACCAATTCGCGGCAGACACCCTGCAGCTCTGCGCGTGTTGTCAAGTCAGGAGAGACGGTAACAGAAGCGCGACCGGCTGAAGGCGATCCGGAGGCAGACGATGATTTGCCGCCTGTGGGTTGGTGAGATTGCGTAGAGGTAAGACACTCATTACAGAGGACCAGAAGAACAGACGAGAGTCAGAAACACGCAGACGTCCAACGCCTTTGAGGCTTCTGCAGCTCGCACGGCTGGCCAAGGATCAGGGGCTGTCCACGAACGATGCGCAGGAAAAGGCGGGGACGGCCATGCCATGTGTGGCTAGCCGTACATGCTTCAGGCGAAGAGCCCAAATTGCTACGCGCTTGGGGGTAGCGAAGCCCGCGGGACAGGATCCGTGAATATCGAATCAATGCTCCCGTTCGGACTCCCTACCACCACACGGTTCAACATCATCTTTCTCATCATCTTCCGCTGATGTTCATCGGAGGCGCTCTGTCCAGCTGACGATCAGCGATGCAGGTCGCGCCAATCTCCAGCTTCAGGGTTCTTTACTAGAACCCCTCTTTTCTTCCGGCTGGACTGGGCTCGGTTTGGCCCGTCGGGGAACATCCCATCTCTTTCAGGCGCCTGCACGCCGTCCTGCTTTGCTTCAAGCCCCTTCCTCCAAAACCCCGCTCGAGGGACACTTCAACAAATAAGAGCCACGCCATCCGACGTCACGAGAGGTCACCTTTGCCTCCATTCCAACGCGACTGGAGTCACGCGGTCCGGCATCGACATGGCACAGAACATCGGTCTCTAGCCACTCGCTGTCCCCACCGAGACGACGGTGCTTTTGACGGTTTCGTGCCGCTTCTGTGGCTTGTTGAGACTGCCATTGGCCTAGGTACCCTTAACTCCTACGCGCCCCTGGAGCTAGCTCTTCACGTTGAGCATTTGATAGTTCGCGAGGAGTTCCCCATTTGCATATGCAGGGGTGCTACGATGCGTGTTGCTGGTGCTCAGCACCCGCGCACGACATGCGACAAGTGCGGCAACACTCTGTGTCCCATTACGAGTTCCAACGCCACCTATCCCAGCCCAAGTGCTTTGGGCATCGCGGAGCCTGCCTATTTCAATGTGGTTTGTCGTCTTATTGTCGAAAAGAACAGTCGCTGAACACAAGCTTCGTCGATGCCACTAAGCAGTACGTGTTGGTCACGGCATGGAACTCTATCCATTACCATGTCAGTTCTGTACCACCACAATGAGGAGATGCCATGGGTACGAGGCACATCTTCAACCCCGCATTCTACGGCCGGGACATTTATCATTAATTTGAGCAGCCAAGCTTCTCGGGTACACCCAGCGAACGACTTTACCGCTCGGGTGGCTGTCGCCGACGCGCTCTCCTCACGGTCGGCTTCTTGCCGGCAGGATGCTAGGCTGGGCGTCCAGCGATTACAGTCGCTTCTACAGGATGTAGTTGGTGACAGTCGAAGACGATCAAGCGGATCTGTCGCGTGCATACGACCACGTCAACTGTCCGTGACTGGATATCCTCCCGTCCTTGTTGCTTCCAGATTCGACCAATGGTGTGCATGTATCAGCAGGCCATGATCGTCGCCGCTCGCCATGCTATTATGCGTCTCGTATGCTCTGCTGCGGTCGCGTGCCCGAGCCCTAGGTCTGGCACGTGAGCTCAGAGATTGTTGTGTATGCGAAGATGGAATCTCTCTTCCCTTCCGGTCTTCGCAGTCCTCCCGTGATTCTGTATCATGCCCGTGGCGGCGCCATGCGAGGTATCGGGTTGTCGAGGTCGGCTGACTCCGGGCGGTGCGCTCGTCGAGGGTCGATGATCGAAGGCGGTCGTCGAGGGGCGTGACATGCAGTGTATCCAGGTCATAAGCATTGCGTGAGGATTCTCGAGTGCTGGTACTGTCAAAAGAGCTGGGTTAGAGGGGTCGGTCTTGGTCACGGTGGGTTGAACTGCTGCTGCCCGCCGGGTTTGCCGCTGGCCACTTTCGCCTCGAACTCGAGAGCCTATCGTAGGAAATGAGCTTCCTGGGTCTTCTCACACTCTAGGTGATACGGTGTTGTGGTGTTTTTGTTGCTTGGGGTCATGGTGGTCGTGGCGGCCGTTGGGGTCAAGAAGTGGTCGGACAAGCTCGAGGGCAACACCAGGCCGCCGCACTTGCCATGAAGCAACCAAGAACATCACGACAACATCTATCATGGCCTCATGGGCTTTCCGGGGTAATGTGGCAGCTCTACTGTCCTGCCTTTACCTTAGCTCAAGGTAATGCAGGGGCAGATTGAGCGGTGGTCCAGCCGCCAACGCAACTGCTTGAGGTGATGTAAAGCCATAGCAAATGGATGCATCGCTCTCACCTCAATGAATTTGCAGCCAGCATCGACAATCACAGCGGCAAGAGAGACTGCTGTGGCGGCAAATTTAGGCAGGTGTGTCTCCTGAATGCATTTCATTAGACCCGCTTTACATCACCGGACCTGCCTGTTGATTGTGGGGCTATGGCTTGCTCCAGCAGCGTCACTCACTGCTGCTCATCGAACAGAACGCCGAAAGAAGTCTTTCCTGCTCCCTCGAGCCTCTACGATGAAGCCCGTCGAAGACCACAGCCTCACAAGGTTCGGTATACTCAAATCATTGCCTTATGCGATCAGATCGCGGTCTTGCCATCCTGAAAGAGGTGGCTGCTTTCCCTTTCCCTTCTCCCCTCTCTCCGCGGTCCGCACACACAGACTCTGCTAGCGGCTATGAAATTACCTTTTGTACCGGTGGCCTCTGCCCCAACCCACAACAACCACCCCGCCTCCACCGCAACAAACGCCTGCTGCTACCACAATCAACTAATAGCAGAATCTCAGCCATCTGCGCAATCTCTTCTGCCTACTGATATGGCACACGTGGACCTTATAGACCTGACCGCGGCGAGCAAGCATGTCGTCCACACGCCACCGTTGCCTCCTTGTCGGCCCTCCCTCGGCCTCACACAACAGGTTGTTGCAGTGGGCGCGAGCAAGGAGAGCAAGGTTTGTCAGTAATATCGCGAAGCTCGCGAACCTGGACGCGTCAACGACGGCTGAACACCTCGCTCGCGAGGTTCATTCGGGTAGGTCACGCCGGGGCAAGACTTGACAACAATAGAACGTCACCGTAGCTGCGCTCAAACATAGCACGGGGAGCGGTCGGTCACAAGTCTCTGTCGCGACAACAGCCTACTAAACAGCTACAGTTCGGACTCGGCTTGAGCCAAAGTATCGTGGCAAGGGCTGTTGGACCGCAACGCCTTCCTAGAGGATTGGCACATCAGCGGCAATGGCAGGACTGGCCGGGCTCCCCCCATCGCCTTCCTAGTTTCTGTAACACTCAGAGGCAGGCGCAGAGTGCGGTCAAAGTTACACTGAGCATGTACGACATGCCTGCTAGCGCGGCTCGAGAGCATCCTGCACGCAACAAGCTTTGTCGCAACAGCAGACAAACGCCCTCCTTGTTCCGCAACTTAGAGGCTATTCATATACGAAACTACCACGACAAGGGCCACACACCCACCGCACTCTCCCGAAGCCTCTCCATGGCACTCGAGAGTGTGCCGCGCTGCTCGTCAGCGACGGAAATGTCGAAGATCAATCTGTTCATGCTATCCTCCCGCTTCGGCGGCGATGGGTGTATGGATGGACCCATCTGTTTTATAAAGTAGCTTAGACTGAGATTCATGTCTTCGCAATACAGAGATGGGCGGGACATAACATGTGTTGATGGGTATGAGTGTGGGTATGTGATGCGATGCCAGATGAGTGGATTATGAATTTGTTGAATACTAGCAATGCCATGCGTTCATCAAAACAGTCTTGGGCCTGATGTGAAGTGATGCTTTTTGCTTCGGAGCTCAACACCGATCAGAAATGATGTAACTCGTCGTGTGAGCGGACGATTGAGCTATCACGATTAGTGTATTTGTACAAGATTCACGCACCAGCGTTGACAGTTGTAATTACACCTAGCTGACCACCAGGGCGCAGGCATGGAATCGGGATGGGGGGTTCAAGACAGTACCATAGAACAATACTTTAGTAGGGTAGGCGAAACTGCAAAGCTGAAGGGCGGCCGGGATGGCAAAGACGTTAGCATACACGAAAATGTCACTGGGCTTCTCGGCTTGGTCCGGAGGTACGTAGACCTTAGAGTAACGCTTGATAGGTTACATAGAGCCGGTTTCACAGTACATTATACAGTAGATATCACGATAGAGCTAATGATACGAGTTCATCCTGAAGGACGACCTTGTACCTTCAGCCTAAGCAGGATCAAGTACCATATACTCATCATCTATACCTTGACAACGAGCTCGGGGTTGCTCAAACTACCAAGGATAGTGTATCTCGCACAGCTCGTTGACTAAAGGGCTAACCTCAGCCTCTGCCCCCACCATCTTTGCATGGAACTTATACTTGCAAAATCGTGTAATTGTCAGAAACATGCTAAAACGCTAAGAATATTCGAGATCATGCCAGCGCACCCATAGGATCCCATAGCTCCAGCATCTTAGGCTTCTGCTCCAACACCTTCTTCACCGTCGAGCTCACTACGCTCGGATCAACCACAGCCTGGTACACAAATTCATCCATCCAGGCATCGCTCATGACAAAGTAGCCCTTGTCGCCCACGCGGTCGCTCCACGAGTTCTCCACTCGCCAACGCAATGGCTTTCCATCAACGACGTGCACCGCTGTCAACACCATTGCGTGCGTCATCTGGGACTCGCCCGTCTGCAGCCTCTCCGCCTTCGACATGCCGAGCTTGATGTTAAATCCAAGCTCATAGTCGAACAAGTCGGTGTCCATGATGCCTTTGTTGGAGTCAGAGTACTTGCCAACGTCTGATCCAAAGAAGACCGGAATTCCGCGCTTCAACATGGCGATACAGGCGTCCTTGATCGTCTTCATGTCCACGTTGACGTATGTGACTGGTCGACCTCCCCAGACATTGCCGAGGCGCTTCACGCTGAGAAGTCGGTTGTAAGGGTTGCGAGGGTCGTTGACAAGAGAGAAGAGCTGATGCACGTCTGTGCCGGCGAGCGCTCGAACAGTCCTGCTGTCTGAAAGCTCCTTTGCAAAGGCCGTCGGGCGAGTCTTTAGCGTGCAAAGATTGTCGTCCTTGTCATAGTACTCCCAAGTGAAGGCAGAGTTTGGTGGTGGTGGAGGGCCAAGCATCAGGGTCAGTATCAAGTGAATCTCTTTGAGCATCTTCTCCTTCTCGCTCGCGATGGTGGCCTTGACGACCTCTGGAGATGCGTTACTGGATGCGATCGAACGCAGACGAACAGCATCTTCGCGCAACTTGGTCGTGATGAGGCGGTCCATTGTCGAAGAGCTTGTAGCGTTGAACGAGTCTGGGTATAGCGAGTGCGGCACGAGTCCATATTTGTTCACGAGATTCACCACCATGTCCCATTGTCCACCGTCGCCGACCGGTGAAGCCAAGAGCGCCTGAATGAGACGGCCATCGATATCCTCCGATGTGGTATCGAGAATGCTCTCAAGGAAGTAGTTTGCTTTCTCTATCTTATCCCAGTAGAAGAGGTATGCCTGGGACAACTGGAACTCGGAAAGCTTGTACTTCTTCATGAGCGCAACCCTGAAGACGTTTGTGGATGCAAACAGCCAGCATCTTCCAGACGACGCCTGATTTGTGATTGGAGAACCTTCGAGCGGGATCTTGATGTTGAACTTCTGGGTGTCTGATATGGCAGCGGATCGAGAGGATAGGACAGCGTTCGCGGGGTTCGAGCTGAGGGCTGCAAGAGCAAGACGGTTCTACGGAGTCAGCTAAGGAGTTACTCTGGTTTGCATGATTGATTCCTACTTTCGGATCCTCCATGAGCTCCTTCTCCCACTCTCCGATCGCCAAGGCTGATATGTCTTGCTGGTGCTTCGTGATAGGAGTGTACTTTGGCGCTTTCGTATATTAGTTTCTTGCTCTGCATATCCCATAGGCAAGTCACGTACGAGCTTCACCGCCGACTACTACAAAACCATCCTTCTCACTGGTACCTCGATCGTCCTTCATGTGGAGTGCTTGAAGTCGCTCCATAAGCTTCTCGTTGATCGCAGCGTCGGACGGTCTTGACTGGTTGGCGCCCATGATGATGATTCTGATTATACTCTAGTCTATCTCTACAAGGCTACAGCTTCGGAATAGTAGAACAGGCGGATGGGAGTGATGGTTGTCGATGGAGCAGCTGTCCAACAAGGTATCATTGCTTATCGTTATCGCGCGATGGCGCGTGCAGCTGTCGCGTGGCGTGCAACCCCACTCGAATCACCAGGGCGGATCTTCGTACAACACCAACCTCCTTCCTTTTATGATCACATCACTACTGCTCGACTCCAGCATAAATGCTCAGTGGTCTCATTTAGTCGCAGATACGCTATGGTTGCCAATTTCTCTATCCGTTACAATCTTTGTTGTTCAGAAAGTCCCAGGACTCTGAAACCACCGCTTCCCTGCTGCTATCGTTCGCCCTGAGACGTGAATCTTATCACGAGGATAGCTGCTAGCCTCGAGACCTCAGATATGTAGTGTGACGGTGCAGAAGTCTGGATCCTCTTCAAATTTTGCCTGCATGGCAACCAACTCTTCCACGTCCCAGTTCGACCACACCAAACGTCTCTTTAAGAATGCGGCTGCAGGGCTGGCAAGCCATACAGCGAAAGAACCGGGCAAATCCACATCATCATACTCAAAGCCCTCTATCTTTTCTTCACCAAACAGTGCCTTCACTCCAGGGGTCCACACGACTCCAGGATGGAAGCTATGAACGCGAATTGGGGCACCCTCCAATGCGTCGACTTCGCGCTGTAGATAGTTCAGCGCGCGCGTAAAGGCTAGCTTGCTGGGTCCATATGCAGCTTGTCCGGGATAAACTGTATGCGCAGAGCCACTGGAAACATCGAGTATGATCTTCTCATGACGAGGCGTTTGTGCCTTCATCGTGTCCTTGGCAATCCCATCGATCCCAGTGAATGGAATAGCAGGTATTTCAGGTGCGAGAAAAGCCTCGACAAGACTCAGATTGCCAATGACGTTTGTCTCGAAAGACTCCTGGAAAGCTTTGATGCCAAGGTCGAGGGTCGACTTGCCTTGGTAGAGGCTGGCCGCATTCGTAACCAGGACATCTACATCTCGTGCATTTTTAACTGAGGTGCCTTCGTTTAGTCGTTCTCTGATATTGTCGAAGATGGGACGAGCACCCTTCAAATCTGTAATCTCCAAAATGTACGTCCAGACCTTCGTTGCGCTTTTGGCTGCATCCAACTCGGCGCGTAACTTCTTGGAAGCTTCATCTAGTGCTTCCTGGCGACGAGAAAGAATCACAACCACGTCAGCTCCAGCAAGCGCGAATCCGCGGGTAATTGCGTATCCGATTCCACCTGCGCCACCTGATACTACCACCGTTTTGCCTCGGGCAGAGTTCGAGGGGTTCGCTATGTCGATAGCTGGATACGCAGCGTGGTGCAAAGTCTTGGTGATATGATGAAAGGCCATTGTGTTTGTGGAAAGTAGTTTGATAGGTGAATGCTGGTCAAAAAGCCGATGGAACAAGAATTGCAAGCTGTTCTGACTTACCTCACCGAACCTCATCAAACCTCATCTCTTTATATTCCAATACAACATGCGTTTGCCGAGAATATCTAACAGCGGCATTAGTATCTCGGAGTTGCTCTGGCACTCCGCCAATGTCTGACACCTGCATAATCAGATCGAGAGCGAGTTGCTCGGCGGCACTCCACTGCTCGCGGACTGTGGTAGATTCGATTGGTCAGCTGGCTTTGACCTTTCGGCAAACTATCCCAGAGAGTTTACCATGGTATTGATGCTTTGAAGCTGATTTGCGCGCGAATTGGCCCACGATCAGCTTCTAGGTCATATCGTGTTGTTCTACGAAGTGCGGTGCATCTATCCCAACAAATGCCACGATCGGCAGGTGTCTTCCAAAGTGTATAGCAAGCTCGCACTTTGCTACTGTTTCGAGTTACGTGATGACGATCGCGACAGTTACACAGCCAAAATTCTGCTTTGCCTGCTGCATCATTCATTTCTCTCGGCACCGCGGGGCGCCTGAGTTGATCAGCGGGGTGCAAAAACAGCTTACAAATTGTGTTATTGGCAAAGCCTCTAGCACCAGGAACTTAAGATGATGAAAGTAAGACGGAGTGACCTCTCGCCAAGACACAGTATGTGCAGGGCAATGTTTTGCACTGAGCCATGCCCGGCTGTTTTGGTCCGACAAGGCTTTGGAGAAATGCTTTACTGAGCATTTCAGACGCTTGGTGGGGATCGTCCCGTGCCGGTCGTTAAGTGAGAAACATGATACGTCGTGCTGCCTGATATGACCGACCTAATTGCATTGCATCAATGGTCCTCATCGCATGGTAATGTTCATAATATGCTGCTCGAATGAATCTCGGGGATCTGAAGAAGGCATTGCACCCTTTCCAAAGTCCGAGCATAGCTAGTCCTTGTTGGCTTTCATATGACACTGCAAATGTCAAGCGCTTCGACGAAGGCAAAAAGCCTGTAATCGATCAGCACAACGAACTTGATGTACGTGCTCAGCTGCAATAAGAGGCTGTTCATATGCCCCGAGGTGCGGTCTCATTATCAACGTGATAACCTTGGAGAAGCTTCCAAGTATTCAGCCTACTGCTGCCTAGGTAGGTGGCGCCCCCAAGCTCTTGTAAGTGCTCCTAGCTTTTGTGGTCACTTTCTAGAACGATAATTGCTGCTACGCAGCCACACTTACACTTACAGGCCAAGCTTTAATTAGGCCTGTACCCTTGCGTTTCAGCCACGATTATCAGCCCCGCCGATCACGCTTGCCCCCGCAACGGCTGGCACGTGCGCAGACCCCTGCCGTCACGAAATTGCTCGGTGAAGCGCGAACTCTGTATCAGAAATTCATGAATTTGTCGCTTTCCACTTGCACGGCGGGAGTTCACTGACTGTGAGCATGCGCTCGCGACGATGACGTACTAACTACCACGTTGATCGTGGCTGTGAATATGGGGAAATGACGATGCGCAGGGCTACGGCGCGTTTCATCGACACTCAACGGGCGTTTTCCCCTGAGCCCCATGCACCCCAGCCGCACATCTTTCTTGAAAAGCTTCGCGACCCGCAGCTCGACCTCTTTACAGTGTTTCCTTCCTTTGGCACTCTTCTACCCACTCTTCCCCAACTCCCTCCACTGTCGAACCGTGCGAACAATCTACCCCACGAAACAACTTCTTAATAACACAACAAACATGGCCGCGCAACAACCTGTTTTGTGGAAGAAGCGAGTTTTGGTGCCCTTCTGGATTGTGCGCATATGTCTTATGATCTTCATCATCGCCGCCTACGCCTGGACATTGCGTAGTCTCAACGACATCAAGGATGTCATCAAACCAGCCATCGCGTGAGTCGCTTGTTGCGCCGCGATTCCACAACATACTGACAGGCTTTAGGACGATTGTGGTATTCATGCTCTTCATTATCATCGTACTATTGATCGATATCCTCGCGATTGTCCTCTTCCTCCGAGACGCGTTGAAACCAGGAACCTTCCTTACCATGAACTGCTTCCAAACCGGCTTTTGGGGTGGTGTTCTCATCATGGATCTGGTTGCCATTGGGCGAGGAGGAAGCGCGGTGGGCATTGGCTTCAGCGTCTTTGTATTGTGGGTCTCTCTAGTCATCTTTACACAAGGCGCATGTACTAATTTCACCAGTGTCACCTTCGTAGGCCTCCTCATCTACTCCGCCGTTGGATACTCGAGAGCGAAGAAGGCAGCGCAACGCGGTCAATATGCCCCGGCGCACAATCCAGCGGCACCCGCTCCTTTCGGCCATCCACCGCAGTACCAGAATGCGCCGCCATACCATCAAAGCACCGAGTACCATTCGCAAAGTCACGGACCGGTTGAGCTACAGAGCCAATACCTACCACCATATCAAGGAGGTGCTGCAACGGACTACTACCATCAGCAGCCTGCGAAGCCTGCGCACATAGTTTGAACGGAGCATACAGAAGAAAGAAGTGATACAAATGCCTACGTCCATTAGGTGCCGGTTACCACGAACGATCGCGAGAGCAGGACTCCGCTCTGCTTGAAGCAAATTGGCAGAGTGTAGGGCAAGGACTTGGACCGGATGACGAAGCAACACATGGGATCTCGAGATTAGCAGATGCGGAGTTGAGACCGAGATTTGGCGTCCCTCTGCGGGGTTCCCTAAGGGATCACATGCGCCATCGATCATGCCGGAGGTGCCCTATAGTCAGGTCGGGGCATGATACGAGGTCTGGAGAAGCTGGTACGGAAATGGAACATATGTTCAATCTGCCTATACCAAGATTCATACTAGTCATAGTCTCTTACTATATACCAAACATTGACTAATCATGCTTCACAGCCGTTGCCGACGACTGCTATTCGCACCATCACATGCATTCTTGTTTTGTTGTGCCCAGTTGTGGCAATGGTGCACTCGATCGCGATAGTGGACTTGTGCGTGTTGGAGAACTGTCAATCTACGAAGGCCGGCCACATGACTGGAATCGACATTCGCATTGTCATTTCAACATCTTGGACAAGGGTTGGTATTCGAACGTTGTTCTAGCAACCATCGGAGCGTGCCACGAAGCGGCAGTTCTAACGCGTCCATCATAGCCATCAAAGAATGAATGCATACCTCATACTTTGTAGACTTCGACCTCACTGGCGGCCCGGTGAATTAAAACCTGAGGCGTTCGCACGTGTGATGGATGCATCGGTCACCTTGCCACAGTAGGTGCCCCTGCCGAGGCGCTAAAACACACCAGCTCTAACACCTCCGCGAATTGTCGCCGCGTCGGACATTGCTCACCACTCACAGCTCGAAAGCCGACTTTCCCACCCATTCCAATCTATCCAGTGCTCAAATCAGACAGCATGCCCCGGCACGTTTCGCACGCCCCGCTGCTTGTACCATACCGACATGGCAATTGGTGTGTGCGCGTTTACGGAGGTGGCTCCACCGGTAGGCTGCTTGGCGCATTGATTCATGATTGATGTATAAACGGTCCGCTGTGCATCAGAAGTCTGCTCGCCGGCAGGCTTCGGGTGCTTCATTCTCGATTCTGTGGCAAGTCATTCACTTCTCAGGTGTCCACCATTCACTCTTTCACCACGATGCGTTCATGTATGCTCCTCGCTGCGGCGATTCCTCTAGTTCACGGTGTTCGCATCATCCAGTCGAACGACGACGGTTGGTCTGAGGCCAACTTGAGGACGTTTTTCAATGTCCTTGACAAAGCCGGACAGCAGGTCATCCTCTCCGGCCCCGCTGAACAGCAATCTGGAACCGGTGTGTACCTATCCCATTGGTGTATAATAGTGCTTACAAGAAGTGCAGGCTCGAACGATGCGGCACCTACAACAGTGGACGCGGATGGCTGCATCCACGCTTCCTGCCCCGGCGGAAGCCCACCCACTGGTGCCAACACAACCGACCCAAGGTTGAACTATGTCAACAGTTTCCCAGTCACCTCAATCAAGACCGGCATCGACGTGACCGCTCCTAAGCTTTGGAACGGTGCCAAACCCGAGCTTGCCCTGACCGGACCAAATGTCGGCTCGAATGTTGCAATCCAGGCACCCTTCTCCGGGACCATTGGTGCTGCCACGTACGCCGCAAAGACAGCCAAAATCCCGGCCATTGCTTTCTCCGGCGTTACTGGTGATCCCACTGCATGGAACGCACCGACACCTCTGCACAGCAAAGTCTACGCTGATTTGGCTTTGAATGTCACGCAGACTATCATCAATAGCGGAAAGCCATATCTGCCCGATAACACTTTCCTAAATGTCAATTTCCCCAAAGTCGAGTCCAACCGATGCAACAGTGCCAGCCAGTTCAAGTTTATCTTCACACGCATCAACACTGGCCTTTTGAGCGCCCGTGACGCAAACTGGTGTGGTAGCACACGTTTACCATGGGAGGCGGACGTCATTTTGTTCCGAGGAAGCGATTGCTACGTGTCAATCAGCCCAGGTGATGCGGATGATAAGACTACAGTCAATGATGCAGCTGTGCAGCAGCAGATCATTAACAAGCTGAAGCCCATCTTGTCTTGCCTTCCTTAGACAGCAGACATAGTGCGTACAGTAACGCGAGAAAATTGTTCCGAAGTTGATGATTGAACGGCAACACGCTCACGCACGGTTCATAGCTTCAGGCACGGGACAGAAATTCACATGATGATAGTAGAAAGGATTGTCATGCTGAGGAAATATCTACAAACAGCCTCCTAGCGCGAAAAATTTCATCGTCCCATGCTATGCTTATATCGTCCGTTATTCATGTCATTTCGTCGTTCTTTCCATATTAATATCGTAGCCATTGAAAATCATCATGCGCCAACACCAAGTTGTGCCCCTCAGCCCAAATCTCTCCCTCGGTCGCGAATCGCAACGCGCCAATCTGTATCAACGGAAATAGTGTATGGCATTCCTGCGCGTTGAAAGCCCGAAAGCCCTTGGATGTCGCCTTGAGAGTGTTCTGCATCGTGTTGTGTAGTTTCTGAGCCTCCTCACGGTCCACGTTGACCATTCGGCAGGGGTTGACCGAATTGTGGCCCGCGCCGGGAAGCACCGCTTTAGTTGGGATGCGAAGATTCAGTGTCATACATTCTGTGTAGAGCACACTGAAATTGTGATCTCCACACGAGAGCAGGTTGGCTAGAGACTTGAGCAGGATGGCGATGTAATCGAACAACTGGCCGGCAAAGCTCTCGGGTGAATCTTCCAGCAAATGCGTCAACTCGTGCTCGTGAGGGACAGATGCTTCCTGTAGGCCGTCGCGGTAAGGTTCCCGCGTCCGGAGGTCGACGTTGATGAATAAGTGATTTACGGTAGGCGAGAGGGCTGGGAAGCGCAACCATTTCAAGGAAAAGTAGGGCCGGCCGTGAGAAAAAGTGATCGTCATATCGTAAAGAAGTTGTTTTGAAGCGACCATATGCTGAATCGCCTGTTTAAATTCGTGATATACCTGCCGACAAACCGGCAAGAGGCCGCGGTAGCATCGAAGCGGTAAATCTTTCTTGACATAGGGCTCCGAGACGACCATTACCCCGCGAAATTGGGGCTCCAAAGTCTCGTGCAAAAGCAGATCGTAAACATAGGCACGAATCTCCAAAGGCAGTTCCAGGAATCTGCTCATCGTCCATCAAAGATCATGAGATCTCCGGCGCTGGACGCCTCTCCCGGTCGATGGTCAGGGATTATGACCGGTGGAGGTCGGAGGCGGGCTCGAGGAGCTGGAAATGTGGCTGGATGCCAGATGAAGTCGTACCGCACCTCGAGCCCGGAAAAGATGCACTGCAGAGAGAAAACAGCGATAGAATCGCCATGTATCGATGTCTAGAAAGCGAGAGGCTGAAAGGCGTCGAAAATTAACTGGCTGGCTATGGCGTGAAACGAGCAAACGTCTGTGCGGGCGAGCTGGACCTCAGCACGTGATGCCGATTTGCTAATCCATGGATGTCCAAAGTGCCGGGTAGTGACGGTGCCACGGCAAGCGTCATCTTCGCGAAAGTCTTCTTTGGCGTTGCATCGATGCATTCAACTCACTCTACGTGCATTCGTGTGCTGTCAAGACATAATTGCGACAATGGATGACTACGAGTTGGATCGCATCGCGTCGGACAATCCGGCATTGACTGCGCCTGCTGCGCAACGCGCGCCAATCAATCGAGCGAGGTCGCATGGGAGAAAGCGATCATTAGCGAACGCATCGCAAGGTTCTCAGGAAACTGTCACGCCTGAAGAGCTAAGCAAGTATGATGTTCGTCTCGAACTCTGATGATGATTAATCGCCACGATATTCACTAAACAACTCGCAGGTTGGCTGGCGCAGAATCGTGCGCAACTTCTCCCCATCCTGGTTCAGCGTCACGATGGGGACAGGGATAGTGTCTCTGCTTCTGATTGCAATACCCTTCAAAGCAGACTGGCTCTACTGGTTGTCCGTCATGTTCCTCGGCCTGAACGCCATCCTGTTTACTTGCGCCTTCAGCATCTCGGTCTTCCGCTACACAGTGTACCCGGAGATATGGACAGTCATGATTGATGACAGCGTCAACTCACTCTTCCTGGGTACCATTCCGATGGGATTTGCGACGCTTGTATCAGCATGGTGCTCTCTTTGTATCCCTTACTGGGGCCCTTGGGCAGTTACGTTTGCATGGGTGTGTTGGATGATCGACTCAGTCGTCGCAGTGGCAGTCACCTTGTCGCTTACAGTTCTGCTGATATCCGCTTCGAATCGGCAAGCCTTAGACCGGATCACTGCAGTTCAGTTGCTCCCAATTGCAGCCTCAATTGTCGCCGCCGGTACTGGTGCGAGGGTCGCTGAGCATCTTCCGGACCCGGAGAATGCTCTTGGTACAATTCTAGCATCGTACATCATGTGGGGGATGGCCACGCCTCTTGCAATGACTGTGTTGGTCATGTATTACACGCGTCTAGCTCTTCATAAGCTACCGCCTCGAGAGATTGTTGTGTCTTCATTCCTACCACTCGGCCCGCTCGGCATGGGTGGCTACTCTATTACATACCTAGGTCACGTCAGTCGTCGAGTTTTTCCTGCGACACAGTTCTTCTCGGACCTGCCCGTGGCTGGCGACATCTTCTTCATCATGGGCGTCTTCATTGCGCTGCTGATGTGGGCGTTCGGACTGACCTGGCTATGCTTCGCGCTCGCTTCCATCTACAAGTCTCGCCCTTTTCCTTTCAATATGGGCTGGTGGGGCTTCACGTTCCCATTGGGCGTCATGGCACTGTCGACAATTGAGTTCGGAAACATCTTCCCGAGTCTATTTTTCAAGGTCTTGGGGACGATATTCGCCGTAGCAGTTATACTACTGTGGTGCGTCGTTGCTGCCGGGACCGCAAGAGGAGCATGGACCGGTCGCTTATTCAACGCACCTTGTCTCAAGAATCTCCCAAAGAAGGAGAATACGCTGAAACCAGATGTGGCCCAGAAAGAGAAGGCATTGCCGAGTACCTAAACATGAATGATGGAATACGGACACTTTCTATCTTCGATAGGATGCCAAGTTCTCTCTTCGCCATATTTCATTTTGATGCTGCACGAAGGGATACGCAAAATTATCAAGAACAGGCTGCACGGAGCATGAAGTTGAGTAGTGCCTTCAGCTCCGCGTTATTTTCGTGGCTGCTTTGCCGTCGTTTGTGGGTGCAAGGTGGCACTCCAGAGATGAAAAGAGGCTGTCCTTCACCACACCCAAAGTCTCCTACAAACCCACGACGAATGACGTAGACGACAATGCACTACTAAGATACTCATTGATCTATGTGCATCGAGCCCATGCTGTATCCTTGAGGACACGGTGGCCCGTCGAAGACAAACCATCGCGCTCCAGGCTTCGCGGATGGCACGCTAATATCCAGTACCGATGATCGTGAACCACACCATGCAGTGATGAACTCAACACACTCGTAGGGAATCCTCAACGATGGAGTCTGCGCACGTTGAGTTCGAAATACAGCGTAAAGGGACCTCCCAGAAACATCTGTGCGCAAGTTCTGCCGCAACTCCACCAATTCCTCCAAGGCTGGCGATATACCTCGCCATTTATTGGTATCTTCTGGTCGCCTTCCGCACGCACTCATTTCGTCTCTTGACTCACCCCTGCGTCATCATCCAGCAGCGTCAGCATGCTGCATCAAAGTAGTGATGATGTGTTTACGCCACTCGTCGACTTCAAGCCCAGCAGCACCGTCAGCGAAACCGCAGGTAACGTTTCGAGTCGTGTGAAGCGAAGGCGAGCCACTAATTCAGCCAGAGGAGGACTGCCAAACCTATGGCAAGAAGAATGTACTGAAGGATTTTGTCAAAAGTTTGGATGTCAGGGGTTGCGAACTGCGTAAGTTCGCATTTCCTCTGCCGTTACTCACACTAATGCATTGCTAGTGCTTCCCAGACTGCGGCGCGAGCACATCGAACAGAGCACCGCCGCCCAGGCAATTCAGCTCGAGAACACTTCGCGCATTGTAGCTGCCGAAGTTGAAGTCAAGAAAGCTCGAACCGCTTCCAAGCACGCAAGGGACCACTTCGAGACAGCCAAACGGAAATCCCTCGCAGCCCAAGAAAAAGCTCAAATCGCTGCACTAGAGGCCGAAATGGTGGAGCGTGAGACCGACAAAGTCGCCTTTCGAGCGATCAGCGCGAGGGACGAGGAGGGTATAGCTGAGGTTGCTCTCGAGAACATAAGAGAAGAAGTGCAACAGCAGATGCAGGACGTATTGCAGCAGACCTCGGCCGCGAGCGAGCGAGTCAATATCGTTGTGGAAAGGCTGTTGGAGCTGGGTGTAACGGACATCGATGCTCTGGTAGCGCAACTGGGATGAGGCAGAATGTGCAAGCAAGCAGAAAGATATGTGGAGCATGAAATGAAGGGCTGGTTCGAATCGATTGTCCCTCACGAAGATTTACTGCCAATATCTTCCCTTGCTTTTGTGGCGCTATGTACGTTACAGATGCGTGCTGTACCTTTTCACCTCCGCAGAGAAATTACCGGAGGTTTAGACAGGCCTAGGTCTGTAGGTACACTTTCGCCTAGACCCCAACATAGTAATATTCTGAGATTCTGTGGACTAATTTTCATGACTGTCCTAGCAGCGCATGATTACACATGCGCTGCATGTAATCCAAGTGGCGCAAATGACAACTCTGGTTCTAGATCAAGTGAAAGCGCTTGCTGATGATGAGTCATCCATGACTCTCCTCTTCTTTATTTCACACGTAAATATCCTCACCTACTTCAAACATCATTGTCTCTACAATTAAGCTCAATCTCGTTCTCAGGCTATCGTACACATGGATCAACTTACTCAGCCTCAACCAGCTGACATAACGCCTTACCCGGATGACAAACGAACACCCCTTGCAGATCGTATGAAGCAATACGAGGCCGCGACCGACTACACCTTACCTCAAGATAAACCAATTCTCCTCCGCCTAGACGGCCACGGTTTCTCGCGCTTCACATCATCCTTCTGCCGACCTTTCGATCAGCGCATACACGATGCCATGATCGCAGCATGCGCAGATCTGCTTCATTTCTTCTCACAAGCTACAGTCGCATACACGCAATCGGATGAAATCACACTAGTCTTTCCAAATGGAGTGCAGAGCTTCAATGAAAGAATACAAAAGCTGTCGAGTCTAGCTGCAAGCTATTGCTCTGTGAGTTTCAATCGGCATCTCGCAGATGCTCTGCAGAAGCAGCCTGAGCCTCAAGTCAAAGACTCAGCACACGCAAAACTTGGCACAGCACATTTTGATGCACGATTATTTGCTGTACCGTCGATCGAGGAAGCGTTGAATTGTCTGCTCTGGAGATGTCGCAACGATGCGGTGCGGAACTCTGTCAGCGGGTTTGCGAGGACGATGTACTCGACCAAGCAGATGCATGGGAAGCGGACAGGCGAGCTGATTGAATTGATGAAAGAAGAGAAGGGTGTTGTTTTCGCAGATGCGGTACCGAAGTGGGCGATCGAAGGGTGCCTAATAAAGAGGGAGCAATTTGAGCATGAGGGCTTGAATCAGAAGACGGGAGAGGTGGAGAAGACTTTCAGGACGAGAACTCGAGTGGAAGAGCGGGGCATCAGGGACTTTTCGGAAGAGAACCTGAAGGTCATCACAAGCAAGTACTGGTAGGCTGGTGCGACTGGTGCAGCGGTGGTAAGTGGTGGTGCAAGCGCTTATGGCAGGAGCTAAAGTTCGAAGTGCAATTTTGTTCTATTTCCGGGCTGTCCCCACATTCCTGCAACGCCTTTTCATGAGCACACAAGGCTTTGATTGAATACTCAGAAAATAGTGGCTAGATGTCTGACGTTCAATCCAGAGTAAGCCACCCTGAGCTCCGAAGCCCGCCTTCGGTGATTCGCTGCTCGCCTTAGAACGGGCGATGTTGCGCCCGGCTTACCCTCGCCTCCTGTCGCCCTGCAGCCTTACTGTTGCGCAAATGTCGATCTGAGGCTGATAGCGTGATGTTTTCGCGGCCTGGACCGAAAGGAGGAGCTCGGACTTTGCCTGTCACTTTCCCCATGATTCGCCTGTCTGTTCTACATCCTCTTTCACAACACTTCCACATCTCGATGTTCGTGACATCGGGCCCGGATCTCGCGCGACGTCATGACCTACCAACCAGTCGGAGGATCCCAGATTCAAAGTTTCAAACCAGCACATCTGGACAACATCGAGTTGGAAACACGATACGACCCTGGAGCATATAAATATGCGCCACCGCCAGGGCATCCACCAAGCCACATCTCCAACGACGACGCTAAGCTTGACGATGACAGAAAGCCGTTCTTTCGGTCTGCTTCGAAGTCGAGCAATGCGCCGGGCAGTAATTGGCCTGTGCAGTCACAACACGTTGCAACGTTGACGCCACTGAGGGTCGGTTTGATGGTTTTTGATGCGGTATTGGCTTCGACACCGATTATGTTCGTAGGTAAGTCGATTTATTTTCAACGAAAATGATGCCCGCAGTAGCCGACTGAGCAAGATTATCATGAGTGGCGGACTTTGCAACCACAGCACATGCTCATGCAAGGACAAGCATGCTGACGCCTACCAGCGCTTGCTCTGACAGCTGCCCGACTGGATGGCAAGAATGTCTCAGACTACGGCGACAGACTCGAGGAAACGCTACTGCTATCGCCCACCATATTCCCACTGATCTTCGCCGCCCTCATGGGCAGGTTCTTCCGGCATCTAGGAGTGTACCTTGCTGAGCGTGGTACTACGCTTGGCAGACTTGAGCAGCTGGTTGGCTGCCAGTCTGTCTTCACGGCACTTGAGCGGCAGATCACCCTTCGCTCATGGTCCATAGTCGGCCTGTTCTCCGTTCTCGTATGGCTTCTTTCTCCGGTCGGAGGCCAGTCAGCGCTGCGTCTGCTTGGACAAGAGAATAAGGATGTGTCATCCACTGCTACCGTGCGATACATGGCCCCGCAATCATGCATAGATTCTGTGCTCGAGGGTGCCAGCTCCATGAACAGCGGACGAGCCACCTATATGTCCATCTTTTTAGCTGCACTACTCAGCAGCTCCAAGTATCAGACGACGCCAATGGACCTATGGGGAAACGTTAAGATGCCACTATATCGAAGCATCGAAAACATCACCTCGCGTGCGTGGAAGCCCGTCATCGGCCATGATGGAGCAAATGCAACCTACGGCTCGTTGATCGGTGTTCCCGTGGTAGGCATGACCACCGAGGGCTTCAGCAACTTCAGCATCAAAGCCCGTCAATTCGATGTCACATGTTTCAGCAACAACATGACCTCAGGCCCGCGTAACGACACTAGGTGGGTCAACATGACATCCACCTGGGGTCTTCAGACCGACAAGACTCGCACACAACCCGGATCAAGCACCGACTACCCACGCCCCATCCTCTCTATGTCTCAAGTCGTCGACACGCAAAACTACACTAATATGTCCATCGCCGCGTGCACTGTCGACTACCTCTACCTCGAAGCGAAGGTGAATTGCAATGGAACATCCTGCGGCGTCGACTCAATGCGCAAACTTCCGCTCCTGGGCGATGGATACGAAGAGTCTAATGACCTCTTTACGCGCGGGAACATCCTGACAAACCTCATGTCCGCCCTTCCTCGCGTCGACAACACAAATGTCGGCAGCCCAACTGCACGAGGCTCGACCAACGCCGAGAAATGGATGGCCGATCCGACAAACTTTATTGGCGCAACGTATGCCAATGTCCAACTATACAAAGTCGATCTTGAAACATTCTCACAACGACTGACGATATTATGGAATACATTCCACCAATCCACATTCGCAACAACAGCGCTCGGTGGCGCATTGCCCGCAAACCTCACACATACAGGCCTCCTCGTCGGAACAAGCACTAATGTAACTTTTAACAGCACGACCGCCACCAACAATATCCCCTCTTTGCCCGTGTACAAAACAAATTGGAAATGGTTCACCGCACTCTTGGTTTGCTCCTTGATCCTTCTCATCGCCTCATACGCCGGCCTAATTTTGAAATACATTACCCTCGCGCCAGATATTATCGGCTACGCAAGTTCGCTCACGTTGCTGAATCCATATGTGCCGACGCCGATGGGCGGGACGACGCTGCATGGGCTCGAGCGGGCGGCTTTGTTGCATGATTTGCCGGTCAGGATTGGGGATGTGTGTCCAGGGGAGCCGGTGGGTGCGATTGCGTTTGCGAGGGATGATGGGAGGGTTGCGGGGCTGGGGAGGGGGAGGATGTACATATAACACGACGCGCTTGACAGAATCAATTTCAGCTGGAAACCATAGTACAATGTACTCATGGTCTGACTCATTCCGTACTATACATATTGTACGCCGTAAAGCGGTCCTGGCCGATGTTTGCACAATCGACTCCCATTCACGCTGATCACTCATTTGCAAGTATCGCGACGTCCTCCTCCTTCTCCTTAGCTACCCCGTCCTAGCAGTTCAAGTCCCCAAATCCCATTCTCGCCATACGACGCAACACCTCCATCCCCTGGTCTTTCTCCATCTAGATCCTCCGTCGCGCAGCCGCAGCGCCAGCTGCCGAACAATCATCTACACAAGCCACTTGTTAGCCTATTTCCATGACCCCATCATCACTCAACGCAAGCATCCTCAACCCGCTCCTCCCCACCCCCCAATCCCATACCCAGAAAACCCAAAGAGAGAACAAACATACCTTTCTGCGCCGCACACTCAGCAGTCGAAAACTCCACGCCACCCCCATTCGCCGCATTCGCACACGCATTGAACTGCTGATCGCAACTCCTTTGCAGCGCAGCTCCCAGGTTCACAAACGTATCCTGCTTGACTGCAAACGGACGGTCTGCGTTGCCGGAATCCAGGATCGGAGTAGCGGCTAGACCGCCCAGGGCGCCGTCGAAGGATTGCAGATTGGCCTGTGTGGGGTTAGAGAATGGGGATGTGGACTAGGGGGTGGGAAAGGGAGGAAGGAGGGGGATGGGACAAAAGTGGAATTTGGGTATGGGCGTACGAACCTGTCGTGGTGAGAGATGTAGCATACGCGCGGACCCCAGGGCCGCGAATGTGAGAACGAGAGTCAAGGGTTGGAAATGCATTTTTGCTTTGCTTTGCCTTCTTTCTTCCTGTCTTTTAAACAATTGGATGGAAATGTATAGTACGTGGTATATAATGAGCGAACTAGCGCTTCAAATCTAAACAAAGTAAACGAACGAGTAAGTGAACGAAGTATCGAAAAAAAAATGTCTACATCACACATGCTCTACTCCCTCCTTCACTCTATATACCCCTCCCACAACCCCACACCTTCCCTCATCGCCAACACGTAGAATTACCGCTCACGCATCGGCAATGCGGTAGTTCGGTGCCTGAATGCCTGAAACTCCAGACGTCGGGGCGTCGGCGCAGACAACGCTTCACGGGGTTTAGCCGGGTTTATGCGCGTAGAACAAACTGGGGTTATGGGAATGGGATAGGATGTATGTTTGTATAAAAGTGATGTGGTATTGTAGAGGTGACGTAGTGGGTGCTTGAGTCCTGGGTCCTGGATTTCGGATGGGAATGGAGCGGGGCAATGCGTAGAAGTATGGGGGTATAGTACGGGAAGTGATATTAACGTATGCAGAGCTGAGAATTGTTGGAGATTTCGGTGTTGAAAGATGCTATGCGATGTAGTCAGTTTTTGTGTACGTGTGATGATATTATATAGTACCAAATCTAAACATTAACAAAAAATCTACTTCCAGACTACCTTCCCGACTCAGCTTCTAATACCCACAGACGCTCCGCACAACTCATCCTCTCCGTCTCGTACTCGTACGACTCCTAACCTCACTCGCCGTAACCTCCAAATGCGTCCCGCTCTTCGTCTTCTCCAGCGAGACGGGAATTGCGCCTGTGCTAGCTCGTAGATAGTCTTCAACCTCAGCCTCGGTAGCCGCAGGAGTTCCGACATGTATGCCCTCGATCAGCACTTTCTCGTCCTCGGGGACTGCCGATGGCTCATTGACTTCGGGTCGTCGCGTTCCGAGCGGCGGGTCGAATCGCTTGCGGAGTGTCTCGATCATTTTGCCAAACCAGAACCAATTCAGGCCGTTAAGGATAAGGTTCGAGGCGAGGTATGCGCCTGCGAGCCAGAGCGGGACGGTCTGGCCTTCTGCGAATTGGAGAACGTCGTGCTTGAAGCCTGCATTGCCAAGGGTGGTGTTGTTGCTCAGCTTGCCAAACTCGGGGTCAGACACGGTGACTGCGCCGGCTTTATAGGCGCGCAGTATATCGGCGAAGACGAGGAACGAGTTGTATGTTCCCCAGCAGAGGCGGCAGGAGAAGAAGGTGAAGAGTAGGAAGACGCCGTTGACGAATTGGAGGGTGGATCCGGTCATGTTGAGCTTATCGCAGAACCAATGGATATTGAGGAAGGGCGAGGAAAGCTCGTAAAGGATGAAGGTGGGCGCGTAGAAGTTGACAAAGGGTCGCTGTGATTATAGTCAGCAAGATGCTTCAAACGTGCTTGCTGAAGCCTGGATGCACTTACGAAGCCCAGCGAGAAGACGCATAGCGCTGAGATGGCATGGAACAGCATGCCAATACCAAAGATCTTGACATTCTGCACCGTGATGACCAGATCCCATAGGAAGTAGCCCCCAGCAAATGCCTGGATCAGGCCGGATGCGCCCGTATAGCCATGCACGCGCTCCTTGGTGTCCATCTCATGCCGCTCCGTGTCCGCCCACATGACCCATAGCGCCAAACTGCATATCACAACGCTCTGCACGAACGACACGATATGCACGTCCCAGTTCAGCTTGGTGCGCGCATTGAAGGAGGGGTATATCCGCGGAAAGAAGTAGCGCGAGAAGGCGGGCGAGACGTATTTGTTGGTAATGTGGTAGACGGCGTAGGCAACTGCAACCTCGTGGTAATGCAGCGGCAGCGTCTGCATCGACAGTGCATTTGAGAACTTCTCGACGTACGGGACGAGCACCGCCGGCCGTGGGAGCGGGAATGGGTCGTGCATCGTGCTGCGAGAGACGGTGTGGGGTGTTGTGCAGCGCCGCGGGAGTGATGTAAGGGATGTCGTCGAAGACACACGCACGGCAGGAGCAGACGTCGCGGAGGCAGCGACGATGGTCGGGGCACGACGCCTTTATGAGGTCAGGCAGATAGGCGAGAGATCAAGGCGGCGGCAGGGTCATCAAGGCGCCGCACTTGGTGTTGCCTGACAAAGGTGCATGCGGAGACGGCAACGAGTCCACAATGAGCTGGGCGGAGCCATGCCGAGGACCGTTTAGCGAGCTAGAGCTGAGGGCACACGACATCTGTGAGGTGGACGCTGACAAGGTTGCGGCGAAGTACTCGCACACGACCACGTCATTTGTGAGATTTTCGCAACTTGAATTCAAGCTCCGCCACGTGAGTTGTCATGTGGTGCTCTTTGGAAATGTTACACAATGGCTATCTGAGCGCGACGAGCAACATGTCTAAACTTCCACGCGCAACATGCCTAAGCCTTCCAGCGCAACAAGCCCGATCCTATATGCTTAATCAGGCACCGGCGTGAGATGTGCCACGGACCACCCTGCGTAAGAGTCAAAAGTGCAGCCCTGGACCATCATGGGATGGATCACTCTCTGAGTGTAATAAATAAGAAACAAAAGTTGGGTATCGTAGAAGAAAGGAAATAGCAGGGACACTGCGCTGTGGAATACTCAGAAAAGGTCGAAGTTGATGTTGTGCCTCAGCCAGCAATTCTTGCACATATCATCCCGTAGTTTCTCCGCATACGCCTCGAGGAAGACTGCGCTTACATACGACGTCCGCTCAATCTTGTCGAGGAGAGAGTAGAAGTCTTGTAGAGACTTGTAGCTCCTTATATGGCGGTCTGGATCAATCATTAGTGGCGCTCGCTCGGCGAGAACTGCCTGTCCGGTGCCAACGGATGCTGGGGTAGAGTCGTAATGGGCAGCACCCGTGCTTACTCGTGATGCAGTTTTAGAAATCTGGCCGAAATTTGTCAGTGAATGCGGTGTCGCCACGATTCCTTGCGGCCTTCTGTGTCATGGCTTGGAGGGAGGCTCGGGCGATTCAGTGAGATCGATAGTCTCTATTGCATCAGGCGTACGCGGTCTTGATTTATCAGCCAGCGCGATCGCAGGATCGGTCTTGTTGGAAGATGATGCAAACGCTCTCGTCCGCGTATCCGACTTCTCTGCCTGAAGTGTCAAGCTTTGGAGATTCAACTGTGCGCTTATCCAAAGCGCCCACGTAGCCTCGGTGATGTTTTCGGTCGTGAAGATGAGTTTCATGGCAAGCTTCATCTCGTGCTCATTCTGATATGGATGAAAGCGGTTGTGACGGCTGTGTTTGCCTCCGGGTGGCCGTTCAGGATCTTCGACAAAAGGATCCAAGATCCCGAGCTCGTAGTTCGCTTTCCAATTCAGCTCTTCGTTCAGTTCTTGCTCGGGCCTAGAAACCATCCTTTCATCCCAGCTCAAGCGTTCGGCAACAAGGAAAACTTTGCGCATGTGCATCGTTGGTCTTCGTTCCTGGCGGCAAACAGGACATCGAAAGGGAAGCAACGGTACAACAGAATCGTGATGGTGCAACCTATGCCAGGAGTCGTATGGCATGAGTTCTAGAGGGTATGGTACCCAGTGGTAGCTTTGACACAGCCTGCTATCTGGATGTGGTTGGTGCAAAACGGCAGGCTTGTACGGCTCGAAGGGCGCAACACTCATGGTGACAGACTTCCTGGATGTTCCCGATGATGCCAGTGAGTTTTGTGCAGGCTGTACTTGGAGATCTGGGGTGTAGGGAGTGACTGCTTGCTTCATTTGCGGTTGAGTCCTAGCTCGCGCATTGGTGCCATTTGGGATAGGTGTAAGTGGAGATCTTGGCTGATGCGCGCAGCGCGGGACAGAAAGTCTTCCCCTCTGAGAATCTGGAACTGCAGGTGTCACAGCTGTACTGATTATCTTTGGCTGTTTCGATGGACTCTGGATCAGCCAGTTGTGGGCATCTGCATGTCGCTTGCGCGAATTCGAAGCCATGTAGATTTCGCAGAAGACTAATAGAATGTCATGGAAATGATTGAACGAGTCTTATATTGGACATCATCGATATCCAAGAGACACGAAAATCCATGTCACAGAAAGGTGAAGGTGAAAGTGACGGACGGGTCGCGTCGACGCGTCCAACTTACAGGGGTGTTCGGAGTTAAGGTTAAGCGAGACGGCTTCGCCAAAAGTTTGGAGTTGGAGCTCAAGTCATCCCATGTTTGCGGACTCGATGGCTCAACCATGACAGCATTTCGACGGTCGCCAATAGACCTTCCGATACGCCCAAGATCTCAATACTACCTCAGGTCATGTTGCCCGCGGCCACAATGCCTCGCTCGCCGCACGTACATTCGCCCCTCCTTCGCACCAAAGCCCACGATTGATATCAAGCACATTCGGCAGAATCCAGGTTTATACGAACTGAACTGCATAGACCGCAACTATGCTGCACATAGCAAATCCCCGTGGCGGATACTAGAGCTACACGAGCAGTTTATCGCGTCCCAGAACAGCGCTCGCGGGCTGCGTGAGCGCAACAACCGGATTCGGGCGCAACTTGGGAAGACAGCCGCTGTCAGGAAAGAGGATGGCGGTCCGAACGAGGCCGTTGTGAAGCAGGGCATCATAGATCAGCTGAGAACAGTCAAATCGGAGCTTGCTGAAATCGAGGCCAAGGAGTCAGAGATGCAGGACGAAATTGAACGCCTGGCCACAGATCTACCGAACTTGAGCAGCACGCACACGCCCGTCGGCACGGATGCAGAGGTTGTGGAATATATCAACGAGCATCTGTCACCCAAAGCCAGCTCGGAGCGGGCACGGCGATCGCATGTGGAAATTGGGCAAGATCTGGGCATCTTAGACTTCGCGGGCTCTGCGCAGACATCGGGGTGGGGTTGGTACTTTCTTGTCGGAGACGGTGCCATGCTGGAACAAGCGCTAGTGCAGTACGCTCTCAGCGTGGCCAGGAGTAGAGGCTGGAAGGCTGTGGCGCCGCCCACACTCGTCTACTCGCACATTGCTTCGGCGTGCGGATTCCAGCCACGCGATCAGAATGGAGAACAACAGATATATGCCATTGAGCAAGCAGAGAAGGACCAGACCAAGCCTCAGTTGGCCCTTGCGGGAACAGCAGAAATCCCTCTCGCTGGGATGAAGGCCGGTCAAACATTAGATCATGCGTCACTGCCATTGAAGACGGTAGGCGTCAGCAGGTGTTACCGCGCAGAAGCCGGTGCGAGAGGTGCGGACACCAAAGGGCTATACCGAGTGCATGAGTTCACCAAAGTCGAAATGTTTGCATGGACAGTGCCAGACAACATCATACAAGAGCACTTCACCTCGTCGAGCACTGCGCACTCAGAGACCATCTTTAAAGAGATGCTGTCCATACAGAAGGAGATTCTCCAGTCTCTTGGCCTGCACTGTCGCATACTCGAGATGCCAACGACAGATCTTGGTGCAAGCGCAACAAGAAAGCGCGACATTGAAGCCTTCTTTCCGTCCCGCGAGAAAGACGAGGGCTGGGGCGAAGTAACGTCGACGTCAATGTGCACAGATTACCAGACACGACGCCTGCATACACGCGCGCGCATCAACGGCAAACTTGAGTTTCCCCATACTCTCAACGGGACCGCGCTCGCGGTGCCTCGTGTCCTGGCGGCGATCTTGGAGAACCACTGGGACGAACAAGGGCGCAGCGTCACGATTCCTGAAGTTTTACGGCCGTTCATGGGTGGTCAAGAGAAGATACAGGTTGATGATGCGACGCGGAAAATGTCGTAGGTGGACTGGGCCGTGAACGGCCTAGGAACGACTAGACGAGGTCTTGTACGATATTGTTGGGTTCGGGTCACTGTACATAGATTACGTCGTGGCGGTTGGCTATGGTAGCCGGACAGTCGGTCCCACGCACGAGGCCTAAAGACGGGACCATCCTTTGGCCCACACTTCTCAACACCAGCTTCCGTGCCCTGCATTTTGGCCGTGATCTGCTCCAATCCCCGGGCCGGGCGACGAGATCCCAGCTGTCGCCATCGAGGCTGACTCTGCGCTTGGCCCGGCTAACAGCGGCGATTGGTGCACAGTCCTCGACTCGTTCCAGGTGCAGGCCGTCGTGCATGGGACCAGCTTGCATGTGGATTAACGGCCATGTGAACGTCCGCCACAACCACTGCTGTCCACTGCTGCAGTCCCCATGAAACATTCTTCACCACGCCCGCGCGAAACTCACCTCTGGTCACGACGAGCCTGAACGAGTCCTGGCCCACCCGTCCGCGCGGTCGCATCGCATCTGTGGTGGGGTCAGACGGGCCTCTTCAACCAGCCTCATAGCGACGAGTCCCCAACCGGCCGCCTGCACTCGGGGTGCATCTTTGTGCGCGAACAACGCAGCCCGCAGCCACGCCGTTTCGACGCGCCTTTCGCCGCCTTTGAGGTGTAACATCGCCCCAGCCATTCACTCGGCCGCATCATTTGGGCGCAATATTACAAGAGCCGGTTGGTGGTGCCCGGGCGTGACTCGAACAACAACAACAACATCAACAACAAGCGCAAGAGCTTCATAATCGCGGCGCATGGTTTCCTACCCAGACTCCCAGAGCGCCGAGCGCACGCTGGCTATACGCCGCCCTCCATCGGTGACGTCGCACTCGTCGCGCGCATCGACCGTTCGCAGGCACCGCCCGCATCGATCGCACTTTGGAGGGAGCACGTACCAGCCACAGAACGAATTCCCAATCTTCACCCACACCGGCGATGTCGAGATCATCATAAGCAATGGCCGCAAGGAACAGCGCTATCTGCTGCACAAGCTCATCCTGACGCAATGCTCAGGCTTCTTTGAAGCTGGCACGAGCGAGGAATGGGCAAATGCAGGCGAGGGAAGCAATGGCGCATCGGGCGCAGCTCCATCAGCTCTGGCCAGAGTACCCTCCGGAGCGCGGCAAGAGAAGATGCGCTGGAGATATGAACTCGATTGGGGCACCAACGAGGACGACCTGCCCATGCTCGTGCAGAAGGTGTGCCTCACCGTCCCGGACTTTGGATTTGGACTTTGGACTTACAAGAACGTAGAAAACTCAACCCACCATATTCGGCGGCGACGCGACACCTCCCTCGCAACCACCGCCTGCGCGCAATAAGCCCACTGCGCCGCCGTCGGGCTTCTTCCGCAGCATGGCCAACTTCTCAACCCTCCACGTACCCGCAGCCGAAAACGACCCCGACGACGATACCTTTCGCGACTACGACAATCTCTTCAAGATTTTCTACAACTTTTCTCCCGCCCTGGATCCCGTCAACATCGCAAACGCATACGTAGAGTGCAAGTCCCTGTTGCAACTCGCAGACATGTACGATGCGCTCGAGGTCATTGGCCCGCGCGTAGACCACCACCTCCTCCGCTTCCAAGGCCGACTCTGGAAGCAAATCGCGAAATACCCACCCAGCTACCTCAAGCTTGGCTACATGGCGCGCAGCAAGGCCATCTTCGCCGAAGCCATGGTCCACGTCGTCGGCCAATGGCCCCAAGGCATCAACCAGCTCCGGGGCCAAATCGCCGAACCGGTCATCGAGCTCATCGAAGACAAAGTGGACGAACTCGACGAACTCAAGGCCAAAATCGAAGTCAAGCTCTTCCGCCTCAGCCTCACCACCAGCCGCGGCGAACGCGTCTCGCCCTCAAGCAACTGGCTCGACTGGCTCGCCGTCTCCCTTTTCCGCCAATGGCTCGCCGAAAACACAAATCCCCCGCCCGCACCAATCCTCAAAGCCCCCTCGCGGCACAGCACAGACACCGCAAACGCCCCACTCCCGCCTCCCCCCGTGGCATTCAACACAGGTCGCATCTTCCGCCTCCTCGGCCAAGCAGGTTCGAGTTACCTCAACCACGACGAATGCAAGCGCTTCCTGCGCCTCAATCCGGACCACTATAACCGCGAGAATTTGAAACGGTTTGAGCGCCGCATCGACGAGATTAAGAATAAAGCAAAGGACGCGGTCAAGCCGCTGATGCGCAATTTCCTGGAATTGGATCTGAGAGAGGGCGGGTTGCCGTATTTGACGTGTACAAGGATCGAACCGCAGGATTTTCCGTGGGATGGGGAGTGAGATGTCTGGCCGGGGTAAAGAGAGGAAGGAGAGGGTGGATTGGATTGGGTCGGGGAAACAATGGTAAAGGCGCAATGTTTTGCAAGATTGATATTTTTGGATTGGATTGGCGCCAGATACCCTTGGATTTGGATTGGATGTCATTTTGGATGGGTTTTACATGGTCACGTTACGTTTTACATGGCGATCGATGTAGATGGCGTGCATACTTTTTCCTTTTTTCTTTTCTAATGATACCACGAATTGGAGAGACAAGACGATGGGAGATGAACGAGTGTAATGAAAAGATATTGGGACTTTGACGCTGGTTCGTGCGGGTCCAGTCTACTTGGAGAGTATGGGAGAGACAGCTAGTAGGTTAGAGTAGTGTTGTAGGGAATGATTGAGTATGATGGCTATTTGTATAGAGAAGCGATGTCTTGTCACAGAATACCGAGTTTAACTCTTTGGTACATATGATACCTCTAGTTGAGGGGCAATCGACGGATATGTTTGAGACTACTGATGCACCACTATTTTTCGTCGTCAGTGCCCTGAGTTGGCGAGTAGAGCAGAAATCATGTCTCTCACCTTCGCATCGATCTTCCGGCGCTGAAGTTCAATACATAGCCACTCAATACGCTAGAAATATCACGAACAAAAGCTGTTATGCTGGCAAGTTGTTCCCTGGTTAACGTTTGGTCGACGGCTTCGTGTGCACTCCCTTCACAGGCAGCCCGCTTCAGACCCTTGATGTTCCTCTCTGCGTAGTAAGACACGACAATCGTACCGTACAAGAAAACTTACAAACTACCAAAGATGAGATACTTTCGGTTTAGCAACTTTATTAGATACTACACTTGTACTGCAGGCACTCGCTTTCAAGACAGCCGCTGGTCCTTTCGCAAGCGCTAGACCCTGTCTAGTCTAGCGGCAATCCCCGCGATTCTGAACTTATCTATAAATGATTGCTTACTCTCAAGTTCCATGATTCAAGAAGACCTCTGTGAGGTGCCTCAGAGCGACTATAACCATGTACTCATCTGAAAAACTCCATGAATGGCAGACGCGCCTTGTCCTGATTAAACCGAATGCAAACCACTCAGCCCTTCTTGAACTCAGCCTTGTCATTGTGGACTTGGTGGACTTGAGTACTGGGGCTGTCATCAACCACGAGACAATTGTTACCTACGATGCGCTTTCGTACGCTTGGGGGAACTCATTACCTTCCATCGAGTGTGTTTGCAACGGAACTGCGACTCTCTTACGAGATAATCTGGACGCGGCACTCAGGTACTTTCGACAACCAGAGGACGAACGATATATTTGGATTGACTTCCTCTGCATCAACCAGGAAGATGACGTCGAGAAATCCGTTCAAATACCTCTCATGAGAAGCATTTACTCCAAAGCCAGTAGTGTGGTTGTATGGCTCGGCGAATCACTAGCAATCGAGAACATAGTACGACATTGTAACAGCAATTGCGGGATGATCGTGGAGATCCTCACTTGCTCAAACCACAGGGTAGAATTATGGAAACGGATTCTAAATTACGCATGGTTCGAACGGACCTGGGTCCGCCAAGAAGTGTTCGCTGCCAAAAGGTTGAACATCTGTTGTCCTTATTTCTTGACGCCCTGGGAGTTCTTCATCGAAACCATACCGGACGTAGAAACACTTGGTCCCGCTTCCAGCCAAAGGGCTGTTCAGAACCTGATGTCGCTCAATCATTTGTACAACAATTCTACGACATTAGACCTACTGGATTTGCTGAAGCAAGGGAAAGGCTTTCAAGCTTCAGTGCCACATGACCACATATTTTCTATCCTCGGAATGGCGCATACACCCAAACACGATACAGAATTGATTCCGGTTACTTATGACAAGACTTACCACGAAATTTGCGGCGACATCACGAGGTTCATCATACGAAAGACTGGAAACATCAGCATACTGCAATGGTGCACTTTGCAAAAGAATAGATCGTATGCATTCAATTGGCCGACGGTCGAAATTTCATGCCCAATCCTCGGTGAACGTCTTGTATCTACACAGAAATATGAAAACAGCAGCGAGTTGAGCGATTACTTTGATATCGAGAACCCTATAAGAGAAGTCGGCGCCCCAATGCCATTGGATACCACGACCTCCTCCTCAACATCAGACCAACCCAGCACAATAAGACCTCTTGTGCTATATGGAAGGGAGTGGGGTACATTAGCTTACCTGCCTGGTGAATCGCATTGCAAGCGAGGCAGAAGAAAGCACCCTATCCAGGCATACTTGGCAGAGCATGCAATGGATGATGATCCCGGAACGGAATCGTCTTCTCAAGAAGATGTTGACGAGTACTGCAAATTTATCATTTACAAGCATGGCTTTGTACGTCGTCGCGGGTGGGGAGATCTACTTCAACAGTACGAAACCCGAGTATATTGGCGTTGCTGTGGTAGTGCGAGGAAAGGTGACAGATTTGTTTCGTTCCAGCCGGGCCCATGGAATGTTGTTCTTCGTAAATGTCCTGGGTTAGGCGATCTGTATGAGATTGTTGGATGGGGTAGTGAAATGGAGCCAACAAAACCACCTGATAGTTCCCTCATTCTCCCCGTCAAAGATAAGACTGCACATTACTTGGCCGATGTGGGCAGCAATGATGGAGATTGGGTCATAAACGAATGGGTCATAAACAAAGCACAAGATGCGTCAGGTCCTAGGAAACGGTTTAAGATCCGATAGATCAGTCAGCCACCAGATAAACCTGAGATTTCTCGCGATGAAGCTGGAGGTTCCTTTGAAGAGGGGAATGTGAAGAATACATAGCAGTCTTATGGTGAAGTCTGAATAGAACACTGTTGACCCAGTAGAATTGATTAGTCTAGGTCGATTGTCGAAAGTGCCGGGTTGGTGAGCATAGTGGCGCTGCAGACGCCGTGAATCCCAGTTCTGACAGCCACACTCGGCATCGTGAATCATGAGGAGAAGCAAACCAGGTCCAGTACGGACCCGAGCATGAGCGATGAATTTCAGAAGACATACGTGAGCCGTCAACTTTGCTATGAGAGTTTTAGTAGCATGCTAATTGATGCTCCTAGGCCTACCAACCAGTTCCCTCGAACCTCAAATCGATCGCACACGCACCACTCCCACATCCCTCCTGGCGCTGATTGACCTTGGTGTATCCCTCGATATCCCCGCCATGCAACGCCTCACGTCCAAAGCAGCACAAATCTTCAGCATCGCATTCGCTGAATGCTTCTGAGGCGCGAGTCTAAGACTGGCTCAACTCCAAAGAATGTTAACGCAGTATAAAATAGTCTCGAGAGGTTGTACAATGTAGACGTCAGCTAGCCGGAATATCCCTGCAATTCGGCCAGTGTACGTCGACATAAGTATCGAAGTTGTCAAGTCCCAGTATGACAAGTACTGAGTAGTTGGGTTGTCCAGCGGCGTCAATGCTCAAGTACCTTGCACACTACCAATGTACTGCGCGAGGCCGTCGGCTATTGTACCAGCAAGAAACTGAACAAGCTGGTGACTAACAATCACGATAAGCAACGCGCGGAGAGTCCTAGTCCGAAGTTCTAGGTGCAGGATCGACACGTCCCTGACATGCTGCCGGCATCCGATGCCTCCCGGATTTGCAGTGCGGATGTGGATGCAATGATCGACGCCTCACCCGCACAAGTGCCGGGCGTATTTCGAAGCGACGAAGCTAGCGACCTCCCTAATGTGGGGATGGAACTTTCGGGCAGCCTGGTACGAGATAGTGAATTCTGAGTATGAGCAAAAGAAAGTTTGGTAGGCACCCATCAATCAGCCCGAGGCTTCGAATGCAAGCTAAGATGCCACTGTTGTGTCAACATAATCATAACAACGATGAGAAGCGCTGAGCTTCCTGCGATTCGAACTCGACGCGGGCACGAGTCGTCCAACGAGGCTTCTGCGTATTTTGCTCTGAAGAATTCATGCCTCATGTATAGAGTACTTGTGTGGTTGCTAGAACGAAGCTCGATGACGTTGAGCGCGGTGGACGGGCTCTAGCACACGCTAGAGAGGCCCTGTCTTGGCTGATCGGAGCTACCATTGAAAGACCGGCGAATGGCAATGATCGGAAAGTGTAGTTGTCGGACGACGAGTAGCGTTGGGCGCTCGATTCTCGGTCTGCTCCAGAATGGCCGTGAATACGGTATACGGACCCTGCTTCATCATAATCCATGAAGAGCTGGTGCGCGTTGCCACTATCTTCATCGTTAGGATATCAATATCTCCGATATTATAGGAACTCCTTGCTGCTTCTTCTTGGGCGGTTGACGTCGTGCATGTGTGGATCGTCCTTCGTTAGATTCGACTCGACTCGGTGGAAGCAGAGAATTGTCATATCTCTGGCTAGGTGGATTGGACCTTCTGATTGCTCGCGTAACTGTGCTCTCATTTCAGCTATCATTGTTCGAGCGTAACTGGTGATCTTTTCTCGCTGGTGACCTAATTGGTTCGACAACTTGGGCTCTTTTGAGAGACGTGCACGAGCCAAATCTAAGTAGAAGTTCTGAGACCCATCCAGTGCTTGAGCTGATAAGAATGCCTATCGGACTGTCAGCGCTTGTAAGTGGGTACAGCTCAAGTCGGTCCCTTCTAGTTTTACTGTGTCAGACTAGGCAAACCATAAAACTCCCTCAAGCCATGACTGGCGAACCTAACAAAAGACTGATGACCTCGACCCGTACATCGTGCTCGGCTGACAGTTGAGCGATAATGAGTCTCCCCAGCAAGGTAATCCCATCCGGCTTAAGCCAATAATGAACATCGGCGCAGAAAAGAGCGTAAGTGGCGATGTTGCTGCATGGCTCTAAGTCTAGTAAAACCTTCGCACGATTGGGTCTGAAAGCCAGCGACGCGATAGGGACACTCAAGAAGCGGTAAAGCTCAGTCAACATGGCACTAATTGTCCATCGGCCGACTAATAGACAGAGAATCAAGAATGTGTCCACGATAAGCAAGGGTGGAAGTAGAAGGCTGATGATGGTACCTTGCTAGCTTTGTGAGCAGATGAAGACAAAAGCCCCATACCCAGTCTTGAGGCGTTGATCTCTTTCGATCGTCGAATTTGATGGGCAATGGAGGGTATAAAAGGACCTCGAACACCCCCTCAAATGTCTTCCCGCAAGGAATTAACTCCTCACTTCCCAACCACTGTCACAACCATCTCTTCTGGCCCAATCATCAGAACCAGCAAATCGCAAACATGCAGTTCGCTTTCACCATCGCATCTTTACTCTCGCTTGCCTCAGCTGCTGCGGTTACCAAGCGGTACCCGGCCAATCTCGTTGAACGCCAGTCTGGCGTCTGTGGAGCTCTCGCGACTCCACTGTGCTGCCAACTCGATGTTCTTGGTGTCGCAAACTTGAACTGCGCCAATTGTGAGTGTTGCAGATTAGGAAGACAAGTAGCATGTTATTTTGCAGCCAAAGCTAACATGTAGTAGCCGGGCCAGTTTCCAGTACAGAGGAATTCGAGGCTCTGTGCGCGGAGACTGGAACATCAGCTCAGTGCTGTGTCTTGCCTCTTGGTGCAGATGCTCTCCTTTGCACAGGCGCGTAGTAGAGAGATAGCTGGGTAGTGTGAGCCTGTGTGAGGGAATGGTCGGTGAGCGGCTGTGGACCTTCTTTAACGCGCGAGATTGTAACTCGATATGTACACGCCGCTGTTGCTTGTTAAGAACGTAATGAAATATGAAGACTCCCTGTTCAAAACAAGCCTCGTCAATTCGAATAACAAGGGCCCTGCAAGAATGTGACCGTATTGCGAGCTGCCAGCGCGGAGATGCTAATCTGGCCAAGCCGTCAAACGTGTGATTTGTTCGCTGATTGTGACGAACATTGGGAACAGTCATGTGAGGAAAATATTAACTTGTGCGCAGAGAGCTGGTTTTGGGCAAGAGCCAAGAGAAGTTCTGAGGGTGCATACGCCGTTTGTCGTGCGTTGGTGCAGTGCGCCTTCCAAGATCAAAAGCGCGAGCGTGCCATGCGCGCAGCAAGACATCGACGATCCTAGCAGTTCTTGATGCCCCGCTTTCGATGGCAGACCTGAGTAGGTAACGAATTGACACCTTATATTTAATGCTGCAAAATGATCTGTACATTCGCCAGCTGACGGCCGTGACATGCTCTGTACACTCTCGCACCGTTAGCACGCTAAAAACGCAAAGTATGGTCAATGCCTTCGCGCGCTGCAAGCCACACCAATGCATACATGTGCACACTATATCAAACAGCCCCTTCCGAGAGCAAGACCGTGCGTCTTATAATGCTGATAATGGCCATGACGAACTTTGTCATTCGAATTCCAAGCTATCCCGTACACATTTCCGTACACGTTTCTTGAACTCTGGTGTATTATCCCGCCACAACGACGCTGCCTCGACATTCGCGGGTGACTCATCGTTGGGGCTCGAAAGCATGGAGATGACGGACAAGAGGATAGTCTCTGGTGTTTGGACTGGTGACCAGCGCTCGGCCGCGGACTCGTAGCCGTACTTGTCTTCCTCTGGTGGATGCAGGATCGATATGCATACCTCGCCGTTTTGGTAGACTTGTGTACTGTGTCAGTGAATTTGCTCTATCCACGTTCACCGATGTGTCTAGAGCTCACTGTTGGGATGGAAAATGGGCGTCTCGAATCGCATCTTGGGTGGCAGCAGTGGGTACTCGGTCGGGAAGGTCAGTCGTGCTCGGAAGAATCCTCCTGAACACCGCATCAGCATCGTCTTGTTACTCGGCCTCGTGGCATGTACCTCCGTAGAACTTTGTGTCGTCATCGATCATCAGCATCACCTCCCATTCAAAGACGTTGCTATCCACCAAGCCGCAGCTTATGCCTGATATGCTCTTGTCATTCTGCATCTGCTTGAGCTGCCGTGCCAGCAGCCCTGCTGCGGCGGACGAAGATGCCATGTCTAATATGTTCTATGGGTCTGGACCTGCTGGGGACTCGATCGTGTGTAGGTGCGCTGGTGGGCGACGTCGCTGAAGCGGTGGGGGATCGACAGGCGGTTGGGGGCTGAAAAGAGCAGACGCGTTATTTATGTACAGCGGCGATAGTGTCCGAGTGCGCTGAAGCGTTGCTTCTTTATGCGCGAAAGAAGACGTGAATGCGGAGACGGGGCAGGGCTATAGCGGGGCAATATAGCAGATTGCGGGCAAACAGGAGGCAATCTGCTCAGCAAGTTTCAGCAAATGTTGAGCAATGTAGCAGCGTCCAGAAGCGTCTCGCGATGCAGTGGATATTTCTTGAAGCGTGTGTGTCCAAGTTGTATGAAGAAGCAAGCATCGAGGTCGCGACTGACGCTCCAATCGATGTGCAGCATGTGGCGGTCGGCCGCCAAGCTGCAGGGATGACTTGGAGACGCTCGCCCTGCCCTTTTCACCCTCTTGCATGGTCGCTGGCTCAAAGCGTCGATATTCTTCATGTCATGCGCGGTCAATGTCGCCTTGTCGCCTTGTGGGCGTATTGGTGCCAGCTCACATCAAGGTCCTCATTTCTCTCCTTCCATGCCCTATCCGAAAGCGGTACTCTGGCTTTGAATGTCGCTGGGACCAGCTCGAACACGGCTTGAGGAAGCAGCACCGAGTTGCGCCATCGTCTGATAGAATCTCGATTGCTGGTATACAATTCAAATACTTTTGCAGGTGCATTCCACGACCTCTTGCTGTTTACGGTAATTTCAGCCAGACTAACCTCGGCTTGCAACCCGATAGCGCCTGGACCCTGAAGCGGAACCACCACCGCTTTCGTGGTTTCACACATTTCATCCACCGCCCTGCACACGGTCTAAGCAATGCGAGTCCAAAACTCCGCCAGACTTCCCATGCAAGTCGCACGCCAGCTCTCGCCTGCAGGCGCAATCCTTGACCCAAACTTCCTCGCCGAACTGACAGCTAGGGCATCCCAAAGGAACAGACTGCAGAAGCTCGCCAACGAGGCGTTGACACAACCAATGGGAGCCACACCAGCTGCCGCGTGACTAATCTCTCTTCTGCTTATCTTCGCAAAATCTGCTCCGGATGGCCGTTCCCCAGCATCATGCAGAAAGCTTGTCCCTAGTGGCTGCTCTCGCTTGCCCATGGCGGTTCTCCTCATTCGCAAACAGTCGCCATAGTTCGCTACCAAATGATGAGGAGCGAGGTTTCAAAAGAACCGTCTGCAAGCCACGGGCGTTCAGACCTACGGATCCTGGTGTACGTAAGACGAGTCAGCGCCCTGGCTCGCGATACATACCTTCTGGGATAGACCCATGAGACTTCGGTAGCGTGGATGTGATTGTACTCTTATGAGCCCACAGCGATGTCTGTGTCAAGCAAGATGTCGGTGATGGCAGATGCAGAGCCAGTGAACGGGAAACGTGTAGCGAGTCATTATCCAAACCTTCCACTACTGCGTCCGCGGACCCTTTGCGTGTGCCAACCTCTCCATGTCAGACGCTCGGCTAAACCATCCACTCGGTGTAGATGCGACCCGGGATGGAAGCCAAGACCCCACATACCATCGTGGAAAGCCTTGCAAGTTCGAATCCTTCTAGCCAGCCACAGCGATCAAAAGCCTTCATGCACTCCAGGGCTGTGGACCTGCCGTCGATCGGCGGTGACGGTAGTTAAGTAAGGTTACCATGCCCCCATACAATCTCGATTTTTGGGCTGCACTCGATTGAAGGCGCGTCGTCCTTGTACACTTCCGACATGTCACATTAGCATGGCGTTCAGACTATCGCATCTGACAAACCGTGTCCGAGCGAGCTCATTGTGTCTAGTGTTCTTTTTGTTGACTGTGGAATACGTCGACGCACAGGCCGCAAAGAGCTTCCGGCTCAATCCCTTGACGAATTTCTGTTCGCGATGGTGTAAGTACTGATAATTTGATGAAGGACATTGAATCGAGACTTTACATCCGACGGGATCGTGACATGCGCTCAGACTTGGCTGACAAGCACAAACCGTAGGGTCACAGTCGGTTGTCAAGAATGATGTACTCTACATCGATAGCGGTGTACAAAAATGGTGCGCAAAGCTCGACAATTAAATAGTTTTGAGGCACACTAACTCCGCACACCGACGCGCAGGAATGGCACGGACATTACTACACCCATATTGGGTATCAATAGTTACATGCTAATGATACCACTCAACTTCACGTGGGACTGGAAGACGAACATCATCATTAATGCGCAAGCCAAGAATGTAACGAACCCCAGCACGGGTACGCTGCCACCGAGTCAGATTCGTGGCCACATGTTCCATGGTCCAGCCAACGTGCCAGAGGTCTACGTCTACGGTGGGACGACCTACATGGGCAACCAGTCCTTTGAAGCATATGCATGGCCAGATTCATCAGCCTATCCGCTTTGGTCTTACACACAAGGACCAAACTATCCGTGGGGTCAATATGCAGTCTCGACGCCTTGGATGCCCAATCACGGAGCCGCCGCTGAAGCAATTGACCAGGGCCTGGCATTTTATCTTAATGGGCAAATTGATTGGGGGACTTCATCCAAGACTCGCGACACGTTCAAAACCGAGGACCTCTACGTGCCAGTCAAAGGCATGGTCATTCTAGACCTTAGGACACAATCATCGAGGAACATTTCGACGACTATGCTGAGAGGTGGCGCGCCACGAGTAGGAGGAACTCTGGAATACATTGCTTCTGTTGGTGGCATGGGATCTCTCGTCGCTCTGGGTGGTCAAGTTCAACCAAATCTGACAGGGCTTTATGCGAATGTCAGCGAAGGTCAATTGGTGAGCCGGTTGTTTGAAGAGACAGTTTCAACCGCTGATGCTCCACTAGATTGACTTCTCCATGGTAGACGTGTTTGACATCGAATCGTACCTCAATGACCCTTCGAGTAATGGTTCTTGGTACGCGCAAAACACCACTGGCGATGTTCCAGCGCCACGCATTGACTTTTGCACCGTCGCGATATCCGCACCTGATAACTCCAGTCACCACATATACATGTACGGAGGCATTGATCCGATTACTGGCGTTGGCTACGACGACGTCTTGATTCTCACCCTCCCGTCTTTCACATGGACGAATGTCTGGCCCATTGGCGAGGCACCCAGGTGGGGCCATAAATGCCATATCGCCGGCAAGCGTCAAATGATCACGGTCGGGGGCAATATTACAAACGGCCTTGAATGCGATTGGGAGGTCAAGGGCGTGGCGGTCTGGGAGCTGAGCACATTGACATGGGGCAGTGTCTTCATGTCCAACCTGTCAACCTTCCAGGTCCCACAAAAGGTCCTTCCGTTAACCAACGGCACCGTCAACGGCAGCGCCACAGTCAAAGAGCCTGCACTGGGCTGGACCGATCCCGGCTTAAAAACCGTCTTCTCAACACGCCGCAAGAATATCTCAACAGGCGGTACAAAAAAGACCAACACCGCCGCCATAGCAGGCGGCGTAGTCGGCGGCATCGTAGGCCTCGCTCTCATCGCCATCCTAGCCCTCTTCCTCCGCCGTCGTCACCGCAAAGCCCACGCGCCCCACGAACTACCAAACACACCATCCACCGCCGCACATCGCGAACTCGGCAACGACGAAAAACACAAATACGAACTCGCCGCCGTCAACCAAGACGACCCGGCCGAACTCACGGGCCACGAACTCCGCGAACTCGAGTCCCCGCGCGAAGCCGTCGAGGCGGATCCCATGTCGCAAACTGGCCGCGCGGAACTTCCTGGCACGAGTACGGCGCCTGGCGCAATTCATGGCGTCCCGATTGTGAGGACGCCTGGCGACGATTTGCCAGAGTTGCCGGTGTATGTTGCCGGCGTGCGGAGGCCGAGCCAGGAGAGTGAGGGGCGGGATGGGATTGAAGGCGTGGGTGGGGATAAGGGTGAGAAGAAGGATGATGGGGAAGGTACGGCGGCGGTGTCGCCCGGGACGTTAGATTTGGAGAAAGGGGGAAAGGAGGGAGGAGGTAGATATAGTAAAGGAGAGTAGATAATGATGAATGCTTTGTTTTTATGTAGGGTAAGGAAATGAGAGATGTTGTTTTGGTTTTGTGTTGTGTTTGTAGTGGGGTAGATGTATTTATTGAATTGATGAATTGAAATGAGATGTCTTGTCTTTTTGGTAGTGGCGCTATGTACGGTAATGGATATGTAAGAAGGCTTCATTTGCTTGTGACTCTCCTATGTAACGCTTTTCTGTGGGCGACGATCAACGTAGTGATATTCGTCCTTCGTCCACTCAAACTGTAGATACATAAGCACAGCGCTTTGTCACATGCCATGAATGCCAACTGCCTTTGCGGATCTACGACGGGCTTCTATGCGCCGTCAGCTTGTGTAACGCCTAGGATCCACCGAAGATTTGATTTGTAGATCGAAACGCTGCTATGCTGGGCCATCTACGGGCCGTCTGTACAGGAGACAAGTAGATCTCCGCTTCGGTATACGGGGAAGCGGACGTTGTCGGCGTTGGCCTATCTATAGCTTGCTGAGAATGTTGGGGTTTGGATCCAGTAACGTATCAAAACGTCTACATCACCAAACACAACAAGATTAGCTGCCGCCTCGTGCATCGTTATTCGCCACCTAGAGTCCTCCGGATGCTCACTGCAGACTCGTCCGCGAATCACGTGTTTTGGTGGCTTTCCGGTGAAGCCGTACAATCGGAGTCGCAAACGCTTGCTGCCATGACATGTGATTGGGTCGCAAGGCTCGTCACCTGCAGCACCCCAAACACTACGAGAATCAATGGTAGACCATAAATACTGAGTACGTCTTAGAGATCTGGCACTTCATCACGACTTTACTCCAATCATGGTAGAGCAAGTTCCTGTGATTGATCTTGCACCATATTACCTGGCCGGGTCGCAACACCAAGAAGCCCAGCGCACCATTCAAGCCATACATGCTGCAGCCTCAACATGGGGCTTTTTCATCGTCACTGGTACCAAGGTCTCCCCACAAGTCCAATCCTCTCTCCTTTCCAGCTCCCGATCTTTCTTCGATCTTCCTCTTGAAGTCAAGAAAGCTCTCGACGTCCGCAATGGCGGCGCCGCCTGGCGTGGCTATATGCCTCTTGGTGGTGAGCAAACGCACGGCCACATGGATTGGAAGGAAGGTTTGTACGTTGGACCCGAACATGCCGATGACCACCCGCTTGTTGGTCTTCCACTGCACGGCAAGAACCAATTCCCCGACCACGTTCTTCCAGATATGCGGCACGAAGTGCTAGATTACGTTGCCGAAGCGACGAAGCTAGGAGAAACACTTACGGAGATCTTTTCTCTCGGCCTTGGTTTGAGCCAAAAGGAGCTCCACGAGCGTCTTCTAGAACCAGAACCGGTGGTGCTCTTTCGGTGCTTCAAATATATGCCGACCGACAGCGATGCTCCTGATGAGTCAAAAGAGAACGGCAAGGACGACTTCGGTATCGGCGAGCATACAGGTTAGTGGCTATACCTATCTCTACGAATTATACTGACCCTCCCTCCAAGATTTCGGATACCTCACGATACTCAAAGTAGATTCTCCTGGCCTCCAGGTCAGTACCTTTCAATCTGAGATTATTCTGCATTTTCCGACTGATTTTATTCTGCAGGTTCTCTCACCGTCTGACGAGTGGGTGGATGTTCCCTTCATCGAGAACTCCTTCATAGTCAATAGTAAGTGACAAGTCACTATCAACTATTAATCTATTCTCATAAGCTAACCTGAGATCAGTCGGCGACATGTTCGACCAGCTCACCAACGGCCGCTACCGATCCCGACCTCATCGCGTCCGCCGACCCTTGCCAAGCTCTCCACCTCGGTTCTCTTTCCCCCTTTTCTTCGACTTTGCCTGGAACGCTGAGATGAAGCGCCTACCACTTGAGCATCTCCCACCGTTGAGCGACGCGGAGAAACGACTGGCGGAGATTCGATGGTCAACAACGACATTCCGCGAAGTCAGTGGGACATGGTCGCAGTACTTGGCACGTAAGGTTCAGAAGGTGTTTCCGGATTTACGTCTTCCAGACTTTGAGCCGAATGCTGGTCCTTCAACCAGGTTCAATATGGTGGTGGACTGCGGTTGAATTTTCTCGCAAGGATAGTTATAGAGCTACATGTTAGCTATGTAGGGATGTATCATGGGAAAGGCAAAACAAGGTAACGCTAGGTATGCGATAGGTTATGTCACGTTGCCTTCATCTGTTGCCTTCACGAGCGTGTCCTAGCATCTTGTGTCATGTATGTTTGTGGTCGGCACCATCCTCGAGAAGCAGCCAGACATGCTGCTCGTAGCCTGTCCCAAACCGTCACAAGTGCGCTGCCGCACATCACACACTCTTTTTGTCAGTCTATTCAGGATCTTCTCATCAACAAAATTCATCGCTAGCTTGTAAAATCCACTCGTTGTATGCAGTTGTAAATGAAGAACTCTTCTTTCTCTTCGCTTGAACACTTTGCATAGGTTTACATTCATCACAATCGGTGGCAGAAGTAGGCAGCGGTCAATTTGAGGTTCGTGACGAAATGGAATGAAGGAAGACTATCTATAAAGAACTTGAAGCCCGCAGAGCATATATGAAGTGCATCTGGGAGTGTGGATCAGGCAAGACGTTGAGGCATAGCGGTCGTTCTGTGGATTCAGAGGTAAATGCAACATCCGCGAGCATATTAGTAAACAAGAGCGGCGAAACGTAATTCTCCCAGCGTTTTGTCAGTTCTTCCATCTACGATGTTTGCCGCGTGGGTTTTAATTCGCTGTGCAAGTCGCGATATTGCCGACGAAGGTCTAGAAACAAGCGCCGTGCGGCACAGTCGCACCTGCATTTCCCCGCCACCAAGCACGAGACGTCCTTAGCTTCACTCACCACAATGTATGCTATCACAATCCTATCTGAAGACCTTCTCTACTGCATCGCTGAGCTTCTCGAACATGACCGACCCACTCTCTACGCTCTTTGCTTGGTTTCCCGCCGTTTCTGCTGCGCCGCACAAGGTCTTCTCTTCAGACATGCCGGTAACGTTGACCACAAGAAGGCCCACCTCGTTTCTCGCAGTCTCAGCGAGCAACCTGATCTTAGCCGACATGTACACTCATTCCGCATAGCCCTAGATGAAGGACAACTTGACGAAGAGAACTTGAAACACGTGCTCGCATTCCCACACATCAGAGCACTTACATTTCGTCGCGTCGATGCTCCCAAACATATCAGTGCCCGAGGTATGGAAGCTATAAAGGTAAGGCTCGAGCAACTGCGCAGAATTAGAGAAGTGGAACGGGACTTTGAATGTGGGTTTTTAGACAGGTACACTCTCAAAAGCATACGCACGATCCATCTCCAAGCCAATTTCACAAGTCTTGAGATCCTACGCTTCATGCTAATCCCGGGGCTGCAAAATCTCTGCGCAGAGTACATCGGCATCCTCTGGGAACCACATATCCGCACGACACCCGCAACCAAGTCTTCGCTCACAAAGCTGAGTCTCCTGGGTAGCAGCGGGTGGCAATGCTCGCCTAGGACACTACAAATTCTCTTGTCTTTTTGCTCATCACTGAAGCATCTATGCTGCAGAATTCCGATGGACACAAGTGTCCCTGGTTTGGACTTCGGGACTCCGACGGTGTCTTGTCCGGTGAGGCCGTGGCAATTTACCAGCACGTTCAAGCACGTGCACAACACTCTTACCACACTGTCATTGCTAAATATGCGACACACCGTGCTGTATGATGGCTCGGTCATGGATCTCTCGGGATTCAAAGTGCTGAGAGAGTTGGAGATCACAAGTTGCTGTATCATGCCGGCAGGACCGCCCGGCGAGGAACGGAACAGCCTGGCTGGGAGACTACCTGTAACTTTACGACGACTTAAGGTACATTTGTCTCTCTAATGTTTCGGAGTCTCGCGTATTCATTGATCATTTTACTGACAATTCAGCTTGAGTTTCCACGTGAAACAGGCATATTTTATCATCACGGTGAAGACGATGCCTTCTTGAATCAGAATCCAGCGAACATCCCTGAAACACGCTATTCTTGGATCTCGCAGCTCTTGTACCACAAACCCATGCATCTGCCCAATCTGGGCAGTGTGGATATGACAGACCCGCCAGGACGCATAGGATACTATTTCTGGAAGAGCGAACCGTGGGCCATGCCACCAGACATCGCCGATCTATCTAAGGCTATGGAGGTACAGTTGAGCGTCCACATCAGCTATCCACGACCGGGCTCGAACTTGGACTTATGGAATGAAAGGAGGTACAAACCTCGCGGCTTGTTGGCAGAGTACGATTATCATTACTGAATGCCATTTCAATAGCACAATGGTTCACGATGGGATCGTCATCATTTCGCATCCTTATTCTCTACTCGGAAAGAAAAGATATTGTACATACGGTCGACTCTCACCGTGAATTTGACATGAAGGGCTATTTGAAGTGCTCGGGTTCCAAGTTCGAACAACCGTTCCTAGCTGCTCAATTTCTCCCCCTCGACTTCCTCCTTTCCTGCTCCATCTCCCCCAACCCCATCATGATCCCCTCCAACTTTCTCAGAAATGCCACCCACCTGCCCTTCCTTTTTTCCAGCCTGGTCTTCTCTCTCATCACCTCCTTCCTTACACAGTCTAGCTCTTCCTGCGCAGCAACAACAGCCTGTTCCGCAATTCCAATACGCTCTTCGCTCGAATTCTCGTGCTTTTCGAGATCTGTGCTGGATGTGGCGATGGATGCATGGATGATAGCGAGCCAGTGTGTGCGGTTGCGAGGAGTGGTGGTTTTGAACATGGCGGTCATGTCGGCTGGTGAGCGTTACTATACAGTTTGACAGCAGAGATGGTGGGAGGAGGGGTATGTAGCTACCACGTAGTGTATTTTCTGGGCTAGAGGAATGAAGATTCAGGCATGGTGGTTTATCCATGGTGACGAGTTGAGCGTGCACATGATAGTCGTGGTGTGTGAGCGCTTACGTGACGGGAACACGCGGCCGGATCGGAGTCGTACCTTTACTACTAGTCACTTTCACTCCAATCATCTCTCTAAGAGAGATGGTACTTTCCTAAACAGGCAAGTATGGATTGCTGTGGCAAAGGTGTGAATGTAAGTCTATTATTTGACTGCCTTTCCATATCATGTTGTTTGATACTCTTCCTTAGGCTTAAAGAGAGCACACTCAGTAGGAACATTCACCCTCTTGTGTACAGGCATCGATGCTTCCATGAACTTAACTAGTTAGGAAGGTAACATCACTGCCCGAGTGATGGTGGAGGTGAAAGCGAAGTTGACATCACGTGCTGGCAAAAACGGAAACAATCTAATGTGACTTATGCGTAGTTACAGTCATTTGGCTAAGATGGGTGTGTAAGTTGAAGGTACAGGGGGTGTCGTTCTTTGCATTGCTATTAGACATTAAAACTCTCCCGGGTCGCTATTCAACGTATCTACTTGGTCTCATGGCTTGCTTTATCTGCGTCGTCTTGTAAGTTCTCGTCCACATCATCCTCTAAATCCTCTTCTACTGCGTCTAACTCTTCATCAAGAGCCTCACGCAGACTCTCCACCCACAACTCGTAATCTCGCTCCATATCCAAACTTGAAGCCGCATGTCCCAATACCCTCGATGCTTTCTGGCCCCCGTGCGCTTCCTTCGCCACGAGCGCCCTCTCCAATACTCCCACCTTCTCGTTACCAAAGCCTTCTTCACCTCCTCTCCATACTTCGCCCCGATCACTCACCAACCCATTCCTCCAACAAAACGCCAACCAAACCTTCCAATGCTCGTCCCTGCCCAGCACCTCTGGATTCCCAATCACGAACAGCGCTTCTTTTGCCCGTGTCAACGCAACGTTCATCTTCCTCTTCTGCCCCACAATCCCCATTCCTCTCTTCTCATCCTCAACTAGGAACCTACTTCGCGTACGCGTCGTACATAGAATCACTACACGCTTTTCCAGCCCCTGGAAAGCTTCCAGTGGACCGATGTTCACATACCATAATCCGCTGCCGCCACCGTAATCACTTGATCGAATAAGGCTACGTAGAAGCTTGACTTGTGCGGCGAATGGCGACATGATGCATATATCTGCTTGTTGGACCCTGCAATCGTATACGAGAGTTTGCGCGAGTGAACATGCAGTCCTCGCTTCAGTCACATTGTACCACCCTCCTGCGTCACGCTCAATTTCGTCGTTCGCGGTGTTAGGGATGAATAGCACGGGCCAATTTCTGCCGCGCCAGAGAGAAGATGTCTGAAGCGTCGTGTTTGGCGTGACGGCCTCAGGGATGAGAGTGTCGTTGTAGAAGAGCGAAGAAGGGACGCTCAGAATTGCTGGGTGGGAGCGATAGTTCCGGATGAGGTTTGCAAAGGGCGGAAATGTAATTGGAAGCATCGAACTCTTGAGTACGGGTGGGCCGGAGGATGGCTTGATTTTAGAGCGCGAGAGTGGGTGATCAGCGTACAGCGGTCGACCGAACAGGCGCGCGAAGAGGGATTTGGAGAATTCTGGATTGCGCGAGGCGGTCCGGGGCCCGAGCTGGTTCTCGTCGCCGGCCATGACGAAGCGCGGCTGGTGGTTGCTGACCGGATATGATGATGGCGGGCAGACGACGGTGATGGCAGACAGAACGTCGATCTCGGTGGCTTGTGCGGCTTCGTCGATGAGGAGTGCACCCCAGTGAAGTGCTGGTATCGGAACTTCAGCTTCTTGCTCAGGATGGAACGCGGCCAACATATTCCTTTCGACTTCCCAGAGGTCATTGTTGGTCAGGCGCGCATCGGCAAGGAGAGCAGCATCTTGACAAGATGTGACTATTACGTTAAAGGCCATAAATGTTTGGAAATGTGGGAGGTAGAACATATCGTTCTCCATGTAGCAATATTGTGTGAGCTCTTGCGGCACTTCGTTGTCGGCGCGTCCCGGCCGATTTAGTCGGAAAAGCTGCTTGTTGCTGAGATAGTGCTTCAAACGCAGAGCAAGCGTGTCAGCAGCCGCTTCAGATGGCGCACAAATCAGTATATGCGCCACATCATCACCATTGAGTAGTTGCATAGCAGTCTCGACCAGCGTTTTAGTCTTACCAGTTCCAGGTGGTCCGCTGATGAGGTAAGGCAGCACGCCATAATCATTGATGCAGACGGAATTGACCGCGTGTGCTTGCTCGAAGTTGATCGCAGGATCGAAAAGGGCACGATGCGGGATCGTTCTTAAGTCCGTTTGCAAGGTTCCATCTTCTTCAAGCGGAAATAAGACTCTCCGTATCCAGTCATTGTGAACGATCTGCTGGTTTGGACCGGATATAATGCCGGCTTTGGCTGGGTTGTTGTGCGCTTCATGTGAGCTATCCAAGGTGGACTGAGTTTTGGTCGCGTGATCAGTGTTTAGCGAGCCAGATACCACCTTATTCAGTTCAAGGCTGATATAAGCTAATGCTTGTCGCTGGGCCTCGAGAAATGTAGCCTTCAATGGAAAGCTAACGTTAACTACCATTGGAACCAAAGCCTGTCCTACGTGGAGATGCGAAAGCCCCTTCGCCTTCAGCATAACCAACTCTTGTGCCCTGTTGATACTGTATATAGGAGCATCGTACTGTATGCCAGTCCATGACTTGTAGTCGTAGCGAGTGTGACCGGAATCCGGGTCCTTGACTTGCATTGGGACTTGCGTGAGGTTTCCGGTACCGTCGATCCACAGTTGTCGGAGCTGCAGAATGTCTCCCATCTCAAGTAGCGGACTGTCTTCACGAAGACCTGGGACAGACAGTGCCCAGAGCGGCTCATTGTCGGGCCCCCATACCATATTGAGCTGAGTCTTGTAGATTGCGTGTCTTTTGTTCTCAAGCTCTTTTGCCGCAAGCTCTATCTGCCACTTCACCGCGAAGTAGCGAAGGTACGACTGTGCAGCAAGTTGACTGGGCTGTAAGATACGCGAGTCATGTTCTTGTGTAAACAATGGTCGCTTGGGTAGGAACGATGTGCCGGCGAATGTGGTAGTGTAGCGTGGGCTATCTATGCGGTGCCGATTCGGCGTTGTGACGATGTCGAAAGCGGGTTCGTGATTTATCGCTTCCCACTCTTGTGGCACAAAGGGTGTCGCGTATACATCGTACTCCCAACGTACATTATCGGCTGACTTTGACGATATTGCGGAGTCAGATCCATTGAAACTCTTGGTACAATCAGAAAGTACGGCTGCAACAGCCTGCCTTTCTTTTCTCTCAAATGCCACAGACGGTGAAATTGTACGACTGAGCACCGGCACTGTAGGCGCCGTGGTGGTTGAGGCCCAGGTCTTTGTCTTGGGCCGTAAATCTGGCACAGCTACGACGATCTTTGCAGTCCTTCCACCTGTCTGAGCGTGGTTCCATGCCCCAGCCTCTTTCCTAGAAGCCATGCTAGCGTGATGGGCAAGTAAATCAATTCGCGGCTCCAGGGTTTCGTGTTGAAGTGACGTTTAGTGCTCCACTGGCTGATACATAGCGGTGCGGGAACGAGAGGATATTACAGTGACAAGGCTCGTTCCAACGAATATACTCTTGCTTGACACAATCTCTATCATGCTTGCAAATAGTGCCGCTAGAGATTTACTTCATTTGACCGTTTGTAATAGTAGCTCGACCCCTATGTCTCGTTTGCTGAATATGGGTAATGTGGTTTGTCGCAGCCAACTCTAGCAGCTATGGGATTTGCACGGTGGACGATTACGTCGAACCCGACCTTGTGCCACTAGATGGAGAATTCGAAATCAAAATGCAACCAAATAATGCGGTGACTGCGCCGCCAAGAACAATGTGAGAGGTACGTGTGAGGTATGGGAGGATCTAGGCAGGAGGTTGGAAGGCTGCCTGATGAAAACGCCGAAATTGGGCCGAGTAACCACGCCACCTAGGCACCTAACCGCCGCCTTCCACGACGCCATGTCTACTTCAACCAGCGGCACTGTATGCAATAAACCGGACCCTGATCAACATCCGTGCCATCTCAGGTATGCGAAGTGCATATTATCTCCGCCATGGTCGGCGCTTTGTTCCGGTTTTAGGTGGCCAGAGCCATGCGCCACGCCTGGCTGGTCACCGGCCTGTCCTATTCTTTCAGCATCTATGTGCATTGCTTGTGAAAGATCCAAACCATATAATGCACTCATGCGAAATATTAAGGCATAGGTATGTGAGGATCCGGACCTGTACGGGGTAAAGGTAAGAGACGTGGCATCCAGCCGTTATTGTCGCGGGAACGGTACTTGGTCGATACGACCATCAGCAAGGCGAAATGTCTTGAAGTATTGCACCGAGGCCCACTGCAAACATCGCGAACGAGCTCGGTATTTCGTGTTATCCTCCTGTGTTTTGTCAGCGTTGCGTTGATCTCGCTTCCCCGCAAATACGTCATGATCCGAGGTTGCACAATGTACAAGCATCCTAAAACTATGGAGTCTACAGGTCCTCCTCATAGTTTAATAATTCAACCATTGCCCTGGAATATCTTCTCAACGCACTTGCATCATTTATTCCAAGCATGTCAAACCAGCAAGTTGTACAGTCAAAGGGGATCTACCATGGTCTCCCAGTCTTTCCGTCAAGCATCAAAGGATTGACGGCGATCATCACTGGCGCCAATGGAATATCTGGGAATTACATGCTACGGGTTCTTGCGCAAGATCCCGAGCGTTGGAGCAAGATCTATTGCCTGTCGCGCCGACCTCCAGCAATTCCAAACGGACTACCCAAACAAGCCGAGCACATTGCGCTAGACTTTCTCAAGGATCCAGAGGAGATTGCCAAGGTTTTGAAAGAAAAAGGTGTGAAAGCGGACTACGTGTTTTTCTACAGCTATGTGCAAGCGAAGCCCAAGGAAGGTGGTGGCCTCTGGAGCGATGCCGAAGAGATGTGCAGAGTCAATGGTCGGTCAAAACACGACTAAGTCATCCACAGACAATCCTACTAATATTTATCAGTCGCTCTGCTACAGAACTTCTGCGAAGCCCTTCCATTAGCTCACATTCAGCCAAAGGGCATCATGCTCCAGACCGGCGCAAAGAATTATGGGGTCCATCTCGGCCCAAGTGCCCATCCTCAGGAAGAAACTGCGCCTCGCGTTACTCTTGAACCAAATTTCTACTACCCGCAAGAAGACTACCTCTGGGACTTTTGCAAGAAGCACAGCATCGATTGGAACGTCTGCATGCCCTCGAGCATCCTCGGCGCCGTCCCGGATGCCGCGATGAATATGGTCTTTCCTCTCGGAGTCTATGCCAGTGTCCGCAAGCACCTCAGCGAAAAGCTCGAGTTTCCCTGTGACTTGAAACAATGGGAAAACACGCGGTGTTTGAGTACTAGCATGATGAACGGGTACATGGAAGAATGGGCTGTCCTTAGCGATGTCGCGAAGAATGAGAAGTTCAATACGATGGATGGTACGACATTCTCGTGGGGTAATTTCTGGCCGAAGTATGCGAGCTGGTATGGGATCGAATATGAGACGCCGAGCATGGATAGCAATGCATACACAGAGATCACAACGAGGTTTGATCCGCCGCCAAGAGGTTTTGGGCCACCAGGAAAGTATAGGTATAGGTTCAGTCTTGTGGAATGGGCGAAGCAAGAGAAGGTTCAAAAGGCTTGGGAGGAAATAGTGTCTAAATATGGTCTGACAAGTGGAAAGTTGCAGGACATGGATATCGACCGCATCTTCGGCTTTACGGACGGATCGATGTTGGGCTCGACGCTTGATTTGACCATGAACAAGGCGAGAAAGCTAGGGTGGCATGGATTTGTCGATTCGAACGATGCGATCAAGGAGGTCTTGGGTGAATTTGCGGACTTGAAGATGATCCCGCCTGTTGGGAAGTGAGTGGGGTTGTCGCATTGAGCAGCATTTGTAGCAGCTGAGTATGTCTTACGTAGCAAAGAGCACATATCGACGCATGAACATACTTAGGAGATGTTCACACTAATGTGAATCAACATGACCTTGCTTGCCCAGCCTGCTCATATACACTAATTATCAGCTCCCCAATATCAAAAGTTGCATTCCAATCTTTCCGAAGAGCACCACACCCACAACCTAAATTAGCAACGCAATTTCTCAACCACGACACTACAAGTCCAAGGCCTCAGGTCCAGAAGTCACCAGTAAGCAGCATCATTTCCATTTGCTCAATGCATCCGACTCCTAGCTGTATGGCCGTGTACGATTGCTCTTTTCAAGACACAAGTACGAGAACGCATAGTGATATTGGCTCATTCATCTCCCTATCCTCTCTCACTACTGCCTAAACCCGCGCCCGCGCAAACACATAAAACCTCCTCAACCCAAATTCCAAATCCTAGCTTTCTCTCCCACCTTGCCACATCTTCTATCTACATCCTCGCTCTACCATTTATATTATTTAATTCTCAATCTCTCCATCAATCCAGTACGCCTCAACTTGGTACTGGCGGCCACACAAAAAAGGTCGGTCGTGATAAAACACTGGCCTCAGGCAAGCCAATGCCCCAGAGAGAAATATGGTTTCGGCTAGTGAAGAATGAGTGTATGAGGTTCGCTAGCTTTTTTGCCTCCATTGTCACTCCCTTCGTGTGACTGGTCGGTGGGCGTGGGGACGTGGGTTCGAGATGGGGTGGGGGTGAATGGAGGTTAACGTGGCTGCTTTTTGGATTTCGATCGAGGTTCGATATCATACTAAGTCATTTTGAATCGTCGTACAATCTACATTCACGTAACCTCTCATCCTCTAGCACAGATATCCCCTTGTCCGTGAACATGATCAAAACTCCTCAACAATCCAAAAAGGTGCGCGATGCCCGCGCATATCACCAGGCAATGCATGATCTGATGACTCGAGCCCCATACATCAAATCTATACGGATACCACTTCTCCGGGATCTGGTTCTCATTAGCATACATCTTCACTATAACGATTGCGTTGGCGATATGTCGCGTACTCACTCTCATGCCATACATCGCCCCACCAACAAGATTAAATGTCGCCATCAACGCCATCCAATCAAGACTCATGCGCCACATTTGGGTTTCCCAGCCAAATTTGGAGATCCCGTGCACGATGGGAATGATGAACGAAAGGCCGAGGCCGGAGTACATGGCTGCTCGATATGGACGATACTTTGGGCGGCGAAAAGCTGGGTGTAAAGTTGCGTAGACACAGCCCGCAGCTAGGACGGAGACGAGGGTGTAGTATGTCTTTTGCAAGGATGCATCGCAGTAGAAGCCATAGTAAACGCATGGGATCGTCGAACCCCACATCAGAATTACGATGCCGAGCTACGATTGGTCAGCTTGTAGCGAGGGTGGATGCTTCTGGGGAAAGACACACATAGTCTAGCTGGTTGCCAAAGATGTGCACGCTTTCACTGTGGTTATTGAAGACATGGAAACTGATAATAGGAGTTAGCTGTGGGACAAATATCACAAGCATTGATGCAAACTTACGTCGCTGATAGAGCAAAGCATATCGCAACACCAAAGAAGAAAGTCGAGAATACTACGATATCTGCTGTAGTTGCGGAGCCGTATCTTGGCTGTAGGGAGTAGTAGACTGGTATCGGCAGCAAAAAGAATAGCGCTGAGCCGAGAAGATGTGAAAAGATGTTGACTGCGGAAGACAATTAGCTGAAGCAAAGGCGCATGATAGGCCGCCAATATGTTTGCTGACCTGTTTCGTTGTGTATGCCAAAGATACTTCCAATCGAATTCTTGTAGGACCGCGAGATCGACCTGATTGACGTTCTAGTCAGACCTAAATTCCTACAGCGACACACTTGGTTTGGCCTTTACCGATAGCTTGAGAGGATGTATTCGTTATCTTGGTACCACGCAGCTACCTCACAATTAGTGCTGGGAAATAACTTTGATACTATACCCACGTATCTCGTCCCAAGTGAGCAGTGCGCTGTCCCTCCTCTTCTTCATTCGTTCTTGCGGGGCAGCCTGACGCATATCAGATCAGATCATCAAAAGTGGACGCTTGGAAAGGTGTACTCACTGCCTGCTCGGCCACTGCTGTGGGACCGGACCTGCGCGATCGCATACTCTTTGTCTGTACACGAATTGTGGGAAGAGGGATCAATGATCCGTGCAAGAAAGATGTAGCACCCACGCGCTAGTAGCCAAAAGGGGAAGGTCCGAGCTTGGATCTGTTACTACTCAACCGCAACGTCCGTGGGTTGAGTGATGATACGACACTTTCCGCCCACCTAACACATCCAAGACAGGTGTCTAATGTATTAAATGCTTCTGTTGCAACATGCCGCTGCCCGCGTTTCAGAGTAGCGCCCTCCCGCGCTTTTGGCCCCAAACTATTCCTCCTCGGGAAGCACCCAGCGCTTATCGACACTTTATCCGGGGGCCAAAGATGTAGGATTCGCCTGATACAGTTCGCGGGTCATCTCTTCATTCGATTGGCATGGCAGGATACGCGATGGTGCAGTCGTATAAGCGGGACGATCCGCAGTGCATCGTCGTCTCACATGTCACTTCTTCACGATGGCTACAGGCACACTCTGGCTTAGCTTGGCTCTGTTCGGACTCTTTTTACGAACTTCTGCTATAAGCATCGGTAAAGTTGACACCACAAATACCGTGGGTTTTGTCAGAGAGGACAATCAACGTGACACCATTTCACTGCTCCTCAGCTGCTTCGCCACGCTTGGCCTCTGCGTTTACTCGGCTGTGCATCTGAACGTGCCTAGAAAAGGCGAGCGATACTACTGGACTCTACTGCGGGAGCTCGGCTGGTGTGTCATTGGCTTGTTCGCGCCAGAGTTGATACTATACACGGCATGGAGGCAATTGGCATCTGCACGCCAGCTTCGGTATGAAGTCGAGCAGGCAAGAAGCAGGCCGACTGATGCATCGACTTCGAGTGAAAAGGTAAGTAGAGAGTATTGACACAAACATTGGGTCCAAATATACTGACAGTACAACAGATAGAAGCTACGGTTTCAGAGTCGCCGTCAAGCGACAAACGAAGAGCCCCATGGACCATTGCACATGGTTTCTACGGCAGTATGGGCGGATTCGCTATCGATCTCGATGATGCTGATGAGCACTACGCGCAACTCTTCGGCGGTGCCAAGCAGCTCACGTTGACAGCAAAAGGCATCGCCCTCCTCGCGCATTGCGGCCACATTCCAGACATTTCCCTCGAGGACATCAAGGACAAGAACAAAGCCGACGGCCTCGCCAAGCTGCTCGTCTGTATCCAAGCCGGATGGATGATCGTCCAAGTCATCACTCGAACAGCCACTGGCCTGCCGACATCGTTGCTGGAAGTGCATACAGTAGCCCACGTCGTCTGCGCGTTGATCATGTACGTGCTCTGGTGGCATAAACCCCGCCAAGTCACATCGCCCACGCTCCTCAAGGGAGACTGGCTGTGGCCTCTAGCAGCATACATGTTCCTTGCCAGCCGCATGAGCGGAGAACCGCCAAAAGGCACACTAGGCAGATTCCGCGTCGCTACTCCACAACTCAAGAAGCTGGTGTATATTGAGCACGATGGGTCTCAGGAAACAACAGACAACGATATATCTCGCATGGCCTCTACTGACACTATCGTCAATGGCTCCTTCGTACCACGTCCTTCATCCTCAGATCTAGCCCAGCCGCCTCCATCACCCATGCCCTCGGACACCATCACCGCCGCGCAAAGAAACTTAGCCGCCGAAGCTGTATCACTCTACCCACCCCTCCGCGCACGCTTCACTTCCACCTCCGACCCCATCCTACGCGAATACGCCACCCTTCACCACTCTGCCCTAAACTCACACACCCCCACCCCCTCCATCTCATACCCCTACGCAACCGAACTCGTGCAACCCCACGCCCTCGACTGGCCCAACGCAGGCCTCCTACGCCGCACGCAATCGCTCATCATGGGCATGGTCCTGTGGGGCGCATCCATGGCGTACGGCGCCATCCACGTTGGGGCGTGGACGTACTTCTTCCCATCTGCGCTCGAGCGACTCCTCTGGCGTCTATCATCCGTCTGGGTAACGTTCTGCGCGGGGTTCTGGCTCGTTACAAATATGCTAGCGCATTTGTTTCCCTGGATAGATGGCGTGTGGGTCGCGTATAACGAGCGGCGGCTGGGGTGGGTGTGGGTGTTTGTGATTACGGGGTTGTGTGTTGCGTGTGGAGTGAGTTATGTTGCGAGTCGGGCGTATTTGGTGCTTGAGGCGTTTGTGAGTATACGCAGTGTGCCGGTTGGGGTGTATTTGACGCCGGGGTGGGCGGAGGTGTTTCCGCATTTATGAGGGGTGGTGGATTATGATACCCATATATGATTGAATATAATGTTTGTGAAAATGTGCCTGAGACGTGACGGTTGCAGGGGATTTGGTGACACGTTTGGTGCGTAATTTGTTATGTTCGAGTAGCGGCTCATCGAGGGGTTTTGATACTGCTAATCCAACAGAGTGTGAACGCCATCACTATATCCGACCCTCGTCTATGGGGTATATGTGTAAAATGAGAAAGACATGAATACATGAATAGGAGAGTTATCCAAAGACCCTGAGAAACCCCCACAAGCCAGCACCGCAAAGGACGGGTATCGTCAGATTGTCGTCCCATCCAAACAGGTCAATCGCCTCACTTGCACTTGCAATGAAGCCCGAGGCAACAGACATTGCTGCCAACGCCCAATACCCAGTAATCGATGCATGTGCCGCATCTAGTCCCAGCACATCTCTCGCCTGCTTGGGTAGCATGAGGACATCCTGAAAGGCAAATGCATATTCGCCTTGGTTATATTCGGCGAACTTGGGACCGAGCCAGCCCCACCAGACGGCTGCGGTGATAATGCCAGTAATGCAGGCTGCAATCGAGCCCGCGAGACTCTTGCCGCGCCTGATCGCAGGTGTGTATTTTCCCCATAACCTGCCAAATGTGCTGGCCGCAGTGTCGCACCAGCTTAGAAGCAAAATAGCCATTACGCCGACGTCCTTGGGGCAGAAGCGCATGACGATCCATGCACCCAGAAGGTATGAAATGACGCCATTGTAGCCGTCGACCTCTGACTCGCGCATGAGCGCGCCTAGGCAGCGGATATAGAAGCGGTTGATCTGCCAGTAGCGATGTCGCAAAACGTCGGTCAACGCAATGGGAACGAGCATGGTAAGCAGGACCGGGTGGATTGACGAAGTTTGCGTGCCAGTGACGTAGAGGAAGAGGGTCAGGAAGCCGATGGACACGTGGAGGATCTTGCGGGGAATCTCGTGCTTGTGGATCTGCAATGTGTTAGCAACAAAGACACTCAGTCCTTCTGCGAATGATGTGACGTACGAATGACCGCCATTTCTGGTGGATTGGAATCAGCCCAAGTGGACTCGGACTCCTGCTCATTTCTCTCCAGTAGTTCTTGTTCGCCTGCGCGGGGCTCAGGTGTCCGTTGGAGGTGCCATTCGGCGTCAACTCCAGGCTCTTCTTCAAGCCGTTCAGCTGGCGCCTGCTCGTGAGACCGCTCATGCGTCTCCTGCCTGCAACTCCACGGCTCTCCAGAATCGGACTCCGGCTCCTAGCCCGCGCCCGCTTCTCCGGGTCCGAGCCTGACGAGTCCTCATCGATCTGCGGCGGCGACTGCACGCGGGTTTGCTTGTTCTTGCGCGTCGAGGAGCGCGTCACGGGGCCAAAGTAGCTCTCTTGGGTGCTGCCTGCCTCGGACGGCGTGGGTGAGGGCGATATGACGCGCGGGGTCTGCGGGATCTGGTACTGGCGTGAGGACTCCATGGCGATGCGCCAACAGGTGGGAAAGTAGGGCAGCGGAGGTGCGCGGATGACGCCGGAAAGACGAGAGCGCGCGTCGTCTATAAGGAGAGCGACGTGGGCGAGCAAACTCGGGGCTCCCGGAGGGATGTAGGAAGGTTGGTGAGGCTGAGTGGGCGCGTCTGCAGTGACGGAGCTTACAGTGGCTTCGACATGGGCGTGTGGTCTGTCAGCCTCTGCTGGTTGGAGTCCTAGACGCGCAAATTCGTCCGGCCGCCGCGCATCGTCTGGCGAGACAGAGGATGCCACAATGCGAGCGGGCGACGGCGGTCGGGGGACTGCGGGAGGGTTTATAGGTAGGGGGTGTCTCGGACGGTGACGGCGACGTATGTAATCTTGCTGCTGCTTAGGTTGCACTGGAAATTGGCGATGCAATCATGCGAATGCGCGGATCGTGTGCCTGCGGAAATCCCGGCTTGGCGGTGAGATCAGCTTGCATGTGAAGGCGCAAGGCTGGACAGAGAACAGTCTATTATTGCAGCGAAGACGGCACGCTGGAAGTCTTTTCGGGCAGCGATCACGCTTGTCGAGTCTTGCACGCTGGACATGCAGCACATATGACGACTGTGACACGCACCGCCGGCTGCACCTGCCCCGTTGTGAGTGTGGCGTCAGCAGCCAATCAGAGCGCGCGCAGCTCCGGGAACTTTTTTTCGTGGCACAAAAGTTGCTGAGAACATGTCTGCTCTGCAGAGTCGCAACATCAGAACAAAATGGCGCCGCAGACGAAACAGGACCGGGCCTTCAGCGCGCTGACCCCGGCGCTTTCAGAATGGATCATAGAGGCTGTCGATGCAATGGGCTTTGTGAAGACGACGCCGGTCCAGCATGCAGCCATTCCCATGTTCATGAAGAACTCAGATGTCGTCGTCGAGGCAGTGACTGGAAGCGGCAAGACTCTGGCGTAGGATGAAGACTCTCGACTGGAAACCCCAAGAATCTAACAAGTGCTCAGGTTTCTTATACCCATCGTGGAGCGACTGCTTCGGCTCGACGCGCCCATTAAGAAGCATCACGTGGGCGCAATCATCATATCGCCCACAAGGGAACTGGCTACACAAATCCACACGGTACTGTCGTCACTACTCAGATTTCATGCCCCATCTGCAGCATTGCTCGAGCCTGAAGACGAAGACACGGACATGGAAGATGCCGACGCTCCACCAAAACCAACATTTCCCCCAGGGACGCTCAAAGTCTTGCCTCAACTATTGCTCGGCGGTTCAGTCACACCAGCACAAGATCTCAGTGCATTCCTGAAACGATCACCAAACATTCTCATTGGCACCCCTGGAAGGCTTCTGGAGCTGCTGCGTTCGCCACATGTTCATTGTCCTCAGTCATCGTTTGATGCCTTGGTGCTTGACGAAGCAGATCGTCTACTCGATCTTGGCTTCAAAGAAGATTTACAAAAAATCATTTCCCGGCTGCCCAAGCAAAGAAGAACTGGCTTGTTTAGCGCAAGTATGAGCGAGGCTGTCGACCAGCTCATTCGCGTGGGTCTGCGAAACCCAGTGCGCATAGCGGTCAAGGTCAAGGCAAGAGCCGTCAACGGCAAAGTCGGCGAAGACGGCAAAATCGAGGACAAGAGAACACCAGCGAGTCTGCAGATGTCCTACCTCATCACGCCTCCTTCGCACAAGCTACCTGCCATCAAGAAGATTTTGGCATCGCTCCAGCCACAACCACAGAAGACGATACTTTATCTCTCAACGTGTTACTCAGTCGACTACTTTCAGCATGTCTTGCCCGACGTACTCGATGGCTACGCAATCGTGCCGCTGCACGGAAAGCATCCCGACAAGGTGCGACGGAAGAATTTCAACAAGTTCGTTGATAGCGTAATTCCCTCGATCCTTCTCACAACCGATGTGGCCGCCCGTGGGCTCGATATTCCCGCCGTAGATCTCGTCTTCCAATTAGATCCGCCTAGCGATCCAAAGACCTTCATACACCGCTGCGGCCGAGCCGGACGAGCAGGTCGTCGGGGCCTGGCTGTCACGCTCCTCACCCCCGGTCGCGAAGAAGACTACATCGAGTTCCTACAAGTCCGACAGACTCCCATATCGCCACTCACCTCCCCTTCGATCACAATTACAACCGCAGACGCCGAGGCAATCACCACGAAAATCCGAAAACAAGTCAAGCAAGACCGCGCTCTGTTCGACAAGGCGCAACGCGGCTTCGTCTCCTGGGTCCGCGCCTACAGCAAGCACACCGCCAGCTCCATCTTCCGCGTCACCGACCTCGACTGGGCCGATCTCGGCGCCGCATGGGGCCTACTCACCCTCCCCGGCATGCCCGAGCTGAAGCACTGGGATGGCGACCGACGTCTCGGCCAAGATCTCGACCTCGCGACCTACGCATACAAAGACAAAGCGCGCGAGGCACAGCGCCTAGAAGACCTGAGCAAGGAGAAAGAAGCTGGCGAGGAGAAGAAGCGGCATAAGAAGGAGGATAGAGAGAAGAGTGCGTGGACGGAACAAAAGGAGAGTAAGGTGGTCAAAGAAGCGAGGAGGGAGAAGAAGAAGGCCAAGCGCGAACATGAGCGTATTGCAAAAATGACGGACGAGGAGAGGAAGGAGGAGGAGAGGTTACAGGGCATGATCGAGCAGATGCGGAAAAAGGTCAAGAAGCAGGAGGCTGAGGAAAAGGATGCGGAGTTTGAAGGGTTCAGCGATTAGACAATCGCCGTCAGTGAGTTTCATCTCGAGCTGTATCAATTACGAGCATGCAACTTTTATACCCAGTATCCGATCCAATCGAGCCGCGCACGTTCAAAAAGTATTTTTCCACCACGACGCAGTTTTTGCTCAGCGCATACCGACTCTCCAACCCACAACATGCCTTCACCCACTATTACGCAACCACATCTTCCCAAACAAAACCCTTGTCCTACGCAATTTTCGCTCAAACCAAAATATCCGACAATACTCATACATACGCCCACATCCTGCGCTTCAATTCCCGCGTTGTTGCGTGTGTTCAAATCACTGACAATACGCCGTCCAGCTCAAATAACCTTTTGTATCCACACACTTATCCGTCTCCGTTACCGTCTTTGGGTCAACGCTACATGTGCGATCACCGGGGAACATTAGGACTACACAACCCCAAAACACACAAAAGTCAGCTTTTCTGCATTACTGCCCAACTATAAGAAAGGAAAGGATATAGGAGATGGAGATGGAGATGGACGTACCGAAACACCCCTTCCTCGCCCACCACATCTTCACCCCCTCGCCTGGTAATTCATGACACGTTCCGACACCAGGCATCTTCGCGACGCCGTCGGACCAGTCTTTTTGGCCTGCGGTGCAGCGCGCGTCGGCGAATGTGCCGATGATGGCGACGGTGGAGTCGCGTTGTGTGAGGGCTTGGGATGGCGTTGGGGATGCGAGGGTTGTGGGGGAGAGAGTGAGGAGGAAAAGGAGGATTGTTGATGGGAGTTTGGCGAACATTTTGATGGGGTGGAGAGGGAAGGATGTAGATGTGTGTTGGGTGAGGTTTTTTGGGAGTGGTAAAGACGGTTGTAATACACTCTACAGTGTTGAAATTCGATAGATGGATGCTTTTCAAGAAACACAAAGTGTTGATCTGGGTGCTAGATGTATATATACCTACATCTAACCCATCCGACTCATGTACATGCAACCCCGATACTTGGTACCCTCTCACGCGAGTCAAGACCGCCGCAAAATTCGAAAAGCCATTCCAGCACTCTCGTAAATATCCACACCGAATAGACTCAATCGGATGAGGCTGTTACTCGACGCAAAACTAGGCCCGTTTAGGTAATGCTTTGGAGAAAGGCCCACCATGCCCCGCTTACGCTTCAGCCGCAAAGCTTAACTTCAGGGTACAACGGCAGTGGCGTGATTTTTTACGCAATGGCTGGAGTTTGATGGATCGAGGGACGGGCTGAAGGGTACAGGATTGAGGCTGAGGGGTGGCACAGAGTGTTGTTGGGACTCGTTTGGGTAGTTGGGAAGGGAAGCTTTGCATGGGGATTCCGAGTGCACCGCTAGATCAGCGCGACGCGGTTCCTTTGGTATGTTTGCAGCTGAACTGAACGTTGTACGAGTGTGAACTGATGTGCGTTGTAGAGAGTAAATATGTGTGCGTATATACTCGATCAATCCGTGTGCACATGTTCGTCTTCCCACTTCTCCTAAAGTCTGTCTCGGCGTCTTACCAAGCTCCTCGCATCGCCGCACGATAATCAACTCTACGAAATGCATCTTTCTACCACCCTCTTCCCGATCCTCGCTACTCTCCTCCACACAGCTTTATCCACCCCACTCCTCCCGCGCGACGATCCTTCTGTCGAACCCGCATTCACAACCGTCATCCTCGGCACCTTCAAAGATGCGTCCTGTCATGCAGGCCAAAAGGACTACAGCGGCGGAATGCCGTCGTGGAGGGAGGGCGATCCTGAGCCTTCCTACGGTGCGTGTCAGGCCCTGAGCGGGACGAGCTTGAAGATTTGGTGGACGGTACAGAAGAGCAGGTGTCCCAGTAAGTCCAACCTTTTACTAGCGACCAAGCGTGAGATCATTATTGGCGGGAAAAGTCTGGGACAAGAATTATTTGGGATGAAAAGGTGGAGAAGAACAAACAAAAGAGGTCCAGCGGTGATTGAAGATGAGTAATGGTAATATGCTGACATTATGGAAACAGTTCTTCTCTTCACGGATCGCGAATGCAAAGACTACGTGAAAAGTGAATGGCGGACAGACGTATGTATTCCCACGGGGCAGTATAAGAGCTGGATGCCGTATTGTACGTGTGGCGCGACCAACGCGTGCAAGGATTAGCTTCCGAACAGCGAGGTACACTATCATATCCCATGAGTGAGAGTCGGGGAATCTGATTTTGCTGTCAGGAACGTTGATGATAAGATAGATCATGGGGATTTCGAGGCGGGTGTTTCATGGACAGGGCGGAGTAGGTATACCGCGGGAGTGATGAACGAACAGTGACCACTACCCATTATCTGAGTTTTGTAACGTCACCTAGATGACTCGAAGCGTTGTAAATTTGCGGAGCAGTGCAATTTTCATCCAAAATTGTAGTACCCAAAATAATATCGCCGCCAAATCCACGTCCGCCAAATCTGGTTTTGATCTCAATCCAGATGAATGCGCGTTGGTGTAAAAACACTATCAAACCAAGCTCTTTGTTGAGTGATAGTGAAGCCCGACACGTTGTCGAACCGGCGAATGTTGGACTCCGCAGTACCGCGTTCAACTTGATGGAGATGACGTACACAGCACTCATCGAAGTTGTCTCGAAGGGGTAGCCAGAACAGTCCTATACGTTCGTACCGATCATCTTCTGTCTGTCTAACGATAAGAAGTGGCCAGGAGACGCTCGGCATGATGTTGGTCGGCCTGTCTGGGCTCCTTGGGTCCAAGCATCGGCCATCTAGCAAGATACCTTTGAGGACTGTTTTGTCGTCGAGGCTCCATGGCATTAGATCCCACTTGGGCTCTACCAGTACCTCCGTTTCTAGATCATAGGTGAGTGCGATTGCTCGAGTGTGGATTACACTCCCATCTGGCCTGCGTATGGTCGCCGCCTCCGCTTCGGAGACCAGACGCAGGGGCGTCGCCTCGACAAGAACGTTGATGCTCTGGTCGTTGATGTGATCGTTCCTGTGATTCTTGATGTAAGCGTCGAAATTGGTGATGTAATCGTTATGCTGCTCGATGCGATCTTCGTGATCGTCATTGTAATTGTTTTCATCGTTGATGTAATCGTTGTAATTGTTCATGTAATTGTTATGATTGTTGATGTAATCGTTTATGTCCGTATTATCTCGGGACTGCACGGCTGAAGAGTGTGGTGTCTGCATAGCCCATATACGACTCTCTTCGAGGGTGACGTATGCAAAGACAGGTGATGTGGGCCTGATATCATCATATTCACGTTCACCGTCGGCATGAACCAATGATTCGAAGGGACTTCTCCATACCCAGTCGATCCGCCCCTCCCAACCAAGCGAGGACCAGCTGGGAAATCCGGGTCGCCGCCGGCACGGTGCGCTGTGGTACCAAAACAAGCCTACAATGATAGTCAAGATAGCTGGTCCTGGTTTTGGTATGTAGATGTCAAAGATATGGGAACGACGTGGGTGAGTTGGTCTCTTGTCAGGATAGATCAAAGATGGTCCCTCAAACATAGGCATACCCCACACGAACTTGATGTCGGAGCAACGATTACTGAGAGATTTGAGAGCCCCAGTGATTGCGTTGAGCGCATCCGAATCGAATGTCAAACTGCGCATGCTATATGCTGCTAGGTACCTAGTAGCTTGAACGCAAGCAGGGCCCAGCACGTCCGTAAATTCAACGTCCATGAGATCATTCGAAAACTTCGAATCGGCATCGGGTGACGGAATTAGACCAGCAAGTGGCCATTTTCCCATGTGGTTGTCCAGTTTTGAAGGAAGCCCAAACAATTTGCTCTCTCGACCTGCACCCACGTTGCAAATGTAGCCGGCGTGAGCATCAGTAAATACCAGTCTCTTACGGGACAGGAAACATTCTTGATATGTCCAGGCACGATTCGCCCATTGGGAGTCCGAAACATCTGACCATATGGTGAACCTCGCCGGAAGATGCACAAGCGTGATGGATCTAACGCTGGCATGTATTGGTTTGCGTCGTATGCGAGCGTTCACACCAGGGAGTCCGTGGTCTGGGCCGCTCCCAGCCGCAGCGATCATCGTCAGCTGCGATGCTGCGTAAATGTCTCCCATCATCTGGATCTGCTCGTGTTTGCCCTTTGCATCATCTTGGTCGATGCACTGCGTGACATAAGTTCCTAGGCTTTCTATGAAGACACTAAGGCACTCACATATCTATCGACCCATAGGTATTGTATGCCTAGAGCTTTCGTCAAGACGATACTGTCTTCTATGGTTGCAGGGAGACATGGCCCAAGCTGAAAGCAACTGTCGTCGAATTGAGATCCTTCGCCACGAACCTGAGATGATCCCCAGCAGTACGAAAGTGTCGCATACGAGTACGTCAAGTTTCCAGGCACGACCTTGCGTGTAACGCAGTCGATGAGTTTGATTGCATGGCTCAAGTCGTCTTCGGATGTCCGATCTGAGTTGCATGCGTCATGATCTCGACCGCATTCTGTCAACCACGATTTGACCAGAGCGATGTCGATCTTTTGAGGATATATGTGTTCAAGCCGAGAATGTGCCGCATCCAGCCCAAGTGATGTGACGATGAAGTGCGGCCTTGGTTGATTGCCATCACGAACTCCGTGTAAGCTGACAGTTGCGACATTTTGGGAATTGGCAATCACATCGCAACACCTCAGACTAGCAGTTTCCAGGTTTATATCATGCTTTTCTGTGACCAAGCCAAAGAAATGGCAAATAGGGCAGTCAGATGCATCTAACTGCTTCCTGTCTCCAAGCACGAATGGTTCAAAGTTGGATGTGGTATGGTCAAAGGCAGCCGTAAGCTTCTCCCAGGGTATATTCCAGCATCGATCGCAAATATTGCCTTGTTCTGTATCCGAGTCGCCGGGGCTAACACCGGGAGGCTCCATGGTCGCAGCCGCTGTGGACACCACGTGTGGCGTGGCTTTCTCCGGTAGTCTTCGGGGATAAAAGTCGAGCGAAAGCGAAGTGTACGAGATAAAGAATTCGTCAGCCAAAAGAGCTAGTCCGTATGAATTCTCATGAGAAATGAGAAGGATGCAAGGCAACAATAGATCAGGCTGAGGAAAGAGGTGACTGCGCCTCGGAAACCACGCTAGTCCCAAACAAACTTGACCGGAGCGCGCCACATGCATGCGAGGTGCGAAGCTAATGTATTTTCCCAGGGGCCAAAATCTTTGGTGGCATAATTTTCAGTGCGTCCCAACCTCGGGTATGTGCCTCTTGATGCTACTCCAAAGCTCATTCCAGAAGAAAAGACTCCAGCTTGCAAACCCGTTTCCCCCAACCGTAATGCCGTGATTCTTCGGACGAAGCCGTCTCAGCAGTCTTGGCTGTACTGTTTCGATACGACAACTTCTCAAGCATCGGTGTCTCTCCAAAGAAGCCCGGCGAAACCTTCGCAGAACTGGACCGAGTACAGAACTGCACAGGGAGCTTTCGATGCTGGGAATAGTGTACCGGCAGCCAGCATAGTCCGACGCGCTCATATTTCCCGCTTCTTGTCTCTCTCGCAATCATCATGGGATGCATCATGGGGTCATGCCAACTTGACCCATAGCGGATGTCTCTTGGCCCCGCTTTCTCCCAGGAGCTGTGGAAGATGATGCCTTTGAGCTTTTGCTTTGGGTCCAGATCTGTCGGCGGTATATCCCAATATACTCTGACAAGCATTTCGGTGGTTGTGTCGTACGGTATGACAATTGTGCCGGCGGCCTTTACAACTTTGGAGCCACAGGATTCATTGGCATCACTCGTGACGTCCAAAGCAGCTAGTCGCACGTCCACTGTCATGGCACGCAATTGGAGTGCCTTACGAGCACCATCACCTCCAAAGTTGGTCTTTCTGAGCATAGCGTATCCCGGTCCCTTCGAAAATATCCTCACGCCAGTTTCAAGAAAGGCGACGCGTTGGTATATGTTGATCTCTTGGGTAGGCTTATCGCCATGTTCGTCTCCATCTAGTTCATGGTATTGCCAGCTAATTGGTCCCTGCCACTCGAGCGAGGACCAGCTTGGAAACATCTGCCGACGTCGGGCTGGGCTCTTGTGGTACCAGAATAGACCCATCTTGATCGCGTTACATCCGGAGAGACTGCCTTTCTCGTCCACTGTACATATCAAAGGAAGCTCTTTACCATCAATTGGGCAGACCGGCATGCCCCATATATGAAATATTCGATCGCCCATTTCTCTCTCCCTGAGAGTGTTCAAGGCTCCAACGATGGCCTCCAACGCGTCTGAATCATATGACAACTGACGACTACTGTATACCTCAAGATATCTGGTAGCTTGTATCATTCCATTCCACTTTAGGTTCGGGCCTCTCTCCGCATAGGTGTTTGTGACGTCTGGTGGCAAAATGACATCAAGAGGATGTGTTGCCGTATAGTTATCCAGCTTTTTGTTTACTTGCTCCCAGGGTAGATATGTGAGATCTGATTGGGTACTGCGGTCAAGTTCTGGACCGAAGCATGAGTTACAGACGAATTGAGCTTGTGTGTCGGTAAAGAATAATCGCCTCCGAGATAGGTAGCATTCCTGAAATGTCCAAGCGCGACTAGCCCAACTAGATGCTAATACGTCCAGGTTGACTTGACTTCTTAAAGGATGAACTGCGAGGGTAACGGAACGAACTCGAACGGAGAATGTGTCCATTCGCGAGCAGTCCCGTATACCAGGAAGGCCATACAGTGGATCTTCCCCTGCGGCAGCAATGATAGTCAAATGCGCCGACGAATAAATTACGCCCATCTGTTGGATTTGCTCATGTTTGCTCTTGGCATCATTTTGATCAATGCACTGGACTCGATTAGCTACGATAGCGAGGGTGTCTCCTATAGACTCACGTATCGATCCACCCACAGGTACTTGATGCCCAAAGCCTTGGTCAACACGATGCTGTCCTCTATAGTTTGCGGAAGTAACCGGTCGAGCTCGGTGTAGGTAGGCTCAAGTTCCACATCAGATTGGGCCGTGCTGGAATGACCCCAGACGTAGGACAACGCCACATATAAGCATTCAGTCGATCCTGTCACAACTATTCGCTGTTCGCAGTCGATAAATTTGGTGATATGTTTTGGCCTAGCGGATATTGGTGGATTGCACAAAGACCTATGCTGGCTTGCGCACTCATTAATCCAAGTCTTGGCGAGATCAATATCTAGTGTCCGTGGGTAAATCTTTCTCAAGTAAGACTGAGCGTTGTCTTGCGTCATATCTGTGGCTATGATGTGAGGTGCAGGTTCGTGGAACTTCGATTGCAGCAAAGTCAATGTGCCGATGCTCGGGCCATTGTAGGGACTGTCGAACCAGGTCAATTTGAAAGTTCGAGAGTTTAGATCGTTTGTAGACGCGACCCTTTCGAACAAATGGCATACCGGGCATGTGGATGCACGCAACTGTTCGCGTGTTTCGAGAGTTAGATCGTACCCAGTATCCTGCAAGGACTCGGACGGGAAGGCGAGATTTTCCCATGGTATACTGTAGCAGCGATCACAGATGCTGCCCTGGATTTCATGTTTCGCATCGTCGCGTGTAGTAGCGAATACTGCCATCTCATCGGATTCCACGGCCGTACAGGATTCCATCTCGTTCAGTGTGGATGCAGATGTAGGAGACGAATTTAGTCCCGTGGTACAGTAGTGTAAGAGTAAGAGAGTGAGGGAGGCTGAGCTGAGGAAAGAGGTGGCGTCGCTGCAACAACAACGCTAGTCCTGAAAGAATCAGCCCGAGCAAGCCACGCATCAAGCACATCCGACGAATTCAAGCTCCCATAGTAAGTTTCACCAATATCGATTCGTAAGGAAGACACTTTGTGTCGCGCCACCCCAGCGCTTCCAAGCCATATCATTTATGCACTATTTCAGCAGATGAGCTGATCTACCATATACTCCAAAAGATGCACTCATAATCCCAGCCCAGGCAATCACACAGCCAGAGCCTTCGCGCTCCACGACGCCATCGCTATGTACCATAACACCAAACCAATGCTGTAGTAATATACACATCCCAAAAACTCCTTCTTCATCCCTCTCATCCCGTTCAACCAAGTACCACTATATTCTCGCCCATGTTGAATATACGCCTAAAACAATCCCTCGGGTAATCGCTAATGCCCCAAGAACCCTCTCAAAACACTCTCCATTTCCTCCTCGTTGATCTGTCCATGAGCCTGCATTTGCAGCATGCGTTGCTGCTCAGCTGCAGTACGCTGGGCTGGCGCTGGGCCACGTGGGACTCCTGGTGGTGCTTGGTTGGGACCGTTGTACCAGTTGGGTGCTTCGCGCTGTGGAGGACCATGGGAGAATTGCGCTGCAGGTACATTTACTCCATTTGGTGTAGGTAGTGGCCCGTATAGACCGTAGTCTCCTGCGTTGTTAGGTTGCGGACGAGGCTTCGGCTGTGCAGATGGTGCGGGCGGTGGACCTCCGTTCAGGGCAGCAGCAGCCTTTTCGCGATCGCGCTTCTTTTGCTGGACGAGTGTGCCCTTGACGCCACGTAGGTACTTCAGTGCGGCGTCGACCAGTTCTTTCTTCTCAGGAGAGTTCTTCAGCGCCTCGAGCATCTCGCGAACTTGTGTTTCAGACTTGATGTGCGGACATGTGCGGCTGTGACCAAAATGCGCGAGGCCACAGAGTCCACAGTGCTCGACACCTGCTGCTTTCAACTCACAAGCGCCTTGTGGGTGCTGTTTGTGACATGCTGGGCAAATGCGATTGCCAAAGGAACCGTAGGTAGGCTCCAAAGGTGATCGTAAGGGAAGTTGAGCACGCCGGAAGGGTTTAATTGAAGGCTTTGTATTAGCACGTGATGCAGGAGATGCTTCGTTGGCACCATCGGGAGGCGCAGGACGTGGTGAGGCGTTCCCGGCAGAACGCGGCCTCTTGTCAGTCTGCGGCGATTGAACGGTCTTCTTCCGAGGAGACTGAAGCGTGACAGTAATTGGCGGAAATTTGGAAGACTTTGATGGAAACTTATTGGACCCACCTGCACCATTTTGCTTGTACAAGGTCGTATGTGCGGCTGTCGTCGTGCTGCGACGTCGATCCGTGTCGAGTTCTTGCGCGGGATCGACACGCTCACGCTCACGCCCCGCCTCCGCCTCTGGCTCTGGCTCTGGCTCACTATCTTCCTCAGTGTCGGCCTGGAAGTCCGTATCGCTTTCGGATCCGGTCCATTTCTTGCGCCGTGAGGGCTTCTTGATTGGTGACGGGAGCGCAAGGGCGTCTTCGAACGCATCTTCCGCGGCGACCGACGCCGCGTCCATGCCATCCTTCTCAGTCACGTAGTCAACATTCTGTCCACTTATCAGCGTCGCATCATGCAAGCTTCGAGGCTTACATACCACTCGAGCCCTTCGACCTCTACCCATCGCCTCCGCGCGAGCAAGAGCCTCTGCTGCGGCGGCTGCCTGGCGTTCTTTGAGGATTCTGTCCCAAACACCAGGGTCTGGCGCAACCTCCTCTTCTACGATATCGAGATCGTTCTGAAGCGCTCCTTTGTCATTTGCCCAAACTCGGGCGAAGCTGAATTGTGCTTCAGCAGAGTCGTCAACAGTTTTCGATTTAGTGTTTTCGATCTGACTTCTGTCCAGCAGCTTCTCGATGGACTCGTCGTCATATCGAATGTCTTGGTCTCCATCGTCGTCTTTGAGAAGCTCTGCTGCACCGAATTTGAGAATTGACTCAACGTCATGCTCCTCGATATCATCTGCATCTAGCTGCTCGACGACGACGTGATCGAGCGCCATCTTCTTGCGACCCATCTGGATGATCTTCTCCTCCACGGACGCACGCGTCATAAGCTGGAAGCACAGCACCTTCTTTTTCTGGCCGATACGATGTGCACGAGCAATAGCTTGCAGATCTTGGTGCGGATTCCAGTCGGGATCCAGAATGATAACCGTGTCAGCAGTGGCGAGGTTGATGCCTACACCTCCTGCTCGAGTCGAGAGCAAGAAAGCGAATAGTGGGGAGTCTGGAGCGTTGAACTGATCAATGCGCTTCTGTTTCTCGAGCGAGCCCATCTGGCCGTCAAGACGCTGGTAACCCATCTGCATGCCATCCAAAAAGTCCTCAACAATGTTAAGCATGTCCAGAAATTGACTGAAGATGAGGACTCGATGGCCACGTTCCTTTAGCTTCGGCAGAAGCATCTCGAGCAGGCTGAGCTTTGCCGATGCTTCCACGAGGTTGCGGTGGGACACGGCAGCAATGTCGGTCCGTTCTTCAATCTCACGACTGTAGACGAACGGATGACACAAACACTTGCGCAACTGCATGAGGATGTTGCTCAGATTTGCCCTCTCCTGCTGCTTGAGCGACTTGTCCGAAGTGAAGAGAGCCTTGAGCAACTCGGGCCGCTTTGACAAGATAGACTTGTAGAGTTGCTTTTGCAGATGGCTCATGGAGATGGGTAAGATGACCTGACCAAGTGGCGGCAGGAAAGTCAGCACTTGAGCTTTCGTGCGCCGAAGAATGAAAGGTCGAATCTGGTCGTGAAGCTCCTTGACATTCTCAGATGTCATCTCTGCGTACTTCTCCTCCAGTTCTGCAGCGTTGATGGTGTCGTCTAAGAAGTGTAGCAAGTTGAACAGCTCGCGAGCGTTGTTTTGCAAGGGCGTACCCGTCATCAACAGTCTGAAAGGGGCTTTGACCCCACTCAGTGCTGTGTAAAGTTGGCTCTTGTCGTTCTTGAGGCGCTGACCTTCGTCAACGATCAGACCCGCCCAGTTAACGCTTCGAAACATGCGCCTGCAACTGTCGTCCGCAGCGGCTTCATACGAGGTCACAACAATATGACATCGCAGTTCCTTTGTCCCCTCGGGATACATTTCGTACTTGTATGCCATATCTCGAGCTTGAGCCGAACCAAAGTACGCGACCACGCGGAGCGACGGCACCCATTGCTTGATCTCTCGACGCCAGTTGGCAGCCGTGGAGTTGGGGACCACAATGAGGAATGGGAAGCAGTTGTGGTCTTGGACTAGTGTGGCCATGTAAGCGATGACCTGGATGGTTTTGCCGAGACCCATCTCGTCGGCAAGAATGCCGTTCTTTTGACTGTACCACTGATAGTACAGCCAATTCAGGCCCTCCATTTGATATTTCATCAACTCGCCGCCTACGAGGTTGTCGGGCTGGTTTTGCTTCTCAAGTTTGGCGAATGGTGAGCTGCGAACCTTCTCGAGACGGCCCTTCAGTGGCCCTTGCTTAGGATATCGAACGTAACGACCAGCCACCCAGTCATTATATGCTGTTACGAAGTCGAGCCACCTATCACCGTCTTCTGAAGTGGGAACTTTCTCCCATACGGCATCTTCATAACCCAGACCCTTGTACTTGATGAGTGCTTTGTCCACTTCCTTGATTCTCGCCTTATCGATCTCCTCGCTCCGGACTTCAACGTAACTTGTGTACTTGATGTCGAGAACAATGTCGATACGAAGATACTCCTCGGGTATAGCATCTTCAGTGCGCATCTTTGGCCCGTCTTCACGCTTGTAGAAGGCTTTTCGCATAGCTGCAGCTGTGACACCCCAGGTCCACGCTCCAGAGAACCAAGTGGCTCGGAAGTAGGACTGATTCTCCCACTTGACAAGATACTGCTTCTCGTCTTCACTAATCATGTCACACGACGCGCCTGGTCTATATGTTTCAACGTCAGAAGGCCGCCAGGCGATAAGGCCGCCCACCTTCAGCTTATCTGTGTCGTTGCATTCCTTGCACATCCAGTGGTTGGAGTACTCACGAAAGCGCTCGTCTGCCATTTCTTCATCATTGCGATTGATGTCCATTGCGTACTGAGAAAGGGGCGGCAGGTGATGGTAGTGCCATGCTCGTGAACACTTGGTGCACCGGAAGAGGACGTTGTGGGCATTGTTGATGCGCTCCGGGGCCACGTCGATGATGGGATCTTGGCCGCCGTTATCTTCGCGATCCTTCATCTCTTGCTGAGTGCTCTTGCGGTGGCGGAAGGGCTTGCAGGAACTGCCTTGTTCTGCACAATCCTGGCACTTTGCAAGGTCTGGAGCCGTCCTATCCTTCTTCTGGTAGATGTTGATGCAGCGCTTGCATTGAAGTACGAATTGCTCATTACCAACCTTGGTGACGAGGTGCTCGCGGGTTGAACGATTTCCGATGCAATTCTTGTGATATGCGAGGGAGCAGCCCTGGCAGTAAATCAGAGGTGCAACATTGGGCCCGCTGTAGCACACCTCACAGCCTTCGGCATGGCGCGATCGAAACAAGTCACTTCTGGGCAGCGTAGGGAATACCTCGCGAACCTGTGTCAGTTTCGGAGCGGCAGCCTTAGGCTCAGAGTCGGAGCGGTAGACATCGTTCATTGACGCCTCCTCCATGTTGTTCGTTGCGCGTGTCGCTCGATCCGAATGCCGCACCCCAGAACGCGGGATCTTTTCTGGTTTGGAGGAACGAAGTGACTGCCGCTTGCGCTTGCGCCCGGGCAGTACGTCTGAGCGCAGAATGTCGGAGTCGCTAGACTCATCCTCATCCTCATCTTCATCTTCATCCTCGCTGTCGTCGTAGGCGCGGACTGGAATTTGCTGTCTGGACGAGCGACGTGTTGGCTCCAAATTCTGCTTACGCTTCCGCCGTCGCTTCTTGTTGCCCGCCTCCGAATCGTCGCTTGTCGACAGTTCAATAGTGTCGCTGTCTCGTGAGCGCGTACGCGACGACCGTCTGCTGTCAGTGCCACGCTTCGCGAGGGTCCGCACACGCACATTGCGCGGCTTCCGAGAAGGAGCAGCAAGCTCGTCGGACTCTTCTTCCTCCTCTGACGATGATATGTCAATGGTGGAGATGTCGACAAAACCATTGTGCTTTGCCTTGGAGCCCCTTGTGCGGAGTTGCATGTCTTCGTTTGCGCTAGGTGATGCCTGGTCGTCTTCCTCTGGCTGGAACTTATGCAGGGCTTCGCGACCACCCGGGAGGTCGAGGAGTTCTTCGAATGTGATCTGGGTATGGTCAGGCCTCGCCCGTGAACTAATCTGAGAAGAAAAGGTAGGAGAGGATGTGAACGGTGGATTATATAGGCAAGCAGCTTAGCGCTCAGGCATCGCTTTTACCTGACCTTCACTGCTCGGATTGTGTTCAAAGACTTGCCTTTACCGGGCGCACTTACCTGCTTAGTTGTGTCGCCAAACAGCCTGACCTCATACAACATATCACCTTTCCGTGAGTATTCGCGGATGACTTCCTCGACCTCTTCCTTGGGCTCATAATAGACGAATTCCTCCTTCTTGGTGACCGGCTTAACCCGGACACAAAGTGCTCGACGTGTTCTCGGCGGCGACGGAGATCGGTTGGTTTCATTCTCTGGTTCTGCACTACGCCCCGGCTGCGCATTGTTGAACGACGATGGCTGCTCGGTTGCCGGCCGAGTTGCAGCTTTGCGCCCGCCTTTGCTCTTGAATGCAGCCATGAGCTGCGCCCCATCCTCGTCTGAGCTCATTTTGGTGTATCTTCTAGCTGTTTGTATGGGTTTCTATGACCGTCCTTCCTGTGCAATGGCCCCCGCGCGGCGCAATATGGAAGGAACTATGACGACCTCATGGATGTTCTAAGAAACGATCACAGAGTGTATATCGCGGTTGTCGAGCGAACGGAGAAAGCATCGAAGGCCTATAATTAGGATCGCGAATTTCGTGTCGTTCGATCTGTACAGTGTAACTTGCGCAACGCAATTTGTGCAGTCGATGCGCCCGCTCAATGTCGCTTTACTGCGGAGATGGCAAACGCGTGACTACGCGATGCGCGACGGAGCTAAGGAATTAAGCTGCGGTCCGTGCGAGAATTATTTCGAACCCTAGTGGAGACGCCAGCCGAGCTTGCAGTGCATCATGCATCAATTGCAGACCGCACATATACTGCTGTCTACTTCAAACCTGCCTTGTTATGGTCTTTCCTTCCCTACTTGGTAGCACGCTACTTCGAACGCAAAGATTACGCCTACCCTCTACCTTCTGCCGTTACAAATCCATCACTGCAGCTATCGAGCGAGGACAGCAGCGTGGGCCCGACCGTTCGTCTCGACCTCGCACGAGAGACACACCGACCGAGGGTGGTTCCGGGGGAAAGACACGTCGCGAGCTGAGATTTGAGCGATTCGGCAAACCCCGAGACGACAATGATGCACCACCCAGGCCTGCGCGCGATGACCGGCCACCAAGAGATGGCGACAGGAAGGTGAGTGCGCCTCGGAGCAGTAGATTCGGGCGTGTCGGCCCGCCACGATCCCGCGAAGACGGCCCCAGTCGATTTCGGGACGACAGACCCAGAGATCGGGATGAGAGACCACGCCGAGAAGACCGATTCAACGCAGCCCCAGACCGAGACATGACTCGGGGCAGTCGCTTTGGTGGCGAGCGCAGATCAGGATCAGATCGATACGGTGGAGAACGAAGGCCTGCCTTCAATGGCACAGATAGACCTGGACGTCCGGACCGCTTTGCAGATCGAGGGGAAAGGCCTCCATGGCAAGACAGATCCTCCGCACCGCGCACGGGCAGCACATGGGACCGCAACAACAGATTTGCGGAGTCCAAACCACCATTCTCTGGTCAGGATGCCAATCGGGGGCCGCGGACCACTACATACGATCGCGGTGAGACAAGAGACGGGCGGACGGACACGTATCCTCGACGACAGGGCGATGATGCTGGAGCTACAGGTGAAGTACGCCGTGAGTCGCGATTCTCTCGACCTGATTCCAAGGGCGCACGTCGAGAACACTCGGGCAGAGACGAACCTAGGCAGTCGTCATATTCCTCGGCTACAACAGAGCCGAAACACTTGATACGAGATGTTGAGTCGCTTCCTTATAGTACTGCTGCCTCTGAGTTCGTTTATGGCCATTCCAGCGTTCTTGCAGCCATCAAGGCCAATCGACGGAAGCTATACAGCATCTACGTTCACTCAAGAGGCGCAAGCAGAGATGGGCTACTCACTCGCATAAGGGCTGCGAAGCTTTTTCCAATCACACATGAGGTTGGAGATGAGTATCTGCGTGCTTTGGATAAGGCGAGCAGCGGCCGACCACACAATGGCGTCGTGCTGGAGTCGTCGCCTCTTCCCGTCCCCCCAATCACGGAGCTGAGGACTGCTTCGATCGAAGACGAGAGCTTTAGTGTTGCACTCGACAGCCAGAGCGCGGAGGACCTGCTTGTCAATGGAAAGCAGGAAGTGTACTCGTACAAATCAGGAGGCTGGAGACACCCTCTTATACTATACGTAGATGGCGTGGTAAGTATCGTCGACATGACCTTTCGGCACACCGCTAACAGTTGAAGCTCGACGAAGGTAATCTTGGAGCCATTGCGCGCTCGGCGTACTTTCTGGGCGTAGATGCAGTCATCACGCCTACGCATCACACCGCGACATGGAGTCACATTGCCGTCAAAGCCTCCGCTGGTGCCGCAGAAGCATTGCCCATCTTCAAGGTTGGGCAGTCCACGGATTTTCTGGCGAAGAGCTCAAGGGCTGGATGGAGGATATACGCAAGTGAGACTGTACCTGCGACGCCCTCCATAGTCTCGGAAACGACAGAAGAGGCCACAAGCGATGTGGTTTACACATTTGCACGGAGCACAAAGCGTCTTCCCGCAGATCACTCCCCGGTTGCAGATCATCCCACGATTCTCATGATGGGCGGCGAAGGCGCTGGCCTTCGGACCGGCCTACTCAATCTGGCCCATTACAATGTTGGCATTCGACACGGCCGCGATGTTGATGAGATTGGCGTTGACAGTCTCAATGTCAGCGTTGCAGCATCGATTCTCTGCTATGAGATGCTGCAAAAGCCAAAGTCGAGACCAACACCTCCGGCTGAAGAAGTACTATTTTAGCACAGCATCTCCGAAGAGTCAAAATTCTCATCATCCATGTACCCTTTAGCGCTGTCCTTTTCGTTGTGCATCTCACAGACCTAACAATTTAACCGAGCCGAAGATAGTGGTGCATGTTAGTGGTGCACGAAAACTGTGCCTTTTAAGCAACACTGTCTCCAGCAGTGATGTGAGAACTACCGCTGCACTGAATTACAGTATGAAGTGTGCCCGCCAGCAAGCCTGCACTTCAATGCTGACAACGACAACGTTGTTCTAAGGCTGAATGATAGGCTCCAGCGAGGCTTGGCTCTCAATCCTCGTGCTCCGATCCCAAGGTTCGTGGCTGCCACCCTCAGTGCATATTCCTGCATGTTACATGCCATCTTCAGCCTCACTCACCCCGATCACGTATCATATGTAGCTCATCAAATCCCGCCCTCCAATCATGGAAATCAACATTGCCTAGAGTACTTCATCCAGCAATTAGCAGTACACACTCTCAAAGATTTTAGTGCGGACGGTGCTTCTATCGATGCTTAACCTTCTCAGATGTTTCTGTATCGATCGCCGCGGGAGATGTAGTAGATGGTACGTTCAGCACGCGACGTTTCTTCGCCTTCCGCTCCTTCCTATTCTGCCGAAGACCTTATGGACAATCACGTGCAAACATATCAAAACGTGAACGACCATCGGGAGACGGGTTCACGCAGAAGCGTGCTGTTCACGTCGGTCGCATATTTTTCTCTACTCGGGGTCAACCGATCATGCTCTTACAATGCATTGAACAGCTTATGAAAGTGCAGTCATAGGTATTTGCCTGGTAAAGAGCCAGGGGAAGCACGCGATACTACATTAGCATAGCGGGCAATGTTTTCTACACGCCGTTGGAGTCGGATCGCAAATCGAGGCCACGGAACTATTTGAGACCAAGAACACTCAACTTGACTCGGCAATGCATACGTTGTGTGGGGCGAGTTCTGCCACATGTTTGTGAGAACCTTCGCGATAACATAGCGGCAACGTACGTACATATACATCTCTCGCATAGTGATGTACCACCACGAGAACAATTGAGAAACAAGTGTGGTCTAGTCCCCTACTTCCTGCCCACTTTATGGTGTATGGGCTAAATCAATATGAGGCGTTACGGACAGGTCGACCCATTTCAATGCACGAGGCGCAGGCAAGTACCAACATTAGTTAACATGCCCTATTGGTCCCACACCAACACCTCACTCAAGCGGTCTTCCTTCCAGAATTGCGAGAAAAATACCCAGAAAGCCCGGATTGCCGTAGCAGCGGCAATAACTATGGCCATGACCTGGCCAAATGCTTCGAGGGGTGACGTTGGATTGATCTGGTACGCCGTCATGAGTCTCTCCGACGCCAGCAGCGAGAACACCGAGAATAGCGTGCTCTCGATGTACAACAAGCTTGTTGACATGCCAATCTGGGAATACTTGTACCCTCGCACCAAGCCTTTACCTTCCACAAACTCTGCAATGCCCGGGCAATCCTTGCACCTATCTCGTTTGTGCCATTTCTTGCATGAGGTACACATGTTTGATTGGCAAGCCTGATCATTGCAATGCGTTACATTGCACCTTGAACAGCCTTTACATGTCTCGCAGACTACGCATTCGCAGCGGTGGCTGTTCCTTTGCCCGCTCTTTCGCCCTGTATCGGCCAGCGCGGCTTCTTCTCTGCACCACTTGCATTTGGCGCACGGGAAGAATTTTTGTTGTCGCTTTGCCTGGTCGAACTGGCGAGTATTGCGCAGCGCATAGATCCAGCAGTGCACGACTGAAGAGGCCCTTACTGAGTAATAAATCCAGATGGCGCGTTGATCGGAAGGGTGCCCATCGGTGCAATTGGTGACCCAACCCCACCAAAAAGCCGGCATGCATCCTGCTTCGCCTGCGGAGAATCCATTGTTCACGAAATTTTTCGTCAGAACGCCTATTACAATTAAGCCAGCTGATTGACACAGAATCGCCGTAACCGTTTGCCACCTGGATGCGAGAGTCTGTTTGGCAACCAATTGCACGGAGAGAGCGCTGTTTTGGGCATCGAGCATCATCGTACCAAGGATTGAATTGATCGGAGAGAGCGTTTGAGACACCATAGGCGCCACGAGAGCTATTGCAAGCGCAACGTGTGTCACCAGAAGACCTCCTCCCACCTCCTGGATTGCACTATAATCCGTACAAAACGAGCCGGCTATGGACATGAGAGTCAGGATGACGACCTGGGTCCAGGTGGCTGCTCGGACGCCGTCTCCGACGATATCAGCGTCTGCGGTCGCAAAAGGATTGCCGTCCGGGAGAGAAGCGTACAAAGTCTTCGATTGCAGTACGGTTCCGAGAACGAAGATTGCGAAGCCCATGACTATGGACAAGGCCATGGACAGACGGGCTGTGTCGATGGGATCCACGGCCTTCCGGCGTATGTCCGGCCAATGTTCCATAATTATGGCCAGGACTTTGAGGCCTGTCAGTATTGATGCCAAAACCACCGGGAGAGTGTCTTCTGGCATGATCAAGGACGAAATTGCGTTGGACCTGAAGTGAGTGGTCTGTCGACTAGGCTTTAAGAGCAGCTGAGAACACCAAAGGTAAGCCCGAATAGCCTTGCAGCGCGTACCGCCGGAAGCATTCTCGCTGACAGCAGAAGCGCACCGGTCAGCTATTTCTAAAGGCTCTTCAACAAGCATGTCGCGTCGTGTCTCATGGCCATTGGGCCCTCGTGGCGACCTCGCATACGATTTCTTCGGTTGTCGAGACTCATTGCCAATCAGAGCGTGAGCAGGTCGGCTTGTGCAGCAAGCTGCATGTGGGCGCCGGACGGGAATCAGCGATGTCGTACCGCCCCGTCACGTAGTCCCCTCCAATGCTCTCTGATCTAAACGCGGACGTTGAAGGCCGCTGAAGCTTAATCTTCGCGATTGCACAACTTCATCAACTCCACAGTGTTGCGCTCCTGCCAAATTCGCTCGTTCCGACTATCTATCCACCATGGGTCCAAGGTTTCAATGGCCATTCTCCATGGAAACGTTTTATAGAACGCACGGTATGGTCGAGGATGTGCCGAGATCAAGGGCTCTTTCCGCGGGAGACGATTCGCAGCCTTCTCAGCATACGCAGCAGAATCGCACTCGTCGCACATTGCAGTGGCCATTCTCTATGGACGTCTTCTATGCCACCCACGGGCTAAATCAGCCTCGGCATGTATCGCCGCCTCAGGGCACGCTCAAGGTGCTTGACGAAGATGAGGTCAGTTTTCTATATATCATTGATGCAGACACAACGCTGATTGGAATTCCCGTCATAGTCAGACGACGGAGATTCTCTCGCAGACCGGCTAGTCATGTCATTCGTTGAGAGCAACTTCGACACCATGCCACGATCTTTCGCTCCAGCGCGTTCTCTAGAGCGATTGATCACTCCTGACACGGTTACGATCGAGTTGCGTCGGTTCGTGTCTCAAACAGATGATGGTGGCAAAATACTGGCACAGTTCATTTGTTCTAAGGCTCCTAAAACATTCGCAACAGCTGTGTATGTCGGCTTGGTCAGAAAGAAACTGTACAAGATGATGATGAGCATGCAGGAGCATGGTATCACAGATGATGACTTGCCGTTCGTGCCAAATAGCACGGAGCACAAATGGGAACCAGTTCGAAGGCTTTGGTCCAAGCCTATCGAGCTGCAATTCTCTGATGCGCAGTGGAAATTCCATGTTCCTATTTTTGTCGATCATGGGCAATACAAGGAACTTCTGCCATCGTGTATTTTGCCCATAACTCGGACGAGCATGACTCAACACGGGGCTTTTAGCATGGTGTACAAAGCTAGAGTACATGAAGATCATCTCGTCTGTCGAAATCCAAAAGGACCCCAGAACCAATACGTGGCATTGAAGATAATATCAAATTCTTCAGATGACTTTGATACGAAGAAGAGTTGGCATATGGAACTCGAGGCCCTTCGCGCGGTTGCAGACTTGAACCATCGGCACATCCTTGGCATTTTGACAAGTTTCACAAGGGGAGCGGATCGCTGCCTTATGCTTGAGTGGGCAGACGGAGGAAGTCTCGTTGACTTCTGGAGTCAACATGACAGAGTCGTGCTCAGCTCAATGACTGTAAAAGACTCTTTGACGCAGCTTTATGGGCTCGCTGATGCACTTTCATCCGCACACGAGCAGCTCAATATCCGGCATGGCGATCTGAAGCCAGCCAACATTTTGGTATTTCCAGACGGAAAGTCCATCGGGTGCCTGAAAATCGGGGATTGGGGTCTGGCCAAAACACATGAACTCCATACGGCCGAACGAGCTTTTGGCACTTCCATGCGATTTGGCACGTTACTATACGAACCTCCCGAAGCTGTGAGTCGGAGCAACGCTCGCTCTCGGCTGTATGACATCTGGTCACTTGGCTGTGTGTTTCTCGAGCACATTATCTGGCTTCTCTATGGTAATGACGAACGTCGACGATTTCTTGACGAGCTGCGCGACGACAACGGCAATGTTACTTTCTACGAAGGTACTGGCGACAAAGCTAGACAGCGTGAAGGTGTCGCGAGATGGATAAATCACATCCTGGTGGAATTTCCGATGGCAACTACGAGCGTGGGAGGTCTCGTGGATCTCGTCAGTACTAGAATGCTTGTGGCTGCCCTTCCGAGATCAAGGACACATGAAGCTTCGGACATTCGGGTACCAGACCAAATCTTGCAACTGCAACCCGAATTCATGGATGCGACCACACTGCCGTCTATAGTAATTACCTCTGACGCTCCGGAGTATTCAGAGGCTCGGCAGCAATCAGTCACGGTACCCACTGGCAGTGATGTGCTACAGGATCCGGCAGTGCGATATCGCGCACGGGCCATGGAGGTAGCGACATGTCTCCAGCACCTTCTTGTTGAACGTGGCCCACATTATGACAATTATCTCCCAAATAATAATCGACGCGGTCCACAGCGACTACCCCATCGTCAAACGAGCGTTGTTTCTCGATCACGGGTGGATTACCAGGTCCCGGATCCAGTTGCACCAATCCCACGAGGTCGTGAATCGCCTGAAGAAGCCAGCAACCCTACTCCAGGGCTCAAAGAGCTGTCTAGCAAAGCCTCCGAGCGCCCCGAAGAAGCCAGTGAACCTGCCAAAAAGGCTGAACAATCACCCGTCGCGTCCGTACCAATTCCTATCCCGGACCCGAACGACCCTGCGGGAAAGTACCGATACTGGGACGACAATGGCAGTAAAGTTGTAACATTCGTGCCTTTTTCTGATCGTCCAGGGGTAATAGTTACTTCATCGATGTCTAGGGACAGCAGATACAGGGTTTCGTGAGGCTAAGTGGATGAATAGTATGTATGCGATGTTCTTCGCTGCGCCATCATGGCTTAATGAAACCGAGTTTTTGGTTTTAAAACTCATTCTGAGAGGACATGGTCTTGAATGCAAGCCGCGGTATTACCCGGCGCACTTGTACGCGCGTGATGGCAGATTCGCCCATTCACCTACATTTCAGCACTCACTCAGTCACTTCCAAACAAAGCCACTCGATTCTCTCACTTGCAAATACGGACTACAACATACGGATTCTCTGCTGGGAAAACTCGATTAATGAATGAATCGATTGGTGCACTGTGTTGTTCGCGAAAGCTGCGGGTCTTGCGCATGGTTCCATAGCTTGAATTCGTCAAGATCTTATCCAGCGACAGCTAATAAAATTCCGCCACGGCTCTAGACGCTGTCGAAGGTCATTATTGTAATCCAATATAAGTTAGTTAGCAAGATCCCTCTCAAACGTATAAGCCACACTATTGCAAAAGTATTGCGTTAATGTGACGGAAGTATCGTAGCTGTATAGATACTGAGCACAGTTTGGTTGCGTGCTGTCTGTACACCACAAAGCCCGCGCGGGCTCGGATTCTGTTGATGCAGCAAGTGCGCTGGAGGGAAGACATGTTGTGGGAATGTCGCGGTTAGAAGCGGGTAGGTTTGTATTACAACAGCCTTGCACGCCCGCTTCTCTCTACGTATAACATGCGAACTCTCTGTGGCAGGTTAAGGGAAGGCCGGTTGAGGATCGGTATTCGCAGGTCTTGTTGAAGAGTGCGACATCGCGAAGCTTCAGTTCAATATTGACATTGAATGGTGCAGGGCTCGTAGCAGCAGGCTGAGTCGTCCGACTACCGGTCACTGATGTTCGGGGTGCAAGACCTGGTAGGTAAGTTCGTGGTTCACGCTGTCCTGACTCTAACTACTTAATTTATCAGTAGCTATAACCATGCATAAATGAGAATCATACCGGATGAACACAGACGGCCAATGCGAAGATCAACGCAATCCACATCATCACTCGCTTTGCAAAGGACGTTGGAGAGCTCGCACCCAGCTATCAATCATTGCGCATTTCGTCGCCAGGCTATGTATGAAGTGAAGACTCAGCTGAAAGATGGCACAACGCCGCATGCTGCATCTGGCGATATGAAGCGAGCCCAGACAAGATGATCTTCTGCTGCGGAGTCCAGCACACCACCAAAAGCAACCAGCCTACCTCTGCGCACTTCCATTCGAAACAAACATGATTCCCAGAGTCCGCCATCTTTGAGAAAAGAGACGCAGCGAAAACCAATCACAATCGAATCCAGGACTTCAGTGCCCAGTCCCAAGCATGGCGAATAAGTCCTGTACTGCCCTCTCTTTCCGCACAGATTTCCCGGGCTACATCGACCTGTTGCGCACCACCACAGGCGGAAACTTCACCCTCGTTCTTCAAGACTGCAGACTCGAAATCTGCGGCGCGCTATGGGGCTCCGGAAACCCCGACATCAGCGGCATCGGCATGGCAACTGGGTATCTTCTCGAAACACTTCTCTGCATCGTCCTTTCGTGCATGCATATCTGGCTCTACTACCGCTCTCCGCAACGCGGCCACCGGGGAAAGGAAGCAAGATATGCGAGATTATTGAGTGTAGCTGCATCAACGACATTCGACGTCGCCGTGTTTTTTGCATTTGCGATTCAAATCGCGTGCTGTGTTACGCTGGGACGGGCGAATTTCGGCATGGGTGCAGACGGAATGGGTGCGCTGACGATGAAGATTGCGTGGCTGGTGTCGACGATGACTATGTTGCCGTTGGTGCTGCTTGTAGTGAGGCCGCAGATGTTTGCTGGCAGGCACGGCGGTTCAAGACTAGGTGACGAAGGGGCTGGGAATGCCGCAACGACTGGGAGTTTGGATGGCACGGCAAGACTTCCATGCGTGTGTGGGGAGAAGCTGGAGCAGTTAGATGCGAAAAGACAAGGGCATCGATTTCTGCTCTTCGTTGTGTGTTGGGTTGGATCGTTTTATCCTTTCTTCTCTCGCATGGCGGGGACTTTTGGTATAACTCTCCCTCTTCCCTCTCGCGTGATTTCCACGTACTCTTTCTTCTTTACTGTTTGTCCAGTCTCGCCTCCGCCCCATTCTTCGTAGTCTTACACAACAAACAGGTGCAAGTCAAATCGGCGATTCTCCCGACTCGGCAATCTCAACAGCAGATTTCTCCATCATCGAAACCGCATGTTTCGGCGCCGTGCACGGAATCACCCAAGCCCAAGAATCAGCCATCACGGCGTTTGGCGCAGCGAGTTGGTTGTTCATCTCCATTCTCGTGATTTACGGGATCGTTTTGTCCGCGTTGAAAAGCAGCAACAAGCTCGACAAGACTTGGATCGAGAGGCATGGACTCATGTTCACGTTGGCCCCGCCGCCGACTCACGCGGGCGATATGGGCGTCTGGTTGGGTATTTGTATGGTAGTGGTGTTCTTCATAGTCGCCCAACTGTGGGCTTTTTTTCGATTGCGCAGATTGCAGAGCGAGATGACGGAAGCAGCTGGAGGGAGGTTTCCGGATGGGCAGTGGACATTTGGACAGATTATTGCGGTGGTGGGGTTCTTGCCTGTGGGCGCGGAGGTGGTGTTTCATTGGCGGTCGAGGCGTGGTGATGTTCACTGAGGACCTACCGTAGCAGGTGGTGTAAACTAACGTTAGCAGTTAGCGTGAATCAAACCAAAAAGGCATTCCAAGCCGACTTCGAAGGGTACTGTAGATTTGATGCGATACCCGAGCATGCTTTCTTGCAAAACGAATCAAGCACTCACAAAAAGAGCCTTGTTCTCGTTATCGCCATCATGCAAGACATACACGACATGCATCGCGCTCATCGAATCATAGCAGCTTCTGATATCACAGCTGCAGTGCGCATGCGTCCCTTCCCCGCAGCACGCTCGCAACCCCAACATTTCCGGCAACGATGCCGTGCCCAGCTTTTGCCTTATCACCCTGGCGGTGAGCGAGAATACTTGCCAGCCTGCGATCAGCTACTTGGTTTCGGAGGTTTGCGAGACTTCCAAGATTGTTATCGCAAGCGGAAGCTAAAAATCCCACGCAAGTGGTCTGCTGATGCGCGGAAAATCGCGCTAAATCTTACTGGTATCGCGAAAATGCCATATGAGTGGTGATGGGAATTTGTGCCCCACGTGTTCGCACATGCTAATTTACAGCCAATCTGTGCTGGACGGCGCAACACGAGAGTGAAGAGGGGTTGTCATCGCTACGTAGGGAACACTGCATACCTGGAGGTCGCTTACTTTCAATATCGCAATACGACAAGGGATTGCAGAAGTTTGCTTCATAGCGGAAACATGTAGAGGTGGCCAGATGTGTGGATCCGCAGGCCTTTTCGTGGCTAAGACTCTCGACACGCAGACCCTGGCCAGCACCCCGGCGTCCTTGGATCTTGTCGCTTCAAGTGCCCGCGCAAGGCTGGGAAGATGCTGGAGGGACCCATGTCGTGATCGGTGATGGTGGAAGTGATCGGAGGAGGGCGCTAAGGACTTGACACCGCCTTTTCCATGTCGACACAAGCGCTCTCCGCAGCAAGCAGTGCTCGAGAAGCGAGCGCAGTTCATCCCAATCATATTCACTCACAATATGAGAAACGGCGAACATCGCGACCGCTGCATGCGCTATCGATTCTGCAGTCTCGTAGCGGTTGAGATGGAGGGAGGGTCCGAGCAGCAGTGGGTCCCGTTAGCACGTTGCCAAGGCCTCAGTTTATCCCTGTCGTCATCGCACCTTCTGTTAGCGGCGCGGGTTGGCGTGAGACGGGAAATGGTGTGGTGAGGGCGCTGCACACACGCTCGAGGCAAACCTGCATGCTTGCTGCCCACCACCATTGCCATAGAGAGGTTGCGTCCTCGTCTACCCTTTCACTGTCTAGTCTCCGTCTGCTGCCTCTAGACACCGCTGCATCCCCGCCTCCTCAAACAGACCCTCGTCCTGGCTGCTGATAATTCGCTCGGCGCGCTCCCGCACACAACAGTAGCTTCCCGCACCGCTGGCGACGATCCTCGAGGCGACTACCTGCTTGCTTGTACGCCTCATTGCAAAATCACGCAGGCCACCCTAGTCTCTTACACAAAACCCCGCAACGTCCTCGTTGCTGGTCGCGCCACTGCTGAGGCTCATTCCTCACTTCACTTCACTTCTTTGAGGAAGTAGAAGGCTTGTTCATACATTCATCATGACGCGTAGAGTGGTATATGGCGTGGGGCTCATCCTCACTATTGCTTGTAGGTTGTATGGAATTGATACGAGATGTCGAGGCTGATATTCGCAGGCACGGTGATGACGATTGCTGGCATCGCATTGCCGCGATGGGTTAGCTATAGCCCTGTATGCCACGACCTCACCTTACAATTCGAATATGTCTGACAGTGCACAGAATGGCGAGCGCGAATACTCGTATGGCCTCCACAGTCGCTGCTCAGCAGTCACGGGCACCTGCGTGCCGTTTCCTAGGACGAGCGACTGCACCAAGGACCCGTCCTTCTGCAACATGTGGCGGACGGTTGGCTTTCTGATCTCCTTCGCCGTGGTCGTGGAGCTGTGCACGCTGGTGTCGTTCATTGTCATAATTGGCGGCGGTGTGCAGAGGCGGGTTGCTGGATGGCAAGTCGCGTCAGGCGTGCTGCTGTTCAGCGCCGTGGTGCAGTGCGCCGGCATGGCTATTGTGGTACGTTGTCACTACCTTCCACACAAGACATGCGCTCAATCCGCCACATTACCCTTTCGCACACAATCTAACACCTCCAGGCCTTCCTCTTCGACAACGACAGCCGCTTCTGGGACGGCTGGCACCTTGACACGTGCTTCCACCTCGTCACCGCCTCGTGGTCCATCCTCGTCCTCACCTCGGCCGGCATAATCGCCAGCGCCCTCTACCTCCCCGCCGAGGGCGACTACGACCTCCTACCCGAGCAAGAATACAGGGAACCAGATGATCGGTGAGCGCAGACTGGGTGTGATACATACATGCTTGAGGAAGACTTTTAATTTTGCGCAGGCTTCTTTCGCGCATCGCGGCATGGGACAACGGCTGGAAGGGATCGAATTCGAGCGAGGAATATAGTTATCAGCGTGATCAGGATGGCATGAGCGACATGAGCTCGATTGGCGGCAGGAGAGAATCGCGACAAAATGAGTAATGAAGGACCTTGTGACCATGGGATTTGGTGGGGGCGGTAATACACGGGTGATTTGCGTGGTCGGTTGCATCACTGGATTAGGACGGCGCAAGCGGTTTCCTGCGTGGGATTGGGCGAGTGTGTGTTTTACAAGCGGCATTGTTATCGTCTTTTTTTCACCCTACGATACCCCTCTACCCTGGTGGTTGGGCTGTTTGTTTACTCCCTAGCGATGATTACGCTACTGTTGGTCTCAGAACGATATTTATTCCACGTGCGAATATGAGCATCTTCTCTCAGATCTCGTCTCGATGACTCGTTATTGTGTAGCGATGGATACATGTTGTATCGCAACACGTGGTTTGATATGTGTGCCTGCGGTGGTTGTTTTGACCGTTTTGAAACCACTGTTTCTAGAGGAATCTATTCCGAATTTGAGCACTGTAAAGTCGAGATAGATTCAGTGGCGGCTGTGGGCTTTTGAAGTATCATGTTCCATGCTCTCAAACTGTTTTCTCTAGATTATCTCCACCTCCTGCACCCTAAAGAGGGCGAGACATCTTCTCATGTTCTCTGCCACCAGCCATTGCGCCAACATTTTACCGTCTTTGTGCTGCAGATCCTTCCTTGCGTAGAACAGTTTCGCATGTGCGAGTCTCTGGTAAACCCCCGTTCTTAACTTTTGGAGGACGAGTATACTTCCCTTACCTCCGGTCTCTGAATCATTCATCTTTACATAGATGAGGATGAGCAAAAGCTCAGCTTCGGGATCGAGCTCGTCGTAATAGTTGGGATGCATGATCTGATCGCAATCATGAATTACGAGTTGGTCGACACCATTATCCAGGAACGCATCCCGTGGAGGTGAAATCCACTTTCCTGCGCGAATATATGTCGTCGGGCCCATCAGTCGGATGCTAGCCGAGACCACTTTGCCCATGTGAGATGGCCCATCAGAGTTCACATCGATGCTGATGAGTTCTGTCGCAGCGAATGAATCCGGCTCACACCAATCAGAGGTGAAATTGACGGGACCTGCATGGCAGGCCCAAGACCATGATGGAATGCCAGGCAGATTGTTATAGCAGGCCGTTCGGGAGAACCCCAGATCTTCTAGCAAGGTATCCTTCCACATGCCTGCTACATATACATCATCTCTCCGATTCCGCAACTCCTGCTTGACGATGCCGCCCAATGCTGGAAGACGATCACTGCTTTTCGTAAAGCTCAAGCCCGAGTACATCTGCACCAGGTCTGTCCAACCACGCTTGGGGATCACAGCGTATTTCATGGGATTGCAAGTAGCGGTATTATGATACGGTCGCTGTACAGTCCAGTTCTGGCCGCCACATGCTGAGGTAAAGGCCGATTCACACTCCCAGAAAATTTGTTCTTTAGCGTAGTGAACGATGCGTGTTGAGAGGCGTCGTTCTTGGAAGACCTTTATTCTCAGACGGTCAGCATGGGCTTTGATATTCAACTTTTGCATTAGCATACCCAACCTCGCTGAAGGAGCGGCCAATCAGACGTGCTTTTGTCAGACCACGCGTATTGAGGGAACAGCGGCAGAGTTCGACGAGCACACAGCCCTGTAGCACAAAGACTGACGGCGGAGAAACGATTTGAAACTTGAGAGAAGCAGCCGCCACTACTGTCTTGGGAACCTGTAGCGGCGATGGTTATATATGCCCCTTCATATATGTCTGCCATGACAGAAGCTGTTGACGCCCAATTCTCAAGATTGTCTTGTTCGATACCTGCAAAAATTCAGCCAGCACAGCGAGATAAAGTGTGGTACATACACAATGTGTCAATCCAGAGAAATTGGATCGCAAGCCTATCACATATTTGTACTGCATCTCTGAATGTTCGTGGCAACTGTGCCCTGGCTACTCCTGATTTCAATGTTTCCATTGTATCAGAAGTGAGTTGTAGAGCTGGTCCATCCTTGCCCCAACAATGCGAGAGACAAGCATAAGTCGCTTGTCTAGTCACTTCCGCATTCTCTCGTAGAATTATAGAGGTTGCGGTAATTTCAAGAATACGCTCTGGCAAAAAGGATATTGCATCCTGGTAGCAACGGCTATGGCTCTGCGAACAATCGTGAAGCCACTTCGACAACGTCCCGAACGTATGATCTGACGAAGTATCCTGTGGAAGCGAAGGCCTGTGTTCTATGTTTGACCATTCGGGCACAATAGGCGCATCAGCTAAACAGCAAGCAGTGCAACCATTAGCACGATGAACAAGAAACCAGTACATGTGAGTCTTGCACATCTGCGCCTTTGCTGGCTTTTGAAGAGTAGCCAAGATGATGCATATGAACGAGACGTACCAGCAGGTCTGAAAATGCTTAGGGCTTCGCCGCGACGAGTACGATCTTTCCCTACTCTCATTGTAACCCGCAATTGTGGTGATTCGTCTCCGCAAGATACGACGTCGAAATGGAAGTCAACAAGCCGCGACTCGTCGCTTATGTTGTAGAAATGTTCGAAAATACTGGTGATCAAATCACACTCTTGGCAACCCGCTCTTGCTCCATACCGAAGCCGCTGCGTCTCCAAACCATTGATGCTGGACGGACTGCGCAGGTCACTATACTGCCGTACTTGTGCACAGCGACGCGTGATGGCTAATTTGCAGGCTTTACAGGTCGATGCTGGAAGGTCGTCATCATATTCCCAGAAACGTGACCTTTTCGCTTTCCGTCTGCGTATCCATCTTCTTATAACGTCCATATTGCACGTCTGATATCGTAGATGCCACTTCGGCTAGGTCAAATTAATCCTTACTCCCTCGCGAAGCTGTTTGTTGGGCTGAAGGTTCTTGCGCTCGGAAGCTTGGCCGTATCCTTCCAGGCTGCAGCAACCAGGCTGCCAAGCAAAGCGTATGCATGCTGCAACCCACCGACGTAGGTACAATTAATGATTCGATTCCGCGACCAATTTTCGCACTACACTCCTTTCCTCCTGTTGCTTCTCAAGACTTTCTCAGGCCGTGTCTAGAGTGTGTCGGCAACACGCAGAGTCACGTGCTATCAGATTTCTGCAGTTTTGACGCGAACAAGAATTAATTCGGATTGGAGACAGCGAACTACGACCAGGGGGATCAGATGCTATTGAATGTGTTTTATTTGGAGTGCGAAGATATGCTGGACTTTTTTCCCGAATCTACCACTGTTGCGGTGTAGCATCGGAACGATGTCACTTTCACGATCTACAGCGTAATTTTCGACACATTATCTGGAAGTTACAGGTCCGAATTGTTGAGAAGATGGTTTTCTCGGAGTTGATATTCTGAAAAGTTTTAGGAATGAATCAGTGTTGCCAAGGAGGAAGACAAAAAGGCTGGCCGCATTTACATACATGCCAAGCCACAATTTATCGCAAGGCTGTGTTTCGAGAAGCTCATCAATGCTTACTCTAAATCCTTGGTGTCAAATTAACGCAACTGAAATATTTTGTCTTGTTCGGTATTGCATTTCTCGTGGGAGGAGGGATGTTCTTCAGCACAACGGCGGGAAGGATGGCGCAAGTTAGAAACTCCTGCGCCACAAGAGTTGGCAAAATTTTAGGCACCATCAACGCGCCTTTATCTAGACTTTGAGCCAAGTACCTACAATTCGAGGCATCTCAAAGGCGGGAGCAGCATCTTGAGACTTGATACGCAAACGGTCAGTCCAAGAACACACAAGCTCCGGGTATGAGACTAATGAGCCTTAAGAAGGGTACGAGGTGCAAGTCAGGCAATTCAGGGTGCATATGTAGAAGTACATGTCGTGGCCAGAGGCAATGCGCCACTAAACACATTGAAAGCCAGTTTCAGGATGTTAGTTGTTGCCTGAGCACCCTAAGCCGCCTGCCCCAAAGAAGCGAAAATACATACGCCGACAGCCGCCTAAACTTCAGAGCACCAATACTGCTTTGCTTGGTGACCAGCTGACAGGAAGGGAGACGGATGATGTACTCATTTCTAATGATGAGGCCGTCGCAGGTCTAAAGTGCAACCCCACTGCTCATCCGCCTACCCTCCAGGACGTAGTTAAAGACATGAAGCAAATGAACCAGTGCCAGGAGCGGGATTGGGGCGTGAAGACCTACTGCAATAGCCACGATTCACCGGAACGCGACAATTGCATCCACGAGAAGGACCGATATCAAGATTGTTTTGGCCTCGGGTTGCACGCTCAAGTCAATCCGGAGTTCATGCCGCAGCTCTGGACATAGTGCACCATTTTTGTGCTTTGGCAAACCCAGACACCTAAGAGACGGGAAAATTGAAGACAACTTTCGCCAAACTCGAAGTATGAATAGAGAAGGCTAAAGGATAATAAGAGCAGAGTTCGAAGTCTTAGTTATAAAGCTAGTCGTGCTTGGTCCGGAATTCAGCAGACTGGCGATCTTCCAGCATAACGGTCGGCTGTGAGAAGAGAATCCACGTCGAGAATGACTACGCGCAACGAGATTACCATGAGATATGCCTACCATTCGTTGATTCTTTCTCGTACCGAAAGAACAAGTTTTTGGCATGCGGCTTTGAGTGATCGCTATATTCTTGACTTACTTATGTTTGTAGATAAAGCAGAAGTCTACATATGTAGTAAACAGGGTTGAAGATATTGGTGAGCTATGTATACATTCATTGTGAAAGCGATGATGCAAGATTACGCGCTCACGGATTCAATTGAAAACCTTCACTCGTATCTCAAGATCGTGGTGGAAGAAGTGTCGGCCAGGAGACATCTCCATACGCTAAGTTAAGTGATATTCGGGAAATTGCACGAGGGTATTTTGCGGGCTCGAGAGACACCGATGACAATACACAGACTCGGTGTTTGCTAATCAACGACATGGTGCGACCGTAACTAGATTATGCAGTGACGAGCTTAGACGTGCATGCAGGTGTTGTTCGGCGAGGCCGTTCCAAGCGATCATCACATGGGTGCCAGCATTAAGGGTACGCCACGCACCTCAATTGCTACATGCAAGGCGTGGTTCGGACCACGTGCGATCTGTCAAATCGAAGATAGTATATGGAGCATGGTATTCGAGCTGCTTTCCAAGAAAGAAGATGAATCAATGCAGAATAGAGGTGACGGCGAGTCGTGTCGACGGTCAGAGCTTTGGTCTTCCTCTCAAAGCGAATCTCTCGGGTACGCGCAGCGCAATTTGGACAATGTCCGCTTCGGTGTTATTTGCAGCTTTAGCACCGCACAATCGTGTTTTGAGGCCGCGCTTCCGAGACTTCAACACGCTGTGAGCTGACCATACCCTTCTCTCACGAAGCAAATCGTTAGATTGGTGGATATGTACGTGTGGCAGTGGTGACGGACGCTCTGACCAGTTTTGAAACGATAGCGGGTGCGTTTGAAAAAGGGGTTAGTTCGTTGAAGGATTGAATCGATCCCCCAGACGGGGTGAGATTGCGGGGGGTCAGACCAATGTGGCCGCTGGGCCGAATAATTAATATGCAACAAACCGTCTCAGCAGAGCTCGGATGACCTGGAATGCACAATTCGTTCGCTGCCCGTTGATTTTGTCGACCTGTTCTGCAGAGGTTGTACTGATACAAACTTGAGTTGCAGTAAAGCGATGTGCGAGTTCCTGTGCGGAGGACGAATGCGTTTCCCCAGATCGGGGTGGGGCACCTCATGCTAGTAACCGTCCCCAACTTATCCGCAGCACGGGGCAGGTCCACACCGGACAACGAGTAATGGGCGGGTAAGCATCTAGCTTGGACACGCCATCAGCTGAAGCATCCACGCGCATTTGTGGAAAATTGTTTTTGAGCAGCTGAACGCTCTCGACTAAGCGTCCGCGCGGCTCCGTGACCCATGCTCTGTGCAGTCGCTTCAAGATGCACCACTGACAAGCATGCCGAGATGTCTTAGCAACGCTTCTCTCATCTTAGCGAGGGAAGCTTCGGTTGGTGGCGTCCTTGTCCCGGCCTTGTTTCCTTGAAATGATGACGCTACCATGAACACCATCACCCAGGGCGAGACCCAATCGCCAGCACACCCAGTCCACGGCGTCGGATTGTGGGGGGTCAAATAATGCCAAAGCTTGAGTCGTCTGCCAATCACAGATGCGATGACCAGCCATTCTGGGCTTCATCGCCGTCCTACAAAGCATTCATCAGTGGTGAGAAGTGGAGCTAACGTTCCCCGGAGCCACAGCACGCCAGCGCGGCGGGAATGATGGCCTAATTCCAGAGCCCCCTAAGAAAGGCTCTGCAATTCGTGGATTATATTGCACCCGCATGTGCGCCTCTGGCTGACGGCGAGGACGGTGCGCAACCTCGTGCTTAGAGACATTCCCGCAGGTCCGCACGTATTCAGCCGGTCACGGGTGATGCCAGTAATACATAATAGCCATACCCCAGATCCCATCTTTACCCCAAGCAACTCGTTCTCTCCACCTTCACCACCATCTAAGAGCCATTCATCACCATGGCTTCGATTGAGAAGGACAATGTTACCACCGCGGAGCGCATCTCCAGCAACTCTGGCGGCGATGCAGGTGGCCTTGCTCATGCGATGGAGGAGGGCAAGGACCTTGGGCTTAGCGACGCTCATATCTGTACCGAAGCGGACAACAAGCGCATTCTTCGCAAGACCGATATCTGGATGCTCTCCCTGCTCTGCATGGTCTACTTCCTCCAGTCAGCAGACAAGGGAATCATCGGCCTGACTGCGGTGTACGGACTCAAGAAAGACGCGAAGCTCGTGGGCAACGATTATGCCAATATCGGCAACATCGGGTACTATGCACAACTCGGCGTGCAGCCCCTCGCCGCATGGATTGTTGTCAAGTTGCGCTTCCGACAAGTACTCCCAGTCATCATAACCTGCTGGGGTATATCTGTTGCTGGCGGACTTGCTGGCTCGCGGACCTATGCTGGTCTTCTCGCATCAAGATTTTTCCTAGGCGCGTTTGAGGCTGCCGTCATTCCCCTCTTCTCGATCATCACCATTGCCTTCTACAGGCGTTCGGAGCAGCCATTCCGCGTTGCTTGCTGGTACAGCTGCTATGGTCTCAGCACCCTGCTCAGTTCCCCGCTTGTGTATGCCTTCGGTCGCATCCACTCCCACACGCTGTTCCGCTACCAGATCGTCTACCTCTTCTTCGGTCTTCTGACAATCGTTGTCGGTATTGTCACCTACTGGTGGGCACATGACAGCCCCGGAGAAGCGCGTTATCTCACACCCGAGGATCGTCTGAAGGCCGTTGATCGGTTGAAGGCCAATCAGCAGGGTGTTGTGTCGCACCAGTTCAAATGGAAGCACGTTTTCGAGGCTTGGGGCGAACTAAAGTACTGGTTTTATATGAGTAAGTCTTCCCGTACACCCAAATGTGCGTTGAGTTCTTGCTGACATACCTTCTAGTCATGGTCATCGCAGTCAACGCTGGTGCTTCTGTCTCATCAGTCTTCGGCTCCATCATCCTCCAGAACTTGGCGGGCTTCACTCCTGACGAGGCTGTGCTCCTCAACATGCCATTTGGTGCACTCCAATTTGTATCTATCCTCGGTGCATCCTGGCTCGCATACCGCTTCAAGCGCAAGTCGCCTTTCTTGCTCGGGCTTGTCACTATTGTCATCGTCGGTGTTGCCTTGATGGTCGCTCTTCCCAAGACCAAGGCTAACAAGGGTGGTCTCCTTGTTGGATACTACCTCATCGCTTTTGTCTTCGCCATCAACCCTTTGCTCATCTCCTGGATGGGCGGTAACTGCGCCGGACAGACCAAGAAGGCTGTGTACTACACTTCCTTCAACGCAGGAAACTCTATCGGCAACATTATTACTCCGTACATCTTCGATTCCAAGTTCGCTCCTCAATACGTAAGTTTTCTTCCTCAAGACTTGACTTCTTCGTGGATCTGTTGCTGACAATTTCTCAGGTGAATGCTCTCAAGGGTATCCTCACAATCTGGTGCATCCTCTGGGTTGTTGTCATTCTCCAAGTTCTGAACATCATGCGCATGCAGAAGAAGAAGGCCGATGCGCGTGAGGCAGCCGGTCTCCCTCGCGACCCGGTCGATGAGTCCATGAGCAGGAAGTTCCACGAGGCAGGCGCGGAGGTGCATGGCGAGAATGGCCTGCAGGATATGACGGATAAGGAGAACATCTACTTCCAATACCTGTTGTAGTTTCTTGGTTGGGCAAGATATAATGAGCTAGACTCATTACTAACACAATGCAAGCATTTCAAGCAAAACTTGATGAGATTCTGGTGCGCGTCTCTTGTCGGAGTTGATCGAGTTTAGCCTGCCAGATCTTGCCGGCCGAGCCGCGCACGTGCCACCGCGTTTTGAGTGTCGCTCCACGACGCGTGCGACAACCATCTTCGTATTCTTTGAAAGTGACTTCGGCATCAGTAGTCACGACTGCACTCCTCCCTGTGGCGTACCGAAATCCTTCCTATAGATCTGATGTTCGAGCCGGAAGACTTGCCAGTCTTTTGAGTCGCCACGATGCAGACTAATGCGGGGCGTAACTCATCCCGCCCCAGGGAAATGAGGCTGCTGTCGTTGTCAGATTCAACCAACTTTTCTTGTCTGGCCAACTGGCATTGAGCGACATTGTTGATACAACACAGGCCACAGAAATTTACCCAGTTGCAACATCGAGGCAAGAGTTGAGAGTCGCACGTCAAATCGAACTGGGGCTGTTATCGTGCAGGTGCTATTCTTGTACCGCGTCCGTGTGCGAGGATCTTTGGGGGCCAAAGCTGGGCATCGCGTGTCAGCGTTTCGCATCTTCGAGCCTTCTCGTCTTCGATCACTTCATCTTCTACAATCTAACCTCATAACGCAAAGCCTGCCGAGAGAAGGATCAGGGCATGAAGCTCATGCATCGTGCAATCGCCGAGTAACAAATCGCCCGAAAAGCGATATGCGCCTCCCACAGCGATTTAGGCGACTGCCAAGCGAGGAACCACGGGATGAATCCCCAATCCCCATGGCTACGTATCCTTCGCAACTCAAAATGGTCCCTGAGAAAGATTCCAAAGGAGGCGTTTTAAATCATCATGGACCGATCCATGCAGACACGGAGTATAGCGCCGCTGCCTACAACTCAGCTGGCTACACCATCTCGCACCGCAGGACGCTCGTTGAAAGAGTCGAAGGATACGAGAAGAAACGTTTTGGGTCGCATTACTTTGGCACATTTTACGACACTTTCATCGGTGGCTGGCGCGCCGGCCTCATCCGGTCATTCCTGCTCAGCCTTGTTGCGCTTCTTGCGAACATCTCGATATACGCCTGGCTCTTCACCAGGTTTGATGCTCAGAGTGGTTCAGCTTCAATTATGCGCGGCTCTTGTGCTCAGATCCGCAGAACTAATACTGGGATTCATGCCGCCCTCAATGTGCTATCAACTTTGATCCTGGGAGCATCGACATATGCAATGCAAGGTCTTACTGCGCCAACGAGGGATGAAGTCGACAAGGCGCATGCAAAGGGCAAGTGGGTTGAGATTGGTACCCAAAGTGTCAGGAATCTCTTCTATTCTCGTAAGAGAAACGTCTGGATCTGGGCTGTACTGGGGCTTACGAGTATGCCTTTTCACCTATTGTGAGTGCTCACCCGCGTTTTACCAGGCTTAGCTGACCATATCAGCTTCAATGCAGTATTCTTCACGACTACACAAGCAAATCAGTACGCTGTAGCGATTATCGACGAGAGTATCTTTACCAACACCACATTCCAGCCCACGCTTGAAAACTCCTCGCCGGATCTGTTCGATCAGCTGGTTCCAGCCAGAGATTACTGTAGTGACTCTGCGTGTTCATTCGACGTGCGCAATGAGACCTTACTCATCGAGCTACTGCGAGACATCACAAACGGATTCAATTTGACCGATTTCGTTCGCATGGAGCCTTGGGAGTGCATACGCAACTACTCGTCTGGTTTCATGAGGGGCTATGGCGATGTGGCTGTTGTATCCGCTCGATCAGACGCTGACTCGCCCGTGCTATACACGCGATTTCCACAAAGCTCCATCAGTCCAGATAAAGAGAGCTCAAATCCGGATCCATACCATTGGATATGTCACGACGTGATCAATGCCCACAATACCTCAGATGATGATGATCGATGCAGCCTGGACCTGGCCAAGGACCGATTTGATGGAGGCCGAAACTGGACTGTCTATGGAAACCGTGTCAGCCATTGCTTGGCACGCGCTATACCTGACATATGTGAGCTACAATTCAATCAATGGCTTATGCTTGGTGTTGTCATCTTTGGCGGCATCAAGACAATCGTCATAGGATATTTGCTCGTCGTACGACCAACAGGGCACTTCCTCCGCACACTGGGCGACGCTATTGCATCATTCATGGAAAAAGAGGATCCAACAACCAGAAATATGTCTCTAGTGACTTCGAAGCAAATCCGCAAGAATGGGTTCCTCGAAGGGTACGCACCGCAGATTTACACAGGTCAACGGCCCCGATGGCTCAACTCCGCGAACACGACCGAATTCTTCACCACCGTTGGAATATCCGCCCTGTACATTGTTGTTCTGTCCATTGCCCTGTTTTTCGCAATCGATGGAGCGTACGGCTTCGCTTTTGAAAGTGGACTTGGTGTGCCAGACATCCAGTCGATGGCCTCGTTCAAGCCAGACGATACAGGCTCATCAGGAATTGTGCCTACTCTACTCGTCGCCAACGTCCCTCAACTCGGCTTCTCAATCCTATACGTCATTTACACTAGTATCTGGGGCAAGTTACTTGTCGCGCACGAATTTGACCGCATGACGCAAGTGAAGAAGGGACTGAGGGTCAGCGAGCGCCCGCAAGGTATGCAGCGCGCGAGTCACTTCTTCACGATGCCCGCACGATACGCATTACCACTCATGGGCTGTAGTGCAGCACTCCATTGGCTGTGCTCTCAAAGTTTTTTCCTGGTTCGGATCGACGGCGTTAATTCCCATGGAGACGTTGACCAGGACGACCGACTTGTTAGATTGGGCTACAGCTCCACCGGCGTGGTTGCACTTATCGCTGTTTCAATCACTATGCTAGTATCGACTGTGTGCATTGGCGCTTTCAGAAGACTATGGACGAGCTTAGGCGAAACTAGTATGAGCGCTGTTATAAGTGCTGCATGCCATCCCGGAAGGTATGAGACAGAGCCATGGCTGCAGGAGGTGCAGTGGGGCGACGTGACTGAGCCAACGGAGGGGATGGAAGAACGGAGTGTTAGGCATATATCATTTACGGCACGGCTTGCTGAGAGGCCGATTGTGGGCCAGGCATATTCGTAATCACAGCTTTTGTTCAAGCGGGCGGACGAACTGTAGATCAGAGCACGTTCGGCCATACGAGTATGGATAGGATCGCTAGAGTGCATCAGGCGTGCGCTGACCAGATAAGTCATCCGAGTCAGCTGTGCCTTGTCCAACATGTGGTGTAAGTAACTCTTAGACTCTGCCTTACCGTATGTTCTGCTATCATGCCTGCCGCGAAACCATCTTCCGCAGCTTCCTGTTCGTCTTAGATGACCCTTAAGCCAACAAGCTGCTTCCTAACATCCTTCTTCACTTCGCCATAATGCACACTACTCCACAACCTCGTGCAGCTCGCCACAGGACCACACCACGTCCACCACTTGTTAGTCTTCAGTCATTTATCCGTCGCATACCTCTCGGTACCTCCGCCATGAGCTCTTTTAGCACACCAGCAGTGCCTCTGGATGGCGCTTCAAAGCAATACGTCGTACCGCCAAAGTCTGCCGCTTTCTTGGTGGCCGTGTGGAGCATCAACTCAGTAATCAGGGATCACAAGGCTGCCTACAACGACCCCGCGTCCACCGACGAACAGCGCAGAGCGATTGGGAGGAACTTCCAAGCCAGAATCATAGAAGCATATGATGCGCACGTGAAGATATTCGGGGAGGACATGGAGACTTGGGTTGCGGCAATGAAGGTATGCGGTCCCTATGAATTAATGCATAACAACAAGAAAACGTGCGTGCGAATGCTACGAGCAGTCGGATGGCCAGTATGACGTCGAACGGGCAATTGGTCCGACAGGATGTCATACCAATGCGGCTGCAGATTCAGTACTGGATACTCGCGATCTTTTTGTCGTTACATCCAAATTCACTATCCTCAACCTACTCACGTTTACGCTAAGTTGGCTGCTTCCCTTAGCCGTCGTCTTTGTCATGATCCTTTCCAACGAGTTCCGCGAAGCCCTGCGCGCGCATCACCGCTTTTACTGGTACTTCCTTTACAACCTCTCGGTCTTGGCTGGGCAAGTCCTGGAATCGGCCATGCACGTCCTTTCTACACAGCCAGCGACTAGTCGACACCTTCTTTTGCTGCGGTGGTGTATGGCCTACTTCATCATACCCGAGGCAGAGTGGCATCGACACCTCCACGAATCAATGCAGCATCCCATCGGATGCGATTTGATGCCAACCAAGGAGCCAGACTGGCGCAAATGCCTGGGTATTGCGCAAGCCTTTGCACGATATTTCGCACCCCGCTACCTCATCAAATGGATTGCGCACAATTTACTGGCTCTGTTCGTCGGACTATCGCCAGTCTTGCTTTTGAGAACAATCGGTGACATCTCTGGAAACTCAATTGCCTGGATACCGTTCTACGGAGGTGCTTTCTACCCTCCAAGCTGGATGAGGATAATCCCTCAGTATCTGGTGTTCACACGACCTGTCAAGCACCTGATGGCGTGGCAGACGGATCACTTCTTCGATATCGGAGTGTCGCTGTGGTCTCGCGCTCGAAGGTGGTATCTGAATCGGCACGTCGGCGTTCCGTGATCTATTGGTACAAGAGGGAATAGAGGTTGAAATGTGACTGATGGCTACGTCTCTACACGTTCTCGAAAGTCCGGTATTATATAGTCCATTCGCTCGTAAGAGCTGAGTGTTAGCTGATGGCGATCACCATTGTATCATCAAGCGAGTAGCTGTAGATTTATTTCAACGGCGGTCTCGTTCTCCTCTTCCCTTCACTGCTCTTTTTGAAAGTGATGCTCCGGTGCACCCATGTGCCATTGGCCAAGAGCATCTATCACAGACAAATTGTGTTACAGACGTGTTGAGAGATCAGGCCTACAGGGAGATTGTGTATAATCGATTGCAACTATCGAGCTAAATATCGACAACAGGGTAGTCTTCGCCCGTGCGTATATCCTGGAAGCACTTGGTTTACTCCGTGAGGAGGCGCCATCACCTCATGCACAAGCAGCCATCCATATGCGGAGGGCGGCGGCAGCGATGGGAAATGAAGGCACAGGGCGCAAGTTGATGAAGGGACATCCCCTCTTCTGTGGCGGGACCGACCCTGGCAGTATCTCGGGCTTGACAGTCGAGGATGAGTCAATACGAACAAGAATAATCTTCCACAGCCGCTATGATCTACGGTCCCTGAATAGTGGGGTACGCTTCCGCGACCGCAGTCCGACAGCTGCCTGGGATACGTTACAGCGTTGGACTTTCTCTTGTTCACGAATACTCAGGCTGACAACTCAGGTACAGTCCTATCCATCACAGCGATGCACACATTCCAGTTTCCCATACGTCAATGATCCAGTCAATCCCCAAGTCTCAGATATACATGCCGTTCGCGTAGCTTGCGCCACTAACAAATTATACCAGTCTTATAGCACTGGACCTTCAGTTGTATATCTCAGAACAATAGTATATACCCTCCTACCAGCCCACGCCTATATGTTGCAACTAAACAGTTCGTGTAACTGGATACCGCAGAGCACTGTGTTCAAATTTCATGGCAATCCGCCTGCGGAACTTAAATGGACGCTGAGTTTAGGGATCCAAAGGACTGAGCACATGTGACGAGACTAACTGACTCCGTTTAGCGCCCTAGGATAGGCTTCAGTTATTGTGCTGATCTAGGTCTCTAATTTGAGCTCCCACGCGTTCATCCTTCTTTCCCTTGCTGCTCTTCTCCATCTTCAAGAGTGCCTCGTGCATGCCGACAGCCTGCTCGAAATCCACAAATCCCTCCTTTACCGTGCCACCTTTCGCAAAAAGCTCATACAGCTGACCAATGTTCGTCGCGAAAGGATTTAAGCCCTGGACTCCCTCTGGAAACTTGACGTCAATCGTCTGCACAGTATCCTTCTCGTGACTATATAGCTCAAGCTTCGCGCCAGAGAGCGCTATGTTAAGTCCGGCCATAGCGGTCAGTCGAATCTCACCAGTAGTACCGAAAATGCGCCAGGTAAATGGGGGTGTATTTTTAAACGCTTTATCGCTGCGAACGAAGATAGAGACAGGCGCAGCATTGTTTGCAAGTGTTCCCTGGACCATGACATGATCTGGTGTTTCGCGCTTAGCCATCTTGTTGAACGATCCATCTGAGTTAAGCAGCTTGATTTGTGGCCAACGTGTTGTCAATAGCGCTGAGACCTCGCCAAGACCGCCTAGAGTGTAGAAGACTGGGTCGGCGACGTGGCTGAACAGGATTGTGAACATATTGGCGCCGACTTCTGGTTTGATAAAGTAATCCACGCCTGGAAGGTCTGCGTCGCCTGGGAAACCCGTCTCACAAGTTAAGTGTGAGCTGAGTACCTCACCAATTGCTTTCTCTTCGACCAGCCGCTTAGTTTCCTGAACGTAAGGACTTGCACGAGCTTGCAACCCCACAATCGTTTTACTTCCGCTTTTTTCAGCGACAGCAAGCATCTCTTTAGCTTGTTGAAAGTTTGATGCGAGCGGCCATTCGACAAATACATTCTTGCCCGCTTGGAGTGCTGGTAGTGCCACCTCGTAGTGCCTGTCGACGCGGACAGCGACCACTACTAAGTCGACATCAGGGTCGTTGGCAAGATCTTCCGGGCTGCCGTAGGTTTTTGTAGTGGACGGCAGATTATGGATCCTGACTGCAGTTTGTGCAGACTTTACACTTGAATTGCACAGAGCGGTTATCGTGTAGCTCGGCGAAGCGAGGAGGTAGGGTAGGTGAGCCCTATTACCTGCCTGTCAGCCAAGATCATAAGACTAGGTCCATGTACGCACATGGCTGCCCAGCTACCAGCAGAGCCTGCGCTCACATCAGCCGGAGTGGAGCTTAGTCCAATGATGCCTACACGAATCGGAGCCATCATGGTAGGATGGAGTTGGGCTTGACGATGTCTTGATGATGTCGAATTGATGATGTCGAATTGATGATGTCGAGCTTCATATAGTCTCGCTACCGTCCGACATTCTATGAGCTGTACGGCCTTTATAAATGAGTTTATTGCTGTGCAGATATTCTTAACAACATGCACTCATTTGTCATGAAAGTTGCACAGTTGAGTGTTATCGCGTCCGTGCGCGCAGCAACTACAGTCAGCCAAGCCACTCAGCCAAATAGTGGCACGTTACTACTTTCAGCATGAAACAGCTCCATCTCGTTACATTATCTCGACTCGTTTTCATTTAAGGCAATTTTATTCTCAGCAGGCACCCTACTTGCTGCACTGGCCGAACATCATCCTTCTTATTCTTTTGGCATTCCGTTTTCCAATCCTTCCATCCAGCATACCTCCCAAATGTGCCCGTCCGGATCTTCAACATTGCGTCCATACATACCTGGCATGTCAGGCAAAGTCGATGGATCCTTCTTTCCACCTTTCTCTCCCAATTTCTCGATGAGCTTATCAACATCTTCTTTTATCTCTACGCTGATACTGAGCAAAGTCTCTGTGCCGTTGCGTCCGCATATCAGTGACTTGCTAGCTGGCATGAAGGACTGAAAGCGTTCGTGCTCCTGAAGAGAGATTAGCCGTGATTGCCGCCATATATCTTTCGTGTTGATGAGCGAGTCTGACCAGGAGCATGACAGCTATACTTTGGGAGAGAACGAAAGACGAGGCGTCGTCCGAGCACCATTTGGTGTTCTTGTGGAAGCCGAGGGCTTCATAGAAAGGCTCCGCTGTCTTCAGGGATTTGACAGGCAGATTGACGAAGATGACTGGAGTATGAGGCATTGTGACTGTCACAAGTCAATCTAGGGGTATGTGAAGGCGGACTTAAGTCGGAGTTGAGAATTGGAACGGATACCTACTAGAGAAATAAGATGGTTTTGGATGGGTTTGTTTCTGAACAAGCAGTGATGTTGACGAGCCCTGGAAGTGAGTTGAATCAACCTCTGGATCCGAAATCTTTTGCTTCATCCTCGCTGTTGATATATGCTTTGTTGTTCTGCTCTCCGCTTTGCCAAGACGGGAGAGTGCCAGGCAGCAACGCGTCTAATTAGGAATCGCGCATTCACGTAGTCACGTGAAGCGCGTCATAACCACCATAACAACCATGACAAGCCCTAGGCGATGCGTGACGAGATACGATGAATGGTTATGATTCGCTCGTATGACCAATACTCTGACATAGACTTGGCAGCAAGAGAGAATCTGGCGGCGCCAAACCTGTCGCTAAGGCAGCTGTGCGGGGTGATGTTACTGTGCTCTCGCATTCCACATCCGAATACGAAACGAACCAAAAAGTGGTGTAACTCAGAGGATGATTTGCCAATCTATACTTACCGATTTCGCACTGAAAGGTTGATCTGCAGTGCTCTAAACTATTGCCACTTCAAGCCATGGCTTACTGGATAAGGACAGCGAGAATATCTCAATAGTGGCTGACCAGGTCTTTTTCGAAGGTCACGAATGAATTAGTATCTTTGGATTTCAATTTCCTTGAAATCAACTCAAGTCAAGTCCAACATGTCGGGTGGCAACAAGTACGCCAAAACATCAACAAACTTACTAGGTGTTAACGTACGGGAACGATCTCACTATGTTCGAGAGAACATAAAGTTCGTGAAGACGACCGACCCCCTATGTCGCTTTAGAAGGATCCCTCGGTATCGCCTTGTTGGCGCATCATGAACATCGAGGACACAATATTGAAGGGAGAAAGGAGTGTAACCCACAAGCACACACCGAGGAAGACGGAGTCAGCGCAATCAGATGAGCGAGTTGAGAAGCATCATGAAATCCTCAAATTGGCTAGGCGCATCGAGAAGCATAATAACGAGTGGCGTCGCACACCCATCTCAAATCTACCGCCCTCCCTACACAACCTCGGCCAGATTCTCTTCGACGCGTACACTAATATCGACCCATATAGCGCGCCTCCCATCAAGCAGTTCGCTCGTCTGCTAAAGAACTGGCAGCTCTTGAGAAACATGGTCGATCAATATCTCTACCTCCACAACCACTTCGACAACACCGCTGTTAACAGACTACAAGATCGTGCGCGTGCTATTCGCAGCGATCAAATGTCCATCAACAATTGGACAACCCTCGCTGCTCAAGCCCGGGACGAGAACAAGGACCTTGGTTCTCAGCGGTACGATCGCTTCGCCGCTCCAGCGATCGCGCACAAACAGTACCTCGTCGACAAGACAAATGAGGACTTGAGTGCCCTATCAACGGCGTATCATGCATATTACAACACCGCGCAGATTGCGTGGACCGATTACGAACTCTTCATCAAAGAATCATCGCTGGAGACTATGCTGAATATTACGTTGAAGGATTGTAGTACGCGTATTAGGGAAGTGTATGTAATATTTCGTGCGGAGTGTGAGGAGATGTTAGTTAATGTAAGTGCACCATAAATCCAAACGTCCGATTTATTGTGCTAGCGATGAATAGTTCAAGGCGGTTCTTGACGATGAGCTTTAGATTGTGTATTGCATTCTTTTCTAGCGCTGTGTTTGTATTCACTTCATAGCATTTAGGCATTGTGTTTCAGAAACTGTAATGGGTCATTATGGGTCTGGTGAGAATTATAGTGCGCTAAGCCATGTTATCGCGCACATGGAGAGATAGGGAAGCAAGGGTGTACGCTCACGGCGTGACACTGATCGATAGTATTAGAAGGGATAGCAGTGTACCTGATGCAATTTTGTACTGGGATGGTGGTTGTGACGAATATAATACCGTGAAGAATTCGAGGTTAGGCAGCGCCATGACGTGGTAATAACGAGCGAACGATTATCTAAACACTTTCCTCATCATCCAACCCTTCCTAATTCATACCCACTGCCTATCCCCATTCTGGGAAATAAACTTTCCTCCAAATCCATCCTCAATACTGATTCTCTCCCACGTCTTCCTCATCACCGGGATGGCCTCCTCCACCGGCGTTGGGCCCTTGAAATGCGGTGCATACACTACCACCCTCGCCATGAATCCTTGCAAGCCCGCAATTTGCTCCGGAGTGACTGTATCATATGTATCAGCTAATCATCCAATCGATTCGATTCGTCACAAGGAAGGAGGTGGAAGATCCTTGGTGAACTTACCGTTATCATAATGTCCCACCTCTACTATCCCAGGACTCATGCTCACAAACAAGACGCCGTCTTTCTTATACTGGGCGCTGAATTTGGCTACGACGACGTTCAGAGCTGCTTTGGAAGCGGCGTACAACCCGCTGTTCTCGATGTCGATATCGTTGATGAGGTCGAGATCAGCGTGCCCGCTGGATATGGCGATGACTTTCTTGGTCTTGCTTTTCAGGACCAGAGGAACGAAGAGATTGAAGAGGTGGATATTGCCGGTGACATTGGTGTGGAAGAGCTCTGCTGTAGTTGCCTCGAGCTCTGAAACTTTGTTGCCCCTATTGCGGAGAGATCATTAATCACGAACAACATGGATAGTATTTCACGTTGGGCGGAAAGGAACTCACAATGTGCCAATGGGGTCGTACGCATCCAGATGGGTCACAGAAGCACCGTTTGCGACTAGATAGTCGATTCCACGGTCGCCAAGAATCTCGGAAGTGTCGATAGCGGCCTGCTTGAGGCTTGCGTAATTTGTGAGGTCAGCATGGAGAATATGCACATTGGATCGATTGCCCAGATCAGCCGCTACTTTCTTTTCAGTCGCTGCTTTATTGCGCACGAGACCGATTACAATGTCATTCGAGTTTGCTGAGATTTGCTTGACAAGCTCGAACTATTGCAGGGTAAGCGGATTCTGTGCGAGACCTTGAAAAGCAGACTCACCCCAATGCCTTTCGAGACGCCGGTGATAACGTAGACAGACATTCTGTGTGAGTTGATATTGTTCTAATAGTTAGATCGAAGTACTGAGCTTTGGTATGGAATAAAAGGCTACATTCAAGCAGTCTTATATACGCATTCTAGTATATTTCTTGGCAGGTACTTGCTCGTCATCATAATGAACTAGTCCGCGGATGAGATTTGACCCACAATGTTGCATGTACAGCTGCGCTGTTACCCTTGATGGGACATGCCAGGAGAGGTCTATGCGGGCCAGAACATTATTTTGGGTTATTCGCTGCTAGACTCAATTCTGAAAGTCTTCATTCTGTAGTGACTTCGTTCTTTTCTTGCTTGATTGTTTGAAACTAGTTCACGCGCTTACTTGCGTGATATTCGGCTTGTAAGACTCTCAGCGAGATCACTAGACATGGTGCTTCGGTGAATTGTATCATCACTTTGAGAACAAAAAAACAGCCAAAACAAGCAGGCATCTTCGGACAGCTTCTGTACCCACCGAGCCTTGCTCCTGATTGTGCGATATGTTCCTCATGCTTGAGTACCATGTCAGACGCGAAGAGTGGGCTGCGGTATGATGTTGCGGACTAGCGCCCCGCAATGCGGGATAGCGTGCGGGCGATGAGCCAATCAACGTAGGTTATCACCCGATGACAAATGCGCACTCGAGGCACTCCGCTCGATGTCCGCAGCAGATGATTGTTGCCAAACGAGCATGGAAGCAACTTCATCCTGCGACTATGCCGAAAATTGCGGAATCGAATGCTTGTAGCGCCTGCGCGAAGTCGAAGCGCAAGTGTGGGCGGCAAACGCCCTCATGTGTACGTTGCACGGACAGGGGGATTCGTTGCGTTTATCCGTATTCAACACGCGAGGCGCCATCTTCTTCGCGGCCGCTTCTTTCTAAACCAGAGATTGGCTCAATACCAATAGCGGATGATGGACCGCTCGGCGAAGATGCAGGTACTTCGTTCTCTGGTGGCACGGACCACATCCCAGCAGAAAGCCTCAGTCTGGAAATGTCATTTCCCCTCATGTACAATGAGTCCGCGACCTCGTCGGCTCTCATTGAGACGCCAATTGGCCAGATTTCGGATGCAGACTGGTTCCTTGCACCCGAGACCTGGAGGATGACTCATGTGATGGACAGTATGGCAACGGTGCCGATTGGCATCCCGAAGATGAAGAGCTATATTTTGCTGTTACAATCTTGGTTCAGAAGATGGGTCACTCATGGAAGCAATCCTTTTGTCCATTCACATCTTTACAAAGCAAACTTTCCGGCCTGCATGCAGGTCGCGTATGCCACATTGACGAGCTACACCCACCGAACACCAGAAAATACAGATATCATCCTCCGCATTGTGGCAGATCGGTCAGCTGAACTACTTCAGGAGCATGGGGCGGTCCCGAGCAGGATTGGCACAGAAGGTTGGACTGCTGAAGGACCGCAGGACATCGATCTGTTCACCCAGCTGTCAAGACTGCACGCGCTCATGGTATACCAACTCATTGGCCTCTTCGATGGCGATATTCGCTCTCGCCATGTTGCCGAAGGCCAAATGTCCGTGCAGGATAACTGGGCGAATAGGCTCTTCCAGGAGGCCTCTAAGACATTGACAAACACCCGCGATGCTGGGACCCAGCTAATTGGTTCCTTACCAAGACCTACCACGACCTTACAGCAACGTTGGTACATATGGATCCTGTCTGAGAGCATTCGCCGCACCTGGCTTATTGCCAGTAGCATCTTTTCCATATACTCTGCATTGCAGCAGCGCTGGTCAGTGTGTCCAGGCAGCATCATGTACAGTAATCGTAAGGGTATGTGGTCCGCCGAAAGCAGCACAGATTGGGATAGATTATGTTCGAAGAGTGGGGCGGTGTCTTTGCAACGCTTCGAGTGCTCGAGGCTTCCGTATGATGCCGATCCTGATGACATTGACGAGTTTGGCGATGCCATGCTAAACATGACTGTCCATGAAGAGTTATTGGAGAAATGGAAGAACAGGACCAGATAGAGTACTATGACTGAGTAAGTAGCTCCGCAATGCGTGTTGTTGGTTATTTGAAGGTTTTGTGGAGAAACTGCCCACCTGCTTGGCAAGTGCAGCCGGGTCTGTAGGCTGGTGGGGCAGGCGGAAGCGAACGAGGTCAACGTCAACACCTGCGCCCTTCGTGGACTCCATCACTTCAGAGGAATTCTATAATTAAAAGGCCAACTCTGTTCGAGCTCAATTGAGTTCTCGGAACCATTTGATATAATTACAATGCTAGATAATCACGCGAGTATCCTGTTGTAAAGACACGGCGCACAGGTCAGCCCTCTTCCTCCATTTGACTCCAGAATTATTACCTCCATCACACCTCCCCCAAACCCCCGAAACGCCGAAACTTTTCAAACCAAGACTTGCTCACACAGATCCACATACAGCTAAGGACCCGTATTGACGGTGCGGGTTTTTTGTAGATGGTCTTACCACTCTTCCAGCGCATTAATGATTTCCCACTCCTTTTTATCGTCGTCTTCGATGGCTTCCCAGTCATCCTCGCTTTGCTCATCGGGTATATGCGTGGCTTGCGCAGCAGTCCGAGCATCATTTTGCGTCGGGGCGGTGGTATTTGACGTAGCTTCGTCAACACTTCCACTCTTACCCTCGACATCGCTATGATTACCAGTTTCAAGAGGCTCGGGTACTTCGGTATTAGTCTTAACCCTGTGATCCGCCACATCCTCGCCCTCAAACCGGACGTTCTTCCCCGTAGTTCTGGTTAACTCTTTCTTCTCATCCTTCTCAGCCGTGTCCGCCATGTCCTTCTCGTTTTGTGCCAGTTCAAGCATCTGTTTCGCCCGCGCTAGTACAGCCTTCCTACGTTCCTCCTCCCCTTTCCTCCACTCCTCAACCTTCTTCTTCCTCGCCAACCTTACTGCCTCCCTCCTCTGCTCCACACTACCCGCAACCACCTTCTCCCTCTCTCGCAACGCATGCATCTCCCTCTCCTTCTCCCCTCTGGACTCCCTCTGCTCAGCAATAATCTCATACGCCTTTTGTTGCGCGAGCGGGACACATTGGGCGTGCGCTTGTTCTTTCTCGCGTTTATCTTGGATGTGTTTTCGAATTCGTGCTGCTTCGGCATCACGTTTTTCTTTGAATATCTTCCTCTCGACGTCCTGGGCATCGTGTTTCTCCCGCGCTACTCGCCCTTCGGCCATGATTTCCTGCAATTTCAACATCGCGACGTGATTTGCTTCGGATCTGCGCGCCTCGTCCAGTGCCTTGCGCTCCGTGTCCGTGGCTTTGATATACAAGTCTCGCTGGGAAGTCTGCTTTGGGTGGTCATTGGGCTTGGTCTTCTTCTCTTCAGCCCTCATCACATCGAATCCAATCATTCGCCTAATCTTGTCTTTCATCTCGTCTCGGTCATCGGATCCCCAGAAGCCCCACCCGGGCGCTTTCGTGCGTACCAAGTCCCAAATCTCGTCTTCGCGTTTGCGCATCTCGGCGTGTAGGTTTTGGATTCCCTGGCCTTTGCGTACGCGCCAGTATGCTTTTTCGGAGTTGATGCTGTGGCCGAGGATGTATTCGAGAACGGTGATGTCGGTGGGTAAGATGCCGGAATCTGTGGACGGGGTGTGAGACGATTTGGCGCTTCTGGAGGCATCCGCAACTGTGGAACTTGGACTGGAAGGGCGTTGTGGCGGCGGAGGTAGTATAGGTATGTTTGAACCCGCTGGAAAGTATTGATAGCTGGGTGTTGGGTGGGGACTAGAGAGTGTTAGATGATTCAGTGGAACTGATCTGTGGGGAAGGTGGCTGACGGCAGTCCAAGACCCTGGAGGAAAGGGCTAGGCAAAGAGTATTCTGGCATGTATGCACTCGGCTCGATGCTTGGGTCAAAAGGTATATTGTTCTGCTGAAATGCCGGTAGAATGTGTCCACCAGCTTTTGTCTCGGTCTCGTATTTCTTACGAAGAACGGCGTATCGATGAGTGTTAACGTATCCGCTGGGCGGTGCAATGTTCACATTCTTCATCTCCGGAGGACAATCTCGTGTGGTGTAGATCTCATTGGTGGTGACCTTGTTGCACGACAAAAACCAGGCAGCATTGTGGTCCACGGTGTGGTTCGATGTTTGAGAAGTGGTCCTCAAGGCTCTGTCATTTGTATCGTTAGCAGTCGCTAGCCACCGTTTCCGGTGTTTCGGCACTGGTGTGTCAGGTCGATCCATGTTGTAGCTATCGTTGACTCAGTACGCTTGTAACAAACAGCTTTTGAATGCCATACACATGCACAATATTGCGAGATAGTAGATAGTAGTTTTAGGTCAGGCTGTGCAAGGGAATGAGATGGCGGGATTGGAGTGACAAGTTGATGATTCGAATTATGAATCACAAGTAGGGCATGCTGGGTAGAAAAGGCGGGGTCTCATGTTAGAAATGGTTTGATGATGTGCTATCTGGTACGGACCGGACTTGACAAAGCGCCAGACGAACCGGTCGGTTCCACTCTGGCGGATCTGCTGCGGAAAGTGAAGTCATGAGTAGAGCTGCGCTTCAGTCGGCGTAGATAGTTCTTCGTGCACTCGTCCTTATCTGGTTGATTGAGCGCACAGTAATCGCAGCATACCTGTGCCGGTCTTTGCCGGCATGGAATAGGCATCTACACCCAATTCTGGCATACAACTATTATTGACACATGAATGCCAGACATACTTCGTAACGAACCCGGTATGGCTGGTGTTCCAGATGAGCTGGTCCGGAGGCCCCTCTTCTCCGGAGGACGCGGTGGTACACTTGCTTGCAGATGCATTAGGCACTCAACCGAATCAACCACGTCACGTGCACACCAGATCGCTGGCTTAGACCACCAGGTATCGCCGTAGTTCGTGCACGTCCTAGCTTGACTGCCATAGCTCATCAGCTCTAATATTGGTGCTCTTCAAAGAGCTAAATATCTAGCATATATTTTGCTATTTTTTGTTTCTTCTTATTGAACACTCTGAGGCTATGCAGCACTCCCTAAATGTCCGAAACGGAAGAAGCCGTACTTCATCAACCGGGCGGAACTCTGCCGAATTGCCAGTACTGAATTACATCGGACTCAACATAAGGATTGCAAATCGGGATGGATTGATCATGTGGCCGCTCGGATTGTGTGGTGTTGAGGAGAACGACGAGGTTCGCTTGGGGCATTGACGTCGATTTACTGGAGATGATTGGGTCTTGGCGCGCGGGTTGGCCCATGCGCGACGTCTGTTTGTGCTCGTCCCGCGAACCATAACATCCATCCACAACTTCATCCCCGTGCTGCATCCCCGCCACACGCACCTTTTGTTGCTGGCGCAGCTTCCAAATTCACCCAGACAGCTTCCGACGCGTCATGCACAGCTAATCCGCGCCTCATTTCGTCTCTCACCCATCGCGACTGCCGCACCGCGACGCGCGCTTCGACACCAACAAGTACCTCGACACGCACGCACTCACAATGGCTGCCCGCAGCAGAGCGCCCGCCATCGGCTCAGCCGGATGGATCCTCGAGGAGCGCCATCAGTCAAACGCCCTGGTCGCGCAGGAGCTCGAGGATTTTGGCTTTTCCGTGCGCAATGAGCTCGAGTGGCTCAACGAGCACATGGCTGACGTCTGCGCCAACGACGGACAGTATGTCGCGCCTGCCTTCCTCAGCGCGCGCTCTGTACTGACCATTGGCTAGACACAATCTCGAGGTCTTCAAGACGCCCGGCAAGCTACGCGGCAAGACGCCTCGCACCGCCCGCAAACAGGCTGCTGGGTCTCGTCAGGTAAGACGACGCGTCCACCCTTTCATCCCGAGTGCTCACAGCCCGCAGCCTCTCGCCAGTCTGCTTGCAGCCAATGCTCAGAACAAGGCCAGCCCCGCGGAACAGAGTCTGAGGAACAACCTCCAGAAAGCAGCCACCACCAAGGCGCGCTTCCAGATCGCCGAAGATGAGAATACCGCGCGCGTCCAGTCTCCTGCCGCGAAGACGCCAGTGGCGCGACAGCTCTTCTCCAAGGCCATTTCGACCGGCAAAGAGAACGTCGACCGCAGCTTCCACGCCGATGTGTTTGACGAGCCTGCAACTCAGGCCACTGCTGCACCCTGGAGCCCGCTCAACTCCACACAAGACACTGTCATGAGCTCACAAGCCGACGACGTCTTTTCACCGCCCCACACCCAGTCTACACAACCCACGCAGCCTACACAGTCGTTCCGCCACTCAATACAAGAGACGGATGACGAGCGACGCGACACTGGCGATTCGTTCGTATCAGCCAAGGAAGCTTTTGGCAGCAAGCACGCGTCGCGCGAGAACTTGCGGGTCAAGGACGACGATGCAATGGACGTCGATGATGACAAGGCGGACTCTTCACGATCATCCGCCCAAGACACAGTCATTCGCCATGACCTCAGCTCTGCTGGCGAGGATGAAGACGAAGACATGCACGACATTCCAGATTTCCCCGAGCCGCCGCGCGTCATCTCAGAGCAGTACAGCATTTCCGCAGAGACACAAGACGCGCTCGACACCGCGAACCATCGCGCTCACGCGCCCGAACCGAAGACGCTCTTCGCGCCTGACATGTCCACGACACCTGCCGGCCAGCCTCCAGCTGTGACAGAGGAATCCCACGATGACACTGTGGTCCACCACGAAGTCGATGATCAGATGGATATCGACGATGATGTGCGTTCGCCATCAGATAATTCGAGCCCCGTCAAGCCGCTCGTTAGGAAGAGCAGCCTCACATTTGCATCCTTGCCCGCTCGAGAGCCGCTTCTCGCAAAGAAGAGCATGGGCAATCGCGTATCGCGCACAAGCCACGTCGATCCTAGCAAGGGCCGCAACAGCCAGATGGGCAGATACACTGGAGGCAAAAGTTTGGGAGGCAGCCAGCTTGCTTATCCCGCTGAGAAGCACCACGATGATTCAGACATGGAGGACGAGCGTCCAGGCCTCCAGCGCGAGGAGTCTGAAACCACGAAGATCCACAACAAAACCACAACACAGCGTCTGTTCGAGCGCATTAACATGCTCAAGCAGCAGAACGAAGCGCCCAAGCGTATCAGCCAAACCATCATGTCCTCGCAGTCATCCCAACAACAAAGCTTTACTTCGGCACAGTCCAAAGAAGATCTTCCTCAAGCGCAGGCGCCGCAACCCGCATACCCCAGTCTTCCAGCTGCCACACCCGCACCAGAGGAGGACGATGACGACGACTGGATCTCGCCCGTCAGGACTGCTCCTGCTCCCACTACAGCCCGACCACCGCTCAGCAAGAGCCACACTGCGGACGTACACCTGTCTCCCGCTAAGCCTATGCCATCCAAGCTCATCTCGGTTTCCAATCCGGATCTGTCGAAAGTTGTGGAGTCAACCACTCCGGCTGGCTCTCCAACTGGTAAGAAATACATGGACGGCCCGCTCAGCGCTTCTAAAGCTAAGTTCTATTCAGCACTCCGTGCGGCCAAAGAGAAGATCATTGGATCAAGTGCCACCAGCGCCCAGGTCAAACTTGATGCACTTTCCGAGAGCCCTATGCGACCTAGGCTACAAGCCACAGACTCTTCAGATGACATCTTTGGCAGCCCCAAGCGCACTGAGAAGCCTGGCATCTTTTCCCATCTGCGTTCGCCTTCCAAAGAGTCCAACAAGTCGACCAGGTCAACCAAGATTGCCGCCATGCCTGGTAGCCCCGTCAAAGAGGACGGCCGTCGTACTCGCAGTTCGACTGAGCGCCAAAAGCAGAAGGACAAGGAAGCGCAAGACAAAGATACGAAGCAGAAGCAACGTGCGGAGGAGAAGCTTAGGGAAATGCGCGAGAAGGAGCAGTCAAAGGCCGCCTTGCACCATCAGAAGAGTAAGGGCCAGTTAGCGAAGACTCCCACTGCGATGTCCTCGTCATCAAGCTTGAGGCAGCCCGCTCAATTGTCTACTGCAACCAAGACGCCCACCACCGCCTACTCTCAACCACCAGTCTCGCGCCCTGGTATTCCCCGGAGCAACACTGCCTCGTCAAGAGAGCAGGATGTTGACTCAGCCGATGAAATGCCTCCGCCTCCGCCACCAAAGAGCCTTTTGCCTACCACAAAGACCACCAAGGCGGCTCTACGAGAGCCCAGAAAGCTCGTCAAGCCGAGCAGCAAGGAAGCTCTACCCAAGGCCAAAGCTCCTCAGAAGATCATGGTCAATCTTAACAGCAGCCGGTATGGCCAAGCGCCCCCTCCTGCGCCTCGTCCCACGCCGACCGTGGCGAGCAAGCCTCTTCCCGCGGCACCTGCTACGACTGGAAGGTCAAACGCGCCAGTCGCCAGGCCACCGACAGCCGCGTCCAGCAGACCCCCATCGGCCTTGTCTGGCAAAGCTGGACATGTTTCGAAGACAGTGCCAGCCGCGAAGCCTACGGCTCCACGGGCCGTTCGTCCTCAGCCACAAGCTGTGGAAAAAGCTAAAGCACCTGCACCACAGGCCCGTGCCGATCTGCCTGCGAACAGGCCTGTCTCGAGGATGCAAACCGTCCAAGACGCGAACAGGATTGTTGTGCCACCTGTCAATCCTGCGAAGCCCCCGACCAAACGGCCGTTCCAGCCTGAGAACGACGAAACACTCCATCGTCCTGCTAAGCGACCATCGCAGCAGGCAAAGATGAATCCTATCACCCCTGGTCATGCCCATGCTCAATTCGCAAAGGGCAAGATTCCCTTCGCTGAGCCTGCCCATGCCCCCCAGCCTCAGCCTCCTACAATCCAGTATCCTAATGGAGATGACATCAAGCTGCCCGAGATCATGACCGATTCGGAGGATGAGGACTCTGAGAACGAGTTCGAGCAGCCCAGCTGGGTCAACACACCAAACCTCCGTGAGATGCTCACTAGCCAGCAACTCATGGATCCCGAACAAATCTTCGGCCCCATTGCTCCCCTTAACATGGAGGCGGTGTTCCCGAACAAGGAACGCCACAAGCGTTTCCGCGAGCGCACCAGCAGCGCTTTCTGGGCCAACGACCAGGTCACCGAGGAGGAGAAGAGGAAGGAGCGCGAGGCCAGGGAGCGTCTTGTACGCGACGGCGCGTGGACATACAACCCGTCTCCCCGTCCGGCACCCGGTCCTTCTCGTTTGGGCTAAAAGGCATTCAGCCTTCTGTATATTGCTTTTATGGTGTATGATTGGTGTTGTGGCGTTATAAGCCCCCTCTGGGCGGCACAGGGACAGCTTTTGAGCCCTGCGAGGGCATTCAGGCTACGTTTATGATGATGGCATGGCGTTTTCCTGGTTGGGTAGCATCGACCGCAACATGGTCGCATTTTAGGCGCAAGCGGGGTTTGTGTTTTTGTGGTTTTACTTTTCAGTGTTTGTATAGTCGAATCAAGACGACATGAATGTTCAACATGTGTGTGCGTGTGTGCGTGATAAGTGTATCGACTTACGTGATATGTATGTATTGATAAATCAGTTCCTTTTTCTTGTCTTATTATTCGGTTTTGCAAAATGTTTCTTGTTTGCGCCTTTCGACACACAAGATACACATGAGATTTTTTGTTTATTCACTTCCAGTGCTATAATTAAAAGGACGTATCTTTGGCCCCTTTTTACTTAGCTACTTTGAAATGCATTTCAACACAAATAGCTGACAAGCGAGTCAGTCGAACCTCAACTTCTTGGAAGCACTGGCGAGGGTGCTCGATGTAGTACACCATAGGGGCGCAGTGTCGACGAAGGCTTGCCATGACCGGACGGTCCGAGAGAGGCGTTGGCATATTGTGCGCGCGTGCAGAGTCTAGCTCAGGAGACTCTTGCATCAGGTGTTGAGGTTGGCGGTCGATGTCGAGCGTTCTGTTCTGGAGCTCTGGCTTGGTACGTATTTGTCCACTGCGCGCGCAGGAATGCAGGTCTATGATGGTGTGAGCTTTTTCCTGGCGGCAAGTGACGCTGTCGCGAAGGACGTGATCGCGAGAACGCGTCTGGGTGCAGGCGGCTGCGGAGCTTCATTTCACTGCCTGAGACTGCGCTTTTGGGAGAGGTGTGCACAGCGTGGATGAAAGCAGATATTTGAGCTTTCACAGATTCGAAAAGACTTGGTCAGACGACGAAAAGTGTCGGCGGAAGTCTCGGTGTACATGAGTTGGTGTTGAGGATTTTGATCTGGCGGAACTGAAGCATCGTGGACTTCGGGCCATTCTCCGCCAGGCCCTGTCGAAGTGTGAACCAAGAGAAAATGATGTAAGTATGTTTGGCCTTGTGAGTTGTAAGCCATGTTTGAGACGAAATAAGGTTGAAGAAGAAGTCTTGAACAATCCTTAACAGGAGAGACTCTGTGCACCGCCCAAAATTCCGGAAGCGAGAACTGGTCGCCTCTGCCCCATTTGAATAAACCCCAATGGCCAAGGTAGTTCCATGTGATTTCTGTATGATGCGAGTCTCTTAGTCCATTAGACTGGTCACAAGCCTGCATTCGCCGGCGCCCACTGTGTCACGACGAAGTTGATCATAGTCGAATTCCACAAGTTTCGGCATCGGTCATTAACAACGCAATTCTGCGCTCAGATGTCCAATTGGGCAGGTTCAAAAAGAACGTTCATATTGGTTCCAGTCGATGTCTTCGTCAGTGCACACGGCGATTGTCTCCAAACATTTGTCCATCTCGTTTCCTCCTCTTGTCCCACCACAAAGCCACCAAAGCACTATTACACGAGTCCACGATATTAGCTGTTGATAGAATTCGTACTTCGGCAGTTGCTAAATACAAACAGAATGCCTCAAGCTCAGCTCTTTGCAGGGACTCGTGGGTGTCCCCGAGTGAAGGCCATGGATGCGGTGAAGCTCGTTGGGAACTTGTGGACACTAAAAAAAGGGACTGAGCATGGAGCATGTATTAGAAGTGTGAATTGGCTTGGGATGTGGTCGAACGTACATTCTAGAGCGGGCAGTCCCTCAACACGTGCTCACGTGACGGCTGTTGTCTACCTTCCACATTTGGCATTTGACCTCCAGAATGTACACAAAGCGCTGTGTGCACAACGTTTAAGACATCAACGCAGGGTTCTGTGTAGTGTTCAAAAGGTGGTATTAGCTACGGTATTATGCGCATACGCTAGAAATCATCGCTTCAACGCCATCGTGCTGGTATACCCAAGTCCATCCGTTTCCATCACGCTTGCATCAAGCAAGCCGAAGAAGTATCATCGATATTCATACATATACTGATCAGGCCATCCAAGCGACGCGCCCGTTGCGCGTTCGTTGTTCCGCGCGCATCCGGTCACTCGTCGCCGGAATCGGTCCTAGTGCTCCAGCTCGAATCCGAGTAGACATTACAGGTATCCTAGACCTGGCTCATCGAAGGACCACCACGGCGGATGCCACCGCGAAGGTTGGCGCCGCTGCCACGGCCGTTCATTATGTTGATGACGAGAGTGGCGACGAAAGCGGCCCAGCCGAACCACAGGAAGGCGGAGGTGGCCTGTGCTTGACGGCAGTTCTGCTCAGTGTTGGGCGAGCTGTTTGTGACGCCGTTGGACATGGTGTAGGACTGAGAGTGTTAGCATATATGTTCAACGGGTTCTTGTAGTGGTATAACGTACGCGGTTCGAGCAGCGGTGGACTCCGAGGTATGCGGGGAGCGCAACGGCGGCGCAGAAGCCGAATAGAACGCTCAAACCATCCATGGCGACGTCAACAATGGGGATGCTGAATTTGTCGATGAATGACGTGGGTAGGAAGTAGAGCAGCGTAAACAGCCACCATACACCGACGAAGAGCGAGTAGTTGACAATGGAGTGCGTGCCATTTGTTGCGCGGTCGATGTTGTTGGCCATGAACGCTGTGACAAGAATGGCGCAAATGAGCTTTAGACAGTTAGCAAATCTGTGCAGCTGCAAACGAAGAAATACTGACCTGCCAGGCACGGAGGCCCATGGAGAGTGCTCGCGACACCATATTGAAGGTTCTGTGAGAGCTAAGGTTGTTGTGGGAAGGATGCGATGTGATTCAGAAAGTCGCAGCTGTCAAGCGTTAGGTATTTCTTTGATAAGAACGGAGAGAAGCGGGTGGAGAGTTGTGCTGATGATCGCTGGGAGGGTTGCGTCTGGCCATATATCAGTTAGCGCAGCGTCCTCGTCGCAGCGTCATCGTACGTCACTGCCCTGGGCGTAGCCGCCAACCAATGCGACGCCGAGTGTTCCGTATTTGGCGTCGGGACTTACCTTAACGAGCGCCGATCTTTGTTGTGATGCGTAGAGTTTGAAATGGACAACTGCGCTGTAACTAGAGAGAAACAATGGTGTTGATATACTCTTAAACGACGCGCATTCGTACGTTCGAGGCTGTGCTTGTTTCCCCTCGCGATAAGATTATCGCGTTTCTGTGGCAGTCGCGGTTGCTCGAGAGACGATGCAGGGATCTTCCGTAAGCGGGTAGCCGGATTAAGACCCTTTGCTCGCATCACTATCCCATCACACACTAGATTTTTCTCCGACATGAGCTACTGCACCCTCTTACGTAGGGCAATACTCGCATGACATCGCACGTCGTCCAGAACCTCAACAATGAAAAAGCGACGTCGTGAATTTCAAAGTCTTGCAGTCATCAGGGCAGCTCCCCGGATCGACGTGATCATCACTGCACTGAGCGGAGACTGCACCATTGGTCCGTGCCTGAAGCTCGACTGGGATTCGTATTATGTCTCAACCGAAGCGCCATCCACTCACAGAAGCAGGAGATGCAATGGCGGTTGCACATGGAAACAAGCGTTTCAACACCGAATCAACATCACAACACCGCCAATTACGTCAAGGCATTTTCTTGCTATCGCTGACGCGTACTGCGGTAAATGTTTTGAGTCGTTCATCTGAAGCTCGGCCCATTGTGGTTCGAAGGTCGTATGATTAGAAACTGCACACCGGCAGAGACTACGAACCATGTAGTCGAAATGACAACATGTAGACAGATAACTCCTTGTGAGAAATGAGTCTATCATAATGAGAAGCGCTAAGCACATTTCGGTGCAGCATCATGCCTACACCAATCCTCGCAATTAGGATATCAGTTCATCCAAATCCTCCGCTCTCGGTCGCTCTCTCGTCGCTGACATCTCCACACATTCTGTCCCCTCCACCGTCTCCACCCGGCTCGCTTCCGCTCCTTGTGGAACAGGCGTGTAATTATGCGTCCGAGGATTTGGAGTGGTGAGTTCATCTGAACTTGGTGTATCTGGTCCATCCGACGCAGTCACGGGCTGCTTTTCAGCTCGTCGTTGCGCAGCGCGATGTTGGCGACGCCGAGCCCAGACGAAAACTAGGCCGACGGCAATGATGGTTGCGGTGCCACAGAGCGCAATGGTTAGACCAGCGATGCTTCCTTTGGAGAGAGTGGAGTCGTTAGATGATACAAGAGGTGGATTATATGACGATCTGTCTGCTGGAGTTGTCTGTGCAGATGAAGCAGATGATGAATGTGAGCGGTAAGATCCAACAATTGGAAACCCGGACAACTCCGTCGATGGCCGTGTCATCGTTGTCCTCATCGTACTCGAACGCAAACTCAACGAGGAAATGGCAGCCTCGACGAAAAATCCCGTGCTCCGAATGTACGAATCCGCCGAATTGCTTGCACTGTCCAGATCGACAAAACACACAAAAGTCGTGCCAGGTGCGCTCGCCTGAGCCTCCCATTGGTACCATTGTGCAGTTATCCCACCAACCTCGACATACGGCTTTCGACCCGTCTCGCTGTCGAGAAATATGTAAAACGTCGCGTTCTTCAGCCGCGGCGATTTCCAGGTAATATTCAGCAGAGACCCCGCGCGGAACGTCAATGGATATGTCCAGGGAAATGTGAATTCGCTATCGAACGCGTCATGCGGACTTGAATAGGAGGAGGTGAGATTGTGGTCGGCGAGGGACGGGAGAACCAGAAGAGCCAGCGCCACAAATATCGAAACAAACATGTCGCGCCGCATCGTCGCAGCGTATCCAAATGGCCGGCTTGAGGTCTAGCGATGAAGTATTTGGGGGTCAAGACATGCAGGCAGCTCCCCGAACCCAGTACAAGTACAAGTGCTGCTCAACTACGCCGCACCTCATCCTTGCTCTTGACATCAATGCATCTCGACTCCAAAGCAAGGCTAGCGAGAGGCTATTGGCCGTGCAAAAGGTGCACAGCCGCCCGACGGTACCAAGGCGGTGGGAAATGATGTGCTGTTGGGTGAGGGTCTGTGCTGTCCATGTGCATGTGACTGTGCCGCAATGGAGCGTTTTGTGAAACGGGAGACGGCGATTGGGGATTGGGTCGGCGATAGGACATGGTCAGGACGGCGACGATATGGTTGTTAGTGTTGGGATCATGGAAGGGTAAGGGGGGAAGGAATAGGTAGGAACGTGGTGACATGGGTGAATTGGACCGAACCTTGGAAGTGTCTTTCGATATAAGGACCCACAGCGGACCCACGATATCCACTCATTTCAAGGTTCAACACTGCCACGATACAACGACCCCAGCCTCAAGATCAACCACAAACACCACCATAACTGCTAACATGCCCTTCAAGTCTAACCTATGCCTCCCGGACGGTCAGGCTTCACTGGCGGTGTCGCATCGCGTTTTGCATAGAGCGAGACCACCTTGTAACCACTTCGGGGAGAGCCAGGTCTCCTTCCTCGTTGTCTTTCAGTATTCCGAGTTTCTTTCTATTCTCGATGATCCCTGCGGCGCGCTCTTCGATGTTGTAATCCGGCCATTCGTGCCTGTACGTATCAGTAGATGATCTACCAGAGGTAACTGCATAGAAACTCGACGTACACCTTGTACATGGCTGTGCAACGTGAAGTGCAGAAGACGCGAGCTGAGATTGCTTGGGAGGTGTGGTGTAGGTGAGAAGATGGAGAACACGGGGCGAAGGTGCGAGGTGCGACAGCCATCTGCATGAAGAAGTCTCGACAAACGCCGCAACTACCTGGCTTTGGCATCTACACTCAATTTCTTACCTCACATATACGCTCCAGCATTTACCTTCTTCCCTCACGTGTACGCTTCAGCACTCGACGCCTTGCTCTCACTCAATCCCTCGCGCACGCGTCACCCTGGACGTCAAGCCACTGGAGCCTCCACCTTTATTGTCATTTCGTTACTTCTTTGATGCAGGAGCCACTCGATAGTCGAAAAGAGCTTACCGTAGCTGCTGGTCGGTTAAGGCAGTGGTTGAAGAGGGGCGACCTCGACAGAAGCTTCATTGACTGCCTCAAGCGAGCCATGAACACTGGCATCGTCCAGCATGACGACAAGGCTTTTGGTGACATACTCCACACCCTTCGAGAGCGCGAGATGAACTCATCCTACCGAGCTCTAGCACGGCGCGAGCACGTATAGCCTCGCAAAACCCCGACTTTTCACGCATCTTCGTCACAAACAAAGACAGCACGCTAGCAAGACTCGGAATGGAACTGGAAATCTCTCCTACGCAAGGTGGTCAAGTCGCGCGTCCAGAAAATCGATCTTCATCGACTGTTTGCAAGACCGACGCCGTACTTAAGAAAGCCAACCAAGGGTGGAGATGCTTGCCAGCAGGTGAAGGAGGAGGCGTACTACGACGTGGACATTCGGCACATGCTAGATTGACTTGCCTTCCAACGTCTCCTCCCAGAGATCCCTGGGTTGCTGCCATGGAGTACTCTCGCAGATGTTCCACAACACGTCGTCGACGATGTGTGGAGCCTGGGGTGTCTTTTCGCCAATGAGAACAACCGTTCGTCGCGCGCACACCAGGTCAAGGAGATAACAGTCTGGTGCAAAATACACAAGAGAATGGAGAAGATGAAGCTGCTCTATTCCAAGATCTTGGCGTTGTCAATACGCCGCGCAGAAGGACCTGCGCTATGGAATGTAGTAGTACACGCCAGCAATGAGCGATCGCACCTGTGCCACAATAAGTGCTGTGAGGCTCCGTTTTATTTCGTCCTAGAGGACGGGCCGAACAATAGGAGGCGCACGGCATGCCAGACTTCCATGACCAGTCTAATCAAGAGCGGCACGCCACGGAAAGAAGCACTCAAGCTGGTAGTGTGCCTGGTATAGCCTGTGTGTGGCTTTATATAGTTTCAATGAGACTTAGGAACCAAAGTAATACTGCAAAGATATCCACGCCTCCGTAACACAGCAAATGTACAGCTGCCACCGTAAGAGCACTGAAACAATATGTCTCACGATAGATCTCAAGACAACTTCAACGATAAATGCGTGTCGTTGAGGCTGCCGGGAACGTTGGCGTCAACCGCCTAGTTGTGGTATGCACCCTGGGGTGAGCTACACTGACGTTACGCTCTGGCGGATGGGAAGCACTGATACTAAGACGACTAGAAGGCATGCGAGCATAATCTGCCTCATTCTCCACCAAGTCACCTATCTGACAGAGTGATTTCAGACCAGCAACCAGGATGTTGCACGTGTTGTCAACTTTTTGTGTAACGCATGTATGCAAAGATGATCAACGTCTTAACATGTCTCTAACAGTCTAGAGGCATTGGAACGAAATTAGCACGTGCTCTCTCTTCTTGGCGCTCTGCCGGTCGTTGGTCACAGTGTTGGCGCAAAAAATCACGTGTGGTCCGTGCACATTCACCAAATCTTTCTCAACGCACCACAACTACTTTACGCCCTTTCTAGAACTGTAGGAGGGCAAAAAAGAATCTTCCGACACCGGGAATCGAACCCGGGCCTTGCCGGCGCTTAGAGCGAACTACTCTGATGAGAGCGGCAAATCCTAGCCACTAGACCATATCGGATGTGATTTGATGGAAGAACAACAATTTCAATCGTTTATATTGAAGGTCAAATTTGCAGCAGCATGGTGTTGGCCCGGAGAAGGATGATGCAAGCGAGTGGGGCAGTGGACGATTGCGGAACAACAAGCCATCAAATTTGCTCCGGACTTGTGCCGCAGTGCCAATTACGAGTCAGAATATCAGGGACGAGAGCTCCAAGGCATTTGCATGGCAGGTGGAGGAGTGCGCTTTAGGTAGGATACATGCGCCAGTTCTCGCTCCCTGAGAAGTGCCTCACAATGATATAAGGCTCGTTTCCTTTGATACACTGTTCTTCCGACAGATTCAAGCCAACCGTCAAGAACAGCTTATCATGTTTCTGTTCATGGTGTCCGACTTTACTTGGTTTGACGAGTGGACGACTCGACCGACATCGCCGCGACGCGCCTGCCCCACCACAAAAAGTTCCCCACCAACCTTGAAGATGCTGTCATCGACTCACACTTCAACACAACCAACACAACACAATCACAATGTCTCCACGAACATCGCCTTTCGACTTGCAGAAGTGCGCGCGACCCAACATTCTGGCATTGGAGCCGTACCGCTGCGCGCGCGAGTAGGTGAAGCGCATCGCTCCACGCATTGTACTGTACTGATGCGTGCAGTGACTACAAAGACGATGGCACCAACATCCTGCTCGACGCGAACGAGAACGCTTACGGCCCTGGTCTCGCGCTGAATGGCGACGGCAAACTACCAGGAGCGAAAGCAAATGGCACAGATGCTGCATCCTCGGTTGATGTCGACCTGCTTGGATTGAACCGCTACCCTGATCCGTACGACTCACGAAACTCATCCTTCTGGAAGCACGAGTTGCTAATATATTGAAAGTCACCAAGTAGATCTCAAGCAACAACTCTGCACGCTCCGCAACACCCACCACCACACTTCAAAAACTCTCACCCCTGATCACCTCTTCGTCGGCGTTGGCTCCGATGAGGCAATCGACGCCCTCATCCGCGCCTTCTGCGTCCCCGGCCGCGAGAAGATTCTTGTGTGCCCACCCACATACGGCATGTACAGCGTGTCCGCACAAGTCAACGACGTCTCCCTCGTAAAGGTCCCACTACAGCTGCCGAGCTTCGATCTGGACGTGCCGGCGATTATTGGCACGCTATCGAAAGACTCGAACATAAAGCTGGCATACTTGTGCTCGCCTGGCAACCCAACGGGCAAGGTTCTGAGGAAGGAAGATATCAAGCGGATACTGGAGCACGAGAGCTGGAATGGTGTGATCGTAGTGGATGAGGCATATATCGACTTCGCACCGGAGGGTACAAGCCTAGCGGAGTGGGTGACAGAATGGCCAAACCTGGTCGTCATGCAGACACTGTCAAAAGCATTCGGACTCGCTGGTATACGGCTCGGTACAGCCTTCGCGGATCCAGCGGTAGCGCGGATACTCAACAGCATGAAGGCGCCGTACAACATCTCCAACCCGACAAGTCAAATCGCACAAGCCGCGTTAAGTACCAAGCACTTGCCCGTCATGAGGAAGAACGTGGACTTGATTGTCAAGCAAAGGGAAAGACTTCTAGAAGAGCTACCGAAGATACCTGGGGTGGGAAAGCTTCACGGAGGAACCGAGTCGAACTTCCTTCTCTACCAGATGCTCGATGCACCAGGCGGCAAGCCATCGAATGAGGTTGCACTTGCTGTGTATGAGGGCCTTGCGGAGAAGCGAGGAGTTGTGGTGCGATTCCGCGGCAAAGAGCATGGTTGTTTGGGATGCTTAAGGATAACAGTGGGCACAGAGAAAGAGGTGGACAGGTTTCTGCAGGAGATAAGAACAATGCTAGAGAGTATTTATAGCAGCTCGGGCAAGGTCGGTGCTAAGGAGGAGCAGCGGAGGGAGAAGGAGGCGAATGATGTAGTTGCGTAAAGTGCGTCAGACTGGTTCGGCGTAGAAATAGTCTAGAGAGGAACGGATAGACGATAGACATAGTCAACATCGGACTGCGCAAGCGTATCCGTTATGCTCATCATGACGCTCGAATAATTTGGATCTGCTATGGAGATCGCAATACCGGTCAGATCGAGAGATCACGGCAGTATTTATCTTGCGAATGATAAGTCACGTGAGGAGGTAAACATGTGATTAATTGCAGCCAAAGATCTCAATACTCTAGCCCGGAGAGCGTCAGGTAGAGAAATGATTTAAAGGATATCCCGATACACAAGGCTGTGTATCTTCGGAACACTGACTGCCTACATGATTGGTTCATCGAGGCCCATTACGCATCACAATGGTAGCGCTTTCACTTCCACTACACGCTACTATGCTACATCACAGGGATTCTATCAATCTTCTTTTCTCCCAAGGATATCCCTTGACTCCGTTTGAAGATTTGAGCCTCTGTACCATTTCCATCTTGGAGTTCTCTCATGCGATCTCTCGGGCGAGTTCTCTTGACACGAGTTTTGAGCATAGTACCCGACAGTCCGAATCAGCTCAGCTTTTCAATGTTATTGCGTGGTCCAGTCGTACTAGACGCTTCCAAAATACCTGCAGGATGTGGTACGCATATACAGATGTCACTGGGGATCGATTCGCGTCTCCAGGGTCTCGCTGCTGGGCGGTATGCGTAATTGTACACTCTCACTCACCATGCTAGACTCCGCAACAGAGCATCGTCTTAATCTTTTTGCCGGCACTCATCGATTGCAACAGCATGCGCCGATGAGCACGATGGATGTTGCACTTGCATCGTTCAAGCAATTCACCCTTCATCGCCATAAGAAGACTTCTTCGGAATGGTGTATTTCACTTTCTGCGCAACATCCTCCCATGTGTTGTCATGCTGTGCCGAAAGATCAGCCAAGATCTGATAACTCGGCTTGATCTGGAAAATCTGGGGCTGAGGCAGCCTTGCGTTTGAATCAAGCGCGCAGCATTTCCCAATGTGAGCGCCCGTGGACGCCTGGTCTGGGTCTGCATTTTGGATAATGTTGACCAAATCCTGTGCTGAGATGCGGCTGTGTTGGTCCGGATGCAGCATAGCAAAGCAATACTCGAGAGGTAAGCGCAGATTCCTTCCAGCCCTGTCTTCTAGTGTGTAGAGATTGAACATGAACTTGAGCACAGCTGATGGTTGCGCATGGTACGCTATCCTTCCATCCTTTGAGATTGAGTTGTACAGTGCATCTAACGTCAGGATGGAATTTTGCAGCAACACGGTAACCATTTCGAGGAAGACACATCCAAGCGAGAACACGTCTGACGAACGTCCGCGAGGCCGCTCAGCTGCTACCTCTGGAGCGCAGTATAAGTACGTTTTTGCCTCGACGGGGCCTGTAGACGAGGTCGTGCTGTCCTGCGAGACGTCCTTGGCAATGCCGAAATCGGTGTAGAGAACATGTTGTCCCTTGATCAGGATGTTTGCTGGCTTGATATCGCGGTGTCGTATGCTCTCGCTGTGGAGGTACGCAAGACCAGCAGCCAAGCACCCGAACCAGTGGCGCATGTCATCTTTGGAGCCGCTCGTAGTGAGGAACTTCTTGAGGTCCATATCTGCGACTGGAGTCATTATGATGGCGAATTTCGTACCTATCGAGTAGGTTGCAATTATGCTCACGACATGGCTGTGTCGCAATCGTTTGATGAGGCCGATCTCGTCTTGTATCATGCGATAGACGTGCGGTCTACCTGCGTTTTGGAACGTCTTTCGCGCGTATATTGCTGGATCGCCCGCGCCTCTATCGTATGCCACCTTATCCACGATCCCATATGAACCCTTTCCTAGGCTCTCTACCCATCGGAAAGGAATTTGATCGGCGGACTCATACTGAAAATGTCCCGAGAGGGCGTTCTCGAGCTTAGCTGTCTCTGATGAAGCAATGGCAGCTACCTGCTGCTGACTTGTGCGCCGTAGTCTAGAGAAGTTTCGTATGGCTGGACTGCTGGTGCTGCTGGCAGACTCGGTGTTCTTTGCCACCCCTTGTTGTCGTGAGGACATTGAACAGAGTACATTAGCACGGTTTCCTTGCGCATTGTGTGGAGTGAATGATATCATCGGCGTCGAATCTCCCTCCAAAGGCAACTGGTCAATGGTGTCCGTAGTATGCGACAACTCTTGCGGTAGGCTAATGACGCTCGAGAATGCATGTGTCTCGCCCTCAAACAAGCTCGTCTGCGATGCACCCTTTCTGATGAGCAAGTCGTATATGTCGGCATGGCCTCGGTCGCTAGCGGCCTTCAAAGCTCGACCGTATTTGCCTCCTTCTAGGTTGACCGATGCATTCCTATCGAGAAGCAATTTCACCACTTCCAGATTCCCTGCAAATGCAGCAATTTGCAAAGGGGTGCAGTTTCCCACGCCACGGCTGTCGATTTCCGCGCCAGCCCCATGAAGGAGTGCCACCAAATCAGCTTTTCCGATCATTGCAGCAGCGTGGAAACTGCTACCGAAAGGCCCGCCACGCGCCGAAACATCAGCGCCCTTGTGGAGGAGGATCTGAGCGACATGAGTGTGCCCTCTCGTACATGCTGCAACTAATGCGGTGCCGTACATGCCGCATTTCTCATTCACCAAGGCGCCTCGTTTTAAGAGCAGTCTGACAGTTTCAGCATGTCCTTCAAGCGCGGCCAGATGGAGGGCAGTATTTCCTCGGGACTCTCGAGCATGCAAATCGATACCACCTTTGATAAGGATAGTGACCACATCTAGATGGCCCACAGCGGCCGCAGCATGTAGAGCATTGCCCTCCACACCTGGTTGTACATTCTTGTCAGCCACGCGATCTAGGACTTTCTTGGCTCGACGCTTATCATTGGTCCTGGCGTACTGAATGAGCATGCGGTTCAATGTTTGCTGTCGAATTCTCTCGGCATCAGAGTCTAGATTCCAATCTGGTTTCGAAGGCTTGAAGATCTCTTTCATGGAAGATAATGATAGGCTTCTGAAGGATATTGATGATCGCCATGTGCGCGGTGCTTGTGACGCCGGGGGAAGCGGATTATTGTGGCCTTCCAGTGCTGATGAGGAACGAAGTAGTGGACGAGAAAATTTCTCGTAACGTTGAACTTCTCGTACAATGTCGTGAAATGCTCTCTCGACATTGTCGCTTGTTTTGGCAGATATCTCTAAGAAGCCGCAACCGAACGAGGCGGCCATGGACCGTCCTTCCTGGATAGAAACAACTCTTTCTACTTCCAGTTCAGCTTTATTGCCCACAAGCAACATTGGAAAGTAGTCCTTGTCCTTGACACGCAAGAGTTGTTGTTGGAACTGCGTTATCAACTCGAATGATTCTCTGTGTGTGATACTATACATCAGAATCATGCCTTCGCACGTTCTCATGTATTGCTCTCGCATCGCAGAATACTCCTCCTGGCCAGCCGTGTCCAGAATATCGTAGAGAACGGGCTGACTATCAACGATTACTAGTTTTCTAAAAGCGTCTTCGATTGTTGGATCATATTCTTCCACAAAGTGGCCACTGATAAACTTGATCGTGTCAGGGTCCACGAGCCAAAGTTTGAGCAGAGGCGTGACATACTCGCATTACCACGGTCGTTTTGCCGACTCCTCCGCCGCCTACCACTACGATCTTGAATTCTCTCCAAAGCTTTGAGGCCATTTCGGAAGCGTTCTCAGGCTGCAACACGCCAAAAGCGGCACCTTGCGGTATCGCATAGATCTTGAACGAAGTAAAAATCTTGGACGAAGAAGAATCGCGTATCGCAGACGAAGAAGAATCGCGTATCGCAGACGAAGAAGAATCGCGTATCGCAGCAGCGCAGAGAGTGTGAACAGCCGGATGACAACACGGAAACTGTGCAGACAACGTAGCAGTAGCAGGCAGTCTTGTTTCCAAAGAACACCCGACTGCGGTGTCGTAAGGACGTGTTAGCATGTGAGATCTGACTCCTGACTTGTCTGATGTGCGGCTGAGAGGCCGGGATCGAGGTGTAGCCGCATGACAAAAAGCAAAAATCACAAGGGTGTCCCGACGAAGCGCACAAAAACACAGCTCAATGGTTCGCTCGGGACAAACCCTGCCCATCAATAATAAGATAGCACAGCTACCGCCTGTTGTCAAATGCGACAGAACATGACAGGGGTCTTGTATCAACACTAACATGCTACGTAAATGGGTTTTCACAGAGGAATTGTGAGTGCATTATATACGAGATTAAAGCTGGCAAAGGCGCCTCTCTGCTCTGAATTCTGGCGTTTAAAGATGAGTTTTAAGGGTTAAGTTATTCTGCATTGAAGAGAAACTAACAGTGTTTTTCATCATTTCTTGAAGCTCAAAGCTAAACCTCAAAATCTGTAGGCTGTAGTTACTGCAGTACTGCAGCACAGAACATAGCTATAATTTCTATATTACAGCTTTATTACTAACTAATTCCTTAGTAAGTTGCTCTTTGAGCTCAATAACACGGGCTACCCTTATCCCTGCATGTTCCTCCATGTCTGTCAGAATACAGTACGAGAACACGTCTTAAAGTCTCCCTGCCCTTCTGCAGCGCCGATGCTACAACAAACCCATCCCGTTCGCAACTCTATCAAAGAGCAGCGTAGATACAGGCCAACATTACTAGATCCATAAACATAGCCTTGATTTAATACTCTCGAGACCTTCAGTCCGTTCTAAGACTTGTACTATAGACGTAAATGCACGCGAATGCATGTAGGAGTATTTTACAGAAGGATTGTAACTCGTAGTACTTCCTACTCAATTACTATAAAGGTAGACTAAGACATAAGAAGATCAAGGGAGTAAAAAGACTGACCAACGTATTCTTCATGGAAAGAATGCTTTCAACTAGACTATTTCCATTAGCATGTCCCTATCCAAACCCATCCGAGGTCCATCCCACAGTAATACCAACCAACCCACCCTTCCGATCCAGAAACTTACTCTCTGTTGCTACTCAACTAAACATCCTCCTCTCAACCCTCCCCACCCTCGGCGGCGTCTCATCCATGACTTCCTGCTGCGCGTCCTCACCGTACCTCGCATTAATTGCCGATTCCTCCTGCCTCATGAGCTCATCCTCTGCGGCGCCCGAGTTTTCCTGATTACGCTGATGTGGCGGAATGCGAGGACGCTGGCGTGCTGATGTAGTCGCACGCACAATGGGAGAGCGAACGGCGCTAGCATGATCGAGAGCGAGAGACGTCGAAGGGATATCGCGGGCGTTGTTGCCGCGCATTGCAGGTGGTATGGGCGTAAATTGACGCGGACCACGTGCTCGAGACCGCTCGGGTGCACCGCCGCGACTATGCATGTTGGATGTATTGCGAGGAGGTATTGTTGGCGGCATGGCGGGTGAGGTACCTGGTCCGCTAGCTGGTGGAAGCGATTGAGGAAGTGGGCTGCTCGACAACGGAGCTGGCCGCCGCGGGAACTCGTTTCCAGATGCAGGTGATGGTCGCGAACGAGCGCCTGTATCTTGCGTTCTAGCCCGAGCGGAAGCGTCGCGTGGAGCGGCCGGCTGAGGCAACTCAGCGTTATGTAGTCGCTCGAATGCGATCCTGTGGCGTTGGACTTGGCTGTGACGATGAGAACTAACACCAGTATCGGTTGACGCCACAGGGACATTCTCGCTGGATCGCTGGCTTGCTCTTGCGCTGGCTATGTTACCATCCTGCCTCGGCCAACGTGCAGGTCTGCTCGTACTCTGCAGGGGATGATGATACGATGGTGTTCCACGGAATGCGTTGCTATGAGCCCAAGGTTGGCCCTCGATACTGTTACTTGTGGCTACTGTATTGTGCTGTGAAGACCACTGCATGCCTTGCGACTGTGGAAGAAGAGGAGGAGGGGGAGGAGGCGCCGGGGTCATCATGGACCGACCGGGTAGGGGTACCATGAGGTTCTGATAATAGTTGGCCCAGGGGTCGAGGGGCGAGGGTAGATTCTGAGTGGCCGCATAGCCTGCATTCATGGCGCCAGAAGGGTCCGGTGGGAATGGCGGGAGACCCCCAAAAGGTGGCGGAGGCTCAAAAGGCTGGCCTTGTGGATGGCTGTATGGCATCGAAGGCAGAGGTGAATAGCCATGATGGCCATCAAAAGCGGACGCGTTGGATCGAAGGCCTAGAGGGGCGCTCATAGGATCAAGTTGAGATGGGTGTATCGACTGATATGTACCATGGCTTGCATATTGCGGTGCTTGCTGCGAACGGGTGGAGCTGCCGCTACTTGCTTGACGAGATTCAGATGGCAGCTGATAGTATGAGAATGCCTCGCTAGCTCCCGAGGCCTCACTACTGAATTGACTACTCCTGCTCGCAAGATGGTGGCTTGGTGCAGAAGATCTGTGACCAAATTCCGTAGGAGGACGGTGCATAGTACCTGCATCGAACATTCCGTCTGCGAATTGCGTGAGACCGCCGGACTGCGTTCGGGAAAATGGGTAAGCGGGAGCGCTTCCCGACGACAGGCTTCGTGTTGGAACAGCATGGCGTCGGCTACGGCGACGAGGCTCAGTCTGCGGAGCCTCGACTTCGTACTCATCGAACCAATATGAGACACCTTTTGGGTGCTCTCTGGGGTCTTTAAAGTATCCCTTGAGAACGAACTCTGGCATGTCATTCGGGTCCAATTCCATGATCATGTGCTCTGGAGGCGGACTACGACCTGGGACGTGACGGGGTGGAGATACTGCAGTCATGTCACGACTAGAGCCGCGTGTCTGATCTTTCGCTGAACGGCCGCCCCCGCGGAGCTCTGCAGGGCCTCTCGTTGGAGTCGACGAAGAAGGATCCGGCACGTCAGCATGGGAGACTCGATGACTGACAGCAGTAGCAGAGTCTTCTCCGTGATGCACGGGATGTCTAGGCGTCGCTTGTCCTGCACTTGCATCGGAATCCTCCTGAGTAGACTCTCTGCGGCCACGCCCAAGTCTGAAGGGTAGTTGCAAGATACGTAGTGCTGATGACGTGGATGCTGTTGCGGGTGCCGTAGGCGGTGTTTGAGTGGGCGAGACGGGCAGTGAGACACTGTCGACTCGTCTTCTGCGGTTGGGACTTTGGAGTTCGGTCTCCTGCTCAAAGTCTTCGTCTACGGAAGAATGAACAGCCTGCTGGGGCTGGGGCTGCAGGATAGGAATATCCCCAAGTGTGGTGATGGCGTCTCTGACAGCTCGCTGCGGACCACGTCGTAGCACCGGCCGTCCAGGCTGTCCACAGGGCTGCGAGGACACTGTTCTGGCGCTCCTGACGGCCTGCCGATGTGCCATGCGGCGAAGCGTCTCTTCGACATCTTCTGGTGTGAGGGTGAGTTCCGAAGGCCTGAGGCGTAGCATACTCTGCATGCAAGACTTTGCGAACGAGTGTATCCAATTGGGGAAAATGCTGCAGGCACGATGTCTTGTGACCAAAAAGTGAAGTGTTGCAGACGAAGAGAGTCGCTACACAGGACAACGAGGTTCACGTCGTCGACCATGATGGCGGTTGCTGTGTTTGGGGTGAGTTGGCAGCTGCGATGGAGAGGCAGGAGCGACGTGGAGAGCAGCTCTTGCCATCCATGCAACTTCTTGCTCGCACTTGCCTCGTCTTGAGGCTTTGTCGTATCGAATCATTCTTACGAGATGGCCTACAACTACGCTGTCACTTGCACCACTCACCCTAGCTACTACATGGCGATGTGAAGGCTGCAATCACGTGTTATGTCGCTGACTGTTTCAATTGCCGTCACAAAATGCACGCACTCCATCTTGGCGTGAGGTCAGACAGAAGGACGTGGTTGGAGCCGCGCGTGCATAGTGTTTGGTAACACGATACCCAGATTGGCGCGATCTTACAGCACTGCAGCGTGGGCCCGTCGTACACGGGCCCGCAGACCGGGAACGGCGTGCACTGCGGGCGCTGCGGGCGATATCGTGGGTAAAGGCAGCGGACATTGGGGTGGAGAGAGGGATGGTTGTTGGAAGTCGCGGTGGTTCGGCTCGTAAGCGGCACGACTGGGCCAAGCATCGACATCACCACAGCGTCTGCTTCACCAGGCCAGCCATCACCACCGCCACGGCCTCTCTGTCCTTCACTGCTCTGGCCTCTGGGCGCTCCCATGCCTCCGTTGCCCACTCGAGCCCCGCACACTGACCCAGTCGCACCCGGCGCGCCGGCGGCCGTCCCCTTGCTGCCCGTCACCTTTCGCTCGTTTACCGCCAGTGCTGCCCAGCGGCTGCCACGATGAATGGCGACCTGAGCCTGTCGCAGTCCCTCGGCGGGCTGCGCATTGCGAACCCCGACGAGGACAGCGCGTATAGCAGCCCGCCGCCACAGCACGCGCCCGCGGACGCCAGTGCAGCACGCCGCCCGTCGTCATCGCCCTCGCAAGCCTCGTCGTCGAGTACCATCACAGAGCAGAGGCCGCGCGAGCCCCCACTCGGTCACACAGAACACCTCCCCGCACCCCAGGGCTCGCTCGGCATCAATGCAAACGCGTTTGGTGCCAGCTCGCCCTCGTCGTCGCCCTCGGGCCACCCCTCCCCGCTGGCAGAGACATCGTCGTCGTCATCCTACTCGCCGCGCCTCGGCCACCGCCAGTCGATGCCGCTCGCCCACCAGGCGCAGCAGCAGGTATCGTATCCGCCCTATGCCACCGGGGCTCTCATGCAGGCACGCAATGCTCCTCCCTCGGGCCAGCCCATGCGCGAACGGCCCGTGTCGACGAGCATGTACAACCACCCCAACCTCTCCACGAGCTCCACCACCGCGCCAGGTACATACAGGTACAACGACGAGGCAATGACAGTGGACGTCCGGCGAACCAGCAGCTCCAGGGTTGCGCCAAACGCCATGCCTGCTCGCGAAGCTAGCAGACGCGACCCATACCGTCAGTCGGCGCAGATGGCTGCACTGAACGGTCCCTTACCACCTCGGCGGAGCTCGCGCCGGATTCCGATGGACGGCGCACACAGACCAGCCCCAGGAATTCTATCGAGCTCACCATACAGCATGGAAGGCGGTCCCCTCTCCAGCAGCGAAGAATGGAAGGATAAAGGCGCAGCTGTCAGCACGCGGCAAGAGATGGACCCGAATGGTAGGCCCATAACACGGGTGGTCAAGAAGGGCGTCAAGGACTTCAACTTTGGCAGGACGCTGGGCGAGGGCTCGTACAGCACGGTCCTGGCTGCGACGGACCGGCAGACGCTGCGAGAGTACGCGATAAAAGTCCTCGACAAACGGCACATCATAAAGGAGAAAAAGGTTAAATACGTCAACATCGAGAAAGACACACTGAACCGGCTCACGGAGCATCCCGGCATCGTCCGCCTGTATTACACCTTCCAAGACGAGCGATCACTATACTTTGTTCTAGACCTGGCAGCAGGCGGGGAACTTTTGGGATTTCTGAAGAAGATTGGCACGTTCGACGTTGAGTGCACGCGCTTCTACGGCGCGCAAATACTAGACTCCATCGATTACATGCACAACAAGGGCGTTATACATCGAGATCTGAAGCCAGAGAACGTCCTGCTCGACGACCAGATGCACGTCAAGATTACAGATTTTGGCACAGCCAAGATACTGGACCAGAGAAAGGCCAACGGGGTCGGCTCCACAGCTGGCGATCCTCTAGAAGGCGCCGAATCCGATCGCGCGCAGTCGTTCGTCGGTACTGCCGAGTATGTGTCTCCGGAGCTGCTAACGGACAAGAATGCATGCAAAGCGAGCGACTTGTGGGCGTTTGGATGCATCATATACCAACTGCTGGCCGGACGACCTCCGTTCAAAGCAGGAAATGAGTATCAGACTTTTCAGAAAATTGTCGGACTGGAATACACCTTCCCAGATGGATTTCCACCTCTCGCAAAGGATCTCGTCGAGAGACTGCTCGTCCTCGATCCGTTGACACGGCTGCCTATGGAACATATCAAGAACCACGCATTCTTTGATGGCATACAATGGGGCAAAGGCCTGTGGAAGCAAAAGGCTCCGCGCCTGAAGGCATACACCCCGCCGCAGCCTGAGCCTATCAAACTCAATGGTAAGTCTACATACTACCTCCGGAGTCGCCAAAAGCTGAGAACAGCATTAGGTCCCTCAACACCGGCGGCGACGACATCAGCGAGTCGACAAATGCCGCCGAAACCACGTCTAATCACCGAGTTGCCACCTCCAAGTCAGTTGGACATTGATTGGTCCCCTGTGCTGACAAAGAGGGACGAGCGAATACTCAAGCTTGGCAACATGTTTGTCACCCAGCATCCTGCTGGCCACCCCGTTGGCGGAAAGGAAGAGCCGGCGGAGACACCTAAAAAGTTCTCGCGCTTTTTCAGCAGTAACACCGTCAAGAAGCGACAACGGCTGGTCATGATCACCTCCAACGCGCGTGTCTTGATGTGCGCAGCTGGGACCAATGACAAGAAACTCAAGGAAGAAGTGTCGCTGCTGACTGCTGGGTGTGCTTGGAGATCATACCAAGACTCCAAGGGCCTTACTGCTTGGCTAGTCGAGACGGTACGTTTACTCTCTACACTGTTCGAAGCGCACGACTGACCCTTCCTCAGCGAGACAAGCAATTCGTGTTTGAGGACCCAAAAAGTACAACAAGTGACCCCGACGGCAGCAAGTACTCTACGCAAGAATGGCTCGACAGCATCGACAACGCTCGCGAGTATGCACTATCGCAGTCGATGACGAACTCTTATTCAGGCGACGCGGCACTCAATGAACTAGGTTCCAGTCTTTCCAGTCCAACAAGTACAATGGACGGAGATGCTGCCCTGGAAGGCGTCAATATCCCTACTGCTCGGCATCTGCGGAAAGATCATGGCGATGCCGAGTCTATCAAAGGAAGAAAGCGCTTCAGCAAGCGCCACTCTAAGAACGGGCTGGCCAACTTCTAAAGGACGACCACTTATCGTTCCAACTGTACATTCGCGTCTTCAGACCAACCCGAGCCTCGCTCGGCACATAGGATTGGGACGTTATCACTACTCACTGGTGACTACACCATAAACTGGACGCACCATTCGGCGGCAGACTTTTCAACACTTTGTGCGCTTCAAGGCACGAGGGTCTGGGTCAATATTCGCCAGCGATTGAGCTGTCAACAGACCTCAAGCTAGTTTATCATTCCGGGCACTTCGTCCGAGTCATTCGAAGCACTGGCTAGGATCGTGCATGCTGTCGGTGCGGTGGGGCCAGGATTTTCCCAAAGGCCGACTTCGATGTGCGTGTGCTTCAACTACAATTACCGAGCATTCTGAGTTCCTCAGATACTCCGCATAGTTCTTGGGGTGCTATCCAGATTCTTCCAACCACATCTGCTGTCAAATGCTTGAGCCGCCACCAATCACCATGATCTAGATCACTCCAATATTGGGGCACTCGCACACTAGATCAGCCTACAACGCATCCACCACCACGCTTGCACACCCCATTTCTCTCAGCGCGCATCCACTCATCGAGCGATCGGCGTTCCGGATTTTTCCGCTCACCCAAAGCATTTCTTTTGTTCATCTTCGGAGGTATGGCATTCAAGACCCTGTTCAAGAGACTTTTACCAGGCTTGGCAAATTTGCATTTAGCGCGTCGCCTTTTCACTCATCCCAATCCTTTTCTCTTTCTTCGTAGGGCGGCATTTGTCTCTGAAGCAGGTTGCAATCACGGTCAATTGGAACAGGCCAGCGCGGAGGCAGTGCCACGCTGAACGCGTTAGCACTAGTGCCGTTGGATGATGGGGAGGGGGTTTCTTGTACTTAGCTTTTTCTTCTCGCCACGTCGAAGGGGAGGGGAGATGTAGATTGGGCCCACCCCAAGTCCATCAGATTAGGCGTAGGGAAAGGGGGGAAGCACTTTAATGGAGTTGTACAGCTTTCGGGCGAAAAAAGAGCTGGAAAAATTTAATCATGTTCACTTCAATACATATGCTCTCGCAGTGCCAATGTCCGACGTCTTTCTTGGTCAAGATGTGGGATTTTCAGAGCGTTTGATGCAGCACCCGCTGCTTGAATGCTTGATATAAGCATACTGTTAACTTCATCATAATAAAGAACCACGCGAAGCTAACCATTAAATGGGAATCCAGCATTGATTTATTCCATTTGCCATTCAAAAGAGACTACGCTCCGGTGCGAAACCAGTGGCTAGATTGGTATGTAGATAGGTAGATGGTATTACAAGAACAACAACAAGAGCTATGAAAAGGAAATTCGTGGGACCGTAGACGTTTGATGTCTGGCTTTCTTCTTCTCCCTCGTCTTCCTCTCTTCTACTTTCTTTACTTCCTCTTCGATGCAATAAACCCACTCGCTCGCTCGCTCACAAATGCCGTCATCCCATCTCATCTCATCTTCTCACTGTCGAAATGATTCATATACAAGAAACCCGAAAACCACCTGTCCCTCCCTCCACTCTCTCCGATACAGCGATCTTAATAAGCATCCCCAAAAATCTCCTTGGGACTCTGCACCATATCCTCCTTGAGTGCCGCCAACCTCCTCCCCTCCAGTTTCGCCGCCGCCTTGCGATCCTTCTTGCTAACCAGATGCGGCGTCACAGGCGTGGTAGGCGTAAAGGGCATATACGGACTGTACGGTGTGAAGGGCACACCAGTCCCCGGTGTCTTGAGGCCTAGTTTCTCGTTCCGGCGATCAAGCACCGTGGTCTGAATACCAGGTGACCGAAGAGGTTCAGCGAAACTTCGGAGCGGGAGGTTATTCGCCGACGAAGTCGCGGATTTGGTCAGTGTGATGCCGGGTGCGCCGGTGGCGCTGGATGCTGAGCCGATGCGTTGAGGCGCGGGACGGGGGAGGGGTTGGACTTGGTCGAGTTCTTCTGTGGGATCGTAGGATTTGACGGGGTCGTGGGGTGTGATTGGGGAGTTTTGTTGCGTGGGGGGAGAAGGTGGGGCGCCGGGTTGGTAGAAGCGGGGGGAGAGGGGTGTGTGTGCTTCGTCGTCCGAGTCGACGCCGGGGTAGCGTTGGACGGGGCCGGAGATGCGCAGGTTTTTGAGGTTGAAGCGTGCGTTTTTGCTGCTGTTGGTTGTATTGGAGGCTTGAGAGCGCTTGGAGACGATGCTGCGAGGGCTGGCTGGAGGCTCAGAACTTCGCAATCGGTCGTGTGGCATGGGTGCCGTCATTGGGCCATTGTGGTACCCGGGCGGGTAGATGGCTTTGACTGGGGAGATGGGGCTGTCATCATTGTTATGTGAACGGGTGGTACTGATGGCTGAGGGGCGCCTCCGGTCGGGGTTCGGCCTTGGGGGGTCCATTTCGTTCACACTGACGTTGGAATAGTTCTTCTTCGCGTCATGATCCATGACGGCTGCGTAGAGGCGCTCCATGTCTTCTTGCGCCCGTAGCTGGTGTGCGTCAATGACTCTTTGGTCAAATGATGTGGGTGAGCCAATGACAGGGCTCTGTGGAGCGTCAACGACAGAGTCGCTCTTCTTGAACTTCTTAAGCCACGATGTTGCGGAACGGGCAGACAAAGGCGGCGACTGCAACGGCGCAGTCCGGATTGACGGCCTAATGGGCTTGTCCTGGAGCTCCAGCTCCAAAGCCTTTGGGGGATCGAGCGCCTTTCTTCTCATCTTTCTTCCGACAGTAAGAAGCAAGACTCCAAAGATAAGTACTGTGAGGACGTAGCCGCCGACGACTCCGGCAATGTCGTATGGTAGCCGGTTTGGGTCTCGTGAAGCGTTATATGAAGCAGGAGGGCCGTCCTCTGGCGCCGGGGCGTCCTTTTTGTAGTTGTCCTTGAAGTCGTAGGGATGCGCAGCGGCTTTTGAAACAACAAGTATCAATGACACAAGAGCTGGAGGCAATGCTCTCTCAAGCATGATTGAGGCAAAAGAGAGGTAAAGAGGGGTGGTTATCACACTTCCGCGTGTCGATCCAGATCCACCGCAGGCCCAAATTGCCCGTCTACCGACAGAGAGGATCCGGATGAATTGGGAGGTGTAACAGCAGGCGTCGCGCTGATATGAGGGAAGGGCGCCTCTCGAGTATTTCTAGCAGCGCCTGCAAGTGGCTGGACGAGGTAGACGAGCGACCAGGTGTGATGGCCTTGTCGAGGTGGTACAGTGATGTGATTGGTGAGCTTGTTTCTGAGCTACATGCGGGCGTCCAGTGATTGCGCTGCAGCACGCGCTGAGCGGGGTCGCCTCTATGCGCACTAGCACGAGAGAGGAACGGGACGAGCGACACATGGCTGCTGCCGTACAGACTCGCCGTCTGGGCGATCCGAGTCGCTGGCCGGGAATTGCAGAAGTGTGAGAGGTTTTGTTGCGGGTGACGCGGCGACTGTGCGCTGTTGATGGGTGTCAAAACGTCGTCGAGAAACATGTTTCGCCGGCCCGCAGCGCGCTGGATCATCCAAACTCGATTGAGCACCCAAAATAACTCAGTCCCCGGTCGATCTGTTTCCCAAGGATGCGCATGAGAGGCACAGTGACGGGAAGCCACGGACCGCATAACATCCCAGCGTGGTCCCTGCCGCTTCAAAATGCGCCTGTATTTGCGCATTCCCATTGGTTCAAAAATGCATCTCTAAGCTCTCTAAGCGCCGCCCCGATACCAATCACCTTATCACATCATCATCACAAGCCACTCCACATGCCGTAAAAATGCTACTTGAGTCTGGCCGATTGCCTGATAAATCTACGCGACCCATTTCCCACGTTCATGCAAATCCACGCGTGGAGTCACACAAGCATCATGCAGCATTAGAGCGCCCCATCGACTCCGCAGGGCCGCATCACTTGCATCGCGCGTGATGGAGGACGAGATTGGCCACTGCGTTGCTTACTACCGATATTTGATATCTGGCCTAACTTCGGCGTGGTTGTAGGCGGCTCGTGTTCATCGCCTACGGAGTCAAAGAGAAATTGGAGATGTGATCTTCTTGGTGATGGGCAAGGTAAAGGTATTGAATTCGATATTCACATGGTGCGATGTGCGTTTCATCCGCGACAATCACTACCTAAGCATACCTCGGTCGTTGCCGGATTAGCGAATGCTAGCAAACATATCTGCCCGGAAAAAGGCTATGAGAGCTTACCCTGCCAGAACCCAACCATTGCTATCGCGGAGCGGCTCACGAGGGCGTCCATATGTGACTTCGAGTCAGGACCATGTCGCTCACTTGCCCTCTGCTTTGGCGATAAGCTTCTCGTCCAATCCGACCGGCTCCCATACGCTCTTGTCCTTCTTGTCCTGAACCCATAGGATGTCGCCTTTGAGATAGGCAACAGCGCCGCCTCTTCCTGTTGCGCTTGCCGTGACTCTGAATAGGGGCAGACCAGTCTTGTCGTGGGCTTCGCGTAAAGGTATCAACAGCAGGTTCTCCTCGGCACAGAACTCCTCGACGACGTCCTTGAAGGTCGGCTCTTCGACTTGTGCCGCCGGACGAGGCGGTTCCTTGTTGATGGATTTCGAGAACTGAGGTGCTTCTGGAGACGCTCGAGCGCTCTCGACACGGGGTGCTGGTAGACTTGTCAACCTTGCATCGCCCAGATCCAGAGCTTGGTTGATGAGTGTGTATGCCTCGTCCCAACAGGAGGCAACAGAAGGCAGGGCGTTGATGCTCGTTCCGAGGATCTCGTCGCGCCACCACTCAATCCATTTCTGGACTTCTTCAAAGACCACTTCTGCGCTCGAAAGCCATTGATGGATGATGTCAAGGAATTTGGGGAAGAATTGTGCCCTGAGCAATTCGCCAATGACTTGGTCAGATACTAGGCCTTTCCACGCAAAGACGGCTTCAAGAGGCGCCAGGTCTTGCTCTGCTGGATTGACCTCAAGGTTGTCGCGTAGGTAAGCTGCAAAGCGTGGAACGAGATGCGAGGTCAATAAATGGTCGAACTCCGCTCTGCCAAATACCTTCCTCCAGGACTCCATACCTGCAAGAGGACCTCGTGATAGATCAGTAGACTGCAAGGCGTGGCGGAGCTTGCGCTTGATCTCTGCAACAAGGCCGGAGCCTTTGGGATCCAGGTCGGCGGGTGGTAGGTAAGGAAGCCATTCCACAATCCACGTATGAGGGCTCTTCTTGAATTTTCGCGGATTCCACTCGTGAACCGATGTCGACAGCTTGCGAGTGACCTGGGAAAGCACTCGTCTGGCGACAAACGGCGGTAGAACTGGTGTCCAGGTCTCGAGCAGATGTACCATTGGATGCGGATCCTTAACGTCCCACTGCGTGACCGCTGAACTGACTTGTGGTAGCCAGAGCTTCAGCATCATTGTTTCGTATGAGGATGTCGTCCCTCGCTTGATTGCCTCCTCTTCCTCGATGACATTGCGCGCCACGAGTGCTTCTGACGGATGGGTATATGCTTGTGTGGTAGTTCTCCTGCTCCGCGGCTGGACAACGTCTGAGAGTTCGGAGAAAGCGGCGGCCACATCCTCGAGTGCAGTGTCCAGCGGCGACCATGAGCTTATGATGTCCGAGAAGTGTGGGTGCAGAATGGCGATCGACTCCCGGTGCAGAGATTTCGACGGATATGCGGCGCGTAATGACAAAAGGCCTATGCATGCATCTTTGAATGTGCTCGTGCGCAGTGATAGGAGCCTTGTACGGATGTCCTCTGCCTCATCCATCTGTCGCTCTAGCGCATCCAACTCTTTTTCTAGTGCCCATTCCTGCGCCGGAATAGTCTCAGCTTCAATTTGCAACTCCTCGAAAGCTTCGGAGAAACTGTTCAGATCTCGTCGAACACGAGCCTGCAGGGAGCTTTCGAAGGGTACAATGTCGGCGCCGCGCAGAGACACGCCCGATGTAGGCGTGGAAGCGCCCGTTGTTGCATCGATGATGGACTGCAGCGCGAGTGGCACATGCATGCCAGCGGCCTCCATCTCAAAGACTGTCTTCTTCGGCCTCGGCACTGTTGTTCGCGCCTCTCCTCTAGCCTTGGCCTTCTTCTCCTTTTTCTTCCTGCGCTCTTCTTCAGATGTATCCACGTATTCCTCGCCATTGGCCTCTGCTTTTCTCCGTTCTTCGCGGCGCTGTTGCTCGCTCTTCTCGGCCACTATACCAACACCGCCCTTGGTCCCGCGCATTACGACCTGAATGGGCTCTGAGATACCCTCGCCCTCTCTCCCAAGGCCGCCCTCTCCCTTGTAGCCCATCTTCGCCATGAGCTTCGCGCCAAAGCCGGCCTTGAGTTTTGCGCTGCCATCGTCGAGCTTGGGCTTCTTCTTGGGCTCCTGCCTGAAGGTGCGCTTGCGCTTCTGGCCGTCGCCCTCCATTTTCAAGTGCGCGCCGAGAAATGTATCGCGTGCGGTGTCGCCGTAGTAGAGAGACACTAAGATGAGAGGTGGTGGCCAAGGTTTGCGATGCTGCCGAGTGTTGATGTCGCTTTCGGGGTAGTCGCGACCTTGACGTCCAAGCGACAAAGACACGTAATCGGCGTCGAACTGGCGTCCAAAGGCTGTCGAATGTGCGCTGTTCTCCTGGGACTCGTCGCTCCCAGTGCGGAGGATTGGTAAATTGTGGTCGCAAGTCAGTCGCGAAAGTTGCCCGCCAAGCGACCGTTAGACTCCAGCGCTCCCGTGTTACCCTTGCAACCGCGCCGCGCTATTATTGGAAGCCCCAGCGACCAGTCGCGGTCATCCATGCATGTTTCGGTGAGACCTCAACACGCCGTTTCCTCCTATCTCTGCACCGCCAGAAACAAACCTCACCTCCCTTTGCTGCCTCCGCTGGGCGCTCTCCCTGTCTGCCCGTCATGGCGTCGCCGCCAATTGTGCAGCCCGTGCCTGCGCGCTCGCCTGAGAAGACCAATGTCAACCTGCGCCATCCCATACCCGATCTGCAGTCCTTACAAGGGGCATATGTCGGCAACATCGAGAGACTGGAAGAGCACGCAGAACGCATGAGCGAGTCGGGCTCGGATCTCGGCGAAGAGATCCGCAAACTACACACAGAGCTGAAGCGGTCAGACAGCCGACAGTCGGTCGACGGACCCTCGCGGCAGTTCAGCACCCGCAGCCGCAATGTTTCGACCAGCTCACATGCAAATTCAATCGTCGACCTCAACGGCAACGCACGCTGGGGCGGGTACTCGCCGGGCGGATATGTGACATCACCAGTGGGCTCGCTCCGCTCCGGATCATGGTCGAACCCCTCGGCCCCGGTACAGCGACAGCGATCCGAGTCCAAGGCCTCGCGATTGGGACAGGTCATGCATCCTCACGAGGTAGCAGATGACAGTAACGGTTTCAGTAACCACCCGGGATCGCCACAGTCGCTCAAGTCCGCACCGCTCGCCATACATCGCTCAGATTCTCCGCCACCGCAGGACACCCGCAGAGTCTCGTCATTCACCCGGAAATATGACGAGATCGCAAATGAGCTCCGCGACGAGCTGCGCAACAGTGTCATACTCGATCATCAGCCCTCTCACGCCGACAACGACCATAATCAGTACGCGAACCACCACGATTACCCAGACCGGCCGCCGACCGCAGCCTCCACCGACACCACCCGACAAGCACGCACACTGTGGCAGGACTTTGACGGCGTACATTGCCCAGACACTGTTCCAGAGGAAGAGCCTACGCCGTCCCAGGGCAGCCACAGCCGACATTCGAGTTACAACAGTATGCTGCGGCAGCCGCACGATGCTCAGCCACGGGGCGCTCCACCACCGGACGACAGCATGGTCTTCTATCCTGCCCCCGTGCCCAAGATGCTCAACCTCCCAAAGCGCCTGTCACAGCTGCCTGCGGCTAACATACAAGCACGCCGGCGCACTCAGCTCCTGGACTCAATGCAAGCCGAGAAGCGGCAGTCGGCACCGCTCATTGGTGAGATGTTGGGGGAGCCCTCGAAACCAGCAAAGCAGAATCGGAAGAGTATGGCTGGTCTTCCGCCCCAGCTGCGTGCGAGTGCCTACTTTGACCAAGTGGCACCGGCTCAAGAGTTTCCCGTCCAAGGAGAGTCTGCCGAAGACACTCTTGACAGCATTTTGAACGCCTCAGCACGCGCACCCGTGTCAGCCTTCACGGACCATCCATTCGCTGGACACGTCGGCAATGAAGTGTACGGTCCAGAGCACAAGCGCAGAGCTTCCAAGTTACCCGAGATACCACCCACGCTGGAAGAGACGCGAAGGCGGAGCTCGTTCTTGATGCTCGACACCAAGCGCAACTCGAGCGGCGACCCACTGAACAAGTTGAAGAAGCGTAACAGCTCAGCAGACATGAACTTGCTCATCGTAAAGGCAAGTGAAAGTCGGATGAGTCTTGGTGCTGAACTCGACGAGCATGATGCAGATGCTAGGGGCCCGCAGGCCCAGGATGACGATGCACATTCAAGACGATCCTATGATGACCACGAGGGGCGTAACCCAGATGATGTCTACGACGAGGAGCACATGGACGATGAGCCTGAAGAAGAAGAAGAACCAGAAGAGCCACAATACTTTGGCGCTCCAACGACTTTGCTCGCCGAACTGCAAATGCGCAAGGCGAAGCAAAAGACCCGCAACATGAATTATGCTACTCTACTAGAGCAAGGACAAATGCCTACGCACAGGACATTGCTTGAGCTCGACGATATAGCCGAAAGGGAGAAGCAGAAACGTCTGAAGAAAAAGGTCAATCTTGCATGGGAAGCCCAAGGTGAAGATGACGACTCTGACGACGATGTACCTCTTGGCGTTTTATATCAGCAGAACAAGCCAGCTAGGAATGACTGGGATCGACCCATGGGTTTGATCGCTCAGCGAGAGCTCGAAGATCAAGAGCCTCTCAGCCGCCGTCGCGCTAGGCTTCGGGGAGATCCTCCGAACCAACGAGGACTCGGGCCGTCAGCCAGCCAGGCACACCTCGCTGTTCCTACTACGACTACGCCTGGGCCGGAGACTGATGAAGAAGAGGGCGAGACCTTGGCTGACCGCATGCGTCGATTGAGAGAGAAGAAGGAGCTGGATACGGCTCTGGGCGAAGATGTTCGCAAGAGCACCATCAGCATGGACTTTGCTAGTGAGATGATGAATACCATTGGTGCACCGGCAGACGCAGAAAAGGACAAGGACGCTCCAAAACCAACACCATCACCGGGCGTTGAAGAGGAGGAGACTCTCGGTCAACGCCGCGCTCGCCTGCAGGCCGAGGCTGCAGCTCGTGATGGAGAGGCACCTACGCGTCCGGGTCTCCGCCCGAGCATAAGCATGGCCGATGTGCTCTCCGCGAATCCAATCGATGTTCACAATCAAGCTCGCAAGGTCTCGGATCAACAGCTCATCGCACATCTACCAGCAGGTAGTCTCCTGCAGCAAAATGTCAAAGCCGAGGAGCGCCGGAAAGCTGAGCGCCTACAATCCAACATGCGCTCATCCAGCTTCGGTGCATACGACCCCCTGATTCGCGCCGCGCCCGAAAAGAACGACGAAGACACACCCCTCGCCCAAAAGATCCAAGCCTACAAGAACAAAATGTCCGGCGTAACCCCGGCTCAAGCTCCAGGCATGATGCCCAACCCCATGGCCAATATGTCCTCCATGACACTCAACAACCCCCGCCAATCCGTCATGGGCATGAACAACATGGGCATGATGTCGCAACCCAACCTCAACATGATGCCCCAACAACAGCAAATGATGCCCATGAACATGCCTATGATGGGCATGCAGCCCGGCATGCAGTTCCCATACCCGCAAGCAAATGGCATGCAGCAGCAACAACAGCAGCATATGATGAATATGCAAATGCAGATGCAAATGGGTATGGGTATGAATGGGATGATGATGCCAATGGGTATGAATGCTATGGGCATGATGATGCCGCCTATGGATCCGAGACAGCGGGATCAGATTGATCGGTGGATGTCAGGGATTCAGCACTGATGAATTCCATAAGGCAAAGCAGAGAGGTAACTTGCATTTACACATAAAGTGTAATATTTGTAGCGTTTGATTGTTTCGGGATATCTGGCATGCATGGTAGATAGATAGCATATGTTGGCGTTTCTCTGGGGGGCATTCATACGACATTGGCATCGTACTGCATTGTTTTTTGGGTTGGCTATTGGGTGGATTAATCATGTGTATGACTGGTTTTGGGGATATGTGAGCGTGGAGTGGTTATTAAGGTATGGGTGTATACATGGGGCTTTTGGCTGCTATATACGTATATATCATGCTTCATATTATCATGTTATCATTTTATTGTGTTTGAGATACTTTTCTGTTTGAACAGGTTAGGAGGGTAGGTTTCCTGTATGCTAGAGATTGGCGAGCATTAGGGAAACTAGGCAAAGCAAACACTGAGATGTGGCCGTTGCGAGTGGAGTGATTTTATGGGGCATGTATCGCGACGTCTGAATACTGTGTTCCCCCCCCCCCCCCCCCCAGAAGTTTTGTGCAAGCGAGAATTCTTCACTTATAGTGAAACGGCTAGGCATCTACAGCAAAATGCGTGTCAAATAGCTGATTGCACTCTAGGTTTGCTAGGAAAGTCGCACTCTCGAGGCCGTGCGCGCGTGGCGATGTCTCTACTGCTGTAGTCTCGCTTGCACAAAAGTTCCGGGGAAGATCACAGTACGGCTTGGTCGACATTCAAGTGTTCAATGTGCGGGTACTTGGCTGTCTCCTAGTCAGAATTATGCTACTTATTCACCACCACCACCCAACAGAGCAACTAGTTCGTGGTCTCTCGGCAGCCTCTGTGCATGCATTCTAGCCGAGATTCCAAAGTTCGACTTTATATCTGGATCAGCGCCGTGTGCGAGCAGCCATTGCGCTTCTTCTACACATCCCCCTCGAACAGCATAAGACAGTGGTGTGCCATCACAAGCCCGACCACCAGATGTGATCTCAATCATATCGTCCATACCATTAACATCAAATCCAAGGTCGTTGACCAAGTACTCCAGCATCGGAACACGGCTGATGCCAGGAACACCACTTAGATCTGGCAATGCGTAGCCGTGACTAGCTGCATAGTGCAAAGCTATTGCGCCCTTAGCATCGGCTCCGTGGGAAAGCAACAAAGCAAAGGTCTCCGTCGAGCAAAATGCCGCGGCCATGTTAAGTGTCCAGTAGGAATTTGGTTCAGGTCGTGCATTGATCAAGGGGTTTCGTGCTATCAAAGGCGGCCCGAGTCTTGGATCTGCTCCATGGGCCAGCAAGTATCGGATACACGCTTCATCATTGCGCTGGAGCACCAGGCTGCATGATTGTTATCAGTGCGATGATTCGAAGGAAACCGGGATCGACTTACGGAAGAAGGACTGCACCTGCGGGCATTCCGGTATTCACGTCGTACCCAGATTCAACTAGGAGCTTGACGGCCTCAAACGATGCAGAAGCGTACTTGATGGTGAATGCATCCCACGTCGCACCTTTGCTCAGCATTCGACTTGCAAGATCAAGGTGATTGCCTTTCAAGGCTTCGTTGAGGCCGAAAGTCAATGTTCCAGCATCGCGTCTAGATGCCAGTCTTTCAGCCAGGGCAATGTCGTTGTTCTTGCAAGCGTCCAGGAACGCGGCTAGATGTTCATCGCCAGGATTGCCAATTTTGGCGTATTGGAGGCCAGTCTGTGCTCCTTTTAAGAGCTTCTGAGCCATGTTCACTCTGGTGGTTGGGGTTGAGGTTGTGGTAGAATGGAAGATTCAGAGCGAGGTTGACTGCATGAGAGTGGCCAGGGAACGACAGCATTAGTGCGGCGAAGCCAAGAAAGTTGTTTCACAAAGTCACCGATTGGATTCGCGCCGCAATATCGAGTGCATATGTTCGGTCATTTTCAGTGTGCTCATGGTCGGGATGCTACGCCGCAATGCATAGCCTCTATCTAAGCACTTGGAACTTATGGCGGCCCGTGCTGGCGTTTAACGTCACTTTTCAGCAGCGGTCGATCAACCTCTCCCTTTCTACCACTGTTTGCTTCTTCCAGCTTTGGCGCTCACGTGCAACCCATGCCTTCCGAGGTGACAAGTACACAATTTTGAATGATGATCACCATGAGGCTTTCTTACGCCGGCAATTGAAGCATGTGAATGTTTGCGTGCTGCAAGATCTCTGCGCTGCTCTTGACACGGCTCTCTGTTGTCCCCAAAATCTTGTCAGAGCACTCAAGTCGCGCCCCGCTGCATGGGTCACACCTGTATGGTGTATGAAGATTTGAATCTCCATGTGCCGAAGACATGTGACACCGTGCACGTTCTCGTGCCAGACGTTTGGAGGCAGGAGGATGCCTACTTCCGCGAAAGACAGCGTTCGACCGAAGGCGACTTGGTGTCGTAAGCGCTTCGAAAAACCAGATACTATGAATATCTTGCCATTTTAAGGCCATTCCAATCACCGCAGAAGAGGATGAAACGTCGACAGCGTTTTCCCGGCCCCATTCTCGTAACAATACCCGGCAACCGCCCCCTTCGACTGAAAAGGGTACCACGCCACAGAAGTGGATTTTCTTCGAGTTCGTAAGGCAGAGTTCTTGAGGCACGGTCACTAGTTTCAAGCAATGGTCCTGATATCCTCGCCGCCTGTCGGCGCTTTTCCGGTCCATTCGATGTGCCGCAGGGCAGTGACTACATGCAGTCTAATTTGTCTTGACTGTGCCTCCAAAGACATGTGATATTATATCAAAGTGTGGTGCACCATGAACTCTCGCATGTCCGCGAGCCCTCTCCTCATACAACCCGTTTGGCGCCATGAGATTCTTTCTCGGAGAACGCGTTCTCGGCTTGTCAGCCATGCAGTCTTTCATTGTTGCAGCTCAGGTAGCCAATGGCACTGGCGGTGGGACAATGACGACTCAAGTCATGCCTCCGTTCCCCATACCGGTAAATGCAAGCAGTAACTCCACTGTATCATGGACGCCATCTATCTTATCGTCTGCAACAAAACATGCCACTGTATTGAACACATCTTGGTCCCTCGGCATTGGCTCTTCGGCCACGCACCCCCCTGGACTGGATTCTATAACAGCTTCATTGCTATCAACTAAGCTAGATAAAGACACGAAATCGATTTGGCCCATGCTGAGCACCACACCATCTTTGACATTGTTGCCCAGTTCAGGGATCTCAACGTTGAAATTCACTTCCGCATTGAACCGCCCTCCGACAACTATCCACTCGGCACTGAACTCCAGTGTGGCTGAATCATCCGCCTTGGGAACTTCAGTTCTTGGACCAAGCACACAAGCACTCTCGACCATTGAGGCGTCTTCAACTCGTCAAGGAACGATCTTGCCGCCTGCCATTACACCTCCACCATCTACATTGACGGCTGTAACTTCTGGAGGTACCAAGCCTCAGTCCAGTGCTTCCGAGCTCTCCCTAGTAATGGTGGGTATGTACCCCTTCTTACATGAATGGATCAACCAGCCAGAAGCTCCTCAAGCCACCGCGGTCACAAATGAACTCGCGATCATCATTCCGAAGGCGGTCGACTTCTTGGCAAGACTACCAAAACCTACTGATGGGATTGAACCTTGCGGATCAGACAAACGCCGGCGAAGCGATTTTGCGGTTTTATCAAACCGGCCAATGAACAAACCAAGGTTTCTGGATGGCATGTTCAAGACACTCTTTTCGCTTGTCTCATGTGTCATCGACACTACCAACAAGATCAAGGACGGCATTGCACAAGGAACTTCGGGTGCTGTGGACATAGTGAAGCACCTGGAAAGCGAACTACGGCCAATGATTGATGCCCTCAACGAAGCCGATCCCAACGATGAGTCCACACCGTCCCCTTCCGCATCAGAAACTCCCGCAACATCACTATCGAGCTCCTCCTCCTCCTCCTCCTCCTCATGTGTCTTGCGAACCATTAGTAATTGCAATGTTGGTTGCACTGCGATTGCGACTACAACCCTGGCCGGCCCTAACCGACGAGCCGAGAGAGACGCATGTACGACCTCTTGTGGACCACCTATAACTAAGTGCGGGACGACCGGAGTGACCTCAACGTCGACAGTAACTTCTACAACCACAGCGTACAAATTGTGTTCTCCGGACTGTACTGATTGTAATGCCAATCCTCGTAAACCACCAAGTGGGACGATCCTTCCAGGTGCGGTCTCCAGAGCCAGTAATGGTCTTCCATGGGTACCAGGCCCTACTCTGGCCGCGGTTGATGGGAACGCACTTCCTGAGATTGCCAGAGACATTGCATCTAAAGAAAGTGGTTCCCCAGCCATGGCGGTGGAGAGACGGGGTCTCACAAGCCCACAGGATTACAATGGTACGTGTATATTCAGAGTACCTGGATTATTTTTCATGCCAGGAACAGATCATTCAGATCGCGTTCGATAAACACGATGCTGACTAGTGACAGGAGACGTCTATGTATGGCTCATTGGACAAATAGGTGCAAGCCTGAACGAGCTTCAACACGGAAATTGGGTGACTCTGACAACGAGTTTCAGTCACCAACTCGGCGACAAACCGGATATTTGGACCCTCAGAGACTTGTACGGCTGCACTTCTGTGATTGTGATCTCTCGAAAGCGGATGTTTCTGAGTCATGTATATGAGAGTCCCTCAATGTTTTACCCACAGAACTTCCCGACGCACGTGCTGGACGCACTCCGACATGGATCAGCTGGTGTTCCCCAGGGCTTGAACACATTCACGGGACCAGGCGGTGACTTTGAAGATACTCCTGAGAACAAAGTGCGTGCATTCATCATAACTCCATCGAGACGGCAGGCACAAAACCCGCTTTACAACGATCTGCAGTATCCTGGTGAGGTGGATCGCATCAAAAGCATGTTGACCGAAGTACTTGGGCGTAGCGATACTCTTACGATTCCGTATGCTCCTATAAGTGGGGCAGACCCGGCTCTGGTTTATCCGAACGGAAAAGTCGTCATTCAGTACGATCCAAAGGCTGCATGGCTGGGACGAGCGGATGGCAGCTGTAACAGTCAAGTCGCGGGAATCGAGCTGTGGTTCGAGGACAGTCCGCGGCACCGGTATCGAGACAGATGGGCAGCTTTGCCTAACCAGCTCATGGCACCCAACATTGACCCGACACCGACTCCGAGCGCATTAGGAGGCCCTGTAAACATCGCAAATGCGCCGAGCATTCGCATGTTAAGAGGAAGGCATGTTACGGATGTAGACGAGGAAGAGTGGAATGAGATCAGACACTTGCTCAGGCGTGAAGATGGCGGGTCTTGTCCTCTTCAAAGCAAGAGCCAGGCGGTTTCAACGGGAGCTGTCATATCCAAGTCACCTGCCACTTTTCGAACATCGTTCTTACCATCTGTCGGCAGCAACGTAGGCACGGAGACGCTGCAATCGGTAGTTTCCGCGTCCTCAGCTCTCTCGACCCAAGTATCTCAGTCACCTATGCCGGAGTCTCAGTCAAGTCTTATCGCATCTCCATCGTCCTCGGTCATTGGTTCCAGTACGTACACAGCAACGCCTATACTGTCTCCTCCGCCCTCTTCTCCGCCCTCTCCTTCGCCCTCTCCTTCGCCCTCGCCATCACCATCGCCGTCGCCATCTCAAGTACCACCTCCACCTCCACCAATTACTCCAAGCAAAGCCATATCCATCATGGTTCGATACTATCCTACCAAGCGAACAGACGACAACGACAACCTCAACAATTGGGCCTTCTTCGAAACCCCTGTAGGCAAAAAAGCCAACGGCTGCACGCAAATGCCCAATCTCCTCGATAAAGATACTGCATGGGTCGACCCGAAGGCGATTTCTTTCCCGCCATGGCCGCACGGTACGTTCACTTTGACTACGCTATATGGCGAGGATGGATGTGTTTACTTGAACGACGGAGGAGGCGCGGGGATCTTGGAATGTCCGAGTATGAAGGAGAGCCCAATTGGTTGCAGGGAAGATAACGAGAAATCGGTGGAAAACGCGATCGTGAAGTGTGTTGAGAACGATGGCGAGAAAATGCTACATCGAGTCGTATTTTGTGAGTGGTAGGTGGACTAAGATGGGTTATTGGCGTGCGTGTATAACGATGTGTATCACATAGATATTGGAGTATTCATTCAGTGGTACATCCAATTCCTTGAAGGTTGTGATGTGGCTTTGCTAGGGGAGACGGCAAAGTAAGAGCCACCTTTAGCATATGGTGCTCATACACAGTATGAAGTAAGGCATCTGTTGGCAGCATGATCAGGGAATCCTGTGGACATTAGACTTATATTTACTCCTATACGATGCTCGTCATGCTTATATCTTGACTAGTGCCATTCATTTCAGTTTCGCTCCGAACTAGGCCGTGTTGACCCAACCACGGGCAGCATAGTCAAAATGACATATGGGAGAGTCAATAGTGGCCGTTGGCACTCTGTTTGATGCGCTCCATGCTCATGTAGAGCCGCCTTAAGTGAGTGAGAAGATCTGGAAAGAGCCTCGGGGGATTAAAGTGCACGCTAGGATCACGTGAGCAGGCGCAGTGCACCTTGCGCCCGCGCACAGACCTGCCGCGTCAGAAAAGTCCCGACAACGCATCGAGTGAGTTTCCTCGACAATCCATCAACAATCAATCAATGATTGCGACAGCCGTATCATTTGAAAGGGTGCCTTTCTAGCAGCTTTAAGACCCGAGTTTGACGATTAGCTTGCTGCCTGCAAGACTAATTTAAGCTGCAAAAGCCTCAAATCGGGAACGTGGCGTGTCCGCTAAGCTAAGGGTCTCCTAAATCATCAGCGTGCATCTTCAACATGCTGGCCGACGGCAAGATCGACTCGCTCGATACACATCTTGAGCAATTCAAGCTTAACAATCAGACTGCGCAGAGCGATCTTCAGGTACAAGATCAGGTCGCGGCTCCCACATTCAATCTTACTTACGGCACGCAGAATCTCCTCCGTGAATATGGCCAGTTATTGAATGACTACAAAGATCTGAAGAAGACCCTTGAGTCGAAGAGATCGCATGCAGGTGCTAGAGTGCCTGCAAAGTCTGCCGCGTCCGTAGCAGCAGGGAAGGCTCGCAGCCCCTATGTTCTTGTTCTCATCGATGGTGACGGCTACATCGTAAGTAGCTTTGCCGGCTGACAATAAGTGCTTCTACTGACTAGTGCAAGTTTAACGATGAGTTAATCCGTGATAAAGAAGAGGGTGGTATGCGTGCTGCGCGAATGCTCAATGACGCAGTAGAGAAATATCTACAACAAAGCGTCCCAGAAGCTCGCAATGCTCGCGTCGTAGTTCGCATCTACGCTGACCTTACCAATCTATCGAAGCAACTAGCTAAAGCAAAGCTGGCGGGCCTGGAGAAGCGCTCCCTTGCTCCGTTCTCTGCCGCCTTCACGCGAGCAATCAGTCTTTTCGACTTTGTGGATGCCCTCGATGAGGAAGGCACCAAATTCAAGATTAGGGGTATGTTAAATTTCAGCAAATACTATGTGGAAGTCGGTTACTGACATGCCACAGATCAACTGAAGATTGCCTCGGACGATGGCGCTTGCACCCATGTCCTGTTCGCTGCGTGCCATGATAGCGCCTATCTCTCCACACTCGTTCCCTTCAGCGGTCTACGCGAAAAACTAACGCTTGTACAAGCTGCCGGCTGGAACTCCGAGTTCCATCAATTCAACTTGAACGTCACCCAATTCCCAACGATCTTCCGATGGTCAGACTTGCCCGCGGCGACCCCGGCTATCAAGGCCACGCAGGTTAATGGCAACGCAAAGCCGGCGCCAAAGAAGGCTTCCGCAAGCGGGCCAGCCGATCCACGTCAGTACGACACGTGGAGGAACGACTCCGCCGGCGCCAGAGATCAGCGTTCCGAGGGAGGTAGATCTACTTCATTGGCTACCAATGGCCACGCCACTGAGACTGGAACGAGCTTTAATGGTAGTAGTGCTCAGCAAAAGTCATCGTCCCAGCTATGCCGATACTTCCAGAAGGTGTGCAAGTCCCGATTCAAATCTTCTGGTCTCTTGCTAAGAAAGTTTAGGGATTCTGCCGCTTTGGCAACAAGTGCACCTTTCAGCACGTTCCTCCGACTCTGAACGCGACAAGCCAGCAAGCACAAAACAATGCCGAAGACCGCTCGAACGTTTCGGAATATCTTCCGACGGGCACCTCAGTTGGCTACATTCCTCTAAACAAAGACGCTCAGCGCCTCGACCTCTACATGCGTCCTCCATCCCAGGAAGAATGGTCCATCTACAACTCACGTTTCCACAAGCAAAAACCATGCAACAACTTCCACCTGCAGCGCGTCTGCACTACTTTCGGCTGCCCGTACGATCACCAGGAGCTCGAGCCTGAAGCCAGACATGTCCTAGAATACGTGCTCAAATGTAGCCCATGCCCACGTAAGAGCGAGTGCAGGCAGACTGACTGCTTCTACGGCCACATCTGCCAGAAGGATGGATGCCAGGGCCAGATGAAGGGATGTAGGATGAAGGCCGATCTGCATAATGTGGATCCGAAAATGGTGAATATGGTTCCTGCGGATGATGACGATGAGCTGGTGCATGGAGAGCCGGCGGGCGTGCAGATGCCGAATGAGAACGACTATTTGTGGTAAGCATATTTGAAGGATATGCGCAAAAGCAAGAGCGAAGATCTATTCTTGCCATTTAGCACGAGATATACAGATTGATATCAATTGGAAGTCAGTTGACTTGGTGGATAGGACTGAGAGCGAGGGGGTTGGGGAAAATAATGGACTTTGGATAGGTCTCGAGTAGCATAATTGGAGTCAAGGAAAATCTGCCATACTTGCTACATGGCGATACTTGTTCCTGAATACATTCAGACATTCCACATATCTATATTCGTTGTTCCATGTACCTTGCAATAAACCCGAGATGCACCATACACATTTTGCCAACCAACCAAATATCCCAAGGTATCAAACGCCGAGTCCCAATGCAACGCTAAAGCGAGTGTCATGATGTCCACAAACCCAAAAGTCCCCCAAAAGTCCGCCTGAATATACGTGAGAAAATGTTGGAACACGCTTCGTTCCCACTTCCCCAACCATTCGAGTCAATCAGAAACGACACATCACCTCTCACTCACACCAACATACTTAAAACCCCCACCCTCGCCCTCCGCATCAACTTCCACCGGCCGCTGCATCCCATCGACCTCCACAACACCATACCGCCCCGCGCCCATACCGGGGTACTCGGGCATTGCGTCGCTCGGCCTATGTACCGGACCGTTAACCTGTTGCCAATTTTTATCCTGATACGTCGTCGTCGTCGGGAAACCATGGGGATTGAATTCCGTCACGCCCTGGAGCGGAGAGTGGAACTGTGCTGGCGGTGGTTTTTGGTGTTGGAGTCTAGCCGACTTGTTCCTGCGGCGATGTAGGATGAATATACCCAACCCAAGGAGCGTCAGGACCGTACAGCCGCCAATCGTCCCGCCAATAATAGCCCCAAGACTGGGTTTCTTAGACGAGCTTTGCGGCGGCGTGAGTGTTGGCGTCGGACTCCCAGACGGCGTGACAGCCACGGTAACAGTTCTGTAAAGTTCATTCGGCACGGAGCTTTGTACGCCCCAGCTCCTGAGCGCGGAGCCTGTAAATGCGCTTGCTGCGCAGCCGTGTTGCGTCATGACTGTTTTGGCGTACTGGATTACGTAGCGGTAGCATTCTGGGCTGGCTTGGGCGGTGCATTTGAGGACTTGGCCGTTGGATGAGCAGGTTGAGTCTGTGCATAGAGTGGATAGGGCGGCGGAGGGAATGCATGTTGTTGGGATTGTGCAGGCTGCGAGAGAAGATGGGTTGCAGCAGCCTTGGACGCCGTAGAGGGTGTTTGTGGCGCAGATGGAGTTTGTGGGACATGTTATTGAGGATTCTGCGGACTCTGTCGTTAGTAAATGCGTATTGGGACGAGAAGTTCAGGGCGAAAAACGCACCAGATGCGCCAGATAAGAAAGCGCATGTATTGTCGCCTTCGGTGGCTTGACGCTTGAAGAGATCGAAGCCGCGAATTTGGGGTGCGGGCGTTGGTGCTGGACTCCAGTTGTCTGCTGCTGCGGCAGCGAATACGGTGGGTTCTGGAATTGCCCATGGGAAGGCTGCGGCGGAGATGGATGTCGGTGCAAGAAGCACAAAGAAGATGCGCGTCAACAACATCGTGGGTCCATGTGTGAAGCCAATATGAGCCTTGGGCTGCTCTCAAGCTGCAATAACTGCGGGAAGCGGTCAGGTGTTACTGAACACAACACGCTTGGGTGTTGTCGTGAGGTCGAAATACGCAAGCACTCGCGCTGATCGTTACGCGAACAAGCGGACTATAAGAGGCTCTGGCTGGGGCGGGCTGAGCCAGATGCGGCCGGGTCCCCAGCCTGCCAGGTCGAGGCTCCCTTGTGTGCTCGGGTCATACGCGACATGACGAGTCCGTGCGACCACAGTGAATCGCTCAGATCATGCGGGTAAGCCATGCTAGAAGTGCGTTGGCGTGTGCATCGGAAACACATCTCGCTCGCCGCACAACGAATGGCAGGATGTGGATAAAGCCATTGTACACGTAAACATGAGATCCGACCACTAAAAGGAAAGCTAGTCGCAGAGATGGCTACCGGGCGCAGAGGTAAGCATGCTGGGGCTGAGCAGAGTGCAGACTGGTGGGGTGGTTGGCGATTGGGCCAGAGCGTGCATGTGGCTTGCCCGGGGATACAAATATAGCAGAGCGGCCGGTTGGAGAGCGAGCTGCACAATGATGCTTGAGAGATCCCTAGATGATGTGGTACATGGTATTTATCGAATCACATTGCTGTCTGAGATCCGCAAATCTGGGGTCGAAGACGGTGAAACACATATCGATGATTTCCACGTGGGGTGCCGGCACTGCCTCGATGCCGAGTCGTTCGTGCTTGGTTCACGCTTACTCAGAACGCGTCCGTGCCATGTCATGGTGCCCGATGCTTAACAAAGAAGACGGTCGCAAGATTGCAGAGATCAAAGAAGATGTTGATTGTCGAGTGGTATGAAACAAAGGTTCTTTGAGGGCTTCCAGAAGCTACTTTACAGACTATGTTTCAGCGTCTTGCCGTGTCAAGAAAGGCTGTCGATCGTCAAGAAGCATGAGACCGGCGTTGATCGAGGCCTCCCAGCCGATGTTGTCAATGGACCCAACTGAAACATAGCCCAAATAGATCCTCCTGTAAGACTGAGTCCTCCCTTGCCATTTGGCAAGATGATCGTGCCTCGTCTTGCTCTCATGTGACATTTGTCGTGCGATGCGCCAGAACACGAATGTGGCTAGAAACATGGAAACATGCGAACTTCTAAATCTTCCGGAGTTGCATATTTACACGACTCTGGGGCCTTACGAGCGGCCTGGCCAAAGCAATAATCTTGAACGACTCCACCAATGCGCGCATACCATGGTTCGTTGATTCTGTTGAAATGAGTATAATATCCCTGCAGGAAGATGTCTGGAAAGCTTCTCGGCGCACAATTACTCTAAATTCTAGTACACTATAGGTTACTGTCCGAGATGAGGAATGAACTGCTGCCATACAGTAGTCTTATAGCAGCTTGACGGCAGGGAACGCATGGCCGCAAAGTCTTCCACAACTATGTAGAGTCGCGCTACGAGATGTATGAAACAAAGAAGCTGCAGGAGTGCAGCCGTAGGAAGAGGAAGGGAAAGCCGAGGATTCTGGCTAGTAGTATTGTTTCTCATCCAGTCCCAGAGCGTGCGAGGCCTTGGCCGTAGTCCTTCACTCGTTCGAGATCCATCTTTGCGCCTGCCAGAGGGGATCATGCTGCGGCTCTGATCTGTTTCCGGAACATCTGAGCCCTTCCTGGCCGCCAGGCTATACCGGAGGTAAGGCCAGATTCGAAAGGTCGTTTCTGTCACAATAAAACAAGCAATCAAAGTTCCAAGAGCAGTTAAAGACGCCACTCTCCAAAGTAGTTGTTCTCTTTGCGATGGTAGGCTCAAGTGCCAACCTGCAACAAATATAGCACAAAACCCAAAGTAGTAAATAGTACCCAGGCTAAAAAACCAAGCTGAAATCTCGGCGCTGCTGAAGTTCGAAAATCGATCAATTGGGCGTACGCGAGTTCCAGCAGGTATGCCAAATCCTCGAACCGCAACTCTAAAATGAGCCCAATAGATCATCCAGAACCATTCCCTGCGATCAAGGAAGTCCAATGGAGTGCGGTCATAGGGTTCGCGTGCAGCCTCACCACCAGTCAATAGTATTTCTGCCATGCTTGCATTGGTGGTGAGTATTTCGGATTGGCTCACATCAGCGGGTTTGTGCCACCAAAAGAACATGGTCGGCAAGCTTGCGTATATGAATGCCACAGTAGTCAATTCGATAGCTGTTGGACTAAGGTTTTGGGCAGTTCGTGTAAAGAAATTGGCTAGAAACCAGACAGTCTGGGTAATCATCAGAGATCGGGTCAAGTTATCGACTTTGTTCCGATCCAAGATCCGCCCTGTCAGAGCTGGAGGAACCGCGACGAATTCGTGTTGAATTAACCAGAGGAGTTGTTTTGCGGATATAGGAAAGGGAACCCAGTCGCGTGTTTGTAATACAAAGCCGCCCATTTCTGCGAAAAATGCATGCTGAGACGACCATTCATCGATATTAGCGGCCTTAAAGTCCTTGACAGATTGTCTTGCAGCAAAGTATTGGCCACTAGCGGCCATCGTGATGACCTCTGGTGTGAACAGAGTCAGAACGAAGATCATTGCTTTACGTTGTAATTTTGTCCCATTCGTGTCGTGACGACCTGGTACGTTGAGGCAGAGCATCGACCAGCAGCACAAGAAAATGGTGCTCGTGCAGCTCCAGAGGATATCCATGGTCCCTCTTTCGCGAGGCGATGGAGTCCAGCCTTGCCGGAGCTCTTGCTCTCCACGAGCCATGTGCAGGCTCGAGGTGTCCGCAAATCCGACCTTTGACAACGGCTGCGAGGTCACATAGGCGCATAGATTCAACGTTAGGAAGGCTAGTTGAGGAAGCATGGTGAAGTGGTGTTGTGATGGGCGGCTATAGATTGGTAAATGGTACTGATGAAGTCTTTATGAACGGGGACTCTGTAGAGTCCGAAAGTATCGCTAAGCGAAGGGGGCTGAAGTGAAACACCGCCTCATCATCTCATGGCTGTGCTAGTTTGTAGACCAATCACAAGACATACTTTGAAACTAAATTAGGCAGCAAATGTAGCACATGTTAGTTCTACTACGTACAAGTAACAATTATTAAGTACGTTACTACTTACTCTTTAAATACAAGTATAATAGTGAAAGAAGAATCTAATATAAAGTTAAAACAATAAATACTGATAGTAATACTATGAATTTTTTTCTGTATACTAGGGTCTAGTATAGAAAGAGTTTAAGAGTTGCTTACACTTATTATAGCTTAATAGACTTATAAGGTAATGTTTAAGATGTTTAAAGAGGAAAAATCTCTCGTTACACTATGATGTTCGCTACGTCGTAGAGGATGTTACAAGTGATGTACATGTCGTATCGTGTCTGAGAGGATAGCTCAGTCGCGTTTGTGGGGTCCCTTGATCTTCGGGTACATTCTGGACAGGTGGTAGTTGATGTTGTTCTTCTTCTGGTTCGGGTTGCGCTGGAGAGATGGTTAGCATGCAACTCCCACCAGCGGCAGTAAACCCATACCGGTGCATCCATGCATTGCCGTAGCTTCTGTTCGAGCTGCGCACAGCCTTGTACACTATATCCTGAAGACGCCCAGCAGCCTATGACACCTTTATTAGCCTTTTCACTCTCTCGTGTCCTGCCGCCTCGCGCTCTTTATATGCAGTCCAGGACCAATTGCACAATTGCATTGTATCCACGCACCTAGTACAGATGACATGGCGCCCAGACATGGGTTCGCCTCTGGCTTGTTCGGTCGTCGGACGCGGAGCTTGGGGAGTGGGGGAAGCGGCCGGTGGGTGACGGACTGCACGGCGCTGCCCTGGGGTTTCGGAACCATGGTGAAGTGCGTGTTCGTATAGAAGATCTTCGGAGACACGGAGGGCGTATCAGGCGTGGCTGCGATGGGATCAGTTGCTGGAGTGTCGATGCGATCCAAAAGATTCGAGCCGCGGAAACGGCCTAATCGGGGTTAGCGCAGCTTCCTCCGATGTTTGGAGCTTTGTTGTGGTCTGGTCGCCGCTGCCTGCCAACGGTCCGACACGCACAACCAACGACTTTGCACCCTTGCCTGGTGACTGCAGCGGACGGTATTCACGATTATATAGCATTCTTTCATACCAAGTATCGCTATATCGTGATTGCCTAATATGGTCCCGTCACCGCGCAAACGCGCGCCGCGGTCGCCATTCCGCCAAACATGGGACGAGACCGACGCTGCCTTCCTCGACCCGAACTCCCTGCCGGTAGCCAGAATACCCCGAGGATGGGAACGCAAGCAGGAGACAAAGAAGACGGAGGAAGGCAAAGACAAGAAGATCTGGCGCAGGTTCAACCTCAGGTCGCGTGCGCCCGACACGATGGAAGAACAAGACGAGGAGGAGCACGATGTGCGGTCGAGAGCAGTCAAGAAGCGGCAGCACATGAGCCCAAAGGCTATGGAGAAGACGGCGTCGCGACTCAATGGCAGGAAGCGCGCCTTCAAAGCGACGCGCTGGGACCGGAGAAAGAGCGTGCTGCCAAGTACGCCTCTGTTCTGTCTCCTCATGCCGCAAACCACTAATGTTTTGAGTAGGGAAGAAGACGTCAAGTACTGAGCAAGCCGCCATGGACGCAGCAGATTCGGCCGACGAGAGCGACGACGCGAATACGACGCGAGATGGCGGCATGGATGAATCGATTACAGAGCCGGACACCACAAATGATACAGTGGTCGCACGTGGCACAATCCCTACATACGATGACAGGCGAGGCACATTCACATTCCACATGGACGCTGAGACAGTCGAGGATCTGCCTGACTACGAAAGCCTGGACGGTCTCGGTGACGTTGACGAACCATTCCCTGGCGAAGACGCGACCATCGCCCAATTCTTCCACTCACCTGTCAAGAAGTCTTCCGTGTACACGTTCGGCTCACCTGAAAAGATCGAATACCCCACGTTACCTCAAATCACCCCTTCGACCACTGAAGTTGACCAGTCGGACATTATAATTGACGTCGCTGTCGGCAACGGGGATGAAGAAATGACTGAAACAGGAGGGCATCTCGACAACGGCATGGAACACGAGTCTGTACACATGATCAAAAATGCCCCCCAGGCTGCAGATGTCAACGACAGCCAGGTCGCAGTATCTACTGAGTCAACTCTGGGCGGTGAGAGGGCGGCAACGACGGCCACTTCCACGGATATCAGCTATCCAATTCTCCCCAGCGAAAGTCTTATGAGCGATCCTGCAGAAGCCGAGCTGCCTTCGCCGGGGCGAAGTATCGACGAACTCGCACTGGAGGCTGCCGAATTAGGAGACGAAATATCCGCGGATGCGGAGCCACTCCCAGCTCCCAATGTTGAAGATCATGTGATGGCAGACGATGCCGAAACCGACAGCGCGGAGGACGAGTTCACTGAAGCTTCATTGCAGCTCAACATCCAACGAGACTTCGATGAGGCAGTACAGAAGGAGCAAGTTTCAGTCGCATCGCCTTCGAAGGACCAAACACAGTCGGCGTCAGGAGAACCGATCGGGCCTGAGTCTAAAGCGAACACCGAAGATGTGCAGGAATCAGAAGCCGAGGTGCAAAAAGAGCGCCATGATGATTTTTATCACGAGTCACACTCCGAGAAGCACATGGAAGATATCACCGATGGTCTAACACTTTCCTTTGGCTCCTCTAAAGCCGCTTCACGCGAGCCCACTCCACGTAAACTGCACTCGCCTCCTCCGCCGCCAATTCAGTCTGGTCTGGACGATGCGACCATGACCATCGCTCTAGATGACGATACAGCGCTCCTCAAAGATTTCCTCAACCGCGCTGCTGCGAGCAAGGCGGAGAAGGCGGCAGTATTGACACACCGGCGAGAATCTCTACAGAATCGCCGCGACTCAGATGTCATCCGCCACGCCCTCGCATCACCTCGCAAAGCACTCGAAGATAAAGACCCGAACTCGCCATCAAAGTACGACACTGAGTTGACTCTCGACCTGTCACAGACTCTCACACTCAGCATGCCAACTGAAGGCTCAATTCCTCCAACGCCACGTCAGGATGACCAAGAAGGTACGGCAGAGGAGAGGTCTCTGCGTGGGTCAAGGCGATCGTCTCGAGCCAAGAAGTCACGACTGCCCGCACCCGCATCTGCGGCGCAAGTGCAAACATCGAAGATCGCCATTCGGCGGGCTGACGGCAACGAGCATGTCATCCTTAAGAAGAGCGATGCACAGGAGCTCGCTACCTTGACACGGGCCAACACGCGCAAGAATAAGCAAGGGGCGTTCAATGTCACTGTTCGCCTCATGAAACTCGCTGCCGATGCGGATAAGCTCCCTCCGGTTGATGACTCGACGCGAGAGATCGTTCTTGGAAAGAACATTCGCTGGGACGAGCAGCTGGCCTACTATCAAGAAAACCCCGAGACAGTGGCCGAAGCTGAGAGTTTGGCAACGCCAGATGAGTTGAGTATGGAGGACGCGTCTGCGCCTACTACGAAGAAGTCAAAAATTTCCAAGAGCTCAACGCCTAAGATCAGGAGGGTCCGAGGCCTTGGAACTGCAAACGGAACTCCTGGAAAGGGCTTGCTTGCACCAGCCTCTCTACTTCCAGAAGACGTTCAGGCTGAAAGGGAAACAGCACAACCCGCGGTCCAACAGCTCCCACGACCGAAGGCCAGCAAGATTAAGAAGATGCCGGTTGCATCGACGACAGCAGCTCCAGCGCCGAGTGCGGTTGAAAGCAAGCTGCCGACTCTCGATGTCGTCCCTGTGGGCATTGAACCAACTAAGGAACGAAAGTCGCGTCTCGCGGCTCCCAGGAAAGTCACGCTACCTCAGTCGACGGCCTCTCTCGCAGTCGAAGGCAAGGAGAACACACTAAGGACCGGTATCAGCGGCGCGACACCCAAAAAGGGCATTCCTGCACCCAAGGTCATTATCCCATCGAGCGTAGGCATGGAGTCCGGCCTACCTAGAAGGAGAGGACGGAAAATTTGAACTGGTGTTGCAACAGTGATGAATTGATGAAGCGCTTGATTTTTCTCCTCGGAGTTTTATACCTTTCTCTTGCATGTAGGGCGCGTTTAGGCAATTGTGTTTGGATGCATAGGGGTCCTGGGAAGGAAGGCATTTTGTGTGAATGCGGTTATCGTGGCATTCTCGTGCATGATAAGCGGCGCAATTTTCCCGTCATAATTGATTGCATTCATCACATAAAACTTTTCCCGTCTAACGTCATATACTTTCAGTATACCCACCCGACGTCACACACTCTACACATTCAATTCCGACACCCCAGCCTTGGCAATATACCCCTTGTACGCCTCCAACTTCTTACTCAACACGCCCCCCTCCCCACAAAACTTATCCACAATCTCCGCGCTGCGACCCGTATACAGCCCCGCATCCAACATGCCATCCAGCTCCGCCCAAATCGGCTTGAAATACTCCGTCTTGCGAATCCGATCGACGAGATCATTGCTCTTGCCTTCGTCCTTGACCTGGCTGCCCGCCTGGTGCGACAGGACGCGGATGTGCTCGTGGGCTTCTTGTCGTGATTCGCCCTTTGCTACGAGTTTCATGATGATGGACTCGGTGATCATGAATGGGAGTTCTTCTTGGACACGTGCGTCGACGCGTTTGGGGTACACGACTAGACCGGACGTGACGTTATCGAGGGACAGGACAATGGCGTCGGCCAGGAGGAACATTTCCGGAATATCGATTCTGCGTATGGCAGAGTCGTCGAGCGTGCGCTCCATCCATTGGTCGGATAGCGTGTTTGCGAACGAAGCGGGCTTGGACATGAGTTCCCTAGCCAGCGAGTAGATGCGCTCGCTGCGCATCGGATTGCGCTTGTACGCCATTGCGGAAGAGCCGATTTGGTCTTTTTCAAACGGTTCCTCGAGTTCTTTCCACGCGGCGAGGTGGCGGATATCGCCTGCGATTTTCTGAGCCGTGGCGCCGAGACCGGAGACGGCGTTTGCGACAATGAGGTCGACTTTGCGGGTGTATGTTTGCGTGCTGACGGGGTATGTTGATGGGAAGCCTGCTTTTTTGCAGAGTAGGGCGTTCAGCTCGTCGCATTTGGTGCTGTCGTTGCTGAAGATTTCGAGGAAAGAGGCTTGGGTGCCCGTTGTTCCTTGGGCGCCGCGGAATTGTAGGCCTGCGCGCACGTGCTCGATGGATTCGAGGTCGAAGAGGAGGTCCTGGGCCCATTGAGCGGCGCGCTTGCCGACGGTGATGAGCTGTGCCGGCTGAAGGTGGGTGTAGGCGAGGGTGGGAAGGGATTTGTATTGGGTGGCGAAGAGGGAGAGGTTGTGTAGGACTTTGGCGAGTTTGGGGAGGAGAAGGTCCATGGCGTCGCGCATAAGGATGAGCTCGGCATTGTCGGTGACGTAGCAGCTGGTTGCCTGTGGGAGGTTAGTATCGAGATGCTTCGAATGGAGTGTGAGTCGTCGTCAGGCAGCACGTGACAGGCCACAGTTGACGAGAAGATGCGCAATAGGGGGTGACTTACGCCATAATGTATGATACCCGCCGCCTTGGGTGCAACCTCTCCAAACGCGTGGACATGCGCCATAACATCATGTCTCCTCCTCTTCTCCTCGACCTTGGCGACCTCAAAATCCTGATCCGTCACCATCAAATGCTCTCGCATTTGCTTCAGCGCCTCATCGCTGATCGTCTCAATTCCTAGCTCTTTCTCTGCTTCGGCAAGGTACAGCCAGAGTTTGCGCCAGGTGCTGTGGCGTGACCGCTGGCTGAAGAGCTGCGACATCTCCGGCGAGCAGTAGCGTCCGGTGAGGGATGTCTGGTAAGAATCGAAGATGGTTGCGCCATTCTTGGACTTCATGTTGCTGATTTGCGCTTGGAGGTCAAGCGCTGAATCTGTGGTGTTCGCCATGTTGTGGAGAGTCTGAGATAGTGTCGTGCAACGGCGTAGTGGTGTGAGGCAATGGTCTTCCGAATTCGGTCACCAGGTTTGCCAAGTGCGAAACTCAATTTCTTCCAGCTCTTGACAGAGTACTACGAGTTGCTATAGTGTTGGAAGTGAGCCTCCTGCAAGGTGTAGTGAAGTCGAGATGTTTCTCAGGAGAAAGCACAGCTTCCTTTTCTACCCGCGTCGAATCGATAGCTCCTTGCACGTGTAGCCAAAATTTGAGCCCTTCCGCCAAGACCCCACATTCTATCGGTACCAATCACTGTACCATTTTACACATCGTTTTCATTCCAGTATCGCTAGATCTGAACCGCAACGAATGACGATCAATGACGTTTGCCTGAACGCTGCATGCAGAAATTTATCCGCAGATTTTGTTTACAATTGCTTCCTCGAGGTTGCGTCTATTGCTGCAGTCTTCGATCGGAAAGTAAATCGACACGTGCGACAACGTGGGGATGTATTCGAGTAGACGAAGGCTCCCGTACTTCGGCTAGCAATGGTCCGGCCTATGACTTTGTCTATTATTACTGGTCATCCTCGCTGGTAGAGCGACACGGTTACGATTCGTAAGGCACCGTACAAACTACGCGAACTGCGAACTCGTCACCCCGTCCCGCATCTTCCCGATACCGGCCGTATGGGGTGCGAATTGAACATCAATGTCCCCACAACAACACCACCTCTACAACGAGAGAAGGCGGTTTGTATATGGAAATTTGGCATGTGTCATGTCGATGATTCGGAATAATTTGCTGTCTAAACTAATGGTATCTCAAGTCACAGTTTCCCTGCACCCCGAATGGATACATCCAATATACCGCGTGCAGTCAATCACGTTCGTTAATTACAGCGCTGGTGCCTTCCAGACGTCGCGATTGATCTTGAACAAATTGCTCTGTTTGTGGGGAAGACTGACCTCGCGCTCCTTGTAGAAGCCGGCTTCCTGAAGATAGTTGGCGAGTCTGCATGGCTGGTCAGTGTCGAACTCTGTATGTACACTCTGCTTAAAACTCACTTCTCGTTGTCGACCCGAGGTTCCAGCATAACCCTCTCGGTGCGATTGTCTGCAAGCCAGCAGTAGTGCACGAGAGCGCTGAGCCAAATCTTGACCCTGTGCGCCCCTCGGAACTCTTGCTCTCCGACCAGACAATGAAAGCCTCTATCCCAATCGCTCACAATCGGCACATGCTTGCCCAAGTTGTCCTCTTTGACCCAGTATATCTCAAAGTAGCCAAAAGGCTTGCCATCCCAGCAACCTATCACGGGGAACGAGTTCTTCGACTTCAGACCATTGTTGAGGAACTCCTCTTGGTGGGATAATGGGCCCTGCTCACCCCAGAAATGCGATACTCGGGGGTCGTTCATCCATTTGTGCAGATATTCTGGGTCCGACTTCGCGTCCAAGTCCAGCGCGGTCATTGTGGGAACCACAGAATCCGATTTCGACATCATGCTGTTTCGAGGTGTGGAGACGGGTCCAGAAACCGGGCCACGGTGCCGCAGAGGCTTGGAGGAACACGACGCTACGCGGAAGGAGAGGTACTGGCCCACGCTAGGAATGTATCGCGTGTAGAATATCTCGCCCTGCCTCGGGGGCTTTGGTCTGATGGGATGTCGGACGTTGTTGGTGAAAACATACTGGGCGGGTGGAGGTGGATAGTACGTAGGCAGATGCGAACTCGAGTGGAATGGACCTGGTGCCGTGGGAGACCACAGCCCGGGCGAGGACATCTCCAATTGCTGTTCCTTGACTGGCTCCCCTCCTGGGCCACGCGCTGGGGACGAAGGTCTTGAAGGGTAAGGCGACCCCGATGGGAAAGGTGACTGTGACATGGGCGACAGAGTGAAGAGGTAGATGCGCGGATCTAGCTGCCAGAACGTCCTGCGGCTGACAAACATCCTCGTCCAGCCATCAGGCGAGTTCTCCTCCTGCGCGCAGCCCACTGACGAGTCCTCGCTTGCAACGAGTCCCATGCGCTCCAGCTTCGGCAGCACGACCTTTCCTTTGAAGATGCCCTCCCTGTTGATGTTGATCCTCCAGTCGCCCTTGGGCTTGCCCGCATCGGCCGTGTTCTTGGAGACGGAATTGGTGACCTGCAGCGTCGGTTGTGGCTGGTGAAAGTACCAGTACAGACTGGCCCAGAGCATCATCGCGATGTGGCGCGTAGGTGAGGCGGCGGCCTTGAACTCATTGCTGCTCGGGTTCGAGATGGACGAGATGTAAAGGTGGTCGCCATTGAGCGTCGGCCGTTTGTACCGGTGTACATGTCGTGGTGGGAATTCATCGTCGTTGTACAATTCTTGCTGTTCTTGCTGCTCAGCATCGAGTTCGTCCTCTGAGTTGAGTATAATTGTCCAGCCCGATGGAAACGGCGAATGCGCGTTCAGTAAATCATTCGCCTTGAAAAAGAGGCCTCCAAATACGGGCGTCACGGTCAGATTCTGGCCGTTGGGCAAATGGACGATATTCGCGGGGGCCATTCTGATGACGATGGCGGGGTAGCTTGAGATGAGCGAGACCAAGAAGTACAACAGGCGCTGGGCAATGGTTGAAGTCCGTGGCCGTCGGGTGGGCTTCAGTCACCAAACATCGCGTGAGAGATGCGCCAGGCACAGAGGTACGTCAACATTGTGGGCAGGTAGGCACACGCCCTCGCAGAAACTGCTGCCCAGCTATCGACTTTTTCATGTCTGACCCTCCGAGAGCGGCCTCGCGGGATGATTCGCGGGGCGCCTCGATAAAGCTACAAAAGCATTGAAGTCCTATCTCGTCTCAGCATCTCTCTCTTCGTCTCCACGTCGGTGCATCGTGATAATGCCGATACAGGGCGCCCAGGAACGTGCGAATACATCATATGAACGTTGTGCTGTGGGGTAGTGGAGTGCTATTGGTCGTTCGGAGGCGGCATCCGCAGCGTGGAAGCTTCGGCGCTCGGACTCTTCGAGATGACGAAATGCGAGAACGATTATCTTAGCACAAACGTCCAGAGCTCTGACACCTTCTCTACACAAACCTTAAGTTCACCTGAAGCTCAATTGATACATTCCAATCAATTGCACGCACCATGAACTCGACTCTCCTCCGCACCTCTGCTCTGCGCTCGGCCGCAAGGGCTACTGCGCCTACACTCTCCCGGGCCGGACTCGCGGGCACCACCTTTGTTCGCGGAAAGGCTACTCTGCCTGACCTCTCATGTATGTAGCCAAGCTTAGATTGCAAATATACAGGCAGCTAATACGCGTAGACGACTATGGCGCACTCGAGCCCGCAATCTCCGGCAAGATCATGGAGCTCCACCACAAGAACCACCACAACACCTACGTGACCTCCTTCAACAACTTCAGCGAGCAAATCTCAGAAGCCGCCGCCAAGCAAGACATCGCCGCCCAAATCGCCCTGCAGCCATTGATCAACTTCCACGGTGGTGGCCACATCAACCACTCCCTCTTCTGGGAGAACCTGGCACCTACCAGCCAGGGCGGCGGCGAGCCTCCGACAGGCGCACTGAGCAAGGCGATCAACGAAAGCTATGGAAGCTTGGACGCTTTCAAGGAGAAGTTCAACACAGCACTGGCAGGCATCCAGGGCAGCGGCTGGGCATGGCTTGTGCAGGATACACAGACTGGCAGCGTTCAGATCCGAACATACGCCAACCAGGATCCCGTCGTTGGACAGTTCCGCCCAATCCTGGGTGTTGACGCCTGGGAGCATGCGTACTAGTAAGTTATTTCGAGGCACGCTCAGATTCATGTACTGACAACCGCAGCTTGCAATACCAGAACCGCAAGGCCGAGTACTTCAAGGCCATCTGGGATGTCATCAACTGGAAGGCTGCTGAGAAGCGTTTCAAATGAACTAGTCAAGCGCATTAAGGAAGCGAGGAGTCACGAGATAATATGACAAATATCATCGTCGCACAATTGAAATGTCAAGATGAGTTTGAAATCCAATATATCACCTCCTTTGAGCATCCATTGGCAACTTTCCAGGTGCTGATACAGCCAACCCATGATCGAGATCATCTTAGACTACATGGCTAAGTGCAATATGCTCTTGTGACATTCAAAGTTAATCATAAACACCCGACAGAAGTCGCACAAGCTCATGATCAGGACTAAGCCTGTTGACCATGTCCCTGGGTGTAATGCCAAAGATTGTCGGCTTATTAGGGTCCGCCCCATGATCCAACAACCATCGTGCCTCTTCCACATTCCTCCTCCTAGCGGCGTAGTGGAGCGGCGTGCCCCAGTGGTAACTCATGTGAGTCTGAACAATATCATCGTCCAAAGCATTAACATCCAACCCCAAGCTAAGGAGATACTCCAGCATCAGAATGCGGCTGGAGCTCGGAACCCGATCAGGCTTCGCCCCCCTGTACGACCCAGCGGCGCAATGAAGTGCCGTACAGCATCTCACATCTGCGCCATGAGAGAGTAGAAGTGTAAAGATATCCGGCGTGCAGTGAGCAGCCGCGGCGTTCAGCATTTGATACGAATTTGCTTCGGCGCGTATAGACATCGGCGGCCCACCAGGGTACTGCAGCGGAGGCCCGAGTCTTGCATCTGCCCCGCGGTCCAGGAGGTATCGAATGCTAGCCTCATCGTTGCGAGCGACAACCATGCTGCGAAGAATGGGTTACTGCACGGATTCCAACGCATCACAAGAGAAGAATAATCACCCCAGAAGCACCACTCCTTCAAGTATACTTGTATTGACGTCGTACCCTGCTTCGACGAGCCATTTAACACATTCAAACGATCTCGACGCATTTATAACGGTCAGAGCATCAAACTTTGATATGGAGCTGTTCTTGACGGCCAGGTTTAGGCCCCAGGTGAGATCATCTTCCTGGACAATTGGTGCCCATTGTAGTGCAGCAGCGCGGTCGTTTGCTGCGCAGGCGTCTAGGAAGGGAACGAGGATTTCGTAAGCTGTTTTTGGGTGGTCGGAGCCGCCGAGGGTGGGCTGGATGGTGTTTTCGATAGGTTGTTGGCCTGGACTCATGATCACCAGAATGACGAGTTCAGATAGCGATGAAAACTTTGAGAGTGAGCGATAAGATATTTGGGGGCAGGCACATTGCTTTGTCGGAGGGAAATGCAGGTATGCGGCACAGAAAGCAGCCTCGTCTCGTGATGTCTTGGATTGGTTGATGCCTACCGCCTCACTTATCATTATGCTGCAGCTACCTTGCAGTTGGTGTAGAAAGTGGTCGGGGCAAAGGGCACTGCTGTAGGTCGAGCTGGGGCCTCGTTCACATTCAAAACCAAGTCTATCTATATCCCACTGCAAGCTCCGCCTCCCTCATAATCATCCCCATTCCTGTTTTCAACCCCGTCCCCTGTGCCAGTGCCAGCATCACCTCCTCCACCATCTCCCACCGAAGTCGTATCACCCGTGCTTCTCATGACTACCGCCATAAGTGCCAGCTGGAAATTCTGGATGTCGCTCGGCACCTCAACTGGCCAGCAAGCCGACGGCTGCGGGTGCGCCCTCTTCAGCAACCAAGTCACTCGCTGGCCCGACGGTACCTCAATCGACAATCCGCCTTGATTCAAGGGTACTTTCAAATGCTCAGTTCTTGGTGAAGAAGGCTGCATATTAATGCTCGTGGATATGGGCTGGGGAGAATGCGTTGTCCGAACACGGACGATGCGAATGCGATGGTGGTATGTAAGTAGGGTATAGAAAAGGGAAGGAAAGGTGCGGCGAACAAGTGCAGGAAGTCCGAAGGCAATGTATTGGTATCGTAGAGTGGCGGTATGTGGGTGGTAGCAAGTCAAACGAATCGGATATCCTGATTTAGGATGTACTTGGCGGGCCTGGATCGCGAGATTGGGAGCATGCAAGTGGCATAATGAATCTGAGATCAGGCAGGAACATTCTCACTGTTTTATGTTAATAGCTTACATTAGTCTGGCACCAGCTTTCATGGTCTTAGGTAGCAGATCTGTTAAAAGTACTTTACAAGCTCACACCAAGAGTTCGTCTGGAAACAGTAGACAGTAGTCGTCCCTCGCTTGCTGAATAATATAGCAGGCGAGCACTCATTGCATTCGCTTCTAACACGACCGCCGCAGTAGGGTGTGGCATCGTGCAGGAGAAGGAACACTCAGTGAACGCCGCGTCACATGTCGAGCCCGCGCCTCAGAGATCCCTCCGCGCGCACATGCAATGATGTGACGAAAGAGCTCAGATCAAAAATCGTCCATGTCAATCTGCCTTGGATTGCTCGGCGCGACCTCGGTATTTGCTTGAGACGGTACTTGTCGTGCGGCGTAACGGCGACGTGAGACTTCACTTCCATCAGTCAAGGGGCACAAAAGACAATAGGGCAGCTCTACCTTGGGGGCCGAGAAGATGCCAGAGACCGTGGAGCATCGCAAGAATGATCGTAGTGAGCAGCTGCAGAAGAGCCAGGATTTCGATTTTGGTGAACATGTTTTGAAGCGTGTCGTGGGTTCGGTAGATTTCTGATGTCTACGCCTACAACATCCACTATATTTGTATCCGTCTACTGCACGTCGAGGAAGAGGCTACGCAATCGTACGACCATCATCACGCTTCCTCATTACTACCGTGCCATAGACAACACCATCATCGAAGCCAACAAACATTCCTCAATGAAGGTGCGGAACGGCAAGCCCCCGACAAGGGACTTCGAGACTAGTCCATATTTGACTGCGGAAGATGGAGCCAACATGCAACCTTTTATTACGAAGTATGCAAGTGGATGCGATTCGTTGGCAGTGATGCATATCCTGGTGGGCACTAGTTGAGACTAGGCCAAATTAGGCTGCGGAAGAGCTGTGCCAAGGCTGGCTGCGCCACAGGCGCACCATCTAATCCACTTTCGGGTGCGGAAGTGTAAGCTAGGACCTGGCAAGATACCCCATGGCCGCCTGCAGCGAGCTCCCCAGCAAGTCGGGACCTCCATGCTGGCTCTCATATTTAGAGTCGTCGTTGTACCTCGTTCTCCATTGAAATTCTTCAGCAACCAGAACTCGATTCTTCCCCGATTTTCTCTCGACGTCGACAGCCTTGTCACGTTGTATGGCTTTCATGCCCTCGTACTAGAAGCTCTTCTTCAACTGCTTTACTCTTCCTACTCGTCTCGATCTCACGTAGAGAAGTCGTTTCGGTTAGCCTTTTGCCTCAGAACTAAGCACACGCTTCTTGATGGACCCGTGGACGGAACCACCGACGCAGGCTGTTGCGCGACAGTACCATGCTACAGCAGCGCAATCTCAAACCACCGTTGACCCGATTCCCGAAGAGAGCGATGAACTAATGCTGGCTACTTTGGGTGTGATGGACTCTCGAGCTCCCACTCTCACAGGGCCTGGCTTGGACAACGCTCTCGCCGCGTCACAGCCTTGTCAGCTGGACGATGGCAAGGCCCAAATATTTTTCCCCTACGCGCCAACGATCCGGCCTTTCCCATACGCACCACCGCCCCAGCCTTCCACGCTACAACTAAACGATGCTCAATTCCGACAATCATCCGAGCAGTCGCAAACATTCGCCCCGGAACTCGCTGGCTATTCGTTGCCATTGCCGGACGAGAGTCGCCAGCTGAATGAATATGAGGTATCAGCATATTTTCCAGAGGTGCTACAATCTCAACCCTCTGTTACAGCTTGGACTGCTTTCCAACCCCTACAGCTAGTCGATCAGTCGCAATCAGTACTCTCACAGGCACCTAGCCATTCGTTACCACCATTGGATGGGATGGATTTACAACTCAATACGGCATCTGATCATCATGCATCAACCAATCAGCCATGCCATGACCCCTCCAATGTGCATCTGAACATGTTGAGCCACGGACACGACCAACTTTGGGGCAACATCAACACCACATTCAATCCGGACGCTATATCGCAAGGAATTCCATACAGGAACCACGTTGGCTTACCATACGGTCCGGTATCTGGGGTTTGGCCAACACACACCCCTTTGCTGGCTGCATCCGATCAACCGCTCTTACCCGACTTCCCTCAGCCGCAAAATTATCCGAATCCTTGGAGTGCTAATTCACAGGACAGCTTTGGATATCACCCTACACAATTTCAAGCATCGACCGTGCCAGCTATATACGGGTCGTCGTCGCAAAATGCTCACGGAAGGTGGCTTCAAACTTCAGACCAGACGTCGCAGTATCGATCGCAGGAGCTTTTCGCCTACCCTCACTGTGCTGAGCTAACAAGTCATCAATTTGCTTCACAGTTCACGAGCTCACCATTGATTGTGTCAGACTCGTCAGCCTCAGTCCCCAATGACGCTCTTCAGGATGTGTCACACAATGTAGTGCCGTACCAAGCTAATTCTGCTTCCGAATATCCTACTTTCCATGCACCTTCATCTTCACATGCACCGTATACACAAGGGACTACATCAGCAACCAAGGCATCAAGTTGTGTAGGCCTGTCGGCGCCACTTCACTCTCGCAAGGCCATAAGTGGTGCTACTCGAGAAGTACCCAACACCTCGCTTATACTTGAAAGGCAGCAGAAGTCTTCATCAGCTACCATTGTTGGCCGACATCGCAAATTGGAACAGAAGCTTAAGTGGTGCCCCTCCCCGGGTCCCACATCTAAGCATGGACAAGATCAGGCTAAGAAGAGAGTCAACAATAACTATGGGAAGGTTAAATCAGCTTGCTATTGGTGCAAAAGAAATCGACGAGGGGTATGTGTTTTGATCATAGGTGTCACACCGACTTCGCTCTAACTAAGTTCCAAGTGTGACGGTCCGAACAAGACGCTATGCAGTCCATGCGAGAGGTATATTCGGAACCTCTACGGAAGTCAATTTCGAGTCCCAAAATTTACATGCGACGTGCGGACAAAATTTGAAGACTTAGATTTGATCCCCTGCGGCTCTATAAGTATGAACCTACACCATGTCCAGCTTTGCGATCACTGCTGACTTCGTCTTAGTCGAGGAGTTGGACGAGAAGTCTCGCAAAACACTACACCGTATCATGGTTCTCTCTGATGGTGATGAGGTGCAAAGTTTCTTAACGAAGTTTAAGCCTGTCTTCGACTTTTTAGATTGCCTCGAGCCACAGCATGCAAGACAGATTCTAAAACAAGAATCCCGCGCCATCGCCCCATACTTCAGTTATATACAAGGTGTCATACGATGGAAGGACTTTTTTATTGAGTTCCGTCCAGACCTCAAGCCCATGATTCTTACGATGGTGGCCATACACTCCGAATTCCTCCGCCTTCAACTCCACGTGTTTGATCTTGTCTTTGTGCCCAAGGAAATAAAGGAGGTAATGTTCTGGTTCCACGCTATTTTGTACAAAGAGATACCAGTGATGAGGTGTTTCATCAACGCCAATGAAGCTGCGGTAGAGCACTTCCGGTCTGCTCTCGAGCATCGCCTCGTCTTTACCATGGGCGACATGTTCGGCGCTCAATCTACGAAAACCCTCCCTAAGGAGCTGCTGGTTACCCGAGCAAACCTTTTCTGCTTGATTTCTGGGGATCCCTCCCTGCTTCCGCCACAATACAGGTCAAGACAGGCATCGCCCCGCTGGAGTTGGCCGGGATTTGAGGATCATCACAAATGCCCAGGAGAGCTAAATCAAAGTGACAGAGGAATCGACATGCCATGTATCTGTTCGCCAATGATGCATTGCCTTCCGAGTCATGCTCTTATCTGTCTCGGATTCGACTTATCAGCTATTGCTCAAGAACTCCACAACAATAGGGAATTGCTAGTCCCGCCGCTATTCCGATCATTCCGGCAATCCCTTTGCAGCTCTACTGGTAAATCCTACCTATCTGCCCAGAACACGTTTCGCCTGACTTTTGCCCACATACTCAAGACGTTTCTTGACGAGCTGACAGTAGAAAATCTCTTTGTCTCCAAGCCAAACTCTTGTCCTGTCTTTTCACTACGATTTCTCTTTAAACATATCGGTCCTCCGTTTTTACTGAATGTACTCTTGTCATTTCGTCATTTTCAATGCGCCATAAGAAAAGTTCGAAATGAGAAGATGTTGTTAAATTCAATGGGAGACCGAATTCATCTAGAAGGTGAGAAGACAGAAGTATACAAACAGCTTCGAGATCATTTGCGACAAATTGTCCGGGAGTTACGTGAGCTGCAAGACATATTACAGGAAGTGCATGGATACTGTGAAGGAAATCGTGATTTGGCTATGGCACTGAAGTACAAAGAGTAATATAGACTCAAGATCACATCTCACTTCAATCGGCGTGTTTTCACTTTTGGACGGCCAGCTGTCAAGGTTATGACGTTTCATGACTCTAATACCGAGCTCATTCGACGTCCCGAACATGTGTGAGGTCTTTTGTAGACACCAGACTGCGGGACTCGAACAAGACCGCCTATTCATGATGTCAAATGACCAAAGTTCGGTTTCCATCAAGAATTGCAATGTAAACTATGTTCGTTCTCGTTGCAGCCATGGGCATAATTTTACAGGTCAAAGCCGTTGAAAAGCTGCTTTACCATGGGCGAGACTAGTCACACGTCAACTTAGGTCTCGCTGCTCAGCATCCGTCCCCGTCAAAAAGTCTAACACTGAGTGGTGGTTGTGCGCCGCAGTATTCAACAGGGCGATCAAGGATTCTTGGTATGAGACAGTAGAAAGTGGTAGGTTTGCGTGTTTGGGCCGGGGAGTTTGTGATTCTTCTATGCTAACTAGAAGTTATTGGAAGGTGAGTGTCTGTGCCATGCGCTTGTCTGACGATTGCCGCGGCATACTAAGGTCCCGTGCAAGTGAATGAGCACTCAGTGATCGCCGGGTCACATGTCCAGCCCGCACCTCATAAATCCTTCCGCGCACAAACACTCACATCCAACAATCCAGTCTTCTTTCGCACACCCACTCAACTATCAAACATCAAACGTGCAGATCTCCAACTCTCAACCAGCTCCGCGTTCAGCGCAACTCTTCCGCTATGAGCAAACAAATCCAACTCCACTGTCCATCAACTAAAGCCACAGTCGACAAGTTCATAATCTCACCCTACCACTCCCCCGAGCAAACTTACAAAGCCATCCGCCTCGCACTCGCTATCCCACACGCGTCGCTCTACACTGTCGAGGCAGTGCCTATCACCAAACTCGACTCCCTGCAAGACGGGCAGCGCGTGCTAGTCGCCGCAGCGCCTGCCGAACACATGCCGCCGGATTCACCGCCCGAGTATGAGTTCTACGCAGGTGAAGAAGCAGATGACGTGGATCCTGATCTCGAGGGATACGGGCTGGAGTGGGATGACATGAGTGAGCGAGAGAAATGTGAACACGTAGCGAGTCTGAACTCGCGAGTACCCGAGAGGAGGAATCGCATGAGGATTACCCGCGGGTGGGAACGGGTGCGAGACGAAATTGCTGAGATACAGAAAATGGAGAGTGGACAAGAAAAGGGAATGTGGATGTCAAGGAGTGTGAAGACTTGATCCAACAGCGCTGGAACATGTCTCTCGACCAATTCATTCCAGACACCTACAAGCCGCCGAAACTCCCCTCTTCAACAACATCGACGACGCGCACATGGGATCCGGACTTCGTAGCCGCGGTGGCGGTGCTAAGCAGTTTCTCGCACGGACAAGCGAGCCTTATTCGCGAGCATTTGGTGGAGGCGATGCAGCTGCGTATGGCCGAGGAGATTGATACACGCGCAGAAGGACATGTTCAGACTGGCGATGTGCTGAGTGCGATTGGGATCGTGTTTGAGCGCGCGGGGGTTGTGGAGGCTAAGGCGGTGAAGGTTAGGACGAAGCCTGTTCGGGCGAAGGGGAAGGAGCGGAGGAAGGCGGGGAAGGCGAGGAAGAAGGAGATGAGTGGGGATGAGTAGGTGATCTTAGAAATTGATGGAGTGAGGGAGTTTAGTGAGATTGTAGGGGAAGATTTATGAGTGAGATAGATTATGGGAGACGGATGGATAATCATCGCACCCAATCCATTTCTCAATCTCACACGAGAAGACTCCCAGTAACCGTCCCTCCAGCCACATATTCCCAAATTCCGCCACAAGCAAACCCCAATGCCGACTCCCATGCCATTCCTCCACTCCCATTCTACCCATCCAAGATCTCAATCTCAACACCCTGCGCAAACTCCCCCTTCAACTCCCCATCACCCCCCTCCGTCGTCGGCCGACACACATACCCCCCAACCCCAACCTCCCACCCCTGCTCCTCCGCCAGCGCCCACGTAACTTCCCTCACAGGCCTCCTCTCCTCCTTACCCTCGCCATCCTTCACAACCAAATACACCCACAGACTCTTCCCAAGGACGTCCTTTTCGCGACGAATCTCAATCGTCGCGCCGGGGCGTGCATTTGTGTCGTTGGAATTGAACGCTGGATCAGGCGTAAGAGACCAATCGGCCCAGGTATCGCAGCCTACGGTCGCAATGTATGGTTTCCCGTAGTAGAATTCAATGCCGGTTTTGATCCATTTGGTCTGGTTGGCGGCGAGGCCTGGTTTGGTAAAGTGCAGGAGCAGACCTGCTTGGTCGTATTGGCGGAGTTGGTTCGCGGGCGGGAGTGTGAATGTGAGTTTTGCGCGTTGGAAAGTCGAAAGAGGGTAGGTTGGTAACGTCGAGGGGTGAGTTGGTGCGTTGAAGGCGTTGTGGGAGGGAGGTTTGCGCCAGATGTCGGTGTCGGGTGGGGCCGAGAGGGTGAATGGGGGGATTGTGGTGGTGGTTGTATTGGGGTAGGACATTGTGGTGGCTGCGGTTATGGTAGTAAGTAGAAGTAGGACGATTGAAGCAAAGAGGGGTGAGATGGTTTTGTGCTGGGTAAGAAGCATGAGGTGGGTTATCGAAGGTATATATATATGTTCTTGGGGAAGCACGTTATTTGAGTACGAAGAACCTTAGCAGTATAAGAGGATGAACTTCGGAAGCACCAACCACGTCAGGTCTAATCATATGATAGCGTTTGGTATATTCTTATACTTCTGGCGCTGTCGGACCGAGAATGGATGCTCCCTGACGTCCTGTCGTGAGACACTGAAGGAAAGCGGGGTGCAGTGCTTGGCGAGAAAGTGCGAGATCCTAGTGGAGCATAGCTACTTACCAGATGAGGTGGCTTCGGGATGCCGGATTGATCGTGCTATGGCAGATGTGACTGTGGACTATGCATTCAAGCTGCAGGTATGATGCGATCCAGAATGCGAGGCTCCGCTTCGACTGGAAAGGCGCTAGTGCGAATTTGGCCGCAGAATGCGAGATCTATTACACGGCTTGGCAACGGCTCCTTCGATGTTCGCGACCACTTCTCGTGTGAGAAAAAATCCCAACTGCCACTTCTTGACCCATGGCTGACGACTTCTTCTCCTCCGAGAAGAAGCAGCTGGACAGATAATGCTACCTTCAAGAAATCCGTCGACATTGTTAGCTCGAGTCTGGCTTTGTCGAAGAGACGTCAACAGTAACATGAATTTTCCAACACAATAGTTTGATGTTGTACAAGCACATTGATTCGCAGGTATATACACTTCTGTCGATAAATCATCTATTTCTTTTGCTCGCCCTCCTTTGGCGGCTCCGGCTTCGGTGTGGGCAACTTGAACTGAAAGCAAATTAGATGCGTCATATTTGTCAAGGTCAAGACTTGTACTTACGTTCTCTGGCTTCAAGTCGTCTCCGGGACCGACCTGCTCCCACGCTGATGAGCCACCACGGAAGTTTCTAAAGGCTTGCGTCATCTCGAGCGGCTCCACGACAATCCTCTTCTTCTCCTCGTCGTATCTGATCTCGGTGTAACCGGTCATGGGGAAGTCTTTTCTCAGCGGGTGTCCGTCAAAGCCATAGTCTGTCATGATGCGCCTCAGATCCGGATGTCCGACGAAGAAGACACCGAACAGATCGTAGACTTCTCGCTCGTACCAATTGGCTCCGTCGTAGAGATCGCACAGACTTGGAACCGGGGTCGCCTCATCAGCGTATGTCTTGACTCTTATGCGCGAGTTGTGGCGGATGCTGAGCATGTTGTAGACAACCTCGAATCGCTGGTCCTTGGTGGGGTAGTCCACGGCGGTGATGTCGGAGATCTGGGTGTATTCGGCGGCAGTGTGATACTTTAGAAAGGTGAAGGTGGGGATGACGCCCGCAGGAGGAATGTAGATGGTCAACTCGTCCTTCCATACTGAGAATCTGCACAGCATCAGATCGAACCAAGGGCTCGCTCGCACTACACTCACTGTTGCACGTATTTGGGCAGACATGACATCAGGTACTGTCCGTACTTGTGCAGTGCCTCGCCCTTCTCCTTGTACTTGTCCGCCGGGTTCACGATGGCAGCTTTGAGAGGGCCTGCCGGGTTGCGCGGGGCGTACTGCACGTGCATTAGCGTGATTGTCCACCTTCACATCCATCCCAGGCTATCGCACCCGCATGTTTGGCGTCTCCTTGCTCTCGGCCGCGACCTCCTTCGCGCGAAGCATTGTCGAGGCAAAGGTGCGCACGGCGGCGCGAGAACAGCCCGAGGAGCGCGCAACGGCGCCCAATGGCCGGGCCACAGCTAGCCGCATGGCCATTGTGTGCGTGGAGAGGGTGGGTGAAGCTGCGCGGTGCAGTGAGCGAGGGCAACCGGTGGTGATGATGTCGTCGACGACGTCGAGCAGCGGCCAGTGAGTGCCTCCGAAGCATGTCGCGCTAGTTAGTCAGCTAGCGGATCCTGGCTGTCTCGATGCGCAGGTGCAGCCTCTGAACCCCCATCACCACCAGTGCATCCCTTTCCCAGCGTCTCTCGAATACGGTCGGCGTTTGTTTCTTCCTGCGGCCTTCTCCTTGTCGTCCCGTCCCTCAACGTACACGTGTCCGCCACCTTCACCCCACACACGGTCCCTTTCGCCGGCGCGCCACCGACACGCTTTCGTCACACCACAACCACACAGCTCAGCCATGTCTCGACTGCAGCACGATCAGTTCGTCGATGACGAGGAGGAAGAATGTTGCCCGCTATGTGTCGAAGAGTTCGATCTCTCAGACAGGAACTTCCGCCCGTGTACCTGCGGCTACCAAGTACGCAAAACCGCCAGCGCAGTCTGGCCGAGCTGGCTCCAGTCGCCATACTGACCCCACGTGCCAGATATGTCAGTTCTGCTACAACAACATCAAGACGACGATGAACGGGCTGTGTCCCGCCTGCCGCCGCCCGTACGACGATTCCACCATCGAATGGAAGACCATTTCCCCCGAAGAGTGGGTCCCCTGCACCTCTCGCGTCAACATCTCTAACGTCGAACAGGATGGCCAAGCACAAGCAGCAGATCGCACAGAAAGCCAAGAAGAACGCGCAGATACGGCAGAAGGAGGCACAGAAGGCGGAAGCCGACTCGCTTAGTCGCAAGCATCTCGCCGGCCTGCGAGTGGTGCAGAAGAACCTCGTCTACGTGACCGGCCTCACTCCGACGATACGCGAGGATAGGCTCCTTGATACTCTGCGTGGCCCCGAGTACTTCGGACAGTACGGCAAGATCATCAAGATTGTCGTCAGCAAAGCTCGGGAGAATGCGCAGCATCAGCAATCGGTGGGCGTGTATGTCACGTTCGCTCGTAAGGAAGATGCCGAGCAGTGCATCAAGGCCGTCGATGGCTCGTCGAATGGCGAACGACAACTACGGTTCGTACACTGCCCACATGAACCTTGTCATAGCACGCCGCTAACTTTCTACAGAGCCCAGTATGGTACGACCAAGTACTGTTCGGCGTACCTCCGCGGGGAGCAATGCAACAATCGCAACTGCATGTTCTTACACGAGCCCGGCGAGGACAACGACAGCTTTACCCGTCAAGACCTCTCTATGATGAACTCGATACAAACGCAGCAACCAGCGCAGTCATCGTCATCACGCGCCGCTCCTCCCGCTCATCCTGGCCCGCCTGTCGCCGCTGCTGCCGCTGCCACTCCGATGAACCGCCAAGACAGCAACGACACTTCCAGCCCCACCCACGATGCGCCTGGTCTACCAGCCACTGCGAGCTGGGGAAGCAAGGCTGTGCTCGAGCGCCGGGCGAGCCGCTCCACCATTGCTTCCAACCCCAGCCCTCTTGTAACTAATGCAGTCCCTGCGCCGACTTCGAAAACCCCGAAACCCGAAGAGCAACCAAAGAAGAAGGGCAAAGAAAAAGAGAAGAAGGAGGAGAAGGAGAAGGAGAAGTCTGCGCAGACATCCAAATCCGCAACGCCGCTGCCCACACCGGCGCCTGTGGCCCGTCCCGCTCCTGCACGAAGCAATCCCCTGGATGCCTTGATGAAGACAATATGTTCCCCCGATTTCAAATTCGTCTTTTCCAGCGCTGCTCTCACCGAGGAAGATTTCAAAGCCATCATGGAATTCCCTCAGTTGCTTGATCCCAATGGCGGTGCGAAGCGTCGTGCGATGCGCGAGAAGGAAGAAGAGCTCCAACGAGAGGCCGAGGCTAAAGCAAAACTCGCAACGCAACAACCACCAGCGGCAGACCACGATGAGGCAGAAGCAACTGCTGGCGGTAGCTTACAACTGGGCGGAGAGCCAGAGGAGGGACACGATACTGCGACTGGTCATCTCAATCACCATGCGATAGCACCACCAAATCAACAAGGGTTTGGGGCTAGCTTGTTTGGCCAGAACCCCTCCTTGACAGAGGATTTCAGTAGCCTTGGACTCAGCAACCGTGGCCTGACGCAACAACAGCAGCAACAGCTTCTTCTTTCGAATTTCAAGTCAAACGCACAGTCGAACGGACCGCTCTCCAACCAGAACATCCAGGCTCCGCACGGTCTGAGCGCGAATGCTCCGGGCCATGTCAGACAGACTTCACGCTTCAGCTTCGCAAACGACAGTGCTTCAGCTTCTGCAAATGTTCAGCCAGTGGCCAATCAGAAGCTGATGAGCCAGCAAAATTCGATGATGCCCAAAAATGCAAATCACTTCGGCCAAATCTCCCAACACCAGCCTCTGGGCAACCAATTCTTCACCAATGTCCAAGGACCACCTCCCGGACTCAAGCCTACCGGAACACCACCTGTTGGCGGCACCAGCATGTTTGGCCAAGGACACGGCTTTGCTACTGGTGGCCTTGGTTATGGCGCCAATGCGGTTGGCCGGAACAACAATGATGCCATGTATCAGGACTTGCTTCGCGGCAGGAACATAGACGGTGGTGCCAGGGTGGTTGATGCCGGAAAGCGTGAGTCAATGTTTCCTTCTTTCCTCAACCAACACTCCTCGAGCTCTACGCCTGCCCCTGCCCCTGGCCTTCTACCGTTTCCTTATGGACCTTCGCCTGGTGCTTATCAGGAATCTGGTTCGCAGAAATCTAAGAAAAAGGGGAAGAAACATAGGCATGCTAACACTTCCTCTTCTGGAGGTGGTGGCTTAGCAGATGTTCATGACCCGAGTATCTTACAGGCGAGGCTCCAGCAAGGCGGTATGGGGGGACAAGGCCTATACGGTCAAGGCCAGAGCGGCTTCTCCTCCCTTTATAACAACAACAACAACAACTACGGCGGTGCCGGGCGATGGTAGTCTTCTTCCCTTTCATTCACATACTTGGTCGCCGTATGGGCAGACAGCTTGTCTTACTATCTTTCTTTCTATGATGGCTGCATGGCGTTTGGGGTATTGCACATCAAATGCATAGGCACAGTACGGTACACTGTACCGAATTGTCTGGCGTTACGAACAGGTCGACCATTGCCGTATATCACCGGCTTTGGCATGTCTTCACGGCACTATCACATTTTCACACCTTTGTCTTCCTTTTCTTGGCTATACCTGGTGGGATATACTGCTTCGCCAGCTGCTAGGTCAGCCTCTCTCGTCGTCTTCGTCGTGGCCATCGCATGTACGTAATCCCCTTCCTGCCGCGTCTAGGCCGGCACGCTTACTTTCTAATAGAGAGATGCCTTCTTATATATCCTTTTGTTCCCTTCTCGTGACGAAGATGACAGAGAACCAACTTTGCATTTTGATGTATCTAATCTCCTAGGCGGCGGAAGTCTTCGCCAATTTAAACGACGACCGCCATTGTAGTTGTTGTTGTTGCGACCGAGACCACCCCTTCACGAATTGCATCTCTATGACATTGTTTAAGCTGACCTCTGTCAACAGATGATAGTATATTTGGCGGCGATGAGCAGGCTTCATTCAATGTCGACGCACTGGTCAATGAAACTGAATCAGAATTCACAGCAACGCAGCATGTTCCAAGTACCACCCTCGGCGCTCACCTCGTCCAACCCCGTCGGGCGACTCCGACAATCCCACCTGGATTTACCGCCCCAGCGCTGCCTCGATCAATAGCTGAAGAGTCTAAGTCTCAGCCTGGCTCGCGACCAATGTCACGCACTACATCTTCGACCATCACACCTGCAGTCCCAGTCATACCTATCCTCCCTGCTACACCAAGCCATGCTACCACTCCATCCCGGAGCAAAAAGCCGGCGAAGCAGTCGGGTGACGCTCTTCCATCAGTGCCAACACCAGCGATACCGCAGCCCGAGACGCCAACAAGAGCTGCACGCAAAACGAGCGCGCCAAAGACACCGATTGCTGCTACACCATCCAAGAAGGCGAAAGAAGATGCAGCTTTACAGAAAAAGGCACGCCAAAGAGAAGACGAGAAAAAGCCAGCAAGTGAGGCGATTACGAAAGAGCCGAGCAAGGGGAAAGGCAAGAGTAAGAGCACCATCGCGTCAGAAAACACTCCACAGAAAGATGCCGGAAATCCAAAATCAGAAGCCGTAGCATCGTCACCCGCTGCAGCCACAACTCCTGCTACCACCTCGAAACGACAGCCACCGGGCAAGCTAGATATTACTGCAGCGACTCGCACACCAGAGAGTGCAGGATCTCCGGCAACAAGCTCTAATAAGGTTGAACCTCAACCTAGAAGTGCGCGAGGAGTACCTACACCTGCCACGACATCAGTGCCTGCAAGTCCTGCTGCAGCAGCCACGGGGTCCCCAATCAAGCGAACCGTGGCACCTCGAACTCTACGTGTGATTCCCACACCAAAATCTGAGGTACCCCCACCACTACCGTCCGGTTCCGCACCAAACCTACCGCAGTCTTCGACAGTCGAAAAGCTTAGGTCCCGGCAAGCAAGCATTGCATCCGTTAATTTGCCGGGAACGCCTGTGAGTGACTTAATCTCTGACACAGCTTCGGTTACTTCAACATCAATGTCAAGAGCAAATTCTCCTCCACCTGTCGGCGGCAAAGTCGGCACAGCTCCAGTGCGGAAGAAGACAAAGTCTCAGGCTAAGAAGGATCGGCAGGAGCGCAAGCGACATATTGAAGAAGAGATGGCAATAGAGGAAACGAAATCGGATGTTGAGGTAGTGCAGGCACCCATTATCGGCCGAAAGAAAAAGGCCAAAAAGCCCGCAAGTAACCCCAAGATCCCAACTGCTGTACCCAAACCCCAGCCTGCCTCTCCCAAGCCGGTCACCGTTGAAGATGACCCGTCGGAGGGACCCTCCATCGCAGCCAAGACAGCACAATCGGCAAAGACGCCCACTCCAGATCCGGAACCTATCCCTGAGCCGAGAGACAAACGTGATCACACTGCGCAGGCTATCATGGCGGACCTACAAAGAACTGGCGAGCTACTTGCCTCGACGTTGGAATTCTTCAAACCGTTGTCTTCATCACTCACACATGCGTCTCGGGCCGCCCCGTCAGGTAATCTATCCGGGCCACCAGATCTGAAGATACATTTCTCAGAAGCTGAGCTTGAAGCGCTTGCCAAGAAGAAGCCCGTACGTCTTACCGGCCATGATGGCAAGCCAGATTCGAGGACATTGATCACGCCCAATGGCAAATTCTTCTGGGGCTTGAGCGAAGAGCTAGAAGAAAAGGCGCTGCAGCTCGAAAAACAGATCGAAGAACTCCGAGGCCACGCACGCTTCCATCCCCGTAAGCACACAGCATCCCACCACGCACATTCCCTCGGCGTACAGTCGCAATCCAAAGACGTCCTCCCCGCCATCGCCACCGCGCTAAAAGAAGCAGGCAAGAAACTCGGTGACAAAAATACACAACAAATGCCCAAACTTGACGCGGATTCCATCTTCAATCACCAGCAGCAACAGCAGACAGACCACGACCAGGCCCCGCCACCACCACAATCACAAACTCCCGCAGATGCAGGCGCGTATTTAAATCAATTCGTCCTCCCGAAAACAGATAACCCCCCACCAAACCAGCCAAGACCGGAAATGGCTGCCGTCGGCGGCGCGCCAGGTGCAGGCACGGCGAACATTTCCGTCAACGCAGGCAAGTTTGCAAAAGCGGCCAAGGCGGTTGTCGAGGGTGGTGCAGTGGGGAGTACGGAGATTGATGGCATGGGCATGATGGCTGCGGATCTACTTGGTGGTGTATTTGTACAAGGGCTTGAGGCACTTGTCGGGGCTGGACTAGGATTTACTTCCAAGGGAGAATTCGGGTTTGATGGCAACGGAAATGGAAACGTGAACATGAGAGGCGGAGGAGGACTAGATGTCCAGGAATTGATGAGTGCGATTGAGGATTCTAGCGGGTTCAGTGCTGCTGCCGCTGCTGGGGGAGGAGGCAATGGGGGAAGGTATGGTCGCGGGAGCGTGATGAGTCTTGAAGAGGCGGAACGCGCGATGCATGCGGCGAGGAAGGAGCATGATGTTTTGGAGAAGAAGTTGGCGGCCATTATGAAGAAGAATAAGAAGCTTTTTAGTGGGAGTGGGAAGGTTTGAGGATGGGGATGTATGATGGTGGAGGAAGAGAGGAAGTGTTTGGATGAGGATGATGAGATGGGGGTGTTGATAGGAAGATGGCATGTATTGCTACTAGGAAGATACCAATATCACTCTTACACCATGACACATCCTGCTAGGTTTGAGGATGGGGATCTATGATGGTGGAGGAAGAGAGGATGTATTTGGATGATAAACATAGCATTCACGACCTGACACCCCACTCCTCGCAGCATTCACATCCCCCATATAGACCATCAACATTCTCCGTCGCCCAATCAATGTCCTCCGGAAGTACTTCCAATCTTCGTCCAGCCGCTGCAAGCGCTTCTGCCCACTTGCTGTACGCGCTCTCTCCACCATTTCTTGCCACATCGGATGGGGTTACGCATTTATTGCGCAAAGCAGGAGGGACAGATCGCGAAGTCGATCTACTAGTGCCCTCCAAGTCGATTCCTTGCTCTAAGAGGTACGTAACGGCCTCGAAGTTCCCTGCTCCAGCAGCTACATGGAGCATGTTCCATCCTCGGAGATCAGTTCTGTCTTTCAGGCTTGGATCGTCGTGCTGTTGCCAAAGTTCTTTCATCGTCTCTATGTTCCCAAAGCAGGCAGCACAGAAGATAGGTATCCATTGTAAGTTGTGCGTCTGGGAATGGACAGAAGCCTTTAATTGGACTAGGCGTCGAACGTCGGCGGCGGTTCCAAAGGCAGCGGCACGATGGAGAACACTCCATCCATCATCATCCCGGCCATTGAAATTGGAAAAGGAGTTTGACGCCAGGATCTCTAGGAACTCTGTCTGCGGAACTTCCGCTTGGCTGGCGTATCCAAAGAGGAAAAATGCCGATGTGAAACCGTACTCTCCGAGAACCTCGAATTTTCATCGCGCGCGTGGATTCCAGACCTTCTATATTGAAATGGTCAGCAGATAATGATCAAGAGACCCATCCAGAGCCCCTCGGAGCGTTTCAGCGTCTCTTTTGAAGATGTGAAGGTATAGAAAGAGTAATGTTCTTAAAGTTTTTATAGTCGTACTAGATATCAAGTAGGTTATTGCTATTATAGCTATTGTTACGAGAACAGTATACGTACAGACACTATGTCTTATTATCACTGCCTATGAGTAGCTATTCAATATATGACAAGTAAATATATAACTCTCCTAGGGCTGTTAAGTTAAAGACTACGGTCACTTTAGTGCATCTTTAATAAGCTGAATTTATCGAGCAAGCGTGCTCGTAAAGAAGTCATTTGGTGCCGTGAAACTGCCAGGGTAGCGTGTAAGATTTCACTCGTACTTCACATCGTGGCAGACGTGCCTTTTATTTTGTATTACAGTACTACGTTATCAACATAGAGTTGCCCATCCCCAGCCATGCTGTAAAATTCTCGCTGCAAACACCAGACCAGTTCCAACGACCATCAGAGCGGCATTCCAGCAGATAGGCACTACGTAGCTTCCGCCAACCTTCAGCAAAGCACCCGATATGGGGCCTCCTATAAGGGTAGCAACTCCCATTCCTGTGAAGGCCATACCCAGTCTCGTGCCAATCTTAGTCATGTCGCGGCAGTACGCCGCGATCGTGGTGGAGAATAGGGACTGGAAAGAAGCAGCTGATATTCCGTATACCACAACGTACGCGTAGTATGCTGGAACTGACCCCACAGCTAGCCAACACCAGACTATGACTACATTTGCCAGCAGACAGAGCATAAAAGTATTGAGCACTCCTAAGTACTGATCTGCAATGTAGCCTGGAATAATCCGAGCCGGTAGGCCGACGCCATTAAGGATAATTACAAGATTCAAGGACGTCGTGTAGGTCATTCCGAGCTCATCCCTGGCGAAGGATGCTACCTGAGCACAGATTAGTCGAGAATGCATGAGAAAAATAGGAAAAGAACTTACATAGTAGAACACAAAGTACACTGGAGGCATCAGCAAGCACAGGCCCAGTGCATGTAGCATATACGGTACGTCTCTGAATGCGACTTTGTCAAGGATCGGGCCCCGTAACCCGGGAGTCAACCTAGGCCTCATGAAAGCAATCACAACGGCTAGACTGACTAGATTCATGAATCCAAGCACCCTGACCGTCCAACCAAAGCCGACCTTGTCTATCAGTTGCTGCACTACGACGGGGTAGATGAGACCTCCTGCGGACGTTCCTGTAGTAACAATGCCCAACGCTAAGCCTCTCTTTTTCGTAAAGTATGTGCCCACGAGCCCCATGACTGGCACAAAGAAGATACCGCCCCCCAAGCCTGTACAAATACCCTGCGTAAGGAGCAGTTGCCAGTAGGTCTTCGCGACACTCATGGTAAAGATGCCAAGAAGTTGGAGAGTGATGCCCACCACAATGGTTGGCCGAAAGAAGCCAGCATCAAGTGCGTATCCAGAGAATGTGCCCACAGAGAACATCAAGCACGCTTGTGTACTACCAATCCACGATATTGTCGATGGTGACTCTGGTAGAACGCTTGTGTAGTACGTTTGGAATGCTCCAAAAGCGTTCACAAAACCCCAAGTGTTGAGAATGGCAAGCCAGGCGCAGAAGACTTGCATCCATGCCTGTAGGCCTCTGTCGAGAGGTGGCTCAGATTCCATCGAGTAGCACTATCAGAGAAGGGTCTTGTTGGAGGATGTGGTGTTCTGGCTGCGGCTCTAGCGCGAGTTCGCATACGTGCTTGTTCTCCAAGGTGGTGACGATGGTGACAGAGCCGCTGTTGTGTATTGCAAAAGTATTCGAGATATTGCAAGTGTTTGATCCAAAGAGTTATGTGTACAATCCACCAGTACTGAGTCTAGCTCGACATGTAAATAAAAACCGATGGACGGCGTCGAGTCATAGCACCCTAAATTATGATTCAGAAACTAGCAATCAATCTAGAGCGAATCAGGCAGGGATGTTATGGCATAAGGACCGCTAGACTCAAACCCTCGATGGACAATGTGGTAACACCCCTTTGTTCATTGATTGTTAGCGGATTCAAAAGGTCACCATTTCTTGCCCCAGCCCTGATGGCACAATTCGGCTGCAAAAAGGTATAACAAAACGTGGCGCAAAGAATCCCTGAAATTGAAATCTGTGGTTCCATCAAGTGTGTCGAGCACACGTTGCGCAACCGATGGAAACGCCGCAGCCGTTAAATCTAACTCTGTCAGACTGGATACGTCCATTAATGAGCAACCAATGACCTAGTGCTGTCAGCAGGTTGCAGGACGGGGATAAGTACAGTACCGTGCACAGACAGAAACCAACCTGTGTCCGTGCGCGCGATGACGCGCGCAACCACCAAATTTGAGTTACCGAAAATGAGGCTATCGAGCCACAACATTCAATTTTTTCATCTCTGCCTCTTGAAGCTCTTCTGCAACCTCGGTTCACTTGTATATTCGCTTCCAGTGACGAGATTGGCGGAAGCGCGAGTAGACCAAAACTTTGCGCCATCCCATAGTTCTGCTCGTGTTGCCACTAGTCTATGCGTGGCTCTTCTTATTCTACTTCTTGACCTTGAGAAAATCGTGTTGCATGGATAGCTATTGGTCGTCTCCTTATGCTACTCTATACTCTGAATGTTGAATAAAATATGAGAACAACAAGAAGAACGAAAATCGCATGTCAATCTTTCTAACGAGACTAGTCGAATAGAAAGTACGAAAGCAACACTCAATCAGAAACCAAAAATGTAGAAACAATAAACCCATACCCCGTTCGCAATGTATACCCGTCAATCATTATCTTCTCCACTTCCATTCTCTCCAATAACACCAGATCATTCTAGAGCTCACAAAGAGCCCTCGCTGGACGAGATATCCCTCACGACCCTAAACTGCTTCGAGGCCTGTTTCGGCTCGGCCATGGGCGAATCGACTCTCTTCAAGCGACGCACCGGTGAACACATCCAGCTCTTCTCCTCGGCTGCTTCACTTGAGTATTGGCTCCTCGTTCGCATAACACTCTGCTGCATGGGCTCGTCGACCTTCAGATAATCGTACTCAATATCCCTATACCTCTTCCCCCAGTTTATCCAACGCATCTGGAACGCGATGAGTACTACCGGAAGTACGCTGACCAGTTCGCCCAGACCCGCATACTCTGGGCTGATCCTAGCAGATTTCATCGCCTTGGTGAGAATACCAGATGCTAGGAGCACGGCGGCGAGATTGTAGATGGCAGCCCAGATAAAATTGACGATGATGCGACGGTACGCGGCGCGCGAGATATCGAGCAGGATGAGAATGTCGTGCAGGCGAGTCGTCATGAGGACGATGTCGGCGGCGCTTTTGGCTACGTCGGAGCCTTGGTTAATGTGCACGCCAACATCGGCTTGTTTGAGCGCGACAGAGTCGTTGGTACCGTCGCCTACGAACATGATGGTCTTGCCGGGCTGTTGGAGGTCTTTGACGTAGTTCATCTTGCCTTCCGGAGTGCAGCGCGCTTTCGTGTTGCTTTTAGTGATGCCGAGCGTGTGTGCGATATCATCGACTGCACCTTGACCGTCGCCACTGATCATATGGGTATGAATACCTCTCGTATGAAGCTTCTCAATGACTACAGCGGCGGTGTGCCGTGCGCGATCTTTGAGCTTGAAGATTGCGCTGAGCTCCCCGTCGATTGTTACACACATGAGCGTGCATTGAGTGTCATCAACATCCACATCAAGCCAATCTGGATGGCCGGCATGAACTGTAAGCTTGCTCTGTGCGCATGTACCTTGGATGCCGGATCCAGGGATACTGGACATATTGATCATCGGGACGACATCAATAGGATCAAGACTGTCTTCCCGCTCGAGGTGTCGAAGCACTCCCATCGCAACTGGATGCTGGGCGTTCTGGAGTAGGCTCAGCAGAATGCCTTTGACTTTGCCGGCGTGTGCTCCTTGAAGGACTTCGCTGACAACAGTGAGCACGCCGCACGTCAAGGTGCCTGTCTTGTCGAAAACAACGTCCGTGATGTCTCGAGCAACCTCCAATTTCTGAGGGTCCCGGAAGATGACGCCGAACCTGGCAGCCACGCCTCCTGCTATGAGAACCACCATTGGAACGGCCAGACCAATTGCACAAGGACAGGAGACGACGAGTGTGGCAATGGCGAACGTCAGTGCCTTGACAATCGCGTCTTTCCAAGACCCCTTCATATCGTATCTCTCGAAAAAGAGCCACCCAAGAAATACAAAGGCACCAATCGTAGCGATGGCGGGAACGAACCATCCTGCAATGCGATCAGCTAGAGCTTGAGTCCTTGGCTTGGTCAACTCGGCGTTTTCAACCAAAGCTGCGATCTTGTGTACGGAGTTCTCATGTGTGAGAGCAGTCAATTTGGTGACTAGTGCCCCGCCTCCGTTCATGGTGCCAGCGAATACCTTCGAATGTACGCCCTTGGCGACAGGAATAGCCTCGCCCGTAATCATGGACTCATCGACCTCCGATCCGCCGAACAGAATGATGCCATCGGTGACTATGCGGGTGTGCGGTGCGATCTTGAAGTGATCACCATACTGTAGTAGACGAGCATCGATGGTTCGTGTCCTAGGATCCGCGGGATTCGGAGAATTTGGTAAGACAAGCAAAGCATCATCTGCTTGCAATGACCGAAAGGACACTGACTTGGCAGCTCGATACCGTGCAAACTCGTTGATGACGCGGCCTAGTAATATCAGGGTAACTAGAAGAGTCGATGTTTCGAAGAAGCAACCAGTCTCGAGTGGGTGTCCCATGATCTGAAAGGCATACGACATAACGCTGAAGGCATAAGCGAGGCCGGAGCTGAGCGCAATCAGGAAGTCCATTTCGAAGACGTGAGCATGCCATAATGATCGTAGTGCAGTGGGCACAAATTCTTTAATAGCAATGGCCTGAACGACGGTGGCTAATACCAAAGAGACGTGAGCATATGAGATGTTCGTGTGGTCGACAGGCGCCCATGCAAGTATGACCACTGGAAGAGCGCAGACCAGGGCAGCGATGAAATACTTCAACGCTTGATATGTCTGCCTAGCTCCCATGGCAAGGCTAGGATGTGCTGCTGGAGCTGCCAGACGTAGGCTCGCGTCAAATCTCTGGTAGTATTCAAAGATATCCCGCGCGCCAATCTCCTCTGCAACATATTGAATGCGCAATATGGTAGATCGAGACCGCTGGCACGCCTCATCGCCCAAGACTGTTGTACCTTGGCACCACATCAGCAGTTGTCGTTTTAGGAGGCTTTGCTAATAATCAGGGTCGCAGCGGCGAAGGCTTCCGGCACGTAAAACACATGTAGCCAGAGAAGGCATTCAAATATAGAGAAATGACTTACTGTTGCGCCCACTCAGTGTCAGCGAAGCATGCCAAGGCTGTTCTTGGAACGGAAATTCCATGCATGTGACACCAAAAGGAGTGCCGGCACCCTGGATTGTGGTGGCAGCAGATGTGACAAGCTCGAGCATTTGTCCTGCGGGCGCCACTTGCTCCACAAACGTATAACCAGTCTTTGTTTTGAGTCGTGTGATGACGTCCGCGACAGAAAGGTAGTTTGTATCGAGCTCAATTTCGAGCCGGGCCAGAACAACATTAAGCTGGTGATTGCGTATGGCTGAAATTCGGTCGATAATGCACGAGATTCCGCCTTCGCAACAGCCGCACTGTAGACCGTCGATCGATAACACGATATGCTCGAAATTTGGCGGTCCCCGCTCAACATCACGACTAAGGTCTGTAGTCTCGCCTAGATCATTCAGCCAAGATTCTTCGCCGGGGTTCAGAGACCTCAAGCAACAAGTACCCGAAAATTGATGGTGTTTGTGTGAGGCGCCTTCGTGATCAGCCTCGCAGCCATGCTGCTTGTCAGCGCAGGTCGAAGACGTAGAAGACGAGCTATACGCCAAGATATCTTCTGGACTCTTGGGTCTCTGCAGCCCGTTAGCAGTCATTGCAGCGACCCGTAATAATAGTCGATGCTGGGCGGCGGAACTTTTCGCAGGGAGGAAGTCAGAAAAGATAATGTGAGTGCTATGCGGCGTGTCCCTTCCCTCGAGGAAACGACGACGACAGGGAGGGCAACCATAGCCATGCTGTTCGGTAGGTACGCGACCACATCCAGTGTTGTGCAAAGTTCATACACATGGAAAACCCTCACACGAGAATGCTTTTCAAGCCGAGCGGGATCATATCGGTGGCCGATATCGCGCATCGTACAGGTGTAATGCGGACCAGGACTGTGGCTGATAGCGGCGAGAATGGTAGACACAATGAAATAACTGAGTGACACTCATGCTGAAGGGAGGTACGACCGAGACATTCCAACGGGAAGATCCAACGACGAACCACGTCCATTTGTAACAGTTGACATTGCAGTGCACTTGTGTTTGCCATGAAGAATATGGTGATCATGCACTAATGTAAGGCTGAAGTGTAAGCATTGGTCTATCCGAGATGTTTACGCTCGTCCGTTGAGACACGTCGTCAACCAACTGCGACCTGGGTTGATGCTTCGGAAATGGACGCGAGCGTCGATAGATGCAAAGTGGTATAGCATTATTGCAGCTAAGAAGTAAATCAAGTGTGATGCGGGTCTCTAGACATGTGCGAGGATCTCCTGGAGTAAGTGTGCGACCTGGGCATTGAGGTGAAGGAAGAGGGTCGAGACAAACCGCCATTCACGTGATCGCGCGAAGCATTGCATCATCGGCTGCGCGGGTCCGCCTGAACGTGACTCTTGCGTTCAGCCGCCCGGCATAATGCAACCATCGTTCTTCGTGAAGCAGTACGTTCTGTCGTTACTCTTCGCAAAATGAGCAACAACCGCGCATTAGTGAACGGCACATTGCACAAGCCCGACTTATTTGATCAAATTATTGCGCGCTCCGGGTGGTGAAAATGGCGGGCGCATGCGGCAGGCTCCGCAAGGCAACAGACGTCGCGACCCCACGACGATCTACGCGACGGGGCAGAGCGTCGCAACAGGACGAAGATGTGCCGGCTGTTTTTCAAGAGATGCTGCGCGAGGAGCAGGCAGCTCAGGCTACCAGTACAGACGAAGACGACCGGCCGATGAAAAAGCGCAAAACAGCGTTATCACAACGGACCTCGAGCCCTGCTGCACACTCGTCGCCCGTTCAGCAATCGTCTACTAAGGTCCATGCATCAGCGTCAGCAGTAGTAGCACCTAGTAAGACCGCGCACGTCGGGCCGTACAATGGTACACAACAATCCGGCGATGCGCCGCCTGGACCTCACCTTGTCGCACAAACAGACAGACGCGTCCGACAGACTATCGAAGACTCTGACGAGTCCGACGGCAGCGACGAGGAGTGGGAGGACGCCCTTGTGGACGGAGACGACACAGATGAAGCAGATGAGGTCGCGAATGTCACACCCCAAGTGGCCGACATCTCCATCACTATCGGTGCAAAGAAGAATGAAGAAAGCACGATGAAGAGGAGAATCCGCAGACGCGCAATTACTTCTGTGGACAAAAAGAAACGATTGGATATCCACAAGATGCATGTTTTATGCTTGCTCTACCATGTGTACCGCAGGAATGCATGGTGTAATGACTTGAGAGTACAGACCACACTGCGGAAACTGGTATCCCCGAAGATTCTGCAAAACCTGGTGCCAAAGCCAGAGCTTACGCAATACTCTGCATCCAAGCTCTTCATTGACGGCATGAATGAGCTGAAAGCAATGTGGTCAAGGCGCTTCAAGCTGACTGCGCAAGGCATGTACAAACCAAAGTGGGCGGAAGCAGATGCAGATGTTCGTCCGTTTTCTGACTTTGATGACCTTGATGACCCAATGGACAAGGACGACTTTCGTAGAACGGCACATACTTTGCAAGGCTCGCAGGATGTTGGCGTCCAGCTATTCTGTGCTTTGCTTCGCGGCATTGGCGTGGAGGCTCGTCTGGTGTGCTCACTGCAACCACTGCCGTTCGCATCTTCGGCGCAACCATTGACACCACAAAAGACAGGCACGCATAAAAACACAATAGTCGTAGATCCGTACAATAGAAAGGAGGAGGCCTCTCCAAGCAAGTCTAAACCCAGCAGTACAACACGGAACAAAAAGCTATCCCGACTAGAACGTGTCATGGGCGAGCGACACGCTGTTTTGAACAAGGCCGGTGTTGCGCCACAGAGACAAAGGGCCTACCAAACACCGTACCCGGTATACTGGGTGGAAGTGTTCAACACTGCTCATCAGAAGTGGGTGGCTATTGACACGCACTCCACTTTCACAGTCAACAATCCCGAGAAGCTTGAGCCGCCACTTAGCCATGCTCAAAATAGTCTCTCGTACGCGATCGCATTCGAAGAGGATTACTCTGCGAGAGACGTCACGCGTCGATACGCGAAGGCATACAATGCGAAGACGCGTAAGTTCCGAGTTGAGTGCACTCCTCATGGCGCAGAGTGGTGGCGACGAACGTTGAAATTCTTCAAGCGCCACATTCCACTCGATCGCGACCAGATTGAGGATGTAGCTCTTGCGCGTAAAGAGGCATCTGAGGGCATACCCAAGAATGTGCAGGATTTCAAAGATCATCCGGTTTACGTTCTCGAACGGCACTTGAAGCACAACCAGGTCATACACCCGCTGGATCCTGTTGGCAAAGTCAATGTGAGCAGTGCGATGAACCCCAAGATGGAGTCAATCTATCGTCGCAAAAATGTGCATATTGTTCGGAGCGCCGATAAGTGGTACCGTATGGGTCAGGATGTCAAGGATGGCGAGCAGCCACTCAAGCACGCAAAGCCGAAGAAAAACAGGCGGCTCTCTGTCGGTCCTGACATGGATGTCGACGAACAGCAAGAAGACGCTGGTGCGGGTCTCTACGCGGAATTCCAAACACAACTCTATGTTCCGCCATCTGTCGTCAGAGGTCGCGTACCACGAAACGCATATGGCAATCTGGATCTCTACGTACCGTCAATGTGTCCGCCGGGCGGCACTCATGTTCGACACAAGCTTGCATCAAAAGCTGCACGTATAGTAGGCGTGGACTACGCCGACGCTGTTACGGGTTTCTCGTTCAAAGGACGCCACGGCACGGCCATCGTGCAAGGCGTCGTTGTAGCCGCAGAATACGCCGAAGCTGTACAAGAAGTCATTGATGGTATGATATATGAGCAGGAAGCCGCTGCGGACGCTGCACGTACTCGGGAATCATTGCGGCTTTGGCGACGCTTCTTTCTCGGCTTGCGGATCGCAGAGCGCGTCAACGCAATGGAAATCGACGGAGAGAAAGGACCGAGCATGGACGTGCAGGGTGAAATTGACCGTGAGGACAAGCAAATGGTTGAGGCAGAGATGGCGGGTGGTTTCTTCCCTGATGAGGCCGACTTTGCACAGCCTGTGAGAAGAGACCATATAGCGCCTGAGCCAGATTATGGGGGAGGTGGCTTCTTGCCAGACGACAACGAGGATGAGCTTGAAGGTGGCTTCGTACCCGAGCCTGACGACACGGCTCCACGTGGCGGCTCTATGCTCAACCGCGAGCACAGCTTTGAAAGCTCGATACTCGACTCGCAGCAATTACGTCCAAGGCGCAGGAGCACTTTCGCAGACGACTTTGTACTAGAAGAAGAAGACGATGAGGCAGGTACACCAGCAAACGATGAGTCTCCAGAACCTGGACCATCGACACATGCGCAGTATGATGGTGCGGACGAAGAAGGGGGTGGCTTTATCCTAGACGACGAAAACGACGCTGACATGGATGCAGCCATTGCTGCATCGATCCGAGAACAGCAACAAGTCTCCGCAACAACGCCCCCGGAGCAAACCTCAAAACAGGTCATCCCGAAGGAAGCGCAAGTGGACAGCACGACGGGCTCAATCATCCCAGACCAATTACCTGAGTCATCTCCCTCAGATGCTGGCTCGCTTCCCCTCGAAGATCCAGAAGACGAAGATGCAGACCCCGACTGGTTGGTAGATGCTACGTAGATTGTTCGCACACGAATGAAATGCAACGCTGTATCAGACATGATGTCACAGTTGTACTGTCTCATTGTGTTTACTGTATGGTGCGATGAACCGTGATGGATGTGTTAGTAATAAAACAAGCCTGTAATGAAAGAGCCGCCCAATCGCACCACATCAAGAGCGGAAACAGCTGCACTACACAAACGATGGATTAGAGCAAATAGTAGGATATGAAGTCTCTTCTATTCTGTTCATTTAATCATCACATGTTCTTTAGCAAGTAATTGTATACTGAATTCCGCCGTAGGTCCTCAAGTTGTCAAACTGAACTTCATCCAACTAGCTGTGTGAACGGACGACACTTGTATCTTACCAATCTCGAATCACATACAGCGGCATATTCAAACAAAAAGTGATGCAATAGCAACCTTAGATTTTTCTTTTCACACACATACACTACGCTTTCTTTCCCAAAATCTCATCCAAACCCCCAACACCACCCTCAAACCCCTCAACATCATACTCCCTCGGATACCGCTCAATCACACCCCTCATCTCCCTAACATGATCCTTCTGCTCCTGCGTCAACTCCTCCCACACGCCCTCAAACGCATGTCTCAAGCTCGGTTTCTTTTCCTTTTCCGCTTCCTCAAACGCCTTTAGTACTTCCTTCCTCGTCGTACTCCGGAGTTCTTTTTCCCGCGCGTCGTCCCATAACTCGCGGCCCTCGAGCCACTTGCGTAATCGTGTGATGGGATTGTCGCGACGTTTCCAGTCCTCGACTTCGACGCGTTGACGGTATGCGAAGGAGTCGTCGGAGGTACTATGGTGACCTACGCGATAGGCCATCATTTCGATCAAGACTGGTTGGCCGCCGTTGGTGAGGGCTAGGCGGCGTGCTTGTTTTGTGGCGCGGCGCACGGCGAAGATGTCGTTGCCGTCGACGCGCAGGGTTGCGATGCCGTAGCCTGCGCCGCGAGAGGCGATGCCGTCGCCGCGGTATTGGTCGGATGTGGGCGTGGAAATGGCGTAGCCGTTGTTGCGGCAGATGAATATGCAGGGGACTTGGCGGGTTGCGGCGATATTGAGCGCGGCGTGGAAGTCGCCTTCTGAGGCGGCGCCCTCGCCGAAGTAGCATACGGCGACACGTTTCTCTTGGTCTGGGTTTTGCAAGTTTTGCATCTTGAGTGCGTAGGCGGCACCGGCGGCGTGGGGGATTTGTGTTGCGAGGGTGGAGCTGATGGTGTGGATGTTGAGTTCCTTGCTGCCGTAGTGGACTGGCATGTTGCGGCCGAGACCATTATCTTTGGCGTTGGCGAATAGCTGGTTCATAAAGTCGGAGAGCTTGAAGCCGCGTTGCAGGTACACACCAGCTTCACGGTATTGGCAGAAGGCGACATCTGAGGGATGCAGGGCGCTGGCGGAGCCGATGGAAATACCTTCTTCACCTGCTGAGACCTGTTCATGTTAGCCGAGAATGTTGAATTACATCTGAGGTGTCGTACCATGTAGAAGCTGAGTCTGCCTTGCCGTTGTGCTTCAAACATGAGCAAGTCCATGATGCTCACTGTGGGCCGTTAGCCTTGACCATGTTATGCGATGACTGGAGCGACATACGCTTGACCATGTTCTTATATATCTGCAATGCCTCCTCATCTTCCGTCTCTACGCCAATCTCCTTATCTATTATCTCTCCAAACTGGTTCATAACACGGAATGTCGCGATCGCATTCTGCTGTGACGGTTGCATGAATTCGAGTTTGTCCGTGAATTCGCTGTTCAATGCGCCAGGAAATAGGACTCTGCATCTCTGGTCAGTCTTTCCATCCCATGCCTTACGAATCCAATACTCACTTCTCAGCATTCGCGGTCGACGCAACACCTCGGCATCTCTGCCACAGAGGCACGCTTGCTGCTCTTCGCGCGCCATTGAGACATTGTTGCGGTCCCAAAAGCTTCTGTATCCGTAACCGTCGCGATGTATAGCGGAAGGACATTTTTGCGTTACTACATGTCTAGTGGGGACGCGCCGCTATATCACACAATCCGGGGTGGTGAGTTGAATCTCGGTACACGGCCAGCGTCGGCCCATGGTGCCTTCCCCAGACAGACGTCAGCGGCCGCTAGCTGGGAAGGCACGTGCGAGCGCGCATCAGAAAGTTCGCGCCAAGCGATCGTCAAGACTCCATCCCATCCGATACGCGAACATGCAAACATCAAGAACACAGCTGGGACGCCAATTGCTGGCAGGGACTAAGAGGAGGACGGTACGAGAGCCGTACAGGTGCTTTTCGTGCTCGGTGAGGCAAGCACAGCAGCAGACGCCACCCCCGAAAGCTCCGCAAGATGCGCAAAGCACCACACATTTCGGCTTCCAGACAGTGGCGGAGGCGCTGAAGGAACAGAGAGGTAGACATGTCTTGATATGATGATGGGAAACAGTAGTTAACGTATAGTAGTCGGCGCCGTCTTCTCATCTGTCGCCTCATCGTACGACTCCATGAATGACTTCATGTCTCTCGGCATCCACCGCCTCTGGAAAGACCACTTCGTACGGAACCTCAATCCCGGCCGCAACCCGCTCACTTCGCCGGCATCAGGGGAGCAAGGCTGGAACATACTGGACATTGCAGGTGGAACTGGCGATATCGCCTTCCGCATGCTCGACCACGCATCGACGATAAATAATGACGCACATACTAAAGTCACCGTCGCGGATATCAACCCCGATATGTTGACAGAAGGAAAGAAGCGAGCACTACAAACACCTTATGCGCGGACACCGAGGCTAAAGTTTGTGGAGGCGAACGCTGAGAAGCTGGACATGATCCCGGACAACAGCATCGACCTCTACACTGTCGCTTTCGGTATCAGAAACTTCACACATAAGGAGGTTGCACTAAAGGAGGCCTTCCGAGTGCTCAAGCCTGGCGGTGTATTCGCGTGTCTGGAATTCTCCAAGGTCAACAACCCACTCTTCGATGCCGTTTATCAGCGATGGAGTTTCGGTGCAATCCCACTGATTGGTCAGCTCGTTGCGGGAGACCGCGACAGCTACCAGTACTTAGTCGAGAGCATTGCACGCTTCCCGAGTCAGACAGAGTTCCGGGATATGATTCAGGACGCTGGTTTCCTTGTGCCAGGCAAGGGTTGGGAGGATCTGACGAATGGTATTGCAGCGATACACAAGGGCGTGAAGCCTGCGTAGGTTGTCTGGATGTTCGCCGATGTGTACATAACATGTATCAGTACGCCGTCCTCAAACCCACTTCATCATAGCACTTGGCGCAGGTAATGGCATTAATTTTCCAAGCATTTCCACCTCTTCCTTATGCTTCACGCGTGGTCCTGAATGTATACACGTCAGGCATCTGACGTGAATGCGTTTCTTTCTTCGCCCTGACAGCTACATGACCTCTGTTCCCTTGACGTCTTCTGCAACTCCATAACGCCATGCTGGAGAAGATAGCAGGAAGACCAACCAAACTAGCTGTTCGTCTAGTATGGGTCCAAGATGTAGACTCACTGTGCCATATAGTGAAGACTTTAGCCATAGCCAGATTGCATGCGAATTGAGTTCTTAGACACTACCTCTAAGCACCACTTGCCATCCTACCATCGTGGTAGTGGACAGGGCTAGTCGTAGTCGCCTGGCACACCTATACCTGCCACGATGGATCTGATACACATTCTGACACCAGTCTACAACAACTGGCCAAAATTCCAACGAGGTAGGAATTTAGGTGTGACCAAGGGATAGTGTCTGGGGTTTTTGAAGCACATGACGATGCGCCCGCGCCAAGCATTCTCACCGCCCACATGGTCTGGATTTCCAGGGTCCACCAGCGGTCCCTTCGAATGCCAGATCAGCAATTGCTCCCCTCATACCCCTGACCTCACCTCGAGCCTCCAAAGACTTACCCATACCTCTCCATACATCCAGACAAACCCAACTTCCCAAATATGAGTCTACAGCCGCCCTCTCTCGCGGTGCGGTCCAAGTCCCAATCTGGCGGCTCAACCAAGGCCGTTATTTTGGTACGGAACTTTTTGACAGCGCTGCAGGGCAACGCAGGCTCACAATGACAGGTTGGCGGACCCTCGCGCGGCACCAGATTCAGGCCTCTGTCTATGGAACTGCCCAAGGTGAGCTATGCTCCAAATTACATGGCCCGACCACGCCCCGCTAATGCTACCACAGCCGCTCTTCCCTGTCGCGGGCCACCCCATTATTGAGCACTGCTTTCGCGCTATCACCAACGTTCCCGAGGTGAAGGAAGTCTTCATTGTCGGCTATTATGAGGAGTCGGTCTTCCAACCCTTCATCAACCAGGTCTCAAATAGCTTCCCTCACTTGAGCGTCAAGTACCTGCGCGAATACCAGGCATTGGGCACTGCAGGTGGCCTGTACCATTTCCGCGACGTCATACTAAAGGGCAAGCCTGACAAGCTCTTCGTTCTCAACGCCGATGTCTGCTCGTCGTTCCCGCTGGTGGAGATGCTCAAGCTGTTCGAGGACAAGGATGCGGAGGCGGTGATGCTGGGTACGAGGGTCGCAAATGAGGCAGCAACGAACTTTGGTTGCATTGTCTCAGATGCGCACACTAAGCGCGTACTTCATTACGTCGAGAAACCCGAGTCTCACATTTCCAACCTCATCAACTGTGGAGTCTACCTCTTCGCGACCGAATGCATCTTCCCCGCCATTCGCAGCGCCATCAAGCGCCGCACCGAGCGCCCACGGCTGCTGTCCTACCCCTCCTCCGAGAACCTCGAGTCCTCATTCTACCAGGCCGACGATGATGATGAGAACAAGGAGAATGCTGTCATTCGATTGGAGCAGGATGTTCTGTCAGACATTGCCGACAGCAGACAATTCTTCGTCCTCGAGACGAAGGACTTCTGGCGTCAGATCAAGACCGCTGGCTCGGCTGTGCCTGCCAACGCTCTGTATCTGCTGAAGGCCTTCCAGGCAGGGTCTGAGGAGCTTGCCGCACCGTCAGCCAACATCATCCCTCCTGTTTACATTCACCCCTCCGCACAGGTCGACCCGACCGCCAAGCTTGGACCAAACGTCTCGATCGGTCCGCGTGTCCACATCGGTGCGGGTGTGCGTGTGAAGGAGTCTATTGTCCTAGAAGATTCTGAGATCAGACACGATGCGTGTGTCATGTACACCATCATCGGCTGGCATAGCAAGGTCGGCGCATGGGCACGTGTTGAGGGCACCCCCACACCCGTCACCAGCCACACCACCAGCATCATCAAGAACGGCGTCAAGGTCCAGAGCATCACCATTCTGGGCAAAGAGTGCGCTGTCGCCGATGAAGTGCGTGTGCAGAACTGCGTCTGCTTGCCGTACAAGGAGTTGAAGAGGGTAAGCATCCCGGAACGTGTCTTATTCGGTTCCACCGCTAATCAAGACATAGGACGTCTCGAACGAGGTCATCATGTAAATGCTGACAACGCGAGCAGCGAGTCGAGAAGTGGTATTTTAGGACTTTGGTCATCATGGTGCACGAGTAATGAGAGAGCATTGATTTTGTCTATATCTACAACATCAAAAGCGATAGCATGGTCATCGGATAGAGCCTTATACCAAGAAATGAGTGACTTTCATTCCAACCAGAACTTGTAGCATGCACTCGTTGGTGATGCTCTAACCCTCCAATAGCCGCGGTCTTCCTCGAAATGGCAATGCGACCCGAGCCCGTGGTTGACACGATTCGCTGCTACCAATTTGTTCTACCTCGATACTTTGACCAGACCACGCGACCGTTCACATTGCTGCGAGAGAAAGGAAGGACTTTCGCTTCGACTCTGCTCTTGAATGATACCTCCGCAGTAAATAAATTCAAAAAAATATCGGTCGTGTCGCCACGCCACTCCACAAACCTGACCCCACTCGCCCCAAGAAGAAGAACGCCAATCCCTAGAAGCAATCATTTCACGAGAAGAGAGTAGTCATGTCCGAAGTCGAAGCAACCCTGGAAGCCTACCGCACCCGCCTCGCATCTGGCGGGAACTCGAGTCCCTTTCTCAACCCCACCCCCGAGACCAACACACGATACGACAAGCCCATTGCCACCGCTCAAACCGAGGGTCTCCCCATCATCGACATTTCCGCATTCCTAGACCCTGACTCATCACCATCTGCACGCCAAACCACCGCTCAGGCCATCAACGCCGCATGTGTGAACTACGGCTTCTTCTACCTAACCGGTCACGGTATCCCGTTGGATATGTTGGACGAGGTGATTGACCTAGCGAGAGAGTTTTTCTCCCTGCCGATTGAAGAAAAGAATAAAATCAAACGATATGACGCCGGTGGCCCCGAGGGCGGAGATGGTGCGCGCGGGTATCAGGGTCTCGGGGAGAATGTCACGGGTGGATTGCAGGATATGCAAGAAGCGATTGATTGGTACGCTGACTGGCCTTCCAAACAAAACTCATCTGGAGACAACCAAAATGGAGTTGATGGGAGTGTCAAGACGCTCCAAGGCAGAAACCTCTGGCCCTCAACCCCCGAAAACTTAAAACCAATATATTTGGAATATATTGAGCGGGTTAAAAAAGTGGGTAAAGCAGTTGTCCATGCCATGGGCGTGGCGCTGGATCTTGGGCCGCCGTCGCAGCAGGGGGGAGGTGAGGAGGATGAAGAATTGTTTGTGCGGAATTGTGAGGAGAGTTTTTGGGTCATGAGGATGATTGGATATCCGCCTTTACCTCAATCTAAATCTAGCACCAAGGCTACTCCATCATCAACATCTTCCGGCTCACAAGCCACCACAACCTCCGACAACACGTCCTCCATCACTCCAGACGAACACCAAGAAGCACAAGAAGAAGACATCTCCCAATTCTCCTGCGGCGCCCACACAGACTACGGCTGCATAACCCTCCTCCACACCGACGCCACGCCCTCCGCCCTCCAAGTCCGTTTAAAAAACGGGACATGGCTAACCGCCTCACCCCTCCACGGCGCCTTCGTCGTCAACATCGGCGACATGATTGAGCGGTGGACGAATGGGTTGTGGAAAAGTACGTTACATCGCGTTATACATAGGAGTCAAGGGTATAGAGTGTCCGTGCCGTTTTTCTTTGAGCCGAATTTCGATGCCGTTGTGAAGCCGTTGGGGGCGTGTGTGAAGAGGAGTGGAGGGGAGAGGGTGAGTGAGGGGGGGACGTATGGGGAGCATTTGTTGACTAAGGTGTTTAGTAATTTTTATTATAGTAAGAGGACGGATTGGTGATTGAAGTGCGGAATTAGTAGTTGAGGTTAGAACATTGATTGGGAGAGATAGGGTGGGTGTAGGCGAGTAGTTTTCTGTTTGATGTGGTATATTCAAAATCTGCATACACGCCGTATATCGACGCTTTGCTATCGCTGTCCTAGACGTATCCTATCCCATCCCATCCAATATCATCCTGTTCCACACTATACGAACCCATGACTCCGCCCGAGCGAACACCAAGTCTAAAAAGCAGGCGACTCGCGCCTAGATCTCGCGATATATGAGAGCCAGATGTCCTTCCTGGAATACACGACAACGCCAGGTCCATCCAGCTCCAAGCAATTTGATATGTAAAACGAGCAAGCAAACTAACACGCAAAGCGCGAGACGTATGAGTACCGCTTGTAAGGACAGATGCGCCATGGAATGATGTGGATGGCGAGGAGGAGAGAAGATGCCCGCCAGTAATGCCGAACGCCAAGTAAAAAACAAAAATAGGATTCAAGAAGGATATGCGAGATCTGTTGTGCGGCAGTGAGTAGATCATCAACGACCCCACGGCGAACGCTTCCCAGCGTTGCCTGTGCTAGACCCGCCTCTGCCTTCCTCAAGACTGCGGCGGGAACCACCGGCGCCGATTTCGCTCATCTGAAACAGCAGAGGCTCATCGTCGTCGAGATTGGCGGTCCGACTGTTGAAATTATACCGACTTTGGCGCTCTGTCGAGCTTGTACCGCCGGTTGAGCCTGTTGTGAGGCTGGTTGAAGATGCCTGCGAGAAGAAACCACCACGGCCGCGCAGATTACTTGAATAGGTATTGCGTTTAGCAGGAATGTTCGATGTCGACAGTGTGCGTGGTAGGTCATCGTGCGGGTCTACATTATCCGAACTTTGATTGTCTCTGCTGGCACTTGCTAGTGACTCTGTTTGAGTGAAAAGTCCACTTGATGTAAGATCAGTGCTCGTGATGCGATGCAGATCTCTGACACGATCAATCTCCTCAGCCGGAAGACTGGCAGCGCGCACACCAAAGACGTCGGGCTCGTCCTCGGGGAGATTCCGGTTCTGCTGCGCAACTGAGCTGGACCTGCGATCGAAGGAATAGGGTCGTGGAGAGGCTATGTTGATTGCGCCAGGGTCATCCTCACCCTCGCTTTGTTCACCAACATCGACTGGACCTTGATCACGTCGTGTGCGACTTCTCGATTCCCTTCGACTGCGTCGTGGTTGGTCTCCATAATCGACAATGCTGTTTGCGCTTAGCCGAGATGGGATTGCGGGCGTATGCGGAGTATGTGGCGAGATCGGTTTGCCAGGCGATGATGCAGTAGATATTGATGTGCCGCCGACCATCGCAGGGACGCTGGAAAGCTGACGACTCGACGATGACGATGAGCGATGGAGCATTGTTGACGAGGAGACCGACTCGGACAGCACGGCGTGTGAATCTCTCATGCGCTGATATTTGCCGAGCTTTGCCGTTGTCACACGCATGCTTGCGTCCCGTGTCGCTGTATCGTTGCGGTTGAAGCTTTTCAGCTCCTTCTTAGACTCGAGCAGCTTCAAGAAGTCACCGATGGTCTCGTCATCTGTTCGTCCTTCACCAGAACTGGCACCTTCGCCTTCATTTAAGGTTCCAGACCCACGCTGCACGGATGAAGTTGCACTACCCTTGCCGCTGCTGAGATTGTCTTCCTCCGTTTTGCTGCCTCCGCCAGATGAGAACTTACTTCTCCTGTGGCCGAAGCTGCTGCTGTAGCGTGATATTGGCGCAGGCTTTGGCGAGCTCGACGCGGACGATGCAATAGCTGTGTCGTTCGGTAGAGAAGGGGCGCGGAGAGCAGCTTGAGGTAGAGCATTGAGCGATGTTCGGTTTCGCGGCTGATTCAAGCTGCTCGGAATCGGCTGTCGTCCGAAAGAGCTGCTCGGCCGACCTAGAGAGCTACTAGGAGAGGCAGGAATCGTAGGTCCAGGGGCAGGCGAAGACGAAAGTGAGCCGGCTTTGAAGGGTTGGAAGGAGACGGACGTGCGCCGTTGGTATGAAGGCGTATCGGCAGAACGCAGGGATGACTTCGAGCCTTGCGCGGTGCGATGGTTTGGAGGTAGCTTTTGTGGCGGTGTTTCTGTGGGTGAAGATGAAGGCATATCACGAGCAGCACGAAGTGCCGAGATAGGGCTGGTCCCGGTGGGAGGTCCGACTTGGTGAAAGGTCGAAAGACTGCCATAGGCTTGGCCCACATCGGGTGTCTCTTGTGCATTGAGCTTGTTGACGGGAAGCGAGCCTGGCACCGGCGCATTGGCCCGGGTCTTTTGTTCCAGGTACGTGTCATCCAGGCCCATGAATTGGGAGCTCAGCAGTGATTCTGAGTCAGCAACGCTGAAGTCACAGAGGTCGCGATACTCGACAGAAACGCACAGCGGGCCAATTGGTGAATTTGTCGAGCCTACGGACTGCGCAATGGTCACGGGGTCCGATGATGGAAAAAGTGGAAGGTTCAATGTGTCGTGATGAGGACTCTTAAACTCGCCATTGGAGACGCGGTAGTTAAGCTTCAAGGAGGGATGGTTCGCAGGCTGCTTAGCAACATTTTTGTTGTACCTGTAAGCTGGCAGCAGGCGCAGGTTGGCGTACAGAGATCGGAAGAGCACGACAGCTTTCTTGTAAACATTGGGTAACGGGTCACCAAGATCTGATGGATGTACCGAGTTCTTGTCTCCCACGAATATCCTCCACCGCTCAATGACCAGTTGTGTTGGCCGGGCAGCACGGCTGGATGACCGAGACGCTGGCTCGAGCGCACTGAGAGCTGCTGCAACGTCCCATCTTTTCCCGTCTTCGTCATGAATGACTAGCGACTGCTTGTGCCCGAGGCCGGCAATGTCCAGGTAGATCTCGATACACAGAGAGGGGTGGTTGCCGGCGATGGCGTCCATGGTCTTCCACTCGGTAAGGCGTTGCTGGAGCTCGTCGCTGTCGTCGATGACCACATTGAACTGTAGCTTGTGTCAGTGCTGCTCAGCGAAGAACGGAGACGTGTACGTACCCACTTGTTCTGTCTGACGTCGCCATTCTGAGTGAAGGCCAGAGGGAGCGTCACGCGGGACGAGACGATGCTCAGGGCTGATTTAGTGAAGAAGTTCTGGGCAAGTCAGTATTCACCCTCGTCCACCCAGAGTAGAGGTACGTACCTGGATGACCTGGTTGACCTTCTGGTACTGCCGCTGGTCTGTTTCGGCCATCTCGTCGTCGCGGTCGTCGGCCCCGCGATCGCTGTGGGGAGGCGAGCCGAAGTAGGGATTGTGCTCGGAGCTATGCCGCTGGTTGTTGGTGCGTGTGGGATTCGTCTGGAGGTTGCTGGCTGGCGAGGCTGTCCGCGGGGAAGGGCGCTGGTAGGGATTCATGGTCGGCGGCCTCCTGCAGGTACAGCGAGTGAAGTGTGCAGTGGGTAGGCTGAGGCTGGGTTGGAGTGCGGATGCGATTATCGTTGCGGCGGAAAGAGGCGAGTGCTGATGGTCGCCATCACGAGTGCACCGGGTCAGATTTGGGCAGTGGCAGTCACGGATGTCTCTGATCAAGTAGCCCACGCGGGGAGGGTCCTGGCGAGCGGCGGCGGCTCAGGCAACAGCCATGGTATACAGGGTGCGAAAGGCGGAGTGGTGGTGCGGTGCCTGAAGCGGAGGGCGGAGATAAGGCTGAGCACCCTACTGAGGCTGGCCGGGTCGCGATGCAGGCGGACGGGACGACACTCTGGGGGGCTTCTGGGGGGCACTGCGGGCACTGCGGGCGCTGTTGTCGTCGCGGGGTGTCTGGCAGGTGCAGGTGGGTTTGGTACAGTCAAAGAGTGTTGAGACGCATGGACAGCCGGTCGAGTCACGAGCGACTTGCAGATGACGCTTTGGCTGATAGCAAGAGACCCAAGCTCCAGACAAGGGCCTGCGGGTAGATAGAGGAGGTAGCGGCCACGCAGGGGAGCTCCGGGCGAGATGGCAATGCTGCAAGCTGTAGGTCAAGTGTGCCGAGTGGTGTGCTGCACCGCTTGCTTACTCGCCGCCAGTCTGGGGAAGCTGGAGGGCGTCTTGACACTGCAGCTTGACGTCTCTCTCTGCGATCCGCGACGACACGCTAGTCTCGCTTGGCGCCGGTGCATTGCAGGCGCGCGACCATCTACCTCCACCATGCCTGGCCTCCGACCCACTCGGACGACATGGCGAGCTGATGCCCTCCGTGGATGGACTCATCGCCCGCTCGTATGGGGATGCGCAGTCCGAGTCCGCACTTCGCAACTGCGCAATTCTGCTCGAAAATGGTCAATCCGCGTCCAGTCATGCTGTCGACATGTCACGCCATTGGCCGGCGGGTATGCACCAACGTTCCAGCCCGCATTTGCTTCTTCCGCATCACAGCCTCAAGTCGACGAGACGAGAAGCGAGCGCTGACCGGTGGTACAAGATCCACTCCCCGCTCCATCTTGTGTGCCACTTGTCGCCGGTCAGACTGGAGTCGATGGAAGTGACAGCTCGTCGCAGAGAGCCCTGATAGGTCTGGTTGTAGCACTGCATTGAGGACCCGGGCATCGCCTCATCTGAATGGCCAGTTGCACCATCGTCGTGACTGGACATCTGCCTGAAGAAAGCTCAATCGGAATGGATCGAACGTCTGCGCACTTGCGCCTATTGATGCCTGCGTCATCGACGTTGCCTGTAGCGGAGGCATACGACGTGCCCTTGAGGTCTGCTTCTGCAAGATGTTAACCTTCACACACTTGCGGCTGCCTACATTGGTGATTCATGTTCGTCTCCATAGCGACGGTGTTATGCCTCCTCAACATGGCTGAGACTGAATGAAGCTTTCGAGCCCAGCGACCTGGTTTGTGTGCGACCATTTGCTGATGCGCTTCACTTTCAAAGTGCTGACGTGGACAGAGCATTGTAAACTTTACTTCGTGTGACTTCAACCTACTCAGGTCGAAATCATTGAAAAGGCTCCTACATGAACCTAAATATGTTCCGCACGTCTGACTTGCATGTCCAGAACCGTCATAGGCTGCGGTGAGGTTACGGTATACTGCACCTTTGCAGCTCTGGTGGGTCAACAGATCTACTTCTTCCGTAATTTTTTTTACGCGCAGCGCAAATAGATGCGACTGCTGCTAGAGTAGCAGAGACAGTCTTAACATGAAAGCCTAGAGGCCCTCAATGCGTTATAAAGGTAGTACTGCAGTCGCAAGCACACGAGAGGGCATCCAGGACTGTCCCATCGGAGCTGTCCAGGTGCAGTGCACAATACACAGAAAGGCGTGCAGCATATCGTGGTACCAACGACTTACCCCGCTATCGCCAACGCCCCAAAACACGCTCATAATCTGCCACAATACGACATCTGTCGCGAGATGTTTTGGATTCTCTTATTGAAAACTCGAGTGCCAAGTCTGCTGTTCGCTACGTAACATGTGCTCACCGCTAGGTGGACCAATGCCCGTGAACGTGCAACATAAGAGGCCGATCCCCAGCGCAGCCGTCTTCCTCAACCCTCGATGCACATGTCGCAGCACCACCGAGGTCCAGCGACCTCATGACCGTAGTTTTCTGCCTTTGCCATAGAGGCACTCGTTCCCGCGAGGCACTGTAGACCTCCAGCGAGCAATGGAAGCAGCATGTGGAGGGACCTCGTTGCCGTGATTGGCTGAGTGAGACGCGGCATCGAGTAGACATCCCCCACAATCAACACAATCAAGCGCATTACTCCTCGCGCCCGCGATCCCACCAGTTCTTATAGTTGACGTCCTGCTCGCCTCTACCGGAGAATCCGCTGACTCCTGCAATCTCACTCTGACTCACATTGACTCCAGCAACAGACTGCTCCCAGCGCATTATCGCCTCGGCTCCCTCCCTTCGTCATCGATAGGAACCACCCGCACACCCGACGACCATACCACATTTCCACCATCGCACTTTCCCAACACGTCCCGTCTGCAATCGCGCTCGACTGCAGTAAAGCCCCTGTCAAACACGCCTTGTTTGCCACTCCGACCGCCGAAGCATCACGTCTGCACCCTTCTCAGTCGTCTTGCCACCTGGTCCCCAACGCGCACATTCAAGCCGAAAATCACTACCCGCATACACATTACATTCGACCCTTCTGAGCTATACACATCGCCGGCCATACGCGTTCGGCGCTCCTTCCCTCGGAGTCTTCCCCAGCTTCACAGCCAACACCTTTAAACACGCTTCGGCCCACCGAGGTTGAGGCGAGGTGTTACCTGTAGAAGTTTCGGAGCACTCCTCGTCACTCTCGGCACATGAGCGGATATCTCTGGAAATACTACCTCGAAGATGATGTCGACAACTTCCGGCATGTACTCTCGACCGCCACGCATACAGGCCGAGGCGCACCGAAGAGTTTCGCCGGCTGGCAGAGCGGAGTACATGGCACCGCTGTGAGCAGCAGTCCAGGTAGCTATGGCGCTTCACCCATGTTGAGTGGGAAGGCGAGGAGGATGGGGCTTGCAGCACAGGCATCCATCAACCGGGCCGACCTCAATAGTCGCGATGCAGCTGGCATGACCATCTTGCACCACTCTGCATCATCTTCGGCCGAAAGTGCTGTCGAATTTGCGCAGGTGCTCCTTGAGCACCCGTGGGTCGACTTGTACATCCAGGACACTGAGAATGGCTGGACTGCGCTTCATCGAGCCTTTTACTTTGGCAACATTGCGATTGCCCGCCTCATCTTGAACCGCGATACTCAGGATATTCTTGGTTATGGTTCGGGCGGGTTTAATCAGCATGCACGGGGTCTTGTGAAGATCAAGGACAAGGAGGGTTACGGTCCGCTGGATCTGTTCGGCATGACGATCAAGGACCGAACCCTGCGTCCGGAAGAATCACCGCTTCTGGACATTGATTCAGACGACGAGATGGCACATGGCGACAGCGGTGATGCTGAAGATGACGTCCGTAAAAGACTAATCACTCCACCTGTGCTACTTGGAGGCGACGAGGTGTACACTTTTGGGAGCAACAAGAACGTCACTCTTGGTTTCGGTGATCAGGACGACCGTCAGTTTCCTGAGCGCATCGTTTTGCGACGGCCTGATCATTTGCTCCAGAGATTTTATCGGGAGCACCGAGAACGACAAAGCCACTACTGGACTTCGATGGGTATGCCATTGCAAGATTCTGGCTTGTCGCCTCCTAGAGGTGTTGTTGAACTTCCCATCCACATCCGAAATACTCCTATCGTGATTCAAAACGTCGAGATGTCGAAGCTGCACACAGCGGTGCTGACTACCGATCCCGTTTCTAACCTTTACATGTGTGGTCATGGCCCAGGAGGCCGGCTGGGTACTGGCAGCGAGACCACCAGATATCAATTTGCCTGTATTGAAGGAGGTGGACTCAGCCAGAAGAAAGTGGCTGCAGTGACTCTGGGTCAGAATCATACCTTGGCTATCACCGATGATGGAGAAATCTATTCTTGGGGAAACAACGCCTACGGGCAGCTTGGTTACAGCCTACCAAAGCCTGCTCTGAAAGATGATGACCCCATCTCCACCATTCCTCGCCAGATCTTTGGCCCTTTGAAGCGAGAAGCTGTCGCCGGCGTAGCTGCATCTCGAATTCATTCCGTCGTGCACACGACTACGTCGCTTTACACTTTTGGCAAGAATGAAGGACAGCTGGGCATTGTTGACTCGGATGCACGCTCTCTGGAGACGCAGGTCATCCCTCGCAAAATTGCCGCCGCTTTGTTCTCAAGTTCCATTCTCTCAGTGTCTGCCATAGACGGGGCGTCTATTTGTCTCTTAGAGAATCGCGAAGTTTGGGTCTTTGCCAATTATGGCTACTCCAAACTCAGCTTTCCCTTGGATGGCTTCACCAGCAGTTTCCTGAAAGAGAGCTGGCTGACCACAAAGTATGACACTTCGCCAAACAGGATCAAAAAGGTCACATCGGGAGGTGACACTATTTGCGCGCTGACAACGTCTGGAGAGGTTTTCACTGTGGCTGTCAGTCGGCGTGTCGAGGGTTCGCAGGATGCGAGTACTTCAACGACCAATCCAAAGCAGATTCGTGGCGCGCTTTCGGCTCCCCATCGCATCTGGTCGTCTCAGAAAAGTCACATGGCCGCAAGGGATGTGGACGTTGACCAAGATGGTTCCATCATATTGACAACCGATGCCGGCAGTGTTTGGCGCCGCACCAAAAGAGCAACTATCAAGAACGCAAACGCTGGCGTAGCGGACGTCAAGCCCAAAGACTACAAGTTCCAGCGCGTGCCTGGTCTTACACGTGTCATCGCAGTGCGTGCATCTGCGTATGGAGCTTATGCTGCTGTACGGAAGGACTGCGATGTTACCAGGAACCAGATCGGAGTGGATGAACCCAGTCTCTGCGACGACCTTTCACCTCTCCTCTCGTTCCATGAGATGACCAACTATGAAGAGTCCTCTGACGATGAAGAGCCTTTGCCTCGATTCTGGACAAGTCGTGCAGATGCACAGTCACTCCGGAAGCGCACATTGAAGTCAAAAGACTTGGAGATGGAGGTCTCTGCCATCCTGCGACAGGCCTCGGTGACATCAGAGAATACATATGACATGGTGATTGGCACAACCACTTCTGATGTATATCTACCGGTTCACGAAGTTATCTTCTCGGGACGATCTCGCGTGCTACGCACCGCGATGATTGACTTGAGAGCACAGGACTCCGAGATTGTGCTTACTGATTTGTTGACCGTTAAGAAGGACCAGGGCAACACAGTGGTTCTATTCCACGGTGTTGACTTCCTCACCATATTTGATCTCGCTCTATATCTCTACACGGACACACTGGTCGATTTCTGGAATGTTACTAGACACTATCCTACCCTGGCGTACAGATACCGCACAATCCGCACAGAGCTGCTGAAAGTAGCCTCTCGTCTCGAAATGAAGCAACTAGAGCCCGCCGTACGTCAAATGGTGAATCCTCGAAGGTCGCTTCACGTAGACCTCGCAATGGCGATCAAGGAGCCGTCCTTCTTCGACAGTGGCGATGTCGTTGTAGACCTAGCTGATGGCGAGATGCTGCTGCACTCCGACATCATATGCCAACGCTGCCCGTTCTTCGAAGGTCTCTTCCGAGGTCGTGCAGGCGGTCAGTGGCTCGCCGGACGACGTACTGAAGAGTCCTCCTTGGTCCGGGTTGATCTTACGCACGTCGAGACTCATTTGTTCGAGCTTGTTGTCCGGCACTTGTACACTGACGCCGGCGAAGAGATCTTTGAGGATGTCACGAGCGAGGATCTCAACGATCTCCTTGCGCTTGATGAGCTTCTCGATCATGTGATGGATGTCATGTCCGTCGCAAACGAATTGATGCTCGACCGTCTAACACAGATCTGTCAGAGGCTGATTGGTCGCTATGGTGAGCACTTTTGTCAGGACTGGCGCACATGAGCTAACGCTACATTTAGTCAACGCGCGCAATGTCTGCTCCCTTCTCATGGCAGTCGCCCCGAGCTCCGTTGCAGAGTTCAAAGATGCTGCGCTCGAATACGTCTGCCTGAGCTTGGAAGCAGTCATGCAAAATGGGTAAGTACCAATGAAGCATGTGCGTAAGTGCTCGGCTGATTTTATACAGGTCCTTGGATGAACTTGACGAAGACCTTCTCCTCGAATTGAACCAAGTGGCGCATGAGAATCAGCTTGCGTATCTGCCCTTCGCGAGAAGTGGCCGTGCTGAGGCGGTGCTATTCGACCGCTATCCAGAGCTTGCTGAGAAGATTGAACGTGGCAAGCGCGCCAAGATTGATGCTATTGTACTCTCCAATAAGTATGCTGAGGGCGACATTTCTTCATCCTTCAGAGCACAGAGCTTGGAGGAGGTATCTGCATCACCTTTGCGCCAACGGACGAAGAGACGACCATCCAAGGAAACGAAAAGTCCCACAACGACTCCTGCACTCAAAGGCAAACGCTCAGCCCAAGATCTGATGTTCGAAATGTCAGATGGTGAAGATGACGAGGAAGATTCTACGCAAAGAATCAAGCCTCCGCAGTTCACCGGCCAATTAGCCACCGAGGCTCACTTTGACACACCAGTAGGGTCGCCGGAGGCACCATGGTCAGCCTCAAGATCGCGGACACGCAAGTCTCCTGGTGGGCTCGACCAGGGGATGGACGGCTCCATTCCTTCTGCCAGCCCCTTGCCACCACCACTTGTTCAGCCGGAACGGCCTGCCGGCCAGCCATGGGGCACTGCACCCCTCTCGGGCGTCAAGCTCGATCTCAAAGACATCATGGCACAAACTTCGACCTCAACGCCATCAAACTTGACACTTGGACTCTCAAGGAGGGAGAGCGAGCAGAAAGCTTCAAACTCTCATGCCAAGATGTCCCAGAAAGAGCGAAAGCGACAACAACAAGCTCAACAACTTGGTACACCGATCGAGAAACTGCAGCCTGCACCGCCCGCAGTATCGCCGTGGCAGGCTGCGGCTCATCGCAAGCCAAGCAACAGCCCGATGATGCCACCTTCCTCGCAGCCGTCACCAAAGCCATCGCCTCAGCCTTCACGAGCCTCAAGCACTCCGCAACTCACGATGCGACAGACGGTTGCCAACAAAGGAGCTGCAAAGCAAAAAGGCAAGCAGGCCGTAACTGCAGAGGCTTCGAACACGACACCGCCCAGAAAGCCAGCAGCTAACGAGAGGGGCATGTCTGTCTCGACTGATCCAATTCCAACACCGCACTCAGTGCGCCACATACCCCTCCCACAACATGACCCTACTTCGCCCAGCCAAAATCTCAGCATGATGGAGATCTTGTCCCTACAAGAAGCCGAGAAGACATCTATCCGAGACGCCGCGGCAAAGCGCAGTCTCCAGGAGATCCAGCAAGAACAAGAATTCCAGGCATGGTGGGACGAAGAAAGCAAGCGCGTGGCGCAGGAAGAAGAGCAGCGGAAGCGCACCGAAGAGCGTGCTCTCAGGAACGCTTCGCGTGGGCGAGGCAAGGGTCGCGGCGGCCGTGGTGGCAAGGGCAAAGGACAGGACAAAGCGGAGGACAAAGAAAACGATCGCGGGAAAGGAAGTCGGGATGTTGCCCAGGACCCAGCACAGTCTGTTGCTGCGTCTACAAAACCTGCGCCGAAGCACGAAGGCGCGGACAGAGGCCGAGGTAGAGGCCGAGGCCAGCGTGGTGGACGAGGCGGACCAAGAGGCGGACGTATACCCGGTCGGCAGCGTACTGATGCATCGGCGGCTGGGGCGCAAGCCGCGGGTACAGCTCAGCAGACCTGAACGCAGTGTTGAATACGATGCGAGACTTTATTGTAGGAAGTATATTATTATGCATGCATGATAGACTACTACTCGTTCCTACCTGCAAAACAAATATCACGTTGGACGTCCTTGTGAAACCATGAAGTAATATACGACTGTACCCTGTTCGTTTAACCTGCCACCGCGGCACCTACAAGTATCTTGCACCCAGCATAGTTTCATACCACAAACTACATACCCCCTGCCTTATTCTAGTCCATTCGATTCCTCGTACCTCGTACGTACATACTCTCTTCATCTACAATAAATCCCGAAGTTTCTCACGCTATTTCCAGGTCCCGCAGTACAGTCTATGTATACGCGAATACCTCTGTGCAAGTATATCGTACATGAAGGAACTACTTCTTTTTTTTTTTAGTCAAGTAGACAAGGGCTAAGAGAAGACGATAGGGGTAGGAAGGAAAGAAGGGGGTAAAGTAATTTTGACGCGTTGGATGCGGGATTGGGGATGAGGTACGGTAGTAGATGTTAGTAGATGATGAAGTGGGTAACAGGTTAGGAAAAGGGACATCACAGATCGGATGAATGGATAGTGCTTTGTTCGGGTGGTTTAGACGTGGATATCTTACGAAGTAGGTAGGCAGAGTTAATTTTGTGACAAAAGTGAGAGTGGAAAGGACAGGAAAGGACAGGATGGGGTGAGATATATGTATATGTACGCAGAATCCCATAACTTTATGGTGTATGGCGCAGTATATGTACTTTTTAGCTAAAAAATATCTGATTCAAGATGCATTCATTCTATCTCGGGTTGGATGGATGTGTTTAATTTCAATTGACATGTAGACGGATTTCGTCTCGTCTGACTATTACGTTCTCTTGCATAATATGTGGACAAGGACGATAGATACGCATCTCATTACTTTTTCCCTCTCTACCCATCTCCAAACTATGCTACTAACACAAAAAGGACCCAACGGTATTATACTATACATACACATTCAAGAATCGAACTGAACCATTTTTTCCCGCTGATCCTCCCAATTTCCATCCCTTTCGTGTGATTCACTTCTCTGCCTGTCTTTCCTTCGAGGAGACGATCCTATGCCATCTCACCACACCTCATTCCCAATCCTGATCATAGTCTTCACACACAGCAGCCTAAACTACCTGCCACTAGCCATCAAGCTCTGATAATACGTCGTGCTCAGCGCACATGAGTGCTTCAGTCGCACATCTTCTGTAAGCGGGAGACGCAAGATCGCTGCATGATTCTTCTGCTTCGATATGTTAGCTTCCAAATCCAAATTTCTGTCACAGCGAACAAAACATACCTGTGTCTTAGCAATCTGGCCCGCAACCGTGCCCGCGATTTCCATGAGCGCAACGCGTTCTTCCAATCCACATGACGCGAGACGATCACGCGAGGCAATCTCAAGAGCGCGCTGCAGCTTGAGAAGGAGTTCTTGGATGCGCTCGTTGAGGTCCTCGTCGACGCGGTATGTCGATCGTTGGCCGGTGAGGTCGAGGAGCTCGATGTAGTCGAAGTAGATTTGACCACCTTGAGCCCAGCCTTGCACGGGTTCTTTCCGGCGTGTAAGCGCACGGGCTGAAGCGAAGGAAGCGCGATCGCTGGTCGGGCTGTTCGTTGGCGAGGGCAGGAAGCCGCCCATGAGCTCACGGAGCGGGTCGTAATCGCGCGAGATGATGGCGTCGGGGCCGACCTTGCGGCAGAGGACCTCGTGTGCCTCTTCAAGCTCGTCAGCTTTGATGAGGTGGGTAGCTTGTCGCAGAGCATCGCCATCGGTCTTAGCTTGCAGCGCTGCGGCGGCGTGAAGCCATGTAACAGGTACGGAAAGTTCCTGCCTAAGGTAGGTATAAGTTGCGTCATCTTCCTCCAGTGAGTACGTGCTGGAAAATTGGTTGACCAGGCCCTTGATGTAGTGCTCGCGCATCGCCTGTGACGACAGATGGCAGTACACCCAAATAGCTGTTGTCCAGTGTTCCGGCGTGTGCAGCGAGGCCGCATATGTGAGGGTGAGCTTATCACCAAGCTCGACAAGCGGGCTCTCAGCTTGCGCATCCTGGTCACCACGTGACACAGTCGATGACATGAACGAGGACCGGTGTTCGCCACCCTCTTGACCGCGAACAGTAGGCATGCCCACCTGGCGCAGGTCGTCTTCGCTCTCATCCTCCAGCCGAGACTTGAACACTTGGAACAGCTGGAAGGCCAGACGCGCATTTAGAGGATGGCCAGACACATTCTCAGGTGCGAGGACGTCCTCAATGTTGGCGTCCAACTCTAGCTTTGATGCCGCGTAGAGTTTCAAGATACCCCAGAGCAAGTCTTCTCGGTCCTCGGCCTGGTTGTCGTTCCAGCCCATATCTACACCAGCCTCGATGAACCATGGCACAGGCTTAACGTCCTCAAAGCCCATATTGACAGCATCGGCGAATTGAGCGACAGCCAGCTCGATAGCCTCACCAGCCATGATGCCATACCAAAGCCGAAGACCGAAAGCTCGCCGCCAGTCTAGAGCGAATCGACTGGAGATGCCAAAGGTAGCGGCTTTGTTTTCCAGGCCGGAGCCGTTCTTGCCTTCGGACTGCGCGCAGTTGCCAGACAACAGCTCGTAAAGAGCCCGATGCGAATCCTGCATCTCTGACAGAACATCTAGTCGACGCCACTCTTCAATCTGTGTAACGAGGCTTTGGCGCATCGTATCATCGCCGCCAATCTGGGCAACCATGGTAGCTAACCGAAGGTCTAATCCACCGAGGAGTGAATGACAGGCGTCGGCGATGTTATTGCAGCTGAGGTGGGCAATGGCCTTTTCTTCCGCAGAACTGGCCTGTTGGGCGTGTTTCTGCGCATCATCCCACACGAGGGTCTTCCAGAAGTCTGAAAGCTGTTCCTTCATGTATAGCGAGGCATTCTGCTTGCCGACTTCGTCTGGAATGCGGTCTGGGTTGTCAAAGAGAAGTGACAGTAGCTGCCAGGCATGCTGTTCGTGCACGCCAGCGGCTGTGTCAATTGCGACTGCTTTCGCCATGTCCGAAAACTCCATTCCAATAGGGTCGACGGAAAACTTTGCAAAAGGTACACCTTTGGAGTTGAAGATCTTGGTGTGCTGTTTCTGGAGGTTCAGGGTTTCGGGTACAGCCTACATCTGTTAGCTACGCCACACCAAGGCATTCCATCGAGCTTACGTCGTCAAATGAAGGCAGGCGTGTAAACCGAATGTCTTTCGTGGCACCAATGAGCGGCTCTTGAATTGTTGGGTAGATGCCACCTTCGAGGGTTGCTGCGCCTTTGCTGCCGTAGATGAGGACACCGGTTTCGCCGAAATGAGGTTTGCTGCAACTATGAAAGTCTTGGTCGGAGCCACTGAGCTGGTTGAGATCTTCTGCAGTTTTGGGTCGTTTCGAATAGGGTAACTAGAGACAAGAATTCAGCAATCTTGTCCCACATCAATTTGTGACTACATACATGGGCGGACACAATGTCTAGAGCGTCAATCTATGTAGGAGAACCGCGAAGGAAACCCGCCACAGATTGTGCCATACCCAAAAACGCGCTCAAAGGGAAAAGGGAAGTCAAACCTCGATGCCATGACCCACACGCTTGGGGAATTTCTCCTTCTCCGTCTCACCAAATAGAGACTCCATCAAACCCATAGCGGTCGTGAGATTGCGACCACCCACCGACTGGGTCAGCTGCATACCATTACCATCTTGTTCCCGTAGGACATGGCCTTGGCTTTCGCGAAGCGCGTGTCGATCCTGCTTCTTGGGGCTAATTGTGCGCTGCAGTTGGTTTGCCCAATCATCATCAAACACATTCTGCTGAGCCTTCGAAGGCGTGCCAAGACCGGGCCTCAAGAGCTGGCTGGCTTTGAGGATGGACTTTGGCTTCAACGAACCCTTGAAGTGGTCAAGGTCCTTAGCGGATGTTTGCTCCGTGGTCTGGAGTGGTGAAGATGCAGAATCCGCCATGTCCTGATCTTGTGCCAACCCCGATTCGCCTTCTTCGGAATAGTCAGTGTCGTGCTGACCATCAAGCGAACCCACGGAGCGCTGCCCTAAAAAAGACTCGCCGCGAGAGTTTGCCATGTCCTCGTCTTCCTCATAGGCCACTTCATCACCAAATCCACCAGGGACGGAGGCCCGTCCACGCATGCTCTTCTTGGTCTTGAAGTCGAATGTGTCATCGGGGCTGGACTGGGTGGGGCTTGCGAAAGACTCCTCTTGGGGCGTGCTGGTCATCTGGCTGGAACGGAGCTGGGCCTGTGCTGGTGTATCGGGAGCCGGACTCAGTTCGCTCGACTCATCATAGTCGTCATCGCTGTAGTCATCGTCGTTCAGGCCGTACGAAGAGAAGTGAGGCACAGTGAAGGTCCACTCTCCGTTGGCTTGGTTGTACTTGATGAACGTGGTACCACCGACGCGCTTCAGGCGCTCGAGATGCTTGACATCCTTCTTGCCAGCTCGGTTGCGCGGCCATGAGTTGCCAAGCGTGATTTCTGAGGGCTGATTCAGGGCAGTACCGAGTGGAGGCTTGGGTAGAGCGGAGCAGTTCGGTCCGTACACTGTCGCGTTGCGAGGGTTCAACTGCACGATATCACCATACAGTGCGTCGAGATCCACGTTGGACAGATCCACAGGCTTGCCCATGTGGAATGTGATCTGGCCAATGTTGTGACGACCAACGATAAAGTTGGGTACGCTCTTGAGTTCCTGCTTGCTCATCTTCTTCAGCTGCTCCAAAGTGGGGCTAGACCAGTATGAGCCTGCTTTGGGCTCTGCGCCCGGCTGTATATTGACAGATGATGAGGATTTGGGCGTAAGAACAGAGTCTTCAGCCACACGAGCAAGCTGGCTGCCGTTGACTTGCTCCATGGGAGGACGAGGAGTCTCATTGCCGACATCGCCGTTGACTGTTCGTGGAGAGGCATCGTCTTCATCTCGGCGAACAACAAGAGCAGTCTCTCCGCTGCTTGCACCATTCAGACCGTCCGCCTCGCCGCCAGCAAAGCTCACACGCTTCTGCGGTGGGTCGTCGAATAGCGGAATGCGCGTGTTCAGTGATCGGTTGACGTTGAGCTTCTTCAAGCTGCCGTTGCCATACCCGCGGCCGCTCACAGAGAAAGCACCAGGTGAAAGGATACTGGTCTCAGGCGTGAAGCTGTTGCGGAGGTTGCTGGTAGACAGGCTCTTGCCCAGAGATCGAGATATACTGCTACCGCCAGCGAATAGGCTGCCACCGAGACCAGGGCTGGCCTGGCTTGACGCGCTGTTTGGTGTGCCGTAAGTTGAATATGTGAACCCGTAACCACCCACGCGCTTGTTCTGTGGGGTGAGCAATCGCGTTGACGCTGATGGGTTAAGCTTAGACTGGGGAAGGATAGCGCTCTTCTTGTTCTTCTGGCTGCTCGAGAGGGGTGTAGCCAGGGGACCAGGGCTTTGAGTTGGGGTAGCAAGCCCGGCGAACAGGGCATCGTTGCCATACGGATTGGTCGCCATGGAAGTGTTCAGCAGTGAGCTACCTGAAGCACCAAAGAGGCTGTTGTTGGGTTGTTGATTCTGTTGTTGGTTGTTCTGGCTCGAGAAGAGAGAACCACCCAAGGTAGACTGGTTGTTGTTCTGTCCAGCACCACCGAAGAGGGAACCTCCAGTGTTACTCTGTGTAGAGCCGCCGAACAGTCCTCCAGGCTTCTGCTGATTGTTCTGTCCACCAAATAGACCTCCTCCGTTGTTCTGCTGGTTGTTTTGGGTACCTAGATTGCCAAAGAGACCTCCGGAAGTGGTACCTGTGTTGGCGGTACTACCGCCGAAAAGACCACCTCCAGTGGTTGCAGGCTTTGGTCCGAAGAGGCCACCGCTCTGCTGATTGTTCGCAGTGGAACCACCGAAAAGGCCGCCAGACTGTTGAGTGGTGTTGTTTTGCTGACCAAACAATCCGCCGCCAGTTGTTGCAGTGCTTGCACCTCCGAAGAGTCCGCCAGGTTTCTGCTGGTTCTGCTGGTTGTTTTGGCTGAATCCACCAAAGAGACCCCCTGAAGCAGGTTGGGCCTGTGTTTGAGTCTGATTGTTCTGACCGAAGGCGCCGCCGGTGTTTCCGAACAATCCGCCCCCACTACCCGTCGTTGCTGTACCCGCGCCAAAGCCGGGCGTGGCCGTCGACGTGTTGTTCTGTCCAAACAGACCGCCTCCAGTGTTCGACTGGCCGAATGTGCTGCCGGTGTTGGTGGCACCGCCTCCGAATGGTGTTGCAGTGGTTGTAGACGATCCGAAGAGACCGGCGGGCTTCGGCTGATTTCCCGCGTTGCCAAACAGACCTCCACCACCGGTAGTTGAGGATCCAAATCCACCTCCGCTTCCAAAGCCACCCGTGGTTCCGGTGTTAGCTGCGCCGCCGCCAAAGAGGCCACCAGTCGTGCCAGTAGCGGGTGTGGTAGTTGATGAGCCGAACAGACCTCCTGTCGCAGGTTTGTTCTGGCCGAAAAGACCTCCACTAGTGGTATTCGCATTGCTGCCGAATCCAGTGCCAGCGCTTTGACCAAATGCGGAACCTGTATTGGTGGCGGCACCACCTCCGAAGAGGCCGCCTCCAGTATTCGTGTTCGAGCCAAAGGCAGACGTCGTGTTCGTGGTATTGTTGCTACCGAAGCCTCCAAAACCAGTGCTCTGACCGAACGCGCCGGCCTGTCCATTCTGGTTGCCATAACGTCGGCCTTGGTTGTAGTCGGCTACACGCAACTCCTCCAAAGAATAGTTTTGGTATGGCGACTGGAAGGTGATGGTCTGGTACTGCTGAGTCGCGTTTCCGGTTGTGCCATCCTTCTCGCTGACGGCCTGGAAGGGCGTGCTCGCGGTACCGTTGTTGGGCTGGTTGGCGTTGGCGTTTGCGCCAAAGCCGCCGGTGTTCGCACCAAATCCTGTCGTTGCAGTGTTGTTATTTGCTGCCGCGCCGAAGCCTCCAGCAGTGTTACCGCCGCCGCCGCCGAACAAGCCTCCACCTGTTGAAGCGCCAAAGCCGGTTTTGTTCTGACCACCAAAAAGACTTCCACCAGTGTTGTTACTTGCGCCAAAAGCTGGGGTGGAGGTGGTGTTGTTATTGTTCGTCGAGCCAAAGCCACCGAAGGTCGACCCTGAAGAGGCACCGCCAAACAGACCGCCTCCTGTCGTAGAGCTTCCGAAAGGCTTTGAGCCAAAGGCGCCTGTAGTGTTTGTGTTCGAGCCAAAGCCGCCTAGGAAAAATGTTAGTAGCCACTCAAATTAGTCTGTAGACTGTAGCGCTGATGATTCTCTTTGCGAGAGTCGTGGACGTCGTGCAAGTAGTCGCGGGCTGGCGGTGCGCAGCTGAAGTCCTAACGATAGCACAAAGCGACGCGCAAAATCGACGTGACCGACGTACCTCCGCCGCCAAACGGCGAGCTCGTGTTGGTATTGCCACCGAACAGAGAACCGCCAGTATTGTTGTTCGAGCCGAATATGCTTGTGCCCGTGTTCGCGCTGGAGCCGAAGCCTGTCGTTGCGGCAAATTAGACACGGTCGAGGAACCGGCGGCGCAAGGTGAACAAATCGCATCGAGGACGGTCGCGCGCAGACGGTGTCCAGAATCAAAAGCAGAATTCGCACTTACCACCTGTATTGTTGTTGTTGGTATTGTTATTCGCGCCAAATCCACCAAAGCCGGTAGACTGGTTATTGTTGTTGGAGCCAAAGCCCCCGAATCCGCCACCGAAAGACATTTTGCTGTCTATCCGGGGAGTGTGCGCGTGTCGCTGGTGTGTTGACTAGCAATGCGCAGAGAAATGTCGCGTCGGGCGCGGGAGTTGATGGCGCTGGGTTGCGGATGGAGTGAGGTGAACGAGGCAGGCGACGCTGAAGAGGTCGCGGAAAACGCGCCAAGGAATCGAGCAATCGTGGGGCGCTTGCTGAGCAGGCGAAGTGAAAGCGAATGAGTGAAAGTAGCTCAGGAAGCGAGCAGATTAAGTAGTAGAATGGCCGTCATGAAAGAAGGAGCGGCGGCAGCGTGGTGGCATAAGAAGCGCAGTGAGGAGACGTGCAGTCGAGGTTACGGGGCACTTTAGCTGGGCGGTCCGAGCTGCACGTGACCCAAAGTACGGCAAATCCTCCTTGATTGAGCGCACTCACCAGCGCATGTACCAGCGATGACAAAGCGACGGGGCATTTGGCGAATGAAATGGCACGTAAAGCAGGCGCGAGATGTGCTCGCAGCTGCCTGCATGTATTTCTACAGTTACCTACTGCTGCCTGAGGAAAATGAGCACTGCTGCGCCCCCAAAATCGCCATGACGCACAGAACTTGAAACACTTCGGACTGTTCAGACTGGTCTAGCCCAAGATAGTCACTTTTCTTACTCTGAGAAGGTCAAGTTTAAGCGGTTATCATCGTCCTGAGGTGCATGCAAGACCATGGCTGGCTGTGTTCCACGTCTTGCTACCGCAGCAGCCCATTCAGGCCGCTCGATTTCCGTCTGCTGCGCTGCTGTGCAGCTTTGGCCACTTCGTCTTACCTTCCTGCATCTCGGACAATTTTCGAGCGAGCAATTCCGCAATAGAGGGGCACCATCTGTAGGTGTGCAGGTGACCTGATAGCAGCCCTGCAAACAACCCCTGCCGGATCAAGCCTCGGCCGGGTGGGTCTTTCCAAAGGTTCGCGCTAGCGTTCACGCGACCGCGTCGACCTTAGAAACATGCATAACTGAACATCACCAAACAAAGAAACAACCGCAACGAATCGTCGCATTGTCTTAGGCACATCTTCACACGTGCTTGCATACGAACAGAACCAGAAAACGCCACAAATCTCACGTTGGGCTAGTCGACGACTGTTACCACAACCCTCACCGCATTCGCGCGAAACCACAACACAACCCGCCGTCGCTCACATAAACTCCACCACGCACAAAAGTACCAACCAGTACCTCCCACCCCAAATAATACATGGCAACATCAACCTCCCAACCCCCCATCGGCCAACGCTACGGCCTCGGCCGCCCCGCGCCCTCAACATCCACCCACCAGCAACCACAAAACCCGCCAACATTCCCCAGCACCAAAGCCGCACAACGCCTCGAATCCGAACGCCTGGAATCTGCGCGCCTCGCACGCACAGCCATGGACACTGCTCTATCCCAATTGTCCGAAGAACAGCGCGAAGAAATCGGCGAAGCGTTTAATTTGTTCGATTTGGATAAAGACGGGTACATTGATTACCATGAACTCAAAGTCGCGATGAAAGCACTGGGTTTCGATGAGAGTAAACAGGAGATTCTGGGCGTGTTGGCCGAGTACGGCGTCATGGCGCCTGGAGGTGGGAAAGGCGCTGCTGCTGCGCGCGGTGGTGCACAATCGCAAGGCCAAACACAAGGACAAGGAGGATATGCTGCGCCGCCGCGACGAGTGTTATCGTTCCAGTCTTTTCAGACGCTTATGGCGCAGCGGATTCTGAATCGCGATCCAGAAGTCGAGATTCAGCGCGCGTTTGATTTGTTCGATGAGGGTGGGAAGGGGCGGATTACATTGCAGGATTTGACGCGCGTGGCTAGAGAGTTGGGGGAGGGGTTGAGTCACGATGAGCTTGTGGCTATGATTGAGGAGTTTGATATGGATGGGGATAATGCAATTAGTCGGGAGGAGTTTGTGAGTATATGTTTGGGTTGAGGAGAGAAGATAATACTGGTGCTGCGCATTGGAGTACATGGAAAGGATGCGAGGCGTTTTGGCGCATGGTACGCGATTCATGAATAGGATACCAGTTCTTTTGCAGATTGAATCAAGTCAAAGTTGGTGCTTTGTGTGCCCTGAAAGACTATATACAGCTCCGCACTACGCACACGCTCAAACAATTGAAAAATGCATCATACAAACCACATCCGCCTCTACACATCTACTGACCAGGGCTGATCAACTTGCCCTGCTTCTGCGCATCGTGTGCCCAGCCACCAGCAAGTGCCTGTCCACCGTTCTGCTCCGCATAGCCCTTTATCCTGGCCTCCAGCTCTGGCCTGAAGTGCCTGATGAGACCCTGTAGCGGCCATGCAAACGCCTCGCCCAGAGCGCAGATGGTGTGTCCCTCAACCTGCTTGGTCAATTCCTGCAACATGTCGATCTCGCGCTCCCTCGCCTGGCCCTTGTAGAAGCGGTCCATGATCTGATGTGTCCACTTGCTGCCCTCACGGCATGGTGTGCACTGGCCGCAGGACTCGTGGTGGTAGAATTTTGCAAGGCGGGTGATGGCGCGGACTACGTCGGTCGACTTGTCCATGACGATGACGGCGGCGGTACCGAAACCGGACTGCGAGTCCTTGAGGGCGTCAAAGTCCATGAGTTGGTCGTCGCAGACGTGCTTGGGGAGGATGGGTGTTGATGAGCCACCAGGGATGACGGCCTTGAGGTTGTCCCAACCACCGATGACGCCGCCGCAGTGCTTGTCGATCAGCTCGCGGAGAGGGATGGACATCTCCTCCTCGACGGTGCAGGGGTTGTTGACATGGCCTGAGATGGCAAAGAGCTTGGTTCCCTGATTGCGCTCGCGACCGAAGCCGGCAAACCAGCTACCGCCACGACGCAAGATGGTGGGCGCAACAGCGATGGTCTCGACGTTGGCGACAGTCGAAGGGCATCCGAACAGGCCGACGGCGGCAGGGAACGGAGGCTTCAAGCGCGGCTTGCCAGGCTTGCCCTCCAATGATTCGATGAGTGAGGTCTCCTCACCGCAGACGTAGGCGCCCATGCCTCGGTGGACGTAGACGTCAAAGTCGTAGCCGGATCCGCATGCGTTCTTGCCGATGAAGCCGGCCTTGTATGCCTCCTGGATCGCGCGCTCGAGCACGGTCGCCTCGTGGTAGAATTCTCCTCGGATGTAGATGTAGGCCGCGGTAGCGTTCATGGCACGTCCAGCAACGAGGCAGCCCTCGATGAGCTTGTGTGGGTCCTTGCGCATAATCTCGCGGTCCTTGCAGGTTCCGGGCTCGCCCTCATCGGCGTTGACGACGAGGTAGCGGGGCTTGGAGTCCTTTTCCCAGTCTTTGAAGTTCATGAATGACTGCATAGTGTTAGTAACGCCCACGTCGTGTCAATTGCTCTTTGTGGTGCATACCCATTTCAAGCCTGAGGGGAAACCGGCACCGCCTCGGCCACGCAGACCAGACGCCTTGATCTCCGAGATGATCTATACAGGTCAGTCCTAGTTCTCAAGACCTATCCAGAGGTACACACCCAGTCATGGCCCTTGAGCAGAATCTCCTTCGTCTTGTGCCAGTCGCCATATTTCATGGCACTCTTCAAGTCTGCGCCATGGTGTCCGTACAGGTTCTGGAAGATGCGGTCCTGGTCCTTGAGCCCGCCATATGTCCTGACTGGCGGCGCATCGTTCACTGTGGCCAATGTGCGCTTCTGTGTCCGCGACGGGGCAGCGGCGGTCGATAGGCGAGTTGCAGCGGTGGCCGCGGGCAGGGCGCGGTGGGCGGCCACGCTGAGCGTCGACGGAGCGGGGGCGTGTCGTGCGAGCATTGTGGGTGCTGTGTGGTTGCGGACGGTCGCAATTGATGCTCGTGCTGCCGGCGAGCGGGCGTTGTCGTGGTGAGAGGTGGCGGTCGTGAGGGTTGCGATGCTGCCGAATCATTGATGACCGAGCTTTTGAAATGGTCCGATATGATTGGCCCATCGACATCGTTGACATCAAGTCTGTTTTGGACCGAGACGCCGCACGAGAACTCCGTCACCAACGGCGATGACCATCGGCAAGCGACCTAAGAGTCTGAAAATACAGTTTCGATGCGCACAAAAACATCTTTCCGGTCTCTGCATAATGCGATGCAGATTTGCGACATGTCCCGAACCGTAGTTGCATGTTCCGCAAAGGTTCAATTTTGAACCTGAACCCTAACCCTAGTTTGGCATGCTACCTATACTTGCTCATCGCTTCCGGAGTAGACTCAAAGATTGTAAGCTGATGGGCACAACGTGCATCACAATTGATATTGCTTTCCAAGCACAGATGCGAAGCTCTTCAAGTCTCCTGAAGCTTGCTTCTAAGGTTGATGTCTTGCTTGTTGGCTTTTGTCTGTATTGTGCTGTACTGCTCAATGTGTATAGATGCGCCTGCTAGCAATTGGATTGCCCTCACCCTTTCACCATCTCAAAGGAGCCGACGTGGCCTAGCTTACCAGTATCACTTTCGTTTGCCTTTTACTTACATCTCGCTTCCCATATTTCACTGTCGGCAGCCTTCTTCCGTCCTCGGTAAGCTACCTTCCTACGCTCTTCGAAGAAGACACCTTCACTTGACGCCATTATCCAGGACCTCATCTGAAACACCTTGCGCATACAGGCCCCTTTCCGTTCGCAAAGATCATCTGGACATCCAATTTTTGTCAATCTTACGAAACCACAAGAATGGTGATCAAGGCGGGCCAGCTCATGGCCTCCGCACCGGGCAAGGATCGGACGGTGATATCAGATGGGAAATGGCTACGTGTCGTTTGGACCGATGGCGATGGTGACGGCGAATCGAGCGCTCACCTCATAGAACGCTCTCATGGGACCGTGAAGGGCCATCCGACTTGGAAGGTCTTCTGTGGACAAGTTGCAGACTTTCTCGAGCGCGGAAAGGAGGAACCTCCTCGCTACGTTTTCCTCGACGACCAAGCATGTCACCTCGTTTGGAGCTCGCAGAAGTACACGAAGCATGAGATGAACCTGTTCTGGCCTTTCGATTTCGACAGCTCGGGCAAGATCAGGGTAGGCAGGATGAACAAAGGCCGACCGGCATATGTGGATGCGTCGCACTCTCGGTATGCGACAGCGCTGCTGAGAGGCAAGAACAAGATCTTCGAGTTCAGTGGTTCTCCGGACTGGATGCCGGAGCTTCTCAAGGAGGAAGCATCCGTGGGCAGCGATGTCAAGCTAGAGAAAGACGACAACACTTTGCAACCACAAGTCAAAATCACTACATCATCCCGAGATACCGTCACCAATACCGCTCAAACCCCCGCCATCGCATCCAGTGCTCTTACCCCGACTAGCACCAACACCCCATCAATTCTGCCAAGCAATACAGACTGGGGTGTCGGCAATGGTCGTATTCCCTTCACGCGAAGCGAACCTACGCGATACATCTCCGGTCCCGTTGATGGTTCGCTGAAACCTCTCGGTATGGCACAGAAAGCAATGCAAGGCTCGCCGTACTTTGAGGTTCCTGCCGCAGCATTTCGATCACGGCCACGGCCGCGAGACGGAGATCTTGGTGGTTCGCTGGGTATCGCGCCGAAGAGGAAGATGGCAGATGACACTGAAGATCGTACAAAGGAGAAAGGAAAAGAGAACTTGGCTAAAGGGAAGAAGAGGAAAGTACTGAACTCGCCGGTGTCGAAGAGGACTGGTGGTGGGTTCATTCGGTCTCTTGCGCCTGCATCAGCGGATGCTGGTGTGGGTGGGTCGGTGGCTAAGAAAGTCAAGGTGGAGGGTTCAGACGATGATCTCATGCTTTCGGCGAACGATTTCGCGAAATGATTGTCAAGATGGGAATCAAGGAGGTTCCCATAGGTTTTCAAAGGTTCACGTTTGGATCAGATTTATCGGATGCACGAGACTGGTTATCGAGCATTCATGTGGCTCTCACAGAATCTCGACAGTCTTGAGAATGTCTTACACGACAGTTTTGGGCCCTTTTCTGTCAAATTTTCAAATAAAGTTTCTTTGGCACTTCTTCTTCTCTGCTGGTAGAGATATTGAGAATAGGATTAGTTGTAACTACGAAGTCCAGTTTTGGTGATGCTAATGTTATACGTCTACTCCTACAGTCTAATGACAGCACGACACGACTACATTTGGTCCCGAAGAGCAGCTAGTTCACGTGCGACTCCTAGCGTATCAGGGTGCTCATATCCAAGCACCTTCTTACGTCCTTCTAGCGCCCGTTGAAGTATTGCTTCCGCCGCGTCGTACTTTCCTTGATCTTTCAGCACTGATCCAAGGCCGTGAAGGCTGCTTAGCGTCTCAGGGTGCTCTTGTCCAAGCACCTTCTCTGATGATTCTAGCGCTCGTTGAAGTGTTGCTTCTGCCTCGTCGTAGTTTCCCTGCTGTCTTAGAAGCTGCCCAAGGGCGTGTACGCTGTCAAGCGTTTTAGGGTGCTCTTCGCCAAGCACCTTCTTGCGTCCTTCTAGTGCTTGGCGGTGTATGATTTCTGCCTTGTTGTTGTTCCCCTTCTTTCCCAGCACCATACCAAGGTAATGAAGGCTGTCAAGCGTTTCACCGTGCTCTTTCCCAAGCACTCGCTCGCGTCCTTCCAGTGCTCGCTGAAGCATGACTTCTGCCTCGCTGTGTTCTCCCTGCAGTGACAGCAAATGACCAAGGTTGGTAGCGCTGAGAAGCGTGTCGCGGTGATCGTGACCAAGTAGCCTCTGTCTCGCGCGCAACACACGCTGATAGATTCTTTGCGCCTTCTGAAACAATCCCTGAGCGAACAGGACGTCCCCAAGAATACTCATAGCCTCGAATCTGCCCGCATCGTCCTCTTCATTAGTCTCGCTTCCACTTCCATAACTGCCTAAGAGCCTACGAGCTACTTCTTCTGCAGCCCTAAACCTTCCTTGATGGCACAGCACGCCCGCAAGCTGACATAGAATACTCGCTCTCTCCTGAGCGCTACTCTCTGGGGACATCTCTAGCTGTAAGATCTGGTCTCGCAGTCGCTCTTCCTCATCTTGTTTGTATCGTGGCCGTGTATCCACATCTAGCTCTATCTGGGCACCGATGGTGCTCGATATATGATCGAAGTCAGAATGTGGCATTGCAAGTGAACGATGCACCAGCGCAGGACTTTGCCCGGTGAACGTGCTGATTAGTGGCCGCACAATGCTCGAGACTGTCGATAAGGCAGGAGACGGCATCGGTGGGGTCTGTGCCGTGGTATGCACAAACCCCGGCGCCGGCACCCAAGCTGCCGGCGACGACGCAGTTATCATCGCGGGCGAGCCCCGGTGGGAGATGGTGTAACAGCCTAGATCAGACGGCGTGGCTTTGTTGCATCAGTGATAAGACTTTTGTCTGGCCAAGGTTCAACTCACGTGCGGATGGGCTAGGTGCGTACAAAGCACTTTCTACCACGCTATTTTTCTTCATCCACCGCTCAATCTTCGCCGGCTTCACTAGCTTCCCTCGCACATCGAAAGCGAGCTGGGCTTTGTCTGTTTCGATAAGCTTTCTCTTTTGTCGCTTTCGCACAATCGCTTGCATTTCATGCGTCTTGATGTTCTTATCCTTCCCCCACTGGCTGATGCGAAATCGGTACTGTCGTTCCCTATCACCGCGGTTAGTCTCACTCTAATTTTCACACGGACTATCAGCATACTCAGCTTTGAAGCCGTGTGTCTCCTCTAATATCGACCTCATTTGTGGTAAAGGCATCCCTTGTGCAATGTGCAACTCTAAGATGAGAGCTTTATACGGCTCCCAGTCGACTTTGCGAAGGGTCGGAGCCTTAGGCTTCTGGGCTTGAGTGGGTGGGCCCATGGGGGAAAGAGGGCCCGTAGATACATTTCCAGACACAGACGCACTTTGGCCGCCGCCAGTAGCGCCTGCGTCATACAGAGTAGACCGGCCATATGGGCGCTGGGCTTGGAACCACGAACCTGCAGCTTGTATACCGTCATACTGGCCTTGACGGATGCCGGTGGATGTATCGCCGGCAGTATGGAGCCCATGGGAACGCTGGATTGAAGAAAAGGGCTGTCCAGCAAGTGAAATCCCAGGGTGGAGGGCGCTGGCTGGCGCTTGATTAGGCTGGTGGTGCGGCTGAAAGTCCATGTTGGCGAATTTAAACCTCGTTCAAACAGGGAGGCAAATGTTTTCTGTCGCCAGATACTGTGAAGTATGTATTATACAAGGGAAGTCTATCCAGGGTCAAAGCGGAATATAAAGAAGCATTGCGTTCCATGTTACCATCAGCAGCATAAGGCTGTGAAACGTTGTCACGCGTCCAGCCGGCAGCGACGCGCTGGTTGAAGAGTGGCGATTGGACACAGTTCAAAACTACAATTGAGGTTGGCGAATGAACGAGTGCAGCTGCAGCCGTGGCGCTGCATGGGCGCCCGAGCTCAAGCCTCCGCCTTCGTTTCACCGCCCTGCTTGTATTTGCAAAAGTACAATTGCGGGAGGGCTGAGCACACGGCCGCGCTGATTGGCTGGCGGACAATAGTACTATCTGCGCCGAATTGAACTTTTGCAACACAGCAAATCAGGCAGGAACAGTCGAGATCTCTGACCTCTAATCGTCTAATCCATGCTTCTGTTCCGTGCATATTTACGTGGAGTTCACGGCTGCATTTACGTGGATCCGCAGGTGATCAAATTGCGAGGGCAACATTTCTCGCGGTTTTTGTCACCAAGAGAGTCGCCCGGCTATGTACTTATAACCAGCGGATGTCGTGTCTGGCAATGTCCAAATCCTTATACAATCGTACCCACTCTACTTCCGACTGCTTGAGAGCTCTTCATTTGACTGCCCAAAGCACTCGAGCAATGAATCATCCTTACTCGTCTTTCCATGACCGTGCCTCTCTTTCTTGGTCAGGCGAAGCCATGGCTGAGCCTGCACCCAGCAATGACCTTCAGCGTAAGCTAAGATCCTTTCCGACAATGGGTTGGCGTCTTAACAGTACACTAATGAGCATGTCTTAGTTGAAAGGAGGGCGTACTATAGAAGTACTCTAAGTCAACCTGGTATGTCTGCTTGTCGGATCAACAAAGACACCGGAGAGATTTCGTCTCCGACCATCTGCTCTGTTATATTGAGGGTAACAGATCTACAGCATCGATGGACCATAGCGATCCGACCGTCTACGATGTCTCCAAGGCAGCTGGAGAGTTAGCCACCTGGACTGATCATGAGCAACATCCTCAATCCAGCATGAGTCTCGACGAGCCACTACTGCACAACGCTCCGAGCACCAGTAACCTCATGAACATGTACTGCTGGGCACCGACCGCCTTTTCATATGAGTTAGTATCACTAGTGGAATGGGAACGAGATTTGGCTCACGTGCTGTCTAGTCCATCGTGTTCGAACAACTCGATTCCTCAATCCATCCAGAATACCATCTGGTCTGGCACAGCGCCGAACCACGACGTACCACCATCTTGCGATTTCGACACCCACGCAGCAGAGTTGCGCTCCCTCCAGAACTCCAGCTCAGATGACGTCATCTACATTGGACAACGAAGCCGAAAGCGCCCGACCGTGATTGAAGCAATCGATAACGACGATACTGTCACGCGCATTGGCTCCGTATTGAGCAACAGAAAGTTCGTGTGTGACGAAGAGAATTGCGCAGGACAGACCTTTGCTCGCCTGGCCGAGCTGAGGCGTCATTACACCACGCATCATGCCGCCGATAAGCCCAACTTCTGGTGTCACGTCCCGACCTGTCCTCGCAGCGTGAGCGGAGTTGGCGAAGCATTCCGCAGAAGGGACAAGCTGGCGGCACATGTCAAGAGTATGCACTCTTGAGTATGTGGAAGGTTTGCACATGGATAATCTCAGCATATCAGAGAGTTCCATGTATCGAATGCTGCAGGTTTGGGGGCATTTCGCTCGGGGGCATTTCGCGCGGTTGCTGAAGTGAGTTGATATTTTTCTGAGCTTTGTACGGATGTCATGTATTGAGGCGCAAGTAATGCGCAAGTCGTCGCTCGATTGCTTCTCCATCCGTTCTTATATCAACGTGATCTTCTCGACCGTTCTCTTTGCAAAGTACTCCTCATCCAACATAAGCAAACGCAAATCATCAAGAGACGAAAGCCCCCGGTCAAATCTCCTCGGCATCATTAGCATAACATTCCCTCTATGTACCCATCCCTCTTCCCAAGGACTCAGAAGCGTCGGAAGCAAACTCCCCTTGAGCGCCCAGACACACCCGCCATCAAGATGTGACGTCGTCCCTCTTTTATCTCCAGAATTGACAATATCACCTGAGTCGAGTAGGAAGGAATAATTCCAAGATATTAGGACGTCCATTGCGTCGTGTAACGCGTGGTCTGGACAGCTTGCTTGGCCAACATGATGATATTGCAGCTCCTTGAACTTCTCGCGAAACTCGTCAAGCGAGGCACATGAATTGCAAAAATCCGTTTCGGAGGTACCAGGATGCTTGAGGAATGTGCTCAGCCAGTCTCCAAAGACTGCATCGATTGTTCGGTTGGTGATGCGGGCGGCAGCAGCAAACAGTACGTCCCGGAGAAAATCTAGAACGTCTCCCGTGCCGTCATGGTCGATCTCACAGCAAGTACAGTGTAAAATTTTGCCTATCATGCTGCCTTCAACCTGTAGTTGGAGACCATCAGCAGATGTTGATACTGATCCCATAGCTGGCGGAATGGGTTTCGTAAAGTCTCTTGGTCTGATGCGGTGTCGCATGTCTGGCACCCAGGATGGGCAGCATAATAAGCGCCTCTCATGTGTCTCCATAATGCGAAGGTCCTTAGAGTTCTCGATCAAGTATCTGGTATAATGTAGTGTAACCTGCTCAAAAGATTGTCTGTAATCTGGTTGAAGAGCAAGTGGTAGCTCTACTTCATCCAACAGTCCTAGAATACCATAGAACAGGTCATGGTCAATGGTCGCCTTACTCGAATATTGTAGACGTAAGAAAGCAATCAGATTGACGGATGTGTGAAAAGCCCTCGGGCTTGGGATTCTGTTCGTTTGTCTGGGAATGTATTTGGCTAGACTTAGCCACTCGGCTGCTTTTGATTCCCGGAATACGTCATAAGCTTTCGCGGCTAGTTCCCCATCGAGAAGGCGTTCCTCCTCAAAGAGGCAGAAAGCAGCGGCTGGAAGGACGTCGAGGTAGAACACCCATGCGCCTATGATGAATATAGGTACGCGCTTGGCAAGGATGAATTCCTGCATAATCCAGACACGTGTGAAGTAGTCATGTCGTGCAAGGGCCCCTATTTGTTCGAAGAGACTGAAGAGAAATGCCCGGGATGGCACGGCGTGGGCAATTGCGGAAATGCCGTCAGCAACCTCCCCCACACACGACTCGCTTGTTACTGGCGCTTTGCCCTCTTTGGATGAAGCAGTATCCTTATAGACTTGTGACTGTGCTAAGGACGATTCGAGTCGACCGAGTTGAGCCAGAAATGACTCGCGATCAGATGTCTCGCGTTGGCAATTCTCACCGGCGAGATTGAGTACCTGCATCAAAGTATGGAGGTCGGCGTCAGGAGGGAAGATTTCTTCAGGCGTTCCAAACCACACCCAGACCCTGCTAGCCGTAGAGTATATCTCTGACATGCGAGGGACATGCCTATTTCTCTCGTCGATGTTCGACTGATCGATGCAGATTGCATCTATCCACCATGGTATTCCGCAGTGCGCGGCTGTAGTTGCCGTTGCATCGTCATGATTTGCGCGCTGAGCCAGTTCAAGGGAGCGGAAGTCGACTTCAAAATCTCGCATCGTCTCCAGGAAGTCGTGTAGGTGCTGTGAAACCTCGAATGCGTAGCCATTCATTCGTAAAGTTACTTTCGGCAAACCGCCACCCCACACGTAGGAAAGGGCATAGAATTCGAGATCCTTTGTTAGCGGCACTTCAAACAACGTGATGTTGAGTCCTGTTTCCGTTTCGGTGTGGCTGAAAGTTATCAAACGGATGTTTGGCGAGACGAGATCAGAATAGAGCGGCACATGCGAGCGCGTATCTACCGGAGGACTTGAGGTGGTTGACATGTCGGCATGAATGCTTGCAGCTTCCGCTCCCGTTGATCGACAGCGAGTAAAAGCAGGAAATTCCTCAGTGCTATATGATCATAGGATGCAGACGTTCCGACGATGGCGGGGAGTTCTGTTGACGGCCCCCAACCTTGGCTCGCGAATCGGCATCGCAAGACTTGGCCACAAGGCCATCTTCGTCCCCTGCAACAACGCCATCTCCTCAATACAGCAGAGCACGGACAAGACTTCACCGGACGCGATGTGGTGGTGAGATCGCAATTTCTCACCACTGGATCTGAGCGCTGCGAACCTAGTCATAAGGATGGTTGTTGATGCGAGGAAAAGGGTGACGGGACGTGCGCGTAACGGGTGGCGCTAGGCTAGCGCGCTGTGGAACTGCAATCGCGTGCACCGACGTGTCGTTTCTTTCTGACCTACAGAAGTATAGCCAAAGTATAGCAGAATGTTCAACTTCTTTCAAATATTCCCGATTAGTGGCTGTTTTTACTCATGCATATATTTGTTGTGGTACGTGCTCAAACGAGTTGCGCTGAGGTACATAGGCATCATCACTTTGCGCCAGTCTCCATTCCTTATAGTCCAGACGGACCACTTACCCTACCCTAGACGTCGTTATCGGTGCTGCAAGCAATTTGAGTCCCCTGCAGCCGTCGTGTACCTGTGCCCCAGAGGTGCAGCCATGAGCGCACGGACGCCACAACACATCAACAGGCAGCAGCCTTGGTCGTTGGCAGCAGAAGAGTTCCGTCCTTAACACGCCAATTGCGCTAAAATGTTGTTCTGAGACTTTCTGAGCCAATTGATCATGGGTCTGATGGCCAATCTGCTGCGTGCGATTGTACGGATACAACAAGATAGCTCTTTGTCCAAAGTGGCATTGGACATTACTTCTGAACGCAAGGCTTCTCCAGATGCAATAATTGAGCGCGTATACCTTCACTTTGCCCGCCTTCACGCTGTCTGATCTTACCGCCACATCGTCGCCAAGGGAAGCGGGGATATCGGGATCTGTCCCTTTCGTCAACACTAACGGTGGCTCAAGTGAAGGACCTCGTGCACAGACGAAGACTGCACGCCTGCTACGCCTCCTTGGCGCAGCTATGGCTCCAGTGGCAAGATAACCATGGACCAAGCCATCTCTGCCGATCGTAACATTGCGAAACTGAAAACATGCAGTGCAGCACATGAGGAAAAAGCATTATGCGACGTGCATGGGCCAGACACTGACCACTGGGCAAAAACATACGAGTGAAACAATCCAGATCAGAGCACCATGATCTCGTGGATGCGTTCACCGACCGCTGTAATCTTGGTTTGTTCCCCACTGTTTTGTCTCAACGTGCTTTCATGTCGTTAAATCATAGCACTACTCTCCCTCCTCATCGGTGCTTCCATCACTGCTGCTCCTCTACGCGCGGTGCTGCCGTCAAGCAAATCCGCCATGGTTATTTTTTCTTTTGACGAGATCAATGGACGACTCTCTGAATGTACCCACTATAAAACCCGAACTCGAACGTATGGAAGGCTCCTCGGCATCCAACAGCTGTCCAATTCAAGCCGCGGTGACGCGGGGAAACAGACATACAAGACACGAACCGTCCAGGATTTCGCCGACGCAACGGAAAAAGAGGACACTAGATTTGTAGCACGCTTCAACTCCAGGAAAGAAGTGCAGCAGGCTATCTCGTCACACCGCAGCGAGTTACAAAGGTATACGGACAAGTGTTTGGAGCCTTATGGCCCTAAAATATGGGGCGACGGATCGACCCAGCCACAACTTACCCAGACCGACGCGTTCTACCCCAGGATTCTGGTCTGGGATGATTTGGAAGATCGGGAACGGTGAGTGCAGGGACGAATGGATAGTGTATGATGCTGACAAATATTAAGCATTCGACTGTACACCTTCTGCTGGATAATGCAACGCACTTGTCGTAAGGTCGAAACGAAGAAGCGGGAGTGTAGGAAGGATCAGTCTGACGATGAAGATGGGCTTGATTACGAAGAGAAAGGCAGCGAGCGGCCCCAGCATATGAGCCTCCGGGATGTGGTTGAGGGAATAGGGACGAACTCTTCGGATCCTTCCGTAGATTCTGCTCAAGCATCGCCGTCGTCGACAATACGTTCAGTGCCAGTGATCTCAGAGGGAGACAGTAACAGAAATGAGTCCACGTCAGTGCAAGAGTTCAGGGCGCCCGAAGCACCCATGGTGCGCAACCTTTCGAGAGTCCACACGGTCTCAGCTCGCGAAGCGGCACTACCCCGCCGACCAACGTCGCAGCGTAACATGGGAGATATCTCGTCGGCAGTCAACCTTCAACATGATGAGTCTCCCCTGAGAGGCAGCGCTGGTTCAGTCAATGCTCCAGATCCCGTCCCCGCGACCTCAGCAGCTATAGAAGTGGACACTCATGAGAACAGTCCTGCAAACCGGAAACGGCGTAGATTAACCATCGATGTCAATGAGTGTACCAGCTTCTCATCACTCCAAAACAAGGGGAAACTAAAGCCTGTACGACAGATCAGGCGGAAAGGCTCATCTAGTGGCCTCTCACGCATTCACCTTCTTTCGGAATGTCGTAACAACGGGGAGCACAGGCAGAGCCCTGTCGACGACCCTTCTATACCTGACTCTTCTGATCAAGTGACAACGGTCGGGAATGAAAATAGCACTACCGAATCTACTGCCAACCGAGTCAATGACGTCGACTCGGTTCTTGGGGACGAAGCCGTAGCCGAAGTAGAAGAACAGGAGACAGGCCTGCTGGCAATGGAAGGTACACATTCTTCTTTGATCGTCCGGCTGAAGCTGAGTTCAATCCAAGCAACCCACCTTCGAAATGACCGTAGACGGCTGGCTTACCATCTGTCTCTATGCTTCGACACCGACGCGCAGGCGCAATCGCCATGTAAGAAAACGATGGATCTCATTCGAAACTTGTGGTCATCAGACCAAACACGCCTACGCGAGAGCCTCAATCACGCATTCAAGTCATACGATACAGCATTGAGCAGATGGCAACGATGCATCGAGATTTTCACCACTTTCCAGGAGCGTACACAATTCCGTGGCGAAAGTAGTACATGGAACGCGCATCTTGGAAGCCTACAGATCAACGCTCGTCGTGAGGCGCGCCGAAACTTCTTGGATGCAGTAGTGCAGATGGGTGACTGGCTTGATGAACTAAGCAACATCTCCATTCAGAGGTTCTCGGACGATGTGGCAGTAGCCCTGCTGACCATGGCAGACTGGGTGAATACAATGAACGAAAAGGAGGATAGGGACGCATTCATCGAAGTGGTGGCTCGGTTCAACAAAAGCTTATTGGATCCCTTTATGTAGCGCTGGTGCCCTCGCAGTGCTCACCCAATGGATATCTATATCTCTTGTTACATCTTTTTTGAAATAGTGTGTATTCGACAGGGAGGTATCTTAATATTAAAGTCGTCGTTATATTTTTGTTTATTTTCTATTAAACGTATTAGCGCTTAAGACATTTGTGCGACTGCGAGCTATTAACGATAGAATCTACTCTTACCATACTTAGTTGTAACCTTATCTAAAGGCAATGTACTATTTTAGTAATTATCTCTAGATAATAGAGCCTAAGGTGCTAGCTTCCTCTTATAAACTCTAAATAGTAGTAGCGCTAGAACTACTTACCTCTAGCAATACTTGAGGTATGTTTTAATTCGAAGAGTCACGCTTAACACGTAACAATATTCAAAAGAAGCTGTACGAAAACGACTGATTAGACTACACAAGATATTCAAGATTTAGAGCTTCTATAAGCACTTTACTAGTAAGGCTTCAATAACATGTAAGATCTTTTCGTGATTTACAAAATCTAGGTAGCACCTACTGGGACATGCTGTATCTCGGTAAATTCGGGAGAAGTGCAGATAGCAGAGCATCTTATGGTCTGTGCTTTATTGACTTAAGCTGAGGTTGCATGTGAGTGCATGCAACAAATACGAGAAAAGCAATTTTTGCTCCTAGCGCTCGGACGCTATAGGTACGACTCAGGTCTGAGATCTTCCTTAATCATGAACAGTTTGAATGCTGAAAAACATGACAGCCTCAATTTGAACTGAGCATTGCAGGGGACTTTTTTCCATATGTAGTTTTTCTGAAATGGAGAGCGGTTTGTACGTTCCACTTCTTCGTCTGGATTGAATCTCAAGGGAATGAGATGCCCTCGTCAGAGGCCCCACGGGCCCAGCTAATTCATGAAGGGGTGAGCTTGGGCCTGGAGGATGTACAAGGATGACCAGTATGACTAAGCTCGGACCCAGCGCCCAGGTCAGGCGTTGAAGCAGTCCTAAGATTGGGCCAGTGCAGGGCATGAGAGTGGACGAGTTTACGCTCGCATTTGTTGTCCGCATGTCGCGTGTTTGCTGGATTGATGTCACCGCTTCTCAATTCACAGATCCTACTGAACTACCAGCCTGTTGTCTTGAGTCATGCAGTTCCACCTTTATTGCATCAAAATTATTGGCCAGATTGAGTACCTTCTTTCCGAGCCAATGCAGCGCAATGGAGGCCAGATACGATCGACTCGTGTGGAAATCGATTGCCAAAAAGCACTCCATGCGCTAGAGTCACTGGCCAACAAAGGGAAAGCGGGTATGTTGCATTCCCGAGGTATGCATTTCGATTATCGAACGAGGGTTTGGTCTTATCTCACATAACATGCAGAAGAAATGGAGGTCAAACGGAGACTTATCACCATAAAACCGAATGAGATGCTCCAAGATGGGTACCATCAGCTAACATCTCACACCCTCAAGCACGTCGAGAGCCTTAGGCGAGCACGATTGCAAGCCAACGCTATCGATCTCCAAGAGTCTTTCAGCGACGCATGTGAAGCTTACTATATCATCCTAGATAATTGGCTGAAGTGTGTCGATAGTTTTGTCATCTGCAATGTGTGACTAGCTTCTTTGGCGACAAGCAGTCTTATGCAGAGCATCTTGCAGATCTTCCAGACCAGATCAAGCGACCAACAAGGCGTCTTTTGCTTGATACAGGTCTAATGACAGCTCAATGGCGATGCGACCCAGATACATCACGGTCGATGCCTTTTCTCGGGATCTCGCACGAGTCATTCTCAACATATCGCACTAGCCAAACTCGATGGCTCCCAGCGAACTAGAGGAGATCTTGAATGGCTTTAACGCCCGCCTCCTGTACCGGTTCAATTGACTAACGACGCTCACCAGGCGTTCCAAATACCAAATCTTCGCCTCCAAATCTTCACACGACTAGTCTCATGTAGCCTCACCTAATTATCTACGCCCAGAAAGAGTGTTGCAAACCATGCTGAGAATAACGAGACCGCGGTCACATGTAGGATGTATGCTGGCAACGTTCAGAACTTATATCGGAAGCGCGCGCACGAACGGTCGCAGTACCTGGTGTTTTTATGTATAGCTTCGTTTGCGGGCTGATCAACGTCTAATCCCCACGACTCCACTGCTCAATAGAGACACGCATGTATTTCTCAGCTAGTGTCAGTTTGTTGTTGCACATTACGTTCGGCTATTGCCGATGTTTAAAATGACCGTGTTGTCGGTGGTTGAGTGTGACTCACGAGGCGTACCACCCTGCCTGAGATAAGCCGCCCTTTTCTTGAGTCAGAACACGGACCTTGGCCGCAATGCATTTTGAGTGTTATGTATATGGCTGCTAAAACATTAAGGCTGCGCTGCCCGACATATTGTTTTCTCTCTTGCACAGCACACGGCCCAAAATACGTCTCAATACGTTGTCGAACATACCTGAGCACTGCGCATCCTAACACACGACAAGTCTGGGGTATCGCGTTGCATCATCGGGGGCAATTCTTGTTGGACCACGCGACCGCAATACTACTATCTCACCAGCGTCGATCTCCAACCAAGTCCGCTACAGAATCTCGATGTCTACCAACAAGGCTGAACAAGCTGTTGCCTTCGCCGCCTTGATCCTAGCTGACGATTCCATCGCAATCACGCCCGAGAAGCTTCAAGCGCTCCTCAAGGCAGCCGCAGTTGAGGACGTTGAACCTATCTGGACCACACTCTTCGCGAAAGCACTTGAGGGCAAGGACGTCAAGGACATTCTCACAAAGGTCGCAGCCTCCGGGCCTGCGGTCGGTGGGGCGCCTGCTCAAAAGCCGAATGAGAAGGACGAATCCGTCGCTGATGGCGACATGGGCAAAGATGGGTCGGCTGATGGTGGAGCGGACGATGACGACGATGATAGCGATATTGGAATGTCTCTCTTTGACTAATGTAGCTGACAAAGGAGCGGTTCATTCTCAAGAGGCTGGGGATGAGAGCGGTGGAGACTCTGGCATTGTGGTCGTGCTTTTGGGAGTTTTGAGATCTTACGATAGTTGCCAGGCTAACAAGAAGAGTTTTCTTCCAGCACAGGACCATTGCAAGCCTTACGCGTGAAAACTTCATTGATCGACGGATGATGTTTCCTCACTCTAACAAACAGATGAATCACGTGTCCATAGCCTGCAGCGGTTGGAATGGCGCTTCGTGCATATCGAGGCAAGAATTGTTTGTTCAAAGGTAACGATTGTGCACGAGCGATTAACTAGTGTCTATGGTGGGAGATCGTTCAACATGACGAACGAAAAATGACATTTTCTATTGCTATAAAGAAATATTATGAACAGATACAAACGGAACGGTTCACAGCTGCGCTGAGGTCCACTGCCAACTTTTCTGACCACTGGAAAATGATTCCTCGACTTAGTCATCAGCTGATCGAGGCGTATAGGAAAAGCTCACCAGTCTCGAAACTGTTATCAAGTCTTGAAGTCGTTCAGTCTTCTAAGACACTCAGAGTTTTGTTTCATTCATGCGGAATTTTCGGCTTTACAACAACAGTGCTCTGATCTCTCGGAATTGACTATACCGACGTGTCCCATCGTAATCGATTGCGGTCTGTTACTTGCAGATGAGCCCGAGGTGGAGGTGCCTTTGTGCGTCGCGAACAAGGTTGCGTACTATGTGCCTGACAACACATACATCTTTTCCAAGGGAAAGCGAGAGCACTCACACTATTGGAAGCCACATGCGAACACTTGGCCGGAATTTCGATCTACTTCTAGGTAGGCAACATGTGTTCGGGATGTGGGGGCAAATCACCCTCCTACTCCCGGGGCCAAACTCACCACTAACACGTGCCTTGTCACGGCCACATGGACGATCCAAACACCACACCATACCAGATAAAATACGTGCACTCAGTCTATCCACGGTAGATGTAAAGGTCCAATGCCTGCATTTCATGCTTGCCTCTTGTTTCAGCTCGCAATTGCAAGTGAAATGTCATTTTCGTCAAGAACATCTACTGGGGACTAGAAACTTCTCCATGCTTTCCCCTGACGCGGAGTGCAGCAAGCCTTGTCCAACCCCGGATTACTGACAGGGATTATGGCTATTTACCCCGCAATCTCTACACATTCACCCGGTATTCAATACACCGAAAGTCGAAGAAAGTTGGAGATGCGCACTGGGATCTGGAATGTCTCACTCGTAGATGCACGCGGGAGGAAGGATGAGTCTGGTCTTCCAATGACACCTGTGACTAAGAGAGAATAGCGTAACAACAACACGGTAATAATCATCGTGATTCGGGACGTGCTTGATGCACTAGATCGGCTCCACACCCAGAAGTCATTGCTCCACCTGACAACCTCAGGCCCCTCCACTGGAGGCTTGACGCAAGGAGAGACTGTGCACGTAAGATGCAGTATATAAAGCTGAAGATATTTTCTCCTCACTTCTCATCTTCAAAAACTCCAAACAATAGCATTCCATCATGCGCCCCAGCCTCGTTTTTGCCACCACTGTCATTGGCTTTGCGTCAGGTGCCTTCTCTACTGTAGTGGCACCACGACAATCCGACTATATCAACTGGAAAACGTTGAAGGCTAATGGCGTCAACCTTGGCGGCTGGCTCTTGCAAGAAGCTTTCATCGATTCGGCTTGGTGGAGCACGAATTGCGGCTCTGCACCGGATGAGGCGACCTGTTGTGTGAATCTTGGTAAACAGTGTGGTCCTGTTCTTGAACGCAGATATGCCACTTATATTACTCCGAGAGATATCGATAAGCTGGCCTCAGCTGGAATCAACGTACTTCGAATCCCCACAACGTTTGCGGCTTGGGTGAAGGTACCAGAAAGTGGCTACTACACTGGAAACCAGCCCTCATTCCTCAAAAACATCGCCACATACGCCATTGAGAGATATGGCATGCATATTATCCTGGATATTCATTCCCTTCCCGGCGGCCTTAATGGTATGGGCCTTGGTGGTGGTGAGGGGAAGTTTGGCTGGTTCAACAATCAGACGAACCTCGATTACTCCCTGAAAGCTGTAGAGGCAGCGCTCCAGTTCATCCAGAAATCTGGAAGCCCACAGTCATACACATTCGAGCCCATCAACGAACCCGTCGACAACCGCGACATTACGGCATTCGGCACCCCGGCTGCTCTGAGCGATAGTGGCGTAGCCTGGGTCCAGAAGTATTTCGACGCAGTCATTGTCAAAGCAAAAGGTGTGAATGCAAAGATTCCAGTCATGCTTCAAGGCAGTTTCAAAGGCGAGGCCTTCTGGTCGTCTCGATTCCCCGTAGGGAGCAATCTCGTCTTTGACGAGCACATCTACTATTTTGCTGGGCGCCCAACGGATTCGGACACTGTGGCCACCGATATTTGTTCTGATGCAAAAGCTGCCCCAGGAGACGGCAAGTTCCCAGTGTTTGTGGGAGAATGGTCTATGCAGACCGTGAGTGGTAAGTGACTTTCCAGTGACCAGAATCAAACATATACTGACTATTTGTGCGCGCCTGCATAGACAACAAATTCGCGAACCGAGCAAAGAACCTAAACACAGGACTGTACGCTTTTGCGAAGTACACCAGAGGCAGTGCTTATTGGACAGTGAAATGCACCGGGACTGCGCCGGTGGACGGACAGGGTGTCCAGGGCGATTACTGGAATTATATGACTTTCATTGACTTGGGTGTCATTAAGCCTAGTCAAGGACAACAGTATTGCTCCTGAGGAAGATAACAATTGAGTTTGTGTCAGGTGTCTTATAGCATGTGAACCAACAGTGTGAAGACATGCTACGCATCGATTCTGTTGTTGAATGTCTTCCCTCTTGTGCAGAACCACGCATTCTGGTGACAATCGCACGTGCACTATTCGTTTAAATGTAAAGTCTGCGGAGATTGCGTCCTGATGTCTACCATTCTGCTGGGATGAATGGATGATGCGCTCCTGTGGTTGCTTCCTTCCTTAAAAGCTTCTAAACTCTCTGAAAGCAAATCACAAGAGCCTAAGGAGGTAGTAACGGTGCAATAACGTGGTGAGGCCGCCATCGTTGTCAATTTCACGTGAAACTCAGATCACAATTAAATGCCGGCCCACGTAAGGCTGCCAGTTCACTTTGCCTTTAGCCCACGGAATCATCCATTCTTCCGGGTAGCATGAACCCTCAACGGCCCAATGATTCGACGAAATAACGCTTAGAGTGATAGGATGTAATGTCACATGTAGCACGTACATATCGTCTCCTTCTTTGATATCGCGTCCGCATGCGAGACGTCCATCGTTTGTGTACCAAATATCACTGCCACAGAATGTGTCCCGCATGTCTGGGGTAAGTACGAGCTCATTCGAAACTACAGTGGGCGCTAAGTTATGCAATGCATAGCTTCTGTACGTAGAGCAGCCCGTAACTTCTCAGCGGTAGGCTCATGGAGAGTCGGACCTTGTTCGTATACCTGACCTCATTATCTTTTGCGCTTTGGAGCATGTGTGAAAAGCTCTCAACGGCACTGACAGAACTTTTGGGACCTATCTTCAAGCCAAATACGTCTATGACCCTGCCCCACGCGTGCATAATATTGTCGTCAAAGCGACCTGACGATGGATAGATGGTGTAGTTGAGGGCTGCTGACCCGTGGCGGCCGTTCGGTCGGAGGAGCATAGCACTACACAGTAATTTTGTGAAGCCAGGAACCCAACTTCGTAGTGCTCAGTGGGAGTGGTGATGATGAAACCCTCTTCACGGAAGTTAGGCTAGTATATTCAGACTGTGTGTGTCTTTAATGACCGACTTGGCCGTTCCTATCCGGGCTTGCTGAAGATTACATTGATAGCCAGGTTGCAGTCTGAAGTCTCGAGAGTTCAGCCCGAAAAGAGATCGGGATTATCATGAATAGGAAGCGGCGAGTAATGATAGCGTTGTTGCTGATGTCCTTGTCGTGATTTTCAACCCGATGCTAGGCAGACGACAGTCTATACCGCTACTCCCACGCTTTTGAGGATCATTTAAAACGATCGAGAGTTCGTCTTTGAGCTGTTCTCACAGGCTGTACTGTCATACGGAGAGAGCTCGTGTAATGGGCCAAAGCTAGCCGTAGATGTCTGGTCAAGTGGAGTAGAGTGCTTGGTTGTACGCGCGACGTCTGAGGGACTATTAAGAATTCGCTTTTCTCGATTGAGTCATCGCTATGGAGATATCTTGGCGCAGGGTACGCTGTAACATTCATGTATGTTATTTGGGTGGGGTCGCGAGACGTGCAGACTGAGAGGTAAGGTGACTACCGTGAGGCCGAAGTGGGGTGGACGCAATGCTGCTTAGCTCCAAACATCGTTCGCTCGGCGAAGAGCCAATGCAGCAGACAACATTGGAGGACTCATTACTGCTTCTTGACACAAAGGCTGCCGAAGATGACCCGAAAGAGCATGAGAAGCGCGGAGAGCAAAGGGCGAGTGCGAGACCGACGGAAGCGCTAAAAAGGGCACCGCCATCAAACTTCACCGCTCCTGATTTTAGCGCCTCAGTGCAACACCCGACGCCCTGGATTTGGAGTTCAGCCTTGTCGAATGGTCGGCGTACAATCACTTGCTCAGCAGCATTCTGTTTGGTCCATCGAGGCTTCATCGCTCGAAAGCTATCCAGGATGGGCTCGTCTTGGTAGGGAGGATCGCCATCGTTGATGCTTATTTCGCTAAGCACCACCAAGCAATGCGGGGAAGCCTCGCGCTAGCACCAAGACCGCGGATGCCGTCGCCATGGCTTTGGTGCAACAAGAACATCTCGAAGAAGATACCGCGGCTCTTTGGCATGCGAGAACATCCGATTGCCTCGTATGCACGCCACATAGTGGCCCAGACTGCACTCCTGGCGCTATTAACCAGCTAAGTGTCTTTATCCAAGCCATGATGTAGCCTAGCAAGACCATCCACGCAAGCATCCTCGCGGAGGAATTGCTAAATGGAGCGTGGTCCACTCTAGTACGGGGTACCCCGCAGTCATCTCCCCACAAACCAGAGTCGAGTCGCGATAACTGTGCGAAGGAGAGCGGCAACGTTATTTCCGCTTCCGGGTACTGCGACACTCATAAGGACCGAAAGCACGCGTCTTCGGACGCAAATCTATCAGGTTTGACAGAGCCTTATACGCCCTTGTTCTTCAAAATCTTCATCTGCATCTTCCACAAGGTCCGCTCTTTACCAGCCAATTGAAGATGGCTACTCCCAGTGACAGCTCCGGTATGTGTCCTCTGGACCTCGCCACCTACCCACAGTAGTATTGACAGTCCGTGTAGATGTGTCGGAGCACTCACCAACAGCAAAGGCAAACGAGCAGCGCGTCGAACATGTTCACACCAACGAGCGCGTGCCTGGCCACCCCAATTACTACGAGAAGAATGGCGTGCGAACATACGGCGACGGCGAAGACCATGATGCCGAGCCTCCCATGAACTTCAATAGAATCATGGCCCTCGTCGCCATGGCCTTTCGTAAGCTATCCCTTTGCATACCTTCACTGCACGTAACCCACCACTAACCTCTATGAAGTCTGGACGGGTTCACAAATCCCAGTGTACCTTTTCGGCGGTGTCCCGCCCTACATCTACGGCGACATTGGCGGCACTGACCGCTGGATCTGGTTCGTCCTCGCCAACTTGCTCTCTCTGGCCGCAGTATGCCCCTTTGTTGGTTCCATTTCAGACATTGTGGGCCGTCGCTGGGTCGCCATGATCGGAGCATGCTTCCTCATCCTCGGCATGATTGTTTGCTCGACCGCTAAAACCATGAACGTCTTTATCGGCGGCATGGTCTTCTCTGGCATTGGCGCAGGCATCAACGAACTGACTGCTCTTGCCGTAACGTCTGAGCTTGCGCCGACAAGCCAGCGCGGCAAGTACGTTGCCATTCTTGTCTTCACAATTGTTCCATTCTGCCCGTCAGTGCTGTGGGCACAGCTCATTGCTTCGCACTCTAGCTGGCGATGGATCGGGTTGTGGTGTGGTGTCTGGGCTTTCATCGGTCTTGTCTTGACGGCGGTGTTCTATCATCCACCACCTCGTGTCAACAGCATGGGCATGACGCGCAAGCAAATCTTGGCTGAGATCGACTACATCGGTGGTTTCTTATCCGTCAGCGGCATGCTCCTATTCATGATGGGCATGCAATGGGGAGGCTACCAGTATCCGTGGTCGAGTGCTCACGTTCTCGCTCCTCTCATCCTCGGCGCGGTCCTCATCGTCGCATTCGTCCTCTGGGAGGCGTATGGAGCGAAACACCCCATGTTCCCCAAGAGACTGCGCCAGGAGCCGCGTATTCTCGGACTCACTCTCGTCATCACGTTCATCTCAGGAGCAAACTTCTTCTCCATCCTGATGTTCTGGCCCACACAAGCGTTCAACGTGTACGGTCACGATCCCATTGGCGTCGGTATCCGTGGTATCCCTGTTGGTTTCTCGATTCTTGCCGGAGCGTGCATCGTCTTGTGGCTTCTCTCGCTGCTTCGTGGACACAACAAAGAACTTCTAATTGCCTCCTCCGTTTTGATGACTGCTGGCTGTGGATCGCTAGCAATCGCTCGTGTCGATAACCTGCACCAACTCTGGGGTCTACTAATCGTCGCTGGTCTCGGTATTGGCGGGATTGTCGTTCCTGCTTCGATCATCTGTAAGTCTCCCAGCATTGTCGAATCATGATCAAACCACTAACTAATTGCAACAGCTACCATTATTTGCCCAGACGATCTCATTGCCACGGTCGCCGCGCTGACACTTGCGATTCGCGTCATTGGCGGGTCAGTCGGGTACTGCGTCTACTATAACGTCTTCATCGGTGAGTGTATCTGATTCCATCCGGCATGCACCAGTCCTAACATTTCCCCAGCCAAATTCGTCCCCGCAGCAACGCACTACATCGGCGGCGCAATGGTCACCAAGCTTAACATCACCTCTCCCGCCATCATCGGCGAGGCCATCGCCATCACCGGTAGTTCGCTTCTCCCGCTCCTCGAAGAACTCCCAGGCATCAAGGGCGTGCCTGGCGCGTACGAGCTCGTTGTATTTGCCGGGCAGCTTGCGTACGCGGAGGCGTACAAGTGGGTATACTATGTCAGTATTGCATTTGGAGGCGTGAGTATCTTGGCTGCGTGCTTCTTGGGCGACATTTCCAAGTACATGGATGATCATGTTGCCGTGGTTATGCATTGAGCCCTTGTCTGCGGCGCCTTGGGTGGAAGGAGCTTCACATGCATCTGGGTAGACGTGCGCTGCGTGCGCATTGATAGTCATAGAAGCAAAGAAGTAATGTACATGTTAGTAATCCGGTAATGACCATTGCGCACACGTGAAGTCGTGCAGTGACACATTATGAAGGCAAGGGCCCGCCAACCCTCGACGCGCCAACCCCAACCCCAACCCAACCTCGGCAACACAAATACCATACCCCAGCACGCAGCACCCGCAACAACAACCAACTATGCAACCAAGCCAACATATCGCGCATTCCCGCTCTCGTTCCCCACAAACCCCGACATCGGCATGGAAAAGTCACTCAAACGGGACGGTATCTCCAGTTCTGGCACTTGTGGCGCCCAATACGAAGCGAACCGGCCGTTCCGGGCCCTGAGTTTGGGGTGAGTTCGGACTATGGGGCGATGCTGGCTTGCTGAAGGGGGCACGGGAGGCGCGGATGGGAAAGGTACATAGGGTGACGTGTGCCCGCTGTTTGGTGTTGCTGCTTCTACTGAATTTTTTTTGTTACTTATGGTTTCGAATAGAGTGCGTGTAAAAAGTAGTGGTGTTGTGGTGCACGATGAAGAGTTTGGGATTAAAAGACGCGACTATTGTCAGGGCGCTGGATGATGTGAAAAGCGATTGGAATGATATCTGCTGAATGCACATCATCTCCATGGATTGGTCGCGCGATGGCGCACACTGGATGGCGAGTTATCACGCAACACGGTACAGCAATGGATGCAAGAGCTTGGGAATGAAGTGAAGGCACGAACATGGCGACACGACCACAGCAGTACGAGAAGAATGGGATGTTTGACGCCGGAGACGATGTGGTAGGAGACCATATGCTGGAGAGGGACAATCTCTGGTATACCGGAAAGATGGTCGCGAGACGAAGTGGTACACCGCGCACGGAAAGAGTACAAAGTATCGCATCATCACGTCAGTGGAACAAAGAGTATGAGAAGGATACGAGTGGAACAAAGAGTATGAGAAGGATACGAAATGCCATGAAGGCAGGCAGGCTGAATTATGGTAAATTTTGATTACTACGCTACAGCAGGCCTCTCGCGTCTGCTCAGCACGAAATGAGGGCACTACTTGAATATGGTATCATCGCTCTGGAAACACCACTCCTGCTAGACTACTATACACCTCGAGGCCAAACGATCTATCAGATCTATTTAGATCTTCTTCTCGTCGACGGGCGCCGCAACTGGTGCATTCAAGCTAGCACGACGCTCAGTAGCGACACTCGCGCGCCTCTCGATATCCTCAGCCTGCGCCGCAGTGCCGAGATGACCAGTGGGAAGCATGTTGAGCCTATCCTCCTCCTTGTCCATCCTGCGGTATGCGAAATGGAAAGCGATACCGGTGACAAACGAGATGATGGCCACAGAGCCGTAGTTCCAGACAAGGTGGGGATCGGCGGTCAGAGGGGTGAAGGCCTGTGCGAGGGCGGCAGAGAAGGCACTGGTGAAGAGCTGGACAGACTGGACAAGCGAACGCATGTTCTTGGGCGCCTTGGTGAAGGCGTACTCGAGCGTGGTCACCGATGCGAAGATTTCAGAGGTGGCGATCAGTACGTAAACACCAGTGACGGCCCAGACGGAGATGTTCGACACGTAGTCAGGGTCCTTGGTCTCATAGTAGCCCGAAGTCTTGTAACTATGGAAGGTTAGTATGGTGATTGATGACAGCTTGATCAGAGTGCTACACTTACATGTAGTGCTGGAGAACGGCAGCCCAAACCATGGCGAAGGAACCCAGGATGAATCCAGCGGTGATCTTTTTGATGGGCGTGAAGCGAATGTTCTTCTTGCGGAGGAAGGGATAGACCACACTATCCATCAGCGGCACTATGATGATGATGGCAATGGGGTCCAAGTTGGACAGAATGTCGTTCGGCACGCCACCAAGATGCATAGTGGCGCACATGGCAGTCAGGTTGGAGTCCATTTGACGATAAGCGAGCCAGAAGATGGGAATCCAGAAGAAAACGGAGCAGGCACCGAATCCACGAGCGACCTCATCGACCCAAGCGTCATCAAAGTTGTACCACGAAGGCTTGCTGGCGCCGAGAGTCGATGGCTTGACCGCGGTCCACATGTTGCCATCGTTCCAAGTCTTCCAGGTCTTCACGGGGTTGATGCTGAACCCACGGCCAAGAGCCTTGAAGAACAACCTGAAGGCAGGGCCCATGACGTTACCAGACGGAGGCTTCAAGATGTAGAACTTCTTGCAGCCGTACAGAACTGGCAAGCAGACGATGAACATGGCCGTTGGGAGCAGGTAAGCGAGCCAGAAACCGACGTAACGTTCTGCGTAGACCATTGCGATTTGTCCGACAAGTGCGCCTGATGATTGTCAATACAACATCCACTGGAAACATTTAGGGTTACCATACCGATATTGATAAAAAGATAGAAGTAGTTGTAAATCCTGGTAACGGTCACCGCAGGGTCGACAATAACGCGCTCGCCCTTCTGCTCCTCAACGCGCATCATCTCCTGAGGCACCTGTTCGGCGATAAGAGGCGAAATATTGGGCTTGAAGGTACCCGTTCCGAGACCCATGATGAGAATACCGAGAACGAAGACGCCAAGAGCAGTATCAGGCTTGTCGAGAACTGAGGGAGCAGATGAGGCAACGAGGATGATGTGGCCGATTTCAGCGATGATGACAGAGTACACGATGGTCTTGAAACGTCCGAGGTAGGTATCAGCAATCCAGGCACCGAGAATGGGAGTGCAGTAAACCCAGAAGGCGTTGAAGGTAGTCAGGGAGAAGGCCACTTGCTTTCCCATGCCGAGCGCACCGGGAACAGCCTGATCGGAGTTGGGGTCAAGCGCAGCACCAGTCCGCGTGGGACGGGGCTTGGAGATGAAGTTGGAGTAGACGGCAATTGTGCCGTAGTACGACATGCGCTCTACGAGCTCGACAAAAGCGATGGTGTAGATTCTCCATGGAATGGCCGCTGGCACGCGACGCAGCGTCGCGAGCTCCTCCTCGGTGGGGAAGTCATCAGCGACATGGTCGCCGGCGGTTGTGTAGGTATCCTGGAGGCCAGCCTTGCCCTCAGAGATCAGGTAAGCCGGTGGGCCAGTCTGGTGGAAGGCTGGGTTCTTGCGCTCGGGATCACCAGAGCGGTCAATGAAAGCGGGGTCAAGGCCCGTCACGGCCTGTGGAGCACGTCAGCACTCAATCACCAACACAGATCTCGGGTACCTGGCGCAGACACGCCCGTGGTGGGGAGGATGAATACTTACGACTTCGTCGCTGTCTCCGACTGGCATGATGGGCGCACGTGAGAGCGAGCTTGCAACCTTGGAGTAAGGGTCGAGTTGAATTGGGAGCGCGACGAGGAGAAGAGCAAACTCGTGGCGGGTGAATTCGAGGACGAGGGTGAGGGCGCATTAATACCGATGCACTTGATTGCTGGGTAGGGTAGCACGCCAGGAGGGGGTCGTGTGTGGTGCTCGTAGGCCGGGCCCGCGGCACTCGAAAGAGGAAGGAGCTCGTAACCGCAACAGATAACCGCCGTTTGCTCGCAGCAACACGACATGGAAGCATCAGCATTTTGCCCTCTGGCGCGGCTCTATTCCCCAATTTCTGCGGCGCCAACGCCGAAAGCGACCATTCCCGCCGAGATCCAATGTCGCAGACAAGCCTCGACAAGTCGCTAACCAAGCGGACCACAAGCTGCCACTGGTGGCGAGGCAGGAAAGCTTACGCCAGGTCTTGGCGGACGATCGCGTGCATGCCTATTCGGCGCCACCAACGTTGTCTGTTCCTCCTGCCTGTTTCGGAGCACTAACTCTGCGCGCAGCCAACCGTAAGCATCGCCATCGAGATAACGCGACAAATAGCTTTCGAGCGCAAGCAGAGTTGCTCTGCAGAGGGGCGTTCGAGACGCCCGCTAGAAGACCGCCGAAGGAATGCGCTGCTCCTGCACCATCCGTTCATTGGCCGTCTGCAGCTAGCCTGGCAACCTCGTCGAAATTTGTCGTGCCGGGGGCCCCATGAGCACAGAGGGGCCGTCACTGCACAGTCGCTCGTGCGTGCAAGGACTCGGTCGGCCTTCGCGACCATTGACCTGGAATTGGGAGGTCGAAGCCAGTCGCTGGGGAACACCCTGTAATCACTCGGTTACCAGCGGTGGACACCTTCGCGCATGCCGCACTGTTGGAATCCCACAGGAAGAGCGCGATACACTACGCTCTTGCTATTCTTATCGCGCGACTGCCATGTGCTCGATCGAGCCGAGGTGCGGTGGGGTGTTCATCCCAGGGTAATCAACCTGCGGCCAGCATTATGGCCGTCTCGATATGACCCACCCGTTCTGGAATCTCGCTCAGCGCTGCTGAATGTCACTACTGCGGGCACGACGCTGAGTGGTGGCAGCCTTGGAATTGATGCAGCAGTCGCACTGTCCAGACATATGGCACGGTACGCTCATAATTATCGCATGCGCTCCTTGACACGCATTGCCAACCGGAGCTTGTCCACACTTAGTCACATGTAGTACGCCTTGACATGCTTGGACAGAAAAGGCAGCTGTAGGTCCAAGACGGCTCCAAGACCTTGGCGACAATTTTCTACCCTCGGTCTTCCCTGTCGCTGTCGCAGATCACCTGAGTTTGGTAATGAAAGTCGTCGTTTTGTCACCACTGCATCATGCCTCCGCCTGTGGCTGCGATTTACACGCGACTGAACAGCACAAGGAGGCGAAGGCTTCAGGTTAGGATCAACCAACGTCGAGATAGAGGGTTGCAGTGGTGGCGTGTGGCTGCAGCCTTGGTGCGCTTCGGATCGGGCTACCGGCCGCCATCACACAGTCCAAGCTTGAATCCGCCTGCACAACCCCTCTGAAACAGCCCGTCGGGATCGTACTTGCGACTGACCACTTTCATGAATTCCAGATTGTCCTGTCCATATCCGTCAAATGGCCTCTGCCAGCTATCGCAGTAATTGATGTACCGATAACGATGGCCTGTTCCGTGTTCTGTGGCAAAGGCATCGATTTGCTCAATGGCTGCTCGCGTGATGCGCTGCACCATCTCATCATCCTTTGCTAACGCCCAATTCACTGTGAAGCTGACATTTACCAGCGGCTCGTCTGTGCTAGTGTCGAGGCCAAGCACATTAGGATTGCCCTTGCGCGCCCAGTCCGGCAACATCGGCTGCAGAACAAGCGTCCATGACATGTTCTTGATGTTCTGCTCTCGGATGCTAGTGATAGCATCGCGGTATGCCTGATGCGCTGCTTCGAGGGTGGCCTGATCGTTCTTGATTGTTGTGGTTGCGAATTTCTGTCGACGGCCTGGCGGATTCAAGACGCTCATTTCGTCGGTGGCAGCAGGGAGGCTCTTCACGCTGCAGGTACTCCAAAAGCGCCAGAGCTTGGGAAGCCCAGAGCTCTGCCAGCATGCAGGCCATGTCTTCCCGCCTTCCGGGGTCTTGGTATGCGTGAGAGCCACTGCAATGGCTTGGATCCCCAGGGCCTGCAAGTAAGTAAAGCAGGCTAAAGGCCCTGCAGCATGTTCGTCGTATACCTTGCCTTCATCGTCTGAGACAACTCGATCCAGGAATCCGCGAAACGATGCCAACACCTTGGGAGCTTGCGAGGAGGGCATATACAAGAAGCCGCTCCAGATGCTGCCAGATGGGAAGCTGCGCACTACGAAGCGCGTTACGATGCCGAAATTGTTTGCCCCACCCTTCAATACTCGCCACAAGTCTGGATTCGCCGTCTCCGAGGCTCTCACAGCTGAGCCGTCTGCCAGCACAATCTCATACTCAATGACATTGGAGCAAACCATGCCGAAACGTGGAGAGAAGAACGACAGCCCTCCACCCAGAATCAATCCTCCTACACCGACCGCCGAATTTCTGCCTCCTGCGACTGCAAGTCCCTTCTCTTGAAGGGCCTCGTATACCTGCACCCACTTACATCCTGCACCAATTGCTACACTCTTGCCATCAGAAGCAGGTGTGACTTCGTTGAAGTAAGTGAGGTCGACGAGAGCTCCACCTTTGATGCTCGATGCCCCGGCTACTGGCGAATGTCCACCACTTCTAACGGCAAATATCCCATGTGCAGTGCTATTTCGGCTTCCGTCTGTTCTGCAACGCTCATCGAAATCGCTTTTCAGAATCTTGACCGCCTGGCATAATTCCTGCGTACTGCGGGGCTGAATCACACAGACCGGAGGGATCTCACACGCCTGCTGCGCCCAGTAGGAGTTCATCGATGCCTCGAATGATCGCGCATCTTCTGGGGAAATGATGCTTGCCGGCAGAGCAGCGATCAGCTTGGCCCGCAGCCGAAGCGCGGGCTCGGAGAAGCTTGCATCAAGCTCATGGTACTTCGGCTTCTCTGCTTCCGCATCTCGGCGGATTTGAGAAGACCGCACTCGCAGTCGATACACGAAGAAGATAAAAGTGGTGAAGACAACCGTAGCTGAGGTTAGTAGAAGCGGTGAAGCCATGGTGATGCCTCCCTCGTGGCTCTATGCGGAATGGTTGCGGCGCTGTCTCCAACTACGATTGATCGACGGTACAGCCTAATGTTACTCTCGAATTTCGAATCGCATGAGCAAAGGACTATTCGGCGATAGAGAGCGACGAAATAGTGCACAGATGGGATTACGCGCTTCGTGTGCCTATGAGCTCTCTAAGCACGAAGACTAAACTTGATAACGTAATCACATCTAGAACAGCAGCCACGGATCAGCAAGTGACCGTCACAACAACAACCAGTCATCCTTCGGCATGTGCGAATGCATGTCACAGGGATAGCTGTCATTCTATAGTCTTTCTACGCCTCACAAATAATTAACCTTCTCGCAAGAAGCGTGACACCCAGCTCTGTCACGAACAATTAATCATCCCAAGGATAAATTCATCGCCGCCTTCTCGTTCGTTGGCGAACGTCCGGTCATCTTCGATACAGCATGCTGGCTAATGAGTGCAGTATCACATTGTGTGTTAAAAAAACGCTTCTGGCAATTCTATTAAGTAATTGCGCCTCACGAAAAAACAGGTGTGAAATAGAAGTCGAAAAGTACGCGGTTGAGGTAGCGAGCTCGAAGACACAATGATGTTAATAATGTTTGCTCACAATCCTATATTGGTCTAGAGTTACGGGTTCGTGTACCAATCCACTTCTGCGAGCGAAAAGTTGTTACCCCCCGCTATTAATCGTAACATTTGACCCCACAGTAGCATTCCAGCTCAACGTAGAGTATCCCAAGTTGCTCCCGATCCTTCCAGAAAACACTTGTCGACCGTTTACAGCTACTGTAACCGGATAGGACTTGGTGCGATGACTCGGGACCTTGATAGTAGCCTGGAAAACATTCGCTGGCGCAGCAAATTTGTATGTAACGGGACCCACACCAGTCCATGCTGTCTCCTCATTGTCATCGTTAGACTGCGCAGCCGAAGGCTGAGATGATGCAATCTTGATTGATTTTCGTTTGATCTTTAGCGGTTGGTTTGGAGTAGGGCCACGGGACATGTCTGATTTGAGATCGGCACCCGGGAGCTTCGTGCTGAGCCCGTCGGTAACTGGGAAAGCAGTGGTAGTCAGGTCCACACTTGCAGATGCTAGACCATCGGCAGTGGCTTTGAGACTCACTTTGCCAGCGATGGTGGTGGACCGCAACATGATTCGGTTGACTCCATTCTCGACCGGCAGACTTTTGGCAAGGATGTAGTTGTCCGGACCCTGCGCAATGCCACCTCTCCAGGTGGCTGCTCCCGACAGTTCGAAGTTGATCATGTTCAGTGCAGTTGGGACGCGTTTGCCGTTTGCATCAACAACTTCGACGTCAACAAGCGCGATATCGGCGCCGTGAGCAACGAAGCCGGATGGTGAAACATGGGATGTAAACCGAATGCCAGCAGGTGTGCCTGCAGTAGTCCTTGTGTCGTTGGAGGTGGCTGTATTACCGTCGTACCCGACTGCCTTGAGTTCTCCCGCCGCAAACTTGACGTTAGGGAAAGTGAAGAAGAACGTTTTTGTTTGGTTTCCAAACCCGAGAGATTTGCCGTTAAGCAAAAGCTCAACTTTCTTCGCTGTGGAGATGACGTACACGTCTTTGGTCACGCTTGTGTTGTAATTCCAGTGGCCTACGAGATGTGTCGCCGGAACATCTGCGTCGACCCAGTTGTTCCACATGACTTGATTTGCGTAGTATGCGTCTTTGGGAAGGCGGACCGCATCGACCTCTCCAGATCGTCGATAGTTCTCAGCGCCCCTGTAATGTGTATTGGAGTCTGAGAAGATGATGTTGACACCTCCGGCATTGACCCTGTCACCGGTGCCTGGTCGCTGCTCGTAGTAGTCAAACCATCTTTCGACGTTCTCGCGTGCATGTGAGTCCTGATTGCGATTGTAAACCGCTGCATCTTCCCCATTGTACAATGGGCCAACTCCGTCGCGATGATATGGTGGCGAATAATCGTCCCAGTACTTTCGCAGACCTTCGTCCCTCGAGTACTCCATAGACCAGAACGGGATTCGTCCTCCCTTGTTGATGTAAAGCATCTCGCCACCAAACTCAGCTACCTTGCTCGACAGCATCTCTCGGCTACCAATAGCTCGTCCACCCTTAGGGTCATAAGTGTCGCGGACCTTCTTCATCTCTGTCATATGTTCCTCGGTGATTCCCTTATTGCCAGACTCGTAGAATACAATGCTAGGATTGTTCCTGTTGTAGATGATTGCGTCACGCATCAGCTCCACTCTCTGGTCCCAACGGCGCCCAGTGGGATCGCCTTCGCTGTCTCCTGCAGGCATAGCCTGCAAGAGGCCAAGACGGTCAAGACTCTCAACATCCTGTTTCCAAGGAGTAACGTGCATCCAGCGAATCAAGTTTCCATGGCTTTGCAGAATGAGGCGATTGGAGAAGTCTGACAACCATGCCGGAACAGCGGATCCAAGAGCCGGCCACTCGTTGGTGGTTCGTTGCGCATAACCTTTCAGCTGGAGGGCTTGGTCGTTGAGCTTAAAGAAACCGCTACTGAAGTCTGTCTTACGGAAGCCAGTACGTGTAGTAACGGTATCAACAACCTGACCGTCTAGGGTTAGGGTAGTTTCAACATCGTAGAGGTAACCGTATCCCCACGACCAGAAGTTGAGTCCTGTGATGATGCCAGACGCAGATAAAGTCTGAGTCTGACCAGCGGACACCGTGGAATTACCGCCATTCATAGTTGCCACTGTCTTACCCACCATGTCCCGGACTGTAACCTGATATGTGAACCTTTTGGCTGCTGAGTATTCATTCTTGACCTGGGCTTCCGCTACGACTCTTCCCGACCTCGCCTTGATATCGATATCCGTGGCGTAGATGTAAGTTCCGGTAGTGTTTAGGTTGGAATAAAGCGGTAAAGTCTGGTACAGCTTGTCGGTAACGTGCAAGTACACATTCTTGTTGATACCGCCATAGTTCGCATAGAAGTTCTTGTCGCTCCATTGGTATTTCTGACCAGTAGCCACCTCCTTGTAGTCCCAGCTATTGTCGATGCGTGCAGCAATTACGTTGTCTTTGCCCTGCAAGATTTTGTCGGTAACATCGAAACCAAACGCCATGACGCCGTTGTCGCTGCGGCCTATGAACGCATCATTTAGGTAGAAGTCGCCACCTTGTCGAATGCCTTCGAATTCCAGGAAGATCTTCTCGTCGGTTGAAGATGAGGGGGCCTTGAAGTGTTTACGATACCACGCGATGCCGGTAGGAAGATCATCAATAGAGACACGAAATGCGGAATCCTCATTCCAGGCATATGGCAGGGTCACCTCTTTCCAGCTTCCGTCGTCAAATGAGGATTTTGAGGCATCCGTGGGGTCTGAAACCGAGACGCGCCAGTCGGAGTTGAAGTTGTACTTTGTGCGCGCGGATTTCGTCACATTCTGTTGAAGGGACAAAGTAGCGAATGGTAGCACGAGCCATGCAAACACGCTCAGACAGACCATCTTGGACAGCTGTTCAGGGAACTGAACCGATGATGCGTCTCACGAACAATGCTGTGGTATCGCGGCACGACATATATGCGTTCTCTTAGCGTCACATTGCCAACGGGCGACATCATACAAGCAATTTTAAGCATTATATTAACAATAATTAATATGCATGTTGGAATTAGCAGCACGACTCTAGAAGAAAGCGGTGCTCGGGCTAGTGTCGTGCGCTGAGGGAAATCGTCGTTTACACCTACTCCGATGCCGAGAGGACTGCCCCGAAGCGGGTACAGGTGCTCGTATCCGTATTTGTAGCGTCAGTTCTGGAACGCGCCAATCAGAACTACTAAAATAAATCCATCTAAAGACCCCGCGAAGAACGGACCCTGTACCTCGTCAGTCATGATATTTGAAAGCTTATATCTACTTTAAGCATGAAATAATTGCATCTTCCAAGATTCTTAAAATAAGATAACATATCATCTGATGCTCCACTCGCGAGGTGCCTTACTGTCAACACTCATAGTGCAGAGAAAGCACGGTATCTGAAAGACAAAATTATTTCCTCGATCGTGCGTCCCGATGCTATTAGTAAACTCTTTGTGCTGAGCGTCGTGCCGGTAGTCCATATTTTGCTGATACTATGTGGAAGCTAATGTCTAATGCTATGATCAACCCGCTTGGTGGCGTGGTCCACGCGCAAGCAAAGATATTCTGCTAATTAAGCAAGTTTTAGGCAAAGATCTCAATTCGTAGATCTAATCAAAGGTTATCAAAACAGCCTCGCTCGCATGCACGTTCACTGTAGCCTTCTCTACGTTCTCGCAAGTTTGCCTGCCGACGATAGTTCCATCCAATGCAATGCTTTGTCCGGCAAATGTGATACCCTCCCGCACCTCAGCGCCTGCCGCTGATAGTCGCTGCACTGAAGCCTTCGACCTTTTACCAACAAGCGCTGTAGGTAGTGTGAATTGTACGCTTGGCCTTGACGTGACTGGTGTTGAGCTTGAGTTGAAGACTTCCATGTTAACCAGCACGATGCTCTGCAATGACGAGCGATGGCGCTTGCTTGAGTATATCGCATAACCAGCCAGCGACGTCGTGTTTACAACTGGAACAACTTGCGCATCACTATCGCCAAGTGCAGATGCGACAAACCAATTGCCGTAGTATAATGGTCGAGGCCCAGGTGCTGTGGTTCCATTTTGTGTCGCTTGCCACGATGCGTACCGGTAGCCTGTTCCCATGTGCCAGAAGATGCTTGACACGTTCAGCGAGGCGGCGTAGAGTGCATAGTCAATGCTCCAAACGGCGGCGCCAAAGACATCAGAAACACCTGCGAGACCCTGGCAAGCGATAGAATTGGTCTCACCGATGACGTACGGAAGACCCTTGGAAACAGAATAAGCAGATGCACCAGCATGATAATTCATCAAACCCGTGAGCGCCGTTCGATTCATCACGTTGCCAGCCAGTGTTGGCTTCACTGGTCTACACGCTGCGCCGAAGTACTGATGTGTACAGAATGTTTTGGCAAGCCCAGTTGATGCGATACCAAGATCGATGGCCGCTTGAGCCGTCCATGAGAGGTCGTTGTTGAGCGAGCCGGGTGCAACGAAAGCACCAGCCTGGAAAATTCTCTTCTGGGAGCCACCAAGAACGCGTTTCGCGATAGCGGCAGTACGCCCGAGCCACTCCGGTACGAATTTCTGGATCGACCAGGTCGTCGTGTTGCGATCAACCGGGAAAACTGCGTTGTGCTGCTGTCAGCTTCCAGGAGAAGTCAAGGATTGCCGATACTGCGGTCTTACCATCGAATTCGTTGCCCACCTCGAAGGCAAATAAGTCTTTTCCAATGCCATCGTAAAATGCTTTCGCCTCCGTAACGGTATTGTTCTCTCCTTTGGCCCCACTGTCGAAGGTGAGACCGACTGTGTACTTCGTGCCTTTAGGGAACGTCTTGAATGATTCAAGATACGCAGGACCCCATGTGACGTTCGCGGGCTGATCGGCGCCTGCGACTGCAAAGTTTTGGATGATCGCCTCTTTTTGAGTCGGTGTCCAGATTGCGTGATTGGCTGTGGTTCCACCAACACGAACGGGCACAGCGGACCCAGTGATATCCTTGAGATTCTGAAGCATGCGATACGAAAGCTTGTTTGGCGATCTGGTGCAATTGTGAGTGGTGGTGAGTACGTCTCGCACAATGGCACCTACGAGAGATTCCCTGCGATGTTCGCGAACGAAGCTACCTCCATTGAATACCCTTGGAAAGAGCCAGAGATCGTATTTGTTCCCGCTGGCGGCGAATCTGGAACATTGACTTGAATGGGCTGGCTATGGGACCTTGCTGCGCTGGTGAAAACCACCGCCAAGGTGGTGAGCCGGTTGATCAGATGCATATTGACGCAGTATGAATGGAACTCTCAAAAGTGAGCACGTTCAAGTCCTGCTCCAGCATCGTGAGAACCATATACTGCATGATATGGGCAAACTTGCTCGGCTCCACTTGATTGGAGTTGTCCCGCTGAAAATTCTTCTCCGCAGCTTGGTATGTGCAATTGGGCATCTGCCCAGCGAATTTTCTCAGTGGTCGGTAACTAGAAGACGATGCTGAGTCGTGCAAAGGCCGATGTCGAGAAGATGAGATCGGAAATCACCATGTACGTCGTAGGCGCATGCTTTTTCAGGACACATCCTCGGAAAGTGGAGGAAAGTGGCTGATCATCCTCGGACGATACCTTAGGAGGCTTCGCGACGATTGGTGGAAGCAGATTGCGTGCACGTGCTAGCCCCTAGGTCCATTGCGGGGTGTGGGGAGATTGCGGGGATCAAAGGCCGACACGCATTTACATCTGGACATCTCCGTGACAAGGTGTTTTCTGGCGATCAACATCTCGCTGCGGGCTGGCATTATCCCCAGATCATTTTTCGAAATGCTGTCACACGCGTGGTTTCTTCGCTTATCTTTCAAACCTTGATCACCTCTCCCTGGCGCATAGCACTCCATCGCGAAACTAATACACTTTAGTACGTCGCTGATGAACAATGGTCTAGTCACAAATAGCCCAGCGAATGCGCCTGGCCAAGGAAGAGTTTTGGATACAAGTATGTTGACGCGGCCAGGGCTCCAAATGTACCGACAGCGGAAACGACTGTCCCGCTCTATGCTAATGCCCAGATGCCATTGCGACGCACTTGTGACGAGTGAGATCAAGGAACATCAATGATGACTTGACCGTTGTATAGTGTCCTAAAGGCACGCCCTGCGCGGTTCGATATTGTTCATCTTCTACCTAGGAATCATAATCGTGCTTCCAGTCCAAGTCGGCCAGCCATGCGTCGCCAGATGATGTACGGAAGCTAGATAGCAACATACTCTTTGGCGACCAAGCAGCGACTTGATCCTGGCCATTTCACTCGTTTGAAACTTTATGCGAACAGACAGTATCGTTGAACGTGACGGGATTCCTTCGTAACCGGTCGACTTTTAAATCGAAAACGTCCAATCTCTGGTATCCACCGACTACATCATGATACTGTTTGCCCTCAATGCAAGCACTGAGATCCGTATCGGCATACAAGATCCCCTCTTCACCTTGCAGATGGCTGGTCGGTTTGGGGATGATGCTGCCGGGCGCAAAGGTAAAGCTCGGTAGCGGAGCACCTGTAGGGTCAAGGAAGAATGTCGCTGCGCGAGGCATTGCGCGTACAGTCTCAATCACTACATCTGGTTGGCTTGCGCCGTCAACGAGTGCCGTGATTGCCTCTTCTTCGAGGAATCCAGCGCAGGCTACACCAAAGCATTTCGCTTCGAAGCAATGCGCGGCTGCGCGCGTGCGGTTCGCGGCGAGATTGTCGTAATTCGCGGGCTTTAGAGCCGTGGTAGTATCCTCTCCATCCACTGTTTTCTGTGGTGTTCTTGTTGGCCATATGGCAGGCCAGGTGGATATGTGAATTTCTTCTGCTTGCGCCATTAATGCATAACGTGCAAGTGGGTTGGTGTTTTCTCCGCAGATGAGGCCACCAATTCGCCCAAATTGCGTGTTCGCGACCTTCAGACCAAAGCCATCTCCCGGACTCCAAGTCAGCTTCTCAAAGAAAGTCGGCACAAGCTTGCGATGATGGACGAGCACTTTCCCATCAGTATCAATTAGGAGATTTGAATTGTACAAGCACCCGTTGCTGTGGCGCGATCTTTCGCTGAAACCGATGCTGACAATCGAGCCCGCGGATCGAGCTGCCTCACGGATGCTTTCCATCTCTTCGCCATCAGCATAGACGGACTGATCAACCATTCGCTGGAACAAGTCATGGTTCTCAGTCGGCGGTCGCACAGAGCTCCATATTGGAAAGGCCGAAATGTATGTCTCGGGAAAGACGATGAGCTTCGCGCTCTGCGCGGCCGCTTGTTGAATAAGGGATATGGCTTTGTTCGTCGTCTTGTGCGCATTCAAGAACACGGGCGACGCATGACATGCTGCCACACGAATGCTTGTCGCCATATGGTTTTAGATTGGTGTGCAATGTTTGTCTTGATGGGTGTGATTTTGTTTTCGATGTGCACGCGTTTAGGGCGCGGCTTCCCCGCTTCGGCAAGCACACACGGGACAGAGCCTCATCCGACTTCTCCAATACGAAGCAATGGCCATTCCCGCTGCCGTGAACGACAGACTTCACAAACTTGTTGCGCTATCAACCGTGCAAAGCACCCTCACTGTGACCTTGGGGATCCGGTGACTGATCGACTGAATGACAGCCCAGCGCGAGAGGTTCTGTTGGATATAATAGTTTGAACGTGCCACCATGGCCCAAAAAGGGAGACCAGAAAGCCACAAGATGCCGGATGCGGATAGAGAAAGAGATGCTTTCGTACGACTTGACCCAAGTGGCTTTCAAATCCGCCATCCTCCACCACCACACGAGCTTAACACTTTCATAACGCCAGATGCGAAGCTCTTCCAAACAATTCATATGGGCGTAGCGATCGTCGACGAGACACGTTACAAGCTTGTGATCGATGGACTCGTAAAACGTGCACTCTCCATTACGCTCGATGAGCTAAGACAGTTGCCGCAGACCACGATCACTGCGTTCCACGAGTGCTACGGGAGTCCTTTGAAGCCACCGATTGAGGCGTGTGGGCGCATTGGTAACGTACGATGGACCGGTGTGCGCTTGTCGCATCTACTCCGCACGGCTGGACTTGGTGACTCAACGCAAGCAAGCTTTGTGTGGTCAGAAGGTCTTGATCGAGGCACATTCTCTGGCATAGAAGCAGACCGGTACCAGAAAGACGTGCCACTCACGAAGGCACTGCAGCCAGAAGTTCTTGTGGCGTATGAAATCAACGACGAACCTCTAAGCAAGGAACGTGGTGGTCCGGTGCGGCTTGTGGTTCCAGGTTACTTTGGCACGAATTCCACGAAGTGGCTCTGTAGACTGTCAGTACAAGCGGAACGTGCACCTGGACCGTACACGACCACGTTCTACAATGAGCAAGATCCCCATGATCCTTTGGGGATGAAGATGAGACCAGTCTGGAATGTGGAAGTGAATTCGATAATCACTAAACCAAAACCTGGGGATGTCCTAAGAAGCCCATACATCACGGTCCAGGGCTGGGCATGGAGCGACGATGGTGTCGAGAAAGTCGAAGTGAGCAACAATGATGGTGAAGCCTGGTCAACGACCTTGGTAACAGAGCGACATGAATATGGCTGGCAGAGATTTGAGGTCAAATTGAAGGCGGTGCAGAATGGCCACTGTCGCATTCTCGCTAAAGCGACCGCCCGTTCTGGAGCTCAACAGCCCCTCGCCGGCCGCAGGAACCACGTTCCTCATGTCGATGTCGAGGTGTCGGATGGGTTCTGAGCACCGAAGACCTTCAGCCTCGCTCTCGTATTCGCATTAGCATGCATGCAGCCCGCCCCACTTCGCACCAACGGCAGACGACATCGTAAGACCATAACTTACAACCGCCTCTCGGTAACCCCGTTCATCGACAATCGAACATGACGTTTAAAACACCACTAGCGATCGCGTTTCATATATCCATCGCCTGCATGTCGACTTCCACTCTTGTTGTACTATACCGCCTCAGCGAACGTGCTCGCCAATTCGATGCCAAGGGCGCATATGCAGTACGACTCTCCTTTTCATCGTCGTTCGAATCGTGTCTCATGTAACTCTAGCTTGGATTCTGCAGTATTCTCGACTTGCAACACGCTTACGAGTACCATTGTTATGGTTTCGATAAGGTTCTTGAGCTCTTATCCTACGGCAGCACTACCGGTCTTGGAGACACTTTTTCTCATGCTCGGCACACGCGTGCTCGTTCATGTCAAAGATACCAATGTCCGCAAGGATGATGAGCAATTGCAGAACATGGTTGTGCTCTTGATGTCGATTGTCATGTGTGCGCTTATGTTCAGGGTTGTTGTCGTTTGGGTTTTACAATTGAGAAGGTGGAGGGAGTGGTGGGTGGTTCGTGCATGGCGACATCGGCTCGCTGTTCGCAGCGAGTAAGATGAGCTATCTGACTCTCACCGCAATGGGACAAATGCTGTCGGTCGTCACATGAAACATTTCATGGCTGACAAGTGTCAGATGGATACAGGCACTACGTGGTTGGATAATGACCAACAGGGATCTTCGCGCGACGTTCAAAGTTCTCTCATCATTCAGGGTTACGTTGAAGCACGAAGTAAAACTTGGGATTGAGGATGAACATGTTTTCATTATCATGGTGTGATGAATAATATGTTACATGGTTCGAAGAATGATATATACAAGAGAAGAATAAATCTCGACAGTAGCTGCAAAATGGCCTGTTCATACCAGTGCCGCCACTTCAAGGGAACCATTGGTTGGTTTGCTTCCAGTTGACAAATTCAGGTCCAACCTTCTTGAGATCTCCAACACCAAGATTGGCCGCGTCGTTGAGGAGCTCGTATTTGAGGATGTCAATGACCTTCTTCACACCGTCGACGCCATATGCGTTGGCGTACATGAACGGACGTCCCACGCCAACTGCACGTACACCGAGCGAAAGCAGCTTCAGAACATCAATGCCGTATCGAACACCGCCATCAGCATAGACCTCAGTCTGCTTGAAAATTTCGGGGGCTTCCTGGTAGATTTCGAGAGCCACCTCAAGGGAGGATGGTGAGGTGTCCAATTGGCGACCACCGTGGTTAGAGAGGAAGATGGCCTTTGCGCCGTTCTCGACTGCCAAACGAGCATCCTCGACGGTCTGGATACCCTTGGGAATCAAGGGCAATTTGGTCAATGACTGGAGCTCCTGGTAGTACTCCCAAGTGAAGAAGCTGAGTCCGGTGTTGGCAGAGCCAGCACCATAGCGGGCAGCGCGATGCCTGACACCATCGCCTGGAGAGTCGACCGTGAGAACAATAGCCTTGGCACCGGCAGTTTCAATGTTCTTGAAAAGCGTTCGGGTCGCGTTGATTGAAGGATCATCGAGGTAGACCTGCTGGAAGAGGACTTGGCCGGTGCTGTTTCGTTGGGGATAAATTGACTGCCATGGCTTGGATGAGTACAGCGACGGCATGTACAAGATGTTGCCCTGACCAGCGCCTTTGACGAGGTTCCACTCGGCATCAGGGTGGGCGTTTCCTCCTCGTGCACATGGTGAGATGAAGAACGGTGCGGAGAAGTTGTACCCAAGAAGGGTAGTCGAGAATGTAGACTCGACCCCAGTAATGTCAACCAGCACTCGAGGCCGGAGGCGGAAGCGCTGGAAGACTTCAAGGTTGTTGCGGTACGACCATTCACCCGCTGCACCGTTGCGGTAGTAGGTATAGTTTGAAGCCGGCAGGTATTGTCGGGCGGCCCAGTCAAAATCTGGCAATCCTACGATCGACCTCAGTGGCGGGAGAGTCTTATTTGCTGCGAAGCCACCAAGAACTCCCTCGATTCCAGTGTCTGGCTCATTGTCGAAAGGACGAGCTGCAAGAGCCACCGAGGCGAAGAAGAGCGCTGAGGTACGCATAGTGAGAGGAAATGTAGAGAGTGACTAGGTTGCGGTTGGAAGAATGAGAAACAACGGGGTGCAGGGCAGAATTATATTCCGAGGGCGTGGATTACAGGTTCGATTGTGGACAGGGGCGCCCTTCACTGGAAACAGTTCCACCTGGTACTGCGAAAATGGGCCGTAGAACTTTCGTTTCGAAGTCGGTGGAGTACGTTCCCCTTCGAACGAACGCCACTCAATATATTCGCTGGCCGAGCACTGAAAATGGCTGCGGTCATTTCATTCGCAATCGCCAAGCCGCGCGATGCTGCGCGCCCGGCTAAGTCGTCAGAAGTGAATTAAAAAGCCTGGCCAAATTGCCCGATAGGGCCGAGGCCATCCATGACAGCCGTGACATGCTAACATGGGTGACAATTCTCCTAGGGTTTGCAGCGAGACGATTGGCCGAAAAGACGGAAAACATTGCGCAACTGAAGAAACTGCCCAGGTTGTGGCCGACACAAGGCCGTGTGCTGGGAACCACTTCATGCGTGGCCATTGCTTGACGTCGTTCTCGTTTGCTGTGGTTCGTTTTCGCATTGAAGCAACTTCCCTGAAACTTCCGGCTACCGGGTTCTACAAACAAGGCTGAGATGATTTTCATCGAGGGCTTCGACTGTGCAACACGTCACACTTTTTGCGTCGCTATACACAGCCATCGTGCCGTGATTCGGGAGAGGTGGCTAGGCCCGTGCATCGTGGTAATCTGCCACTTCCTGTTCGAAATTAGCGGCGTGTAACGCAACACGCAGGGTGCAAACAAAAGGCTCATCACCGGAACCCTTGTTCGACCGTTGTTGGTGTTCAAGGCCGTGCCGTTCCCTTCTTCGGACTAATGCGCGGATGCGGAAGGATACCGTGGTTTCATAAGCAATTTTTGCGTGTGTACTTTGTATGATGTCTGGCTCCGAATTCCTTAACAGAGGCTCAAGGCGCGATCCGGCATTGCCGAACCAAGAGTACACTATTGCATCGCCTGGTGGAGAACGAGTTCGTCATCGTCAAAAGCAGGCTCTGGGTCCATGCACAACGCTTGCGCACGGGGCTTGCGATGAAGTCGCACGCAGGATCATATTTTCAAGATGAGAATTCGTTGGTGTTCCCGGCAAGCGGTACGAGTTGCACCTCGTCTACTAGCAAGGGCGCAATGTCCCACGAATTACGTCCGTGGAATAGAACTGCAACCCTCAAATAAGCACGCTCGCGCCACATTGGCGCATCAGTGAACCCTTCGTGCAATGCGCTCCGCCCAAGAAGACATCGATGTCCGATGGATGGATGAACAAAGTTGTTGCGAGATTGCGGCGCGGAGGCTAGGCGCAAGGGCACCGGCCGTTGGCTAGCGAAGCGAGCAAGGGCCAAAATTCTGGCGGGAAGGCCCGAACTGAACCAACTCCGCAACTCGGGCAACACCCCGAAACAACACATAACGGAAGAGACTTCACAAGCTGGCCTGCGGTCCTTTCTTATCGCGATGCTTGCTCAGTGCGCAAAGAGAATTTTTTCCTTCTAACCTGCGCTGATGACGAGGATGTCGATCACAAATGCATGCGCGATTTAGAGATTGTCGTACTCCGTACTGTGTGGTAAGTCATGATGTGCCTTCCCGCTAGAGTCATTTACGCAGGTATCTAGTGTTAGTAGTGTAGCATCAAAAGCACAGCAGAATGGATTGTCGAATGCTTCTCACTACTATGCAAGCTCTTCATGGCGACGAATCGCGCCACCGCCGACGCGTCATCCCTTTCAAGACTTTCTGACCTCGCCCACGCAAGTATTGCATCCAACCTGGGCTTTGAGGAGCATTCCCAAATGGCATGTGCGACTGTTCATCACCATCGTCGTTCTCTATACTACCTCCGAAATCCAGTAGTCTTCTCCTCCCTCGACTCGCCCGCCTCTCAGAGCTTTGCGCGTCCCAGTCGCGAACATGAGGTACACGCCTGTCTCACTAGCATGCAGACCACGACAGCTCAGCCATAGCACCGGAGTCAGAGAAGCAACTCGGACACAAGTTCCCGCTCGTTACATGAAGACCTATCAACGATTCAGATTCGTCGCACAACTCTGCCAGTCTTATTAGCGCGTATGGCGCTTCCAGGTTTCCTCTACACAGTCTGCGCTACACAATACGCACTCAGAAGACTCACCTGAGTATACCGTATGATTTTGCTCAGGATTTCAATGGGTGTTAGTCCGGTGAGTAATGGCTGCATTTTCGCAGACGCTGCACACTATATCCTGTTTGAGGAAGCCATCTTGACCTTTTGCCGCTGCTTGGAGATGACGCAGGCCGCTTATGAGTTGCAAGGGATGTGTTAGCGCTCATAGCCTGGCTGGTGAGGCGTGGACTGCCCTGAGGCGCGTGTAGTCGGAGTTCAGCCTCGTGAGCGGATACTTCATGTAATCAGTCACGGCTACGTCTAACGCCCCTGGGAAAGGATATACACCTTACAAGATTGCAGCATATGTCTGGGACTGCAACATAATGACGCCCATCCTCGCAGCGATCTTTGGATGCTGGGATGATTTTGTAGAGATATACTCAATAAGTGGGTATGACTTCCTGCGCAACGACGGAGTGCGGCAATGCAGAAGTCATTTGGACGGAGCTGAAATACACTGCCGGATGTATTGCGGATCGGGCCACCATGCCCCCAGCGCGTTTCGCAATAGGACTGGAGGTTCGGCGTTGCATCGATCTGCACTGGATGCTCTCAGATGTAGGGTCGAAACGGACTTTTGTGGAGACGTTGTATGAAGCCAATTGGTTTCTAGCTTCGTATCCCAAGAAAAAGCGTTCACCTGCTTCCTAATCCGAGTACTCAATTTCCAGATGGAACGACCGTAAAGCTGAAGTACGACTGGCTCTTGCCAGAATGGTACACTGCTCTCACAGCAACGATACTGAGATCGACGTTTTGTCTGCAGCTTCTGTCCGCGATCCAGCACATCACAGAAAAAAGCGTATCCAGAACGTACTTTGCCTTCATTGGACCCGCAGTGGGCCGAACACCCTTTGTCCAACATACTTTGGCACACCATCCGCGACAAGACAAATCGCGCAATGCTCGAAACTCTACCAGAATATGATCTCGCCCTATAACAGCGGCTACTCAAGATGAAGGGGTATAATTTTCGACCATACCGCACAATTTGGTCGTAAGTAGCAGCTCCGTAGTAAAGGTCTGCTGCCTCGAGGGGGTGTCAATGCTGGATCCACAGAGTCTGGATATGCGAGGAAGTCGCCATCCGGCTGTGCGGAAGTGATTGCCGAACTCAGCCCGTCAACGAAGGTCATGACTTCCGAGGGGAGTGGCGGCGATCTATCTACGCCAGAGTCAATGTTCTGCAGACGTGTCAGCGGCAGCCATGGTATACACAGCGCTCCACACCGACCTGCAACGCCCACAACGAGTCCCGGTGAGAACAACTAGTGGAGTCGACTGCAGGCCGGTTCATCCGACTATCCTTCCCACCACAGAGCAAGATGAATGCACTTTAGAGGAACGATTCTGTCAGCCCCATGTCGATGGTGCATTGGAAGAAACTTGTCAAAGCTTCTTGCGCAGCGGCTGCGCCACTCTCGTGGCGATTGGTTTGCTGTAAACCGTTTGGTGGTTTGTTGTAGCCTGACAATGGCTCAACGAGTGGCACTCTGTCAACTATTGCCTTTAGCGCCGTCAACCGACCCCAGTCCTCGACAGTGGTGCTGTCTGGATTCGGCATCCCCTCAATCATCGCGGGAAGCCCAGTCTTGATGTAGTAGTCCGCTTTTCCAAAGTAAGACTGCGGATACTGAAATCGCCAAAAACACTGGTATAGAGCTCAAGTGTCAAGTTGCGATCAACAAATGAAGAGCTAATTACGAATGAGTGATGCTTGACAACGACTGAAGTAGCAGCATCAGCTCATTTCAAGGTTGATGAAAAGTTGGCGAAGTAGCTGACGTCTTGAGGCGGAGCCGACTGCGTTTAGATGCGGATTGTCGTGCCTATGCCGATATTGTCTGCAGCTCCTCACAGAGCGCAGCATAGGTCAGGGTAGCTTGTTGGTGTAACGTACACGAAGCATCCATCAGCCAGGATGACACCCATGACTGCGAAGGCGTCGAGCGCCAGGCCTAGTATAACTTCCAGTCAGCAACATCCTGAGGGAGACTGCGGATACTCTTCTTGTCGGTGGGGTACGTACTCTCCCCGACACCGACACCTGGAAAGGTGCCGTGTAGTAGCGCCCGCCGACTTTGATTGTAAATGCCCAAACCAAGATTACCCAGGCGAAATACTCCACCTACAGTCACGATGCGGTAAGCTTACGACTATCGGCAATTATTCAAGGGGCGAAGCGACTAGATGAGACCCACATCTGTCTAGAGAGATGGTGTAGAAGTTCTGCAGATCAATTACCGGACTCCCATTCATCGCACCAAGCGAGAACCTACCGTACGAATGGCTCCCAGATTCTCGCCCGGATTTTCACACGTGCTGTGACAGCACACATGACAGAGCCTGATACCATCTGGGGGTTCTTTGGTAGTGTGACAGTAATAGGGCCATACTTAAGACGAAAATTGTATGGCGTGAAGAGGGAGGTTCTGTCAGGCGAGTAGTTTAACCTCGTTCGCACGTCAGTGCTGACAAGACATACATGTAGAGCCTGAATTGAGTCGACTGGGTGGCCTGTTCAGGGGCTCGCAACTGCTACAATGGAGATGGAGAGCGCAATGAAGGTAGCGAAGACTAAAGCCATTTGTAGATGTGCATATGGCACCTTTAAACAAATGTAAGGCCTAATACCCCAATTTACACTGATAAGAGAACTATTTAAAACCTAGAGCAATACACAACATCTTTTCTATATCTTGCCACGATCCAAGAATTTAGTCGGGATGTCAACCCACTTACTTCGTAGGTACTCCGCTAAATTCTTGCCCAAGACATCATAAGTAGAGCTGGACGCGACACCACGGTCGAGATGATCTTTCAGCAAGAAGTGTACAGCTTATTCAAGTTAGTGTCTCTCCCCTAGATGGTAAACATGATGATCAGACTTACCCCAGATGTTAGGAAGCTCGAATCGGAAGATAGGCTTTCCAGTGTCGTCTCCACCTAGAAGGTTTCGGACTTTGTCCACCGTTAAGAGGCTTCGTAGCCAGTCCCACTCGTCAGCATTACGAACGAAGAATCCGACGTTGCAATCTGAACCCTTATCGCCTGATCGAGCATGAACGATGTATCCCAGAGGCGCTCTCACCGTTGGCGACAAAGACTTGAGATCGATCGGGTTGCTGGTGTCATACGTGTCTTGCTCGTAGAGGAAATCTTGCGTATCCGATGGCGCTGCGATAGGAATCTCTAATCCCTGGTGTGGGATATAGCAAGTGTGCTTTACGCTTTGCTGTGGCAAAAGCGCTACCCAGTACTCGTAGTATGGCTTGGGGATAGCTTGGCGTGCGTCAACTGCAAAGGTAGCACCAGGATAGCTTTGCATGATCGTGTCTGTGATTGGGCGGAAGAAATTAGCTGTAGATAAAGCAGACTCATCTTTGGACTGGGCGAAGATTCGCAAGTCAACTGTAGCTGCGTCCTGAGTGTCAGGGTTCTCGGGACAGCGACCATTGGTTCGGAACTTTAGACAGTGATAGTTTGACACGTCCAGTGCGGCCCGGACTTGACGTTCGAGCATCGCTGCTTTCTCCTCGATGTCAAGACCACACAGGAAGTAATGTGCTTCAGCCTGGAAACCGCCTTTGGCTGTGAGACCAACTTTTGTAGTTGGTGGAGGCTTAACGCTGCCAACATTGCTTATGTGCCTGAAATGACTGTGAGTGACTGGAATGCGTGGTAGAGAGGCATACTCACACTTGGTTCTTGCCGACTTGCTTCATCTTGATCTTGTCTAGAATGGCTACCACGTCGGAATTGTAATAGTAAGGTCCCTGGATTTCATACAACAGCTGAGCTTTGCATGTGTCCACAGTTACCATCCCGTCGTGATCATTCTGTTTCGTGACGATGAATTCGCCGTTCTCTTCCATCTCGATAATCGGGAATCCGAGATCGAGGGACTGTCCAGGCAGGGACTTAAATCCTGTGAAATTGCCTCCTGTGACATATGTTGAACACTCGATGAAGTGACCAGCAACAAAGGCGTGGGCAAGCTGGCTGTAATGTTGCGGAGACCAACCGAAGTAATAGGCCGCGCAACCGATTGTTGGAGAGGCGTCAGCCACACGTCCGCAGAGAACGATGTCTGCTCCATGTTTGAGTGCTTCTGCAACTCCAAACCCTCCCAAATAGCACTGCGCGTAGATCGGCTTATTTTCCCACTGAGATAGTGGCTTGCCTGTAAGCTGTCAGCCCGAGCTCACGTGCATCGTATGAAGGACCTACCTGTCGTTAGGCTCTTGAACTCAAAGCCGCTGTCGATGGCTTTGGAAACAACGTCAAAGACTTCATCGCCCCCAATCCAGGCTACTTTGAGATCGAGACCAGCTTCTCGGACTTTCTCAACAACAATGTCGTAGAGCTTTTTTGTGTCACTAGCGCCTGCATTGACGGCAACCTTGACTCTCCTTGATGCAAGGTGTGGTAGCGCAGGTAAGAACGCTTCCAGAAATGAGGTCTCGAATTCTTCAGTAGCCCCATTACCGTCCACTTTCGAACCGCCCCTAGTAGTCATGTTGTACTCAGACATCCAGTCACCAACAATGAATTGGATATCCTCATTCTTAGCCAAGTCGGCAAAGCCATGACGTCGATCGGTGACCGAGCCTGACGCCGAGGCAATGCGAAGCTTTTGTATGCCGATTGAGCCCATCTTTAAATTAGTGAATGGGTGTTGTGAATGGTACAAGTTGAGAATATCAAAAGAAGACAAATGAAGGTAATGATATCAACATGGACACGCTCTTAGGATGAAATAATAAAGACAGACATTGTGAAGATTTGCACAAAGATATACAAAGCTCGATCCATGGCTTGGGCGTTTGGCATTAGCTCCCGGGTACCATGAGCGCAGAAGCGGGGTTGCTGCGCCAGTGAAACATTACTCATGCCACACCCATCAAACGCTTATCCGCATGCGTCCACTACACACAGAAAATCTTGTCGCAACCCATTTTCGGAGTATGGATTTAGCAAAAAATGGCCACCGCTGAAGTCGCTCCACACTTCAATTTGTCAGCTTCCGCCCGTCGAACATTATATCAAGGTCAGGCATCCGGTGGTCATGGGAGACAAGACAGCAGACGTCGATGCCAACACCCAAAGCATCAATCACAATGTCAGAGTCCAAGCTTTTCAAGCCCCTCACCATCGGCAAGCTGCAGCTGAGCCACCGCATCGGCATGTGCCCACTTACCAGGTTCCGTGCATCCGATGATCACGTCCCACTGCCTATCGTCGAAACATATTATGCGCAACGCGGTTCAGTTCCTAAAACTCTCTTAATATCGGAAGGAACGTTCATATCTCCCAAACAGGGTGGCACCAACAACGTTCCCGGCATCTACAACGAGAGCCAGATAGCGGCATGGCGCAAGGTCACTGATGCCGTACACGCGAAGGGAAGCTACATCTTTTGTCAATTATGGGCACTCGGACGCACCGCATCGCCAGATGTTGCCAGAAGGGAGAATATCAGAGTAACTAGCTCCAGCAACATCGCTCTCAGTGAAGATCATGTCGTTCCAGAACCCCTGAGCGTGGAAGAGATCAAATCAACCATTGAAGACTATGCTCAAGCCGCAAAAAACGCGCTAGCCGCCGGTTTTGATGGAGTTGAGCTGCATGGAGCAAACGGCTACTTGATTGATCAGTTCCTTCAGGACGTGAGCAACAAGCGCACGGATCAGTATGGTGGATCCATAGAGAATCGGTCCAGATTCGCACTGGAGGCCGTGCAAGCAGTTGTCGATGCCGTGGGTGCCGACAGAACAGCCATCCGATTCAGCCCTTTCAGCCCTTTCAATGGCATGAAGATGGACAACCTTGTCCCTCAATTTGCCGATATAGTGCAGAAACTGAACCCTCTAAAGCTTGCATATCTGCATCTCGTGGAGTCCCGGATTGCTGGTAGCAAAGATTGCGAAGGTGACGAGAAGCTGGATTTTGCTATCGATCTTTGGAGTGGACCTTTGCTCCTAGCTGGAGGATATAAGCCAGACACGGCGAAGATGGTGGTAGATCACGAACGACCAGACAAAGACATTGTCGTCATGTTCGGTCGACTTTACATCTCCACACCAGATCTCCCATTCAGGGTCAAAAACGGGCTGGATCTGAATCCGTACAACCGGGATACGTTCTATACACCGATGAAAGCAGAAGGATACATTGATTACGAGTTCAGTACACATTTCGGGCGAACAACGGCAGCTTCAGTCTAGATAGAACGTAAGTTCCAATTGCATCTTTTTAAGAACATTCTTTAGCCCTTTGTACTTACATTGACGACCTATCCTTTGTCACTGTTAAATCGGACTAACATCTCGAAGCTCATGATTGTATGAAGGCCTAATAGTCTTTTGCGGCTACCGTTCGCATCCCGATGCTGCGTTTTACTGCCTGCTTTCATTGCTCTGATCAAGTGTGTCATTGTAAAGATTGCTCTTTCTTGAGAGGCCCTCCGCTCTATTCTTGTTCCTCTTCATGCTCCATGAACATGGCCGATAGTGATGAATTTACGCTTGACTTATTGACATGGGGGGGGGGGGGCATTGCCTATCCTCGGCCAAGACGCGCAAATCATTATCCCGAATGATGCCATGGCTCATCAGCGCCTTGACTCGATCTGTGCGCTGTTGAAGCAAAGGAACTTGCCGAGTTCTAGTAGTTTCGTTCTGGGATAGGAGCTTTCGAACCTAGTCTTCAATTTCCCAATGCCATATCCTTCTATCCCTAGATGTTGTCAGGCGAGATGTGTAGGTAGCACCTCTCCCTTGAGTAGTTTTCGCTGCCTATGTTTATCGACTAGTGCGTGCCTCGTGTATATAGAGGACTAGATCACCGATGCTCGAGGCCAGGAGTTTCGCCCACACCATTCAACGTTGCTGTACACTCATCGGCAGCCACGTTTCGCGGTGGCTCCAACGCTTCTATCCTACAAATTTCATTGTCAGCAAGATGGTGATTGATGAATACCGGGGTGCGTAGAGCCTTGTCAGCCCGAGCACAATAGCCATGGTGTGATGACCACACATCTGATTGGTCGCCTGGTGATGTCGAAGCTTTGCGATACGAGATCCGTCTCCACACTGCATCTGATCACGTGAGCATCCGAGTACTGTCCATGGGGAATCGTCTAACATCGCTGTGGAACTAATTCAACTAGGTATGATGCCCACTACCAAGTTGGACCGACCAAGTGTGTGGTGGATGCTTCAGCTTGTCCCGTAATCAGCAGGTTCTGCATCTGAAAACTTGCAAAGCAACGAGGTACTGACTCATGCCCAGCCGTGTCCTCGCGTAGAATGGACGCTAAGCTAAATTGCGATGGACAAAACGTTAAATGGAATGACGAAAGGACCTCGGGACGCAAGGGTGCAATTCCTACAATTCATCAGGTCAAGGTCAACACTACGTGCAGTCTCTTACAACTATATCAAGGAATAGACAACGTTGAACTTCGTCGATAATCCTCAACACTGTCGTAAGACTATCAATGGCACAGTCGGATCTTTCGCAACCGTCCCCACGATCTAAAGTGTGGCTTGTGACAGGCTGCTCTTCAGGGTTGGGGCAGCGCATCGTTTGCGCAGTACTCGCTCGCGGCGACAAGATCATTGCTACGGCCCGTCGACTGTCAGATCTTGACTACATCAAAGACCAAGCTGGTGGTACAGAGAGGGGTTACTGCATTACGCTCGATGTAACGTCGTCCGGTGAGCAGATTCAAAACGAGATCGACAAGGCTATTGAGCATTTTGGATGCATTGATGTCCTGGTGAACAATGCTGGTTTTGTAGTTTCGGGTGTCTGGGAAGAGCTCAGGTATGTAATCACTCAGTGTAACGAGATATTTCAGTTCTGCGCGTTGCAATTATGTACCCGAGCACATAGACGTTAACTCAGGTATGTGCGCATTAGTGATCAAGATGTTCAAAGCCAAATGGATACCAACTTTTTCGGAGCTCTCAAAGTCACCCGCTCTGTACTGCCGTATATGCGCAAAGCGCGTTCCGGTGTTATACTGTTCATGGGGAGTATATCTGGGTGGTATGGAGTGGGAGCCGGAGGGCCGTATAGCGCATCAAAATTTGCCATAGAAGGTAAGTCCTCCTACATGTCGAAACATATGTCGAAACATCGAAACATTCCAGAGCTCCCGACAGACCATTGATTCATCTACAGGGGCCGCGGAAAGTCTAGCCAGAGAAACAGTCCACCTCAACATCCGCACCCACGTCCTCGTTCTTGGCCTGTTTCGCACGGACATCCTTTCATCGAAGCGGAAAGCCGGTCTTCTTAAACCATCTACAGGATTGGCTGACTACAATGCCATCAAAACACACTTGGCAGATCGCCACAAGGTGACTCATGACAACCAACCGGGAGATCCAGGTCTCGCAGCAGAACGAGTGGTGGACATTGCAAGAATGGAGAACCTGACTGACACCGAAATGCAAGGGTTAGATTCGCTGCGCATCCCTCTCGGGACTGATGCGTTGCGGGTCATGAAAACAAAGTGTGAGCAGACGATGGAGCACATGAGTGTATGGGGAAGTTTTGCAGGTAGCACAGACTACGAAGGAGTAGATGATGTGCTTAGCTATTTGAGGTAGAAGCTCGAGAGTCACACCGTACTATTGTTAGGTGCATATTTGAATCTATACCAATTTGGTCGAAGTGGTGCGTTATTCCAAGTGTCTCTTGAATCTGTAACTACTCAAACGGTATCATGTCCATACAATACCCACGTGGGGCAGGACCTCGCTTTCAAGTGTAGCGATGGCCCATAACCATGCGCATATGGTCGGGACAAATGCAGATTAAATTCAACATGTTTACACTAGAAGAAAAGTGTCCGAACCATTTTTGTGAATGAAAGTATTCGCAGTTCACAAGAAGTATGACTAACAAGTCAAAGAAAGTTGACTCTACAAAATCATATACCCCAGTTGCCAATCGTTACGCTCTTGACATTCTGGTACTCTGCGAGTCCGTATTTGCTTCCCTCGCGACCGAACCCACTTTCCCCCACGCCCCCGAACGGCGCTTCAGCTGCCGATATCTTGCCTGTGTTGACGCCTACCATACCTACGTTCAATTTTGCCGCCACTCTCATAACACGGCTCACATCCTTGGAGAAGAAGTAACCAGCAAGCCCAAATTCAGTGGCGTTAGCAAGCTTCAGCGCATCCTCTTCATCACTAAACGTGAAGATCGGAGCGAGTGGTCCAAAAGTTTCGTCGGTAGCTACGAGGGCGGTGCGAGATACGTCAGAAAGAACAGTTGGCTGGAAGAAGAATCCGGGTGCGATTGGTGCGCCTCCGATGAGAAGTTTGGCGCCTTTCGCCAGAGCGTCAGCAATATGTGAGCTCACTTTGTCGACACTTGACTGGTTCACGACCGGGCCTTGTGTCGTTTTAGCCTCAAGTCCAGGGCCAACCTGGAGAGCTGCAACCTTTGCGACTAGCTTTTCGGTGAATTCCTTGGCAATGTTCTGATGGACGAGAAGGCGATTTGCGCTGCGACCATGTGTTAGATTTGTTCAAGGAACGATGCAATGAGCGGCGACGAAACTGACCAAACACAGGTCTGTCCCGTGCAGCGGAACTTGCAGAACATGGCGCCATCCACTGCGAGATCGAGGTCGGCATCTTCAAAGACGATAAAGGGAGCATTGCCACCTAGCTCAAGACTGACACGCTTCAAAGTTCCCATCGCCAACTTGGCCAGCATCTTTCCAACGCCCGTGGATCCAGTGAAAGAAATCTTCTTGACACTAGGGTTCTTACACAGCTCTGTTGCCGCTTTTCGATCTTTTGTTGGAAGCACCTGAAATATTCGGGGCGGGAACCCAGCTTCGATAGCCAGTTTAGCAAGCGCAGCGCACGTGTACGGTGTTTCGCTAGGCGGCTTTACGACAACAGCGCAGCCTGCAGCAAACGCCGGTGCAATCTTCCGCGTAATCATAGCTGCGGGAAAGTTCCATGGTGTGATGATGCCGCAAACACCAACTGGCTCTTTGAAAGTGAGAACATTAGTATGAGGGCTTGCTGAAGGTATTGTGTCGCCGTAGGCTCGAGGTGCCTCTTCAGCGAACCAAGCCACAAAGGAGGCCGCGTATCGTACTTCTCCGACAGCTTCAGTCAGTGTCTTGCCGTTCTCAAGTGAGAGGATGGTGCCGACTGAAAACCGTTAGACTAGTCTCTAAGCTGCGATTGTGGTGTATGTTTACGATCCGTTTCATTCGCACTGATAAGTTTGAACCACTTCCTCAGCAATGCTCCCTTTTGATGGGCCGTCGTTGAGCGGTAATATTGCTCTCCTGCTGTTACTGCACTGGAAATAGACAGTTGAAAGTCTTCGAGCGTGCAATTGGAAACCTTGCCCAACACCGTCGCCGTAGAGGGCTCTGTTACACACTCAGTAAGCAATCATGGTGAGAGCATGGGATACTGAACGGACGTACCAATGACCTCAAAAGTATTGTCCTTTTGTACCCATTTGCCGTCAATGAGAGCTTCTGAGATGAATAGCTCTGAGTTCTTGAGCTGTTTCCCAATTTAGCATGGTTTACTGAGCTTCTTGGACGTACGCACCGAAGCGAGCGCGGTCTCATGGTATTTCCCAGACGACATGGTGACGATCCTCTAGCTTTGTTTCAGGTGAATCCGGTACTTGAGTTACAAAAAACTTGTTCATCCAAGTCCGTCTGGACAGGCTTCAGATAGCCCAATATGCTGAGCATTATTTAACTTGGTCAGCGACGACCCTATTTTATTGCTCGGATTGCATGCAGCGCCTAGGTAGATGTGGGTGACATCCGGTCCATCACCCAAATTAGCACTCTACCAGGCGGCAATCATGAGTCATGAGAGCCAAGACCAACCGATACAAACGAAGCATGGTATGAAGGCTGGCTACTGACTGTAGCAGGCTCTGCAGGCAGGTCACTACTAATGCGGCACAGACTAGCTAACAAAGTACTGTAAGCACTCTGACATCGACAAGTACAGTGCCATCAGTCTCGAGGATGTACTGTTGAAGAAATATGAGGAAAGTGCACCGAAAATCGACCGATACTGTTCTGTCTGTCAGGGTGCTCACATGTTCTTCGACCTGGCCACATAGATTTATGAACTGCACTAAAGTAAGTGCCAGTTCTAGATCTGACGTAGGCTCCACTGAAGTACAATATCAAGCTCACATTGTGTAGGCTCATAATCAACGAGTGATGTCAATCGGCGGACATGATGTGTGAAGAGCTCGAAGGTCAACTTTGGGCGAGATTGTACGAGCCGTTTTTAACGCTGAGTGTGAAAATGCAGCTGCACTCTGTAGATTAGACGTAGGCTTTTGGTTATTTTGAAGAATTGTCGCAGTAACACACCAATGTGTCCATCAAGTGTATTATCTAGACAATGATAGGTAAACCACTCTGCTAAAGTTTAGCTTGGAGTACGCCATCACGAACAACTAAGTTAGTACTAGCTCCACCTGTGTTCTCTCTCAATTTCCTTCTTAAAATCTTACCCGCTGGGCTCTTCGGTATCTTATCCACAATCTCTACTTCGACAATCCATTTGTGCTTTGCTTTCTTCTCCTTGACGAACTCAATAATCGCCCTTGCTTCCTGCGGAGGATCGCACTTTTTCTCTTCTCTGAGCACAATAAATGCCTTTGGCCTCTCGCCAGCGCGAGCATCTGGGATCCCGCAGACGGCCACATCGCTGACCGCAGGGTGTCCAAGCAACAAGTTCTCTAGCTCGGCTGGTGCAACGCCGATTCCCTTTACTTTGATCATTTCTTTCAGTCTATCCGTGATTGAAAGCAGACCTTCCTCATCGATATAGCCAATATCTCCGGTATGCAGAAAGCCACCTTTGTCGAACGTCTCCACTGTGGCCTGAGGATTGGCAAGGTAGCCCATTGCAACCTGTGGGCCTTTGGCCCAGATCTCGCCTGCCTTGTTGACTCCGCATTCTTCCAGCGTAGTAGGGTCCACGATCTTGATATTCGTGGAGCCAACGAGCATGCCAACCTTGTCGGCGTACTTGTACGCATACTTGGAAGGGGGGTGAGACGTTATTGCTGAGCACGACTCGGTCATGCCATAACCCTGCTTAAATCCGGTATTTGGAAACTTCTTCTCTAGAAGATTAAGAATCTCGCGTGGTAGGGGTGCAGCGCCGGATGAGAAGCGACGGACGTGAGAAAGGTCATATTTGTCGACGGTTCTGGGGTCTTGCACTAGTCGAATTAGAATTGGTGGCACGATGAGAAGCTCTTTGATTTGGTAGCGGCACACAGTTTCGAGCAACGAGTCCAGCGTGTATGAAGGCAACACGTATGTGTGGGCGTTGATGGCGATGGGCAAGTGAATTTCATGCACGATCCCGGTGATGTGGTAGAACGGTAAAGCTGCGACAATCTTGTCGTGGTCTTTCGGGGTGATCTGTCGAATTTGGAGGCATTGAGCAATGATATTGCCATGAGACACCATGACTGCTTTCGGGAGACCAGTGGTACCGCTGCTCAGACAGAGGTAAGCGCAGACATCGTGACTGGTCTTTCCCGTCGGTATGTGGAATTGAGGAACTTGCTCGCCCTTTTTCAAGTTTTTGGCTTCCACGATCAGATCTTGGAGGTTCAACAGACCATCCTGATTCGTGGGAATGCTCAACAGGTTGTTGAAACTCATGCCAGAGGCAGTCGATGCTCGACGCGCAAGCTGGACAGACTCAGCGCCGGTGAAAATCATCTTGGCCTTCGTCAGTTGTAAAGCATATGCCAGTTCATCTACGGTATATTCTGGTGATACTGCGCAGGCGATCGCGCCAATCCGCACAGCTGCCAGAGCTATCACCGGATACCAGATCGAGTTCTTGCTGTAGACGACCACCACATCTCCATCGCGCAGCCCGAACTTATTATAGAGCACAGTCGAAAGGCCTGCTGTGTTCTCTGCTAAATCCGCGAACGTGATATGCTCCAGTGTTGAAACATCAGTGAAGCCTTGCAAAGCGGTCGAATTATGGCTGGGAGTGCATGATTCGAAGAGCCAAGACCATAGGGTTTGACCACTTGACACTGAAAATCCTCAGTGAGGCTGCAGATAATATGCCCAAGTGTTGAGTACTTACATTCAATTTGCGGTTGCTGTGATGTGAATAACATATTGCAGATGGTTATCTTAAGTTTGCTTCTGTGAATACAGATTGCAGCATCAATTATATGGACCCCAGAATGAATACGATTAGAGTTTACCCTCGCAATTGCTGATGTGCCACGGCTCAAACGCCTTTGCCAAGCAGGCAAGCTACCCGTATCTTGGATCAACATGAACTGAGTCATGTCATTTGACACGAAGCTTTGATTTTTGAGTCTGATTGCGGAATAGGGATTACATCTTATAAATCACTGCGATGTGAACTTTCAGCATATGCAAAACGAATGATGGCCGGCAATATGCGACAGCCCATTGATGAACATGCACTCGCAGAGTACATTCAAGCAAACGTACCCGTTATCAGGGTGCCATTGAAATTAAAGCAGGTACGTTACTGCCTCCTGCTTGAGGGCTTTGAATTGAAAGCCTAGAACTGACGTTTTACGACCACAGTTCAGCCACGGGCAGTCAAATCCAACATACGAAATCACCTCGTCTACGGGCACAAAGTACGTGCTTCGGAAGAAGCCTCCAGGCAAAGTCCTGTCTGCAAGTGCACATCAGATTGAGCGCGAATACCGGATCATCAAATCCCTTGAAAACACAGATGTGCCGGTACCCAAGACGTATGGCCTGTGTGAGAATGCTTCGATTATTGGGACACCATTCTACATTATGGAATTCCTAGATGGTAGAATATTCGAAGATGCATGGTTGCCTGATCAGAGTCCGGAGGAGCGTCGCGAGTTGTAAGTTCTTCGTACTGCTCTCAGTCTTCCCAAAAGTTATTCTGACGTCTACCAGATGGAAAGAAGCAGTTCGTACACTTACGAAGATGCACAAAGTCAACCTGTCAGCTGTGAACCTGGCTGATTGGAAGCGAGCAACCCGCTTCTACAGCCGTCAGGTCAAAACACTCTCAAGAGTTTCCTTCGAACAAGCTCGAGTCAGGAATAATGCTACGGGTCGGGCGGTAGGTAGTTTGCCTTACCTCAAAGAATTAGTCTCCTTTTTCGCAAAAGAGTCCACTCAGCCGGTCGAACGCAAGGCACTCGTACACGGAGACTTCAAAATCGATAACCTGGTATTCCACAAGACCGAACCTCGCGTGATCGGCATACTGGACTGGGAAATGGCCACGGAGGGGCATCCGTTGTCTGATTTGGTCAATCTTACTGCTCCATTTATTTGGTCAACAATGCGCGTACCAATGACGATCGAGCAATCTTTGACCAAGGAATTGAAAGAAGCTCAAGAGAAGTTCAGACAAGGAAGCGTGCCAGGAATGCCCAGCCTTGCAGAGTGCTATCGGTGGTATGGAGAGGGAATGGGGTGGGATCCTGAGTCAGATTCCGATTGGGCGGTTGCCTTCAACCTCTTCCGGACTGCTGTCATTATGCAAGGTATCACAGCAAGGATGGCGCAAGAACAGGCAAGTGGAACTAAGGCTGCGCGGTTTGCGTTGCAGACCATTCCTTACGCAATATGGTCAAATGCGAGCGTGGAAATGATTAAGAACAAGGGGCTTGGCGTGCGGGGTAAACTTTGAGACGATCCTGCACTGACCAATGTCTCTCCTAAACAATCTTAGTCGAACAAAGCCAGCTCAACGTGACTTTCCACTAGCACGTGCACCAAGTGCTTCAATGTAATCGTGACTAGTTATAGCCTTCTGCTCGAATAAAAAAGCGCTCTTTCTTTTGACGCAACTGAGGTGAAATGATGCGCGCAGTCGTGTTCAAAGGTGTACGCGAGGTTGCGGTGGAAGACCGACCCGTGCCAGCATTACAAGACGGCAAGGATATTATCATCAAAGTCCGATATACGGCAGTATGTGGCAGGTATGTGAACTAGGATTGTAAGCATTCAGCAAAATATATACTGATTCCCCAATCAGCGAACTTCATGTGTTCAGAGGCCACCAGCCCTCAGCAACTGGTTTTATCATGGGCCATGAGGTTACTGGAGTGGTGCACGAAGTCGGTGATGAGATCAAAAATCTTGCAGTGGGTGACGCTGTCGTCTGTCCATTTACTGTGAGCTGCGGGGTCTGCTACTATTGCATACATGGATACACATCACGCTGTGAGCAATCGCTTTTGCTTGGATGCCCATTACTTGATGGGGCACAAGCGGAATATGTCCGGATTCCTCTAGCAGAGACAACTGTTGTCAAAGCCCCCAAGGGTATCGAGGAGCTGAAGCTTTGTCTCATGGCGGATATCTTTCCCACCGGATACTTCGCGGCCAGTAATGGTTTGGGTAAACTCGACCCTGCAATCGCCCGGGAAAGTGTTGTGGTTTTAATTGGATGCGGTCCGGTCGGCTTGTGCGCGTTGATCGCTGCTTTGGAGTACAGCCCAAAGGCTTTGCTGGCTGTTGATGGGATCCCGTCTCGCCTGGCCACTGCGCAAAAGCTTGGAGCAGAACCATGGAACTACCAAATCGACAAAGAAGACCTTGCGAAGCGTGTACTGGAGCTTACGGATGGTCGTGGCGCCGATGTGGTCATCGAAGTCGTAGGGCATAGCGACGCGCTTGACATGAGCTTCCAGCTGCTCCGGCCTTGGGGTACGATCTCAAGTGTGGGCGTACACAACGGCCCGATCCCTTGGACCGGTAATCAAGCCTACGGGAAGAATTTGACACTTCAGATGGGTAGATGTCCTGTGCGCAGTAAGTGGATGGCTTGTTGTGGTGTCAGATCTTAGCTAATCTTCATACACAGGCATATTTCCGCAGGCCCTCGACCTGCTAGAGAGGAAGCAACATCTATTGGAGTAAGTGATTGCATGGTGTATAACTTGTTCAAGACTAACAGCACCAGCTTTATGACCGATACAGTGCTGCCTCTGAGCGATGCTGTGGAGGGCTACTCTTTATTCGATTCTTCTAAGGTTCACAAGGTAATACTTGACGCACATAAGTAAAGCCATGGGGAAGACGTAATGTGACGAATGAAATTGCAAACGTTGCTAGAATATTTTCGTGTTTTCATGCTATGTTTTCCCCATTCAGTGATTTGACACGTCTTCCATTCATATAGGTTCCATCGATAAGATGTCTAACTTCTCTTGTGGTCGTGGGCAAATCATCAAGAAAACGCCAATGAAGTGCTCGCTTCCAACCCCTCTGCAGCCAATCATTTAAATCGCCTTCTGGGAAGAAATCAACCTCACCGAACATTGCAGGATCATGCGCAATCAAGACCAGTATTCTCTCATCCGCGTCCAAAGCTTTCAATTGATTGACACTCTCTAGTGCACGTTGGGGATCGACATACCATCCATTTACTCTACAGTATGGTGTATAGTATGGCACAATACGTGCGTTCCGTTGATCTGGGTGCGACGCGGTGAAGATCGAGTGTGGATACGGGTGGTTGCGTATCTTTTCGTGACCAACGTCGGATGGCTCAAGCCACTCCGGCATGGGCACGTAAGGGGTAGGTCTGAACACACCTCCAAAGTGACAAATATCACCACCTAGAAAGACAAAGCTATCTGCAGTTGTCCTAACAAGCGCTGATAGATGCCCAATGGCATGACCTGGGGTATCTAGAATATACAGACTGCCATCTTCAAAGTAATCTATTGCACGGTACCCTGCGATGCAAAACTCTTCTGCGAAGCGAAGCTCTCGCAGGCTTCGATCACTGAGATCCGACTCGAACGCTGGAGAAGCCTGGTTTGTGGGAAACCCAGGTAAGAACGCGTCTGAGAATCCAGGGCCGACCAACAGCTCCATAGAGGCTGGAAATGTACCCGGGTCGCCAAAGTGGTCATAATGGTGATGGCTGATAATTGCTGCGTTGATACTGTTGGTGTCTACACCTCCTGCAGGAAGTACCTCGGACAGGTTCTTGTCGACCTTGATTCCAGGGACCTTTGCATCAATAGTCTCTGCGATTGGCTGAGGCAAATCCTAAAAATTCTTTTTGCAGCCCAGGTCAAAAAGGATTCGCTGTCCCAAGGGCGCACGGCTGATGAGAAATGCCCAGGTCGGAAAATTCATCAATTCATGCCCAGAAATCTGAGGTTCGACCAGAGTTTCGGCTGGAACTGTGAGCACACAGGTAGTGTCAACGACAGCAAGAGTGCAGACGTTGTCGCTCCGTGGGATGGACACGGGCGGCGCGTTGGTCGGGGCAAATCGGGCTTCTGCCATGGTAAGAACATAGGGCGGAGAGAGTGCAGATCCGTCGATCCTGAAGTACACTTCTGGTCCTTTAGACTGACTACCTAGGTGCGGATTTACTTGTCGACCCGATAATAGCGTGTCTTGCACTCTGGTCTAGACCATTCCAGGCAACGCTTCATGCAGAATATGACCTTACTCATGTCTTGTCCCTTCCTCACAGAATGCAGAACAAGGCCTTACCTATTCTGTGCACGTGCATTTGAAGAGTAGTGTAGCGAAGAAATAAATCCATTACGACTACATAACAATAGCTGTATAGACAGTCCAGATATTTTCGTTTGTATCCCATTCGCCTATCCGCACACCAGAGCGCACGCAACACAACGAGATGGTCAACGCTATCATTATCGGCGCTGGGCCCTCAGGCATCGCAATGGCGCACAAATTGAAGCAATCATTGGGCTTCAATGACTTTATGGTATGTCGCATACCAGTGTGAGATCGAGATCGCAAGTTTGCTCACGGTCGGTCAGATCTACGAGAAGCTGGACGGCGCTGGTGGGACATGGAGGTCGAACATTTACCCCGGATGGTGGGTTCTGACTTAATCAGCATCTTGCAGTCTTGCTGATGCGGTAGTTTCTAGTGGATGCGACATTCCTACACATCTTTACTCGTTCAGCTTCAACTTGAACCCCAATTGGTCTAAAGAACTATGCGATCGGCAAGAGATCCTCGATTGTGGGCTTTATGCACCCATCAGATATTTCCTTGAAATTAAAATTCTCTAGATATGGAGGCCACGGTAGACAAATTCAGCCTTCGTCCGCACATCGTCTTCAACACTTCCTGTGAAGGTGGCCGTTGGATCGAAAGCGAGAAATCATGGGAGGTCTCCTTTCTCGATGAGCGGACGAAACAACGCTACACGAAGAAGGCCACGATATTCATCTCAGCCATTGGAAGCATCGCTGAACCGAGGAAACCCAAGTTCCCTGGTATTGAAGATTTCCAGGGAACGGTGTTTCATACTGCTCGATGGGATAAGAGTTACGACTACCGCGGCAAGAAAATGGCGCTCATCGGCAACGGATGTAGTGCGGCTCAAGTGGTCCCAAATGTGGTACATGAAGTAGCCTACTTGAAACAGTTTGTCTTCACTAGTGGTTCCACAGCATCTTGCACGTACTGACCTCTCCTTAGATTTGCTCGAAGCGCACAGTGGTACCACGAACGACCCAATCGTGACTTTTCGACCCTGGAGAAACTCCTCTTTAAATATGTACCTTTCTGGCAGCGCTATCACCGGTACTCGATCTTCAGCACCAGTGATGCACTTGTTACCACATACGGGTCCAGCGACAAATCCAAGGTGTTAAGAGCGGCTACTGAGAAGTCTGCTAAGGAGTACATCTACTCAACCGCACCCAAAAAGTACCACAGCTTCCTTGTTCCCGACTTTCCCTTAGGTAAGAATGAGTCGTCTCTAGTAGTAGCCTCAATCTGACTATCGTCACAGGTTGCAAGCGCCGCATCTTTGATCCTGGCTATTTGAAAGCCTTGCATGAAGAAAATATGAGCCTGGTGCCCGAGGGGATCTCCAAGATTGATGCCACCGGTATTACTAGCACTTCGGGCGTACGCGAGGTGTTTGATGTCATTATTCTTGCAACAGGATTTGAGGTTGCGAATTTCCTCGGGCCGCTCAAGGTCGTTGGCAGCAACAACATCGATCTGCATGATCAGTGGAACTCGGCCTCAGGCGCACAAGCTTACATGGGCGTATATGTGCACAACTTTCCAAACTTTGCTTTGATGTGGGTGCCTTTACTGCTATTTTTAAGTCATGTCTAATGTCCAACAGGTTCGGTCCCAATACATTTCCAGCTCATAATTCGGTCATTTTTGCATCGGAAGTGCAAGTTGATTATATTGCAAAGACGCTTGTCCTACCATTATTCAACGGTCGCGCTTCCACCGTTGAGGCAAAAAAACAAGCCGAAGACAGGTTCATACAAGGAATCGACGAGGAACTCAGCGGCACTGTCTTCTCTAGTGGCTGTTCCAACTGGTACATCAACAGCAATGGGCGAAATACAGCATCATGGCCCGGATTTGCCTCCACCTTCTGGCGAAGGACGTTCTTCCCAAAATGGAACGATTTTGTTCTACGAGGAGGGAAGAGCACATGGGTATTCAGCTCTGCGTATCGGTCCATTTCTTCGCTGTTTCTATCAAAGATAGGCCTACTTGCGCTGATTGCAGTTTTCGGTACCTGGGCAAAAGATCCTGTCGTGCAGGGGCGACTGCAGCATCAGCTCAGTCGATTCCTTGCCAAATAAGGTATGCCTATGTAGAGTAAATACATATGGTCACGGAAGCTACAAAACATCAGCTTTAAATGACCTTAAGGTCTGATTTGTCAACATTGACAACAATCCTTTCCAGCCCGTATCTGCAGATAGAAAATAGGTACGGTGGGGCCGGACAGCAGTACTTCCGCAGCTTTGGGCAGTCAAATCATGTAGCGGCCGCCACTGGCACCCTGAACGTTTCTTCAGCAGTACGCGACGCTGACCCGAACTGATCCCGTGAAGCGCGCTGCCCATGCGCATGATGGAGAAGGCAGCGCTGGCAAAAACATTCTCGAGCGTGACGATGATGGTTCCACCGACGATGGCGCGCGTCGCAGACAGCTGTGAAATGTCGGGACATGTAGCGAGGGCGCCGCTCGCCGTGAAGAGATGCGTAGGCGAGTACATCTCGCCCTGAAAGCGAAATTGGCAAGGTCACTATCATCCTCAGTAAGTTAACTCAAGATTTACCATACTTGTACATACTGCCAGTCTAGGTCATCGCATTGAGCAGCGGGACATATGTCGCCACCACCAACGAAGACGGTGGTGCCTTCTAACAACAGAATACTGCCAGAAGAACAGTTTCGCGACAAGGTAGCAGGGGCAAGGTGAGTTCACAGAATCGTCGCTGAGTCAAATACCTCCGCCACAGGGACAGAATTGATATGGATCAAGACCAGGAATCGGGCGCAGCCTCCACCCACGATTAGCTTGCCGACGAGCAAAACAACAGATGAGGTGTGTCATTTCTTGTTGCTTGAGTGTCAATTTGTTCCTGCCTTCATCCTGCGCGGAGAATCTTGTCAACATCGTACATGACGTCGACTCTACACATATAATCCATCTACATGGTTATTAAAGAATCTTCCAGGCTAAACAAAGTGGCTGCCTGTGGAAAAGCCTCCAATAGGAGAGACAATCGGCCAAAGTGGCAGATAATTGTTTCTCGAGCGCAATTTATACATTTGCAATTATCGGGTGGGCTCGTGAGTGACCAAAAGTTGGTCGTATAGGTATTGACTTTCCCTTCGCATCGCCACTTTCACAAGAGGTTGTTGAAAGTATCATATATACGAAACAATCATGCCCAGATACGTGTCGGGCAACCGAAATGTTGTCTTGGTGTATCGGTACTTGGATACTTTCAAAGACTTGGTAGCCAGGCCTTGATTACACATTTCTATCCTCCCCGCATATGAAATGCGACATTTCGGGAAATCGTGCTTGAAAATTGCTTGATACGGTCCAATTCTCCAGCTTTTGGACGTGCTTTTCAAAGATGGAATGTAGCACAACGTTGCCTTTTTCGTGGACGAGGGCATCGTTGTCATCAAAATTCCAATTAACCGTCACATTCTGCGAATAGTAATCAGAGAAGTCTTCGAAAGGATATCTATCAGAGTGGCGGATGAGTAGGTCGCGCACGCCAGGCCTAAAAAGACGGTGGTTAGTAATGTACCGTGGTGAAATACCTGATAAGTAGAGGGACCAACCAAGGGATGTTATCAATCCACGCGGCGTGCGGCACTGTAATCTGCGTTACAGTGGGGCGGAGCCAGAGAGGCATTTGGTTGTATGTTTCAGGCGTAGGTGAAATTTGCCACTGCAATACGATCAAATTAGCGGGGAAGCTACATTGAAACTACTCGGCTGGAGGGGGAAAAGTACCCGTATTGTGAGATGCATCTTGTAGAACATGCCCATCTTTTCAGGCAAAGCGATATTTGGGAACGTAGATAGGATCTCCGAGATGATTCGGCTGATGGGATGTACAGTGGTGGTAAGACTCTGATCGAGGAAGCCTATGACTACACCCTTTGCTGGACCCAAGACGGTTTCTGTGGACAACCCATGCGTAACCATGTCAGCTCGCGATTGGAGGAGATTGAGCAGAAGGCGGTCCAGCGGACATGTAGGTGGCACATGCTGAGGAAGAATGGCAGACAATGCATATGGAGTCTGATCATGGTCGAATTTCTCATGGGTGGCGTGCGGCGAAGGTTCTGACAGCGACCTTCCTTGTGCTTGAGTCTGATGCTCTGGATGTTGTGAGTTCTCTGTTGTAGGTTGATGTGAGTGCTGTAATGTTTCGGAGTGCTGCGATTGCGGTGCGGTCGGAGAGGGACGAGACGGTGAGGTGGCATGTTGTGTAGGCAGGTGAGCGTTGTGATAGAGGTTGAGGGTGGAGTCGGCGATGGAATTTGCTGTTGTGGTCACGGGGCTTGCTATGAAGTTATGGGTTGTGGCAGGGGTTGGCAGCTGTTGGGCGTGAGTTGTCGTGTGAGTCGTATAATGGCCGAGGATGGCATCGCTGTGGCCTGCGCCATCCGCGGCGGCCGATTGAGGGCGGCCATTACTGCGAATGTTGGTGTTGCGTTTATTAAAGTTGGGGTTATATTGGTTGCTGGCATCGCCATGACCGCCGTATTCGTCATAACTTTGCTCGCCGAGAATCTCGTAGTCGCCGTGAACGTCCTGTCTTTCGTGGCTCTCGCGAATCTGGCTGACTCCATCCTCGCCGCCGGCCTCACTCGCAATCTGCCCTATGCTGTGTAGACGGCGTTGCAGAGCCTGGCAGCGGCGCCGCAGTTCCTGCACCTCGCTGTTCAGCTTGGCGACCTTGCGCGACGATGTCCGCGCCTGGGTGGCCAGCCGCTCTTCGAGGTCGGCAATGTAGTCACGTGTGCGTTGGCGGAAGGCCTGCTGTGCCCGCTGCTCTTCATCGTGTTCACTGGGCTCGTCGTGGTCGTCCTGATCCTCACCGCCGTCCGCACTATACCCGCGTCGGCTGCGAGTGACGTGCGCATTCGAGTCTGTGCGGACGCGCTTCGCCAGTCGTGGTTGTTGGCACAGCGAGTCGGGCGTGAGATCCGACATGAGGACGGTGGCAATGCAGCGGGCGAAGCGGAAACGAGCGCGTCTTAAGCTCCTGGACTCGAAGGCGGCCGTCGGCGCAGCGGGGACGACGCCAGCTAACTAGCACGTCTGCGTGCTGTGTTCTACACTTCACGCGCCCACTGCTGCTCTATCGACGAGACGGAAGTTTATCAGATTTGAATAACATACGCGCGCGTTTCATAGCCGCCCACATCTCTGTTCTGAAGCATCGCATATGTCCCCAGACCAGTGGTTTGCTGCGCAGACTGTAGATAGTGCACGAGGGAGGTACAAGACACACGCGGGGCCCCGCACGTTCGGACCAGGCCGGGGCCAACGGCAGTACAGAACGTTGATGCGCCACAAATATGGCAATCGAAAGACTTTTTGGACGCATTCCATGCATATCGCAGCACTACGCCGTAGCTTACATATCTATAACGTACCGCTTTGTTTTTGTCGTACCACGATAATGATCACAGCCTCACATGGCTGGCTTAGATACCCACCATTTTATTTCGCTACTGCAGCATCACAGAACACCATCAAAGTCACCATGATCTCTGCAACGGCGCATATAAATAACTGCTCTATAGAATATGCACAAATACAGCATACAAACAGTTTTACAAGTCTGTCTAGTAGATACCTTCATGTGTGCCTTTAGTGGCTGTTCGTATTGCGAGCAGAAGAGGACTACTTTTCGAGGTGCAACTAGTTGCATGCCTCTGCTGCAAGCGTCGTGCCATCCCGAGTATTCGATGTCGACGGTCTTCCACATTGCCGTGTTATGGATGGTCTTGTCGTCTTCATTGTACTCTGCGTTCTCATAGAGTGATAGTACCGCTGCGAAATCATTTCAGGCGTCTTCACCGCCTGCCGCCGCAAAGCTTGTCGACGTATGTTGGGATGACATGAGTAATGCCATTGTCCTAGCATGGCTTAGCTAGCGTTCCAAGAACGAGAGAAATGGGCCTACTGACTCATGCTTCGGAATCACATTCCATGAAGATTGCACTAAGAGATCCCAGAAACGAACGTCATCGTCGTACAACCCATTCCGGTGGATCTTGTCCGCAATCAACCCCTGTAACGAGCTCTTCGGTCAACACCCTACACATGGCAAATTAGTCTGATCATCCACACAAGCTGCTGATACTCTCTCTCCCTGTTCGATGTTCGGAACTCGAATGGACGGCATTGTGGAAATGGATTGTCGGAAGCGCTGCAGTTTGGGACAACAGAAGTGTTTCATCATAGAAACCTGGCGTACGCCATCACCTTCTAACGCCGATAGCGAAGACAGCGTACGTTGAAGACAAATTTGATGCATACGGGCAGATGTACCTTTCCAAGATATTGGCTCGTAAAGAAAGCAGTCAATTTTCTCTAAATACAGGCCGCTCAAAGATGTGTCGATAACGCTCGATATCAGCTGCCTGGATATGTCTCGGCTCAAGGAGATATGCACAGATAGCAATCATTCGTTGCGATACTCAAGGATGAGGAGATCCTCCTCCTCCCTGTATAGAGTAATCAACATGCTCTAAAGAATGCAGAATGTCCAAGCCATCGTGAGCGAGCACCAATTCATCGTCTGCAGGGACAGGTATCGCGCGATAATCAGTGAAGCCGGGAACGCCCTCTGAGTCAGTATACAAATCTCCATCGGTGGACAACATCTCTGTATTCCGGACCACAGACAGCGTCGACGTACCGAATGTCCCCAAATCTACGTGGGCAGAGCCAACGTCGGTCAGAATGGCTGGTACTAGGCTTGCCATACTATTTCTGCGTTCCTGTTCGGTGCTCTGGTGGGACGCAGAGAATAGTGCAGATCTTTTTGGGGGTTCCGAATGCGACGACTTGTGCCAATCGCGCTTAATACAAATTATCAATTCCAACGCCCGAGTAGCGTTTCTGAACGCTTGACCAATTTCAGTCAACGCTTGTGTACACACCTGGAGGCTTGTCATCGCAGTTTGTAGCCGAGTTCCAGTACTTGTACATGTCTCGAACACGTATGTAAGTGATGCCGTGAACACTAAGTGTACCATCTGCACGTTGACCCGGCGAAGTGTATGCTGCCTCCGATATGTTTCGAGAATTCTAACAAGCATCTGCGCTGCGTCAAAACAGGTCTGACGTGCCTGACTCGATGATATTTCAGGTTCTTGGCCGTGCACCGCTACATTGGCCGCAAACAATGGACGGTGCGCGAGGATTCTTATGGCATAGAATTGCATACTGCATTTCAAATGAGATCAAGCGATAGTGCTGAGATTGAAACTTACTGTAGTTGTAGTACATGAGGAACGTAGATGCGCTTGTTATCTCCAAGGTCAATGGCAAGTTCTTCGGGGAGATCTGCAAGCCAGCTTCTACACATCGACTCTACTTCTGCAACCAAAAGCTCTAGTTCGTGTCCCGAGCATGTCTTCTCAGAGTATCTATACTGTCAATCAGAGGACGATCATGCTTCTGCACGGTTCAACTCACAGCTTTCTACTAAGCTTGCCCATCATCTCTGCTAAAGACACATTGCTATCCGTGCACAGTTCGATGGGGTCATAGAGGCGAATAGATGGTGGACTTGAACTGAAGTCATGATCAAGTCCTCGGTCCACGTCAGGGGGATCTCTGCGGTCCCCAAACCGGGTCCAAGTCCTATGCGATTCCCTATCTTGTGCTTTGGAGGGCCGTCCGATTGTATTGCTATGAAGACAGTATCCCCATTGTCTTCCGGTGTATAAGATCCACATCCTATATAACCTAAGTGGGCATTCCGAACTTAGAGGCTAACGTATATCATACCTTTCGTGGATAAATACTCCCCAGTATATTGTTCGCCGTACGTCGTATTCACGAGCTGATAACTTGCCTTCTTGTACATAGTTCTTAAGATCGAGGTGAAGACCGAGGTCAGCACAGAGTCGAACAGCCATACCTCATCTCGTTGTGAGTTCCTTGATCGCCAAGTATTTCATCTATGAACTCACCGCTATAGAGCCAGCCTCTTGCATCTCTAGTAAAAGCAGCCTCTGAAGCACTCATGATTACAAGGGCTTGAACGGTCGCGACGGAAGGGCTGTCCATTTCGATATCAAGCAGAACTCTTGCTTTAGAGGTGAACATCTTAGCTACCGCTAATGGAGAATTGAAATCCGAACGCGAGGTCAAGCATGCACCGATGGCGCAACTAGAACATGTATCAGTGATGCGTGAAGGCCTTCTGTTGGTTATAATTACATGGCATTCTTCAGCGTCTCCGAGTAATATGGGGTGTCCTCGTGATCGGCCTGCCATCTAGCCTTCTGTGAAAAGTACATCTCTTCATCGACCACATGAATGGCTGGATCCTCCCATGTGAAGTAAAGACGTTCTAGGTAAAACTCAATGCCGGGACTTACGACATGCTGTGCGAGCCCAGCACGCTGCAATGCAGCAGCCCCGTCCTGTCGTATCGATTGAGTGCGACTTCTCGACAATGAGAGCATTCCGTTATGAAGGATGTGGAGATTCGAGGTTGCTCCGAAATATCGCAGCTGTCCATCTTCTGCAATCTGGAAGGAACCCATACGATCTGCGAGCCGATCCATCAGTTCATTTGTATGTGAGCTTTCAAGCTTGTTGCTCGTGGGGCCTGGGTGCGATCTGCCAATGTTTAAAAGTCGTGGTTCGGATTGTCCAATCGATGGACACAGTTGATTTGTTTGATTTCCAGAGTCCTCTGCTATATCGTAATGAATTTGCGTACCCGGGGGCCGATGGTAGTTTTCAGTTGAGGTTACACCAACATCAATCACCCAAGGTTCAGGACTTGCTGAATTGGCAATGGCATCATACTGCCCATGTCGTGTTACTGCGTTGTGGGCAGTATTGCTACCTTCTACATGTATGGAGAAAGGCTCGAATTGCACATCGAGTTGTGACTGCTGAGGGTTTGCAGGGTACCTGAATGTACGGCTGTCCGGTGAATGCCCTAGGCCAGGAGTAATAGGGTTAGCTGATTCAGAACCGCTGTTCGAAATATCCTCCGCGTAAAGCTGCTCTTGACCGTAGCTCTCGTCGCCCTTGATTTCATTGTCAGTGTCTTGGGAAAGTGTGCTCAATGAGCATTTGGCTCGTACTGTGTCCAATTCACGTGATTGTCGCCGTTCCTCTAAAGCTTCAAGACGAGCTGCCAATGCACTGACGGATCTTCTAGAACCTGATCTAAGCATATCATTAGCCAAGGAAAATTTCGAATTCCTCTATTCCCATCAAAACACAACTTCTTTTTCGGATGAAGCCCTTCCTTTTCAAGATGACGTACTTTCGCCCATCGCTTTCACGATTGTATGTGCATTGTTGCTTGGCGGTTTCGCAATTGGCGCAGACTGGTGTATTACCATCGCACTGCGATAAGCAAGCCACACACCTGTCAGTACAGCCCGGTTGTGAATATAGAAAGTTTGCGATGGAGCCCTCTTACCCTGACTTTCTTTCGCCGGCAGAAAAGGCACGCACTCGTCACATGCTTTCTCGCGGCGCTTTGAAGTTTGCTCGTTGGCATTTCGATACAACAAAAACCCGAGCCGTGCGATCGTGAACTTACGGTGAGTGGATCACTCATCTGTGAGGCAGAGCAGATGAAGTGACCCTCAACCTGTTTATCACTAATAGATTGCTTAGCTCTTAAAACGGCCGGTGCAGGTTCCGGTAGGCTGCTGTGGAATTAAATGGCATGATTCATGCCATTTTTGGACTCGAGCCTCAACACATAATACCATCACACAAGACATTTAGTCTTCTTAATCGCTCAAATTGATCGTTCAGCTTGTTACACATTACAATGATGAGAAATTTGATCCTAGATACTGCCCAAACCGTTTCAAACGTGCCTGCCCTCCTTCGTCATCAGCCTATGCCACGATTTGTCGCTAGGTTGTAGTCAAGCTGCATCGCACATAGCAACTGTTACAGAACCGATGGTACGTATACAGGTAAATGCAATAGATTTATGCTGGCCTCCTACTCTTTTGATAAAGCCCAAGCTCTGTGAAGAGATAGAACTGTGAAGAAATAACTAGTCATCGTGCGTGAGACGCACGCGCATGCTAGCCCTGTTATATGAAATAACGAAATTGCCGTCTGCTAGAATAAAGACAAAACTGTGGCATCTTTACAGATCAGAAACTGATATGGCATCATAGTCTTTCAATGTCCTGCGCATGAGGTATATGCTGTACTCGAGTGATCGCCTTTGGGGTTTGCGATGGTATCATATAGGTGACCCAAAGTGTGTTGCTCGAGCTAGATTCGGATGGATAAGTTGGAAGTCCGAAGACACGCTCCAGTTCTGGAGGTGATTGATGTGCTTCTCGAAAATTGAATGTAACAGGACCTCACCGGTGATATCCGCCAGGGAGTCATCCTCGTCGAATTTCCAATTCACGCTGATATTCTGAGCATAATATTCGACGAAGTTTTCAATCGGATACTCAGGTGCATCCTTGATGAGAATATCTCGGACATTTGGCCTTTCAAGAACATCAGCTGTTGGAGTGACACGTTTCTGAATCACTTACCATGGAATATTATCTATCCAAGCGGCATGAGGTAACGTGGTTTGCGTGACGGTCGGCCTAAGCCACGACGGCATTGCGAGATAGTCTACTTCTGTTTGTGTTATTTGCCACTACATATCTCAGTCACGACCACCATCCCGATTCACGTGCAGCGACTTACCCTCATCGACTTATACATCACATAGAACAGAGCTAATTTCTCTGTCTGACGTACATTGATCAAGGTGGACAATATATCAGATAACACGTTGCTGAGATCATGCACCGAAGCACATGCGCTAGGGTTAATGAGCGCTTTCACTGTGGGTATCGCTGGCCCAACAATCGACGCGAGAGGGCTTCCTTGCGATAGCATGTTTCGTCCACTGTGGATAAAGTCGAGCATAACCTGGTCTAGATGGCAGGTTGGAAGTAGTTGCAAAGAAGGCACGCTGGCTCCCACAGTACTCGAGCATCCAAATGTGACAGACTCGAACGCCGGCGGGGCTAATTTGTGGTACGTTGATGAAGGCTGACTAGTCGCAGCCGCAGGCAGTAGTATCGTATCCTGGTTTGACGATCGTATGTGGCTGCTATTATCGTCTAGCCCTTCGTCGTAGCCGATCTCGAGGTGCCCATTGTCCAATGCTTCAGCGGGCAGCAGTGTGTACGGATCCGGAGGGTGATCTGAAGTCGCACGACCTGGTTGGATTAAACGATCATAAGCATTGCCTGAGTCCTGCCGGCGACAGCTCGATGTCGGCGTGCGCTCTTCCGAACCAATCTGGATTGACTCGAGCTCGGGGTCGAGACTGGTAATTTCAGCAAGGTCCTGGGTCGCGTTCTGCGATGAAGGTGGACCTGAAGTGTCGGTGTCTGTTCGAGGCACATGTGGGCGCTCGATCTCAAGCTGGCGGGACCGCCTAGAAACGGAGGGCTGCGAGATATCCGCGTATCGTCCGACGAAAAAGAAGGGAGAGGCCATACCATTTCGGTCGTTGACGACAGCTGCGTTGAAGTGCTCATCTCTAACTGTAGACGCCGATTCGATGATTTCTGCAAGGCATTGCAGGAGTCGCTGGTTCTGCCCATGAAGCACCTCCAACTCATGTCGAAGTTGGGCTTCGGTGTCGCGAGACGTTTGCTGCAATTCGCGAAACTGCTGTTCCAGTTTCTCAAAGCTCTCTTTTGCTCGTTGGCGAAAAGCGCGCTGTGCCTTACGGTCGACTTCGCGCTTCTGTCGAACCTGCTTCTCGGTGAGGCTAGAAATTGTCCTCGACCGCTTTTTGGTCGACGGCGCTGGCGCAGGCGTTCGTGTTTGCTCTTCAGTCATGATCCAAACAACAAGGAACGGGCGTCTACCGAACCACCCAGAGTTTCCATGAAGGGTTGCGCGATGCGATACGCGAACGCAGCGCCGATGAATGTGGCCTTTGCAAACAAGCGCTGTCGGCCAATCTTGTGTTGCGGGGTAGCTTAGTAATGCAGTGATTTGTACGCTGGCAAGCTGATTGGACAGAGCTGACTGACTCATGACCTGGGTGTAGCCAGCTTATGCCGTTCTGCTTGTCAGTGATCTTGGAAAGTAACATGATGAGATTTCACAATTCGTGCTGTTTGTCCCAAGTGCAGCCCTCGCTAGGTCTGTGTCTGAGCATAATCAACTAAAACACATCGATTGCATCCCCACGTGACTTGAACGACAGAGCACTCCAGATCTGGACACGGCTCGTCATACTGGGGTGCGTCATGAGTAATGCCACAGTCGCGGCGTTCGCTTGGATCCGTTCGGAAATACCGATGAGGCCAACGCCGTTCCTCCGACGTTGTGGCAAACCCCAGTCTAGCGTGAGTCAACTTCCCACGACTAAATTGTCTCTTATCCACACAACCTACTGTAGTCGCTCGCCGACAGCAAGCAAGAAAACCTCAACGTGTCCGTGCTTCTAGAAGGAGCCTGTCACGCGATGTTAGTCCACTTCGTAGTGTACCTCCTTTATTGAGTTTCGTATTCCAGCAATTGCCTCCAGTCGCTTGCCTGGTTCTTTGCGCACCTGAACGCTGGAATTAGCACCGCTCTGGGCCAGGCTGAGCGTGACAGTGCTTAGGCCGTGAGCTTGCAAATGGACCAAGGAACAAGGAACGTCCCTGTGAGCCAAGCCCATCTGGTCCGTGTGCCGCTGGGTGAACTTCCCATGACATGCAAGTTACCGTTACTCCACTACGCGGAGTTTGGGCCAACAATGATCATATAATATTTCCCCACAATGTTGGAATTACTCCATCGAGCTAAGAGTTGTGGCCGAATGTGACGTTACTTTGCGTGCACCAGCGAGAAAATTTCGCCTTCGGTTGCATACATATAAGGCCGCATACCAGGACAATTCAACGTAGGCGGATCTTAGAAGAGACAGCACTGTTAAAATGCTATTCCTGCCTCTGCTACCCATCCTGTCGCTGGCCGCGGCCACTCCGCATGGACGTCGCCATGCTGAAAATGAGACCAACCCTGTTATCGATCTAGACCAGGCTGGAGCGTACAGGGGTGTGCTTCAGAATGACGGGCTGTAAGTGTTTAAGCAGAGCTTTGACAAAACTGGAATGTGCTGATTTGATACAGTGTTCAAGCTTGGTACGGCATTCCTTATGCTGAACCTCCGCTTGGAGATCTCCGCTTCATGCCCCCTCGTCCCTTTGGAGCACAATCTTCATCTTCAGATATCGTCAATGCTACTAGTAAGCCCAATCGCTGTCTGCAGTTCACTCTTGCGCCATACGGGGTTCGCAATCCGTATCTCGGGAGCGGAACCCCAGGTCAGGAGGATTGTCTCAAGCTTCTCGTCTGGAAGCCGGCCAAGGCCAAAGCAGGGGACAAGCTGCCTGTACACGTCTACATTCATGTGAGTTGATCCCGAGCCTGATTGCAATTATAGACCTGATCAAGCCCAGGGCGGTGGCCTCATCTTCGGTGATGGTGCTCAAGACGACTTCAGCGATTGGGTGGCGCAAGATCAGAGTTTCATTGCAGTCAACATGAACTACCGCCTTGGAATGCTTGGATTTCTGAACCACCCCGATCTGCCATCGGCCAACGCCGGACTTCTTGACCAACGCATGGCCTTGCTTTGGGTTAAGGACAACATCGCTGCCTTCGGTGGTGACCCTGATGAGATTACTCTTGGCGGCCAATCAGGTGGAGGTTGGGCTGTGGCCGCGCAAATGGCTCTGTATGATGGCAACACCAACAACACTTTTCATAGAGCGATTGCTCGATCGACTCAGCGCGAGCCTATGTTTAACACGGAGGAACTGAAGCTTCGCAATGCTGCACTAGCTCAACATGTCAATTGTACTGCTGGCCAAGATCAACTTGTGTGCTTCCGAAATCTCACTGAATCTGAGCTTGTCACCGCTTTCTGGAGCTTTTCTACCGTCCTAGGTACAGAAGGGTATGTAAGCATCTTCCAAGTTTTGAGCTTTGGGCTGACGTTCGACACTCAGTATTTTCAAGGACCAGGTGTTCGGCTACCAAGGAAGTTTTGGTCCTACCATCGACGATGTAACTCTCACCGACTCTGTGACCAAGCTTTTCCGTCAAGGCAAACTTGCATCTGTACCTGTCATTGCAGGTTCGACGACCGATGAAGGATTCGAAGGTTACATCAACGCAACGCAAGAGAATCCAACGCCACAGAATATAACCACGCTCGACCCCAGCACTAACCGGCTCACGAACCTTACTGATGCTCAAGTCATCGAGGTAGCCTCCTTCTATCCAGTCAACGCATCGTATGGATCTACAGTATCCGGCAATTTCTTCCTTAACACGTTCCACGCATACTGGATGGCTCTAGCCCTATTTGGCGATGCTGGAATTTATGGTTCTGAGCGGATGGTCGGAAGGTGGATGAGTGCCCATCATGGTCCTGAGAAAGTGTGGACCTTCCGGTTCAACGCACCGCGTAAGCGCATTATTGTAGCCTACTTCCAATACAAGATCACTAATTTGAGCTCCAGCGGCCGGCAAGAACTACAGTGATTCTGCCATTCCACTCGCACCTGTTACCCACTCGGCGGAAAATGCCTATCTCAACAACCCTGTCGCTAGTATGACTGAATTGGAACGAGCTCTTGCGGTCGAATTTCGCACCTACCTCAGCTCTTTCATCTGTTCAGGAAATCCGAATACCTTCAAACTCGACACAGCACCTACTTGGCCATCTTATGGTGCTCTTGGAGACTTTATTAGGTCACCTGTGCGCCTCGTCCCTCAGCTCGCTTACCCAAGCAATGCTAACAAGACCTACCCTACCGGAACTGAGGCAGAGGTCGCCCCTAAGGCTGGCACAGATAGAACCGACTTTTGGCAATCGGGGCCTATATTGGATTCGCTCCGGTTCTAGAGACTCGAGAAAAGTTGAGCTGTACAGGAAAAATAGCAAAAACAATTGATCTAGTGAAGTACATATTATCCTACTAGAGTTAAGTATATACATACCTATTCATTGCATCTATAGGCAATCGTAGCAACATACATTAGATAGGTATTACTTGACTTTCTAGGTCGTTATATGTGTATAAGCGTACTACTTCTTACTACTTCTTACTACATTGCACTCTATGCTCTAGTCTTATTATTCTACTGTAGCTAACTCATGTTGCTTCTAGAACAATGCAGACCTAGGTTAACTAAACAGATTTGTTAATGCGTATGCTGCGTAAGTTGGTCGGCGTCTAGTGCTGTTGAGTAATTTAGGAGTTCGACTACAAGTAATCAGGACATGTATCGCATAAGACTGTCTGTCTCCGGAAGGTCAAAGGTAATAGCTAATAGAAGTTAGCTTTTACTCAAAAGCGTAGCGCACCTTAGATTCGATTTCGCTGTACATGGATGCTGCGCCGGGACAAAGCATTGGCTCGACTTGGAGGTCGATATTCATCTGGACAGATCGAAGGAAAACTGACGTCAGCCACAGTTACTGTTAATAACGCGAGTATACAAGGAAACGGCTTGAAGTCAATCGCAATTTATGATCAAAGCCTTGTTTTGTACCCTAGTTTCGATTTTGGAACTCAAGTTTAAATTCTTTTCTAACAACAGACAGAGATTGCTCCCAAAAAATGAATCCAAACATGCGCGATACCGCCCGCAATTGGTGAACAGACTACAGCGTATACCTGAAAAGAGGGCTCTTGTCTCCAAGCTCCAAGAGTTCTTGCTCTGTGTATAATGCCTTGATTTCTTCCGTGGTCATCTTCTCTCGACGCATATTCTCTCGATTCAGCTTGAACCTAAGGAGCGCTGTGGAAACGATACCAATGGTGATGATGGTCAGAGAGACTCCATAACCGGTCCAATAATGCGGTGCCTCTTTTGCCAAATAGATGTTGGAGCCGATAGCGCCTCCCAAATTCCCGATCGAGATTTGGATTGCCATTCCCACGGATCGCTTCCAGGATCCCGCAAGATTGTTTGCTGTCACGAACATTAGCCAAGTACCTAAATGTTCATGTCAGGGAGGTACAAACCATTCCAAGAGATAACACCACAAATAGAGGGATACAATCCTCCTGCGACAACGAACAGCATACCATAGGTTGCTCCCGGAAGTCCAGGATGAGGAAGAGCAATCAGCGCGATGTATCCCGCAGCAGCGACAATAAACGGACCGATGATGAACGGGGATCGAGTCTTGTATTTGTCCGACATGAACGCCACTCCGACGGTAGTCGACAGCGCGAAAGCGTACACTGGAATTGTGAGAAGTTGCGCATTTGCCGCGGTATATCCGAGTTGTTTGATGACGGTGGGAAGCGTGTAGATGAAACTACCAGTGGTCAGCTTTACTGGGTAAGCAGGAAGTCAAAGGGACGTACCCATAATTGGAAATAGCGTTACCCCAATAGATAAGGACTGAGATATAAATTTTCAGATCCTTGATCGCTGCGAATATGTAGCGTTTATGATACTTCTCCGATGTCTCGACCTGACCAGTAGAGCCACTGTCATTCTGGAGCCCTCGAATGATATGTGCCTTTTCCGGAGCCGTTAAGAAACTGGCAGTAGCGGGTGAGTTCGGTAAGATAAATGGGCAAAGAAATCCCACAACGACAGTTAGAATACCTTCAAGTATCATGATCCTGATGTAGTTAGCACCTGTTCTTGTCCATTTCCGTGCCCACTGTGGCTCTAGGAAGGTTGAGGCTCGAGCCTTACCAACGCCAACCCTCAAGGCCTGCGATACCGTCCATGTAGTTGATAGCGTATGCGAGTAAGCCCGAAAAGGCACCAGCCATCGACCCAGCTGAGTAAAATATTGCCATCCGTGTTTGCAACTCATGCCTTTTGTACCAACATGTCAGAAGGTACGTTGCAGCAGGGAAGAAACCGGCCTGGAACAATTGTCAATGTTGTTCGACACGGAGCGAGGAAGTATCTTACTTCCGTCACGCCAAGGAAGAACCTTGCGAGGAGTAGACCGGAGTAATTGTGAACGATTCCAGTGGTGACAACCACGGTTCCCCAGGCGATGATGAGCATCGTAAGCCAGATATTTGGCTTTAGGATTTTGAGCACAATGTTGCTGGGAACCTCCAGTAACGCATAGGGGAAGAAGAATATGGTAAGGCACAGGTTCCACTGCTTGTCGGTTAAGTGGAGATCCTTTTGCATTCCCAAAGCCCTCGCATTCCCAACTACAGTGGTGTTAGCCAGGGACTGCGCGATCATCTGGGGCACCAACCATTCCCTCTATCCAAGAAGGACAGGAGATAGAGCAAGGTTAGGACAGGAAGTAGACGAAAATCAATCTTGCGAGTGATAGCCCTCGCTTCAGCATCCGTGTACTCGACCGAGTCCGATTGAACATGCTGCGCTTCGTCTGCGCTATGCTCATACATCTCGACAGGGCCCTCCTTTGTATCATAGTCTTTGGCTTCCATACTGGAGAAGTGATGAGTGTGTATGTGTGTCAAGGTTGTCCAAATTTTGGAATGTTAGGAATCAATCAGCACAATGATCTGGAGTACTTATCTATTACCGAGAGGAGGCTACTTGCTATCCCCACAATTCGGAATTCCGAATCCATGGTGCATAACAGCCGCACTTTCTTGGGGCGTTCAGGATCAGTGTCAGTCAGCTAAGAGGGCGGCGCCCCTGGGATTGTAATTCCGGCAGCTCTGCGTCGCCATTGGATGCCCCCAGACAAACAAATCTAGACCCCTGTTGAGGGGCCCCGCACCCCGCAGTTTTGAGCATGGTCGTCTGTACCTTAGTCGTGCATGCAGCTGTTACGTTATTCCAATTGCGCATTCGTGGGCGATCGCGTTCGTACATGATTAATGTCCTTCATGTGTTGCACAAGCGAGTCACGCATACAAGCTGTTGTGATATTGTATACTCGGCGTGAGTTTCGTCTTACGTGTTGCTGTTCTCTCCGCCTTACGCACCTCCTGTCATTCTTACGGTCCGTGATACACTCGCACGCAACATTCTACAGGCCCCTCGAGGCTCTACTTTCTACGCGTGATAACTTACTAACTTCAGGTGTTGACGGCGTAAAGAATAAGGAAGCTGCCACAAACACCATCAATGCATTTCAGCGATTGCACGCCATTGCGCCGCGATATAATCAGTATTGTCCTCTCCTTACAAATGGTCTCCACCTATTCTTTCAGGTTGCGCGCTTGAGCCGCGAAGACTTCACAGCACGGTACGTCGGTAAAGTGTGAGGCCATAAGAAACCCATACAGATCCACGAGAACGCGTCGTATAACCACGCGCACGCAGCAATTCTCCTTCTCATCTTTGTGCAGGGCAGTATCAAGTTCCGCCTTCCCTGGCGTGACTTCGGCAGATCATTCGGCGATGAAATTGGGAACTAGATACCTGACTGGCGTGTATTGTTCGGTCCGGTGGACTCCTGCACATGTGATTAGTGCTACGCCATGGATGGGCCCGCCGCATACCCTCCTCGACCTCCTACATGTCTTGCAAGATCGCAATTGAATTACTCAGATTAACAGAGATTCTGATCATCACGTCAAGAGTGTGACGTACAAGGATCAAAACGTTAAGGTTGTACTATATCTTCAATGTAAGGACATCGACTACATCGAACTCACCTACAAAACACCAACATTGTGCTTCTATATATTGTCCCTGTAGCTCCAATCCCGCATTTCACTCCCTTCAGGTTGACTTCGCCTACAAATACCCTCCAACTTCTTGATAGGAAGGATATTGCAGCTATCCGGCCACAATTCACTCGCCAGAATATCAAATTATCCAACAGAGGTACAGTCACTGTCGTGGAGAAGGGCAAGCGCTAGGTCGTCTCAGACTCGACGTGCGCTTACCGCATATATAGAGGGCGTAAGAACATCTCAATTACTCTTACCGTCGTCTCCCGTGGCCAGCAAACGATGTGAACGGCAGCAGATAGCGCATCCAACCCGCAGTTCCTGAATAATGCGGCTTACGGGCAATTGCTGGGACAGACATGGTCATGGAGCTTGCCGTTTGCTTTACGCTGGGAGAGCGCTTGCCTTTCTCGGCGTGAATCGAGTCGATCTTATGCGTGCCTTCCAGAAGAAGGAAGACCTTAGAGTTTTAGCTGATAAGGACATCGCCAGAGAAGCGTTATACATTTCTCGATCTGAGGCTGCCCCATCGTCACGGGAACCACCCCAGTTAGTGAGCTGTGCAGGCTCTGGGCATTCACCAAAGAGGATTTAGACGCGTCGAGCTCCATCCCCCATTCAGCGAGCAGATTCCTTTAAGTAACCGCCGGTAGGTGGTCGACCTTCTTATGTGGCCGCGTCGACATCTTCCTTCAGCAATTTAAACTCCAGGATGCCGAACTACTCGATTTGCTCACCATCGATTTCATTTTCGATACTACGCCCACCTCATCGAGCATCAAGCCCCTAGAAGGCGCTTCTAAAACAACGCACCAGCTTGATCAGCTAAGAATCACAAGATGGGGCGTGGAACAGCTCAACAGGGTACACAAATTCGTGCGCGTGTAGAGGAAGGTACAGGATACTTATATCATCGCCGAATTGGATAAAGTGCTGTACGAATTCTGACCAGGCCAGAATGCCTTGACCGGGGCCGAGCTGGGTGATGACGTACTTAAACTCATATCGCACATGCGCGAGCTGCAGACACTTTTCGATCTCGACGTTAAGACGCTGCTAGCATAGCGGCCCGGGTTGGACCAACACTACTTGCGACTTTCGAGCGATTGACTGCCTTGTCTATGTTGAGAGATGCGCTGCCCAAGGGCTTGGATGTGTTGGATGTCTTCCAGCAGACTAGACACGACAGCCCTAACAGAAGACATCATCAAGCATATTGCCGAACGCAAAGAGGGGATCCCAGATGATCTGCGCCGGGTGTGGTGAGGTAGAAATTACTGCGGTCTGGATGGAGATTATATTGGCTTGGAGCCAGCTTGTTGGCGACAAGTGGCTGGCGAAGCAGATCACCAATGAGCGCGTAAAGTTTTTTTGGTCCGGGACCGACACCAGATTGTTTACTTTCAGATTCGTAATACAAGAAAGTACCAACTTCCTTCAGACTCAGTGCCAGGCTAGATTGAGCGTTCCACGGCCGACGTCTGGTTCTTTGGGAACGTTCACTTTCGAAGCCGTCAATCAGGCACCGGCGGTATACAATGCTCCCTACCCAGAAGAGAGGGATCGGTTTTTCTTCCTGCCGCGTGATACAGAAATGATCAAAATGTCATTCCGGGAGCTTATCAATTCCCAGCAAATACCGACCGGTCCTCCTGGAACCGTGTGGTAGATAGGAAAGTAACTTTCCTATGCATTACGACTCAATTACAGTTGGCTCACGCCTGAGGGAAGCATTGGCACAGTTGCAAACGAAGGCCGATGTGACCGTTCTCAACACAACACCTTGGCTGTTCAGCATCATCCCAGCACATCAAGACGAGCAGTTTATTTCTCACCGTCCATTTTTCTTTCGACATACGCATCAGTCATTATTTGTTGAGCCTTACACCGTCGACGTGCCGATCTAGGACCTGAGCATGGCAGGGCGTGTCCGTGCCTGGTTTCTGAATGAGATTGTTACTTACTGGGTTCAGAACAAGCCGCAGATTCCAGTTAAGAAGCTACCGTAAACCTCAGCCTTGGTTGGAGGCTCCATGCGATACTTGTCATCCTCTGCGCTAGAAGGGATTGTTGAGGAGCCTCGCGCCTCTGAATCGTCAGCTATGAGTGCGACCGCACCACTGGTTGGTATCGCCAGTACTCTCCGTCTACACGAAGGACCACTCGCGAAAGTTTCCTACGCGTGCGCCTGCTGGACACGTGATTCAAAATCTCTCGTCTAGTCTCTGCTTTGACTGTCGTCGCTTTTGTGTTCCATGCGACTCATGTTCCTCGCGTCATCGTATGAGTAGAGCTCGGTGTACTCGCCCATGGCTACCTCAGATCTTACTAGCGCCTTGTTAAAACGGTTCGTGTCTTTATCTTTGGCTGGGTTCGGTGCCCCGTTGATCGGTGGCCTGTTGTGCTGTCCCAAATGCTTCCTCCCGCTGGCGCACACGAGCTCGTGCAAGGCGATATATACGTACTTGTTCACCGGCCGAATGATCTAGTTCCGGATGTCTGCTTCGCCGCGTCCTGCACATCGGTGATATCACCGGTGCAGTCGTATATATATATGAGAAGTCCTGTAATGCGTTGTTGCTTGTCGTACCACGACGGCGCTGCGTGAGCATATTTGTGAGGTGAAAGAAGAGATTGCAGGTATATAATCTGTGACAATTTATTCCCGTAATCTAGTCGCTTCCTCTGCCCTTTCGCATCGTGGTCGAATCTATTGATTAACAGTGTCCAGAGCAGGCCTCCATCATCGCCTCTCTCATCCCGGATGTTGCAAGATAGGGTTTCTAGCTGCGAGTGTATATAAGTGAAACGCGTTCTACTAGGCTTAGATTCGTCTGTATATGCTGACGTTGCGACGACTTGTCGACCGAGTGAGTCGAAGGTTGCGTTCGCTCGGTAAATCTCGGGCTCGACGACCGCGGTAAGTGCTTACTCTACTGCGTCGGTATCAAGTACAGCGGTGAGTATAGAGGGCGACACGCTCTCCATAGGCTTCCAGTCAATTATATCACGATATTCCTTTGCGATTCTTCGTTTTATCTCGCGTGTTTTGCCCTGCCAATCTACTCTTTCCATATATGCCGCGCCTGCCTGTTCGAGAGTTAAATACACCGCACCTCTGAGATTCAATTTCGCAGCGTTAGGATGGTAATCGCCCTGTACATCCCTCCCTACTAGCTTCTCACTGCCACTGTCCTGCTCACCGCCGGACGTATCTAGGTATGTCCCTACTGCCCTCCCAACGGCATCGTATTCAGACTGCAGCATGTGCCCTCGAGAATCTCAGCTTCGAACTGGCAATTCCGCCACATTAGTGAGAATCCACCGATCGCCCTTCTCCATGCTGCGACTGTGTACTGCAGCCCCAGTCATGGTGTACCATGTCTCCGCAACAATACGGCTACCCGGATCAGCGCCCTGCGTGTCTGCATCTCGCATGACAAGCGAATTCCCTTCAGCATCTAGTTACACGCGGCTGCTAAGCCGCCTCTCCGACCCATCCTGATCATGGCCTGCACGTACGATCTTGTTCTGCGCGACATTGAGAAACACGCGGCCCAGAGTGTCAAAGAACTGGGTCGACGGCGTGCTATCACATCCGGCGGCTTAGCCATCCGTTTCTGATACCAGTCTGGAAGCCTGGATGGGCTGCGAAGTACGCCGCAGCATAAGGCGCCACGTCGGTTTCTGTGCGCGCATCGCTCTTGATTGTGTCACTGGCGTCGAACATGACCTCCTTCCATGGCCCGTACCGCATCTTGTGGTATGAGTCCTCGGGCGTCAGCACGGCGACAGCGCGCTCGGCGTAGTCGAAGAAGCTGATCGGACTGACGCCCACCCGCACGTCGAACTCGAAGCCCGGTAGTCCGTGAAGAAAGGCTCGTACTGCCGGATTGCCTTCCGCTTGTTCTTGCGGATGGTCCACCCCTCCGTCACCCATCGCGGGCCCGCGTGTCGCTCTGTCATCTGGAGAACCTCGTCCACGATGATCATCCGGCGCGCTGCGTCCCGCTTGGGCAGCGGACGGTCTTTCACGCGTGTCTTGGACTGCACTTAGCGCTGGAACCCGTCAGAGTAAACCACAACTGCGGGCTCTTTGACGGTATCTTCGGGCTCTGGATCAATGCCGTCGTCTCTCGTCCATGCTCGGCAGCCCGCACCAATGCTGAGCTTGCGGACCGCTGTAGATTGTGGCGGTACAGAGGGATGTTCAATAGACGATAAAGGCGGCTATCAGCTTGTGCAAAAGTGTTGATGTCTCGCCCCGACTTCAGATCTGTGCTATATTATATAGCATGGTCGATGAGCTACGAGTGTTTCCATCCTGCCCGGCATCCTGAGCTGAGAGAGTGGTTATAATGTGCGAAGAATGAATATTTGTTTGAGCGCGGAATGTGGTGTGTGATTCTCGTCCTCGAGTCACTTTACGCGTAGACAACCGAGACACTCGAATTAACTGTGAAGCACCGGAATCACTTTCTCCTCTAGAAATTCAAGTGCTGCACCATCGATTCTCAACGCGCAGATATAATAATTGGCTTGAACAAAGTCTAGGTAAGGATTTATATTGAAGCCATGGCAAAGACACACAAAAGTTTCGAGGGTAGGCAGATATCCGCAATGGCGGAAGATCTCTGCAACTGCCTCATTTCTGTGGACGTCAATTGCCAAAGAATGTATTTGCATCGGAGACGTTTCGTAAGTCTGGATTGAACTTGAAACCCGCACCTCCATGGTGTCTGAATAGCCACACTACCACTTTTCCGCAATCCTATCGCCGTTCAATTCATGATTGCTCTTTGACTTTACATCCTGTCCATACCCGTGCCCTTCGCGCTTCACTCTGCCACACACCTCTCCCACGTCGCTCAAGGACTACTGTGGCTCTTTGATGAGCTAGTAGCATCCTACGGAGCCAACAGCCTCTACCCTACACTGAACTCCTTTGGCGCCATCATCCCGCGTTCATTACGTCCACGTGCATTCTCTGTCGGCCAATTGCCCGTCCCAATCTGGAAGACACTTGTGGCTGAGTATACGCGAAACCAACGATAACGTTCGAATAAACCACCAAGAAGAGAATATACGTCCCGAAGGGGGTCAGAAAGTCAACTGGAAGTCTTTTCACGTTGTCACTCAAGCTCAGATCGCTGAAGTACGAATATCTTGTGCTTGGCTGCTTTGCCAATGATGATGTTTTGGACACTACACGGTTATACTTCTGCTGTCGCAGAGCCCAGAAAGAACGGAAGGAGGATTAGATTTAGATGTTCGGCTGCTGCTTATGACCTCTGGAAAGGGAACGATCGTCAAGTTGTGCCAATGCGCATAAGACTTAAGAAGAAGCGACAATCCAGTACATGATGAGTGACTTGACAAAGGCGACAGTCATGTGTTGCGCCAGTTCTTCATCGCTACAGTGGCCAGCCTTAGACCGCCGCTATCAATGTCATGGTCCCTTGTGAAATTGATCTTTCTCAAATTGAATACGGCAGTGTACGCGATACCCACCCCAATAGCGCGCTTCAAATCTGGTATCGCGCTCAATAACGCGCTCAAAGCAGTGCAAAGCCGCTTCGCGGTTGAATTAATAACACCACAGGAGGCCTCAATTGAAGTTGTCTGGGCGTTCTGAGATGTGGAAGTTGCTACTCGATGATAAACCCCTACGTTATAATACTGAGCGGCGCCCTTTTGAGTGGAGGCTGTTACTGTTCGAGTCAGTGAAGATCGCAGCCAAATCATGGTAAATGTATATTTCATGGTGGAACGCTGCTGGAATATCTAGTTTGCGGTTGACTTCGAGTTTCTTTCGTTGGCCGTCATTGCTTCGTGAGTCCCGCCATTCTGAGTGGCTGCAGTCGCGAAGGGAGAAGCGTTATTTCATGGGTTACTATTGTTGTGAAGCGAGTAATAGCCTGTCATTTCCAGATGAATCTAGAACACACGATTATGGAAAAGAAGATCTAGCGGTACTAGCGACTTTAAGGTCACATAAACCGCCAAGGATACGTTTCTGGTATAGCGTACTGGAGTGCCAAACCTAGAAATAAAAGGGCCGATCCGGTAACGGCTTCACAAAACGCTCCCGCTCCGTTATGTGGTGTTGGCTTTTGATTATTCAAGCATGGCTGTGTAACACACTTCAAAGACTCATGATGAAGCGGTGTGTGCGGCCGTACTACGGCGACATATAAGAAAGATGACCAATGCTATTCATATGTGGTGCTTGTTGAAATTGGTCTAGTGGGACCGATGAACCTTCGCCTCCAATTCCGTCTCCTTAAAGGTCGTCCTTTGGAACCAAAAATCTTTGCAGTTCAATCTACGATATTCAGCGTTTGAAAACTTTCATCTTATTAAGTTCCTGATACTCCCAAGCAGTGGAGACATGTCACAAATTATCAAGAATGTCGCCCTTTCAGGTGTAAGTCTACCCGGACAACTCAGAGATCAAGCCATGACATAACACAGGCAACCGGCACCCTCGGCTCTACTCTCCTGACTAGCCTTGTCAACAACGGCAAGTTCAATATTACTGTCATTGCTCGCAGAGAGGGTCAATCAGTCCCTGCAGGCGTATCGGTCAAGGTCGTCAACACTGACTCTGTCAACGCCATCGCTGAAGCTCTGCGCGGTCAAGATGCTCTTGTTGACGCAACATCTGGCCCGGACCCCACACTTGGGATCCGCTTCATTGATGCCGCGGTCGCTGCGGGCGTGTACCGCTTCATTCCAAGCGAGTTTAGCGCCGATATTCAGAGTGCGGAAGCTCGCTCTCCACTCGTCTTCCACGGAAAGAACCAAGCGTTTGAGCACCTGAAGACGCTGGCTGCTGAGGGTAAGATCACGTACACGACCATTTCCAATTCGGCTTTCCTAGACTGGAACCTGCGCACTGGTTTCATCAATATCAACATTTACGACAAGAAAGTTCAGTACCTTAATGACGGTACTGATATATTCCCCTGGACGCACCTGTCCTCAGTCGGCACTGCTGTGGCCAACGTGCTTGCGAACGCCCAGGAAACGCAGAACCGGTCTTGCTATATCTCAAACATCAGAAAGAGTCAGAAGCAGATGGTTGACCTCGCCAAGGAGAGCTTAGGGGCTGACGGCTGGGAAGAATCAACTCTGGATGCGGATAAAGCGCTGAAGGCCGCAACGGAGAGCATGCTTTCTGGCATCGTCAATATGCAGGTCATCGGAGATATGATTCGGTGGTCGTGCACGGTCTACTCCCCCCGTTGGGAACATCAAGATGACAATGAGTTGTTGGGCGTAAAGAGCATGACTGATGATGAGGTGCGAAAGGTGATCAAGGAGATTGCTGCAGAGAAAAAGTAGAGGGCATGGGAGATGATGCACGTACGATATCCATGGATAGAAGGATGGTGGTTATCCAGAGAGCGTATATGTAGATGAAGCAAGGTTTGAAGGTTGAAACCTTAGGATAAAATGTCATCGTGGGATAGTCTCGCGTTCAAAGAGTCCCCAATGCCCGGGCCTTCCGGACGTCTACTACTTAAATGACTCATGTAAATCAACAGACTCTGCACCACCAATTCGTCGATCGTGTATCATCATTTGTATAATCAAGGCCACTGAGAGGATTCATTTCCGATTGGCGACACGAGTACAAAATCGCTCAAGCGACTCGAGTTCCGTTCGATGTTTTGGATCGCTCATTCTCTAAGATTTGAGTGCAGCGGAGAAGCTGGTGGTAAAGGATAGGAGCTCCTTCTATTGTCGTTCACTAATGGGTGGGCCAGGAAGCCCATCGGTGACTTCGTCCCGCGTTGTGAATTGTAATGCTAGAAGTTGCTTGGGCTCAATCATCGCATTTCGTCTTGGGTAATCGCAACTTGGTGGCTGCTGCTACCTTCGGCAGTCGTTACCAGCAGCCCTGTAGATAGATGTTTAGAAGACACCGATCACATCATAATGGGAACCTCGAGTGTTCCTGAAGTCGTTTCGTCAATGTCAATTTTCCGAATGATCGCCGATCGGTCGCGTTACTAACCATATTTGGGATCAGAATCCGCCAAGACCTGCTCTTGGCGGAATATCATGCGTCATTCGGCCCTCCCTCTTTCCAATCATCATCGCCTCATCGCCTCATCGCTTCATCTCTCATGCAGCAAACTTCGTAACGCTGAGACTTGTAGGGGGCAGAAGCGGCGAGCCGTTGTTCATGATAGAAACACTTACAATCAATCGAAGTTAGCATGAAGCTGAAACAGGATACCGTTTGCCACACTTGCAGAGCCCACAAGATAGGGGTAAGCATTCAGAGCTTTCAGGCAATTTCATGTCAGCCCCTCTGACTGTTGCGTACAGTGCGACGGAAAGCTACCAATTTGTTCTCAGTGTCGTCACACTGGACGACAGTGTAGAGGCTACAAGCTCGATACAGTCTTTGTTCCGTATAGCGCAAAAACGCTCCCAAGGTCGTCTAGAAAAGCCCAGTCCACTAAACGATCGGCCGAGGTACTTCCAAACATCAGCTCAGCGGCTCGCAACATTACCGGAACAGACGCGCGACAGCTCCGACGATGTCAAATCTCCAGAACAATTAACTCAGCATCGTCTGATGAGTTCACAGCGGTAATTCTTAATTTGTTCGTCCCGAGATACCAACAGAACTTGACATCGTTCGATACGAGTACAAGCCAGACCTGTGGGGCCTGGGTGGGGTTGTTGCCCAGCCTTGTCGCTCGAGCAGGTTCTAGGGAGCTGATCTCTTCAGCCACTAAGGCCTTTGGAACAATTATACTCGACAGAAGTCACCAAGGTAAAAGCACAAGCTTTCAAAGCCGCGAAGCCTACATTGCCACGTTGCAGCAGCTAAAACATGACTTACTATTGCCTAAAAGAGTTTTCAGGATAGAGACCGCGGCTGCTATCGTATGCTTAGCAATGGCAGAGGTACGTGCACATGGCTCGCGGGGAACGGCGCTAGCTAATGACTTGCCTCCATTAGTTGATGCTCCCAACTTCGGACGACAGTATTCCTGCACATTTTGGAGGACTCGGTGCACTAATCAGTATGTTTCCTCCTGAGCTGTTCAGCACAGGAGATTTTCATGCCATGTTCGTGGGATGTAGAGCTGTTCTTGTGAGTAGGAGGACCGGATAGTTCCTGACTACGTCTATCTGATACGAGGTTTAGTTGTTCCAAGCTCTTACTGCGCGGAAATCAACATTTCTCGGCCAAGAGGAGTGGTTGATAACGCCATTCCGACACCATCCACCTTCCGAAATACAAACACTCCTGGGGGATGCAGCGATCCTCCCATATATCATGGAGAACGTCGATATTTTAAAAACCCTCCCACAGGACGCAGCAGTACCAAGAGCCCGCAAAATGAAGATGCTGTTAGAAGAGGTACTTCGGCGCCTATCAAAGTGGAACTCGCGTTCTGCAAGAGGTGCGAATGGTCCTCCCGACCCCTCCCAACAAATGGAGGCCCTAGATCCTCCCCAGCATGCAGAATCGCACCTCTGGTTTCCGAGCTTACTTGCAGCAAACGTACATACACATCTGTGGGCCTTTCAGATAATATGTCTCACTGAGTTGGAAAAACTAAATCCATATTTGTCTGATCACGATTTTGCACGCAAAGAAGGCGAGGCACAGAAAGAAATCGATGCAAGGAGATCTGTGTTTGCTGCCAGGATCTGTCAGTGCATGAAATATTTGCTACAAGATGAGATGAAGCTCTTCGGGCCAGCTTCTGCTTTATTTCCTCTGAAAATTGCATATGATGAGCTTGACAGGGATAGAGAAAGAAACAAACAACAAATCGAGCGCTGCTCGAGGTATTTTGATCAAATTCGCGACAGAGGATATTTGAGCAGATTCCTTTACCCCACGGAACGTAGAGAAATCGAGTTCTGTACATGATTGGGCGAACCAGGGCACGGATTGAGAAGCAGACTTCACGACTTCAATGCAGGTGCAGCCCATCCACTCTTGCGCTCTATCCAGAGTTGGAAGAGAGCAAGATATTTGTCAAGTGCTTGTTCGCATGCTTTGAACATTTCCAAGCAAGCAAGCAAGAATCGAAATTTACAACCAATACAAATTTCGATAGAAAATGCCTACCTGCGTGAGTCGCTTGAGTGATTGAGCTATCTTGAAACTAATTCAATGGAGGGTTTTGGGTCCCTAGCAAAAGCAATCTTGCTACATGCGAAGTCGCCGTGTACATTTATCTTAGAAGCGATCTTCTGGGCTAGAGCGGCCCAGTCGAACTATACAGCGCCCAATCTGTTGCAGTGTTCTCAACAAACGAATGTTTGAGGATTTCCTAGATTTATTCAATCATTTGAGGAACCGCAGGTAATTCATTCGAGTGATTTGATGATTAGTAAAAACTTGTTTGAAGATGTCAAACTGTCAGATGAAATGCTGAAATGCGCTTGGGCATTTTAATGATTTGGATCAAAAGGATTGTTGTATGTGCTCTTACTCCTGTTAACTTTTGACGCGCTACCGCTATTTCGGAAGTGCAATGTTTTACAGATACCTGTCTTAAAGTAGGTGGAGCGTTCTTCGTGGCTGCAGGAGGAGTCACAGAACAACTTAAACATCATGATGATGAAGCCGGGACTAGGAGATGATCGACGGAAGGATTCTCCTTACCAGTGATCGAATTGATAGAGAACACAGTTCCACAGTCAGCTATCGTGGCTGCTTACATGTTACTTATCTCATCACTGATTATATAACAGGAGGGCGTATGTTCATTCGCTTCGATAGACTCTATTCATCACCCATTTAGTTCTTCATCTCCTTTCACAAGTACTCAAATCCACCAATCTATCTATAGACCACTTGCCAGAAATACAACCTATCTGACATGGGATAACAGAACTACTAAGGAAAGGCCGCACCCCAAGCCTCTCCTCTCCTCTCGAACTCCGCAACTTCTGCTACCCAATCTGCCGCCTCTTTACCCACGAACTGCTCGTAGACCCAGAGACTCGTGTCAATTCCTGAGCTAACGCCGCCGGCGGTCACAATTGTGACACCCGCATCCGTCGTTCCTGCATTGACCCATCGCTTCTTTACGATCTTAATCTTCGAATCGCCACCAGCAGCTTGGTCTGCCACCTGCTTCATCAGATTGAAGTCCAAATGATGTGTTGTTACTGTGCGGTTGGAAAGAATGCCAGATGCTGCAACAAGAATAGCACCTGTGCACACGGACTGAAGAAACCTCTTGCTGCCTTGTTTGCGGGGCGATAGAGAGGTGAATTTTCGAACCAGAGATGCAAGCTCTCTGCCTTCTTTCGATGCGATGAAGGTTTTGATAACGTCGCCGTGCGAACCTGGTATGACGAGAATGTCGTACTCTTCGATCGTAGCTGCGACTTCTTCGAACGACGCGTTCGGGACATAAACTAAGGCGCTGGTCTGTGGTTTGATAGGATTGTGGTGCGCGAATGAGGTTATGTCGAAGTTTGGTTTTATTGGGTCGGGTTGGGCGCTGTATATTTCCACTGGGCCGCTGAAATCCAAGAGGTCGCCTCCAGGGAAAAGATAAACGGCTACTTTGTATAAGACCATTTTGAAATATGAGAATGATCAAAAGATGTTTGCAAGAAGTTGCGCTGTTAGCTTTGAAAGTAATTACAAGAGACTGCAGGGGGAAGGGTTTTATAGGACTGCGTGTTGGATCGGGATAATTTGTGGTTTCTGCTCCCGTGCCGAAGCTTTATTGTTTTACTTCTATCACCTAATATCCGCCTACGTTACTAAGATGCCCCAAGAAACTGAGCAAATTAAGTTCAATCAATAGCTACAAAAGTCAGATGCAATGCAGACATTGCATTACTAATATGACTATGCATCTACCCGTTCCCGAGAAGAATACTAAGCGTGAAGCCAATGTAGTCTCAGTGATAGATAATCACTTCTTCCGCCCCGCATGTCCAGACTTTTCAACAGATATGCGTCTAGTCTACTCCTGGCAACTTTTCTCAAACAAACAAGCCAAAAAGCGCCTTGCGCTTCTATCAATTAAGTGCAGAATCGAGGTCTTTTTTCGGTCATTCGTTTGGTGTTTGACCAATTATAGAAGAGGTTGATTTGGCACTTGCGATTTTAGATCATCAAGTGCCTGCTGAACATCTGCTTCTTTAACCAATTGGCGCCGTGTTGCAGCTGAGTGGTGAAGAGGCGGTGAGGGAGGTCAAGTTACGCGGGGAATTATGGTACTACGAACAATGTGCAGCGGAATCATCGCCATAGAAGCTGAGAGCACTAGACTGAGTTGGGAACTAGAATCCGCCAAGTCTCCGAGTGCCCGCACTAGCCGCTGGGCTTGTGTCTCCTCAGCACGAAGTATTTCCCGGCAATCGGGCTTGGAGGTCCACGGGTCGGATGGACATTCTTTCTTGTGTCCGATAACCGGGCCAACCGGTAGCTGAAGATTACCAAGTCAAGAGCCCTGTGATCTCAATGTCTACCCTGCTACTGAAATCTCCGCATTCTCGGATCGGATGAAATCTTTGCTTTGAGCTCCGACACACGAGTTCAATCGGTATTTGCAGATTACGAAGCCCTAAGCCTCAACATTAATTAGATTCACCCTGTGAGCAGCTATGTACCTTACTGATTTGAGTAAGGCAAGTGCGCAGCATCTAGAAGAGCGCAGGGATCACTACGTTTCATGGCCAAGCTCAACGGCCTTCCTGAATGTCGGTGAGCCATAATCGGGCCTCGAAATGCCAAGTTGAAACATCGTGATCCTGTACTGCTTGCGAATTGGAACGTCCGCCTACACAACAGCTTAATGATATCCGGCCATTTAGAGAAAGCGAACGTATGTATGGTACTGTATGCCGCACCACAAGTTCGTTACTATCATCGAAGTCGCGCATCAGACTCGGCATATATAAAACCGCTTTGACTTATCATCCATCGTTGCATCACAACCCAAACTTCCCTCGATCATTACGATGGCACCCAAACAACAGCCTAGAGGTTACAATTGGCACATCATTACCGAGGACGAGCTCAAGTAGGCTCCTCCGCCTTACCTGCGCGATGTCCCAGAAACTCCGAAAGAGGTCGAGTGTAAGCTCAGTGGGGCGTGGACTACCTGGCTTCATGGCTCTTTTCTAAAGTTATTGCCTTTCTGAACACCGAAGTACAGTTGGAAGTTCATGTTGACGAATACAGGGTTGGCGTTGGCCGTTTCACGGTTCCCACTTCAGTCGATGACTCGACGCCCAGAGTGGTATCCCAGTATCTCTTTGATGGCCTGGCCCTGCTCCATAAGTTTCGAATTATTGATGGTCGCGTTCATTACATGAGTCGTTACACTCATGACGGCGTTATTCGACCAGCCAAGAGAGATGGCTACGTAACGAGCTCCTTCATGGGTCCAACCCAAACACTCCCCTCATAGTAGCTCAAGATCCCTGTTCAGCCTTACTAGGAGCTCAGGTAGGCGAGCGTCAAATAGTCGTGATCAGGACAACCAGATTCTAACCTCAGTGCAAAGCAAACCATGTATCTACCCAACGATCACTCGGCACCAGACGATATTAACATCAATGTGCAGCCGCGTCGAGGTATGCACCTTCCAATGGATAAGAACCCCAACTCTAGAGGCACACAAGCAGCAAACCCGGCCACTGAAGAGGTAAGTGAGGGTCTATGAGATTTTAGAATGAATTCTACTAAGCTCATGGTTGAATCTAGATCCTAGTTCATACCGACTGAAATGCGATGCAAGTCTGTGACGCGAGAACCCTCGAGCCGAAACGACTGCTTACTCATGCGTACATTGACCCGGAACTCGCTGGGAACGGTTGTTGTGCTCATCCTGTCCACGATCGTAAGCGAGGGCAAACTTTCAACTACCTGATCGACGCAGCGGGCATTATGTATGTTTTCGCATTGGATGTTGCATCGAACCCGGCAGCTCTACTATGGAAGTCACCGCTTCCCTGTAAGCCTTGCTATACACACGCTCTCGCAATGACCGATAAGTATGTTGTGTTCGTCAGGAACGTGAGTTGTACACTATCAAACTAAGAAGACGAATCTATCTTAGCTAATATGTAACAGCCGGTCTCTATGGATACCAGTGATCCCACAAAGCCTTTGATCGAAGCGATGCAGTGTGAACACGACTTTCCAACACTGTTCTACGTCTTAAACAAGAGTGACGGCAAGCTGTCAGTACTTCTGTGTCCCAAGTGTATGATTCAGTGCCCCTCAACTAAGCCAAACAGTGTTGCATCTTATCAAACGCCAAATTTCTATTTCTTCCACACAGCAAATGCGTACGATTTTGTGGATAGCGAGACCGGAAATGTGAATGTTCACGTTGACATTTGCAGCTACAAGGAGGAACATTATCCTTATTCGGAGTACAGTATTTCGAACATCATTAACCCCCTCAAGCCATACCAGGTTGGAAACCTTGTTCGGTATGAGCTAGAAGCCGTGAACAAGATTGATCCCAGTGTCATTGGCCGCGGCACGGTCAAGGCTTCTATCCCAGGCATGGCGGCAGAACTCCCACGTGTCTCCAAGCCTGCCTCGATGGACCCCAACTATCGCTATGTCTACGGTGTATCTGGTAACGGTGTCGCCGCTCCAGGTACTGAAGTACGGATTGGGCGCCTTGGTAATGGGGTAGGAATTACCCACGCGTCGTTCTATGGTCATCTTTTCAAATCTGATTGGAAAACGGGCACGTTCAAATCGTGGATCCCACCGAATGATGAAAGATGTCCCACCGAACCAATTTTCATTCAGCGCCCTGGTGCGACAGAAGAAGCTGACGGAATTGTGATCACGATTACGATCAATCGTGAGGGTACGAACAGTATTCTTGTTGGGCTCGACGGCAAGACGTTTGAGGTGATAGCAAGGGCGGACATGCCACAGGTCTATGCGCTTGGTCCTCACGGTTCATTCGTTGAGGGAGACTTTGGTCTATAGAACAACATTTCATCTGTAGATAGCGCAGAAGTGCAGGCTGGAGCTCATTGTAAAAACAACGAAGATTAATTAGCACGTTTTCAGGACATTCCTTTGATTCCTGCACATAGTAAGACAGGAGGCTGCTAACACATTATTAGTTTTATATCAACATACAAGAATCCTTTCGCTCTTGTATGGCACGCGGCGCCAGTTCGCTCGTCAGTTGCTGCTTCGCCAAAATTCTCCATATAGATGATTCCGTGATCATACAGCATTTCTGCAGCACACATTTGCCGAGCGGGCTTTCGCATTGATGATTCTCGACGCCCCGCAACAAACACAGCCACGCACAATGCCACCAATAGCCTCTCGCAGCATTGATTATGGCGCACCATGCAGACAACCAAAAAGCAGACTGAGCGACACCAAGTATTTCGTGCGGGGTGGTTCGCAAAGTCTGACGTTGGCTATACCACAGTAGCTTCGAGCTCGCTTATCCTGATATTGACATCATTCATTACGCGGCCTGCCCTATTCTACCGCTTGAACATCCGCAGTCTTGTCCTGCTTGCAGTTTACTAATGCAGTCAGACACACTGTTTAGGTGGTATCATAACGGCGACCATCGAGCAATGCAAGTATCAGAAGATCTCAGAATGCGTGCATCAGAAAGTCGTCACATTGTTGCCTGAGGCCAACGCTGGCCCGTTGAATAGGCCCGTTGAATACATTCGGATCATGCACAATGCCAGACTGTTGTTCGCTATCTTAGGAGTACGCAGACCCGAAAGCAACACTCCTTCATACGCCCTTTATTCTTTGTTCCACGCACACCCATCTCACCATTGCTCACGTACCGTGCCGGACTCCCATCTATATTAACGTTAGAGCGACAGCTCTCTAGAAGAACACACTAGGACCAACTCAGCTTCCAGTGCCTCATCATTTGGGTTTCTCCGCTTTCCCTCTAACGACAAACCAGCTAGAGAGATCCGATCCGACACCTCGTCCTGTTCAAGCTCCGCCCTGCTTCGCCGGACAGTACCCGATCAGCTTTTGCCCCTAGGAATCTATCTCACCGCAAGGCGAAGCTCATATCAATTGCATATTCAGATTCACATCTCGTTCGATGCATCCAATCTGGGTTCGTTCATCTTGAGGTCAAGCTGCCAAAGCTCAGTATTCCAATCCAATGACCCCGGCGCTATCATGGCAGCACAACAACTACGCTCCCTGGCAGCCCAGCACTCGGGCCCGAGGCAATCCGCAAAAACCGAGTCAAACCGTTGCGAAACGCAAGATAAATCACAACATATCCGGACAACCCTTTGGCAAAAAGCAAAAGACTGTACATGAGCAGAAAGTCTCCGATGAGTTATTTCGCACTGCACAAACACCGCATCTTGGAGCTGTTTAATCGATCGGAACCAGGACTGGCGATATCCCACCCAGCAACGAAGAACGATGGCCTCGAAGGGGCTGGCGCTGGCAAGTAGCCAACTTTATGGTTGGCAAGGCCGAATTAGCCATCGTAGAAAGTGTAACAGAGACGACTATCTGCTTAAAAGCGTAGGTGTCTCGCAATCTTGTCGAGGACAATGATTTGATGTTTTGCTTACTCAGCCTACGTGTTGACAACATCCAACTTCTCATATCCGAAACAGTCATGATTAGGGTATATTTGTATACATGAACATTAGATCCAATTTCATTCGACCACAGCCAACGCAAGAACTCAGCACTCAAGCGGCTCCCAACAAACTCATGACAATCCTGAATCCGCGCTCATACTCGACGTCCCAGTAGCCCCACTTCCTGCTCATAGCGACGGCGGCAAAGGTGCATCCACCGGTGGTGGTGAGGTTGTTGGTGTATTTCATCCATTCGTCCTGACTACCGAAGGTGACCGTTCCTAGGATCCAAAACCCTGTTCCGATAGCGGGAAGCACGAGGGCAACAGAAGCCGCAATGGCGCTGAGCCTGAGCTTGCCTAGGATATGATGGCGCCCGCCCTGTTTAAAGACGACTACGACAGTGCACATGACGAACTGTACTGCGACTATCAGGACCTGAACAGCTTGAACGATGGAGAGATCGAGGAGGTTCCAGTCGATGGTGTTGGGGAAGTTCTTGGCCCAGTTGATGCACGCCTCTGGCACGCCATGTGCGATGAGAGATGGGTCGCTGACGGCTTTTGAGACCTCGACGTAGATTGGGTGGGTATGTTTGCTGTCGAACCAAGCATACTTGAAGTGCAGACCGACCACGACGAGAGAGAGGATCCACATGAAGGCCGTGATGGCCGCGAAGAGGATGGAGACGAAGAACCACCTTGTCGGACCAGAGGTGGGTTGGGTAGTATTCGCCTCTTCCACGTGCGGTACCTTGTAGTAGTCTACGGCTTGCCCGTATGGAGTCGGCTGGGGTGCGCTGTACAAGACAGCTGGAGGCGAGGACCTTTTCTTAGCATCAAGCAATCGCACGAGCCAGATATAATTGAATGGTACAAGCCATAAAATGACACTACCGGAAGGATTAGTTTCTTGCGACTCCAGAGAAAGGGCGGATGAGGCACTCACCTGACCCAGGAGAACCGGTTCGCGACTGCGAACCCGTGGAACGTCTTGACAAACCAGGCGAGCATTCGCGCCACATCAATAGGAAGCTGGATCCAAAACAGGATTGGGAGCTTCATATCCTGTGCGCCTTCCCGCTCGACGGTCCTCGTTGTCCACCAGAGACCCAACCATGTAAAAACGAGACTAACGAATTGCGCAGTAAAGGTCGGCCACCATGGTGTGAAGGCATACTGCGTGGGTTTAGAGGGAATCATGATGGGCGTTCCCTTCATTTTCTGGCAGAAGCTCTCTTGTTTGTCCACCCAGGTGCTTTTGATGAAATCGGCGCCATTGGTGCCGCCGCCGCCACTGCTACTACTTCCACCACCTCCACCTCTGCCTCGTGGGTCTCTTGGGACGACCTTACCCCTAGCCGTGGTTGTGGCATTAGCCGCCGATAGTGTGGCAGTGGTGTTGATGGGACATGGCTGTAGCCCAGTGTTTTTCCAGAGCTCGAAATGGCTGAATGCGGACTGGTCGACGAAGGAGCCGTTGGCATCGGCTTGGACAAGCGATGGCAGGGTGGATTGAACGAGAAGCAGGTGCACCAAACATGAAGCTAGCTTTTGAAGCGACTTCCCCATTATCGCGATGATCGTTGGAGGTGAGGTTGCCAACTATTGAGATTGGAAATGCAGCAGCAAACACATCAAGGGCGCGGAAAGGATTTTGTCTTTGCGTGCCAGCTGAATGAGCTGAAAATGGCACTGCTCGTGGCTGTAACAAGCGGGATGAGCTCGCCAATGGAGACGGCGATCTCCGTGCTGTTGTTCGCTTAAGCAAGCCTCATGATCGTTATGAGATTGGACACCAAAGAGTTCTGCGTCAAAACTCGCTTGTCAATTCCCCTTCTGCACAGGGCGGGTCAGGAATACGCCGATTCTTGTCAGCTCGCCGGGATAGAAGAGATAGATGTAAATGGGTGGAGTGATGATTCGCCGTCTGACCAATAGCGCGTGCGCACGGGCCTGTGCGCACATCGAACATGCTTAGCTCACAGCCACAAGGCACCATACCAGTAGAATGAAGGAACTCTGGTAAAGTCAAATTCAACGGAAATAATTCTTAGGTCTTGAGATCACGTAGCGACGTGTCGTCACATCGTCTCTTGGATCAAATCCAACGCTTTCACAATCGACGTAGCCATCTGCACGATTCAAACGTCATCGAGTTCAAGCACAAATACCGACGCATAAGCATATATTACATGATAGTGTCTCCACCAGCTACATACAGAACGCCAGCTGTTCATCTCAACAACGCAGATCCAGAGCAGGTGTACATAATAGACTGTAACCAACTCGTCAAGCTCATCTCTTCGATCATAGTCCATTACTAACAACATAATCCACTCATCCAGCCTCTATCACCATCTACAATACAGCCATCAAGCCTATTGCCCCCATCAAAAATGCTCCAGCAAGGGAATCCTTTTTCACGGCGGCACCAGTAAATTGCACGACTGGAGCAGTGCTGGTAGCTGTAAAATTGCTAACAGCGCTTGGTGTGGGTGCGACAGGAGGAGGGGTGACCGAGACAACAGGGGCAACGGATGAGGGAACGACAGCCGGTGTGCTCACAGCAACAGTTGCCGGAAGGGAGAATTGCTGACGGACAGCACAAGTTGCCGGGTCCTCACCCTAAATCACCATTAGTAAAAGTCTTTCACAAAGGGGGCTTGCTGTGAGAACCATACATTACGACAACAGTAGCCGACTACGGGAGCGCAGTACTGACCCGCCGGACAGTAATGCCCATTCGAACAGCAAGTGGCATCCGTTGGCCTGCAAAAGTTCCCTCCGCAGGATATAGGCGCGCGTGCAGGACAGGTACCTTGGCGGGGAAGGAGTTCGGAGCGCAGGGCTAGCTGGGCGGAGAGGACGATTGGTGCAAGGACGAGGACGGTGGAAAGAAGTTTGAGCATCTTCGACGGATGGGAAGAGAGATTCACAGATTGTTTTGATAGAAAAGGATCGGTGGATGCTTGGGGATATTGGAGCAATGTGAAATTGAGAAATGGCCTGGCGCCTCCCAGTCTATTTAATGCAGATGTTAAGCGGCCACTGGCACTGGTAACTTCCGTCACACGAGACGCCATCAACACTGTAGATCAAACCGCAATGCACAGGCTCACAGATAGCTGAAAATAGCCTTTTCCATCGCCTGGGGTTGGATGAATGCAAGTGGATCGGGAGCCTGGTCTAGAAACGATAGCAAGAAGTGCTATCTTCCACACACATCCTGGTTTGCTGGCTCTGGTAATGCCAGGGATCGCTCGTACTTGCTGCAGCCAAGATTTGGGGGCTCTTTGTCCGCCTTTGCAGACAGCGCCAAATCGATAATCGAATGCAGCCACACACTAGGCTAGTGACGAAAGCTGTGTTGTTGTCGATTTCGAAACAGGACCCATTACCTCGATAACTGATGAGTATAATTTTTTGGAAGCTTTAGAAGCGCAGGCCCGGCTTCAGTCATCGAGAAGCCTTCCTTCTGCGTAGACTATCTCAACTTGGCTGAATGCTCTTTGTTTTGTTAGGTATGTGAATCTATTCTGAAGCCGCAATTCGAGGCTCTAAGCGTATGCCCATCACATTCCTACCTGTGCTACTGCAGAAAAAGCGGAGAACTCAATTCCAGCCCACGTTTCAGAATAGCGGCCTTTTTTCAGCCGCATTTTTGACTACACCGTGTTACGCTGTTCTAGATTTTCCAGTTATGGTCTCGCCAAAAGGATTCCCTCCTGGTTTGTATCATGTGTTTATGCTCGACTCATGCAGGCTACGTACAGGTGGTAGCAACTTGGCACTGTTGAAGCATGCGAAGCTTCCAGCCACCAAATAACATAGTTTCTTGTTGATCCTTCTCATGAGCCCTAAAACTATCAGCCTCTACCGAGTCCTTGGTCAACAGGCCCCTGTTCTCTCGTATTTCGCATTCTGTAGGTCGAGTTTACCTACCGCCGCTTCAGGGGTAGACCTCCAGGGCCTGAAGATCATTGGTATGTGCTAGGGTGCTGTAGGTGGCTATGTTGCACAGGCTGCAGCATACCAACGTTGGTAGCTGAAAGAAGGTTCGTCGGGCAGACGTCGCGTTGTTGTCAGATTGGTCAAGCTTTAGACGTGGCGCTTCCGCGGAGACTTGTGGTTCAGCCGCACCTCCGAACAGCGAACCCAATCACGTAATGAGCCTTACGACTGAGAGAGAAGATTGAATCTTTAACGGCGCAAAAGAGTGTAATTGCGTCGCTTCTGATCGCTTTGGTAAATAGCTAACAATGATCCAGATTTCTGTAATTGCGTCCTAATTCATCTCTTCTTCCTCCGTCTTTCCACTCAACGTCTAGCCTAACAGTTAGTACTACTTGCGTCCCTGTGTAATTTGAACTTAGCAGGGAAAAAGCTCTGTGCGCTGTCGCGAGCTACTCAGATTACTAAATCTAACCTTTGCTTTTCTACTTAGCGCGACGCGTTGCAACTCTACTCCTAATTCCTATCTAGGAATAACAAATTGCCTCCTAATTTCTACTCTTTTCTCTCTCTTCTCTCTCTTCTCTCTCTTCTCTCTCTTCTCTCTCTTCTCTCTCTTCTCTCTCTTCTCTCTCTTCTCTCTCTTCTCTCTCTTCTCTCTCTTCTCTTACTTATTGTATTCTCTTTTTAATATTATAACTGCGCTCTCTACTTTCTGTTCTACGCACTCGCTTAAGTCTAACTAGAGCTTACTTTACTCTACCTAGCTCTCCTAGCTAGACTACGCGTCTTACTCTCTTTTTAGTACTCTCTTAAGAACGCTCTCTAAGTCTAGTCTACTCTCTTTGCCTACCTAGCCTAAGCCTAAAGACTTTACTGCTGTTAAGTTAGCCTTTATAGAGCTTTTTTCTACCTTTAACTACTTATCTACCTTTCTGCACTAGCTTATCTTCTTACTATTCTTAGCTACTAAGTCTACTAGCGCGCTTTTGCCTAGCTCTTTACTCTAGAATACTATACCTACTAGCGCGTTTACACCTACTACTTACTCCTAGGCTAGTATGCTTACTAGTGCGCTTATACCTACTATTTTATTACTCTAGCCTATTAAGTCTACTAGCTTACTTATACCTATCTCTATAAGGCTTATACTCTAGACTACTTTAATTACTAGTATTACACTCTCTACTCTATATATAGTCTTAGTAGTATACTTTCTTAAGCTTATAATATATAAGCTAGTACTCTTCTACTTCTTTATATATAAGTAGTATAAGATTACACTTATAGAAAGTTATATTATATAGTACTTTAGTAGTCTAGATATAAAAATAAAAATAGGCTAGTATAGATACTATAAGAGAGATATCTAGTAATTATAATAGGTATAGTTAGTAGTATATAAGAGTACTTACTTAGTTAGTCTTACTAATGTTAAGAACTTAGCTTCTTAGAAGTCTCTAAGACTTAGTGCTATACTTATAGTTAACTCTTACCTTAACTTAAGATATAGCTACTACTATAAGATTAAGAATCTAGCTACTAACTACTACTACTACTTTCTATATTACTAATAGTAAGTAATATATAAGTACTATACTAAACTCTATAGCTAGATCTTTATTAGCTATAAAGGTAAGCTAAAGAGTAACTCTACTCGAGAGGACTCAAGGAAACCTAGAGGCATCCTGCTCCTAATTAGCTAGGTACTCCTAGCTGCTAAGAGAACATTAACCTCAACTCTTTAGAATTCCTACCTCGAAACCTAGTAGGATTCTTAGGCTGTTAACGTTACAGAATAAAACTAAGTAGGCTGTTTTATAGAGAATTGCGCTGCAAAAAAAACTGCGTCTTTTATTTTAGCTATACTATCTATCTATCTATACTTATAGAGGCTAGCATTACTAGTAAAGTAACGCTCTACTAACTCTTCTACCTACTCTACTTTTTCTTCTCTTCTTACTTCTTTATACTTACTTTTCTTTCTATCTCTCTCTCTCTCTCTCTCTCTCTCTCTCTTTACTATACTAGATATACTAAAGTAGGTACTTAATTTACTTTCTTACTTACCTACGTATAAAGTAATTATCTACTAGAATTATAGCGCTATTTTAAACTAGAACTAGCATCTTTAAGAGGCGTACTAGCTACCTAAGTAAGTCTACTACGCTATTTAAGACTAAAAAGGCTTTAACTAGCTTTTACTTAACTTCTCTAACTAAGTCTCTCTACTTACACTACTTAGTCTACTTATTTCTCTTCTTAGTACGCTAATTAATACTCTTACGTGCTAGGAACTAGGCTATAGCTTTATTAGTACGCACGTTAAGGCTGTATAGTAGTACCTTAGCTAGAAATACAGCTAGTACGCTACTAAAGCTAATTTCTAGCACTAGAGTAAAGTAAAGGTATAAACCTTCTTTAAAACAGGTAGCTGTTAGTAATACTTTACTATATTCTACTCTCTAATTAAGACAACGCGACTATTTAGGCCTATTATGTGCCGAAATTAGCTAGTACTACTATTACGCTAAGTGAAAGTAGACAAAACAGCACGCGAATGGCTATATGCAAAAGGTTTGTTAATATTAGTAGGATTGCTTTAATCTGTATAAGAAAGTTATTTACATTAGTCGTAATAGTAGAGTTATTACTTTATGTATTAGAATAACTATATAGTTATAGCTAGGTAAGTTTCGTTGTGTTCATAAGAGTTAGTAAAGTTCTACTGCGAACGCAGATTACGCAGCCTATTACAACAGTTATATTTTAGCAGAGTAATAACAGAACTTATATTTAGAAAAGGGGCTTTAGCAGCTTTATTTAAAGACAGCGCTTACCTAGCGTAGGCTATACACTTAACACATTGCTATACAAAAGCATTAACTATAGAGAAATATAGAAGGTTACTTTAAGACACAGCTAGTAACTAAGATTACTACTTGTTTGCAGAACTTATTAAGGTAATAGAAGATACGTAGCAAAGTAAGTACTCTTACTGTAGATAATGCAGAAAAGTACTTCTACTATCTTTACAAGTATACAGTGCTTGTCTATCTAGAACACGCGACAGGCGTACAGAATCTTAACTTACATCTTCGCGACTACTACGCTGTACTAGCCAAAGAGCAGAGAGCAATTATTAAGCAGTATAGCTAGGCTATAATCAAAAAAGCTAATTAGGTGCACTTACTATTACTAATAAGAAGGCTGATTAAAGAGCTTAGAAAGCTGCTAAGTAGATATTAATGCACTAATATAGACTGTAATTATATCTCTATTAACAAAGTCGTCTTTTAGACATACTACAAGAAAGAGCACAAGCTGTAATGAGTAAGTAATACAAGCAAGCTCTATACAGAAGTTAAGGTGTAGACGTTCTTTTAGACAGGTAGGTTGCAGCAATACTTTGTAGTTAATGAAGCTAACAACAAGAATAAGCTGTCTACTGTAGTTAAGGTGTAAGATAAGATAGACAAGCTACTTACTAGTTAGAGTAAGACGAAGCAGCTAGAGAAAGAAAAGGCGTAGGTTATAGACGCAGAGGCAGTAAAGACAGACAGAACTAGCTAGTTTAAGTAGACTAGGTAGCTAGAGCATCTTGCAAAACAGAACTAAATGCATCTTATATATTAGATTTAACTGCCTAGTGTACACAAAGCAAAGCTAAAGTAGGCTACTAAGCTAACAGAGCTGCTTATTAAAAGAAGCGTTAAGAGCTTATTAACGCTTACACATAAGACGCAACAATAGCTAAAGAGTGTAAAACAATATAAGATTAATTAGCAGCTAATTGCTTAACTATAAAACCTAGAGAGTTAAGCCTAGTATACGAGCTATATAGTTAAGTTTATCTACTACTTTCTTTGCATTATCGCAGACGAGAAGAGCAGAATTACGCAGATAAGGGCTCGTTAAGACAATAATATTGACAGCAACAGCGTTACTACTAAGAGTAGCAAGGATAGCGATAGTACGAGTTTAATTTCTAGACGCAAGGGTAATAGCAATAGCAACAGTAAAAGTAATAGTATTAGCTGTTGCTAATAACGTTAAGGTTACGCAAAAGCAGTAGATATAATAAAGAACGCACGTAAGCTCTTCTGTTAAACTAAGATACAGAAGCGACTAGCTATACAGCTATAGGTTGCTCTAGACAGAGAAGATACTAGTGCTTAGACAGAGGCACTGCTTAAGGCGCTAGCGTCGTTTATCTTCAAGCCTGTTAGCAATAGACTGTTTAGTAGTAGCTTAATTTACTTTCTAGCCGTGCTAGGTATTAACTCTAAGATAGACTGCTTACGCAAGGCAAAGCACTATTTGTATATGCTTATAGGTATAATCTACTGCGTAAGAGTACTTAGTGTTAAGAAGCTACTTCTAGCAGCACAGCGCAATAAGCAGACAGACAAGAACTAAGAGCAATTTCTAATTATAAGAAGGAAATTTCTAGCAGACAGTTTATACAGTCTAATAAGTAAGATTATTAACTTACTAGTATATAGGAAGTTTGTTGCGCTAAACGCTAGCAACTTAGGTAATGTATACTAGTTAAAAGACAAGAAGATTTTTTATCTGCATAGCTAGCTAATTGTTCTTAATTGCTTCTGCAGAATAGCTTAGGAGCTAGTAGCTAAGGCAGAGTATACGCTATGGCAGGAGCTACTTTGAACTGTAAAGGCAGCTAACTAGTTTGCTATTAGACTTAAAGAGCTAGTTAACGATGTTATATTTACTTAGCGTAGTGTCTCTTTTATCTATTAGCGCGATAATAGTCTTAATAGTAGGCTACTGTAGATACTTACTTAATTATTGCAGAGCTAAGAAGAACAGAAAATGCGCTCTAGTAATAAGAAGTAGAAGATAAAGCAGGTGAAGCAGTACTTGCGTTAGGTAGATCGCTTCTTAGAGTTACTAATAGTGTGCGTTTACGTAACTTTAGAGCAGCTAAGTAGAGAGTCTAAGATTACTATAATGCAGTATCGTAATAGCGTACTGCAGGACTAAAATATCTTTGTTATAGACAGACAAGTTATAACAGTTATACGTTATTACAAGTCGTAATTGCAGTAAGATAAGCTAAAAGTAGTACTGCGGTTTCTCCTCACCGAGAGAAGGCTAACTATCAGGCCTAACTAAGACGACGCGACTATTCAGGCCTGTTATGTGCCGAAATTAGCTAGCGCTACTATTACGCTAAGTGAAAGCAGACAAAACAGCACGCGAATAGCTATATGCAAAAGGTTCGTTAATATTAGTAAGATTACTTTAATCTGTATAAGAAAGTTGTTTACATTAGTTATAATAGTAGAGTTATCGCTTTATGCATTAGAATAACTATATAGTTGTAGCTAGGTGAGTTTCGTTGTGTTCATAAGAGTTAGTAAAGTTCTGCTGCGAACGCAGATCACGCAGCCTATTACAACAGTTATATTTCAGCAGAGTAATAACAGAACTTACATTTAGAAAAGAGGCTTCAGCAGCTTTATTTGAAGACAGTGCTTACCTAACTAATATGAGGCAGGGTTTTAGGCCTAACTAATATAAGGCAGGGTTTTAGGCCTAACTAATATAAGGCAGGGTTTTAGGCCTAACTAATATAAGGCAGGGTTTTAGGCCTAACTAATATAAGGCAGGGTTTTAGGCCTAACTAATATAAGGCAGGGTTTTAGGCCTAACTAATATAAGGCAGGGTTTTAGGCCTAATTTTCGCCAAATATCGCTTAACGTTAGAGTTTCCCACTTTTCGCACGGCAATTCTAAGGCCCAAAACCCACTTCATCAACCCCCCAAAACCCAAGAACTTCTAACTATTATCCATTAATATTTGGTACAGATTTATCTTAAAATTACATACACAATCAATCTCTAGAGTTGCAGCACATCAGTCTTGTGTTGCGTCGTTGAAATCACTGCTGCAGACACAGAGAACGTTAGGATGGAGAACCCCGTCTAGGACAGCCGAGCAGCTGTCGCGCAAGCTAAGCAGCAAATCAACAACAGCGCACGTTGCGCAAACAACCAACAATAGCCGCAGAAAATTACTAGAGAGAACTGCGACACTGTTATCTGCTTTCTTAAAGAATTTGGCGTTCTTATGTGCAAACAGCACTATACAGGAGTCGTTAATCTTAACAGGCACTTACGAGAACAGCATAGAACCCCTATTGCACAGCGACGACAAGTACTAGAGCACTTTGCACAATTTTCTGTTGTCAATCCAAGTACAGTCGAACTGCCAGAGGAGCCCGCAGCGCTCATTCCCGAACTCAGGGCGCCGTTGAGCGGTATGCAGTGCAGAGCGTGCAGCTTCATCACAGTCAGCACGAGCAGCATAAAGACACACTGCAGAAAATTGCACCAACTTTCTTGGACAGGGGATAAAAGCGCATTGTATTCAACTGTGAAAGTTCAGACGTTTTTTAGCAGCGGGAGGTTGCAGAAATATTTTATTGTTGATTTAGGTGCTGAAAACAATGTTAAGAATTCCGAAAGATTAAAACTAAACCAGGTTGCTCAGCAGCAGCTTAGCGATTATCAAAAAGTGCGAAAACAGATTAACGACGACATGCAAGTAATAGAAGAGGCAGCAAAGACTAATAAAACTGGCTGGTTCACGAGAACAAAGTGGTTGCCGTTTCTGAAAGGCCGCAATCTCGCTCATCTGGGCTACGCAGCCCGCTTACCCGATCGCAACGAGGCAAAGCTACGTCTTGCTGCTGAGCTAACAGAAAAATTAATTGAGCAGAGTGTGAGGGGGCTAGCGACACTTCCAGATGAGACACGGCGATGGCTCAAAAGTGCAAAGCAGACAGAGGTTGATGTACGTCCGTTGGCGCGAATGCAGAACCCCGAGAGTCAGGCAACGTACGCTGGCTACATGGTCCGATTTGTGTGCTTCTATCTCCGCATCATCGCCGACGAAGAGCGTCGAGTAGATGAATTTTATCACAAGGGTCTCAGCTTGTTAACAGCGGTGATGAGGAAAGCAGCGAGGATAGCAGCACGGAGAGCGAGTGCAACGACAGTGGCAAGGACAATAACGCTGGAAGCTCCGACAACGACAGCATTGCGCCGCCGCGCACACCGCGCAAGAATACGCAAGTTGACAAACTAAAAGACGCGCGGGAGCTGTTTACGTGGAAGGGCGATCAGAAGGCGCTGGCAATGCAGCTCTGGCTGACGCTGGACGACAGCGACGCGACCGCTCAGACGAGCGCTCTGCTTGACTCGCTGACTTCATTTATTCTTACGGGGTATGGTAATGACGCGATGTCGACTGGTCTGGTGCAGTATCTCGCCGTGCTAGGCATAGACACGCAGACGAACCGCTTGCGCACGGCAAAGAATTACTCGTACATGCTGGCTGGCGTTGTGTACTGTACCCGGGTGCTAGCTGTTGAAAAGTTGCTTCTGGCAGCTGAACGTGAAGATCAGACAGAGGAAGATCGCGATCGATTCTTAGATATGCGCAAGAAGTATCTGGCGGACGGCTCGTACAGTCCGATGAGTGCAATGCTTAGTCTGCTGGCATACGGCAAGCACGCAGCGATGAACGAAGGGAACGCTGGCAACACTTCTTGGTCGCCCGACAAGAAGACTTTCTATCTTAACGGTCGGCCGATCGAGGTTCAACGCTTCTGCAAGATAGCACAGAGCATGGAGGCTGAGTTAGTAGAGCGATTCTGGCAGCTGTGCTAGGTCGACAATGTTGCTGACCGCTTTGCAATTGATCTGGAGCAGATTACAGACAACGTTACGTTCACAACGCGGGGCAAGTCTTTTGTGACAACTGCTGGCAACGGTCTGTCTGAAGGGTTGGCTTGGATGCTGAAGCAGGCGCGGAGTACAGAGGGCGGCATGCGACTGCAGACTTCTGACGGCCGGTGGAGAAGGAAAAAGGTGCGAGAGTATCTGCGCGAGCTAGACCGTTTCAAGGAGCTCAAGCTGTGTTGCGTGCACGTTGAACAAGGTCAGCCGGCTCGAGGGTCTGAGATTACGACGACACGGCATCGCAACGGACTACTGCAGGACCGCAATTGGTATATCATCGCTGGTATGATGGTATCAGTGGTTCGCTACTACAAGTCGCAGTCTCAGTTTGACGCGCCGAAGGTAGTGCCGCGCTTTCTGCCGCCGCGGTTGGGACAGATTATGGCGCTCTACTTGAGTTACTTGCAGCCGTTTGAAGAGTATCTTGTGGTGCAGGTCTTGGGTGGTGGGGTGCACGACTACATCTGGGGCGACGGGCAGGGGGCATGGGGCACCGACCGACTTACAAGGGTGCTGGAGCGCGAGACAGGCAAGCGGCTCGGTGTCAAGCTACATACGCTGGGGTACCGTCACACTGCTGTTGGCATTGGCCGGGTCAAAGTGGGCGAGTCATTTGGTCGGGGCTATCAAGACGAGGTGGGGGAGATGGATGAAGCAGAAGTGGACGAAGATCAGGAAGATCTTCTTGAGCTGCAGAACTCGCGGACAACGTTGATGGGCGTGGGCAACTACAGCGTGTCGATTGACATCGTGAAGCATCTCAGCACGCGGTCGATCGATGCGTTCCGGGCACTCAGCACGGCGTGGCATCGCTTCTTAGGTGTGGATGGGCAGGCAGCTGAGCACGAAGCGCCGACGCGGCAACGGAAGAGAGCGATGCGGGAGAGCATGTCTGGGCTGGCGATTCTGCCGAAAGAGAAGGCGGTGCATGTAGAAGACACGCGGGTTACGGCGGTACAGCGAGCGCTACAGAAGGTGTTGGGCAAACAAGACGTTGGGTTTCGGTCGATGGAGCAGGAACAGGCACTGTACGCGGTGCTGGACAAGCAGACGCCGCTCGTGGTCGTGCTTCCGACTGGGGGAGGGAAGAGCTTGCTGTTCACGCTGCCGGCTTGTGTGGAAGAGACGGGCGTGACGGTAGTTGTTGTGCCGTACCGGGCGTTGATTGAGGATCTGGTTGGCCGGATTCGCGATGCTGGAGTCGATTGTATGGAATGGAAGCATGGCGAAAGCAACCCGGCGTCCGTAGTGGTTGTCAGTGCGGATGTAGCGGGCGACATGACGAGCAACGGCAACTTCTTGGGTTATGCTCGGTTGCTGAAAGGCAAGGGGTTGCTGCAGCGGATTGTGGTCGACGAGTGTCATCTGGTGCTGACGGCACGGCACTGGCGAGAGAATCTGCTCAAGGTCAAGAATCTGCGACTGCTTGGGTGTCCGATGGTGCTATTGACGGCAACGCTGCCGCCGTTGCAGGAGGGCGAGCTGGAGGCAAGCATGCTTGTGAAGAATGCAACGTACATCCGGGCCAGTACGGTAAGGCCGAACGCTCGATACTTTGTATCGTGGTGTCAACGCAAGGCGCTAGAGAATACAGCGCTGTGGATGTGCGAGCGATGGGCTGCAAGGCTGCGGCGGACGGGACAGAAGGGGGTTGTGTATTGTCTCAGCAAGGCGCAGAGCGAGCGGATGGCAGAAGCGCTGGGGTGTGCATACTATCACGCGGGCATGGACGCTGACGAGCGGGCTGATCGACTGCAAGAGTAGGTAGAGCATGGTGGGTTGATTGTAGCTACGTCGGCGCTTGGAACGGGGGTGGACTACGCGGGGATTGTGTACATCTTGCACGTTGGGATGCCGTGGAGCATTACCGACTTCGCTCAGGCAAGTGGACGTGGAGGACGAGGCGGAGAGGAGGTCGATGTGGTAGTGGTGCTTGAGCAGGGGGAGGTTGAGAAGAGGATGGAGCGAGAGAGCGATGACATAGAGGTGGTGGCAATGGGGCAGTTTCTGGTTGGGAGCGGGTGCCGACGGGAGCTGATGAGCTCGTATATGGATGTGAAGGGGGTCGGGTGTCGAGAGATAGAGGCAGTCCGTTGCGATCGATGTGGGGAGGGGGAAGATGCTTGGTTGGAGGAGCAGGAGAATTGGGCTCGCGAATGGGCTACGGTAGAGGAGGCGTTTAGTGAGCTGCGGAATAGATGTGCAATCTGCTGGATAGTGGGACAGGAGCATGCAGCGAGACAGGAGGATGAATGGAAGAAGCATAGGACGATGCAATGCACGGCGTGGGAGCACGCAACAGGGGCGGGAGCGGATGAGTTCCGGAAGAAGATGGTGGACCGGACGGTGAAGAATAATTGTCGGCGGTGCTGGGTGAGTCAGAAGTACTGCGCAACGGGGGAGGGGATGGACAAGCGGTGTCAGTGGGCGAATGTGGTAGTGCCGCTGGCGTACGCAGCGCGTCTGACTCGGAGGGGCATTGCGACAATGGGAGATTGCGGATTTGGGGAGATAGGAGACGATGCATACGCTGGATGGTTAGGGAAGAGGCATAGGGAGGAGGTATGGGGACAGGTGTTTACGAACGCGATGGCGATGGCGATTCGGCTTATACTGCAATGCCGTTAGGTAGGAGAGTATAGTAAGATGTGGTTAGGGTAAGAATACAAGAAATAGAGATGTGTCCGCTTACTTGTAGGGTAGGCGCAGAGATAAGAATTCAAAAATTGGCTACTCAGGTAAGGGGTTCAGGGTTATAAATAGAGAATACTCTGTACTAGCAACAGTAGGACATGAAATAAGAAAAGAAGAAGAGTAAGCCCGCGCTAAGGCGTACAGTGTTATGAGAGATGTTTTATCTTTAATGTGTGATGTCTAACTGGTTAGTTGTCTGATGTCGGTTGTCTGATGTCGGTTGTCTGATGTCGGTTGTCTGATGTCGGTTGTCTGATGTCGGTTGTCTTTGTCTGATTTTCTGGTTCCGGGTGTCTGATTCCGGGTGTCTGATTTCCGATGTCTGATTTCTGATTTCTGATCTCTGATTTCTGATTTCTGATTTCTGATTTTCGATTTTCGATTTTCGATTTTCGATTTTCGATTTTCAATTTTTGATTTTTGATTTCTGAGTTCTGATTTATGACTTTTACTTAGAGGTAAATATCTGGGGTGGTAGAACAGCTGTTACAGAGAATAACAACACGTAAGAGAACTACGGAAAAATGAAGTATAAACCGCGCGAATTAGCAAGGTATTATAGGAAGAGCATATGAGGGTAGAGAAAAGACAGAGTAGGCGGCTGGGCCGTGATACAGAAGAAGAGGGTAAGAATTAGAGTAAGAGGTTTATAGACAGAGTAGGCGGCTGGGCCGTGATACAGAAGAAGAGAGTAAGTATTAGGGTAAGGGGTTTAAAGACAGGGTAGGCGGCTGGGCCGTAATACAGAAGAAGAGAGTGAGTATTGGGGTGAGAGGTTTAAAGACGGGGTGGGCGGTTAGGCCGTAATATAGAAGAAGAGAGTGCAGAGTAAGGGCGAAGGGAAAGAAAGGGGTGGGCGGTTAGGCCGTGATACAGAAGATCAATCGAACTAATCTCAACGCATAGATCGAGTATTGGGTCGCGCGCGCGGGTGAAAGGGAAAGACGGGGTGGGCGTTGGGCCGTGGATATAGAAGAAGAGGGTGCTAAGGTAAGGGCGGAAGGGAAAGAAAGGGGTGGGGGAGTTGGGCCGTGATACAGAAGAAGAGGGTGAAGGAAAAGACGGGGTGAGTAGTTAGGGTGTGATGTAAAAGAAGAGCGAAACGGCTAACCCGGTGGTCAAGTAGAGAACCGCTTAGGTCAGAACGCGGAGCGTTTGAGAAAGAAAAAGAGAACCGCTTAGGTTAGAACGCGGAGGTAACTGACGAGGACAATTGATGAGGATTGGGTTAGGGTTAGGGTTAGGGTTAGGGTTAGGGTTAGGGTTAGGGTTAGGGTTTAGGGTTAGGGTTAGGGTTAGGGTTAGGGTTTAGGGTTTAGGGTTAGGGTTAGGGGTTAGGGTTAGGGTTAGGG